>OX387607.1:11667700-12936700 GCA_947568835.1 Protonemura montana | reverse complement strand
TTTAACATAGTCGCTGATCGATTTTATCATAATAACAAGCAAACAGCCGCCTATTTTATACGTTAACAGCAGCACTGATAATATCAAAACAACCGAATTAATAAAAATGTTTTTTTTGTTTACCTTTTGTAATTAATAAATAAGGTAATTAGAATAGCGTAGTTGACGAGCTCTCAGTCAGTCAATTACTACCTTTTCATCGACATGTTAATGAGATTCGCCCCGCTTGCCTTTCTGCTCACCTGGGCTAACGGGCAAATGCACATTTGGGACCCCAAGAAGTCATTTGAAGTGGTTCTTGGCCTGCAGAAGCTTTATCACGCAAGATGCGTGTCCCTGGTGGTGCCCGGAAACTCGCAGCTTATCGCCGGACCGCTGGCAGTGAAGTTCCAGAAGTTATTGTCTGACAATGGGGTGTTTTCTTCGCTATTGGGTACCAAAGATTTGGGACGCCCGCAGCGCTGCCACGCGAATCGGCCTTTGTACGTGATATTTGGCAACGAAGAAGAAACACTTGAGAATCTCAGGGGACTTGAGAAGGTGAGATTCTAGTCTAAAAGTTTTTCAAATGGTGGAGTGTCGAGATATCCTTTAATTTGTTTTACAATCATAAGAAAATTCTACTTGACATCTCCGTCGAACAAATGGGAGAGATTTGCAGAACAAATTGGAACCTAAGGTTGTTCATGTTGCCTCGACTAGCGATTGCTGCATAAGATTTTGGCTTCAATTTCAGGTGCCGTCGCTGCCACGCTGGGTAGTGTTCCTAGACGGCGACCCAACTGCTGCCTTGCGTGGCGTCAATGTTGAATTCAACTGTGAATTCCTCGCTGTGCGTGCGAATCCACAGGGAGGGGGCGTAGCTGTCACAGAGTTCTACAGAGTGCAGCGTGACTCGCCTTTGGTGGTCCAGCACTTCGCCGACTTCGCACCAGCGAGTGGGTTGACGAAGAAGGTGCAGGACCTCAGCGAGCGGAGAAATGACCTCCGCGGCGTCAAGATACGCTTGTGTGTTCGAGATGTGAGAATTTAAGATTTTGTATTGCATGCAGAAAAAAAAGACCAGAAATACAGCCCTTTTGTTGACTTACACCGGTGAGATCATGCCATGATAATGCACAGTTTTCGCTGGACTCGTGAATCTTGTTCAACTTCAAACTGTACATTCTCAAATAAACGGCTTACGTTCATTTTGGCTAAAATACAACGATAGTTTGAATGTGAAAGTAATTCTTTTTTAGAAACTAACGCATCGACCACGAATATAATTAACACTTATAAAACAACCACCACCTCTGCTAGTAACTATAACATGAAAAACCTTGAATTATATTTCGAATTAGGCAGCGCGTAATTACATTTACAACGAACTTCCACTTAAATGTGCCAATTGCTTTCAGTACCATTCACGTCGAGTACCTAATCAGTGACCGATCGGTCACAAGATACCAACAGAAACAGTTAATGAAATCACCGTCGATGCCACCGTCCTTAATCCAATTTTACTAAAAGCTTCGATAAGCTAACAAATCTTTTACTTTTTTCCGAAACCAATACCAACCTCTTCGATGCGCAGTACCCGCCGCTGTTAGACGTGGTTCAAACACCAGGAGCTCCTCTGAAGATGAAGGGGTTCCTCAGCGATGTCTGGCAACTCCTGGAATCGGAACTCAACTTCACGTGAGCCACCTCAACCGTAATGTAGACGTAGATAAAGGGAAGATGTCATGATATTGTGACGCTGAAACTAGGGGCACCACGCTTGGCTAATTGAGAGGCACAGCGGCACCTAGGGATCTTTCTAGAGGCCTTCTTGAATGGGCTTCACAAACGTTTGATGGCACGGCTCACAGTACAACTGCCCTTTTGTTCCAAACTTAGTCACTCGGATACCATAGAATGTACTCAGCACTGAAAATTCCACTGAAACTCACAATTCTATCAGTGATCCCAGCCCTAACGGCACTCAAACCCGAGAGCGGGTTCCTCCAGATGTTGTGCGGAACTCCCTATTACTTAGCCTGCCACCCATATGTAGGCGCCGACCTGCCACACCCTGACTGAAGTTTCGATAGATTCGATCGGCCAAAAATGTCATTTAAAACAATCGCTCTACGCGCAAACCAGTATCCTGAAATATATGCTTATTTATTTCCCGCGTGCTAAGGATGTCAATGAAAAAACTAAGTAGAGAACGCAGCCCTAAACTCGAGACTTTGGTGAATTTAGAGCTGATCCAGTTTGGGGTTCCCATGTGTGCAGCACTGAGTACTCGGAATCGCCTACCGGGCAGACGTCTGAGCTTCTTGAGAACGGTTCGTGGGTCGGCTGCATCGACGCCATGCAGCGACGCCTAGCCGACGTCACCGCCGCCGACCTCATCATGACCATCAACCGCACGCGCGTTCTGAACCACTTCTATCCAACCTTTACCACGAAGTAAGTCAACCTATCAAGCCATTCGTTTTAAACGCACAATTAGGAAGCAGTTTTTAGTTAATTGAAACTCATTGGTTAGCTTAAAAGATAGTAATCTACACGTTGTAGATAACTGATTTCGTTTGAAGGTTAGTTAGGTATCGGGGCTTTCTACAATATTGATTGTTGACCAATGAATCAATCCCATTAATATCACAATCTGCTCCTATGGCTGAACAAGCATGTGACAGCTTGGGCGTCTAGCGACAGCTTGAGAGCAATGTGAATGTAAATGTACCAACAAATTCTCTTGTGAGAGGGTATTTGCTTACTAGGTTCGCCATATTATGGAACAAATTGACTTTGCAAAACACGGAAAACAACCAAAGTTTCTGTTCGGCTTGCTTCCAGCCACCGCTATTTCATTACTGAGCCAACTGCCGTGAACCTCAGCTGGGACAATTTCTTGGCGCCCTTCTCGCCGCGCCTCTGGATGGCCGTGGTGTCCAGCGTGACTTTGCTGGCGCTGGCACTGCTAGTGGCATATAGCTGTGGTCGACGTCTCGGCATCGAGGAAACTGACGAGTCGGGTGCCATGAATGCAAGCCTGGCCCTGATCTATATGTTCGGCCTGACGTGTGGGCAGGGTGAGACCACCTTCGTCAGTCGAAACATGGCATTTGGAGTTTGGACTCGCTTCGATAAAATTCCCTAGTGTTCGAAATTAAATCCAGCTGAGATTGATTTCATCCGACGAGACCACAGAACCCTGGAAATCACGAAATCGCTGCAAGCCGTTGCTTATCGGCTGATTACACAGTAGTGTTTGAGCTCAATTTCCAATCTTGCACTAAATGTCAGATTTAAAAAACGTGAATATGTTGTTTTCGCGTTCCGGTGGCGACCCATTGGGTTGTTTGGCACGGCTGGCCAAAACACGACCTGGGCAATAGCACCGTGACAAGATACTCCTCGACGTTAGCGTACAGAGAGTTTTTTTTGAACAGATAACGTCCAAATTTAGACAGGTTTTGTCTAGGACAAAGACAATCAAAAGTTGTCGAGAAAGTTTGTCAACCACATTGTTTTGTTTTGTTTTTATTGCATAGCGCCGGGAGTCTGGGCATAGCGAGGAGTCTGCAGATCTCGAAATCAGGCATCTGACGCTTTGCAGGGCACGACTCGACGCCCAGGGCGGCGTCGGGACGCATCGTGTACCAGGTCAGCGCTCTGGCTGGCATCATCATCGTGGCCGCCTACGCCGCCGCACTCATCTCCTTCCTGACGGTAGATCTGAAGGAGTTTCCCATCAAGTCGTTCGAGGACCTGCTGTTGGCAAATGGTCGATACAAGCTCGGAATTCGTTCAACCTCCGGCCAGTTCACTCTGCTAGAGGCAAGTTAAGGAGGAAGCCACCTGCCACCTTGTCATCACGACAAGTCTTCAGCTGTGCAGCTGCAAGAATTTAAACATTTTGAAAGCCATATCTTGAGCTGGGCGACTGTTGGAGCTGCGAGCTTTGAAACGTTACGGCAAGCATGCCTTGAGCTGGACAACAGCATGGGCTGCTGTTACCACGTTGATCTCTCTGGAGAGGTGGTAGCTAGCCGTACAGTCGTGAAACCAAAGAAAGACACGAGAAGGTGGAGATAAAATGTAGGTAGTTTCAGAAATGAAATCTTCGAAGAACTTAGAGAAATTTTATGAGTCCGAAAAAAGTTCTAGTAATTTATTAGAAGTCGGAAATATAACGAAGAAGACGTTTTAAAAGGTCTGCTCACCATGGAATTTAAATTGGTTCTATCTTTCTAATAAATGTTTAATTAAACATAAAGACTCACTTCTTTTGCCGATATCATCGTTGATCTATGTCACAACGACCAGCATACGAGCCAAATGCTGGAAATGTGCTGATCAACAGCTGATATAGACATAAACTTGGGTCCTACAGGTATACTGGCTTTAAGTTATGGCAAATCACCTGGTTAGCAATATTAGTAATGGCAAGTGTCCAAACGATCGCTGATTCCATCCAGTTAGGAATAGATGAAACCTTGTTATAATGTAACGACCCGTAACACTGCAGCTTGGATACGCTAAGCAAACCATTCTTACAGCGTTGAGGCGTTTAGAAAGCCACCCCATGTGCATGGGCTTCTATACCTTTGCTTTAGCTCGATCTTTTACGCACTTGTCCTACGTGGTTCCACAGAGTACCAGTGACCCTGTACTGCGTCGTATCTTCGACATGCTACTGCGACCGACGCTAAAAACTCAACCTTCGACTGACCAGGAAGGTCTGCTGCGCGTTTGCACCGAACCCAAATTCGGGTTCTTGACGTACTACGAGATGACCAAGGGCGACAAAGAACTGCCGTGTCGAATTGCACCTGCGCCGGGAATCTTCTTGCCAGCGCGCTTTGCAATTGCCACAGCCAAGGGTTACCCGTTCCATGACGTCCTCAACTTATAGTGAGTGTTTGGAGCAACTGCAGAATTACGTATATTATATGTGAAGCATTCCCAACAGTTTTTTAGTGAAAGGACAGCTCGCTTATACCCACTTTGTTCATCATAAACGCAATTTTTTTAAGTATCTTTCATCAAATGTGCCTTTTTACAGGATATATTTTAGCACGTTCAAAGATCAGTTTACTAGGTATGTCAGTTTTCAAGTACAGTTTAGCTCTTTGTTCTTGACGTTATTAAGAAGTCTGTCGCTTGTTTGATAAGGTTGCACCCGTCGACACCACTGCTTGGTTTATCCTTGCTTAAACTGCGGTCCATGTTCTCAGCATGCTACGACTCCGGCAGTCCGGCGCGCTGCGAGGGCTACGCTGGAGGTACTGGCCTAAACCGTTTCCGGCGACCGCGGGGGGCTTTGACAGCGTCAGTATCGAGCAGTCGACGCCAATACTCACAGTTTTCTTGGCAGGTGTTGCCTTCGGTGTCGTCCTCCTGTTAGTGGAACGATCGGTGGACCGGTGGACGCCGAGGGTGGGCGATGAAAGAAAGAACTTGAGGATGAGGAGGGTAGTGTGGAAAAAGCCACGGTTTTTCTCATGGCGGAAACCGTTGTCAGAGCGAAGAGCTTTACTTCCAAGACTTCAATTTTAAGTATTTATAATAAGATATATTTTTTCCGTTCCAACACCCCTCTACCATTCCTATATATATCTTTCCATGAGGGAAAATAAATAAATCTCATGTGAATTTTGCAAGTTAATCACTCTTATATTTATGCTACTAAATAACAATTGTAATAACTATAAAAGATTTTGTTTTCTCGTGACAATTTTGCCATTTCTAGAATGTTCCATAAAGCCCGAAATTTTCTAGCCTGCGAAATACATGGTACTACTTCCTTTGGCATTTTTCAAACAATTCGTCTTTGTTACAAGCAATACTTTCCATTCATAAAAAGTTATTTTTCAGCCTCTTTAAATTTTTTGTTTTGAAGTTGTTTACTTAGCAAAAAAAAAAAAAAATATATATATATATATATTTACAGTTCATTACAAATTTATGTATTTTCTTGGCTTAAATTTTTACTTAAATACTTACATGGCTTTCTAATTTTCTACTAAACTTAAAAAAGTCTTCGTCAGATTTAATATTAGCAGGAAGTGCATAATAATTTCTTACTCCTCTATAAAATATACTATTATTAGCCTTGCCTATTGCCTATTACACGCATTTCTTTCTGATCTAGTATTATGTTCGTGATATTTGAAATTAAGCATATTTTCTAAGTACTTGGGCATATTTCCATGTAGGATCTTAAATATAAAAGTACAAACATCTATTTCAAACTTTTCTTTTCCATTTTTCTATTGAAGTTTATTTAACATTTCTCTTTGGTCTGAGAACCAACTTCTTTTTAAGATTATTCTTGCTGCTCTATTTTGAAGTTTTTGCAGTTTATTACAGTATTTTTCATTCGCTTTTGCTAGAATCGTACTACTGTAGTAATACTACGGTTTAATTATTGCATTAAAAATTATTGATTTTGTCCACATTTATAGTTGTCTACTTACTCTGTACAAGTATCATATTTTTTTTTAAATTTTATTTGTTACTTATTTTATATGGTCATTGAAATTTAATTCACTATCAATAATTAATATCAATATGTTTGAGTTGAAAGGGGCGTTACTGGTGATTTTACACTTCCAAGTATTTGTTTCCCCTTTTTTCTCTAAATTTCCTGTAGATTCCAAAAATAGCACGGAAGCTAGAAGTCTTGCTGGGGGCTGATGCACCTAAATGAGCAAGCCCCTCTGGAAGCATACCCTCGTTTTTAGCGGAGATAAGGGCGGATAAGGGCGAGGATAAATACTTTTATAATGGTTCGTGCGGGTTAATTTTTTGTTTTATGCATTCCAGACAAGACAATGATTCCGTTTGAAAATATATTTATCTACCTGGTTGGTTTACTTACATAGTTGCGTATTGTTAAATTATATTCTTGTAAATGAAATATCTTACCGCTGGCGAAAAAAAGGAATCGTCGTAAAGGTAAAGTAATTATCTCTGCAGAAGTTAAGTTTGTATCGTCATGTCTCAAACCAGTGATAATATCGGCGATATTTTTTATTTCCCTGAGATTTCCTGACACTTGGTCAAAAACTAGCCCACACGCTACCTAGGAGGTAGCTACCTACCTAGGAGGTGGTATTTCTTTTATTAGCTGCTCCTTGCAAGGAATATCTGAATTTGTGAGGATGGCTCCTATGATTTTATTATCTATAACAAGTGGCTCTAGTAGGAGCCAGTTAACGAAGCAAGTGCTGGGGCTAGCTCCTAACCAACGATACGACTACAATATTAATTAGCACTTCAGAGATTGTAGCCTTATGTGTGAAATAAAACTGGGTTAACATTAAAGAATAAACGCAAAGCAGTACAAGTGTGTACCCCTTGGGCCCCAACTAACAAATAATTCAGCGTATCAAACTACTAACCTGACAAGCGCGTGTTGGCAAGGCACGCACGACATTATCTATGACATTGTTAATGATTCATTTGTAGTGTTCAAAGTTATATGATAAGTAAAAACCATCAATTTCAGGACTTTAAGGAAAAAAAACAAAAAAAAAATTGAAAACTCTTTTTAGAAAAACTATTTGAACTGGGTTTTGAATGCTAAGTAAAGGGCTACTAAATTTCCCGACGTTTCGTAACATATACTAGTTACTTCTTCAGAGGTTTGAGCAGTCCTGACAATTTTCCGATAACAAAATTATCGGAAAATTGTCAGGACTGCTCAAAGACGTCGATCCCGATCCGTCTGGCTAAGAGATCTTTCACCCTAGGAGTCGACAGGGGCATTTGGCTCGGTATCAAACCTAGGACTTAACACCTGTAATTTACGAAATTATTTTACATATATTTTTATTGTTGATCATTCAAAACCAGCATATTTTATACGTAAAAAAAGAAAAATATATACATTTGTAAGGGAGCTAGACTATATAGGGATGCAGGGATAGGACTATACTAAATATTTATATATAAATAATTATAAAAATAGCAATTGGGCAAGCTTGATTCTTAGATTTTTGTTACATGATTTTTATGTGTTTTGTAGAATTTAAGAGACAGGGGAGTTGTATAAAAGGCCATGTTCAAACCCTGATTTTATGGAGGTATATTGAAGGCTTCAATTCGAAAGTTCAAATGATAATTTGCCAGTTTTTTGCAGGTGTTTTTATGTGTTGTTGAATCTTGAATCACTAAAGAAATAAAAATACAGCTTAAAATAGGCGCGAAATACCGAAGTATTTCCCTTTAAAATGTACTGAATTAAAAAAATGTGGAAAATTCATCTTATTCTCTGGTATTTTCTTGTGTCAGTGAGAGATCATACTTCTCCGGCAGTGCCGCCAGTCGTTTTAAAAATCAACGCCACTTCCATCTGCCATTTTCGTTTTGCTTTAAAGCTTGTGTGGCAGCAAGACGTTTTGTTCATCGATGTGTTTTAAGAGTTTCCACAGCAACGCCACTGAAATCATAGCTAAACATGCATTCATGCGTTGGTGACAATTCTGGGGTGCAGTCCTTTGGGATCGTATCTTCTCTCGAGGGCTGGACTGTTCTCGGGTTATCAAGCCTGCTTGAAGCTTATTTGTATAAACTAGGAAATAGGATAGTTTCAGAAGGGAAACATTCAAGTCAGTACATTCACAAACGAACTTGGCCAGCACTAGCAGCCTTATGAGGCATCTTGTGATTTGTAAGTGAGTAGAGAGAGGTTAAATCTCGTACACCATACAATATCGGGGTCCTTGTGGGTGATCCCGGGTTCATATCCCGGTTCGGTTGCAAATTTTTCCAGGCTAGCTTTTTCATTCGCTTGCTGACACCGCCAGAAAACACCAGGAAAACCAAACACCCTGGAACAACCGTAAATCTTTTGAGATTAAACGGAATCCGAGGAAAAGTGACAGAAGATTCTGTACATGTGGCCGTTGAATTAGCATCCTATTCTAGAAATTCTCCATACGAGTTGCCTCGGCCTCTACCCCCCGAAGGGGATCCCTTATCCCACCCCGCGAAAACTGGAATATGTGTGCCGGTATAGCTCAGTTGGTAGAGCACCCGACCGGCAATTGGGAGGTCCCGGATCCCGGTTGGGTTGCACGTATTTACAGTCTAGCTTCCTTTCCGTCATTCACTTGCTGGTTTTAGCTCCCTATTGGAAATATCAGAAAAACCAAAAATCCTGCAAGCATTTGAAAGTTTTACGCGTTTTGTTGGCAACATTGGTCGACATTATACACGATTAACGGAAGAGGACTGGACAGCGCTTGGTCAGTTTCTACTTTATTACTTTAAAAAAAATTTAAATATTTGTCTTAAAATAATCTGTTATGTAATTCAGTTATTGAATATCATCATGTACTCATTGGGCTTCATTTATCTGGCCTTGAGCGTTACAAGGCGATGCCGAGTACTGCGCCGACGAGTTTGATCCCACTATCATTTGAGATCAGTGCAGCTAGCGTCGCTCAGCAAGAATGTTGTGGTGTAAGATTTGATGGAACGTTTATTATCATTTGAGTTTCTCAATCACCTTAAGCACATTTTTTAACGTGTAGCATTGCACAAATTTTACAAACGCGTTTTCGCGTTTGCACAAATCTTCTAGATTATTAAAGAGGTCAAAAACTCAAGAAAACAAGTTCATCGCATTGTCACGGTAAGTGCAATGTCTTCTTGTACTCGAGCGTCGCTAATGCAGTTTCAAGGTGTGTTGTGGATTAGAGCTGCTCTTAATCGGGTGTAAATGAAATGTGGAGACGAAACGACGTAAACAGGCTGAAGCAATTGATTTTTTGACAAAAGTTGGTTAGATCTGTATCTTGAAAAGTAATTCTGACAATTCCACTAAACATTGTCACAGAATGTGTTTACAGAGATAACGAAATCACGTGTGAACAGATAATTACTAAAGTCACGCATTGTTTCAGTCAGATGTTAACATGCTTTACAGGTTTAGTGGGAAAATATCAAATTTTATTCGTTAAAAAATTTAAAGAAATGCAAAATATTTTTGTAAATTGTGATTGATTAAAATACCGTTAAGACAACTTTGCTGAAAAAATCTTATGTTGAATAAAAAAACACATCTCACACGCACACAAACACATGTATTTTTTGTTGTGCGTGTTTTAATTTTGTTGTTGTTGCGAGGAGTAGGGGAGGGCAGTGAAATTAAATATTTTACTCTAGTGCATGCAGATTTACAGTGTCATGCCATGTGTAATGGAATGCGTAATAATATCTTGGAATGTTGATTTGCTGCGACGTTCTTGATACATTCTCTTGCGACGAATGGTTCAAAGACCTTTTCTAATCGTTCGCGAGTCTGAGCTTACTTAACAATAGGTTACTTAACACTTTACCATCCACTTATAATATTTTTGAAGTCCCCCAAATAAATTGTAAGCCCATATTGTCCGTACATATTGTCATTTTTTAAAGCTTGCAGCCTTATTTTCTCCATGCCTCGTTTGAAGAATCCCAAATGTGTGACGATACACCAGTTTTATTTTTAATTTCAGATGTTGGAAGCTTTCCCCGAGGGCCTTCTCTTTTGGGGATGTGTATTTATTTGTATTTTGATCGCCCTTTACCTTGTGGGTACATGGAACCACGGAGAGATGAAAAATCGTGGGTTGGCTTTCGAAAGACCACTGCCCTTCGTCGGCAACAATGGCTCATTCATGATGGGCTCCAAATCGCAGGGGGAAATATCGATGGAGCTTTACAAAAAGTTCAGAGGTCATCGGGCTTTCGGTTTCTTCAATTTTAGTTTACCAACAATAGTAATTCGCGACCCCGAATTGGTTCGTCTGATTGCTGTCAAAGATTTTGACTTCTTTACCGATCACATTCCTTTTATCGAAGAAAATGATGACAAACTCTTCGGAAGATCATTGTTTAACATGCGTGGTATGTATATATATTTATTTTACACAGATTTATACAATTATTTACAGTGTCTGAGTACTAAACAGTGTACTATTCCCTTCCATTTTTCCATTAACATCCACTTCTATCTCCATTCCCTAAAACTTTATACATTTTTCATTCCTTTTTTGTCCATCCATTAATTCCATTCTACTCTTCAACACCTCTTTCTATGATCCTAATCCCTTACTTTCGTTATTTTGATCCCATCAATTTAAATTCTTCCCATTTTTCCTCTACGCTATGCCTTATCTAACCCATCTCCTATATCCATCCACGCATACACCAGATACACCAGATACCAGATACATATATATATAAATATGTATCTTAATCTTGTTTTTTTTATTTTTTTCTTAATGCTTCCCATTTTAATTCATTATAAATACTTCTCGAAAAATATCAACTTATAATAGGTTTGAAATGCAAAATGCCTCTGTCCGTATAATTCATATTTAGGGAGGTACAGTTAAATTTGTATTTGAAATTTTCATTTTAATTCTTAAACTTTCTTTGAACATACCTAAAATTTTATTTTTGAAAACTACAAACATAACCTAACCTAACTTAACCAAACCAAACCTAATCTTACCTAACCTTACGTAACCTAACCGTCCTTCACCTAACCTAACCTAGCCTTACCTAACATAAAAATTGAATATATATTTTCTTCATTGTTTGATTTTTTGATTTTTTGATTTGATTATTTAGAATTTTTTTTTAATATTATTAAAAAAATTTCGAAACATTCTTTGATTTTTTTAACAATTGATTTTTTTTTTAAATGTGTACCTATTCAAGTGTTTTTGAAAAATCAAACATTTTTGAAAGCGTTTTTTTGTTTTCTTGAAATTTTTTATGAAAATTCCCTAAACTTGATTTTAGAAAATAATCAACCTAACGTAACCTAACCTAACATAACCTAACCAAACCTTACCAAACCCAAACACACAAAACCCAACCCAACCCAACCCAACCCAACCCAACCCAATGTATGAAATTTTTTTGAAAAAGTATTAAAAACAAAATTAATTTTTTTTAATTAAACATTTTTTTTTAAATTATTTACAAGAGCCGAAATTACAATCTCCGGTTAGCGAGTAGATTTTGTTGCGGGTAGCTAGCGGCAGGATAGCTTAACGGCCGGATAAGTTTTTTGACGCGTATTACGAACGCTAGTTATCATCCGTCTACGTACCGGCCAGTCTGACCGTCGGGTGGCTTCTGCCATGCTTAAAGTTTCGGTTCGACTGTACACCACGCATGCGCAATTGTACATTTTTATGTCAGCTGCTCGCCTGCCTAGCTGTCAGTTTCATCCCAATATATTATTATGGCGTCGAAGCGTGTGCGCGCAGTGAATTTCGACGTCGAAGAAGTTAATGTTTTGGTTGACTTGGTGGAAGAACACCGTAATATTATAGAGAACAAGCGAACCGAAATATGAAATAAAAAATATGAAAATATGAAAATATGAAGCACTGTTGGTCTCGTAAGCCGGAACCTCATAAAAAACTCATCTTCAGTCCAAATCTCGAAGTGATTCACTCTAGGTCTTACATTTTTCGCAACTCTACCTCGGGCAGCAATATGCATCATCATTTCGTCGTCACTATCAGAGTCGTCAAAATCAGAATCAAACAAGCTCGAAATTTCCCCGTCGGAATCGGACACAACCAAATTATCCATTTCAATCGGAGACTGGAACGAGTTTAAGTCCTATTACAACACGCTTTTGGAGCGGCAATATATTGTAGAGATAAGACGAATGCCATAAAATTCAAAAAGTTTCAAAAAGAAATCTTAAAAACTGTAGAAATTCATAAGACATCAATATTTTGCGGAATAATAGCGTATTATTATCATTATATATATTATAAACTTAATTATAATAACCACCAATAATAACGAAATGTTCCTATTGTTTCAATATTATTCCTGATGCATAAAACAAATTACAAAATGACAAACATAACCTTACACCATGCCTCTAGCCAAGTCACGAATTGAACTGTCAGCCATCTTTTATTCTTATCCTGGTAGATAAGTCGGTAACCGGTACCTAGAGCACTGGTTAAGAAATCCTGCAGTTAGCTTATTCTATCCTGCCAGATAGCCACTACCTGGACATTGTAATACACAAAAAATTGACTATCCTCCCGGTTACGCTAACGGCAACAAAATCTACTCGCTAACCGGACATTGTAATTTCGGCTCTTAGACGATTAAAGTGGCAAAACCCAAATAATTATGTCAGAAATCAGTACTAGTAAGGAGGAAATATTTTTCCATTGCGGTATTCAAAGTGCAGCGTAATTTCATTTTTCAATTTAAAATCAGTAATTTAATCTCTCACAATTCTCCATTTAACATCTTTACATTTTGTAATTCGTTCTTTCCCTGTGTAAATTTTTTTATTACTCGCCCTCTCACAGGATCGCGATGGCGAGCGATGAGGTCCACCCTCTCCCCGGCGTTCACCTCGAGCAAGATGAAGGGCATGTACTCGTTAGTTGACAAGTGTGGTGAACAACTGGCCAACTACCTCAGCGACAAGTCCAAAGGTGAACACAAATTTTAAAACATTACTATCATCATTGTACTGAAATAAGAAGCCCGTAAAGATCACGTTATCTATTCTTTGCTATTCTTTGCTTTTAATATTTTCTGAAGGCAAACCAATAACTAATATTAATTCAACCCTCCAAAAAATGTGAACTCAATCGGGTGATTGGTGATTTTGATTCCCCAATTGGGTTATTATCTAAGATTGATTTGATTGGTAATTGGGGACAAACAACGAACTATTTTGACAATGAGCCTTACGGCATTAGTCTAATGGCTTTGATGGATTAGTGAATGATGATGAACCTGTCCGAGCCTAGCAGAGAGGCGGGGAAACCCGATGCCGTCACGGAGTTTACTTCTGCTAAAGAGCACCGGCTTAACGTCCCTTCCGAAGGACGGTACAACGCGAACAACAGGATTCCTCCACAAATCCATGCTGTCGAAAGATTGATAAGCAAAGCAAGTGACGTTGCTAACTTTCATCCCTACAGCCTTGTTCCCGGAAAGAAAAACGTACAGAAAAACTGAGCAAAACTAATGTCTATGATGATCACCCATCCAATACCTAGCCCAGCGTCGTGTTCTTGCGAGAACCGGTGTTTCCAACACGCCAAACCCTCGGTGCAAACACAATTTTTGAGAGGGTAGTAATGCCCATAGCAATAAATTGGTCTACCTATTTAAACACTCGCACTTTAGATAAGAATTAACAATCGTAAGTCTTTCGTTAACCTAAAATGGTTATTGTTTTAAATGAGCAGAAACAATTTTGTTTGTTTTATCTTCCAGACGGGTTGATTCACCTGGAGATGCGGGACTTGTTCTCGAGATACGCGAACGACGTGATCGCCACTTCGGCGTACGGGATCCACTGCGACTCGCTGAACGAACCCGAGAATGAGTTCTACAAGATGGGACTCGACGTCAGCGACTTCGGTGGAATACGGATGCTTTGTCTAATAGCGTATCTCATCATCCCGAAAATTATGAGGGTAAATATTTGTAAAACCGCTGCATGAATATTGTCTCGCATTAAAAAAAAGCGTGATTTTTTTAATTCTAATGCTAAAAAGCCAAAGATCTCTTGGAATCACATGGACATTTGCATTCTTCTTTAGAGGCTTCCGTTCAGAATCACTCCCTTGAAAGTGGAGAACTTCTTCAGTTCGCTCATCACTAACACAATCGGAATGCGAGAAAGAGAGAATATTATCCGGCCGGACATGATCCAGCTGCTTATGGAGGCGAAGAAAGGAACGCTCAAAGGAGAAGAAGGAGAAGAAAATGTCGGCAAGAAATTACTTGGTAACTGAAATCAAATGTGTATCTTAATTGCTCTGAAGGGATTCTGACGTTATTAAGATTTCTGTTGCTCATTTTCTACTTGCGGAATTCATCAAATAATACTGGAATCAGGAACCGTTGCTTTTTGTGAATCTAAATTATAGTTCACTCAAAAATCTGGATTCTAATTTTTTCAACAGATCTTTCCGACGAAGATATCGTATCTCAAGCGTTCATCTTCTTCGTTGCTGGATTCGACACGTCCTCGACTCTTCTCTCCTTTCTCTCCTACCAGCTGGCCGTCAATCCAGACATCCAGGACAAAGTCCGTCAGGAGATCGACGAGGTCCTTGCCGCTAACGATGACGTCCTATCTTACGACGCTGTGCAAAAAATGAAGTACTTGGACACAGTCATCTCCGAGACGTTGAGGATGTGGCCACCCGTGGTCGACATTGACCGAGGATGTCTCCGGGACTACACTGTGCCGGCGACAGATGATACACCGGCCGTAGTTATCAAGAAAGGAGACGGAGTGCAATTTTCTGCATATGGCATCCACCATGATCCTGAATATTGGTCAGATCCGGAACGTTTCGATCCAGATCGCTTCAGTGATGAAAACAAACACAAGATCAAACCGTTTACGTACATGCCATTTGGAACTGGACCTCGAGCTTGCATTGGTAACCAAAACTCTGTTCACATGTTGCAATTACCAACCAGAGAAAATGATCTCATGCGATGTTAAGTTATTCCTTCTGATATACTTTGATGTTGATATAACTTTGCGGCCTGATTAGCAATATTTTACTGAATTACCGTTATCAATAAATTCGCACTGATGTTCTGATGATAAATTCGTCGGCAGGAAACCGTTTTGCGCTGATGGAGACGAAAATAGCGATGGCCAACGTCTTGTCGAAGGTCTCTTTGGAGGTTACCGAAAAGACGCCGATCCCGATCCGTCTGACTAAGGGGACGTTCAACCTCAGCGCCGAGGGGGGCATGTGGATAGGGATAAAATCCAGGGCTTAATCGCCAGGGCTAACGAGCATCAATTATGTGTCCTAACAGTTACGGACTTAATAAACAAAAGTTGTCGGGTGTAGAATTTTAAGCTCGCTAGCAAAAGTGTGTCTAGCAGTTACTGAAATTTAAATTCATACTTAAAAAATGACAATTTTTAAGATTTTGGTTAGTAAGCGCAGCGACTTGATCGACTCAAAAATATCATAAAAATGTTCTACATAAATCAAGGTTAACTCAAAATTCTGAGCTGTTTATACAACGAAACTTTCAGCCGCCGAGCCAATCAATGAAGTTCTCACTCACATGAAGTTAAAACATTTCTGTTGTAGGAATGTGTTTTTGGCCATGATATTTTGCAGAATCTAAGCTGAAAAACTTAACTGTTGGTTGTTTGGCTCAGAGATGTAACAACCGAGCATTTTCTTATTTGTCTCTAAAATCAGAACGAAGCAAAATTTAGAGGTAAATTTGCCAGAAGAATGACTATGCGTCCCTTGTTTTGAATGACTCGTTGTGACAGCACTATTTTTGTTATTAAAAATAAACATGTTTGAAAAAAAAAAAAAAGTTACGCTACGCCATTGCGTTCTTTGGTCGTCAACTAGATCTAAGGACCCGACCCGATCGGGTTATTTCTCGTTATAAAAAAAAATATATGAAAATCATCGTATGATCACCATTACCTACTTTTTCAATTAAATCAAGTTTTTGCACCTGCGACTAGGATCACCACTGCAGCATCCTAAGCAACAACATAGAAGCAAAACCATCATAAGAACGATCGTACCGCTAGACTGTAATACGTCACACATTTGAAAAAACGACTTTATAACACAGTCTTGTCTCTGGTGCCAAAACCATCGACAGTGCGCGATTCGACATTTGGCTTGTTCAGCTTTCACCGTTCAACGCGCCGCCGAGCGAGGAGGGGACACGCAATGAGGAATTTGCAATAAGGAACACGTAATGTGTAAGGCGTCAGCTGTCATTAAGTAATACTGCGTTGACCAGTGATGTGTGTTCACCTGCAACCAGCGCATGTTTGTGTTTGACAATTCGAACTCAAACGCAATTACATCGCTATTGAAGTGAGTGAAATTTAATCTTGAATTACTCTAACTTCACGTTCCTATGTGTCCCATCATTGGATGTCGTCGTTTTCACTGCTCCAGTAAATATTTTAAATTAAATTTTTTTTATAACTTAGCGCATCAGTCCATCTTTATTACTCTGCGGTGTGGATTCTTGCAGGTGCAAACATTTGACTTATTGATAGTGTTGCACCACTGTGCATTTGATTGTTCGTTACAACGGCGCTTATTCAATTGATCTAACTGGTATTTAAGTTTCAAATGCTGTTTTAGAAAGAAAGATGTTTTTTTTTTTGATAATGCAAACAACTTTTTCCTTTTGGCAATATGAGTTATCAAAACAGATATGTATATCGTGGGATAATGTATCCTATCCCATGTCAAGTACATAGCTATTCAAAACTCGTTCTTATTGCATCAGTGAAGCGAGCAAAGCGGGCTTAATTAACCAGAGGTTTGGCGTGTTTTTTTATTACTGTTTCTCGTGAGATCACCGAAGTTAAGCAACAATGTGCTTGTTCAGGTATTTGTTTGGGTGCCCATCATACACATGACCAATTCTGTTCGGGAAGGAGTGAAAGTTAGTACAGCAACTTCATACGCCTTGCTTATCAACCTCTCTACAGTTCGATTTGTGGAGACTGAGGACCTCGCGGACCTCAACCTCTCCACGGTTGTCTTGGTACTCTTCAACAAGAGTCAGCTACGTGCCAGCATCGGCTTTTCTCTCCTCCCTTCTAGACTAGATTAGGTTCATCATCATCATCCTCATCATCATCCACTAATTCACCGATGTTATTAGACCAGTGGTACATGGCCAGATGTCAAAACAAAGTGTCGTTAAACCTTAGAGGTTAAACCAATCAAATCAATAAATGAATCAATCATGACTCAATTGGACTGCCCGGAAAGCTCATTTAGTTGTATTGATATAAAATGAAGCAAACCTTTCGAGAATTATTCCGTTCATTGCTCAACAACTGTCTTAATTTATTTTAATGTCAATTGTACGGCGGTGTAATTGTTCAGTTAGCTTGAATATTATTTAAATCTTCGGCATACAGCGGTAAATTAGCCAGTCACAATTAGGATTTAAAAAAAATCACGAACACAAACAAAAACTTGGCTCGCCAAAATAAATATAAAACTGATAGTTTGCGAACTAATTTGTAGGTTTGCCTTTCTCTAAGCCTAAATTTATAACTAAAACGTATTTCTAATCTACATTTTCTTCCAGAAAATGTCCGACTTTTTCTCTGAGGACGTCCTATTTTGGGGCGGCATAATCCTGACCCTGCTCATCGCTCTCTACCTCGCCGGAACATGGAACTTTGGAGAGTTCACAAAACGGGGCATGCCTAACTCAAAACCATGGCCGTTTTTCGGAAACTATAGGGCTTTCGCGCTGGGCAAGACATCTCGAGCGGAAATGTCGACGGCGCGGTACCGGCTGTTCAAAGATCATCGAGCGTACGGGATCTTCAGCTTTTTGAAGCCAGTGGTCACCATTCGAGACCCAGAACTAATCAGTTTGGTGTCAGTGAAAGATTTCGACTTTTTTACCGACCGCATGGTGCACGTTGACGAGCAGGATGATATGCTGTTCGGGAAATCGTTGTTTAATCTGAAAGGTAATTTTTTTGAGTCTAGAGTTGATGCAACTTTGTTTTTCTGGAACCACGCTAAAATACGGTCACGAAGAGACAACCCCCTTCACCACCCTCAGTCCCCTTCCTCAGCCCCCCCCCCCCCCCCCCCACCCCCTCTACCAACATAAATCCCTGCGCAACCACGAACACCACCACACTGTTCAACATTTTTTATTCCTTTACTTGGATTTTCGTCTTAAGTTTGTAATATTTTTTGGTAATACCACCCCCTCCCCCCCCCCCCACAAATAGGATTCATTTTGATTTAACTGGGAATGAGTTCCCAAAATGTGAGTTTTTTTTTTATCAAGGATTATAAAGTGATTTCAGGGTTAGAGTAACGAGTGAAAATAGCCGACAAACACCCGTCAAGTACCTATTATTCACCTAAAATAAAAGATAACAGGGTGTGTTTCAGCCAATTTTTATTTGTGGTTTTAAACCTGACAGTAAAAGAAAAGCTCTTTAAGTACTTAGCAGATGGTTTACAAACATTATACGTCTGATTGACGGTTGTCAAGCAAATAACAAATTAAAGGAGATTCTTAACGCAACCATCGAAAACTTGGCAGTAACAATTTTGTAACCTAGCCTGTATTATTTCTAGGTGGTCGATGGAAAGAGATGAGGTCCACCCTCTCCCCTGCGTTCACCTCAAGCAAGATGAAGGCCATGTTCACGTTGATTGACAAATGTGGTGAACAGCTGGCCGACTACCTCAAAGACAAATCCAAAAGTATACCATTAAAAAAAATTTGGTCACATTGATATAATGGCTTATTTATTGCCTCCGCAAAGAGAGAATATTAATTTAGATTGATTATTGGGGTTTAACGACGCACTGTTTTGGCAACTGGCCCTGAGGCACTGGTCTAATGGCGTCGGTGAATGAGCGGATAATTATGAGAATGATGATGAACCAAACCTAGTCCTGAAGTGATGAGGGGACACCCGGTGCCGGTACGTATCCTACTCCTGTCGAATAGCATCAAGGGGACCATCGGCTTAGGACAATACAACGCAAACAGCAGGATTCCTCCACAAATCCATGCTTTCAAGAGGTTGATAAGCAAGGCGAGTGAAGTTGATGCACTAACTTTTATCCCTCCAACCTCTCTCCCAAACAGAACTGGACATGTGTATGATGGTCACCCATCCAATACTTGACTCAGCGCAGTTTTGCTTAACTTCAGTGATGTCAGGAAAATCTGTGTTTCCAACACGCCAAACCGTTCGGTTATTAATTTTGGTGCCGACAATTGTCAGATCGCCAAGAGGTCAATTTAAAATGTGTCACATCAAGTTTATTGTATCTTTAGATGGGACTTGTCACCTGGAGATGCGAGATCTGTGCTCGCGCTACACGAACGACGTGATCGCCACTTCGGCGTACGGAATCCACTGCGACTCGGTGAACGAACCCGAGAATGAGTTCTACAAAACTGGGGTCGAAATCACCAACCTCGGGGGAATTAAAGCATTGTACTTTCTTACTTATCTTGTGTCGCCAAAAATCATCAGGGTAAATTATGAAGTACTATTGATTTTAATACCCGAAAAATGTTTGCCAATTGTTCATATTTTTTTAAAATTACACTTATGTTATTATGAACAACACTATAAAAGTCTCAAAAATTGATGCCCAAACGGGGACTACACTAGAATCGTCTCAAAAGGCAAGTGTCCAAATAGCTCAATGGGTTAGAGTAACACCCGCGATAGGCGGAGTTGGGGTTCGAGTCCCCGTTTGGGGATCGATTCTTAAGATGGTATTAGTGTTGTTAATAATGAAATACCCAGCGCATTGCAAGCGTTTGCAATTTAAATAAGATTTCATCCTAATACGCTTATGTTCTACATAATTTCTTTTATTTTTTTGTTTTATTTTTTGTGTTTTTTTGTTTACAAATATGTCTCTTAATTTTTATTTAGTTCTTGAGATTGAGGTTGACAGCTTTGAAGACGGAGAACTTCTTCTGTTCGATCATCACCGACACAATGGCGACGAGAGAAAGAGAGAAGATCATCCGCCCGGACATGATCCACTTGCTGATGGAGGCGAAGAAAGGAACGCTCAAAGGAGACGAGGGCGATGATGTACCAATCAAGAAAACAATAGGTAAAAAAAAAAGCTGTTCATGGTATAAATCATGATCTTAAACATATCGACCGATTAATGGAAATTTTTTTAAAATCTAGAACGAATCTCACATCTGCTTGCTTTCTTTGCTTTGTATTTTGTTAAAGAAACGAAAACTCGTGGTTTTAAATGATTTTAGGGTGTTCGATTAGTTTACGACAGCGACAAGTAGGTACTACGCTTAGAAATATGAAACAGTGTGGTGCTAGATGCATGTCAGATATCAACATTATCACAAAATGAGAACAGTATATTTAACCAATAATAAATGTAGCATTTCAAAACTCAATAGTGATATTTTGACCATGAAAACGTAATCAACGGTGTGCAAAATACGGTGCGGAGATATTCCATGGCTATTTGACGAGATCTACTTAATTCTTGTTATTTTCATAGAACTGTCCGATGATGACATCTCATCCCAGGCGTTCATCTTCTTTCTTGCTGGATTCGACACTTCTTCAACACTCCTCTCCTTCCTCTCCTATCAGCTGGCCGTCAATCCAGACATCCAGGAGAAACTTCAGCAGGAAATCGACGAGGTACTCGCTGCCAACGACGGCGTCCTCTCGTACGACGCCGTCCAGAAGATGAAGTACATGGACACTGTCATCTCAGAGACGTTGAGGATGTGGTCTCCAATAATCGAGCTTCAACGAGGATGTCTGAGAGACTACGTGGTCCCCGCGACGTCGTCTTCTCCTGCAGTTATAATCAAAGAAGGTGACGGCGTTTTAATACCAGTGTTTGCAATCCACCACGATCCTGAATACTGGCCGGAGCCTGATCGGTTTGATCCTGGCCGTTTCAGTGACGAGAATAAACACAAGATCAAGCCGTTTACGTACATGCCGTTTGGAATCGGGCCGCGAGCGTGCATTGGTGAGTGCAAGTATGGCGGTTGGTGTATAAGATCTGGCAATGAGTAGAGTAGAGTAGAGTAGAGTAGAGTAGTAGTTTATTGTCATTTTACCATAAAACATACAAGATGCTGGTTTACAGACATACATTAAATGCATTAATATTGTAAATATAAAATTGTAGATATAAAATTGTAAAATTGTAAATATAAAAATCTAAATCTATAGTCACAGTATTTGCACAGCTCGTCAGGTATAGCTAATACTTATTCTAAGCAGTCAATGAACTCTTTGACGCTGTAGCATGCTTTATCCATCAATAACAGTTTTATTCTCTTTTTGAACATATTCGTTGATGCTGCATGCTTTATATTTATTGGGAGTTTGTTAAAAATCTTGATTCCCATCTGTTCAGGTGACAGTTGCATAGTTGACATTTTGCATAAACTAACATTCAAGTTGTCTCCATTTCGGGTGAAATGTTGATGACTATCTTTAACTTTCTGCAGTCCGTCATATTGTATTTTAATTTGCACTGTTATTTGTAATATGTATAAACTATATAATGTAAATATATTCAGTTTTCGAAAAAGAGGCTTACAATGAACTCGGTTTCCCTTGTTAAGCATAATTCTTATAGCTTTCTTTTGAAGTACGAAAATTTTCCTGCTTTTTGGAGTGCTACCCCAAAACTCAAGGCCATACCTTATTCTAGATTCAATATTAGCGTAATAAACTAACTTAGTTGTATCGATATCCGAAATTCTTCGTATTGACCTTACTGAGAACAGTGCCCTACTTAATTTAGTTGCCAGGGCATCAATGTGGCAACCCCACTTTAATCTATTATCTATAATAAGACCTAGGAAATTTGCTACTTCTACATTTTCTATTACTACATTTGTTGCATTGTTTACTATGGGCGTAACTGCTTCATTAGCTTCCTTAGAAATCAAAAAGGACATTGATATTGTTTTAGCGTTATTCAGTATAAGTTTATTACAACTAAACCACAATGTTGCATCTGTTATTTTCTTTTCGGTTTCCTGTTTTAGTGTATGTAGATCACCTTTCTTTGCCTTTGCCAGAAGGCTAGTGTCGTCAGCGTACAGTTCCGCGTTCTTAACATTGTGTGGTAAATCATTTATGAAAATGATAAAAAGCAGTGGCCCTAGAATTGACCCTTGTGGGACCCCAATCTTCACTCCTTCCGGTTTAGAGTGGAATATTTTCTCTATCCCATATCTATCAAGCTGCTTAACTTCCACAATCTGAGACCTATTTTCTAGATATGATTTAATTAGGTTGAGAGCCACTCCCCTAATTCCATAATGGGCGCATTTTTCCAGGAGGATGATGTGGTCCATGCAGTCGAAAGCTTTAGTGAGGTCACAGAAAAAGCCTACAGTCGATTGGTCATTTTTGATGCTCTCAATTATTTCAGATAGAAATCTATTTATCGTATAGCTTGTGGATCTATTTGCTGTAAAACCACCTTGTGAATCTGAGATAACATCATGCTTCTTGAAAAAATCAGTAATACGCAATTTGATTATTGATTCGAAAACCTTTGAAAATACCGGCAGTATCGAGATTGGCCTATAATTGGCAACTACTCTAGGATCTCCCTTTTTAAAAATAGGAATTACCTTTGCCTTTTTTAACTCGTCCGGAAACACCCCATTTTCCATGCAATTGTTAAAAATATAGCTCAGATGACTTGCTACATGGCCGATACTCTTTTTGATAACCGTTGTGGATATTTCGTCCAAACCGCTAGAGCATTTATTTTTCAGTTGCGCTGTGATGTTGTTAATTTCTTTTGTCGAGGTTGGTGCCATAAAAATAGATTTATGTACACTTGTGCTGTTTTGGAGCATCTCTCTAAAATTTAAAGTTGAACTACTTAGGTGACTAGTAATTTCCTGCGCTATGCCTGAATAGTATTTGTTGAAAGTATCAGATATAATATTAGGGTCACAGCATTCTTGCCCATCTTTTACTATGTATTTTAAATTTCCCCGACTTCGGTTTTTATTTATTCGCTTATCTATGATTTGCCATGCTGCTTTAGATTTGTTATCTGATTCTTTAATTTTTTTATTCACCTCCATTATTTTCGCAAGACTTATAACTCTCCTCAGTATTTTGTTGTATGTATCAGAGAATGTTTGTATAACCTGGTACATGCTGAAATGTTTGGTCAAACTCACTAGATCCCTTTTGTGCTTGCATGAGATTTTTATGCCTTTAGTGATCCAATTTCCTCTTATGTAGTTATGTTTTATACACATTTTTTTCAAGGGGAAACACCTCTTAAAACATACATTGAATATTTGACTAAAAGCGTCGTATTGGTCGTTGGGTGATTCAGAGGCATATATCGCACTCCAATCTGCTGCATCTAGCTCTGCATTAAATGCCTCCTGATTTTTAACATTTATCATCCTTTTGTGTATAACCTTCTCGTTTTCAATGATTGAGTTACATGGGATATCCAGAACCTGTGAACAGTGGTCGGATAATCCGTTATCACATACTATACTGTCTCTATCTGTTTGAGCATTCGTAATAATATTATCAATTAACGAAGCACTCTGCCCTGTTATTCTCGTTGGGGTTTTGACCGTGCACTTCATATTGAAAGAATCGATGACCTCCATGAACCTTCGCATATGTGGGCTTGCCGTAAGTAGGTCAATATTGTAGTCCCCTAAAATCACGAGCTTATTTTGTCCATTGACTAATAGTGATAACAGCTGTTCGAGTTTGTTTAAAAATCTATCTAATTCCCCTCGCGGGGATCTATAAATGCATACAATTATCAAATTTACATCGTCTTTTCTGCATAGTTCTATCGCCGCACATTCAAAGACCTTTTCAACACTCAACTTAACTATGTCTAATCTTTCCTTCATACAATTGACTAAAGGGTCTCTGATTAGGATTACAGTACCACCCATTTTAAACGTTTTCCGACAAAAGGCCGATACACAGGTATAATTATTTATATTTAGGAAATACAATTCATCTTCAGTTAGATGATGTTCAGTGAAACATAGGATATCCAATCTACTCCCTAGACTCATGTAGTCGTCTAATAAGTTCTCTATTTCCAGCATCTTGCTTCTGATACTTCTAATATTTTGATGGAATAAGACCAGTCTTTCTTCGCTACGCTTGCTTCCGTCCTTCTGCTGTTGCTCCATAATGTGCCCTACTTCAACTTCCCCTTCTTCACCCACTTGTCTAAAAAAGTTTCGGTTTCCTGGCCCGACACTTTACCCTTCTGCGTATTCGTGCCTTTAATAGTAACTTCTCTTTGTGTCAGCCATTTTTCCAACCCTGTTAGCATAGCAGTTGGTTTAACCAATACTGTGGTTGGTAAGAAATGAACAATTGTTTTACCCAACATTTTCTTGCCATTATGGTTCAGATGAACGCCATCGCGGCTCAAATGTGTTCCAAAAGTGTTTAACATTTTGCTATCAAGAAAGTTCAACCTTATGTTCTTACTGCACTTGTCTATCGAGTTGTTTACTGCACGATGTATAATAGCGTTCGCCTTCTTTACTTGAATATTCATATAATCGTCAGATCTCATAGGGATGGTGTTGATCACAAGTTTACACCTCTTGCTTACAGCTACTAACTTACTTATAGCAGACGATATTCCCCTTGAATCGAGAGTGTTGCTGATGTCATTCGTACCCCCCATTACTATGATCCAATCTTGCCCTTGTAATTTATTGGCTTCAGTGCATGCTCTATCAGCAATTTCCATGAGTGTTTTACCAGACATAAAGTAAACCTTCACAGTGTAATTATTACCTAATAATTTTCTCAGGATGTCTTCCATGCCTTTTCCATGGCTATCCGCTATCATGACGACCCTAATCTTCTCTGAGTCGCCATTGGTTCTTCCTTCTTCCCTCTTGGACTCCTCTTTCTTCAAGGCGGTGATGTTCTCAGCTTCACCTCCTTCTTTCGTCGAAGCATCTTCGACGTTCGGAGCCAATGAGACTTGATGCAATCACTGGCGTAAGCCTTTACAGTTCTGAAAAGAAAATGTTTATTAATAAGCGTAAGAATATTCAGTTTCTTTGTAAAACTTGGCTAAAGAAAATGTGGCATGAGCAATGCTATATCTGAAACAAAACTTTATGCTCTCAGCCTTTGTTGACATCTTTTTTTCATTGTTGATGCGAATAATACCACTCTTTAATTGGGTTGATTCTGAAAATAAGATTTGATCACTGGGTGGGTTAATCGTCAAGAGTATTCTGGTGCTACAATTTAGACCTGGGCATGAATCTGTTGCGCAGTTTACTTGATGCAATCTTTGTTTCTTTGCAGGAAACCGCTTTGCACTGATGGAGGCGAAGATAGCGATGGCCAATGTTTTGTCCAAGGTGTCCTTGGAGGTGATCGAGAAGACGCCGATCCCGATCCGTCTGGAGAAGGGGACATTTAACACCAGCGCCGAGGGAGGGATGTGGCTGGGGATTAAATCCAGGGCTTAATCGCCAGGGTCTAGGAGCATCAGTTATGTGCCCTCAAGACAGATCTGGACAGTTTAATTAAATTCAAGCCTGCTTATAAAAGAGTGCCTAGAATTTTCTTAAATTGAAATCCCTACCTTAAACCTACTCTTAAACCTTTCTTTGTAGTTCTAGACGGGAGGAGGGTGTTTCGAATGTATTTGCATAGGATATAATACCCTACTCGCCCATTCAAACATCTTTAGAGCAGGTTAAATACCTCAGCGGTGACTTGCAACCAATGGGTAAAAAATCGAAATAGTGAAGGTATTCTAACTAAACTAATCTAACTAATCGAGTATCTAATCTATTAAACAAGCAGGACTTATGCATTAATATAAACACTTCTATGCACATCTCTTTTAAAATTATTTATTAAAACCTTAGATCAAATTAAAAAAATATATATAAATAAATAAAACATTGAGTTGTAAAATAATCCATGTGATTACTAACGAAATCCGCCTTTAAACACAAATAATAAAAATAATAATAACTAGATGTGAAGTTGTTTTTTCAGCATTAGTAGACACAACAGGGTCAACTATTTCCTCGAATTCTGTGACCTGAGAACCTGACAACTACTTTTGAAAGATCTGTTTAACACTGCGCTTTAAATTATAATTAAAGTTACTTAGATAGGGTTTTACCAAAATGTCCAACTATAAGTTGGATCTCTAGCTCACAGAAACATCTGAATTTCACTGCATGTGATTGGAAGTCGCCATGGCAATAGTTTCTAATAACACTTCAACTAGGAGTTGAAATTTTGGTAAAACTGAACCTTAGATCCAGTATTACAATATTTTAAACCCCGAGTTAAGCTCCTAACTCACAGAAATAGCTGACTTTTACTGCATGTGATTGGTTGTTGCCATGGCAATTAATTTAACTCCCATGTTATTTAGGAGTTAGACAATTGTAATACTGGGCATTACAAAATTTGCTTTGCATTCAAATCTAGTTTCAAAAAGTAGTTTTTAGTCGATTAAATCGTTAAATATCAGCAAATATATTACTTCTGGCATGAGCTTTGACCAAAAACTAAAACCTCATTAACGGGTCGACCAAAATTTCCCAAAAAAATCCTTTCTTAAAAAAGACTTGAAACCGTGGTGTTTAAAAATCCTTTGCGCGACCCATGAATACCTAGACTACTGGTCCCATTGGGCCGTGATGTCGAACAAATGTAAAATAGTGGTTTTCAGAGTCTTGGTTGGATATTTTACCGTAATACGCTGTTTTGAAAAGTTCAAAAAATAGTAAAATGTCTATATTTTTACAGTTTTCAAAGTTAATTCCAGGTTCCACAGACTCATAATAAGTCTTCGTATGGACACAAATTCTAGATTCTTTGTTCGAGTGCTTACGCTCGGTATTAATTTCTTCGTGAGTACTTGTTTCACTATTCTACGCTTTCTAAAAGTAACATTTACTTATTTTCTTCTGTCGATAAACCACATTATTTTCTTCAGTGCCGAGTTCAAAAGTTGATTAACGAAAAGAATATGACTACGTTGCAGGGTTTTTATTTTTCTGGTGCTGCCACTAGAGATCTGAAACCAGCAAGCAAAGAATGGAAAGGAAGCTAGATTGGATACATACCCGAGACCTCCCAACTGCTGGTCTAGTCAAGTCAAGCAATTCCCTCCCGAAGATGACTATAGTCTTATTTACATATGAAAGCAACATTAAACTATGGAAATTGCGATAAAACCATTGATAGTTCAATAAAGTTCAAAGGTAATGGGTACAACTCGTGTCACAGAAATCTTGAAGGTCAGAATATCAAATGTCATTGTTTTACTTGCCGACAGAAAGCAACCAACGAACGGTCGACTCGTTGCCAAATCTATTGTAAGATAACTCCAATTAAGATAACAACATACCTACTTAACGCCGACTCCTGTTTTGAAACTCGAGTTCCCCACTTACATGTCCCGGAAATTGCGTGAATCCCTATTTGTACGTATCTGATGTTAAAAAAAATCTGCGTTTTTTTTTCTTGTTTTTTTGTTGTTGTAAATAACAACATTAAGTGTGATTTAGTAAAGTACGCAATACGGATGTAAAATCAAACTAGATTTAAAAGAAAAGGACGGAAAGCACAAATTTTATCAAATTGAAAAGCTAATTAAGTTTGTAAATTTTGAACATAGCAATATAGATATATCTAGGCTTAAATTTTTGACCCATGTGTATGAAGATATAATCCATGTGTTTTCAAATTTTGGACCTGGATGATATAATTATGACGAATGTTATTGAAGTTTGGTGAACATTTGTTTGTGTTTACTGTATATAATTACAATATCGAATTAACTAATTCCATGTTTATTGATTTTTCTCTACCTGCATACCTATCTCTTATCTATTTTGAAAGTTATCGGATTTCTAGACGGTTCCAGAAAGGTCTTGAAACTGGACCAAAATTGCTAGCTATTTGAGTTTTACAACTTCAATCGGAGGCTTTAATAATCGTATGAGGATATGTCTTATAACATTATGCTCTTATTATGCATGATAATTTCCCAAAAATGTTTCATAAGTGTAGGATCTAGCTCACTGCAAGCTGGGATTTTTTGAGAAAAGTGCCTGAAGAATGTTATTAAATGGAGAGAATTGAAGTAAAATCTATCAATTTAGAGTCCAAAGCTATTTAAAAAAAAAAAACAATACTCAGACAACGTTCATCTTATTTATTTTTCAGGTGAAAGAAATAACTGTGTATATAAACCACATTTCAGAAAAAAACTAAAGTAGCACTTATACTAGTAAACTAGTAACTTTAGTGCTACTATGAATAAAAATTGCACTATTTAAAAACATTTCCCACTCATTAGTGCTAATAAATTACAGACATTAGGTACCAACTGGCAACCAAGGGCGTAGCGGTGGTCTCTAAGGAAGGCACGGAGCTGCCCGTGTGGAGAGCGTTTGCTCGCAAAGGAACGGCCGGGGTGTGGGACAGTAGACGTCGTTCAGGTGAGAGGTACCCTGGAAGCCAATCACTGCGCAGTCCTCTCCGGTACCCCCATTGTCCGGTTGTCCAGGATTGAACATCATCGGGTTCAGCATGCACGTCGGTTGCCCTGAAAAAGGCCAAGGGGTCAATGTCAATTTATGCCGTGTTGTCCTATGACCATTCACGGTCAATTCATAATATGTCAAAAAAAATCTATGTTAGTATAGAAACAAATATGTATTGGCTGGAATCTGTATGCCCATTTGGTAGAGAACCCAACGGGCAGTTGGTAGGACCAGGGTTTTTATCCCTCTTACCCACATTATTCTAGCCTAGCTCCCCGTTCAAATAATACATAGTAAACAGATTACAATTTTCCAAGATCTCATGAAAAAATTAATTTTTTTGGACACATTTTGCTCCAATTAAACCATTTTCGGCTTTCACTTGAACCGTTTATGTACTAGGCATAATCGTAATCGCACCAATGGATGTTTCAGCAACGAGAAAACTCACCAGTTATCGTTAAGAAGATACCCTCGTCTGGTTTGTCCATGTAACCAACGTAAACTCCCAAGGGCTGTGGTGTCAGGAGCGTCTCGAGATACGTGTACACGGTGTCGTAATCGGTAGCTTTGTTAAACACTGCCAGATGGGTGTTGACACCTTCGAACTTGCACACTATCGCGGCTTCGGTGAGTAGGCGTGATTCGGTGTGCAGCTTGTAGTATCCGACGCCTTCCACGAGGTGGTAGCCGGTTGGAACAGTGTCAGGAACTGCGGAACCAATCGATTTTGATAACGAATCTTGTGGCACTGATCTAATGGCGTCGGTGAATGAATTAGTGATGATGATCATGGAAGTGGAACCGGGTGTGGGCAAGTAACGTACTCCGGTCGAAGAGCACCAAAGAGCCACCGGCTTAACGTTCCTTCCGAAGGACGGTACAATGCGAACAACAGGATTTAGGATTACCAACGTTGAGGCAGATGTAGCCTATCTTACCTCTAGAAGCGGCCATGGAGAGAGCCACGTCGTTCATAGCGTCATCACAGAAAGTTGGCATGATCCATCCACAGCCTTTGTTATAAGTCAATCCTGTAGGCGGCGTCGCTATGACACACCGCTGCGTCGAGCCGTCAGCGGCCGTCTTGGTCGAGCACTTCCAAGAGTCGTAGTTGAGCACGGCAGCCGCATTCGCAATGGCCACTGTCAATTAAATTTACGTTATCAGAAGAGTTTTCAAAAACCCTTGGACACAAGGTTTCAAGAACAAAAATCCCTCTACATCCCTCTCGAGGAAAAGTCTTCTGAACTTGCTATGTCACAGCTAATTGCTGCATTTTGCCATTTTGTTTCTTGTCATTCTGCACCTTTTATTTCTGCGTTGCTTACGAGGGAAATCCAGAGAGTTTATAAAAATAGGTTTAGTTTAAAAAGTACCGGGGTCGGGCGTTGGCAATGCCGGCGGCACGGTTGGCGCTACTGTCGGCGGCACGGTTGGCGCTACTGTCGGTGGCACTGTCGGCGGTGCAGTGGGTGTCACGAAAGGCGCCATGGTAGTAGGTAGCAGCGGCACCGTGGTAGGAGCCAACGTTATCGGAACTTCTGTTATTGGCTCTGGCGTCGTTGTTGTCGTAGTCGTCGTCGTCGTCGTCGTCGTCGTAGTCGTCGTCGTCGTTGTCGCTGGGGGAGTAGCAATGCCATACGGGAATACAAATGGCGACCTCCACGGCACTTTTCTGTACCCGTTGCCTTGATACGAATAGGATGATGCCAATATAGGTTTGTAGTATCTTGACGGTTGGTACGGAATTAACTGCCGTTGGTTCCAGTAACCACTGTAGCCGTTGGCTCTGGAGTCGGTTACGAAAGGGGAGTACTGTGCCGGTACCTGATTTATTTGTTGTTGCCAGGGACGTACTCGGCTACCAGACATCGAGTTGTACAAGTTTGATGGTGCAGCTGCGGGCAGCGAGGACCACGGAAAAGACTGCCCTACTGGCCGAAAGCCCTGTGTTTGCTGCGCAGTGTATCCATTTCGTCCTGGCCAAGTATTTACTGGCAGAAAATTTTGACTTTGTCGTCCAGGATATCCATTTAGTGCCGGCCAGGCTTGTACTGGGTTCAACTGTTGCTGTACTGGACTCCGCTGAGACTGTGTTATCGGCGACGGCTGCTGGAGCTGCTGTACAGGTCGTGCTGCTGACAGTGATCGTGCTGGTTGAACAAATGTCCGAACCGGGCTGTAGTCAGTCTGTTGCGAAATTGCGAATTTGTTGCTGATTTGAAGAGCACATGGTCCGTTGTTTTTAAATACGTATGCTGAAAAAGAAAAAATTTAGAATTCGAAGTGTGAAATTTGATTTAAATTGCAAATACTTGCAACGCGCAACTTATAAACTCTCAAAAATTGATGGTCATAAGTCCAAGTAGCTCAATTGGTTAGAGAAACCCCCAGGAAAGGTGGAGATCCCTTGGCTCGCTCGTATATCCACTGAACTAATGCTAAGACACTGTCGGCTTACTGTCGCCTGGATTGAGACAGTTGTGAAGATCCAATGCGCAGACGCTGTTGAAGCTTCGTGTTGGCTTCAGTGCGCCTGAGCTGGCTGCGCAAAGTTGGATGGCTGCGCCTACATCTGAGGGACATTGTGCGCAGGCGCGCTTCGCGGAGACACACTGGTTCAGCAAGCATCCCAACGCCAGGAGCACCACTGGAAGTAAAGATGTACCAAGTAAAGATGATCAAACCAGAACTTAATCTAGGTAAAAAACTTTTAAATTAGTGTAAAACAGATCTGTCTCATTTTATGGAGGATCCAAAAGTAGTGAAAATCTGAAACCTGCCGAAATATTTCTTCTCTTTTGCTTCGCTAGTGATTACACAACGCCTTCGATTTGCACTTTTCGCATGCAAATATTTTAGTAAAATAATACAAATAGGTAATTGATTGGAGAGACAAAACAGTGGTGGCGTTTTATTGAAAAATACGTCGCTCTTAAAGCAATTTGCAATAGAACCTGAAGTATTGCGTCATTTCATAAATTTGTGTTCTCTAATTAAAATAAACAAATGTGTTGAAATATTAATGCGATAAGGTTTTGAATGCCTGAGGTAATAACCCACTAGACTCAAATGCAAGGTCAGCCGAGCCCACCCCGTTGCTCAGCAAGTTGGCCCAAATCGAGGGCTGGAATAATTCTTGTCCACCTCACAAACTTGCAGACAAACGGGACAAAAATTAAAAAAATAGCAATCGAATAAAAACTCCACTTTCATTATTGGTCAATTTTCAATTGCCTGGTGATTGATTGGGCCAACGTATTCCTAATCGCCAACAATCTAACAAAATTAAAAGCAGAATTTAATTTAAATCAGCCTCAAAACCTTAGCCTAGAATTCAAGACAAGCGCTGCTTGAAGATGATTTCCTTAGCCATAAACAAATTAACAAACAAAAACTTCATAAGTTTCGTACAAGAACTTCAATTCTTAAAGGTCATCCAGGTGTTAAGAGGCGAATCGATTGGTTTCGTTGCAAATATCAATTTCTTATAATTATTTAATTGTAATAATTGATCAGAAGTATTTAGAAGAATTCAGAGTTCTCTTAAAACACTGATCTATTTTACTCGAGTATTAGCAAGAATTTCAAGGCAGAAAGCAATCCTCAAATTCGACCAGCAAGACTGTGAGGATCACGAGAGATCACGAGGAGGTCTTAAGGGGTGCCACGAGATGGATTCGAATCACTGAATGAAGCAAGCTGGCTTTGCAATAGCAAAAACTCCGTAGTAAATATTTAGTTTTTTAAAAACTAGTCCTTAGGTTGATGAAGTAGACATTAATCTAAAAACCATTGTAATTTACAGGCTAACCATTTTTATTTACTGCATGAAGATTTGTTCCTAAGTTGTTTTACGAAGAACAGACACTATTTGCTACATGTCAAATGTACTACAAAACCTAATGTTCCTTTTGTACATCTTTAATGCACAGTTTCTAGATCTCCCTTAATTTTGCTGCAAATTTTTGAATTGCTTAAGATTGGAAAGTAAACACAACCCTTACCGTACCAAACTTTGCACCTGTATCAAGATTATTTGAAATTCACTCACCTAATGCTCTTCTTCCTTCACCCATTTCGTGTCCACCTGTGCACTGCGACGCGACTACGAAAACGAAAATCCCACCCGTTATGAAGACTGGTATTATACTACTTGCTGCTTATCACTGAACAACAGAAACCTCGAATTAAAGGTGGTTCTAGCGAAAAAACGTTTCTCAGACAAATTACACGATTTTTAACCACGAAGCATGTTTTCACACCAAATGGATAGTTAAAACATGAGACCGGCTAAAAATAAATCTTCTTACAGTTTAGATCACGTAGTTTTAAGCTCAATGCGCATTCAATTTTCAATTTGTGTTCAAATTTTAAATTGCAATTTCATCAAAATGAAATGTTTCTTTGTTGTTTTATTTTTTTACGACGGCATTTCTTCACCTTGCACTTTAAAGTAACCTTTATTATAAACCGAACTGTTTGGCATGCTGAAAACACCGGCTCTCGTGAGATCACCGAAGTTAAGCAACACTGCACTGGGTCAGCTATTGGATGGGTGACCATCATACACATGACCAGTTCTGTTCGGGAGAGAGGTTGTAGGGATAAAAGTTCGTACAGCAACTTCATTCGCCTTGCTTATCAACCTCTCGACAGCATGGATTTGTGGAGGAATCCTGCTGTTCGAGTTGTACCGTCCTTCGGAAGGGACGTTTAGCTGGTGGTCCCCTTGGTGCTCTTCGACAGGAGTAGGCAACATGCCAGCACCGGGTTTCCCCTCCTCCATTCTAGGCTAGATTAGGTTCATCATCATCCTCGTCATTATCCATTCATTCGCCGACACCATCAGACCAGTGCCGTATGGCCAGTTGTCAAAATAATGCGTCGTTAAACAACGCAAATCAATCAATCTAATAGAAGGTTACGCTCATTCACACACAACCAAGTAAGCGTTAGCGAAGCTAGCGAAGCTAACGCTTCGTTAGAGTTATTATTTATTATTATTATTTATTATTTAGAGTGTTATTCGTTTGAGTGCTAAGTACTTGAGTAAGAGTAATTGTCTTAATTTGAAAACTTCAGTGAAATTGCCTCATAACCCACTCAAAACAGTCAGAAAAGAAACGTTAGTGACGCACTGACTCGTAAAATTGTGACAAGTATTTACATTACAAACGTCCATTTCTTCGAACTTTAAAATTGGCCACCAAAATAACGACGGCTTCCTGATATTAGCTAATTACTCTTTATCAATTTTTTTCCACACTTTATATTATTATATTGGTAACCTTGCATGACAAACTTATTTAAACGTTAACACTTTAAGAAGTGGTAATAAGTGGTTTAATAAGTAGTGCTTTGCTTAGTTATTAGTCGTTTTGATTGTTTTCGAGAAATTACCCTTTGATAACTTTGTTGAGCGGCCGAACCGTTCAACCTTGACAGACAAAAGAGGTCAGTGGAAGTAAAGATTGGTCAATCGAGAATAAATAAAAATTATTATTATTATTATTATTATTATTATTATTATTATAAAAAATTATTATTATTATTATTATTATTATTATTACTCTAATATAAACCTGATCAAATTATATCAGCATTTTGTTCAGAAACTAGCTGTAATAGAACTTTTATCTTAAAAGTTAGGATGGATTGGGCAGATAAGGGTCAGTGGGGACAGCGATTCACATCTGTTTTTGAAGATTATAAACGGTATCAAAAAGGGGCGTGGCTATGTATGAAACGTATATACACTCACATTGGGAAGGGACGTTAAGCCGGTGGTCCCTTGGTGCTCTTCGTCAGGAGTAGACTACGTGCCGATACCGGGTTTCCTCTCCTCCCTTCTATGATAGGTTACTTTCATCATCATCCTCATCATCATCCACTCATTCACCGTCACCATTAGACCAGTGCACAGGGCCAGTTGTCAAACATGGCGTCGTTAAACACCACAAATAAGTCAACGCTCGAATCACTTAAAAACCATGGGGACGTATTGACAGAAACCCCTCGTTATTACGTTTAAAAAACGTACTATCGAGGTAATCGTTTAAAAAAACTAGCTGCAATGTGCAAATGTATTAAATTATAATTAATTACCACGTGACTGTTCGTGTGTTTTAACGAGTATATTCAATTTAAATCAATCAAATAACGTGTATATATTTGAAAAAAAAAAGAGTGTTATCACTGTGTACATCAACAAAAAAAAAAAAAAAAAAAAAAAAAAGTTTGAAAAAAAAGGAAGCTACGCCACTGCTTTCTTTTATCGTCAAACAGATGTGAGGACCCGACCCAATCGGGTTATATCTCGTTATCAAAAAAATATGCAAATCATCGTACGATCGCCATTACCTACTCCTTCAATTACATCAAGTTTTTGCAACTGCGACTGGGATCACCTCTGCAGCATCCTCAGCAACAACTCAGAAGCAAAACCATCGGATGAACGATCGTACCACTGGACTGTAATACGTCACACATCCGAAAAAAAAGAATTAATAACACAGTCTTGTCTAGGCATCATTTGGCCAGTATAGCCTTCAACATTCAAGGCGACGCCGTGCGAGGAGGGGACACGCAATGAGGAACACGCAATGTGTACGGCGTCAGCTGTCATTAAGTAATACTACGTTGACCAGTGATGTGTGTTCACCTGCAACCAGCGCATGTTTGTGTTTGACAATTCGAACTCAAACGCGATTACATCGCTATTGAAGTGAGTGAAATTAAATCTTGAATTACTCTAACTTCACGTTCCTATGTGTCCCATCATTGGATGTCGTCGTTTTCACTGCTCCAGTAAATATTTTAAATTAACTTTTTTTTATAACTTCAGCGCATCATTCCATCTTTATTACACTGCGGTATGGATTCTTGCAGGTACAAATATTTGACTTGTTGATAGTGATGCACCACTGTGCATTTGAGTAATCGTTACAACGGCGCTTATTCAATTGATCTAACTGGTATTTAAGTTTCAAATGCTGTTTTAGAAAGAAAGGTGTTTTTTTTTATAATGCGAACAGCATTTTCCTTTTGGCAATACGAGTTTTCAAAACAAACATGTTTATCGTGGGATAATGTATCCTATCCCATGTCAAGTACATAGCTATTCAAAACTCGTTCTTATTGCATCAGTGAAGCAAGCGAAGCGGGCTCAATTTACCAGAGGTTTGGCGTTTTTGTATTACTGTTTCTCGTGAGATCACCGAAGTTAAGCAACAATGCGCGTGTTCAGGTATTTGTTTGGGTGCCCATCATACACATGACCAGCTCTGTTCGGGAAGGAGTGAAAGTAAGTACAGCAACTTCATATGTCTTGCTTATCAACCTCTCGACAGCATAGATTTGTGGAGGAATCCCGATGTCCGCGTTGCATCGTCCTTCGGCAGGGACGTGAAGCGGGTGATTGTCTTAATATTCTTGTCCAATATTCATGTGTTTCATTTTGTTCAGATGTCAAATTCATGTTATTAAGTATAGTATATATCACTGCGTTATAAATATAGAGGCAAGGCAAAGTTATAATACCAAATTTTATACAAAACGGTCTGCATGAATCTTTATAATATGTCCTTGCCGTACATGGGTTAAAACTTACATTAGCTAAATATCTTATAGCCCTTTTTTGGAGGATAAAGAGTCTCTTTGTATTATAAGAATTGCCCCGAAGTAAAATTCCGTGGACAATTCGAGAATGGACAAAGAAATGGTACACCAATTTCGCTGTCGCCAAGTTATAAATTTGCATAATGCGTTTTATCAAAAAGCATCCAGATGCCATCTTTTTACTAATTATGTTGATATGGTCAGCCCAGTTTAATTTGTTGTCTAACATGATTCCTAAAAATGTTGTGTAGTATTTTAAGTCAATACCTTGTCCATGAAGATAAATGAGAGAACTTGATAGCGAATGTAGATTATTTTTGGGATGGAATTGTATCATTACTGTTTTTGCTTTATTTAAATATAGTTTATTTTGCGTCACCCATTGTGAAATTTGGCCTGAAGCTTCACTATTTTTATTAGGGAATAAACGATCATAATCTTCATCAACGGTACTGTCAATGTCCATGGCCAGATGTCAAAACAGAGTGTCGAAAAACCCATAAAATCAATCAATGAATCAATCATTACTCAATTGGACTGCCTCGAACGCTCATTTAATTGCATTGATATAAAATGAAGCAAACCTTAGGAGATTTATTCCGTTCATTGCTTAACAATCGACGTCATTTTTTAAATGTCAATTGTATGTCGGTGTAATATTTCAGTTAATTTGAAATTTTTTTAAATCTCGAACTTATAGCGGTAAATCAGCCAGTTACAATAAACTTTCCAAAAAAAAAAAAAAAAAAAAAAACGCTATTAAAAACAATTTTCTCGCCAAAATAAATGTAAAACGTACATATTTGCGATTTGTAGGTTTGCCTTCCTCTAAGCCTAAATTTATAACTAGTGTTTCTTATCTAAATTTTTTTCCAGAAATGTCCGATTTTTTCTCTGAGGATGTCCTATTTTGGGGTGGCATAATTCTGTCCCTGCTCATCGCTCTCTACCTCGCCGGAACATGGAACTTTGGAGAGTTCACAAAACGGGGCATGCCTCACTCAAAACCATGGCCGTTTTTCGGAAACTTTGGGGCGTTCGCGCTGGGCAAGATATCTCTAGCGGAAATGTCGACGGCGCAGTACCGATTGTTCAAAGATCATCGAGCGTACGGGATCTTCAGCTTTTTGAAGCCAGTGGTCACCATTCGAGACCCAGAACTGATCCGTTTGGTGTCGGTGAAAGATTTCGACTCGTTCACCGACCGCATGGTGCACGTTGACGAGCAGGATGATAAGCTGTTCGGGAAATCGATGTTTAATCTGAAAGGTAATTTGTTTGAGTCAAGAGTTGATGCAACTTTGTTTTTCTGGAACCACGCTAAAATAGGGTCACGAGGAGACGACCCCTTGCCCCCCGCCCCACAATAAATCCCAGTGCACCACAAACACCACCTGAATGATTAACATTTACTTCACCTTTTCCTTGAATTTTTGTCTTAGATTTTTCTATTTTTTAACATTCTACGACTGGTTGACGGTTGTTTAGCGAATAACAAATTAACGGAGATTCTTTACGGAACTATCGAAAACTTGGCAGTAATAATTTCCGTAAACCTTCTCTATTATTTCTAGGTGGTCGATGGAAAGAGATGAGGTCCACCCTCTCCCCTGCGTTCACTTCAAGCAAGATGAAGGCCATGTTCACGTTAATTGACAAATGTGGTGAACAACTGGCCGACTACCTCAGAGACAAATCCAAAGGTATGGCATTAAAACAATCCAGTTCACATTGAAACAATCGCTTATTTATTGTCTCCACAAAGTGAGGATATTAATTTAGGTTGATTATTGGGGTTTAACGACGCACTGTTTTGGCAACAGGCCCTGAGGCACTGGTCTAATGGCGTCGGTGAAAGAGCGGATAATTATGAGAATGATGATGAACCAAACCTATTTTAGAAGTGATGAGGGGAAACACGGTGCCGGTACGTAGCCTAATCCTGTTGAATAGCACCAAAGGGGCCCATCGGCTTAGGACAATACAACGCGAACAGCAGGATTCCTCCACAAATCCATGCTGTCGAAAGGTTGATAAGCAAGGCGAGTGAAGTTGATGTACTAACTTTCATCCCTCCAACCTCTCTCCAAAACAGAACTGAACATGTGTATGATGGTCACCCATCCAATACTTGACTCAGCGCATTTTTGCTTAGCTTCAGTGATGTCAGGAAAATCTGTGTTTCCAACACGCCAAACCGTTCGGTTATTAATTTTGGTGCCTGCAATCGTCAGCTCGCCAAGAGGTCAATTTAAAATGTGTCACATCAAGTTTATTGTATCTTTAGATGGGACGTGTCACCTGGAGATGCGAGATCTGTGCTCGCGCTACACGAACGACGTGATCGCCACTTCGGCGTACGGAATCCACTGCGACTCGGTGAACGAACCCGAGAATGAGTTCTACAAAACTGGGGTTGAAAGCACCAACTTCGGGGGAATTAAAGCATTGTACTTCCTTGCTTATCTTGTGTCGCCTAAAATCATCAGGGTAAATTATGAAGTATTGTTTTAATGCCCGAAAATTATTTGCTCTTTGTTCCTACTTTTTTAAATTACACTTATGCTCTACATATTTTCCTTAATTTTTTTGTTCTACTTTTTGTGTTTTTTTGTTTACAAATATGTCTCTTAATTTTTATTTAGTTCTTGAGATTGAGGTTGACAGCTTTGAAGACAGAGAACTTCTTCTGTTCGATCATCACCGACACAATGGCGACGAGAGAAAGGGAGAAGATCATCCGCCCGGACATGATCCACTTGCTGATGGAGGCGAAGAAAGGAACGCTCAAAGGAGACGAGGGCGATGATGTACCAGTCAAGAAAACAATAGGTAAAAAAAAAAGGCTGTTCATGGTATAAATCAAGATCTTAAACAAATCGACCGATTAATGGAAATATTTTTTAAATCTCGAACGAATCTCAAATCTACTTGCTTTCTTTGCTTTGTATTTTGTTAAAGATACGAAAACTCGTGGTTTTAAATGTTATTAGGGTGTTCGATTAGTTTACGACAGCGACAGGTAGGTACTTCGCTTAGAAATATGAAACAGTGTGGTGCTAGATGCATGTCAGATATCAACATTATCACAAAATGAGAACAGTATATTTAACCAATAATAAATGTAGTAATTCAATACTCAATAGTGATATTTTGACAATAAAAACGTAATCAACGGTGTGCAAAATACGGTACGGTTATATTCCATGGCTATATGACGAGATTTACTTAATTCTTGTTATTTTCATAGAACTGTCCGATGATGACATCTCAGCCCAGGCGTTCATCTTCTTTCTTGCTGGATTCGACACTTCTTCAACACTCCTCTCATTCCTCTCCTATCAGCTGGCCGTCAATCCAGACATCCAGGAGAAACTTCAGCAGGAAATCGACGAGGTACTCGCTGCCAACGACGGCGTCCTCTCTTACGACGCCGTCCAGAAGATGAAGTACATGGAAACTGTCATCTCAGAGACGTTGAGGATGTGGCCTCCAATAATCGATCTTCAACGAGAATGTCTGAGAGACTACGTGGTCCCCGCGACGTCGTCTTCTCCAGCAGTTATAATCAAAGAAGGTGACGGCGTTTTAATACCAGTGTTTGCAATCCACCACGATCCTGAATACTGGCCGGAGCCGGATCGGTTTTATCCTGGCCGTTTCAGTGACGAGAACAAACACAAGATCAAGCCGTTTACGTACATGCCGTTTGGAATCGGGCCGCGAGCGTGCATTGGTGAGTGCAAGAATGGCGGTTGGTGTATAGGATCTGGCAATGAGACTTGATGCAATCACTGGCGTAAGCCTTTACAGTTCTGAAAAGAAAATGTTTATTAATAAGCGTAAGAATATTCAGTTTCTTTGTAAAACTTGGCTAAAGAAAATGTGGCATGAGCAATGGTATATCTGAAACAAAACTTCAGGCTCTAAGCCTGACTTGATGCAATCTTTGTTCCTTTGCAGGAAACCGCTTTGCACTGATGGAGGCGAAGATAGCGATGGCCCACGTCTTGTCCAAGGTGTCCTTGGAGGTGATCGAGAAGACGCCGATCCCGATCCGGTTGATCAAGGGAACATTTAACACCAGCGCCGAGGGAGGGATGTGGCTGGGGATTCAATCCAGGACTTGATAGCCAGGGTCTAGGAGCATCAGTTATGTGCCCTAAAGATAGATATGGGCAGTTTAGTTACATTTTAAGCTTGCTTACAATAGCGTGTCCAGAATTTACTTAAATTGAAATTTCTACTAAAACAAAGAAAAATTTTGAAGATTTCCGCTGAAAAGCATAGCGTCTTGATAGACTCAAAAAAATCATAAAAACGAAAAATCAACAGACTATAGGGTAGACATTTAAGAAAAGTGCAACGGTTTATTTTGCCTTTATTATTTTTTGAACAGGCTTTTAGCGCTACCAATTAAGTTCCAAAGAAAATTGTATCTTAACTAACATTTCCTGACCCTTAAAAACGATACCGTATGCCTTGCAGCCAGCCCTTCTCAAAGCTTTGCAAAACGGTGGTCGTTAAGGACAAATTGTCTCTTCCATCCCGGAACCCACCGCATCTTGGAGAGCAAACAAATGTCTACATAACAAATGTTACGATGCGTTCTGTTGCGTAGTAAAGTGCATAACAATTGGGAGAGTAAAAAGAAGCGTAAGCACACAGTTCACTTAATTAGCTTTCAAAACAAGTGGCAAGTTCATGTCACGAAAACCTGATCAGCATTTCAATCCACATTCTTGCTGCAGTTAAAGTTTCATAAACCAAATGCTTAGTGAAGTGCTAGTTTAAGTGCATTATTTTTCTATGTTGTGTGTCCACTAGGTTTTTGTATTTTTTTGTCAATTAATTTTTCATTCATAAAATGACACGGTGAAAATAACTTAATTTAAGACATGAGACTTGATTATGCCAAATCATTTTCTTCATACACCTTGTTGCACACAAACATCGTCCAGACTTCTTTGTCCAACCATCTTTTTCTTCTATTTCACTCCCTGTTCCCCCTCTTTCCGCCATATCGGCTTGTGCTGTTTCCATCCATCTTTCAACAAGTCTTCCTCCTCCCCTTCTCTCATATCACAAGCTTAACATTTTCCCTGGATATCTTTCTTCGCCCATTTTAATCATTTTTTCAAACAGTTTCCTCCTTTCCCTCCCAATTTGAAACCTTATCCCACTTTATTTATTTGTTTCCTCAATATTTTACTGTTTATCCTTTCCAACTTTGTTATCACTAAAATACATGTAATAAATTACATCTGATCTGTTTCTATTCTCCTGTCCTCATTTTCATTCAAATTCCACGATACTTGGTAAATATGGAGCAAATAATTACCTCTACTCAGCCTTAAAAGCCTATAAAGGCTAGAAAAAGAAATGGTTTCCTTTCTGTCTATAGGAAATTAACAACAAACTTAAAGAGGAGTATTCACATGGGAATATGGGAAACCTTTCTTTGTAGTTCTAGAGTGGAGGAGGGTGTTTCGAATGTATTTGCATAGGATATAATACCCTACTCGCCCATTTAAACATCTTTACAGCTAATCTATTAATCAAGCAGGACTTATCCATTTAATATAAAAACTTATATGCACATCTCTTTTAAAATTATTTCTTAAAACCTTAAATCTATAAAAAAAAATTAAAAAATTAAAAATTGAGTTGTAATATAATCCATGTGATTACAAACGAAATACGCCTTAAAACATAAATAATTATAATTATAATTATAACCAGATGTAAAGTTGTTTTTTCAGCATTAGTAGACATTAAGTAAAAAAAGGAACAGACTTTTGGATGTGGAACCTCATTTCAGATTGACATTAACAACCAAGGAACCAAATAATGTTTGATCTGTTGTCTCAACATGAACTACTTTATCCTTCTCATCGATTAAAATTACATTTAGTTGCAGTTAGAATTCTTTTTATTTGATTTATATTTGATTACGAACGAATTTTATTTTGCGCCCATTTTTATTTTGTTTATGTACTAAAAGGGGAAAAATACATACATATTAATTGTTATTGCAGTGTGTGCGATATTTTTATAGTGGATATTTGGTGTTACAAAACTGACATGAAGGGTTCATAGATATCGAAAGCTTGGGAAACACTGCGCTACTATACCAATTGTTTACACATTGTTGATGTATGGAAACAAAAACACTGGGGAAGTGGGGTCGGTGTAAACGTAGCACATAAAGCAGATTAGAAATCCATGTTTAGAGGCGCAACAGATGCGAGAGCCCAAGTAGACAAATTCAAACAGCAAAAAAAAACTAAGCGATCAATTACTGGCCCTCTCCTATCTGAACATACACGTAATGATGGAGTCATTTGACCTTCTCAATTCCAAGGCAACTTCAATTGCACCAAGTCATACGCCTGCGTGTTTGGTTAGTCAGTATTTAACCAGCGAGCGGTGAGGTTATTTATAATGCCAACTCTTAAAATATTTGCGTTTTAGTCGCGTATTTTACGGAATTGAAGACATTTTATCAGCATCTGTAGTGAGTATCCTGGATGTGTGTAAATTATTGAACTAGGTTAATGCCAGTGCCTGTCCAATTGTCGGCGTTAGGTTAGTTTGTATCTCAAATATCCATCATATCCATCGCAGTTTTGCCATTATGTACCTAAGATAGGAGAGAAGATTAAAAAAGTGATGTCGAAAAACCAGATTTTTACAGCATTTAAGGCAGATAGAAAAATAAGTGCAATGGTAAGACCATTGAAGTATCAGGTTCCATTAGAATGCAAAGGCGTCTATGAAGTAAGTTGTGAGTGTAGAAAAGTTTACATTGGAGAAACAGGTAGGAAAATTAGCTCAAGAGTCAAGGAACACGAAAGACAGATAAGATTAGCAAAATAATCTAGGGAATATGGAATACCGTTGCACGGCTAATCTTTGTCCGATTGCTTTTTTGTTGTTATTGTTGTATTCCTTGTGCAATTTTGAGTCGATATGGGTCTGGAAACATGTGCAGGGACGTCTTTTTTGGATGTAGTTGTTGTTTGAATTCGATGGTTTGTTGCTTTTTTGGTCGGGTTGTACTGCGCGGAATGGCGGCTATTTGACAGATGGTCGTTTGTTATGGCGACGAGTGCTGACCAAGTGTTTTTTTTGTTGTTGGGGATTTTTCAGTTGGTGTTTCTGAAATTTGGACACTTGTGTGGCGGTGTAGCTCAGTTTTACCTAATCTAGCAGTGTTAGGGAAAAACAAAGACAATACAATCAATCAGGTTGTGCTGATCTAGGGAATGAGTTTCAACACCACATTCAAATAGTAACTGTAAGGATTTTGTGTCGAGATGACAAGAAATTCACTAAACAAGTCAGAGAAGCAATATAAATTTACAAAACAGCCCAATAACTTACAGAGATGATAGTTTTCAACTAGATAGAGCATGGGGAACGATTTTAAAACAGAAAAATGGAATAGAGAATATCAGTGAGGAGGTAGAAGAAGTCAGCACAAAGGATTTAGAAGAAAGTATGTGGATAGGTTGGTTAAGAACTAAGATAGTTTGATTATATCACATTACGTAATGACAACCTCGAAAAATTGGCATTTTTTTCATACACACAATAGCTTAGTTAGTAAAAAACGCCAATAAGTTTGGGATTTTATCTCAGAAAATACAAAATGCGTTAGTTTTTGAGTTATTGACCCGGAATATTTTATTTAGATGCATTTAGGATGTTTAGGTAATTGTTATAATATTGTGTGGTTCTTTTGTCATCGGAAATTTGTCAGGACTGCTCTTACCCATGAAAAAGTAACAGGGATCAGTTACAAAACGTTGGGAAATATTCTTATCAAGTTCAAGTATTCTCATCATCTAAAAAGTTCTTTACTTAGCATTCAAAACCCAGTTCAAATAGATTTTGTTAAAACTAGTGCTAATGTCACATCAAGTAGAAATGAGTCCTAAAACTATCAAAACATATTGTTATTTGCAGAAAATGTTGGACATTTTCTCCGAGGGCGTCCAATTTTGGGGCGGCGTAATTCTGGCCCTGCTCATCGCCCTCTACCTCGCCGGCACATGGAACTACGGAGAGTTCAAAAAACGGGGCTTGCCTCACGTAACACCATGGCCGTTTATTGGAAACTTTGGATCCTTTATGATCGGCAAGAAATCGCAGAGCGACCTGACAATGGATTTTTATAAGCAGTTCAAAGGTCATCGAGCTTATGGGTTTTATAGTTTCTCCAAGGCGACCGTGTACATCCGAGATCCTGATGTTATTCGAATGGTTTCGGTAAAAGACTTTGATGTCTTCACCGATCACTTGTCATTTATTGAAGAAGACGATGACAAACTTTTTGGGAAAGTGGTGTTCAATCTGAAAGGTACATTTTGAAACTTGTTGAATAACATGTTCCCATTTAGAATCAGATATAATTATCGTATATAGTTTTGCTTTTAATTTAAAAATAACTGATCGATATATGGATATGGTACTGTATGAGTGGGAGTAAGTTCAGTGAGACGGTGAAATAAATCACCACGTCAATTTCTTTCATTTCAATCAAAGTTAAAAAACAGCGGAAGTTTAACACCCAATTGGCAATTACAGCAAAAATAGTATACAAATATATTACAAACATTCATAGTATTTGGTAGCATATTGAAGGCAATATAATCCCTTGTGATTTTTGACGACAATATCGACAATATCACGAAATTTAATTTTAAATTTTCACTTCCCTTTGCATCGAAATTGCTCGCTGAAAAATTTGCTTAAAAATCCAAACATTGTTTCCAGGCGGTCGATGGAAGGCGATGAGGAACACCCTTACTCCTGCATTCACCTCTAGCAAGATGAAGGCCATGTACGCGTTGGTCGATAAGTGTGGAGAACAGCTGGCCGACTACCTCAAAGACAAGTCTAAAGGTACGGAAAACACAAGATAGCTGACTTTTGAAGGAGGGTTAACAATCGCGAAAAGCGGAACGAATCTCGAAAATAATCCTTCGACTTACCAAAAGTTCTGCTTAACTAATTCGTAGTGAGCATTCGATTTTCTGGTAGCCCATTTAATAAAAAAAATAACGCTCTTTGGTAAAGCGTTCAGACAGTAATTAACAAAACAGTAGGTACTAATTTGTTTTTACATTTATATTTGCTGATTGATAATATTACCTGCGAAGTTACAAAAATTGTGTGAAATCTCATAAATGCAAACGCCTGCAATGTGCGGGGTATTTCATTATAAGAAAAACTAAATTTTATTATACAGGACTATAAGGAACACTATAATATATATTAGGATGCCTCGATTGGGCAGCAATAGTTGAGAGGGTAGCAGTGTTTCCAATAATAAAATTACAAAAATTGTGTTCGCAAAATTGACTCAATAATAATTATAATAATAATAATAATAATTTTATTGTCCAAAGAATCACAAAGATATAGAGAGCCAGGATAATTCCTATAGTTTGATATAAAATGTATTTACAAATATTTACATTTTTCATAATATTCGTCAGAAGAGTAAAAACAGTAAAACAATAAAAATTCTTTTAGTTTATAATTAAAAGTATTTTCACTGCTAGCTTTAATCTGTGTCGGGAGAGCATTGTACAATTTGGCTCCAGCATAAAGAGGGCCTTGAGTTAAAATTGAGAGCTGGTGTTTTGCTAGGGGAAGGTTTCCTGTCTTCCTAGTGTCATGCGGGTTGCTATAGGAGGGGCTGTTTGTTTGTTGTTATGTACAAAAATAATGCAGTTGAATATATATACACATGGTAACGGTAGAATATGAAACTTTTTGAAAAGGGGCCGGCATGAGTCTTTAATGAATATATCGGCACAAGGGTCACTACTGGCCTTGGCCATTATGCGGATTGCTCTCTTTTGTATTTTAAAAATTCTATTCGCTTGATATGTTTAAACTACCAACCGAGAAAGATTGCACATTATTGACGGTATCACCTGTTAAGTGGTACTAATTAAGTGGTAGCTCATGGTCCTTCGGCTACTTTAAACGGAAGTTTCTGATTAAATTTTTTTTTTTATTAGTGTATAAAATAAAAATTATTGGTCATACTTATCAGATAAATTTATAATTAAAGTAATCAAAATAATTATTAAGCGTTTTATCGAAAAGATGTGGATACAGGTGACAGTAAAATGTAATCCCTTTTTTTTATCATCCAGACGGGTTGATTCATCTGGAGATGCGGGACTTGTTCTCGAGATACGCGAACGACGTGATCGCCACTTCGGCGTACGGGATCCACTGCGACTCGCTAAACGAACCCGAGAATGAGTTCTACAAGATGGGACTCGATATCACAGACTTTGGAGGGTTAAAAGCACTGTTATTCGTTGCATTTATGGTCTCACCAAATATTATGAGAGTAAGTATAGCACATTATCAAGTTTTAACGTTAGTTTTTAATAAACTAATGAAGAACAGATATTTTTATCACTCTGCATCGAATATGTGCGCAATTGAAAATGATTTCTAAAAAAAATTTCGCTGGCCCAGAACAATTTTCTGAACTCTGCCAGCCTTTTTTGTGGTAATTATGACTTTCGTTTGAAATTCGACGTGAAGTTCATAAAACAAGTAATTATATTAATTTTAATATTGATTGGGAGATTTGAGTGGTTTGACAACGCACAGGTCTTTAGCATTGGTGAGTAAATGAATGATAATGAAGATGATGATGATGATGACGAAAAAACTAACTAAGCCTTGAAGGCAGAAGAAGAAACCCGGTCGCGCGACGTGGCCGACTTCTGTCGAAGAACACCAAGGAGACCATCAGTTTAGTGTTCTCCCAAAGGACGGTATAAGGCAAACAACGAGGCACCTCTAACAAATCTGAAAGAAACTGATAAGCATGCCGAACGAAGTTGCTGTATTAATTTTAATCCGGGCGATTCTCACCCGAATAGAACAGATAATGTGTATGATGGTCACTCATCCAGTGCCCGATCCAGTGCTTCAGTGAATTTACTGGAACCAGTGTTATGTAAACGCACTGTTTTAACTAAACATTTTGAAAGGCCCCCAACACTTATCAGCTTACTTTTCCTCATCGCCCGAAAGCCGGTCGGCAACCGCATTAAGACAACTTTTAGACATGCCGAATTTTCAACTTTTTATTTTAGTAAGGCCGGCAACCAAGTCCCGGCCTTACCAATCCGAACATACCAGTCCCAATTAAATACTAAATGTCTCAATAAAACAAAGCAGCTATTAGAATAGATTTGCCAATTATTGTTTTCCTCTTTCGCTTGTGTTGTTTCATACTGGGAGTGGTGTGGATGAGAACTGGTGACCAGAGAGACTTTTATGCAGCTGCTACTAACACGAGTCTGTGTTCTTTGTGGTCACTTTAGTTCCTTCGAATTAGATTGACACCTTGGAAGTTGGAGAACTTCTTCTGTTCGATCATCACCGATACAATGGCGACGAGAGAAAGAGAGAAGATCATCCGCCCGGACATGATCCACTTGCTGATGGAGGCGAAGAAAGGAACGCTCAAAGGAGACGAAGGCGATGATGTCAGCGGCAAGAAAATTCTTGGTAGGTCATGATTAAACCAAGTACCAAAACGAGCGGCATGTTAATCAAGACACGTTGCACTGGTTATTTTTTTATTAGACCTCGGAAAAATTTCCCGTCAGGATTAGACTGCCAAAATTTGTAACTGCAAGCAAACACTTACCATTCTGGTTTCAGTCAATCAAGTAAGAATATCTGCCTCTCAAAATACAGACATTTTTTGGAAAAAAGTTGGTTGCGAGAGCTGCCATTCTTTAATATTTTCAAACGAAATTTTCTAAAATGTACAGCACCTGTATCATACTGCAAAGTCGAAGTAAACGGGTCGCCCAAATTGACACAACATGTCAATCAACGTACAAAGATCTACGAACAGAACTAACAGCGCCGTTTGAACCTGCCCGAATATTTGAAATGAAAAGATTTAATCTCAGTTTTGCCAACTTGGTCTTGGTCTTGTTTACCGAACTCCACGAAGCTTACAAAAGCAAAACAAAATATCTGGAAAATTTCAAGCAATGAAAAGGCAGTCAAGAGTTGGTCAAAGTATACATCTGTCATGAAAGTGCCAAGATTCTTTTTTACTCTCACAGAACTCACCGATGACGACATCTCTGCCCAAGCATTCCTTTTCTTCCTCGCTGGATTCGACACGTCCTCGACTCTTCTCTCCTTCCTCTCGTACGAGCTGGCCGTTAATCCTGAGATCCAGGACAAAGTGCGACAAGAGATCGACGAGGTCCTTGCCGCCAACGACGGTGTACTTTCGTACGACGCCGTCCAGAAGATGAAGTACTTGGACACGGTCATCTCCGAGACGTTGAGGAAGTGGCCACCTGTAGTAGATATCGATCGTACCTGTCTCAGAGACTACGTCGTGCCGGCAACGGAATCTGGGCCTGCATTTACCATCAAGAAAGGAGAGGCTGCACAATTCCCAGTGCTAGCTATCCACCGCGATCCTGAATATTGGTCGGATCCAGAACGTTTCGATCCTGAACGATTCAACGATGAGAACAAACACAAGATCAAACCGTTCACGTACATGCCGTTTGGTGCTGGACCTCGCGCTTGCATTGGTAAGCTCTATGAAACATTGCCAAAATAAATCGATTTCCAAATTGAATTGATTGATTGTAGAGAAAACAGATTTGCAATTCATTTCTGCGGTCTGGAAACTTAATTAAGTAACGTTAGATTGTTTTTTCTTTTTTTTTGTGTGTTTTGCTTCGTTTCACACTCTGTTCTGTAGGGAAGCGATTTGATATATTTACTAGTTGGCAATTAGTAGTTAGTTTTTTTTTTTATAATTGGCACATATTGCCGCTCTTATACCTTTTTGTGTTGACGGTAATGTGATCTTCCTCTTCATTTTAAGGCAACCGCTTTGCGCTGATGGAGACAAAGATTGCTATGGCCAACATCTTGTCGAAGATGTCTTTTGAGGTGACAGAGAAGACGCCGATCCCGATTCGTTTCCAGACTGGAACGTTTAACGTCAGCGCCGAGGGTGGCATGTGGCTGGGAGTTAAACAGAGAACTTGATTAACTGTTTTTGAATATATTTTGCTATCAAACGTATTTTTGTATGACGTGCTTGGTATATGTTTGTTTTATAATACCATAATTGTTGAATTTTGGAGGTGTCTTCAAAGGACAGCCGAAATCACCATCAGGTGGTCCCTTCCGTTTTCGTGTTCTGGAGATGAAGACGCCGATCCCAGTCCGTTTCCAGATGGGGACGTTGATTGTCAGCTTCGAGGGTGTCATGTGGCTGGGAGTCAACCAGAGAACTTGATCCACTGTTAGTGAAATAACTTGCGATTAAATGTCTTTTTGTTTATGTTAGATATGAAACGATTTTTTTACTAATCCTGCATTAACTAGTGCACTTTTTGGTTCTTGTTCAGGTTAGACTATTTTCTGCCTGCCATCGTGAGCCAATTAGAAATCGAAATTCCAAACCAAAAAAAAAGGCGCATGGTAAATTTACGGCAGAAAACACGTGGAAAACTCTCCACTGTTTAGTCGGTGCATGTAATTCTTTTGGCGACTGGCGTGTTGTTTGACACTTGTTGACACTTAATAGATTTCGGCAATCATTACCAAGATGGCAAACAAAATAGGAACGAACATGCCCAAGACCCATTTTGCAAGACTGAGATCAAGTCATATAATGTTTAAATATTAAGAAATGTACTTTTCGCTAGCTTGCAAATTTGGGAGACGCAGTAAATGATACTGCGTCTTTCCAGTATGATCTAGGTGTCAAAAAGTTAAGAACATTTCTTTTCAAAACAAAGGGTATGGCAGTCTTTGCGACAATTTTGTGATTAAAAAAATGCCTGTATTTTAAAATTCAAATATGCTGAGCACCAAATAGGCAAAAATATAAAAATAAAAAATAAAACATTGAGTTGTAAAATAATCCATGTGAATACAAACGAAAGGCGCCTTAAAACACAAATAACACTAATATTAACTAGATGTAAAGTTGTTTTTTCAGCATTGCAGACATTAAGTAAAAAAGGAACAGACTTTTGGATGTGGAACCTCATTTCAGATTAACATTAACAGCCAAGGAACCAAATAATGTTTGATCTGTTGTCTCAACATGAACTACTTTATCCTTCTCATCGATTAAAATTACATTTAGTTGCAGTTAGAATTCTTTTTATTTGATTTATATTTGATTAAAAACGACTTTTATTTTGCGCCCATTTTTATTTTGTTTATGTACTAAAAGGGGAAAAATACATACATATTAATTGTTATTGCAGTGTGTGCGATATTTTTATAGTGGGTATTTGGTGTTACAAAACTTACATGAAGGGTTCATAGATATCGAAAGCTTGGGAAACACTGCGCTACTATACCAATTGTTTACACATTGTTGATGTATGGAAACAAAAACACTGGGGAAGTGGGATCGGTGTAAACGTAGCACTTAAAGCAGATTAGAAATCCATGTTTAGAGGCGCAACAGATGCGAGAGCCCAAGTAGACAAATTCAAACAGCAAAAATAACTAAACGATCAATTACTGATCCTCTTCTATCTGAACAGAGAAGATAAGATGGATTGATGGTGTAATTGAGCAATCGCAATTCCAAGGCAAAGTCAACTGCACCAAGTCAACTGCCTGTGTATGGTTAGTCAGTACTAAATCAGCGAGCGGAGAGGTTATTTATAACACCGACTCTTTTGCGTTTTAAGACATTACGGCATTGAAGACATTTTATCAGCACCTGTAGTGAGTATCCTGGATGGGTGTAAATTATTGAACTAGGTTAATGCCAGTGCCTACCCAATAGTTGGCGTTAGGTTAGTTTGTATCTCAAATCACGACTTAAATTTAACAAAATAAAAATATATAGGTAATATTGTGTAAAATTGGGTGAGACTCAAATTAGGTGAGGTTTTATTTGGACGAGATCTATCACAAATCTTTTTTGCAGTCTCTGACTGTAACTTATTCGAAAGAGTATAAATACCAGTGATTGAGCCTGGCATATCATCTAACTGTTTAAACTAAAGGACAAAGAAGAAAATAACATCTGGTTAATTACAGAAAATGTTGCACATTTTCTCCGAGGGCGTCGAATTTTGGGGTGGCGGAATCCTGGCCCTGCTCATCGCCCTCTACCTCGCCGGAACATGGAACTATGGAGAGTTCAAAAAACGGGGCTTGCCTCACGTGACACCATGGCCGTTTATAGGAAACTTTGGATCATTTATGATCGGCAAGAAATCACAGAGCGACTTGACGATGGATTTGTATAAGCAGTTCAAAGGTCATCGAGCTTATGGGTTTTATAGCTTCTCCAAGGCGACCGTGTACATCCGAGATCCTGATATTATTCGAATGGTTTCGGTAAAAGACTTTGATGTCTTCACCGATCACTTGGAATTAATTGAAGAAGATGATGCCAAACTTTTCGGGAAGTCTTTGTTCAATCTGAAAGGTACATTCTGAAACTTGTTGAAGAACATATTCCCAATTAGAATCAGATATAATTATTATACATCGTTTTGCTTCTAATTTAAAAATAACTGATCGATATATGGATATGGTACTGTATGAGTGGGAGTAAGTTCAGTGAGACGGTAAAATAAATCACCACGCCAATTTCTTTCATTTCAATCAAAGCTAAAAACGGCGAAAGTTTGACACCCAATTGGCAATTACAGCAAAAATAGTATACAAATATATTACAAAAATTCATAGTATTTGGTAGCATATTGAAGGCAATATGAGCCCACGTGATTTTTGTCGAACATGAGAACATTACGAAATTTGTTTTGAATTTATCACTTCTCTTCGTAACGAAATTGCTCACTAAAATATTTGCTTAAAAATCCAAACATTGTTTCCAGGCGGTCGATGGAAGGCGATGAGGAACACCCTTACTCCTGCATTCACCTCTAGCAAGATGAAGGCCATGTACGTGTTGGTTGATAAGTGTGGAGAACAGCTGGCCGACTACCTCAAAGACAAGTCTAAAGGTAAGGAAAACACAAGAAAGCTGACTGTTAAAGGAGGGTTAACAATCGCGAAAAGCGGGAAGCATATTGAAAATAATCCTTCGACTTACACAAATGTTCTGCTAGACAAATTCGTAATGAGCATTCGATTTTCTGATAGCCCATTTAATAAAAAAAAATAACGCTTTTTGGTAAAGAGTTCAGCCGGTAGGTAATTAATAAAATAGTACTTACTTTTTTTACATTTCTATTTGCTGATTGATAATATTACCTGCAAAGTAACAAAATTTGTGTGAAATCTCATAATTGCAAACGCCTGCAATGTGCGGGGTATTTCATTATAAGAAAAACTACATATAATTCTATATGACTATTAGGAACACTAAATATTATGATGCCCTGTTTGGGCATCCTAATATTTGAGAAGATAGAAGTGTTCCTAATAATAATACTACAAACATTATGTTTGCTATGTTGAATCAATGTATTATATTATTAATTACCAACCGAGAAAGATTGCACATTATTGATGGTATCACCTGTTAAGTGGTAGTTAGTAAGTGGTAGCACATAGTCCTTCGGCTACTTTAAATGAAAGTTTCAGATTTACAGTTATTTTCTGGTAGTATATAAAAAAAATTATTAGTCCCGCTGATTAGATAACTTTATTATTAAAGTAATCAAAATAATTATGAACCGTTTTATCAAAAAGATGTAGCTAAGAGTGACAGTAAATTTTAATCCCCTTTTTTATCTTCCAGACGGGTTGATTCATCTGGAGATGCGGGACTTGTTCTCGAGATACGCGAACGACGTGATCGCCACTTCGGCGTACGGGATCCACTGCGACTCGCTAAACGAACCCGAGAATGAGTTCTACAAGATGGGACTCGATATCACAGACTTTGGAGGACTTAAAGCACTGTTTGCTGTTGCATATATTGTCTTTCCAAGTGTTATGAGAGTAAGTATAGCACATTTTTCAAGTTTTAGCCTTAGTTGTTAAAAATCTAATGAAGAACAGATATTTTTATCATTATGCGTAGAATATGTGCGCAATTGAAAATGATTTCTAAAGTAATTTTGACTAGACCACAACAATTGTCTTAACCCTGCCAGCTTCTTCTGTGGTAATTTTGACTTTCGTTTAAAATTCGACGAAAAGTTAAAAAACAAGCAATTTTATTCATTTCAAGATTGATTGAGAGATTTGTATGGTTTCACGACGCACAGCTCTTTGACATCGGTGAGTTAGTGAATAATGATGATGATGATGATGATGGTGATGATGAGAAAACCTAACTTAGACTTGAAGGAAGGAGAGAAAACCCGGTCCCGGGACGTATCCGACTTCTGCCGAAGAACACCAAGAAGACCATCAGCTTAGTGTTCCTCCCGAAGGACGGTATAACGCAAACAACGGGACCCTCTCACAAATCTGAAACAAACTGATAAGCGTGCCGAACGAAGTTGCTGTATTAACTTTAATCCGAGCGATTCTCACCCGAATAGAACAGATAATGTGTATGATGGTCACCAATCCTGTACCCGATCCAGCGCTACAGTGAATTTACTGGAACCGGTATTATGTTAACGCACTGTTTTAACTAAACTTTCCTTAAGGCTAACATACCAATCCCAATCAAATAATAAATGTTTAAATAAAACAAAGCAGCTGTTAGAATAGCTTTGCCAATTATTGTTTTCCTCTTTCGCTTGTGTTGTTTCGTACTGGGAGTGGTGTGGATGAGAACTGGTGACCAGAGAGACTTGCGCAGCTGCTACTAACACGAGTCTGTGTTCTTTCTGGTCACTTTAGTTCCTTCGAATTAGATTGACACCTTGGAAGTTGGAGAACTTCTTCTGTTCGATCATCACCGACACAATGGCGACGAGAGAAAGAGAGAAGATCATCCGCCCGGACATGATCCACTTGCTGATGGAGGCGAAGAAAGGAACGCTCAAAGGAGACGAAGGCGATGATGTCAGCGGCAAGAAAATTCTTGGTAGGTCATAATTAAACCAAGTACCAAAACGAGCAGCATGTGAGTCAAGACACGTTGCACTAGCTATTTTTTTATTGGACCTGGGAAAAAAATACTGTCAAGATTAGACTGGCAAAATTTGTAACTGCAGGCAAACACTAACCATTCTGGTTACAGCCAATCAACTAAGAACGCCATTTGAACCTGCCCGAAAATTTGAAATCATAAGATTTGATCTCAGTCTTGCCAACTTGGTCTTGGTCTTGTTTATCGAACTTCACGAAGCGCGCAAAATGAAAACAAAATATCTGGTGAATTTCAAGCAATGAAAAGGCAGTCGTGAGGTGGCCCTAGTATACATCTGTCATGAAAGTGTCAAGATTCTTTTTTACTCTCACAGAACTCACCGATGACGACATCTCTGCCCAAGCATTCCTTTTCTTCCTCGCTGGATTCGACACGTCCTCGACTCTTCTCTCCTTCCTCTCGTACGAGCTGGCCGTCAATCCTGAGATCCAGGACAAAGTGCGACAAGAGATCGACGAGGTCCTTGCCGCCAACGACGGTGTACTTTCGTACGACGCCGTCCAGAAGATGAAGTACTTGGACACGGTCATCTCCGAGACGTTGAGGAAGTGGCCGCCTGCAGTAGATCTCGATCGTATCTGTCTCAGAGACTACGTCGTGCCGGCAACGGAATCTGGGCCTGCATTTACCATCAAGAAAGGAGAGGCTGCACTATTCCCAGTGCTAGCAATCCACCGCGATCCTGAATATTGGTCGGATCCAGAACGTTTCGATCCTGATCGATTCAACGATGAGAACAAACACAAGATCAAGCAGTTCACGTACATGCCGTTTGGTGCTGGACCTCGCGCTTGCATTGGTAAGCTCTATGACACATTGCGAAACCAAATCGATTTCCAAATTGAATTGATTGATTGTAGAGTAATCGGATTAGCTATTCATTTCAGCAGTCCGAAAATTTAATTAAGTGATTTTAGATTTTTTTTTTTTATATTTTGCTTTGTTTGACACTCTGTTCTATAGGGAAGCGATTTAATATTTTTTCTAGTCGGCAGTTAGTTTTTTATTATTGGCACATATTGCCGTTCGCATACCTTTTTGTGCTGACGGTGATGTGATCTTCCTCTTCATTTTAAGGCAACCGCTTTGCGCTGATGGAGACGAAGATCGCGATGGCCAACGTCTTGTCGAAGATGTCTTTTGAGGTGACAGAGAAGACGCCGATCCCGATCCGTTTCCAGACAGGAACTTTTAACGTCAGCGCCGAGGGTGGCATGTGGCTGGGAGTCAAACAGAGAACTTGATTAACTGTTAGTGAAATAACTTGGTATTAAATGTCTTTTTGTTTATGTTAGTCTTATCACGATTTTTTAATACTCTCTCATTAAGTAGTGCACGTTTGTTGTCCTTTTTGAGGCTAGACTATTTTCTGTCTGTCATCGTGATCCATTTAAAAATCGGATTTCCACACCATGTTCATCGCATAATACGAGATGCAAAACTGATACATTCGTTGTTGATTATATGCTGGAATTACAATTATGAGGTAAAAGTGCCTAATTAAATAACAAATTTTTGTTTTATTTGTGGATGAGAAAGATTCCTATCTGTTTGTGTATTAGTTTTATGATATTTTTAGGGCCATACTCCTCAAATGTGCACGTATGCTTCGTTACCCATCAAAGGTTGTTAATTGTTGAAAGTACCAATGCAGTTAAGAGCTTATCCATCGCTAATTCGCAGTGTAAACACGGCGGACTTCTCTGTGCGAAATAACATAACTACGTGGCCATCGACAGAAAATGCCATCGCAATGGTTGGCACATGATTTTCAGTTACATGGCATGCAAAATCCTTTTGTGATTTGCTTAAAGGCAGACTGGACAGTGCTTCTGCGTTGCTCAGATGTTCGACATCTGAATCAGTTGCAGACTCGACCACTTGCGAGGCTCAAAACATTGTCACGAGTTTGGCTTCAATTAAAACAAATCACATTGATGGTTAGTTTTATAACTTGCTTAACCTGCTCAGTGTGAGATATCTAAGATAATTGATATTGGATCACAAATAAAAGCGTAGATTTAGCGTAAATAGTTGCGGATAAAGAAAATACCCGGTTGGATTGACCGATTTTTTTCCCGAAAAAGTTTCTAATTCACCAAAAATAAGATTACGAGATAGACTGCCATTGCATTTTTGGAGATCGCAGTACTTTTTCTATTTCAAAGTTTGCAGTGTTTTTTTTTTCTTTTTTGTGATGCCCTATGGATTTTAATTATCAATTTATTCGATAGGAAATTAGAGTACGTACTTGCATAGCGTTTGCCCGGGCGTTAGAAGAATGACCACAGAAATGTTTGAAATGCTGAGCTCTGTCACTTCGAAGTCGGTGGCGCAAAATTCTGCATTCAGTGATCTTCACTTTGGTGATGCTGTCGTCAATCCTATCGCTTGACCTTGAACCGTACCGGAAAATCGAGTAATATTACAGTTCATTTGTATAAAAATATTTGCATGAAAAATTTGCATATTTGCATGCAAACACATTTCGTTGCATTTACATTTGTGTAAATATCTGCATTACAATTTTTATATTCTTTATATAGGATGAGGAAAATACGGCGGCTCTCGAACGCTCACAAATTACTTAAAGTCAAAGTGTTATATTTGATTGGAATAGAATTTTTAATGATGGGCAAACTACACGAATTTGATAGTATTTACCTTTAAGCCCAATGATAATACGTTTCTTCCCATTACCAAAGCAAGTGCAATTCAATCTTTGTCATTCTCAAAGTAATTTTTTCACCTACTCGCTGCTACCAACGAGGGTGACGCCGTGTCTAAGACGCTTGGCGTCTACGATCATTTTTAAAGTCAAATGATACGATCCCAAGACGCAATGCAAAGGTTAAATAGCAACCGCAAAGGGAGTAAACAGTCTTATGCCTTTTTTTTTTGGGGAGGGGGGAGCTTGCAAGCTCATGTAACGCATTGCTCTACGGTTAAAATTGTTTGCACATTGTTGGTGTGTACAAGCTAAGCACGGAAGGTGTAAAGATGGCATTAAAAATCAAGACATAATCTGGTTCTAGAAGAGCATAAGATGCTCAAGCACAAGTATACCGCCTCGAACAGCCAAAAAATAAATTAAACATTCAGTTACTGGTCATGTCCTATCTGAACGGAGAAGATTAGACGAGAAGATTGAGTATTTTAAGCTTGGACATTTCAAGGCAACATCGTTTGGTTCAAGTGATAAGTCTCTGTGTAGTTACTCAGCAATGTACCAGTGAGCAAAGACGTTATATATCATACCCACTCGAAGAATCATCGCGTTCATACCGCTTATCTTACGGAGTTGTTAAAAATTAATTAACACCTGCAGTAAGTACCAAAGATATAAATAGATCATTGCAATATGTTAGTGCCAGGGCCTGCACGATTTTAGAAAATTCATATTTTTCATCTCAAATCTCAAATCACAAATTGATTTTGTTTAAGACCTACGGTTTTATGTTGGGTGCTTTATTTCTAAATGTATCGAACGTTGTAAGTAATATGCATGGTTATGATCTATGGTCATTGTGCATGGTTTATGAAAAGTAACATGTTTCATAAATTGTGGGCCATAAAGACAAATCTCGTCAAGGTAAAGGACACTTATGGCCATTTAAAGCAGGCGAATGACGGAGATCCTCAAGGATCCACTCTCGGGCCCAAATTATACCTGGTTTATGTAAATGTAATGTTTAATTCTATCAAAAATTGCAAAATTTATGTATGCTGATTATACCATCCTTCTTGCCACACACAGTAACGTCTAAAAAGCCCAGATTTTGTTGCACTTTAAAACTTCCACTCTTGAACGCATGATAAAAACTATCTTGCTATTTAAAATAATAGTAAAATATGTTCATGTGTGTTCGCCGTCAGCTTGGAGAATGATAATATATTATTGTATATTTTTTAACATCTCCGTGTTTTATGATTTATTGAGAAACTTTTGTGTAATTGTGATTTTGATGATCTTGATGACATTGTGTGAGAATGTTTGTTTTTGTCTCAATACTGCACATAACAAATTTTTATGTTCGTTTGGGGAAAAAATAAAATAAATATACTTGCTTGCAGAAAATGCTGGACATTTTCTCCGAGGGCGTCCAATTTTGGGGCGGCGTAATCCTGATCCTGATCATCGCCCTCTACCTCGCCGGCACGTGGAACTATGGAGGGTTCAAAAAACGGGGCTTACCCCACCGGCCACCGTTGCCGTTCCTCGGAAACTTTGGGTCCTTTATGACCGGCAAGAAATCACAGGGCGACCTGACACTGGATTTGTATAAGCAGTTCAAAGGTCATCGAGCTTATGGGTTTTATAACTTCACACAGTCGGTCGTGTACATACGAGATCCTGATGTCATTCGTATGGTGTCGGTAAAAGACTTTGATGTCTTCACCGATCACTTGGCATTTATTGAAGAAGACGATGACAAACTTTTCGCGAAAGGGTTATTTAATCTGAAAGGTACACTTTTAAACTTGTTGAAGAACATGTCTCCACTTAGAATAATATATTGGATCTCCTAAATAATTTTGCTATGAGTTTAAAACTAAATGAAATGTACGAGTATAATACTTTTGGAGTAAAAACGATGGTAGTTTGAGTTAAATCACGGAGTTTAGAGTTTGGAAATATATTTTGAATATTCCACGATTTCCTCCTCATTGTATCGAACTGAAAAATTTGCTTAAAAATCCAGACATTGTTCCCAGGCGGTCGATGGAAGGCGATGAGGAACACCCTTACCCCTGCGTTCACCTCTAGCAAGATGAAGGCCATGTACGCGTTGATCAACAAGTGTGGGGAACAGCTGGCCGACTACCTCGGCGATAAATCCCAAGGTTAGGAAAACACTAGATAACTGGTTCGTGAAGGAATAGTAGCAAACGCGAGAAACGGAATGCAACCCGCAAATTATGTTTCATTTATATAAATTTAGTGCATAATTTAGTGTATAAATAAGTGAATTTTGTGTGCATTTGACTTTCTACCAGCCCACCCAGTAAAATAGTTAAAAATTACAACCTAAACCATTAACCTTGAGACATTTTGGTCATTAATCAAATAATAAATACTTACGATTTTTACATGCGTAAAGTTAGCTTTTTACTCGCAATGTGAAAATAATACCTGCAAAGCTAAGAAAATGAGTATTACATTTCCAACCAAGCTACCAGCCATATTTCTATTGGTGTTTTTTTTTTATTTCGCTAACTATTTTATACAATCCTAGGCGAAAGAGCACCTTTATTCCAAGGCTCTCCTGACATTCCAAATCTCGTATACAATGTGCAACAAGAGAAAAAATATCCAGTTAAAAATACAATTAGAAGTTGCGATGAAAATAAAATCATCTGATTTTTTGTGACCATAAATAAGAGTTTTAATTAGAAATTGTATTTTTAACTGACTCTTAGAAGTCCATAAAATTAAAATTATTGTAAAACTGATCAAATAACTTATAGAGCTCCTAAACTCGAACTTAAAGTATTTAAAATAATTATGAAATATCTTATCAAAGAGATTTAGATTAAAGTGACAGTAAATTTTAATCCCCCTTTTTATCTTCCAGACGGGTTGATTCATCTGGAGATGCGGGACTTGTTCTCGAGATACGCGAACGACGTGATCGCCACTTCGGCGTACGGGATCCACTGCGACTCGCTGAACGAACCCGAGAATGAGTTCTACAAGATGGGACTCGACGTCACGGACTTCGGAGGACTTAGAGCTCTAAACTTCATTTGTTACTTTGTTATACCAAAAATTATGAGAGTAGGTATATTTCGTTTGTAAATTTCAACCTTATTTTCTGTAAATATGCGTAGAAGATATCAAGAATATGTGAACATTATCTGAACAAAAATCGCCAACAGATATTTCACGTATACCAGTTAATATGCTGGTAATTGAAAAAAAAATCAACTGTTGTTCCCAACAAAATAATTATTAGAAATATGAAGATAACAAACCCAATTAAATGACGGTTAATTGGTGACTTTGAGTAAAGATCTATTACAACTTACCATCTTAGGGGCGCTCGTATTTACATACCTAGGGCCGTATTTAAATACTAAATATTAAAAGATCTATTACTAACAAAGAAAATGTTATCATTAATTTGCTGAAGATTAATTTTTGCTGTCGCTTGTGATGTGTGATATCACAAAAAGGTTGATGTAGGTTTGGAGTGGTGTGGGTGGGGGACTAGACCACAGGAGCTTGTTTTAACCAGTTAACATAAACTTGTGTTTCGCTTCAGTTTCTTCGAATTAGATTGACACCTCTGAAGTTGGAGAACTTTTTCCTTTCGATCATCACCGACACAATGGCGACGAGAGAAAGAGAGAAGATCATCCGCCCGGACATGATCCACTTGCTGATGGAGGCAAGGAAAGGAACGCTCAAAGGAGACGAAGGCGATGATGCCAGCAGCAAGAAGTTGCTTGGTAATTGAAATCAGTATACTGGAGTTTGCTAATTATGTTCAAAATTGAACTTCGAAAAGTCGGTTTTACATTTGCAGCTGTCAGTTGATGGACCAGACTGGCAAAATATGCAACGGCAAGCTTAAAAATTATCTCTGCTTACTGTCTATTTGGTGCTAAGCATATTTGCATCATTACATACAGGCGTTTTTTTAAATCACAAAATTGTCGCAAAGACTGCCATACTTTTTTGTTTTGAAAAGAAAAGTTCTTAAATGCTTAAAACCTAGATCATACTAGAAAGACGCAGTAGATGCGTCTCCCAAATTTATAGGCTCGCTGCGATGTAAAGTTTCTAGATATTTGAAATTGTAATACTTAATCCCAGTCTTGCAAACTGGGTCCTGGGCATAATCGTTCCTATTTTGTGCGCAATCTTGGTCATAATTGCCGAGATTCTTAAAGCGTCAAAAATGTAAAAAAAACACGCCAGTCGCCAGGAGAATTCCAAGCAGAGAATAAGCAGTCGATGAGTTTTCCACGTAAAAATCTGCCTCAAAGTTAACGTGCGCCTTTTTTTTTTTTACTTCTCACAGAACTCACCGATGACGACATCTCTGCCCAAGCATTCCTTTTCTTCCTCGCTGGATTCGACACGTCCTCGACTCTTCTCTCCTTCCTCTCGTACGAGCTGGCCGTTAATCCTGAGATCCAGGACAAAGTGCGACAAGAGATCGACGAGGTCCTTGCCGCCAACGACGGTGTACTTTCGTACGACGCCGTCCAGAAGATGAAGTACTTGGACACGGTCATCTCCGAGACGTTGAGGAAGTGGCCACCTGTAGTAGATATCGATCGTACCTGTCTCAGAGACTACGTCGTGCCGGCAACGGAATCTGCGCCTGCATTTACCATCAAGCAAGGAGAGGCCGCACAGTTCCCAATACTTGCAATCCACCGCGATCCTGAATATTGGTCGGATCCAGAACGTTTCGATCCTGATCGATTTAACGATGAGAACAAACACAAGATCAAGCCGTTCACGTACATGCCGTTTGGTGCTGGACCTCGCGCTTGCATTGGTAAGCTCTTTGACAACCGTCTTTTGACAGCACCCTTTACATTGCCAATCCAAATAGATTGAGTAATTCAATCGATTGATTGGAGAATAAATGGATAAGCAATTAATTACAGCAGGCTAGCAATCTAATTGAATGACTTATGATTGACTTTATTTGTGTGTATGTGATTTAATCGGTTTGAACGGAAGTGAAATACTAAATTACCGACTGGTAGTTTGTTTTTTAAATTGGCACACATTGCCGCTCTCATATCTGTTTGTGCTGACGGTAATGTGATATTCGTCTTCATTTTAAGGCAACCGCTTTGCGCTGATGGAGACGAAGATTGCGATGGCCAACGTCTTGTCGAAGATGTCTTTTGAGGTGACAGAGAAGACGCCGATCCCGATTCGTTTCCAGACGGGAACGTTTAACGTCAGCGCCGAGGGTGGCATGTGGCTGGGAGTCAAACAGAGAGCTTGATCCACTGTTTCTGAATATGATTTGCTATCAAACGTATTTTTGTATGATAAGCTAGGTATATGTTTGTTTTCAATACCATAATTTTGGAATTTTGGAGGTTTCTTCAAGGGACAACCGAAATCACCATCGGGTGGCCCCTACCGTTGCCATGTTTGCTCAGCTCAGCTCAGCGGCTCGTTTGCTCAGCAAAAAGTTTAAAGTATACTCTTGCCCTTTGATTATGGCTATAAACAAGAGATGTATCACACCGATTTTTGTTAAACAGTTGGTTTTTGTAACAATTATTTTTGTGCATGAATCTACGTTTTTTTTTTGTTTTTTTTTTCTCTGTCTTAAAAAATGAAAATGGCCCAACATCTTCTTCAAATTATCACTGGCGTGTACACAATTACTTCAAAGCGATGCGCTGACTTTTCTATCTAGCTGAATGCAATGATAAAAACTTACTTTTGGAAGAGGGAGAGTCCCAAAATGTTATTGTGGTGGCCCAGGTAACCATCACAATGGCCAGCTCAGCTAGTACATGAGTTTGAACGAATAAATAAGTGAATGCAAATAATTCTTTCGATCTGTGCATTGAAATCTCCATGCCATGGTGCGTTGCCAAAGTTCCATTTGTTTATTTTTCTCTTGTATGTATTTGTGCCCGGTCAAGTCTGAAAGCTTAGAAGTCAAGAGATAATTGCACTGTTGTCATGGCCAGAAATATAAGATGAATGCAATAAATGAACAATCTTTATTTTATAACTAAAACACGATTAACTCCAATCTGCATACAAGTACATAACTTAATTTTGAAATGGAAATATAATTTACAATAGATGTTTGCTTCAATCAGCATCCACTACGATTTTCTGAAAAACGCGCATCGAAAAACGAGTTATAGGTTTTCCGGTTTCAGTTTAATTTCTAGTTTTTGGGTTATGGTAGATCCATTAAAATTATTTTGAAAAACCTAAAGGAAAGCAACGTTCGAAACAGATCTCGGAAAATCAACAGAATCAAGTTTGTCAGCCAACAGACAATTAGTTCTAAATCGTTTTCTCGGTGAAACAAGCATCTAGTTTTGTTTCGCAACAATTTCCTGACTCGCGAGAGGACACCGCGGCCATGGGCATGACCGTGGTTCACAGCGAGACAAATCTCCCCCCCGAGGCGTGAGGGCGTCTTAAAGACGTTACGAAGCGTGCTGCCGAGATTAGTCCGTCAGAGGCAGTCGTCGCTGCGAACGAAGTGCTTCGGTCAGATCGCTCGTCTGTGTGGATAATTTGCAGACCTGACCTCAGGTGAGATTTCTGCATGGTTCATTATCGACAAGTAAGTCTTCGTGGAGTGATTGACACTGGTTTTAAGTTATTTTTAATACGCTTTCTTTATTTTGATGGTGGGTTAGATTGTGGTCTGAATTTATTTTTTTGTTTAGTGTGCATGAATCGACAGAAATGTAAGATTGGGTTTTTTTGAAGTATGAGGGGTAAAAATTTCAATTTGATTTTTGTGTAAAAAAAATAATTTTATCATTTAAATTAATTGGTGAGCTAATACTTAATATTCGTTGTCGTGAAACTGGAAGTTGCGAATTTAAAATTAAACCACCGAAACTTTACGCCATTATGCACAGTGAAAATATTCCAGGTTTTAAATATGTCGTTTAATATTCTCATAACCTTTTTTTTTTTTGGTTCTTATGAACACTTTTACCATCTCAAAAAATGCTACCCAATCGGGGAATCGAACCCCGATCTTCACCTTCGATTATCCCAATTGTGTACTCATTCATGATAGGTTAGAAGAAATCATAGTAAGAAAAATAATCCATCCATTGGAAGCACTCGCATTTCAAATAATATGTAACAAAAAAATCATTTCAAGTCGATCTGTGAAACTTAATTCGAACTCTAGTGATGGCAGAGCCGGTTCTCGCCACATCCAAATCAGAACATAGGCAAATTTTGCTAGCACTAAAACATGTTTTAAAAAGTTTTCAGATTCAAATCTTCTAACCATTCTTAGCCAATGCCAGAAGATGTGCGAGAACGAGTTGAATAACTTAAATAAAACGACCTAGGGCCTTGGTTAACACACAGATTTTTGGCATCGACTCGAGCCGAAAAATATTTGCATATCAATCCTATCCCGTGGCCAAATGAAATGTTATTTTTAAATCAAGCAATAATCGATTGTGCTTTGTTCAGACAGAGGTAATTAGTCAAGTCATTAGCGTATTAGCCATGGGATATCGTGGTTAACGCTTCGTTCCCTCGGAACAGCAATAAATACAAATGATGCTCGATTCAATAATGGCAAGTGGCGTCTTTGTGGTAACAAAAACGTGCGCGATGGGCGGGAAACGATTTTCATTTTGCGCAGACTGACAGGGGCACAAACGCTGCGGGTTTTTCTCGTTTATTTCTGAATACTGGCAAGGCTCTCGAAAGATTACAATGTCGATGATCCTTGCAAAAGCATGATTCCCATCGCTTACCATTGAAGAGCAAAGCTTATCATTGCTTATCAATAATAGAATGCGTTATGAAATTAAGTTAGACTTTTATGATTCTCATAAAAAATGGGCACAGGGTGTTTAGCCACTTAACTTGATTGAGTTTTACGCCTAGTTTGTACCATCAATGATCATTGAAAGTAGATTTTATTTCATGGAGACTGATTTAAAAGTGAAGGACGTTACTAAAAAGGTTCTAACTAAAAATGGTTAGTGCAGCATTAAGTGACAGTTTATAATATCTGTTATTGGTGGTTAATATCATCATGCAGTGATGATTTTTTAAACATAGACCGTTCATATGCATTGAGAATAGTCGGAAAACAGGCTCGTGTTTCTCTCACAAGGAAATCCCAAGATTACGGAAAGTAAGTACGACTTAAAGACTTAAGCAACACCAGAAAGCCTTCAACTTGTCCGTCTGGCTACAATGTTAGTAAATATCAATCAACGAAAGTATGCCATACCACACAAATAGATATCTGAAAACCGTACTACCATCGCGTTAATGTTTGGCGAAAAATATCCGCCAAATTATTACTTTACCGACAAAAATGGAGAATACTTTTAGGTTGAGACACCGACGTTTCTAGTGTTAAGAAATTTAATTTAATATCCAGTCTAAATTTCAGAAATTTAATTTACCTCAAAGATTGATATATATTTATCGATATTTTAATTGATTGATTTGTGGGGTTTAAGGCGCACTGATTTGACAACGGGCCCTGTGGCACTGGTCTATTAGCGTTGGTGAATGAGTAGATGAGGATGAGGATAAGGATGAAGATGAACCTAACTTAGTCTAGAAGGGCGGAGGGGGAATCCGGTGCCGGCGCGTAGCCTACTTCTGTCGAAGAGCACCAAGGGGACCACCGGCTTAACGCGAATAACAGGATTCCTCCACAAATCCATGCTGTCGCAAAGTTGAAAAGCGAGGCGGATGAAGTTGTTGTACTAGCTTTCATCCTTCCAACCTCTCTCCCGAACAGAACTGGTCATGTGTATGATGGTCACCCATCCAATACCTGACTCAGCGCAGTGTTGCTTAACTTAGGTGATCTCATACGATCCGGTGTTTCCAACTCGCCAAACCGTTCGGTTCGATATTTTGAGTCTTAATTATTTAATTTATGTAGTTTGTTACTTAAGTCAGCCGCAAGCGCCGCCGGGTGGCACCTACCGTTGCCCACTAGTTTGTTCAGCAGAAAGTTACATTAACGCTGGCCTTTTTACCTTTAAACGTATATAACACTGAGTTTATGCTAATGTTAAAACTGAAATTAACAGACATATCAATTAAATATTTAGCTGTCAATCTCACTTAAAAGTTCAGAATTTTAGTTAAAATGACTAACCTCATATTTGTTGCGAGTTTGGAATGCAAATTCTTGTGTACCTCGATGCTATGTCTTTCGTTATTGCGCACTTCGCTTTGACATCCGATGGTCATCTCCAACTTACGACTCGCACAGGTTTCAACGATAAACCTTGCGTATGTAAATTGCGCTCATCTAAAGAAGAAAATAAATCTGCGAATTTGCATGTGCAAGTGGACGATTCGAATTAACACTCTGTGGCCAGTCGCAATTATAACCGGTATTCTACCGAAATGACAGTTTTATTGGTATCTTCCTTTTCGCAGCGTGTCTTTGATGTTAAGTTATTTCATATCACGAGTTAGTTTAATTGATTTTGGGAAACCACGAGGCAATTGATAATGACATGGTTATACGTCATCAAGAAACTTAAAAACTTAAAAGGAAATTACAAAACTAGATCACTGGCAAGTATTTTGTAGTCTCTAATATCTTGGACCAAAACTAATTTAGTAAATGTATCTCTGGGGTTTAACGACGCACTGCTTTGACAACGAAACCTGTGGCACTGGTCCAATGGAGTCGGTGAATGAGTTGATGACAATGAGGATGATGATGAATCTGACCTAGCCTATAAGGGAGAAGGTTAAACCCCGGTGCCGGCACTTAGCCTACTCCCGACGAAGAGCACCAAGAGGACGCAAGGCTTAACGTCCCTTCCGAAGGACGGTACAACAGGATTCCTTTACAAATACATATTGTCGAGAGGTTGATAAGCTAGGTGAAGGAAGCATCCAACCGGCCAGCTGAACTGGCTATGTGTATGATGATCACCCATCCAATACCTGACCCAGCGCAGTGTTGCTTAACTTCGGTATCGATATCAAAACTAACGAAAATATTCTTAAATAAAAAGATTGATATTAAGTGTATTAAAAGTTGACCACCATAATAACTGGTGTAAGAATGTGCTATGTTTATTTACCTAACCATTTGAAAGTGTATGAATATTTACAAAATGCAATTTTTTGAGATGAAATTAGACTTCACACTGTCAAGTCAACTGTCACAAAATTGTGAAAAGGAGAAGGATATTTTGAACAATAAAGAATAATAAATTAAATAATTTTTTTTTGTGTTAACATGCAAAAAATGAACAGTCGAAAATTGATGAAAAGACAAAAAATCCTATAATTTGAGATCAGTAAATTGTATTTTTCAGGTTTTTTTTTCCTTCTCAGCACTTCTCTATCTCTTCAGCTGTCAATGTGAGTGTATTTTACTGAATATTAAAGAAATTCTTCTTGCTCGGTTCTAGAAATCTCACGCAACTTGAAATGCTCCGCCAAGTGGTCATCATATTGGCGGCGCTGTCTTCGAGTCTAGCGCAGAACTTAAATCCGCCCGAATCGCCGTGCCCGGCTGTCTTCAAATACTCCAACAGTAACCAGGGTTGGCAAGGCATCATCACCATCGTTCCCCCATTGACCTTCTCAGAGGTACAATTGGTGCTGCGCCTGGCTGTGGCCTTTTACCGACCAGACGCAGGGGTCGGGAAGGTTGAAGTGCTCGGTGGTGACACGGAGGTTAGTATTAAGTGGGTTGTAGTGCCTTCATTTTCTTTTCCTGGGTACAGCAAAATAGAAGAACGAGCTTCAAGTAATGAAGTATAGATCAGCAACAGCAAATTTTGATTCATTCTGAACTGGTGTGAAAAAGTGAACGCTATTCTTTTGTAGCATTTTTTTCAGTTACACATGCATATAGCGTTTTGATGTCCCTTTTAGCAGAATAGATTCTGTTGTCAAAGCTTAGATATTACTTGGCTGTATCGGTCCTGCATCAGCAATCCAGTCTAGGGTAACAAGTGGTCAGATACTTCTTCACTTTTAAGCCAGCTATTCTCAGACTCACTCCCGTTCTGCTAAACTTGAAAGTTGGCCTTGAAATTGGCAAGTTCAAATTGAGATTTTTATTTAATAAGAACAAAGTATTTTAGCGTTTTTCTGGCACCTAAAGAAAGTTCATAATTCTGGCTATACAATTGGCTATTATAAAAATATTTTATAATTTGTTTACTAATTAATATGCCTGCGCCATTAAACACATGCGCCCGCATGTAAAGTCTTCGCCGTCTTTCCCCCTGTCTGCTTCCACCGTGGAAGACCTGTTGGTTGGGGTCCATTGGCCTTCAAAACTGGTCTATCACTGCGTGAGCCAGAACAAGGCAAATAAAGAGAACCATGTCTTGGAACCCATTGGATGGTCTTGAACATCCACGTACCAATGGTGTGCAAACTCATTGGCTCGCAATGCCCCGACAAACAATTGGAATGTGATACACTTATCCTCATTTGTACACAAATAATCCATTGAAAATATAAAAAAAAAAGAGTTTATTTATCTTTATTGGTAATCTTAAATGATTAATTTTGCCAAATCATTATAATGCTCTTGATAACTCTTGTTACTTCAGTGTGAATAGTTTCTATTTCACTTTTTTTTTAACATTTTTTTTATCAATTTAATGGCATATTTCATTATTTTCAGTATTGTAGTTTGTAGGGCTACCTACCTTTACGTGGTTATTTTATAGTTACGAGCGAATACCAAGTTTTAAAAAAATCCTCCGTCACACACTTGAATTCTTTACAAAGATTCACAAATCCATGCAGAAATGCTGTGGGACGACACCGGCTGGCCTTGGATGGCTCTAGTCTGCACCTTCTTCATTTTTATCGCAACATATGAATGTTATCACTAGCCGGTCACAGAACACGTTTAGTTTTCACAAACTTAAAATGCGTACAAGTTTCAAGTTGAAACAAGTCTAGGATCAAATGACGCCTACGCATGAAGCAAATTTACGAATATGTTCGGTAACTTAAATCACAAAACCTGTTCTTCGACAAAAAAAAATCTAGAGCTTTTTGGTTTTAGCGTTGTCGTAGATTATTCACTGAATGATAAATATGGGTATATAAATAGATAGATGTAATAAATCAGTTCTATTCACACATGGAAACGAAAATTAAGTCCTAGTGCTAACCACTTCTTTAATACCTACCTCTAGCCTGATGTATGACCTCACGTAACTCACGACATAACCTGTAACATCCTCTTGGGACTTAAGAAAACTCGCTCCTAGTTCCGTGGTAAATTTATTCATGTTGGCCATTCTAGTGGCTTGCTAATATTAAGATCACTTTCAACTACACATTTGGAACTAAATAGTTAAGCGAGTTTCAACATTATATATATTTTTTTCATTTTTGAAAGACAAATTCACGGTGTTTGTTATACCTTTTGGTTTAATTTTCTTTCAGGTACAGAACATAGCGACCAGAGCCAGTCAAAAACAGCCGCAAAGAATACAGTACGTCGTGGTTTTCCCACCGTACCAAGAGTTTCCTCGCATTTCCTCAGTGAAAATAAACGGACAAGAGTTCTGTTCAACGCCAGGTTAGATACTTTGCAGACTTTGGTTACAGATATGCATTTCGATGGTTTTTTTGCGTACACGCTCTTGCCTCGATTTTTTGTCGGCCATGGACACGAATGTGATTGTCTGCCAGGACAACAAGCATTAAGCTTTTTACAAATATCCAATATGGCTGCAATACTAGGGACACATTGCAGCAAAAAATCGTACGTTTTGTTCGTGCAGTTATGATAGTCTTAAACACACTATAAATATATATATACCTAAATATAATAGGCATTAATATATAATATTAAGTTGGCCCTAGTTTTCGACTTAGTTGGCGTAATACAAAACGATTTTGGCAGCGGCCGTCTTAAAATATTATGCCGAGAGCACTAAAAAAAACTAAAAATGGTTTCTGAAAAACGGATTCCTAAAAGATTCGTAAGGGCCGCATTGAAATGAAAAATTTTAAATGCATAGACGAATTTTCAGTTTCAATAGAAGTCTATAACAAACTTCCTTCTCGTTTTCAGTTTACAACGATGCTCGTGGAGTAATCGAACTGAAATATACCCTGAAAACCGGTTTGGCACTGGCTATTGCAAATGGCAACGAATTCTCTGTGGACGGTAATTCAAACACACAGTCCCAACAGCCACCCCAACAACAATGGGAAAAACAGCAGCAGCCAGCCCAACAGCAGCAGCCAGCCCAACAGCAGTGGCCGCAACCAACGCAAGCTCCTCAGTGGCATCAGGCAGAGCAACCAGGAAAACCAGGTAACCTGTTGGAAACAATTTTCTTCTTCTTCGGCTAGGTACCTTGAAAAAAACGATTAATTTTCTATGCCAAGTTTCGTTTCCTATATTGGAAGATAATTTTCCTTCTCATTCTTTACTTGCGAATCACATTGTCATTAATGTGCTTAAAAGGCGGTTTTCCAGTGGTTATTCAAGAAACTAACAATGCGTTAATTTGTTATTTGCTTGGCAACAATCAATCAGAAGATGTTGTTTCAGAAGATGTAGAAGATGTCAGAAGATTTAGCGGTCTGTTAATTTCTTAACGTTCCAAGGGAAACCCAGCTATAAGAGTAATATCTCAAATATGTGATAGCATATATGCTATAACATATATGCTATTGAAAAGCATGCTGTTTGATAGCCCACTGCATGAAACATAATATTTTTTCCTCCAGTTAAAGTAGAAAACCAACTAACAGTAAAAGCATTGGGTTTATCGATTTTAGTTACAGCCACAGCACTCGTGTTAAACGTTTAAAAGCCTCTAATGAGTGGTCACGTTTGTGATCACCAAATGGCGCTTGTGGCTGTCTTTTAAAAAATTACGTTTAAATAATGAAGGCCTTAGATAATGATACTTATAAATCATCCGTTGAGGTTGACATTAATAACGATTAGATGTGCGTAACCAAGTCTCAAATGTGGGTATTCAACGAGAAATAACGAAATGAAAATGTTTAACACTCGATATAAAGGTTCATCTCTGGGCGACCGACTCCACCTAGTAGCATCCTCCAATTTTGTCGGTAAAGTAGTAACTTGACCGCTATTTTCGCAAAGCGCAATCGGCGCAACGGCTTGGTACGCTGATATGCTATGAAAGGCTGTGTGGAGATCAATTTTACTGGTGATACTTATCCTAAAATACACAAATTAATCCGTTAACATATCCCTCGGTTTTGGTATTAAAATCTTAAACTCATTCATGACTCAAAATTTTCCGGTCGCCAATTTGTGGGCTACACAACCCCTGCCATCATATCTTGTTTGCCAACAGATACGATCGCTAGCGTTGGGGATAAAAACGTCCATCAAATGGCGACCGGCCGTCCTCAACACGATGGGGACAACGACTCTAACGCGCCTTCCCGTCCAAATAAGATCTCCCGGCCGCGTAATCGTCCAACGACCACTGACGATCCGATGGTCTTCCCAGATTCAACGACAGACCTTCCTTATAAGGCGATAGCGGATCTAGTTCCAGGGTTTGACCCTAATGATGTTCAAGTGGTGAAACATAGTCAGCAAGTTCTTATCAATTTGATTTCGACCGGTGGAGGGACGAACACTGCCTATATTGAGAAGCTTTTGGAAAGGTTGGTTTCGTTGGTGCAGCCTATATCCAAGTCGGCATCGAAAGAGGAAAGCAGGAAACGCATGAAAAATAAGATGCCTGTTGTTAATCATGATGATGATGATGATGATACTAATGATGATGATGATAGTGCTAATTTAAATTAAATTGTTTTATAAATCAGTGGTTAATTATTGGGGTTGTTTGTATTTTTATAACGAAAGGCTCCCCCATATAATGGAGGTACCCATATGGGTACTCACAACGCTTGTATTTTGTGCAGCTAAGAAAAATCTTCTCAACATTTTTTTATCGTTGTAGCCGACGTTATATTCAAATATAATGATACCAACAAAAATGTATGTGCCATATTATATTTTATCTAATCAGCCATAGTTAAACACAGAAAAATTGAAATTAATAACTTGCTAAAAGCAATCATGCCACACTGTTCGACCGCAATAATAATTTTATAAATAATAATAGAGTTTCATTTCACGACTGGTCCAAGTATCTGTACTTAGATCCAGAGGGTAATGTCTTAGAGGTAATGTAAAGTCAGGCAGTTCGGTATACACTGTAGACTAACGTATTAGACGATTAGTTGTAATAATCTAGATTTACATTTAGTTACAAACCAAAATACGTTGTTCACTTGTAAACAACTCTCACCTCAATGTCAAAACCGATCGACTTCATTCCAAACCCCATAAGAAATCAAAAAAAAATATTTTTTAATCCACCGTGTAAGTTATTAAAAAGCATGTTCTTATTTTAAGAAAAACTATTTGAAATGGGTTTTTCTTAAAACTAGTGCTAAGGATAAATCAAGTAGACATGAGTCTAAAAACCATCATGTTCTTGTTTTGTTTTGGTTTTTGAAAGCTTGGTAAAAACAACTAATTTTCCCCTAGCAATAAAAAAAATACTTACAATTCAAATAATAAGCATTAAAAAACCCCATTTTTAATTAGTTTTTTTTCAAGATTTGTGATAAGATTAAATAAAGTTGACATGCGCCTAAAAACCATAGTGTATTAGTGAGTTAATATGCCTATGCTCATGTGTTACAGTGGATTAGAATAGTGACACATTAAAACAAGTGCAAATAGAAGATGACCCAATTCAAAACCGCTTTACTTAGAGTAAGTACCTACGGTAACAAAAAGCCCGGAGTCTTGCCTTGGTTTTAGTTTTTTTTAGAAAATGGTTATGGGATATTGGGGCCACTTAGCACGCTGCTACGGTGCAAACGGGAACAGGAGATGGGTCAGGTATTCCCAATGTTGGAAACCTAACCCTTGGTCTAATTCGTCCGTTGTAAGTCAAAATACAATAATTAAAGTAGCTACATCGCTTTATTAGACGCTTTTTATGTATTTTTTTTTTAGTTTATATACTTTAGAAGATATACTATCCATTTTCAAATGTGTCAACGAAACGCTGTTTTTGTCTCTTTGTACTTGTTATACCTATATACATGTATTTGGAAAAGTATTCTTTCATGTGGCACATGGCGTGACACCTGTCACAAATAGGTCACCTTAAAATAGTGTGAACAAGTGACGTCCCGCAATGAAAAGTGCGTTGCAAATTAAAATGCAAATAATGTTAATTTTCTTATTTGTCGCATTATTAAACTACCCATTCTCGTGTGTGTTTTTTTTTCAGCTTTTGGAAAAGAATTATAACGATTTTCATTCAGGTTCCTCTGCGCAGTCACAGGTTACAATAAAAAAAAAAATAACAAACAACTATGTAAGCTCGTCTACAATCAACATAAACATAAACATAACATAACGTAAAGGTCAAAATTTGGTTCGGTTCAGAACGGTAAGCCAATCAAATAAGTTGGTGACTTCAAAAATGTGGAAAAACTCTTTGATTTGTTTTCTAATCTATTTTATGTCGTTTCAATTTGGCCAAGTTTTAATTCCCATCAAAGTTATTTTTCCACAGCCTTTGAAATTTTGAAAGTATTTAAAACCGGGAACGCCACGTTAGAACGAGAAGTTGATTTAGTCGGCGCTGAAATCAGTGAATCCGATTGGCTCTGGCTCACGGAAAAACGAAGCCGGAAAACAATTTTTTGGGGTGGTCAAATTTTACTGTGACGTTTTTTACGTTAAGTCTGCCGTAGCCAGTCTGTTCGGAACGGAAAGAAGTTGGACAGCGGCTATACATTTAATTTCCAGAACAATGGCTCGATTACTTTATATGTTTCTTTATTTTTGACCGGTGGTGTGACTGTTTTGTCGCGCGGCTTTTTATTCGTAGACTTGTTGGCGGTATTTGACAAGCCGACTACTCTCGACCCGGTGCAAGCATACTACGAGCTGATCAAAAACGGTATGACACCACATCTAAACGAACATCTCAACTAAACTAAACTACTAACTACTACTAAACTACTAAACTTTATACATCTCAACGAACATCTCAACTAAACTAAACTACTACTAAACTACTAAACTACTAAACTTTATACATCTCAACGAACATCTCAACTAAACTAAACTACTTACTACTACTAAACTACTAAACTACTAAACTAAACGACATAAACACTAAACGACATAAACACTAAACTTTAGTTCAACTGTATTCCATCATTTTCACGTAACCATTTTCACTTTACACTAACCAGGGGGTCCTCAAAAATGCTTCTCCGAAAGTAGGTATCAAATTTTAATTGAAATTCTTGCTGTTACATTATCAGCAAGGCTCTAAGCTCGATTTACATATTTTGATAAAACGGAACCTCAATTTCTTATCGATACCAACATACTTTTAAAAAAAATCCTTAAAATTCTCTGCTTAGAGTACCTATGGAACATTTAGGAGAGATTTCAAACATTTTCTGTTGGGTTCTATCCGGAGGAGAGCTCCTAATATTTATCCAATATACTGCAAAGCGTCATGGTATCATAATGGTATCATAATGGTATGATCATGATACTTTTTCGTTTGAGATCATGAACGTTTTCTTGGTTAATGCTATGGTTAACAAATGTGAAAAACTGGATAACGTTCTTGATCTCTGATGAAAACTTTACGTAGTACCCATGTACCACCAGGAGAGCAGAGTGGCGCAGTGGGAGCGTGCTGGGCCCATAACCCAGAGGTCCGTGGATCGAAACCACGCTCTGCTATGTAATTTTGTACATATTTTTTTAATCAAGCAATGGTTCAAGCAATAGTGGAGAAATCCGAATCGTTAAAACTCGCTAAAATCCTGTCTCAGCCTCTTTGCCAAAAGACACCCCAAGCGAAAATGTTGTAGTGGGACGATTGAATTTTGTCTGAAAAAGAGGGTTGAAATGATTCTTCGGCATGGACACTATTATAGACCATCTGCTTCTCTTTCTTTCACTTTTGGCAGTCACTCAGCCACGGACGAAACCTCCGACGAAACCTCCGACGAAGCCTCCGACGAAGCCTACCGCACGACCGACGCCGCTGCCAGCGGTGTCTACGATTACTGACGAATATGATCAGTTGTACAACGAGGAAGAAGACGATGCTGATTACAAGCTCGAATACGAAGGTAAATGTCAAACAATTTTTAACTATGCGAACAGTTTTATAGCAACGATTTGCTATAAAGATCCTTTGACAGATTATCCGAGGCCCGAAATGTTTTTTCATGGACTCGAAGGCTCCAGCACTGACCAGCCGCTGGCTTCGGTCGAACCTATCGGAAAATAACTTTCGATTTTAAAGTCAAGATCAAATTTCTCGTCCTCCTGCAGTGAACAGCGTTGACTGCGGCCAGACGTCCGTGCCAGCTGTCAACACTCTAGTAGTTCGCGGCGAGGACACCAGGAGGGGAGAATGGCCTTGGATGGCCGCCATGTTCTCCACTGCCGACAACACTTTCAGGTGCTCCGGAAGTCTAATCTCCAGGCGGCATGTTGTCACGGGTGAGTCAAAATGTGAAGAAAAAAACTTTCGTTGTCGGGTTTGCAGTTTCCCTGAGTTAGCGAGGCAACGGATCAGATATTTTAGGCATTGGAGAGGAGTTAGTACTACCGCTTCAATCGCCCCATGCGTTTCATCTTCTTGGCAGCATGGATTCGTTGATGAACATAGCCAAATATTGCCGTATTGTATCAACTGATAAACATTGCTTTGTTCGGAACAATTTGAGAATGACTGTGAGTTATAGATTAAATATAAACGTTGTGTTTATTAATAATTTTAAACGCTGTAAACTCTTCAGCATAAAAAGCATCCAACGTCAGTTTGGAGTTACTCGAGAATGAAAGATGTGACGTAGTGTATAACGTAACTGGCACTAGAGTGACTCGCCTGTGATTCATAGCCTCTTGGTTCTACTCCTTGGAGATCCGTCATGCTTACCATTTGAACTAAAATCCTCTCAAAAACGTCATGTTCAAGTAGCTCGATTGGTTAGAGAAACACCCGCGACAGGTGGAGATCGGAGTTCGTGTCCCCTGCTGAGCTCCAATTTTTGAAGGTTATTAGTGTTCCTAATAATAAAGAAAGTGTTTTTTCAAAGGTTCACGCTTCTTTAAAACTACCACAACGCACTGGCGATAATACACTGTTTTTTAGGCAGAATTTTCAGTAACCTTGCTCATGCACATCTTAACCTTGATCTTTCCCAAAAATTGTGCAAGACTTCCAAACCTGAAGGTAAGTCTACAAAGTGCTATTCGATATGGTTTTATTTTGTCTGAGGTAGCTGCGCATTGCGTGACGGAGCCTCCGCCGACAAAGAGGAAGGTGGCTGAAAATTCGTTGATCATTCGACTTGGACGTTACGACTTGGACAACTCCGGCGAAAGCGATGAACAAATTATGGCGGTATGCAAAGTTTGAATCTCATTGTTGTTCATATTTTGTGCGAAGGTTAACTTAACCTACCGCAAGAAACGTATTGACTTGGGAAAGTAAGCGGGATAAAGACGGATCCCAACACATGATTGTCAAAAAAAAATCGTGGATAAAAGGCCGATTTATATTCGACAACCTCTTTCGAAGCCACACTTCGAAAGATATCCGTTCAAATTTATGATCAATTCTCGTCTACTACACTTATATTGGTATACGCGTATTCTTCATCGCGACTAAAATTGCTTTTGTTTAGAGTGTTTTTCATTGTTTGGTTGGTATACTATGTCCCAAAAACTCAGGTGAATTTTATCCTAATATTGGGTCTTTGTCCACGCATTGGTAGATATAGATACTTACCTCAGATAGCAAATTGATACTACTGTCAGAATTAATGACTGGACTAAGTTGTCGAATGTATTGCATTGCATTGCAATTCTATTTCTGGTGTTTACCCGATGAAAAAGGGTGGTGGTAGGTATGTGAGTTGGCTACACAACACAGCATAGATGGTCAAAGCCAGAAGGTTTGAAATGTTGACACCTAACGAGATAATCACGAATCGCCTATAAACCCGTCTAATTGAAACATGAAAATGAAAAAACCAGTGTCCTGGGTTTAAGAAAAACTATTTTAAATGGGTTTTTAATGCTAAGTAAAGGGCTACTAAATTTCCCGACGTTTCGTAACATGTACTAACTACTTCGTGAAGGGTTAGAGTAGTCCTGACAATTTTCCAATAACAAAAGAACCACATAAAATTATAACAATTACCTAGTTCAAGCATCCTAAATGCATTTTAATAAAATAATCAGGGTCAATAAGTTATAAGTAGTAGCCCTTTACTTAGCATTCAAAACCCATTTCAAATAGTTTTTCTTAAAACTAGTGCTAAGGATAAATCAAGTAGACATGAGTCTAAAAACCATCATACAGTGTCCTGGGTGTTTGGGACGTACCATAATAGTTATAATTTCCTAGTTATTGAGACAAACTTCTTGTGTTTGCTTAAAATCTTTTTTCTTGCAGATCGAAGAGATTTTGGTCAATCCCAAGTATTCAAAGAGCAAGAAGCCAGACTACGACATTAGTCTTATCATATTGAAGACTGCCGCCACCATCAACAAATACGTTAGAACTGTTTGCTTTTGGGACGAGAGTTTGGACGTACGTGTTGAAACCCTCGTCTCTAAAGTTGGCTTGGTAAGTACCAGGGTTAATTTTAAAACCGCTGCTGAGCAATCGAACAGCGGCAACAAAAGATAACGGTTGGTGCCACCCGATTGCGCTTGCGACCGTCCTTTTTAACAAACCTTTCTAATTCAATAATAACGACTATATGTAAATCAATCGTTAGGATAGCATAAACAGAGATAAATTGAGCATAAACCAGTGTCTAAGTCGAGTAAACTGCAAGAAATTACGAAATACAGTTTCTTGACACTTGAAACAACGGCGACTCGACTTAAAAGCATCCTCCATTTTGGCGGTAAAGTAAATAGGCATTTAGAGGTTATTTTCTACAAAGACAGTTTGACATGTGAGCTATGGTAGAACGGTTAGACCCAACAGCGAGGCTTGAGTTGCGAGCAAAGACGTTGCGAGCATCGTGATGGAATTTCTTTGAAGATTACTGAGTCAAAAGGTGAAATCATGGAGCTAATCTTTTAGTAATTTTAACAGAATTAATGTTAGCATTTTTTCTACAGTTAAACAAATTCGGTGCATCTTTCCCTTTTTGTCAGCTCTTTAACTATCCCCGAAAATCCTCCTGAACCTGACTGCATGGACGATCACGTCCTGATTCGCTGTTGATCCTGATTTCAGGCGCCCGGCTGGGGGAAAGACGAGGATGGAGCCATGGCCAAGGAATTGAAACTGGCTCGCATGCCTGTCGTATCGCAGTCCGTGTGCGTGGAGAGCGACACTGAGTTCTTTAGTGCGATCATATCGGACAAGACATTCTGTGCTGGCTTCACGAACGGTATAGATTTTTACCGAGGATCATGGCCAGTCGAGGACCCAGTGAAGTCGTCGCTGTTTTCTGCATTTAATTTGTTTTTTTTCTCACCGTTAAGGTACGAGTCTCTGCAACGGTGACAGCGGAGGAGGTCTATTCTTTTACGAGGAAAATCCGAAGACCCACAAAAAATCTTGGTTTGTTCGAGGAATTGTCAGTCTAAGCAAGCTGGTAAGTTTCAGAGAAGGGACCGTTTAGTACCAATATTAAATATTAAATATTAAATAATTAACATTAAATTAAATATTAAATATTAAATTAGATTTTGCCGAAGAAAGCACTGATACAAGAAATGAGCAACCTTTTAGCGATGAATAATGGTCAAAAAGCAATTATTAAAGATTTCGATTGGTGTGTGGCTAATGCTAATGCCACATAACTTGCCTAGCCAGATTAAAATATTAGAGAATAATTACAGATAAGCTAGAACACTTCCGTATTTGAGTGTTTATTCCTGCGTAAGATTGCGTAATCCTGCGTAATCCTGCGTTCTTCAACCTCGAACAGTGACTTTAATTTAATTTAATTTAATTGTTTTTTTTTGGCTTCTGACAAGTTACATGGTAATTTAAAGGGCCTTATAAAATATGTTTACACATGGAACTATAAACAGTGATACAAAATATAATAACAATAATAGTGATTAAGACTATGATCAGTATAGTACCTCCAAATAAATTAATAGCTTGTCCTTCTCTGTGGTTGGGTTATTAATAATAGTAGACTACGTAGGTACTAATTAAGTAGTGGTAGTCTTAATAAGATAAAAATAAAGGTAATGATAATATTTTACAGTAATAATAATTATACATTTTTTATAGAATTAATAATCATAATAGTAATAATAATAATGCTAATGATCCATCCCTTTTTTTGTCTTCATTCATATTTTTGTTGATTCTAGTTAGGAAAAGGGAGGACAGCTATATAATTATAAATAGTATAATTAGTATTCTGGTCCCAACACCAGCGTGATGACTCTTGCCATAACGATATCGAAAAAAAAAATTCTTGCCACATATGCAAAAGATTATTAAATTTCGTTTCCAGAATGCAGCACTTTTGTCTTGCGGAGAGAACAACTACGTGGTGTTCACAGACATTGCGACTGTGCTGAAGTGGATCGAGCCTAGACTGAAGCCACCAGCAATGCCATTGAGATGAATAAACTTACGGTGTTGAAGTTTAGCCTTGTAGGCTCCTAAAAAAAAAAAACATCCTGAATCATCCTGTTGTATCTTACGAGTATGAACATATTGCTTTTTTTTAGAATTATCCTCTTAAAGTCCCATTTTTGCCGTAGGAGCGTCTACAACTAAATTAATTGAGAAGACTTTGACTTTGTGATTCTAATAAAACATAAACTATTGGAACTTAAAGCGAAGTGTGATTTAAAGACCTGTAAAAGATAGAGGAGACTTCTAGGACTGACGACTTATTATTGAATGTAATTCACGAAGTTATAGTGGTCAACGATCAGATATCTTAATCTGAGTTACTAGCTGCGATCGAAGTATTGGATAAATCATGTCGGTTGGGGCCATGGTTGGGGGACCTCAAAAATAAGTGATGGTCGAGGCATGAATATGCAGTATTTTGTAGCGTTTCTGCAGTTCCTTTGGTGCCCCCTTTATTTAAGTTGAAAGAATTCCATCATTACATGTCTTATGAACAATAATTGCATTTTTATTAAACCGCGCACTTCTGATTTACATTAATTTTTTGCAAGTAAAATAGTGTTTAAATATCCTAACCCATTCTAATTTTAGAAATGAAAGTTCCATATTTTTTGTGGGCACTTTTCGTGGTGGAGTTAACAATTTGTTAATCGGATTTTCAACTATAGGACAAAACGTAGTTTTAACGCACAATTTTATGGTGTATCCCAAACGCTCAAGTGCAGGGTTCAAAGTTTCCAAGTGGCCATCAGGAAGGTCTTTGTTCGATTAGTGTTTATCTTGTCAGGTGTCAACATTTCAACCCGTCCTGACTTGACCAACAAAACTGTGTTGCTAATTCACATACCTACTCCCACTCCTTCCCGACAGGCAAACCAGTGATTTTGACAAAAATCAAAACGGACTGGGATTACCCTCGGTATGAGAAACATTTGACAACGCAGCCTTCAATCAATTTCGATAAATAACAAATTTCAGAGGTAAATATTAACTAACAGAACCCACTGAGAAATCTCTTTGAAATCACTGTCTCATGGCGATCTACATGCCCATCGAGGAATAAGCTGATCATTGGAAGGAGCTAGACTGGACAAATGTGCGATCGAACAGGAATACGAACCCGAGACCTCCCAATTGCCGGTCGAGTGCTCTATCCGGGCACACAGATTCTAGTTTCGCGGGGAGGGATAAGGGATCCCCTCAAAGGGGAAGAGGTCGAGGCGCCTCGTAAGGACGAGTTATTAGCAACTCTGGGATAAGATGCTAATTCAACGGCCATATGGACAGAATCATCTCTCACTTTTCCTGGAACCCGCTTTTTATCCTTTGCTTGCTGGTTTCAGCTCCTTGCTGGAATCACCAGAAAACTTAAAAACACTGCAAGCTGATCACTTTCAACGAGGGCAAAATTGTAATGGGAGACATTTTATGTGATCAAAAGAAAATCACTCAAAATACGAAACAAAAAGAGCGCAATAGTTTACCGTTTCAACGTTTGCAGACTTGGAAAAACCTATTTCGGTAAGCAAATAGATGAAAAGTCGATTGCGTTCCGTTGGGTAGGCACTTCGACGTGCATCGAGGTTAAAAATGGTTTGTGTTTAAAAAATAGCCGATAGATTTTAAGATGGGTTCTGCCAATATCTCCCAAATTTGTCAAGCCGATGGCAGTGGGTTAGAAAGCAAACAACGGCTAGGAGAGGCTATTGATTGATTGATTCGTGAGATTTAGCGACGTACTGTTTTTGACAACGGGCCCTGTGGCGCTGGTCTAATTGTCGGTGCATTAATGGATGATGATGAGGTTGATGGTGAACGTAACCTAGCCTAGAAAGCAGGAGGGGATATAAGGTGCCGGCACGTAGCCCACTCCTGTGAAAGAGCACCAAGCGGACCACCTGCTTAACGTTCCTTTTACAGAAAGGATATACGTGAACAACAGGATTCCTCCACAAGTCCATGCCGTCGAGACTCGCGAGGTTGATAAGTTAGGCGAATAAAGTTGCTGTGCTAACGTTCATTCCTCCAGCCTCTCCCCCAAACAAAACTGGACGTGTGTAAGGTGGTCACCCATCCAATACCTGACTCAGCGCAGTGTTGCTTAACTACGGTGATCTCATGAGAAACTGTGTTTCCAAAACGCTAAACCTTTCGGTGACATGGAATATTCAGTGGAGAGTAGTCAAAAACAATCGGACGATATTCCATTTGGATTAATTACATGTGTTCTTATGCAGCCCCGGAAAATGACACATAAAATGGTTAGAAGCAGTTTTTCATCTAAATAGAAGCGGAAAATGTGACGATAATCAGGGGAAGGCCGACAAGTCGTGAAGTGTGACGATCATACAGTGGACTATCGTCACATAATGGGACAAACTTGAAAAGAGAGTTTGCAGTTTTTCTCAACAATTGTTAGAGAGATCGAAACTCCACATTTTTCGACCGAAAACCCCGGAAAGTCTCTAGAAATCCGTCAAAAAATAGTGACCCACAGTCAAATCGAATTAGTTTGCCAAGTCCACCACCACCTCTTTCTCGTATTATTTGCACAATGGCCACAATGTCCCAAAGTCACTCGATTTCAGGCAGGCACGTCGATTTCAGATATAGTTCTTGGTGTCTTAAATACATAGTTGTCGTTGAATGTCCGTGGATGTCAAGACTGAGGTCCCCACCCCAGGCTAGGCGTGTGGGTGTTCGGCGTTGTGCAAAGTTTGTCAAGAGTTTTGATTCAGGCGCAGTTAGTTGGAACGTTCACGGCAGGCAGTGCTGGACTCGGAGGTGTCCGCTTTGTGGTTCAATTTTAGAACAGTTTCTGTGGTTTTCGCTAAATTGAGTGTTTGCACTTACACCTGGTTAAAGAGTTGGCGCTAAAAGCATTTCAGTTTGGGTATGTTATCATTTATTTCTTGCCAAGACTGGTTTGTAGGCTGGTATCTATTTTTTCCGTATTCAAACCATTCGAAAACAAAACTGACTACATTTTTGTGGGGGGTATTTAGATGTGAAACCAAGCAACGAAATGAAAAATCTACATTGATTCTTAGGGGCTGTAGATTATAATTTAGGTTCTCAACTTATCAGACGAAACAAATACAGATATTTCAAGAAATGTTTAAAAGAGAATGCTCGTTTTGGTGTTCGCACTTTTCAAGACGCTTCTAATTATGCACATAGTTGTAATTACATCAACAATAAAACGCCTTTCTTCTACAATTGAGCTTGCCTTCAACGCTTGACTTAAGCTAACTGACTGAAACTTCTGAACTTCACTGCATTTGATTGTTATATCAATTGTTTCAACTCACACTTTTCTAGGAGTTGAGATTTCGATTTGAGATTTCGATTTGGGGTTGCGGTTGGGGTTGTTGTACGGCGTATTTGTAGGCAAGAGAAAATATTCAGGAACTAAAATCGTTCTCGATAAAAACACCACAAGGAACAAAAACGTGCAAAAAGTGCAGTTTTACCCTCAGCTTAGGTTTTTTTTAATATCATTACAGGTGCCTATGAAAGCTGACATATAATTCAATACTTATTTTGTGTTTTAGTAATTCAAACGCAACTTGAAATGCTCCGCCAGGTGGTTATTATATTGGCGGTGCTCTCTTCGAGCATAGCGCAGATCTCAAATCCACCCGAATCGCCGTGCCCGTCTGTCTTTAGATACTTGTATAACCCTACCCAGGGTTGGCACGGCATCATCTCCTTCGTACCCCCATTGACTTTCTCAGAGTTGCAACTAGTGCTGCGCTTGGCTGTCTCAAAATACATACCCAGCCTTTCAGTGGGAAAGGTCGAAGTACTTGGTGGTGACACAGAGGTCAGTATGCAGGAAAACCATTGAGTTTACAACTAAATCGTAATTAAAGTGGCAAAAGTGTGTATTGCATTTTTTTTTTTTTTAATTTAATTAAAGGGATAAGGCAAGGGATAACTACTCCATCCCGCCTACACCATTCCCTAAATATTGGGATAAGGGCTTCGCAAGTAATCCCCCCGTGAGGATCCCTTATCCCACCCTGCGACGCTGGAATCTGTGTGCCCGAATAGCTTAGTTGGTAGAGAACCCGACCGGAAACTGGGTGGTCCCGGGGTCGTAGCACATTTTTCCAGTCTCGCTACCCTTCCAATAAAATGACTGTTTTTCACTCTCGACTGCTCGGTGATTCTACCTAGTAACATCTCTATTTTTGTCGGTAAGGTAGTCATTTGGCGGCCAATTTTTGCGAAGACAGTTTAACCTTTCTTAGTGCTGAGGCAATGATACAACAAAAATAACTATGGTCCAGTCCGTGTTCGTTTGTTGATTATTGTTTTCTTTGTCAATATTATTTGACACCATCAAACGCGAATGGCGGAGCCAACTTATTTTACGTTCCTCTGAGTCTCTTAATGCCATTGACAGGCATGTCCTTCGGCCTTCGGGACTTGTTAACCACAGAATTACCAAACGCCTGCGGACACTAAACCAAGAATTGCTATCTTAGAATTGTATCGCGGACTGGTCCATAGGTAATGGAAAAGATATGTGGACACGAAAGGTGTTTATATTCCTCAATCTGTTAATTTCTTGTCTAAATATTAGCGAGATTCCAATGAAAATCAAAGGCTATCGTTCGACGTGGAGTAGCTGACCTTGCATAAAGAGTGAAAAAATCGACAAAATTCAATTCAAAATTCAATTCATGAAGGTCTCACATATTGCATAGCACATTCGCAATTCTGAGTTGTTACAAGATCAATGCTATCCTTTATGTAAATGTATATGTGTGCGGTTTATTCACATGAAATAAAATGTAAATATTCTTCACTGGCTGGCAATTGCAGAAATTTACTTCGTATTCTGTGGCATTAAAGGACTTGTGCTTTAAAAAGTGAAGTAAACCGAAATGACTCGTTATTTAGAAATGAAGTGAGAAATTTGAACCTTTTTTTTACCCAGCTTGAAACAAGACTACACCAAAATAACTCAATAACTGCGAATAAAAATAAATATGTGACGACTAGCGGCTCTATACTTTTCATAGAGAGGGCGCAACCGAACACGATAATTATAAATTGCCAAATTGGTCAAGTCCTGTGAAGAACTTACGCATTTATCAACTTCCCAAGTTATAGAAAAATTATGAAGTGTAAACAAATACTGGATCTATATTCGCAGATTTGAAGTTAGTAGATAAAGCAATCCCAAACGGTTCGTGATGGGTTTTGGAGAGAAAACAGCTTGCTGGAGAAGATACCATCAAAAATAACAGTTTGAATTTGTTTCCACAAGCTTTTATATAGCAATAAATGATCACTTGGCAAAATACTCTCGATGTTCGTGCTCTTTTTTCACAGAAAAATCAACTGTCACCGTTCAATTGAAATTTTCTTGCAGCTTCAAAACATAGCAGTTCGAGCCAGTCAACAACAACAGCAAAGAATACAGTACCTTGTAATATTCCCACCGTACGAAGAGTTTCCTCAAATTTCCTCGGTGGTAATAAACGGATTCGAGTTTTGTTCTACACCAGGTATGTACGTTTATCAATTTTGGCATGAAACATTTACAACACAGTAGAGAACTGAATTTCGAAAAATGACAAGTTAGTTATCAACAAACTTGCGATTTATTAATACTTCCAAACCGTCAAACGTTTTCTAAAACTGAGAAAGTTTTGTTCTGGTTGTTTTTATGTGTTTCCTTTTTTTCACAGCTTATGACTCTGCTCGAGGAATAATTGAGCTTAAGTATACCCTGAAAACTGGTCTGCCATTGGCCGATTCTGGTGGCAGCAATGTACGTCCTGGGTATGAGACACCACAACCACCCTGGAAACCGAGGCCACAGCCCCCGCAGTCATTCGGGAATCAAAACCAGTTTCAGAATCAACGGCCCATTCAGCCCATTCAGCCCATTCAGCCCATTCAGCCCATTCAACCCATCCGACAAACCACAGGTGAACTTTTTTGCATGAAAATGTAACTTTTCGCAATCTACTCAAGACTATTAACAATGCTTTCATTTTTGCATTAAATTTGTGTTTGCTGCATGCATACAAGTTTGCAAATAGCCAAGCAGCGGACGTGCCCTTAAAATAAACAATCGTTCAATCTAATTTTTCTAAGAACGTCAATTTCGTTGCCAACTTTGAATCAGAAAATTCTTTCAACCTTATGAGATTAAATGGTACATTCAAATTTTGATAGCCATGGAGATACTGAGCCTGACACAGCTTCTAAAATCAGTTTTTTTCTGCTACTGCAGTATAGATGTTCAATTTTGGGATCCTTTTTTCAACATTATGACATCGTTTTACTAAAATTTGGAACATGACTGTCGTTTAATATGATTTACTAAATGCACACATTAAAATGTATTGTAGCTGAAAAGAAGAATATTAAAAGTCGGTAGGAAATATAATATGGCCGTGACAACAGGAAAGTGTAAGACTTTTGCTGAAAATTTGGCATAGTGTTGAGGGAGTGAAATTTGCCGGTCGCCAATTTGTGGGCTACACAACCCCTGCCATCATATCTTGTTTGCCAACAGATACGATCGCTAGCGTTGGGGATAAAAACGTCCATCAAATGGCGACCGGCCGTCCTCAACACTATGGGGACAACAATCCCTGCGAGCCTTTCCGCGCAATTACGACTCAAAAACTACCTCCTGTTTCAACGACAGAAATTGCTTTCAAAAAGGCGTTTGAATTTACTACAGGCAATGACTTTACTCCAAGCATTGGCCATCTTGAAAAGAACATAGTGATAAATAAGTACAACGTTTATATAGACTCGATTACGAATAAGGAAGCAGTGGACACAACAAGAATTGAGAAGATTTTAGAAACTTCAGCTATGCTCTTAGCACAAGCTCTGGCCAAATCTTCACTGCGGGAAGAAAGGTTAAGACTCAAGGAAATTAAGAAAGGACAGTTCTATGTGTATGATGAAGGAGAATATACTTCTTAATGTTATGATCGATGATCGATACTCAAGCTTTTCAGTTAGAATTCAATTAAGATTGGTCGGGTCGTTGCTTAGTTAAACCACTGGATTTATAGGTTAAGTCAGAGTCCCAGCACTTGATGTTAATTTGGAACAAACGAGCCTCCTACACGCGGTACTGGTGGTGACCATCCGATGACGCTTGCGGCTGTCGTTTTAAATATTCGCCTACAGTTAAATAATTACCTGTCAAAATATCAATACATGTCTTTGTATTTTTAGATCATTGGCATATGGCAAGTACATAGTATTTGTATGGGCCTTATTCTAGGATAAATATAGTTATAGAATATAATAATAATAATAAGAATTGTAAATCAGTATTAATTCAGATTCATTATGTACCCTTCATTTATCTGATGTATGCCGATTTTAATGATTTTTTTTCATTTCATTATTTTTTATTACTGCTTAAATTTATTAACACTTAAAACGAAGGTGATTCCATTCCTGGCCGACCTCTACTTTTGTGGGTTTAGTAGCCATCTCACCTTTATTTTTGCAAAGACGTCTTAACGTCTTTGGTCTTAACTCTAGCGCTAAGGCTCTGACTTATTGGAAACACAATGGCTTCTTGACCTATAGATGCATTTATTGAATGAAAACGAAGCGAATAACGTCAAACTGAAAAGAACGGGAGTGCGTTGACAAACAGGGTGAAAAAAATTATCACAGAAATACATCAAGCTAGAAACGTGTCATGTTTGTCAATTTATTGACAATTAAAAAGAAAAAATTTGAGTACTAAATTCTTGCAATTTTTTTTTACCTATGTTCTCGCCATTTCACTCTTTGGCTTAAAAACCCTGAGGTCGTTGGTAGATAATGTGCTACAGAGGTTGCCATAGCTTCTGAAATAACAGTCTTAGAGAAAATCTCGTAAATGATAGCAAACTTTAAATCGAGTTGTTTTATGGGATTTTCTCTCGAACCATACATTCGAACCATACATTGACTGTAGCTCTCTGTCTTAATTCGCTACTTTGTGCATCATTTGCCATACAGATGCAACATTTGACGACTTGATTCATGTCGGAAATTGCAATTTCCAATTATTGTGTCTTGCCTTGGAGCGAAGTTACGTCTCAATTTTTGTTACCATCGACGCTGATTAAACCAATTAAAAACAACGTACGAAAGATGGACATTTTTCTTTGTCAAAATCTATAAAAATTGGTGTGCCTAAAGGAAATGAACGACTATGAAAATTAAAATGAACAGCAAAAATTATCATGTGCAACGCCCATACAAAGTACTGACATTTCTTAGTTTTTTGGATACAGCCATCGCAAAACAAGGTTGAAATCATGAGTGGACAGACACCTTTCGCGCTCTTAGTGCTACCGTTATTTTGGTAAAATAAAAAAAAAAGTGCTGCGTTGCACATAAAATAGATCAAGTACCTAATAAAGTATTGTAGTTAAATCATTCGTAAGATGATTGTTCGACGGTGTTTTTTTTTTTAAATAACTTTGTTACAGAACGTTGTTTTGGGTTATTGTTATTACGTGTAATGATTTATCATGCACCTCTTTTGTTAACATTTTTTACCCAATAAACTCATGTGAGACTATTCTTCCCACAACTATAGCCCTGAGAATCAAAAATCCTCCTACGAGACCTCCTCAACCAAAGCCTAAGCCACCGGTGTCTAAAAGGATTGACCATCTATTAGAAGACGATGATTATCCTATTGAGGATGACTATGAAGACGATGACTTCCACCTTCAATACCACGGTAAACACTGCATTATTACCACCACCCTTTAAAACTCAATGTCAATAACGACCAAAGAATGTTCCATAACCGAATGAATCGTGCAATTTCTTAACCAAAATATAACTGACTTGTCGAAAATATACTTTTCAATTATTATATTACATTTAAGATTGATTTGAGTTCATTTTTATTTGAGTAAAATCTTAATATTTTATTCCAGTACCTGGGCATGGCAATTTATAAATATTAATTTACAAATGCAGTTAAAACATGGCAATCTAAAAGTCGACTGGGTATGTTCTCCCTTGCAGTGAACAGCGATGACTGCGGTCAGTCTTCTTTTTCGAAGATCAACCAGTTAGTAGTTCGCGGTGAGGAAACCTTTAAGGGTGAATGGCCTTGGATGGTCGCCATATTCACCACCGCTGGGTCAGATTTCCGGTGCGGCGGGAGTCTTATCTCCAGACGGCACGTAGTTACCGGTAGGGTGACAAAAACTTTATTCTGGACATGTGACCACTGTCTGAATGGGCCACCCTGCAAAATCAACTATTTAATTCTTGTCTGGTAGCTGCCCATTGCCTGGTGGAACCTGAGACAAAAAGGCCGTTATCTCCCTCGTCGTTGGTTGTCCACCTTGGATGCTATGATCTCAGCGTGACCGAACATGACGAGCAAATAATTGAGGTACTTATGTCACTGTATGTCGGATGACAATTTTTCTGTTTAAAGTCTGCCACAATAGTAAGTTTTAGTTGAATGGCAACTATTAAAAAGTAGATTGAGAACTGAAATCTGACTATGAATGTTCACCTCAATTGTAGGGTTTTAAATCTGTATCTTAAGAAACCCATTAACGAGTGATTAGCTGCATAGTTCCTTTTTTATAACCTATTTTTGTAACCTGGGTTTGTTGGTCGAGAGTAGAAGATATGATTTCGATCCACTACAGTCTCGTTTCTGTTCGGATTTTCACCGAACGACAAGCAGCAAACTTGAGATATGCTACTACAGGCAAATAAAGTTAAATACATTTCATATCCCATACTACCTACTGGTATCTTTAATCGCCCAAAAAGAAAGTTTTTCAACGCTACGATTCTGCTAATCCAGGGGCGGAATTAAAAAAAAAAAAAATGTTAACGTTTAAGTACTCTTAAAAGATATTGAGAAAATTATTAACACATTTGTTTCGATTTCTCGTGTATGTCTAACGAAAAACTTTCTGTCGCCTACAGATAGACCAGATTTTGATCAACCGCAAGTACTTGTCGAGCAAGAAGCAAGACTACGACATCGGACTGCTCCTGTTAAAAACAGCAGCCGTCACTAATCTTTACGTGCGGGCGGTCTGCCTGTGGGACGATACCCTAGACAAGAGCATCATCCAAAATAAGATTGGCCTAGTAAGACCCTGCTAGCATCCAGCGCTAGGATCCGCAATGCAGAGTTTAATCTTTTCTTCCATTAATCCGGTGGTAAAGTTGCTATCATCATTGTAACATCTGAAAAGCTGAAATCCTCTCCAGTGATTGGCTAAAAATCCAAAAACTCAGAAGTAAAACTTAAACTCTCCTTTGGGGAGTCTGCCTCGGAAAAAAATACTATTTAGCGTGGTGTTCCGCAAAAATTTCGTGAATTCTCTTTAGCAACCCAGTAGCAACTTAGTAAGAGTTACAGAAATGATTGGCAGGTTGACAGCATTGCTTGATTTGAACAAATAATTGACAACAGATGGCCATGGAGTTGGTGGATGAGTGGGTAACGATAAGGATGATGATAAACCTAGCCTAGACTAGCCTAGAAGGGCGCAACGCATACTCCTCCTGGAGAGCACAAAGTGCTTAAAATCCGTTGCAATGGATGGTCAAACTCAAAAAAGAGGATTCCTCGACAAATCCACGCTGTCAAGAGGTTGATTAGCAAGGTCGATGAAGTTAACGCACTAACCCAAACAGTACTAGCATGTGTATAATGGTCATCCATCCAATACATGCTCAGCGCAGTGTTGCTTAACTTCTGTGTTGTCCCAAGAACCGGTGTTTGGAACATGCCAAACCATTCTGTGATAAAAGGCCATCTTTGCTGCAGAAAACTATGTTTGAAAGTTATGTTTTAGATGGGTTCTTATTGTAGTTGATAGATGGTGAGTGTACTAAGTCATGGCAGTGAAATAAGGTTGATCCTGATTTCAGGCACCAGGCTGGGGCAAGGACGAACACGGGGAGTCTGCCATGGCCTTGAGGCTAGCGCCCATGCCTGTCGTATCACAGTCGGCGTGCGTGGAAAGCGACCCTGAATTCTTTGGAGCAATCATCTCGGATAAAACATTCTGTGCGGGGTACAGGAACGGTAATGTAAAATAAAGTAGATGTTATATTTGACTCATTTTTTAAGAGAAGATTACATATTCGATTGTTTTCTTAATAGTTTTTCCTATTTAACTGCCTCTGTTATGCCACTGTCTGCAAGTTATTTAAAATCTGGTGGTATTGTGGATATTTTCTGTAGTGAATGGCTTCATTTCAATCGTTGTTTTGTGGGTCAGGTACTACCCTCTGCAACGGGGACAGCGGAGGAGGTCTCTTCTTTCTCCAGGAAAATCCAAAAACTCGAAAAAAGGCATGGTTTGTCCGGGGAATTGTCAGCCTTAGCAAGCGGGTAAGAATTTTTTATTTGTTGTATTAGAAAATGTGTACACGAAACATGATTTCTGATCGCTGGTGTACATACAACAGCATTGTACGTTATTATCAGTAGATAAAGTTATTAGGTACTATAAATAGATCATAAAAATAGTGCAATTAGGGTGTCAGAAAGCTGAATATTTGTGTTGGTTGAGAAGGAAAGAGAGGGGGCGCCACTTACTGAAGTAGAAAATCTGCGTCGCGTTGTGCACTTGTCGAACAATTTCTAGAATTCCCAACATTTTGGTTTTGTTGTCTACCCTTTCCCTTCTTTTTCTCTTCTTTCAATCCATTTTTGGTTTCTATTCGTTTAAATCTAGCTGGAATTCGTTGTAGAACTCCTCGCAGACAACTAGAAGGCTGAAGTCGGTACAGTTTTCCACGTCAAGTGGTACTTTAAAAGCGTACGACTTCTTATTGTCAATGAAAATCTTGGCTGACTCGCACCAAGATGGCGTGTTATTGCTGGTTGTAAGATGAGACTGTCTCCATTAAAATACCTGTGTTGAATACCTGCGTCAGAAAGGATTAATCTCGTTATTGATTGTGTGTTTTTTTACAGAACGAGTTCTTAATGTGCGGTGAGACAAACTACGTGGTGTTCACGGATATTGCGACAGTGCTGAGATGGATAAAGCCTAAGCTTGCACCACCGACATCGCCACCTGTTAAATAAACCAACCCACCACGCACAGATAGCAGGTGTGAAAAGGAAAATACATTGCAATTAGGACTGCGACCAATTAATTCCAAACAGGGTCAGAGAGGTTGTATTCATTTTTGTTGACTAAAAATCCTGAAAGAATTATTGTAAAGTGTCATATTCCTGCGACAGCAGGTAGTGCATTAGTGTCCTACAGCAAAACCTTTCCCATGTGTTGAGCACTACTGCTAAATAAATTCTCGGGTGTGGAAATGTAAAAGTGCATTTTTACAGCATTATTTAACTTTTGATTTTGAGATCCTAAGTAACTTTTGTCTTATTTCCATGCTCATTTTCAAATATTAGACGGTCAGGTCAGATCAATTTTAATTGAATACATTTTAATTGAATGATTGATTCATTAATTGATTGTTGTGTATAATTATCAATACTCAAGCTTTAGGTGCCTAAACACAAACAATTTACGTGCTATGAGCAGAAAAAAAATACTATAAAATACAATGCAGTACTTACCAACAAAGCCATTGCTTATGTGCAAAATATGTGAGAACAGTCAAATAGTCCGCCATTGCCTGTACAGCGTATCGTCACAGCTGACACCAAAGTCAAAAAACTTACCAACGGTCTTACACAAATAAATACTTACTTCACATTCAGCTTATTAAATATTAAAAAAATACGGAAAAATATATTTTCAAATACTTGAAAGGTTTATAAATACATTTGGTTGACACTTTTAAGTAAAGAAATCGTTTCTGTAACGTCACAGATACCTAGACGAGACGCAACAAGCTCTGTGATTGGTCAGAATTGGTGAAATCAATTGCAAATGGTTCCTGCTCTACTAGGCTCTAGAGTTGCGCAATTTTACGTACTGATCTAATTGTGAAAATAATCGTTTAATCGGACATAGGCCTGCTTGTGAATATTGATATCAGATCGGGGTGAAGCTGAGTAACAATTTAGGAGTAAATCCATCCGTGTGAGTCGTGGATTCCGCGCGCTCGGCCTGAAAATGTGGTCCCGTGACGAAGGCAGCGTCGCAGACAGCGTTTTAGACAGCGGATCCGAGTCCGATAGGAACGTTTCAGATGCTGGGTCTGAGCACGAGAAACCTCGCAACGGATCACGCCAACACTGTCGCTCCCGCAATGCGATCCTCGCACGCAAGAACCGACTCAAGAAGAAGCGACACATGGAGAAGCTTGAGAACGAAGTCCGACGACTTCGGGCTGAGAACGATTCCCTACGCAAAGAGACAAGAACCCATGACGAGACAGCACGACTTCTACGCAAACGCACACGTTATTTGGAAGGCGTGCTGGCAAACTCAACAGAGCTGCAGTCGCTGTTAGGGGCGGTACGAGGGTGTGGGCTTCCAACTGCCAGCTCGCTGCTTGCCCGGACACAGCCCGCTCAGGGAAATCCACCGCCCCAGCCAGACCACATATACTCCAAAACACAGCCGACTGAAACGCCGCTGTGGCAGCTGCAAGCAGAAACTTTGCCTGAAGAGCTCGACGTTCCCGATGACTCACTTTTCGACTTCGGCCTCGACGACGAGCCTCTCTTTCCTGACGCTGGCATCTGTCTACATGTCGCCAAGCAACGGGTCTCCCTCGAGTTCTGCTCCAGCTGCCACACCAATGCGGAGCAGGCCTGGGCCGACTTCTAGCCATTGTCGGCGGCAACATCAACAGCGTGTAAACAAAGGGGACTCTGGTAGAAATGAACTGTTCAATGGTCGGTACAAGCTCTACGTTACTGGTCACTTATGAGCGTTGTTGGATTTTTGGTCGATTCCGTACTCGGTGATAACTCGGATGTTAGTGTCAGGCTCGGAATTATCTGGCTGGTTGATTTTTTCAGGCTCACCGCGCGGTCACCGGGTGTCTGGCTTCCAACTCGAGGTCGCTTGATATCTTGGGTAGGCAAAACAATTGGCTGTCACTTGCCGACTTGAGTGGTTGACGCAATTTATCCAGCTCTGCTTTGGTTTCAGTCGCGATGACACGCGATCAGCGTGCCGTTTCAAGTTGCGGATGAGTATAAACGGTCTGTGTCGACCTTTCACTGATGAGTCTGGGCTCTCTTTGCGATATGCTCTCTGGTCATACTAGGCATGCTATTCGTTCTTTGGCAATATTTTTGGTGCCTGTTTGGCAGAAGCCAAAGTCGAACGGAGAGCAAGAAGCAAGCCGAGAGCCCAGATGCTTACAATGAGTTAGCCGAAGCTAGGTGTTCTCGAAATACTACACTTTCTGTTGGCTTTCAGTGGAGTTCCGTGGCATTGGCGGCTCGAGCGTTATCGGTATGTTAGAATATTCATCTTTTTGCCTTTTCGAGTTCTCCTTACTGTGTAAATAGGTGACCTACTTTAGTAATAATAAGACTTATATGTGGGGTGGAAGGCAACTCTTCCAATCTTGACAAGCATTTTGGTGAAAATAGTTACAAAATGACATGTTTGGCAAAGTTTAGGGTTTCCTTCCATACCTGATAACCAGTGAAATCTTTATTTTGGAATCAGCTGATATGTTTAGATGAGTACCTGTATTTGTAAGATTACTTAGATGAGTTATTCTTGTGTTACTTTTCTATTATCATTACAATGTAAATACTGATGTTGAGAGAAAAAAATACAATGTTGGTTTTGATGTAAAATGAATTTTATTCTGCATTATTGAACTTTATCTTTTTTGTTCTGTTTGGTTGGGTAAGAATTGCTTGAAGTGGGGCCATATGTGATCAGCGGGCCAGTGGTGTAACTAGGTATACCTAGGACCTAGAGCAAGATTTTTTGTTGCCCCCACCACAAAGGAAGGATGTGTTAAAAATTACCAGTTCAAATGTTTCTCTTTCGCACACATTTGTACAAAAGATACTTGGAAAATGTTAGTTATTAAAAATAAACAATTCTTTGCGATTTAGTAATTAATCGAGATCACCGAAAGCAATCCAAGGTGAAAAGTGACGAAGTGAAGTTTCCAGTCACAAATTACATTTGCCCCGGGGTAGCTTCCCTTTATTTAAACAGCTACTTGTCTTATTTTCTGTCAGCAAATAGCCTACATGGTCGACAATATCAAGAGCAGGTGAGTTTTGTAGTAGCTAGCAGAAACGTTTTATTTTAACTCAGTTTAAGTCGGAAAAGACCCTGAAGTATGACATGGGCCTTTTGTCAACAAGGAAATGTTGTGCATGGGCACCAACGATGTCTGGGTCATGTTTGCGAGCAGTTGGATTATTCATGATTTCTTCGTGTCGGGAATTTTAGGCTGTCTCGATATGACGAGAACGAAAATATTTCATTCTCATAAGCGTTTTGAGACAGCTTAAAAGATTCACCTCAAAGTGACAACAGATTATAATGTATTTAATATGAGAGGAAATGGAACAAGACAACTTGTATTAAATTTTACTGAAAATAACTGAAACTAGGATTATTATTAATTAACCCCTGCTGTATACAAGTATACTCAGAGATAAAGGATCTTTGGTATACTCTAACATATTCTTACTGTGTCTTCTCGTAGTGCACGTCAGATAAATTTCCAGTTTTATTACAAATTCTTTTGTCACGGCCAAACTATCGCTGCGTATCGGAAAACCCAAACCAGTTGGCTTGAAAAAGGTGCTAATTTTAGGAAGTTAATTCACATTCTTGTTATGTCACATTTAATATGCCTCTTTTTAGCCCCGCAGTGACTTCCGTCAACCACTGTAGCCCAGTGAACAGTAACTACTAAACTTTTTTTCTGTCTTGTGTAAAAGCATTTTTTTCCACGATTAGGAAATATAAGTTACTCACTTCGGAGAAAAAATGCAAATTCGGTCTTTTGCGCTAACAAAGAGTAAGGCAGTAGCGTCAGTGTGTAGCCCACGCACTCAGTGGCAGTAACAACGTACTATGTAACCATTACTAGGAGTAGGCAGGTCCCACAGCCTCAATCGGGTAGTGAGAGTGCCTGAAATGTAACTAAGATTATTTTGGCAAACACAACAAATAAATTTAACTTGGGTCGTGGGCACGGGCTTCTTTGGTCGGCTTAAGTACGGTACGTGTCCAAGTTATTCGCTTATGGCAGGCTCACGAGCCAACGCCTGCCCACAGTACCCCGCCTGCCCTGCCGGTAGTTACGCCACTGAAGCGGGCCATATAGGGTAACTATCAACAATGCACAGGATGTGCATATTATTTCTTTGAAGTACAATTGGAAAACTAGAAATGAATCCTTCCTTGATCCACGCTATCTTTTTCGTTATGTTTGGTTGGGTAGGAATTGCATAGGATTGGGACCTTATTAGGCAAAGAGGGAACAATATTTGAAGTGAAAATGGTTATTTGTAAATAAATGTTTGCTTATGCTTTGTAAAGATAAGCATATCCTGAAATATCGAACCTTGTACCAAGATATCACTGTTGCACTACCATAGATTTGTATTTGCCGGCCCCCGGCCGCCATTTTGAAACAGCTGCCAAATCGACAAATGTGACAGCTGGCCAGCTAGGGTAGATTGTTTTGTGAGGCTAGGCAGCAAAGCTAAGCGTCATATCGGTGTCGCGCGGTTAGAATCTTGAGAGGACGTCGTCGATCCAGCGTCCCGACGCCGACGTCGCCGCTGAGAGAGAGTAAACAACGCGGGGGCACCGTTGGTAGGCGGGCACCGCCCAGCTACGTAGGCCGAGTGGGGAGAGTGATAAACCTAGCCTGCTTGCTACCGCCATTGAATCCGAGCGTCCGCCGTCTATTTACGTGTTGTACGTGTGAGCGGGCATCGAGCAGCGTCGCCGCCGTCGTCGACGCGCTAGCAGCGGAGTAGCGGGCTCAGTTGCGCGTCGCCGTTCGCAAGGAACCAGTGCCCAGACCGGCCGCCGTGACCATGGACGGGAACCACGTCGGGAACGGCCAGGATGAGATGGGCTACATGGAGCCCGAGGAGGAATGGGAACGGGAAGGCCTGCTCGACCCCGCCTGGGAGAAACAACAGAAGAAGGTATGTAAAGCGGCCTGTTGTGTATACCAGGGTGCCGGGTTCGAGACCGCCTGACAGCCGGATCGGATCTCAACTGGCCCGCCGCAAAAGGTCGCGCTACTATTTTTGGTCCCGCCTTCCGCGCGCCGTACGCCGCGCGGCGCGTGCGATGACGTAATCGGCGTCGCGACGTCGCATGCCCAAAGATGGCGCGGGTGGGCGTCGGTCGGCCAGGGGGGACGCGAGGGGGGTCGCGGTCGGCTCGCACCCCGCGCGTCGACAACAGGAAGGGGTTAGGGAAGGAGGAAGGGAGGGCGGGGTGCCCGCGGCACGGCACTAGGTCAAGGAATGTAATGCGAGCCGGGGTCGGCGACCGCGTCCACCGACCGACCGACCGATCGAGCGGCCGCTTCCTCGACGGCTACCCACGCGGCGCTGGCTGACGGCCAAGGCATGAAGACTACGGCGACGAGGACGAAGATGCGCTATTCGCGGCGCGCTGACGCGGACGCAGCGGCGCTAAAATAAGCTCGGCGATAACTTGAGCCGCGTTTCTGGGACGCAAATAGTTCCCCCCTCGCGTCCTCTGGCCAGCGGTCGACGGACACCCCTAGCCCGGCTGGCAGCCCGGGGGGTCGCAACCCCTCCCCTCCGAAGCCGCCCCCTAGCGCTGCTTTCATGCTCTTGCCTTGTCAACCGACCGATGTCCACTCTACACCAATGTACACCGGGCCGACTGCTTTTGGATGTCTCGCCCTGTCTCGCGATCTCACTGAATGTCGCCCGTCGCACGGGGCAGGAACGTGTCCCCTGGCAGGGTTCACCTTCGCGCTCGCTTCATGTGGCAAGGTCGAAAGATCGGCTTTCGGCCACAAGCTCGCACCGGCCGCTTGACTGCTATTTTCATAGTTGCTTTGCATTACATACAGACGGTACCACCACACAGATGTATCCACTAACATTGCGGACAAGGACTTACGGGGCGCTTTATGTCACTTTTTGATTAGCATCGACGCTGTCCGTTCACTTTTGAGACATTTTTGGCACTGGTCTATGCGCTGGTGTCGGCGAGCGCAAAGGGACACCCTTTCCGACACGTCGTAACTGTCGAATAGCGCTACATAAATAGAGGAGAACATTTTTGAAGTCGAAAATAAGCATTTGTTCTCCCACGTAAACGTTTCAAAACGTTCGCGTCCCTAGCTAACGCTAAGACAGCTTTGCACGTTCTTCACATGGGGGCTGGACTCTATTTTGTTTCGGTCCCCGGAAAGAGCCTTCAAGTATTTCCGATTGGAGAGAAACTTTCGAAAGATGGTATCTTGACTCCACTTGTTGACACGAAATAAACAAATTATTGAAGACAAATCCACCACGTAGTAAAAATGTATATTTACACTTCGATGCTTTAAAATATTTACATTTCCACTTGAAAGAAGAGCAGTGTTTTAATTTCACTGTATACTTTGTGCAAATTTATCACCGCCTTGTATGTGCAAATAATTCTTAGAAACTAAACTTGGCTTCAAAGACAATCTTGGCTCTTATGTGGTGTCAACCTGCGACCGTAAAGTTTTAATAGAAGCTTTTTTACGGACGAGACAGGGAATTCACTCTACTTTACTAGAACGAAGACTAAAAAGAGTCTAGCCTCCTTAAGTAAGCCGTCTCAAGCAAGGGCGTCGTAATTCTGTGGCCATGTTAGCGTTGCCAGCCCCAGCCCTGTGTTATCGTAAGTGTGACGTCGTCGACAGCCAAGGGCAGGTTCGGACGTCGCTGATAGCCACCTGAGTATAGGTAGAACATCGCTAGCGCCTAGGACGCCGTCGTCGGAAATGATGCGATGTGAATCGCTCACACGATTAGGTCGGTAATGCTATCTAGGCTGAGACAGGCGGCTCGAGCCGACCACGTTCAAGTTGACTGGGCTGAAGACACGGGGCTTGTTTTCTCTCGATACGATTCAAAAGATCGGTACGCTTGATAACACCCAAGTGTTTGTTTTGTATGCCTGGCATTGTGTACATTTGAATAGCTGTAGGTACTTGCGTCTGTCGTATATTATGTACCGAGTACCGAGAGTACCTAGACGTTATACGATTGAAAATAATACTATGTGATTTTAGTAAAATCATATGAAACCTTCTTGGGAATCATATAGATAAGACTTTGGAGTTTCATTGCTACATGGTAGCCAGTTGAGTGGGGTGTTTGGCATATTAGCGGTATGCTGGGAAATCTGATTTAAATAGCTGTAATTTTTTATTTCAATGCATTGACAACTTTATTTGTGGAACTGACAATTAGGGGTGGTGGTTGCGCCAAGTGGCAGTCTCGCCAACTCCGGATAGCAACTGACCTTTCTTGGAGCACCTTAGAGTTTTCATAAAATAACACATGTTGCATTTTTTTATAGTTGTCGCATGGCCCAGTGAGAGATGAAAACAAATTGCAATGGACTAACAGGAATGTAACCCTCGTTAAAAGCTTTCTTAATTGCTGAGGTCTGGCAAAGCTGTAGAAAATACTTTGATTGGCGTTACAAGCAGTTTAAATTAAAATGATCTGGCAGAGCTGGAGGGCTTACATTACATTGCAGATGCTTGTATTGGGCAAATTATTTTATTAAAAGGTATACATTTTTGAGAGGTTATTAGTGGTGATCTACCATCTTTTACAACAATAGCAGACTTCCATGAAGTGTACAGACATCGTTGAGATAACAGAAGTTATGATTAGTTATGTTTAGTTTCACCAAATTCCAGCTAAGAGCCAATTTGACCATGGCAAGTTAAAAAAATAACAGCAACTTCACTCGCCTTGCTGATCAACCTCTCGACAGAATGGATTTGTAGAGGAATCCTGTTGTTTGAGTTGTACCGTCCTTTGGAAGGGATGTTAAGTCAGTGGTCCCCTTGGTGCTCTTCGACAGGAGCAGGCTACTTGCCGGCACCGGTCTTCCTCTCCTCCCTTCTAACCTAGGTTAGGTTCATCATCATCCTCATCATCATTCACTCATTCACCGACGCCATTAGATCAATTCCAAGTAGTCAGATGTCAAAACAGTGTCGTTGAATCCAAATAATCAATCAATCACTAAGTTAACTGTGTGTGGAGATTGAAATGGAAGTATCTAGATTGTCTGCGGCCATAAAGATGATTCGTTATTAACCGGCCGTTATCATTTTAATCTGGAGCTAGAAAACTGGTCCTTAATATGCCAGGCGACAGCTTAATCACGAATGTATTTTTCTTCGATTGATTAAGATATGAAGAAGTCAAAGATGATGATGGATAGAGGAAGGGGTAGACCACGTTAAGGAAATCAATTATTTGGCTGGTTTGCACTATCGGCAATGCTCGGTCAATGCCGAAAGGTTATCTGCGTGCAGACCCCACATGCAATGCCATGTGCTCGGCTTGCTGTGATGACTGGCATACCGATTAGGAGAAACCCCTGGCTCTTGTCTGTCGTAGCGTCAGCTTTATCGCAGGTACTGATGGATCGCGTTTCCCACGCTGATTTAGAATAAGAATAAAAATTCCAAGCGCAGCATGTAGTGGTCTATGCACGCGGGTGCACGTATGCCACCAATGTTTGTTTATTTTGGCAGTACTCCTATTTTTAAAACGTAAAGGAACGCTAGGTAACTTGGGTGTAATTGTTTGAACCACTTTAACCGGTTTAATTGAACCGACCCGATTCAATGAGATGACAGTACCTACCGCGACAAAACAAATTCATTCAGCGATTTGGAATTGTTGTAAATGTCATGGTCACCGTGAACATTTTGAAAACTAGGCTTCGCGAACGTAATTTGAGTTGCGTTTAAATGAGCGAATTCACGTTTGTCCTTAATTTCTTAATTTTCTGGAAATACCCTCTCATGCTTCTTTTGGAACTTTCGGTTCACTAAAGGCCCTTTCAAATTCGTACTGTAATCATTTTGTCATGGAAACTATATCTGCGAGATTCAATCTAACAACATGTCTAGGTTTAAAGAAAAACTATTTGAAATGGGTTTTGAATGCTAAGTAAAGGGCTACTAAATTTCCCGACGTTTCGTAGCATGTACTAGTTACTTCTTCAAGGGTTCTTCAAGGTTCTTCAAGGACTGCTCAAACCCTTGAAGAAGTAACTAGTACATGTTGCGAAACGTCGGGAAATTTAGTTGTCCTTTACTTAGCATTCAAACCCCATTTCAAATAGTTTTTCTTAAAACTAGTGCTAAGGATAAATCAAGTAGACATGAGTCTAAAAACCAACATGTCTAGGTTCTTTTTTATTAAAATTTTTTATGAAAATGTCCGTACATCTTCATTTAAATCAAAATTGACTACCAAATCGGTCGAACTGTTCGGCCAGTAGAAAGCGAAAAACGTTAATAAAAAAAAAAAAAAAAAAAAATTTCGGGTAGTCAAATAGAGTGTTTGCTTCGCTCGCTATGCTCATCCAATTCAACCCTCCTCCCCTCCTGATCCATCGGTTGGTAGACGATCAACGTGCAGCCTCCTTTTTCAGTACAACACGATAGTGTTCGCAATGGATTATATTTTGGGGTGCCAGGGTAGCCTCTCCAACCAGTCAGCTGCTATGTAGGGCGACTACAATTGGGATTACCGAGTGGGGTAGGAAACTTTGCAAATATCGAAAGGACTGCATTCTTTCTGCAACTGTTACGTGAGAGTAAAAGAGAAAGAGATATAAATCGTACGGATCGTGTCCGAATTCGTGGACATCTGCCACGGTTTTAAAAACACCTTCCCCTCTTATAAAGCGATTTGTACATCAGCAAATCATCGCAGGCCATGTTTGAGTTACAAGAATAATTCAAAGGCCTTCTGCTTTTTCTCTTGTGGGCACACACTTACCTACATGGGCCTCTTTTCCCTTAAATATGGAGACAACAATCAAGGAAGTTGTTTGGTACGACCTGAGTCACGACCTCGGCAGCACGCTTGTACGAGGCAAAAAATAACTCTAGAAGTCATATCTTAGGTTAAATTATGGTCAATGACGGTTGTTGTGATGCAGCGGTAAAGATCAGTTTTAATTATTTATGCAGCGAGCATTATCCGAAGATTAATCAAAGAGTGAGTCGAAAGATTATTTAGCATCTATTCCATTGCATAATTTGACGATCTAAGTGGGGATTTGCTGCCGACCTGACAAAAACCAACGACCGAGTGAGCAAATATGATATCAAAATAAAAAGTTGATCAGTGATCACTTACAAGGAAACTGGTTTCCCTTAATTTATGACAAGTGCGCTGGTACCCATGGCTTTCCTTACCGTTTCCAATCGCTACTTCTCATGAGTTGTAGGTACATTATTATTTATTCTGCACAATAGTTTTCACCTCGGAACATTTGTAAGCCAATTCATCTAATCACCGGTGATTATCCCGTGGTGGTAATAGCTAATGTAGTTCAAGTTCAAGGGTTCCCTGACACTGGATTATATTACCCTGGCTCCGATTCAACGCCCCTAACTATCGGCTGGCAAACCGGTAGCTGGCTTCATTATGCAAGCAAACACGGAATGGAACTGATATCATGCCTCGGCACTCTGACGCGGTTGTGGTCGCGAATAACATCTAGGTTTGCAAAAGTGTAACCCGAGTTGACTGGCTGCTGTTTTGCCTTGCTCAGTGGACGACAGCACACGTTTCCCAACGGCGGCCGGTTGGTTGGTCCGCCGCTCGGTTGTTATGATGACGCGAACGGGAATGCCTGCCTCGACCAACGAGAAGCTATCTTTGGATCGCGACGAAATTATTAGTCATCTCGGCAGAGTGGTGTCGACCAAATTCCAATCGACATATCATTGCTTGTCCCCTAGTATCGACTCGTCTTGTGATCTTATGATCTGCTATTTAGCAAGGACATCAGCACTTTGCTCGGATTTTGAAAGCTAATTGAACTAACGTTTCTGGGGAAAAGTCAGGCTACAATTAATGTTCTTTGGCATTGAAAAGGATGTTTGAAAATAGCTTTATCGACACTAAGCCCTCATGACATAATTTACCTCCGAGAACACTTGTGACGATCATGTTTACATGACATTGCGCCAACCATCAGCTACCATGCTGCGACACCTGCTGCCAATTTAAGCTGCAAGTTCAACACATTATGACACTGCGGTAACTACTCAACCCACCCACACTACAGAAGCTACTGTTGGCTCGGAAAGCAGAGTTCGGGAACCTTGCATTAGATTACTTAAAAGCCTACCAAGTAAAGTGGCTTTATTAGTTACTTTGCTAAAGATGCACATGGCAGAGTGCGTGTATGGTGGCCTTTAAACCTGTTCTCGTATCATCTGCTTTGATTGCTGGCTTGCAGAGCCTTGATGCATCTTTAGATTGTGGAATTTACATCAATTAATTGGAATTATCGAGTTGCAAGATCATGAGCATAGTGATAAGCATGCTTAGTAAGAAACTACAATCATTGGGTCCATCAAATTAAGCCCTTTATCAGTTCCTTACCTAATATTGTTTGTGTATAGTTATCTTAAAAAGAGTATTGTTTTTAAAATAAAAAATAATATCCATCACTTCTAAAAAGGTAGCAAGATCTAACTTTAGAAATTTCAAAAGCAACATGAAAACTCTGTTCAAGACTAGAGGAAAGTCTAGAGGAAGAATACACAGGAAAACTCCTTTCTTCCCAGCAAATGGAATACAAGCAGCAGTCCATGCCCCTACCCTCTATGAAGCCTAGTCTAGAAGAGTCAGTATTTGGTATCTGGTAGGGACCACAATGCCGAGGATTACCAATCCAGTTGGTACCTAGTTTTGTTCTGGTAGCTGACTATCCTCATTAGAGTGCCAAGCCTGCAATCCTGTGGTTAAATCCTGGTTATTTTTCATATTGGGAAAGAGAGTGACACATCTACCTTGCATCCAAAAGGTCTAAACTTGATTCTGGTGGCCGACTCTCCTGGTATTGAGAACACTATGTTTACCGGATAGGTCCCAGGCTAGGTCCTTCAACAAACGTAACTCATGCTGTAACACCCGTGTTATTTTCCAGACATTCACGGCGTGGTGCAACTCCCACCTGCGTAAGGCTGGCACCGGGGTGGAGTCGATAGAGGATGACTTCCGCAACGGCTTGAAACTCATGCTGCTGCTGGAGGTCATCTCGGGCGAAACACTGCCCAAGCCGGACCGCGGCAAGATGCGCTTCCACAAGATCGCCAACGTCAACAAGGCACTGGACTTTATCGCCAGCAAGGGAGTCAAGTTGGTTTCCATCGGCGCAGAGGGTAAATCAATTGCCAGCAAACTTGAGCGTTGGAAGTAATTTCTTGGTGGGTCTTGTGGACAGTTTCGTGACTGCTTTGGCTTTTTTCAGAGATCGTCGACGGTAACCTGAAGATGACGCTGGGCATGATCTGGACCATCATCCTGCGGTTTGCTATCCAGGACATCTCGGTTGAGGAGATGACAGCCAAGGAGGGTCTCCTGCTCTGGTGCCAACGCAAGACAGCTCCCTACAAGAACGTCAACGTGCAGAACTTCCATCTCAGCTTTAAGGTGACTGACACAGGCAAAATTTCATTAATCATTCACACCCCATTTGGTGAGATGAAAATGTTGCATTGCCTCTATTGCTAAGAGAAGACCTGACTGCAGATTAAATTATCACAATCCTCAAAGTGACCACTGTTGATAATTTAGAACTCCTTAGGAGGGGTTCAGTTAGCAATCTAAGATTTGGAGAGGTCACTGAAAGAAAGCCCAACCTGGAAACTGGTGCATAACAATAGATTGGTGTTGATTTGTAGGATGGTCTCGCGTTCTGTGCGCTGATCCACCGCCATCGACCAGACCTCATCGACTACAACAAGCTGAGCAAGGACAACCCGCTGGAGAACTTGAACACCGCGTTTGATGTCGCAGAGAAGTACCTGGACATCCCGAGGATGTTGGACCCCGACGGTAAGATCGCTACGCACAGGCTGCTAGGGGCCTGATGTACCCAACAAAATAACAGACCAATGCCTCACGAGTAAAGGCCATAGTTAATTGTTTCCTCTTTCTTGGGCTAAATGAGCCAACTCAAGGAGTGGTAATATTTCATCTCTGCTTGGATTCCAAGTTGTAATAGTCCGTGATTGAACTTCCAATCTGCAAATGAACTGGACCATTGATTTGGGGGATAATTTGAATTTAAATTGAAGATTGATATTACATTTTCTGGGGCATTTTTTGGGTAATTTTTGGTAAAATTTTCGGTGAACTCTGTGCCTGGAACGCTGGCCGCACGTTTCTCAATTTCATACATACTCGTCACAGACCTTAAATTAAATTTGGGTTTTAATCGTACAACAATTAAAGAATGATAGGTCAATTAATGATTATCAATTAAATGAATGATACGATTGATATTAGAAAGGCAGTTCAATGTTTTTAGTGGGAGGTTGGATAAAACTGATTGTTGACGTTGACAATTATTTAAAATCACAGCTTTAGATATAGATACGAGTCAGATTACAAGGTTCACTCTGAGGCATAGAACCTGGCTAGTATTGCCTGGCAGCCGAACCAAAGCTAGTAGCTGGGATCTTTGGCGTGCGACCGAAAGTCAAAAGGTTTGCCGATTGGCTAACCGGTCTTGCCATGCCGACAGACCTGATCAACACGCCCAAGCCCGACGAGCGAGCCATCATGACGTACGTGTCGTGCTACTACCACGCGTTCCAGGGAGCCATGCAGGTAGCCAGACGATAACCGCGCTTTCCGGCCTGCCGATAACCTTGCTTTGCAGCCTGTCCGAGTGTCGCAGGCTCGCCCAGTGGCCAGCCAAGCGTGTTGTCTTGCGTTTCTCACGACTAGTCATTGGTCTCTGGCGAAGTAAACAACTTTCCTGACAGAGTCAATGCAGAGGCTGTTTACTCTAGGACAAATGTTACTGATATTTATTGTCATGCGTCGTGAGAAACGCTGAACAACCGCTGCTCCAGTCGTTGTAGTGAAACTGCTCTTGCAGCCGGTGTAACAACAAGTGGACAACGAGGCTAGAAACCAGAGAAAGCTAACCGTTTAAAAGAAATCTAAATGGTGTTTTGAATGCTCTTTTGTAAGTCTCAACAGATTTTTTCTAATGTTTTCTACCTACTGTTGCATAGCAAAATTATCAAAAGTAAGAGGCTCTTCTAGATGACCCATCACAATGCCTAAACCTTGATACATTTATTAGATATTGAAAGTAACGAAACCATGGAAAACAATTGGGACTTTTGTCGAGACATACGAAACACAGTTTCAAACTAGACATGAGTCTTGGTACAGAGCCCTGCGCTGTCCGCACGTTGTTACCCCGGCCGCGGATTTCCCCGCTAACCCCGCGTGACTTAACCGCACTTCCCCTTGCCGTGTGCTTGCCCTTGTCGCTAACGTGTTTGCGTGTGTCGCTAACGGCTGCCGACAGACCTGTCCGTGATGCCGGACGAGAGAGCGGTCATGACCTACGTGTCCAGCTACTACCACTGCTTCAGCGGAGCGCAGAAGGTGCGTAATGTTGCTTGTTTGCTGTGCGGTCTCAAAATTATTTCTGCTTCAAATAATTGCAGTTGCAAGGTTTTTTTCTCTCAAAAAGTTAGCTAGGTTCTTGAGGAGGGAGGTCCAACAGCATCAGTCTTCTAGAAATTATCATACTTTACATTCTATTTGGACTTGACATTGAAGTTTTTTGTGGTACCTTGCAAATATTACAATTTCAGCTCAAATGTACAACTTCAAAGCTTTTTATTGCTATTATTTATTCTTTTGTATTTCATATTAATGTTAAGATATCAACAAGCTTTACATTAAAATCAAAAATCATTATTTATGAAAATGGCGTTGTATTTTTTTGTTTTGTTCTTTGGTAACGGTCATTGTATCGGCCAATGAGGTGTGAAGTTCAAATTGTGTGGCTATGGAATTTTTTTGTATTTTTGAACGACTTGGATTTCACAGTTGCCGTCAGCTGCAGTATAAGAGCCATAATCACATTTATTTTTGGTAATTTTTATCCTTCAAATGTCTGCCGCTCTGAAATTCATATTGTTCATTTTCAACTTCATTTGTATCCTTGTTTTCACAAGGGAAACCAAAATAGTGCAACCATCTCAAAATAAATTAATGACAAGATTCGCCTTCCCGAAAGAATACGTCAGTCAGAATAAAGAGTTCCTACTTTGTAAATTATTTTACCAGCATTGGTCGGGTCCTTCGGCGTCTGTGCTCGAAGAGCCAAAGTAAGCTCTGCATGCCGTGTTTAAGGATCGTTAACTGTGTGCCACTAACTGACTGTTAAAAATTGGTTCAGACAGCCGCATTGTGTATTTGTTGCATGCAAATACCAGGCTTTCAAATCATGTTATGTCCCATAGGCCATAAGCCTTGTACCCATAAGCTCCTAAAAGCTCACCCATGAAAAAGGTTGTCAAACAGCTTTCTAAAGATGTGTGGGAACTCGCACCTTGTGTTTCAAATCCGGGCCCAAGATTTGAGGTTGTGTCGTGTGTTTGTAGGCGGAGACAGCTGCCAATCGCATCTGCAAAGTGCTCAAGGTCAACCAGGAGAACGAGCGGCTCATGGAGGAGTACGAACGGCTGGCCTCTGACGTAAGTAACAATACAATGAAACTGGTGGCAAGGCCTGTCTTTTACTTTAGCCGCTATGATTTCTCTGAGAAGAGCTTCAGTTCAACTCACAAATTTGTACTAAAATCAGGCTGAAAATTACGACAATTACGGCCGACACACAAACATGCTTTACGTCGAAAGAATTTATCTTCAGGTGCTCAAAACCTATCGCTCTTCAAAGGACTTACAATGATGTATAGAACAGTTTGTGTATTAGAACGGACAATTTGTTTGGATAGAAAAGGGATTGCATCGAGTATGAGTTAATGTTAAGCCGGTGAGGCTATTGAATAAATAAATCAAAAGAAGCATCGAGGTCAGCCTGAAACAAAACTTTGTTTGCTTTTGTTGGAGCAATCTTACCTAACACTTGCTGGTCCGTTTGACAGCTGCTGGAATGGATCCGTCGCACGCTACCGTGGCTGGCGGCCCGCCAAGGCGACAACACGCTTGCCGGCGTGCAGCGCAAGCTGGAGGAATACCGCGCGTACCGTCGCAAGCACAAGCCCCCACGTGTCGAGCAGAAGGCCAAGCTCGAGACCAACTTTAACACGCTGCAGACCAAGCTACGCCTGTCCAACCGCCCCGCCTACATGCCCACCGAGGGTCGGATGGTGTCGGTGAGTGCTAACAACCACTGGTCATCGTTATGTCACATAACCAATTTGTACCGGTGTCTTGTACTGATCTACTCAGTACTTGGGTGCTTTTTGCTGTACCCAACAAAGTGCCCCAACTCCTTTAAGTTTAGACAGCATTTCACATTCCAGCTTAACACAAATTTTCAGATTTGATTATGTTAGTTTATTTTTGATAAGAGATGGCAGGTGCTTCTTTTTACTCACAAAGCACATACAAATAGTGTAAGCCCTTCAAATATTTTCTGGTAATCCAAGATAGTTGAACTTCAAGAAATACCTAGCCAAAATACTTGACAAATCGCATCACGCAGGCATTCAATTAGTTTGATAGCAGCAAGCTATCTTAGGTGGCAATTGCATGAAACAAATCGGATGACCCAGATAACCTGGTAAAACATGTGTAACGTGTGTAAACTTGTGTTCCAAGACGTGGGCAGAAAGCTGAGACTTAATTCTGTATTCCAGGACATTGCCAACGCATGGAAGGGCTTGGAGGGCTCTGAGAAGTCGTTCGAGGAGTGGCTTCTGTCGGAGATGATGCGACTGGAACGCCTGGAGCACCTGGCACAGAAGTTCAAGCACAAAGCAGACATCCACGAGGAGTGGACTCGTGGCAAGGAAGAGATGCTGCAGTCCCAGGACTTCCGCCAGTGCAAGCTGAACGAGCTCAAGGCGCTGAAGAAGAAGCACGAGGCTTTCGAGTCGGACCTGGCTGCCCACCAGGATCGTGTGGAGCAAATCGCGGCCATCGCCCAGGAGCTCAAGTGAGTCTCGGCGTGGGAGCGGAAAGATCTCTTGAAGAGCACCTAAATACTGAAGTTGGCCATGCTGGCAAATGTTTTTGTAAGATCACCAAATGTTTATGTAAGATCACCAAAGTAAGCAACACTGCTTACTGGCATTGGACAGGTGACCATCATACACTTGACCAGTTCTGTTTGGGAGAGAGGCTGGAGGGATGGAAGTTAGTTAAACTACTTAACCTGCCTTGTTTATCAACCTGTCGACAGCATGGATTTGTGGAGGAATCCTCTTGTGCACATTGTATCGTTCTTTCAAAGGGACGTTAAGCCGGTGGTCTCCTTGGTGCTATTGGAAAGGAGAAGGCTACGTGTGAGCCCTGGTTTCCCTATCTTTCTTCTTAGCTAGATTAGGTTGATCAACATTCTCAAAATCAAACACTCATTCACCGACTCCATTAGACCAGCGCCACAAGGCCAGTTGTTAAAATAGTGCGTCATTAAGCATATCAAATCAAGGGATTAAGCTATCGATTCGTAGCTATAATTGTCATGTGCTTGTTTTTCCAGCGCCTTGGAGTACGTGGATGCTGCCGGCGTGAATCTGCGTTGCCAACGCGTGTGCGACCAGTGGGACCGCCTTGGCGGGCTGACTCAGCGACGAAGGCAGGCGCTGGACGATGCCGAGCGGATTCTCGAGAAGATCGACATCCTTCACCTCGAGTTTGCCAAGCGAGCTGCGGTAACTTAACCTAATCAAGTCCTGTACATTTCATCCATAAGCTTCATACCCTACAATTCAAGACTGAAATGATATGCAAATCACCCTTTTTTTTGGTGGACTGCTATTCTTAAACCATTTCTGGCAAAGCTCCATCTTCTAGTAAATCCATCTCCTTTTTGTGTTCTTAAGCTTTTCTATTTAAATCGAGCCCTATTTCTCTTAGTCTTAAAGCATACCTTCCTAAAAACATTCTGAAAATTACTCTGCCATAAGATTTTCTAGGCAGGCTGGATCTTCATAAGGTTTTGTAGAACCTTGTAGGCCAAATGGGGCCTGATACTTAGTAGTTGTGCCTCAGTTTGCGACTAGACGAGTACTTTTCGTTGCAGCCGTTCAACAACTGGCTGGACGGCACGCGGGAAGACCTGGTGGACATGTTCATCGTGCACACCGTTGAGGAGATCCAAGGCCTCATCGACGCTCACGGCCAGTTCAAGGCCACCCTCGGAGAAGCGGACAAAGAATTCAACGCCATCGTTGGATTGGTGCGCGAGGTGGAGGCAACGGTGGCTCAGCACCAAGTGCCCGGTGGACTGGAGAACCCCTTCACAACGCTCACCGCACAGGTCCGTGGCTAGAGGTTATGTGGCCTTCTGTCCTCAATCTGAAAAAATTGTTGCACAGTCTTGTGGTGCGCATTCTGGCCAGAGCGCGTGTTGTCCCATTTGTGCCTAGAGACCATAGATACTACTTTAACTGAGTATATGACTTGATTCTATTTTAGACCTTTTCAGCATAGAGGCTCACACAAATTTAGGATTAATTTGTAGCAAAAATAAACAGATTACAGCCATTCCAGTCAGTAACCCAATAGCATAGCCATCAATCTATCCAGTGTCTGTAGGCTGTCTTACAATCTTTATGAAACTCGGTTAAAGTAAACGCTTGAAAGAAATCATTGCATGTCTTGCCTCGGTGCCAGCAAACTTAGAGAAAGCGCCAGGAGATCCTAAAATATCGTCTCTGTCGTTTCAGAACTTGACCAAGAAGTGGGCCGAGGTGCGACAGCTGGTACCGCAACGAGACAACACCCTCGGCGGGGAGCTGCGCAAGCAGCAAAGTATCCTTTGCAAACAATGGCTTTTGACTTGATGCACCGTGTCCGCATTTCAAACGACGGCATTGCCGACACCACTCTAATCTCGTGACTTGAACCGGTACATTCCGGTAGACTTGGGTTTGCTCTGTAGCTCCATTGGATGTGCTTCCTTGACTCGTACCCCCAGACAACGAGATGGTTCGCCGGCAGTTTGCCGAGAAGTCCAACGCGGTCGGCCCATGGATCGAGAAGCAGATGGACGCTGTGACCGCCATTGGCATGGGCATGCAGGGTTCGCTGGAAGACCAGCTCCGCCGGCTCAAGGAGTACGAGCAAGGCGTCTACGCGTACAAGCCCCATATAGAAGAGCTTGAGAAGATTCACCAGGCAGTGCAGGAGGGTGAGTTTCAACCCATTTTGTTGTCCAGCTCAAGGCATGGCTTGCCAAATGTTTTAAAGCTTGCAGCCAATGCTGTTGTCCAGCTCAAGTCATGGCTTGCCAAACGTTTCAAAGCTTGCAGCTCATGCTGTTGTCCAGCTCAAAGCAGGGCTTGACAAACGTTTCAAAGCCTTGAACCTTTTAATATTAGCTAAAAAAATTCCCCTTAGTTATATGACCCCACTTCATTATTCCTTATTTAGTCAAGCATGAACAAAGATTTTCATATTCCATTGTTTCCAGGCATGATCTTTGAGAACCGCTACACCGCGTACACAATGGAAACTCTCCGCGTTGGCTGGGAGCAGCTGCTGACGTCGGTGAACCGCAACGTCAACGAGACCGAGAACCAGATCCTGACGCGCGACTCGAAGGGCATTACGCAAGAGCAGCTCAACGAATTCCGTGCCTCGTTCAACCACTTCGACAAGGCGCGCTCAGGCCGCCTCGCTCCTGATGAGTTCAAGAGCTGTCTGGTGTCGCTCGGCTACTCCATCGGCAAAGACCGACAGGTACAGAAACCTAACTTTCAACCTTCCAACCAAGGAATTTACCTCAATTTCTGTCTATATTGGCTTGTATTATGTAGAAAAGAAAATTATAATATTGAAAAAGTAGAATATGGAGTGAAGTTATATATTGATTGATTATTTTGTTCACAGAATATTTTTTTAACTTTCTTATTTATGCTCAGGAGCCGTGTAATAACAAGGGAAAAAAAACGAAGGTGTTAAAAATTGTTTGGGAGCAAATGGTTAGGGTTAGTTTGGGTTAGAATTGGCAGATGGTCACATTCTCTCCAAGATCGGACCAGGACTCGATTCGGCCTACTCTAAACGTCAGTGTTGAATCTGAATGTGTTTCCTTGTATCCGCCGCAGGGAGAGATCGACTTCCAGCGCATCCTGTCGGCCGTGGACCCCAACGGCTCGGGTTCCGTGCACTTTGACGCTTTCCTCGACTTCATGACCCGCGAGACGACCGACACCGACACGGCGGAGCAAGTCATCGATTCGTTCCGTATCCTGGCAGCCGACAAGGTAGTGTGACACAGATAAGATTATAAACCGCTGCATGCAGAGTCAGTGCACCATACTTGCCACGGTCAGTCTTTCATGGACACAATCTTGACGTAGGATTTTCCCGGCAAGTTGCAAAAGCATATCACTTAGATAACATGGAATAAAATTATAATTTTAATTATCAGGTGCTTGATAGTAAATTTTTTGGTGGCTGAAAAATGAGTTGCCGTGGCCATCAAATGTGAAATGTTCAAATGTGTTCTTGTAGTAAAGTTGTTACAAATTGTAGATATGAGGCAGATTCAAGTAATTTTGTTACACAGTTACCGTAAACTTAATGGGGTTGTCTCATGTTGCAAAACAAGACACGAAGTTTTAAAAAACTTAAAATGTAGAGGGTTGGTGGCGTTATAAAAATTGCGCTCAAACATCTAATAAATCCAGGTTGTGCTTGCGACTACTAGCTAGTTACGGAATGCCTAGATTGCGACATACTTACCTCTCTTCAAAAGCCATGGCCAGCTGGCCATTTGGGAATTATGCACAATTTTTGTGAATATGCTGTTCTACTCTTGGCTGAGGTTATTGGCCTGCTCAAGTTTGAACCTATAAATCTAATGGCACCCACTCCTTCGCTAGCCTTGGATCCTGGCCGAGGAACTGAGACGCGAGCTGCCGCCAGACCAGGCCGAGTACTGCGTTGCGCGAATGCCGCCGTTCCGCGGGCCCAACGCCCCGGCCGGCGCTCTCGACTACATGGCGTTCTCCACCGCGCTCTACGGCGAGTCAGACCTCTAGAACCGATGACCACGACCACCACCGCGAAGACGATATTCAACGTGTTCACTCTCTCTTTCTTCGGAGTCGCACGAAAAAAACAGAACAGGAACAAAGCTGTAGATTTCTTAACGTAGCCGGCGCTTACGTTGGCGTAACAGCCGGGCTTTTTTGGGTGTTTTTACCGGCGACGACGTTCACTTTTCCCTTTGGGGAACGGAGTCCGCCCCCTAAGCGGACACGCCGAGTCTTTTGTTTTCTCCCTAGCCTAGCGGTCCGGGGGCGGCCATCTTGTAATTACTGTCTCTTTCTCCGTGCCGACGCCGATATTTTGTAACTGCCCGGCCAAGCCGTTTTGAAAAATATACTTATTATATAAATATACATAATAATAATAATAATAATATATTATGATCTATCTCTTTGTAGAAAATTGTTTTGCCTTTCTGAAATCGCCGATGATAATTTGAAAAGAAACATTAAATGATGATCTACACTCATTTGTTGTGGCTGTTTTCTAGCCTTAACCCTAACCTGATCCCATATCTTATTAGTGTATTGATCTATTAATAGGTTATCTGGTAGGTATATTTGTTGTAGACCATCCATCTCTTTCCTGAAACCAACCCGTGTTTATGTCTACAGCAAAGAAAAATGCAAAGTCTGCTTGATGTTATTATTATTTTATTATTATAAATATTTCTATCAAGATTTTTGACATCCTGTCTACAACCTATACCAAGAAAACTCGACTATGGAAATGTATTTTTGGGAGCTAGTGATGAAATGTGATAAAGATGTTCCCTTGTTAACAAATAGACATACATTTATTATTTAGTTACAGTATTTTAAATCACTACAAAAACAGACCAATTTCTAAAGGAATAATTTATTGCCCCTCACTAAGTGGAATCTTTGGGCTTGTCCATCAGGGCAGAGGTGATTCCGGCTTTCTGCAGTTCGGCTACGAGCTCTCCGTTCTGGTGCATCTGCAGCAGAATATCGCAACCGCCCACAAACTCTCCGTCGATGTACACTTGTGGGATGGTTGGCCATTTGGAGAAAGCCTTCACTCCTGCAGCAAAAAAAACTCATTAAACCTCATGAAAATCCATAATTAAAATCTTTTATTACAAATTTTGTAATCACCTATGTATTGACCAGAAAATAAATGCCGCATCATAATTAAAAACGATAAAAGCATTTAAAACCGCGTTTTTTGTGAATGGGGCATAATCGCTCCACTAGCAGTATCAACAAAACCTATTTCAACTCCTCTCGGTGGTTGAGAAAATGTTAAAACGCAGGCAGAAGTAATCTTTGATAATACCGGAGCAAAAAAACCCCATACCTTCACGGATAACATCATCTTGTAGAACATCGTGCGAAGTGTAGGTGACTCCGTGCATGCGTAACACTTGTACAACAGCGTTGCTGAACCCACACCTCGGCTCGGTCGGAACACCTTTCATAAAAACGACCACGGGGCTTTCTTTCACCAACTTCCCAATCTTATCTGAAACCGACGCCGATCCCGACGCCAGCCGCCGCAGAACAAGTCCAAGGGCCGTCATGACTTGCTAGGTTACCTCGTTCCCTCTCCAGCGAAACAGCTGACTGGTTGCAGACGCCGGCCGTTTCCGTGGGCGTTCGTGGGCAGTCGGCGTCGAGGAATTTAGGATGGCGACGCGGCGTCCGTCACGATGACACCGTTGCGTTGAAACGCCCCCGCCGTCGTCGAATTCTCCCACGCTGCAAGGCATATCTCTGCGAGCTGACGCCGCCGGGTGCAGGTGAGTAGCACACGCTGCCGCGGACTGTAACGTTGACGTCGTCGCGACCCTGATGCGCGCCATTTGTTGGCCCCATTTGGATTGCTAAACGCGCGGCCTGTTTTAGCCCGATAAGGAGCCGCGACCTACGACGGCCACTTTCTCTGGGCAGGACGGGCGTCAACGGCCAGCCGGGATGCGATGGAGCTGAGCGACCACCACACGGACATGTCCGGTAAGTAACCGCCCACGCATTGTTTGGTCAGCTCAGAAGTGACCGTGACCCTGACCTAACCTCGCCTTTGTGTGTTTAGATGAGCTGGAGAGGAAGGTGCTTGCACAGGCTGAGGAGCTGCGCCTGGTGCGAACACAGCTGGATGACGTGCTGCGCAGAGTAGCGGCCTTAGAGTCACGCGGGTCGCGGAGGTCTGCATTGCCGCAGAGGTATGCCAAGAAACGCAACCATTACCGTTGAAGCGTAGCGTCCAATTCTGCCTTCGCCTCTTGTGCCACTCGCTCTCCTTGGCTGCCAGCTTCCAGCTATTGTGTTGTGTTTCTAGACTTTAATGCAAGTTCTGGCTACGCCAGCTCCTGTCATGTCAAGTCATGGTCAACTTAGCTGACGGACAACCAATCCATCAGTTTGATTAGGGGGAGGGCAATTCGTTGGGGTCCAGTGGTTTTCATTAGAATAAAGAAAGCTTTCCTTATTTTATGGTACAGCTCTCACCTATGCCAGTCAGGATATCAACAGAATCGATGTTTAGAGATTTCTTGATTGTTTGCAGACATAGCCAACTCATGTTATTCTTATCTTAAAAGTATTGTTGGTGATGCAGATTGGTCGTATCACATAGTTCAGCATGAACCTGGGTCTCCAACAACAATATTAGGATGCTCCAGGCGTTCCCCCAACGACTTATCATAAAACGTGATATTTTGTTACAAGGTAGTACGTAATGAGAACAACTGTCAGCGACTGATACAGCTTCTCTTTCTCTTGCAGGCAAGCGTCAGCGAGCTCGCTGCGCTCTGATTCCCCACCCCCAGCAACGCCCCCTCCTTTGGCCGTCCAGTCACAGGTCGTGGTTTCTCCAGGAACGGGACCAGGGACAGGCGGAAGCCTTGCAACTTCAAAGCGATGGAGCTCCACTGGGGACTTCAACCAGCATCGACAAACACCCCACACAAGGTCAGTCAAAGTCACTAGGTCAAGGTCAGTCGTTTGCTGTGTTTTCTTGCAAATCACCATTGAAAATTGGCTCACTGTCGGAGATCACTGAAGTTTAGCAACACTGCCAGATCAGGTTCTGTCTGGGTGACCTTAACTTGACTTGCTTATCAACTTCTTGACAGCATGGATTTTTAGAGGAATCCTGGTGTTTGAGTTGTATCCTCCGTCGCGATGGATGTTAAGCATACTCTTCGACAGGACTAGTCTAGTTGACATCAATGGCACTTCTAGGCTCTCTTCTTTTCTTGGTTAGGATTCTTATCTTCACCCACTTTTTCACCAACGCCCGGCATTAATGAAACAATGTGTCGCTGAAATGTTTGATACTTTGGCTGCAGGCTGGCTTCTGCCAAGTCGTTGTTCAACCTGTCGCCGGGCGGCCGGCTGGGCCCGCCCCCCGCAGAAGCCGATTGGTCGGCCACGGAGCGCTGCATCCGAGTGGGTGGGACCGTTCTGCTGGCGCCAACCAATGCCGTCCTAGACGCTGACTCGGTGGCCCCGCCTCCACAGCGCAGGCTGCGAATCGGATGGGTCCACGGGTTCAAGGGACGAGACGCGCGCAGCTGTCTGCATTTGCTGCCGACAGGTGAGTGTTGAAAGGTCGTCGAGAAAATCAAAACTTGCGAGCTACAGACCGGTAGCTATACTCTTGGTAACATAAGAGGACAGACTTGAGAAGTTCTGTCAGATGATCTCGACATTGCTATGGGGTCATTCCATGTGTAATCACTCACCTCAAACTTTGACCGACCCAGATTTTGATGAAAATTGGTATACTTGTTAAGTTTGTTGACTTAGGGGCTATTTTTTAATTTTTTTTTTTTTGGTCCAACCGTTCGGATATTACAAGGGGGGGAAGTTGGGGTCATTTTGCCCCCCGCGCGTGTAGTGACCACCCTTTCTACGCAATATCTAGGGTTCTATGGGAGCTACAGAGCTGGGAAAAAAATCATCTGAAAGGTAATTTCATACCCTACCTGAATATGGAAACAAAAATGACGATATGTTAATACGAATTTAATTGTGATTTTACACATCTGCATTTTCCAAAATGACCATATCGCTGATGAGTCATTTTTGATTTGCCTGATTTTTTTTCTATATGTACAGAACATACATATGATCATGTGTTCCAAAAATCAAGATGGGTGTTCTACTACTTTCCAAGAAAAAAAAATGTTTTCTGCAAATTCATTCATAATATAAATTAATATGAACTGAATTTAAGACAACATTCAAGAAAATGATCATTACTTACAATCATAGCTACTATGAAGTACAAATTTGCATATCTTAAGAGAGATGTAGTTTACCTTATTGAGGTACATATTTTATAAGCCCTGCTGTTGCCCTGTTGGTGTCTGTAGCCGACAAAAAGTATGTTCGACCAGTTGCCGTGTTGGGGTCGGCCAGTGTTAAAACATCAGCAAAAGCTACAATTAGTTTGTCTTGTACACTGGGATAAAAATATGATGGAGCTGGTCCATGAGGGTGTAGAAAGTTGACTTGAAGTTCAAGAGACTGTGATGATTTTTCAAGAACACACGCTAGCCACCAGTCTTCGTTGTATGCTACAGTGATGAAACTGCCCACGTCTTTGAACTCAAACTCGGGTATTTCTGCTGCTGTTGCTTCCTCCTCTTCTTCTTCTTCTTCTTCTTCTCCTTCTTCATTTTTCTCAACAATCTTCACAATGTTGATTTCTTCAGAAAGAGAAAAGTGTTTCACATGTAAGGAAGTTAGCGATTTTGGGTAGAACGCATGAAAGCTTCTTGTGCCTACGATAGTTTTTAATTCTTTGAATCGTTCTTTAAGTTTGATGCCATTTGCTGTAATCTCTTCATTGGCTACAAACACAAAATTTACAGTCCACACATTTTCTGTTGCCCACCGGTAAAAGTCTATCGGCGTCATTATTTGGTCGGCATATGGTTTCTGTAAACTTGCCCGTGCTGCATTTCGTTTTACAGTCCCACCAACTCCATCGCATGGTCCTTTACCGTGGGATGTGGCAAAAAAATGCCACTCAGCAGTTAGTTCGAAGTCAACTTCATGATGGCACAAGTTGGAAAAATTCTTCTTATTCTTATATTGGGCTGCCGCTCCATCAGAAAAGTAAATTAAATGGGATACATCCGAAATGTTTTGTTTCAGGTGTCTTATCAGGTGCTTTTGGAAAGTGTGCACAGTAACGGTGTCATGAGTTAGCGAGTCAGAAATGACAACGTAACTTAAATGTTGTATGTCTCGATCTTCAGGCTTAAAGTAACACACAAATGGGTGAAGGGTGCATTGGCTGTTATTCCAATGGTAACCTTGTGCAGCATCCTGGAGCACAAAAGAATAATTCTCAGCGAAGTCGCCCACTACTAAAACTTCCCCTGGTTTAAGGTTGGCTTTCTTCTCCTGCATGAATGCCGCTTGCTGCCGTGCAATAAAATCATGATTTCTTAATAAAATGCATTTTTCAATAAAACAGTCAACAAACTCATCTGTAGGTTTCGTAATTGTCTCTAGGGTACATCTGTCTGTTGACAGCCACTGTTTATAAGTCACAGAGTCTATGAAATTTTCACTGAATGAGATTTCTAGCCATTCACGAAGTTCATCGGTTCCCGGACAATTGCCACACTTTCCTACAAAGCAGTTGAGAAGCGGGGGGTTGCACATGAGGCTGGCAAGGCAGTGTTGGTATGATTTGATGGTACCGTCTGAAAGCAAAGGCAGCTTTGCTCCCAAAGCCATCAACTTAACGTTTTGGTGTATCGTACAGACACAGACAGAATGTGTCCCAGCTGCTCCTGCCAGAACACAATGTTTGGGTCTGAGCTCTGCAAACTTCGAGAATCCAACCTTGATGTCAGGATATTTATCTTTGAAGCTGCGATACACTTCACTTAAGTTGCTTAACACTAGTCTCTTCTGGCGGTGAACTCGATTGTCACCCACTTTAACCGAGACAAAATCTTTTTTACCCGGCATGACACGGCTTACATCATCATTTTCATAAAACTCTTCAATCAGTTGAATGCAATCAGGGGAAAGAGTTTTTCCTGCTTTTTGATTTGCAGATGGCAGTATCCCTTGGGCCTTTACTAGTTGTTTGGTTTTACGTACCAAATGGTTAGATGCATTGAACTCTTGCATTATTCTCTTAATGCTCCAACTTTTTGGAAGCACAGATAAAATTGTTATTTTCTCGCTTCTGGTACTCGTCTTAAACTTTTCTTTCAGTTGTGCTATTATCTCTGACCCATCACGGATGCTGTCCTTGCACTCCTCTGAAGATGTCAAATCTTCTTTGCTGATTTCTTCATTACTGGGAGATACTAGTTCCAATCTCTTCTTTACACCTTGTGTTATTTCGCTGAACTTTCTTTTCGAATAAAACATAGATTTACCCTTTAGTTTGGTGGTATTAATAGGTGACACACCAAATGCAGCTAAAGACTGATTCACGGCATCTGCTTCACAGGGTATGTCCACGAAAGGTAGGTCAAGTTCAGTGGATTTAGTTGGCGTTAGAACAGAAACGGTTGTTAGTTCCTTCAGCCTGAGCGAGAGCAGCTTACGGCAAGTTGAGCATAATTTCTTTCCAGGGATGAGGTCGGCAATCTCCAAGTATTTCGTCCTGGATGCTGCATTAATTTCTCTTAACCCATTAACTTTCACTATTCCACAGTGAGCCTGAAACGGATCGCAGCATAACTTGTGGTGACAGCTATACAGACGAAGGAATTTCTTTTCATGTAAATGACACACGGTCTTCACATTATCACACTTAGTACGCAGAGCTAATGATAACTGCTGGTCACTATTGAAACTTTCAATGCTTTTAATCGCTAGATCTTCGATGGGTCCACATTCTTCTTCAAAGAACAGTCCAATTGAGCACATTATGAATCTCTAAATAAAAGGTGCTTGAGAGCAAATTAGCTTCTATCCTCATCAACATGAGGCCAGAGACTGATTGCTTTAGTCCAGACAAGAAATTACCAAACTTTTTACTTGTAACCTGTTACAACTTGATCCATGATTCAGGAGCATGACAAACAATCTATAGTTGTATTCTAGGGAATACCATTTTAAGATTCTTGTAGATGCAAGTCCAGACAAGAAATGAACAAACTTTTGACTTCTATGAACTGTTTCAACTTGATCCATGATTTACAGGAATATGGCAAACAATCGATTTGTATTGTAGAGAATAACATTTCAAGAACATGCAACTGTGCAAACAAAAATCAACTTTAATATAAAATATATGCCAGTGCTCTGATCACAATAATTGTGATCAAAATGCTGTTCTACTGGCAAAAAGGCACTTTTTTATAGAAAAAATTTTTTTTCTTGGAAAGTGGTAAAACACCCATCTTGATTTTTGGAACACATGATCATATGTATGTTCTGTATATATAGAAAAAAAATCAGGCAAATCAAAAATGACTCATCAGCGATATGGTCATTTTGGAAAATGCAGATGTGTAAAATCACAATTAAATTCGTATTAACATATCGTCATTTTTGTTTCCATATTCAGGTAGGGTATGAAATTACCTTTCAGATGATTTTTTTCCCAGCTCTGTAGCTCCCATAGAACCCTAGATATTGCGTAGAAAGGGTGGTCACTACACGCCCGGGGGGCAAAATGACCCCAACTTCCCCCCCTTGTAATATCCGAACGGTTGGACCAAAAAAAAAAAAAAAAAAAAATAGCCCCTAAGTCAACAAACTTAACAAGTATACCAATTTTCATCAAAATCTGGGTCGGTCAAAGTGAAATTTAATTAAAAGTGAGTGATTACACATGGAATGACCCTATGGCTACCAAACATTGTAACATGAGATGTATGAGATGTAACAACTCCTATGGCTTCCAACCACAAAATCTGCAATTGCTCCTCCTTTGATAGGCCACGTTATTTTTATTAGCAAAAAGGGTTTTTCTTGAGAACATTTTAAAGAAAGATATGCTGACCAACCACCTGTTGCTTCCAGAAGAGACTTTCTTTACTCATGGTTGGCAAATTTGAGAAGCGTCGTCAGGAGATCTCAGCATCTCTCACGAGTACAAAATGCTAAATCTTCTCCTTTGCTAAGCAATATTTTTTCATATATTTGCAACAAGAAATAATTTTAGAAAAAATTCAGATAATATGTTAAACTGTTGCTTTCACCCTAACCTAACCTGTCGCTTTCAGGTGAGACTGTCTACCTTAGTGCTTGCCTCGTCGTGCTTCACGGCCTTGCGGAGGGCACGCAGCGCCACTACCAAGGCCACACGGACAGCGTGCTCTGCCTGACCGTGCATCCAAACCGCATGACGCTGGCCTCGGGCCAGGGTGGCCAACAACCGCATATTCGAGTCTGGGATTCGGTCTCCTTGGCGACGACTGCGTGCGTTGGGCTTGGACACTTCGACTTCCCCGTGCGATGCGTCGGCTTCTCAAAAGCCGTAAGTCTATGTAACACCGTCGTTAACATATTGTGGCGATTCTTGTATCCCTGTGTCTGCGTGGGGGCGCAGCTGCAAGAGGGAATCGCCTCAGGGATCGTTTTTGGGACGTGCGGTTGCAGAGGGAAGCAGAAAGGTTCCTCTTCAAAGACCAGAGTGCCGTTCCTCAGAGTAACGAAAACGTTTATTGCTAAATCCGGAGTACAATCTCCCCACAGAGGGACTCCCGATAGAGTGTACCGGCTGATCGTGACGGGCCTCTCGCTCCCGGTGGTGCGAAGCTATGCGTACTTACTATTGCAGCACCTTGGACGCAAGCAAAACACCACGCACCCTCACGGTCGAGACTCGATGTTCGGTCAGTCCGGGTGTTGTCGGTCGGCGAGGCTGGAGCGGAGACGACTCGACGGTTCCGCGGTCGGGGTCCAAGAGAGCGATCGAACGGCCCCGCTGATCGCATGCAGGGAGGAATTGCATGGTCAGCGGGACCTGCTCCTGGATGTCCAGGCAACCCGCGCTTAGGTGACGGGCGACGGGTTGCCTACCCCTTCAGGTGGGGGGACGCTTGGCTCTGTCACGATGAGTTATTGGTCCTCATCGTAACACTCCCCCACCTTCAAAGGAATCGCCCCGATTTCTTGGCATCCAAGCGTCCCAGCTCGCGAGGTCCTTGCGACGTCGGGTGCTTCGCCCGTGGTTGTGAACGGGGAAGGCTTGATGTGTCCCTTTTGATGTTTCTCGTCTGTGTATTGCTGCACCAAGGTGCCCCAGAATCAGGCGGAACCTCTTCGCCTCGCTACATACGAATTACTGACAGTACCCCTTTAATTCACGGGGCAAGACATCCCATCACGATCGCTCGGTCTCTCACACTCAGCACGCCCACTGTATGATATACTGTTCATAGATCAATTACACTACTAGGAGCAACAATAGAATTAAACAAAATTAAAAAAAAAAAAAAAAAATTAAAAGAGAAAAACAAAACCAAGAATGACATGATTACCAATGGTACACTTGAATTGTACTTGGCGTGCATTGAATAGTATCGATATAGGAATGTCCATCTAAAACTGCAATATAAAATATCCCGTAACTATATTAGGTGCTAATCGTGGAGTCCATGGGCGTGGCGTCGGTCAATGTTATTTTTGCGGCCCGGACGGCGCCGTCGGGGAACACGAGCTGTGTGTTCCACGTCCCACCCGGTGGTGGTGATGGGAGAGATTGTTGCGTGGTCCTCCCCTTCGTCGGCGGTGGTCTCTGTAGACGGCAATTCCGGCAGATTTTTCTGCACAATGTGTACACCCCGTATAGACAAAGCACGGCGATGCCGATGCCGAACACGCCTTGGAACCAGTCCCACGCGCATTCGGACAGGAGATAGGACCCACCGGCCTGTGCCGGTCTCGCCAAGCAATGCAATACCATACACGGGTACCATATCCCGTTGACGGGTGTCATGCTCAGGGCACTGTTTGAATGTAAGCTTTGTGAACTGAAACAATGTAAAGAAATTTAGGAAAAACATGTAGGATCGTTTGCTCATTCGGCCAATATTTGCCTCCATGTGGCCCGGGTTGTTCAATCGGCAACACGTAAGTATCCCATTTTCTAAGCACCCCGCGGTGGGGGGTCCGAGAGGTCGTAGAGCTAGCTGATTACCCGCCCCATCCCAATCAGTCCCCCGTCTCGCGCGAGGGGTCGTCACCCGACACTCAGAAAACTGGGCACTTTTTACTTTCTCCGGACCCAGTGTCATACGGAAAAGACTTATTGACGTGAAGCTCCCCGGCTACGACCAACTCGCCATGCCTTCCCAGGGTCGCGTGCCCTCAAAGTCTAATTTTCCATGGCGATTGGGAGCAAAACAAGTCTCTTTAACCCGGACCAAAATATTTCTGCAACTCACCACGAGCGAAAACTTGACCTTACTTGCGCTTGTGGTCCCACAATACCACATTTATTTACTGCCTATTAAATAGAGGTGGTAGAGAAAATACTATAGCTATTTACCAAAACTATTTTCTGGTACCCATTCGAACGTTTAAATGTGAAACTACTTTTTATTATATTTGAAGCATCCAGTTCAACGCTCTTCCACGTTCCGCTGACATCCGCCTGTCTCGTCGGCGGTCTAGCGGTGATCGACCGACCTGCTGACGCAGCCAGATTTTGCCTCATTGGTTCGCACCGCCGTGGGGTCTTGTTAAAATAACGCTGAGTCCGGTATCTTCTCCGGTAGACACCGAACCCGATCGCTTGAGAGTTACTATTGTGTGAACCAACTTAATTTACCCGAAGTGAGCAACACCTGATACTAAAGTTAATATTCAAAAACTTCGTGGCAATCAAACTCGTGATGCACGTTGCTAACCCCAAAGAAGCCCAAAATTGCATGCTAACCTTATTGTGTACTTATGTGTAATATTCCCTAAAAACTAATACTATTTCCCTTAGGTCCTAGCCTCCTCGTCGACCCGATTAGCCCGGTGCGTGTCGTGAAGCCGCCAGCGGCCCGGTGGGTAGAAGGGTTTCATGCGACACACATGAATTGAATCTTTAACAGCCTTGCCTCGCCTTCCCCTCTGGGTCGCGACCTCGTAGGTGACTTCTGATTGCTTTCTTAGGACTACATACGGGCCGGCCCAGCGCTGCATAAGTTTGTCTGTTCGCCCTTTCTTCCGCACGGGGCTGTATATCTTTACCAGGCTTCCTATTGCAAATTCGACGTGCCTGTGGCTGGCATCGAACCGTATCTTTTGTTTTGCCTGTGCCGCCTTGATACGCCTGCTCGCCAACTCTCGTGCGTCGTCCAACCTCCCGAAAACTACATCCGCCCCCTCGCAGAGATCCAGCCCTTTGCGTAGGGACACGTCGATCGGGAGGGTAGGTCGCACCCCTTTCAGCAGATAAAACGGAGAGAAACGAGTGGTTTCTTGCGGCGAGCAGTTGTAAGAGAATGTCAACAGGTGTACAAAGCAATCCCAGTCGTCATGAGATGAGGACACATAATTCGACAACATTTGGGCCATAAGGCCGTTGAAATGTTCAACCAAGCCGTTTGTTTGGGGGTGGTAGCTGGAACTGAATGAGCTACGTATCCCCATCCCTCTCACGATATCCATGACCAAATTAGACCTGAAAACCTGGCCCCTATCGCTTAAGATTTCCACCGGGCATGAATGCTGGCAAATCACATCCTCCACGATGAACGCGGCGACATCGGTAGCCCCAGCGGTTGGCAAGCATTTTGTAATCGCCCATTTAGTTGCATAGTCGGTGCAGCAGACAATGTACTTATTACCCCGTGGAGTTTTTAAAAACGGGCCCAACAGGTCGATACCAATCCGATCAAATGCCTTGCCCACTGGGATCGGTTGCAAGAGGCCCGCCGGTTTCTGAGGCGGATGCTTTCGCGCTTGGCAATCCGGACACGACTTGATATAGCTCGCAATCTCGTCTGCCATCCTGTCCCAGAAATAGCGCTCTTTCACTTTTCCTAGTGTTTTCGTGTACCCCAAATGACCTCCCCCGCAAGGCTCATCGTGCAGGCTGTACAGCACCTCGTACCGTAAGCTCTCGGGTATCACTAGCAGTCTGTTCTCCCCCACCTTCGCAAAATTCTTTTTATACAGAATGTTTCTATCCAACGCATAGCTCCTCGTTCGTCGGGCCAACTTGGACTCGGCTTTCCCCGGGTCCTTGCACGCCTGTTTTAATTCCAGCAGAGTTAGGTCCCCATCCTGGAGTCGGCCTATATCGTCCATGTCGATCTGCAAGATTTTAGCCTCGTAATCGGCCTCATCGCCCGCCTCGGCTTGATCTGAGGTGGTGACAGGATAGCGAGACAAGCAGTCTGGTGCATTGTGTAATCGCCCTGATTTGTGTTGGATCGAGAAAGTGAAGTCCTGTAGCATCACCGCCCACCTTGCCAGCTGGCTTGTAAGGTCCGGGTTCGTCTGTAAGAAACAGAGCGAATGATGGTCCACCACTACCTTAAACTGATTACCGTACAGGTAAGGGCGGAATACCCTTATAGCATAAACCACGGCGAGGCACTCCTGACGCGTCGTGTTCCACTTAGCTTCTGCGTCCGTCAATTTTTTCGAGCAGTAAGCTATCGGATGCCATCCATCCTCAAACAGCTGCATGAGCACGCCCCCTACCCCTATCATACAGGCGTCTGTGTGTAACTCGATGGGGTTGCCCTGTGAGAAATGCCGTAGAATTGGTGCCGACACCAGAAGATCCTTTAAGGTGTTAAATGCTGTATCTTGGTCGGTACCCCAAAAGAATTTCACATTTTTCTTCGTCAACCTTGTAAGGGGGTGAGCTACCACCGCAAAATTACCCACGTATTTCCGGTAAAAATTTGCCAACCCCAGGAAGGCGCGAACATCTTTTATTCGCTTGGGAATAGGGAAGTCTTTAACCGCCTTAATTTTATGCTCATTCGGTGCTATTCCTCTGGCATTGACCACGTGCCCCAAAATATCGACCTGCTGATATGCAAACTTGCACTTGCTTGGGTTGAGGACGATCTTTGCTTCCCTGAACCTTTCCAACACCAGCCCCAGTCTCGTCAAATGTGATTCGAAGCAGGGTGACATGCACAGTACATCGTCGAGATATAAGACACACGCCGACCATTTTAAACCCGCTAGCACCCCATCCAGGGTTCTTTGAAAATAGCCGGGTGCCACAGACAGACCGAAGGGTAAAACCCTGAAGTTAAACAACCCTTCCCCTGTAGTAAACGCGGTAATATCCCGACTGCACTCCGCCAGTGGCATTTGCCAATACCCATGGCGCATATCTAAACTCGAAAAATACTGCGCACCCGAAAGCGAGCTTAACAGTGAGTCAATTACTGGTAGGGGGTAGGAATCGAACTTGATCTTCTTGTTCACATCTCTGTAGTCTACAGCGAATCGTAGCTCCCCTGATTTTTTCTTCACGAGAACTACCCTACTCGCGTACGCCGAGCGCGAGTGCTCAATGACTCCTGCCGCTAACATTTCGCCGACTTGCCGACGCACTGCTTCCTGCTCCTTGTGGGCCATCCGATATGGGTGTCGAGCACATGGCGTTTTGTCCACTATGTCTAGCACACATGGTTCCACCCTCGCCATGCCCAATTTCATACTAGACACCTCAAATTGATCCTCGAACTTCGATAACATTGCCATCAGCCGCTCTCTCTGCCACCCACCCAGAGCTGGATTGATGTCCACCTGTTCCATTGTCGAACCCCCTGTCTTCCCCTCTGCTCGTGTTCGCTCATTCCCTGTTTCTGGTCCTGCAGCTTCCCTCGCCGGCGCGTCCACGAGGTCCAGAGCGCACCGTACTTGTCCTATCTGATATCCCCTATTCAGTGTGACCGGAAATTTCCCCACGTTTACGCACTCTACTCTCATACCGGGCTCTGTGTGAAGAAGTGCCGCGGGCGCCAGCACGTTCTTATTCCAGAACAGGTCTGTATACGGTTCGAACAGCTGTTCTTTATGTTCTGTCTTTGCACCGGAACTTTGCACCGACTTTGTACCGAACGTGACCTTACACACGGAAACCATCCCCCCCGGGATAACTACGTCTTCCTCTATATACACCTGGCTTTCCTTTTCAAAATCATCTACTCTAATGCGATCGAGGCCGCTTGATACGTACAAGTCCCCCGTACCACCGACGGCTAGATCTACCGACGCCGAATTGTGGAACGGTATCGCCACTCTATCGTAACCGTGATCTAACACTACCCTCTTCACGTTATATTCAAGCACGGCATTATGCTTCTCGAAGAAGTCATTTCCCAAGATACAGCTCGCTGACAACCCCTGTACGGCGATAAAAGGGAGTAAAAACCGATGTCCCCCCAGAGTGACAATCGCTTCAACTAATCCAGTCACTTTGAGACATGAATTGTCAGCCGTTTTGAGTATCAGCCCGTTTACCCTTTCGTGAGGTAAATGAGAAATAAAATCTTCGTCTACACAACTTACAGCCGCCCCTGAATCCAGGATGGTAGAAGTAGGTTTGCCTTCCACCTCTGCCATGATTCGTAAAGACCCGATAGTCCTAATCATAACCACCCCCAACTCCACCTTTTCTGCCAATGGCTTTACTGGACTCGTGACCGGGAAACGCTCCCTAACCTGTTCCACACACTTCTTTCGCTCCTCTCGCGAAGCCTGCACAAATTCGGGAGACTTTCTTGACAACCCAGAACCACTCCCCACAGTCGGGGCTCCCGCTCCTACGACTGTGGTCGCCCGTTTCCCGATGTGCCTCCCTCAGCCGACTGGAACGCGCCTCGTGCCGCTTGCAGGTTGGGACACATACGTATCACATGGCCTTGCTTCTCGCACAAATAACAAACTGGCTTTCCGTTCCATGCACGTTGGCGGTACCGCCCTCGCCCTTGTTGTGGTTGTACGTCCCTTTCCTGTTCCCGGTAGGGCCCCCGGAATTCTTGCTGGAACCCTTGCGACTCCGGTCCCCTATAATCCCTGCTATCCCGCTCGTAAAAGACGCCAGTCGTTCCCCCGTTGTACCCGTTGTTGCGAAATTGAGTCGTCGCACCCTCTATGCGCCCGCAATCCTGTCTGTCTGGTGCTTCCTGTCGCTGTTGCTGAAGTTGCTGCTGTTGCTGAATAGAGAACACTAATGCCTCCTTTTGCACCCGCAGCTCCTGTGTGATTTCCCCCAGCTGCTCTTTCAACTCTCGTAAGTCAAAGCTACGACCTAAAGGCATGTCGTCACCACGCGCTAACTTCCGGGTTCGCAACTCCTTATTGATCTCACCCAACTGTTCCCTCAACTCTCGTAGCTCGAGATCCGGGGCCGCACACGCCGCGTCGACCGCATCTACTCGCATCGCCCTGTCCCGTCCCCGAGTTAGCCGTTGGTCCAACAGAAACTTGGACGACACCGCGCGCCTGAGATTCTCCTTCAATTCCTCTATCGTACGATTATCCCGCATCGCTATCCGGTCAATCGAAGACGTGCGCAGTCCCGCAATCACATACTGGACCCTATCCCGCTCGTCCATTTTGGGGTCGACTCGTCTGCATAACTCTATTACGTCGTAGACGTACTCCTCATTACTCTCCGTGGGGCCCTGCACTCTCTCCCTCAACTTAAATTTCCACTCGTCCTGGGCTACCGCACTTGTAAAGTCTTCTCGTAGCTTTGTACGAACTTCATCCCACGTTAAAGGCATCAAATTTCCCGACTTAGCGTGCTCATCTCGCAGACCGCGAAACCATTTCAACGGTGCTCCAGCCAGATAGCACGGGAGTGTCGCGAGGATCGTCTCATCCGACCACCTATTCGCCGCGGCCTTTCCCTCAAACTCCTCCAGCCAGTCTGTAATCGACTCTGACCCTGGCTGGAACTTATAAACCTTTACCGCTATCATGGCTGCGGGATGTGTACTGTGTGTGCCCGTTGCTCCGGTACCGAGAGCTGAATTTGAGCCTATTGCGCGAGGGTCTATCACCCGCGTGCGAAACGGTGGTAACTCACCCACCTGTTCGGGATCCAAACCCTGGACTCTGCGACTGCCTCTTATCGCACTCGCGGCCTCGAACTCCTCCGCTTCACGCACCTCGCGCTCCCTTCGCCGCTCCGAATTGCGCAGAGTCCTATCCAGGTGCGCAAACGGAGATTCGTTCTCCGGGGTGGATTCCGAACCCTCCTCGTAAACGCCCGAAGTCTCGGCCGGCACCAACGAATCGAATACTATAGAGGATGGCCACTGTCCCTGCCACATGGAGCCCCCGCTCTCTACCACCCTCCGAAACCGCACGCCGATTGAGCAAGCCCTTCCCGAAGAAGGATCTTAACCCATGCCCGGCGCCTCCACCACTGTGGCGATTCTTGTATCCCTGTGTCTGCGTGGGGGCGCAGCTGCAAGAGGGAATCGCCTCAGGGATCGTTTTTGGGACGTGCGGTTGCAGAGGGAAGCAGAAAGGTTCCTCTTCAAAGACCAGAGCGCCGTTCCCCAGAGTAACGAAAACGTTTATTGCTAAATCCGGAGTACAATCTCCCCACAGAGGGACTCCCGATAGAGTGTACCGGCCGATCGTGACGGGCCTCTCGCTCCCGGTGGTGCGAAGCTATGCGTACTTACTATTGCAGCACCTTGGACGCAAGCAAAACACCACGCACCCTCACGGTCGAGACTCGATGTTCGGTCAGTCCGGGTGTTGTCGGTCGGCGAGGCTGGAGCGGAGACGACTCGACGGTTCCGCGGTCGGGGTCCAAGAGAGCGATCGAACGGCCCCGCTGATCGCATGCAGGGAGGAATTGCATGGTCAGCGGGACCTGCTCCTGGATGTCCAGGCAACCCGCGCTTAGGTGACGGGCGACGGGTTGCCTACCCCTTCAGGTGGGGGGACGCTTGGCTCTGTCATGATGAGTTATTGGTCCTCATCGTAACATTGACATTGATTTTGCCAGTGACAGCAGGTAGAGTCTATTGACTTCGAAGCATATGCCTTTGGTACGGGCCATCCTGGCTCCGTTCTTGAAGAACTTTGAAAAATATCTTAATATATGTAAACTTACATTCAAAACAAGTGATTCTTATAATAAATTACATTTGATTTGATTGACTTTCAATATAAGTCGTTTTACATCCCATGTTTTCTTCCAACGGGGATGTGGTTGTCAGATCCCAGCCAATGAGAGCACTTGTTCTAGGATGGGGGCGGAGTCTTGTGTGCCGTTGACGACAGTCCCGACCATGTGCTCTCGCTGTGGTCATGGCAACGTGGGACGCTCATTGCTCATGCCAAGGTAAGACCTCGACGTTAACGAAAATTATTGCTTGTTACGAAGATTACTTCCCTTTTAAAAGTTTGTTCCCATTTGGGGAAAATCTGGGGGTGTTGTTTTCTTGTGTGGATTTCATTTAGACTTTGATTTGTTAAATTATTCATGTTTAATTAAACACCCGATTACCCTAGCGTGGAAGTGGGGGATCGGCCAAAATATTAGCAAATAGTGAGTGGATTGTGCACATCTGCATGCATTGACCAGTACATCCCTGTATGAATCAGTTGAAACCCTAACGCTACCCATAAAACCAGTACAAAGGGCATCATGACGAACCCTACTTGCTTTCCAGGGATCGTGCGAGCCAGTCACTTGGGCAGAGTTCCACCCGCTGGACGCTGCTCTCGTCACGGCCGGAAAGAACCACCTGGCTTTCTGGACCGCGCATGGAACCACGCTTTTCAAGATGGCCGCCGTGTTTGAGGCTCGGCTGCGTCCCAAGTTTGTCACCGCTGTTGCGTTCGCACAATCGGGAGCTGCTATATCGGGCGACAGTTCTGGCAACGTCACCCTATGGGCTCGTGGTGCGTTGCCGTTACGATTTGCTTTGATTTCTGTTTTAATTGTCTCAGTCAATGAGTGGGTGACGATGAGAATGATGAATAAGTGGGTGAATGAACCTAACTTAGACTAGAAGGAAACCCAATTTGGTGCAAGTAGCCTACTCCCATCAAAGAACACTAAAGGGACCAATAGCTTAACTCCCTTCCAAAGAACAATACAACTCAAAAAACATGATTCCTCCACGAACTCATACTGTGGAGTGGCGGTTAGGCAAGACAAATGAAGTTGCTGTACTAACTTTCATCCTTCCAGCTTCTCTACCAAACAGAACTGGTCATGTGTATGATGGTCACCCATCCAATTTCTGACTTAAAGCAGTGTTGCTTAACTTCGGTGATCTCATGAGATCCAGTGTTTCTAACATGCCATACCATTCGGTACTAGTTCTTATGTTAAGCAGCCTGCCATTGGATTTATACTGTTTGATCCCAGTCCTTGGATATTCCCAATACACCAAAATCCTCTCAAAAAAGGTTGTGTCGAATTAGCACAGATGGTTAGAGCAACACCCACACAAAGTAGAGACTGGGGTTTGCCTCTCCTATTAGGTACACATTTCGGAGGGAAATAGTTACAACAAAATTCTCTGCACATTGCAAACATTTGCTATTTGAGGAAGAATTTAACCACATCTCAAAGTTTGCCATTTCTTTGCCGCAATGCCTGCTTTATCACCCCGGCAACCCTGTGGCTGCTAACTCTCCCTTTGCACACAGGCGGACCACTCAGCGTGCGCTGTGCTAGGAATGTCACTGCGGGACCCGTGCTGACGCTGCTTGCGTTGCGTGACGGACGACTGCTCGCGGGCGGCGGCAAGGACGGCCGGCTCGCTCTGCTTGACGAACAGCTGCGGGTCATCTCGGAGACCGTCTTGCCTGGGGACGTGGGCGGGGTCAGGGCCGTGGTAGAGGCACGGCAGGGGCGCGTCATTGTGGGAACCACGCGGAACTGTGTGCTCGAAGGTTGGTATGAGGTTTGAGGCTGGCATTAGGTTTTTGCGTTTAAAAGGTGCTGTTTTGATCCTTGGTCATGATCCAATAATAGCTTAATGGTGTTGGTGAATGAAACGATGATGGTTAACCAAACCTAATTCAAAAGGGAGTTGGGAAAACTCGAGCCGACTCTTAGCTTACACCTGTCGAAAAGCACCGCTTAACCTCATTATATAAATTGTAAAAGTACGTACTATCTTTTCATCATATCATGTTTTACACAAGATGCTCTAAATGACAATAAACAACAAACAAACTACAAACCTCCGGCTTAATGTCCCTTCCGAAGGACGCTACAACGCAAACAACAGGATACCTCCATAAATTCATGCTGTTGAGTGGTTGATAAGCAATGCACATGAACTTGTACTAATTTAATTCCCTCAAACATCTCTCCCAAACAGAACTGGTCATGTGATCACCAACTAATACCTAACCCATCGCAGTGTTGCTTAACTTCAGTGATTCCAACGAAACCGGTGTGTTCAAACTGTTCTGTGAAGGGTCATCCAGGCCTGACGTTCTGTCGTGTTGGCAGGTGCACTGAGCGGCCCCATGTCTGTGGTCGTGCGAGGTCATGCAGACACGGTGGTCGCGTTGGCAACTCATCCCACGCGCGCAGAGTTTGCTGCCGCCGGGCTGGATGGGCTTGTCGTGGTTCGCGAATCGGAAACACATGCGCCGATCAGGCACTTCCAGCTGCCGGCCGGATGCCATTCGTTGGACTACAGGCCGGATGGGATGTCGGTGAGTCGATGGGTCAGACGTTGATTGATTAGCATCGGTGGGTGTAAAACGTAATGCATGAAATATGTTTTGTCATGCCATTGTCATGCCAAGGCTTTATCATATTTGAAACTATAATAAATTCACTATGGTATGTTAATTTTCAATGCGTTTTATTTAATACTTTTTACAAAACATTGAATGCAATTTTTGATGTATGCTATGTAAATTTGATGGTGGGAAACCGAGTTGCATCACTCCTAACCTTGAAGGTCAGAAAAGTGAAGTGATTCTGTAAGCATCTTAGAGTTTGTTAAAGTGATTGTTTTCGAGTCTTTTGATATGTGTCCCCAAAGGAAGTAAACATTTGGATGTGCCGAAAGAAAACCCGTCAATGTAATTGGAAAGAAAAGATAGGTTTTATCAAGATTTTAAAAAATTCACCAAAATTCAAATGATCTCAGGATAAATGAAATGAAGCAGTCTTTTCTTTTTTTTTAATTTTCTTTATACTTGTTACACATGTAAAGTATAAAAGCCAAAATGCTTGAAGACATTTATAACTTTTTGCTTCATCCTTGACTTTTCCCTGAAGCATTCCTTCACCCACTCGTTTTGTTCGCTCTCCAGCTGCTGGCTGGGCTATCAGACGGTCGCTGGCTGCTATTGGCTGTTGAGGGTGGAGGGGGCGGAGCCGGAGGAGGTTTGGCAGGCGACGCACCAATCACAGCGTGTGCCTTTTCTCCCGATGGCGCTCACGTTGCGCTCGGTTCCGCAGATGGCAGCGTCTACCTCAGCGATGGCCCACCGCGGTTTGACAGGATTGGGCGCTGCCTGGTTGGTGCAATTGTACTAGAGCAGCCATTTGGCGGTGCTATCATGGCGCTACTTAATATGACCCAATGTATTATATAACCCCAACCTAAAGCGTCACTTTTCAACAACGCTAGAGTTTGTTGAATCCAGCGACACTACCAACTGGTAATACAGTGGTGCTTCATTGGTATTAGCATAGTAGAGTGAGGACAAAGCATACAATTGCATGGAGCGTTACTGGAGTATTAGCCACTGAAAATGGTGCTAATGAATACTGCCACTCAAGGTCTGAGTTACTGTTTGATGCTATGGTAGTACTAGTTAGCACTATGCTACTGGTAAAATACCAGGGTTACATAATGACTGGTCTAGGTGGGGTTCCTAAGGGAACGATTTGTTGTGACAACCGTGGCTAATTAAGGATTGTTTTAGGGTCACTCTGCGGCGGTGACTGCGTTGGATTGGTCTGAGGATGGGCAGCTTCTTCGCTCCAACAGCGCTAATGGGGAGCTGCTTTTCTGTGAGTACATTCGTCACGGCGTCAAACCGTTCTCGATACCAATATTATCTTTATATATTTAGTTGAACCAATCACAAAATTAAAACAGCTGAACAAATCCTCCTCAGAATTTGCTTTGGTTCCCATTTACATCGCAATCGCCATTTACTTTGCAAGTCTCGATAGTGTCCTACATTCAGAACTATCAGCTTCTATAAGAACCACCAGCTAATTAAGATTGCCAGCCACACATCCTTCTTGCATCATTAACCCATAAGAGCTATTCTAAAGTTGCCCATTGTAACTGACATGGCTCATGCATCATGCATTAATGATAGTTTTCTACCTGTTCATTCCTATTTCAATTAAGTATAATCTCAATGAGCAGAGAATTTTATTTGTATGACCACTTTTACCCTAGCTCTAAAATTGCTTTGTTGTGCCAGTCAAAGTTTGGCTGGCACCAACTGTCTAACCTATTGGACACAAGCTTTCGGAGAGGATTTAAGTATTCGATGAGAATAAAATACTCTGAAAAGAGTACTGTCCAATTAGAACATATGGTTAGTGCAGCACTTGCAAACGATGGATCTCTGTGTAGGATTCCCCATTTTCAGACACATTTTTTAAGAGGGTTTTTCGACAGCCCCACCTCTATACCCCTATATACACCTAACCGCGCTTTCCGCCTTAGGGAGTGGCTCGTCATGCCGCCAGGTGGCTCCGTCCTCGCGTCCGCGAGAAGCTTCGTGGGCTTCGCTCCGCTGCACGCTGTCCTTTGACTCAGCGGGTGCCACGTCCGGCCTCGCCCCAAGCCCGCCCGGGCACGCTCACAAAGGGGCAGGGCTCCTGGCTGTTGGGGGCGTGTCGGGGCTGCGGCTGATGACGTTTCCCGCTCGGCCACGTGCGCTTGCGCATCGGTATGCGGCGCACTCAGCGATTGCTGCAGCACGGTACGTGCCTTAACTTGGTGATATTTTGGGGAATATTTCTAACAGAATACCCCTGGATATCCCAATGCCGATTTTTACTTTTCGATTATATTTCCTGTGTTTTAAAAGATTTCGTCTGATTTGAGTGGAAATTGTCTACCACACCCTATAAAATAAACTTTTTATCAACCACAAAAGTGAGTGTAAAAGCAGCTCGAAAAGTACATTAAAGAAGTTTTGAGCCGTTATCAGAATAGCCCATCAGGATGTACAATTTTTAATTTAAAAATGCCTCCAAAATAGTAAAATACCTCTCAAAATGCTCCAAGTTTCAATTCCCATCAAGTTCTCATTTTTATTTCAATGCTAGGAATGTATGCGTCCACACTCGGGCCAGAGCTTGTCCTTTTAAGTGGCCACTGATGTATTTGTCTTACCTCAGGTTTGATCACACGGGGGAACGACTCATTACGGCCGGGGGAGAGGATGCCACCGTCATTGCCTGGGACGTGCAGTGACCACAACCAAACGTCTAGCCATTCGTCGGCTCCGTTGAGCCACTAAAGTGTGGAAAAAATCTGGCATTGAAGATTGTCGAATGTTGTCAAACGTGATGTTTTTCACTATCTTCACCACTGCCGACACATTTTAATAGCTATCGTACCGATAGTACGACATATAGGGTGTTACCCAATTGGTAGCTTGGTTACAATACTAAAGTAAGGAGGACAAGCCAGCATTGGGCTGCTACATTCTCAGTGGCAGTTGGCAAAGACTTTCCAGCTGGCCAGGAACACAAAATGCAACGTAATTCTCTTCCCTTCTGTCGCTTACCACCCTTCCATAAGTCGACAAGCCTTTGTTCGATGCAAACGGCTTTAGTTCCCATCATATTCTTTTCCGTCCAGGTCCGTGCTTTCAACGCTTGCTCGGGCACTGTTATTTATTTACTTAGCAGCGAAAGCGCACAATTTAATTTTTTTAAACTGTTATTTTGTAAGTTTTAGAGGAACTAACTGGGCGTTCGTGGTTTTACCGCAGATTTCTTCAACCATCTTCTAGCGCGATGCTGGGAGAATTGTACCGTATTCGTGCACTTATTAGTTATTTTCTTTTCATTATAAGGGCGTGGGATTGGGATACATACCAAATAGTATATTGCATTGTTACGTGCTTTTGCAATAAACAGTTTATTTTTATGTGTTTTGCGATTGAAATTAATTGAAGGAAAGCTTCTACAGGTTATTTGAACTGGCTAATTTTCTTAGCCTTTTTTGTTGATGTTGGAGGATCCCAGTTCCAATTCTGCTGCATTGTACTTTAGTTTCAGCTTAAAAACTGGTTCAAACAAGTGATACGGATTGTAAAGGTACTGTCGTATTCTAGGCAGCCAATCAACCAAGAAAATCGATGCGAGTCAAGCTGTTGCTTTTTTGGTAACAGTTTATTTTCCCACCAAATTGAACAGATTATAACGTCGTTGATTAGCATTAGCTATTTGTACATGTAGTCTGAATCACTGATAATTTGTAAGGTAGGTAACAATAACATAACTACTGTAAAAAAAAAAATAATATATATATAGATAATATTTTAAGTAACAATGTGAAGACGTGAGTGTTCTATTGCACTGATAAGAAGATTAGCAACTTAACTTAGCCTAACATAACATGACGATAAGGGGCCCTACTCAAAGCTAAGGCCAGAGCCGCGGAGGTTTTCCTCTGTCCACGTGTCGAAGCGATCCGCCAGTTCGGGAGACATGTGATTCCGCCAGTCGCCAACCTGCCAATGCAAATTAATCATGATTTATGACTGTTACCACTGGATTGATGGTAAAGTAACATCTGCCTGACAGTGGTAGAGCTAGCCTGGCTGACAGCTCGTGAAACTCACCTGACCCTTGCGAATAAAGCGCATGTCGGTGGTTTCGAAGAACGCAGCTCCATGCGTTTGCGTAATTATCGGCTCCAAGTTGACAGCTGGGTTGGCCCGCATCTTGCCTGTAAGGGAGACGAATTGCAAATTAGACTGGGAAAAAAGGGTAGCTCCTGATATTTAATTTGCAAAGCCTGTCTGGCTTGTATCTTTATCTGGTATCAAATAATCAGTCCCCAAACAGAAAAATGAAGAAAATGGAACTGTGTAAGCACCCCTTGAATCACTTCCCTGATACATTCACGTCGATTCTCTAGAATCAACCGTTTGTGTAATTCCAAAGGAATTTTTTTTTGATGATTCTGTCAATTATTCTCGAATTATTATTACGAAACATCAGAAAATGTTTTCAACGGTTTTAATGTAATTACTGCCATAATATTGATCATGTGAAACATCTAAGAAAAGATCTACAGAATGTCAAATTGTAAATTTTCTATTTGTACGTTGAATGAAGGTCTTCCCATGATGATGTAGAAATAAGCTTTGTGTGTACTGTGTTTACGTACCAAAACTAAGGTAGTCTGCCAGCTTCTTAACTCCTTCCTCCGAGATGGACTTTTCCAGGAAAGCAGCTGTCTGCCGGATTGCACCTTCTTGGTCCTGCAACAAAGAAATTCCGTCACTCTCCGCTGGCATCCTGGATCACAAGTCAACAACTTTATTCCTGCTCGATACGATGAGTTCACCAACATTAACCAATCGAATAAACGAAATGCTTCTTATTTCATCTCATTAGAATAAAGATAAAGCCTTTGGTAGAAAGAATAAATACATTGCAGTTTTAACATTGACACGATGATTGTTGTATACATATTATGATGTGTACTTTTAGAATCATTTGGTATCGTTTGATGTTTATGATGATTGAGTAGCTAAAATTAAAGGGCTGAGGTATCTATAAAACAAAAAAATAAAGTAGGTACAATAGTTTTGATAATCATGTCAAGTTTTTTTCCCAAGTAAAGCATTATTTTTCAAAAATAATTCCAAGGTGGATAAAAAGATATGCTGCCAACAGGAATCAGTGCAACATTTTGATCTTGTAGAATAAATTACCAGAACTTCTTTTTTCTCCAAAACAAATGTACTAGACTCCTTTGATGTATTAAATTATCAAAAATAGTACGTACGCGCTTCATGTCCTCGTACTTGAGGAAGAGCATGTTTGGCTGGTGGCGGCGGTTCCAGAATCCCAGGATGTGGCTCCAGATAGGTCCAACGGGTGCTGAAATTACAAACCACCAACTGATGACCAACAGACCAACATATGTCAAGCACACTGCATTCAATTTGTTGGATGTTCAGTAATAACAAATAGATACTTCCATTAGGGAAATGTAGAGCTAATTAAAGGTTTTGCAGACCAATTACAAAGAATTTATTTCCTACCATCAGATGATCCTATTACCAGGCATCTTGGACTTGCAGATGGCCCTCCAGAAATCACCAGCCTTTCTATACCTTCCCTACCTTTCTTTTCCTTGACCTTCGATTAGTATTTTCATACTCTCAAAAGGTTGTCCGAACTGTTTGCAACCACATTGGTTATTTCAATTGAATAATTGAAATTTTTGGCTGGTTGCCTGCAAGTGGTACCAACCTCTATCCCTCAAGAAGAGCTCGCAGAAATCTTCAAAGGATCCCTTGAGGTTGTGCACCAGCATGCAATAGTGGTAGTACGAGACGCACATGTCCTTGGGGTTTCGAGCCACATATACAATCTGTGAAAAGATCACAAGCATACGTCAGGCCTACTGCATTTCCGCTTGACTGATAGGAAAACAAAGGGAAGGTACTTTCTACTGCAGTGACTCGATCGTTGCCTTCTAACGTGGCTTAATGCTAGACAATCAGAGTCAATTAGAATTCACAGCTCATCACAGTGATTGCTAAGTGGTCAATGAATGGTTTCTCAGTTGTCTACTATGTCACAGGTATTTCCTACCCCAAGGTATCACATCTACATTTGGAGGTGCTGATTTTCAACACAATAAAATTATTTTGTGAGACATAGGACTTAATTAAGCTGGATGACGTAATGTATTGTAAGCAACGCACCTTCGGCTGCTTCTCCTCAATTTCTGAGGGTAGCAGCTCCCAGTTGAGGTGAGACTTGATGAAGCGTGGGGATGGCATGTTTTCCACCAAGTCTACGGTGTTGCCAACTTGGTCCATGAACTGCGCGTGGTCGTACGCCAACACCGCAGTAAGCCTGCAACAATGACAAGTCATACAGTAAAGCAACATTGAGCAAAGCCTGCGGCTCGCTATGTTCTATGGCAGAAGAGAGGAGCACCTCTCTCAAGACTCACTCTAGGAGTGGTGCGCGGAACTGCTGCGTAAGCTTAGCCTTCTCGAAGTCAAGATCATTGCCGATGCACCAAACCATCTCCTGTGCCCATGTGCTACCTGCAATTAAATAACAGCGTTACTTGGGTTGCTTTTTGCACCATTAGTAACTAAGCAAAATTGAAGATAGAAATTTACATTAAATAGGTCAAAATAAAATTATTATCTGGTCTATAATAAGACGAAAGATAAACAACGAGTTCAGGGAGACAAGTTTTGGTCGGGGTATGCGACCTTCCTCAGGGTTGAGGTCAATGTCAAGTGAAAGCGTGGTCTGGCTTTCACTAGGTCCAGGAAAATGCTTACCAGTGCGTGGGTAGGAGACCAGCCAGACATCATCGTCACGGACAGCCAAGTCCAGTATACGATCCCCGATCTCTTGGTACTTGGGCGGCAGCAGCACTCGGCCAGGGTTCACCTCGATCAAGCAGTCCTTGACGCCAAAGAGGGCATCCAGCTTGTCGGCATCGTCCCCCACTAGCCTCACGTACTCGATCTTCGTTCGTCTACACAAAGAAATCATTGCAAGGGTCAGGGTCAGAAATTGCTGTTTTTGGTCTAGCTAAAACACATGCAATTTGTGTTGATAATATTACCTCTGCCAACCATATGAAGTGGTTCCCAAACATCTAGCCCCAAAATTGAAGAAGTAAAATCCTACGCATTCTAACGAACGGTGGTCCCTTATCTTCAACAATGATAAACATTTTACGCGTTTTCAAAGAAATATCAGCATGGTTTTTGACCAAAACATTAAGATTTTTGACGTCTCTTGGTGAGAAGTGATCTCGCTCAAGGTCGAGTTACTGGAGCAGGATTGTGCCAAATTTAAAATGACTACCAAAGGTAGCTAACCATCCATCAATCCTTGTAATTGTTGACTAGTAAAGAAGAAGCTCAAATTTACTCACGGTTTTCGCTCGAGACGAGCTGGTGACGTCGTAGGCAGCTCATTCTTCACAGCTACAACATTCATCTTGAGGCAATCTCGGAAAGCGAGTGGTCTGTTCTGGAGGTTCAGACTCCTATTTAACACCTACCGGCTCTCACTTTCTTTTCTTCACTTTCATCTCGGCTGGACCAACGACTCACTTTCTCATATAAGAGACCTTGCCATTGAAAGGAGAGAAACTGGCCGAGACCTTCTCAGAAAAATATCCCATGCCATCAATACTACTACATCGACGTCGACTAGAGCTCCAGCTCAGTGCGGTGTGGTCTAATGCCCAACTTAACTTTAAACAAATCTGACCTACACCCCCTGGTTTACACAGCACTTAGAGCTAAAACGTCACAAAAGTGATACAGTATTACACTTTGTAGACGGTGAAAGTGTCCAACAGTTTTTATAACGAATATTTCCGAAAATTATATACTTTTTCGCCAGGACTTTGTAGTAGTGAAGATGCAGAATTAATTATGTCGGGTGATCTCTTGTGATGTGGGTGATCAATTGAATAGCGTAATCGGAAACAACAACACAATAGACCCTCAGGTGCGGACTCTCTAATGAGATTGGAGTTTATTACAATACGGAATTATTCTGTGGGGATGATCGTGGGGTTGAAAGCTACGACACAACAGCTACCAGGTATCGTTGTCATGTCATTGTCACATATACATGAAAGAATTATGTGCTTTGAAAGTTTATTCGCCTTTATGACAATTAGCACACTGACGAGACGTAAAAAAACACTCACACATAATACAAGGAACAAGTTGACAGATACTAAAAAGAACTTTAACGCAATCTTAAAGAAACAAATACTATCCAGCAACTATATAAAATACAGATATAAAACCCCGAATTGTTTAACATCGAGATTGAGATTTGAGTATGATTGGAGGTATTTTTGGACGCGTCTATAAACAGAAGGTAAACACAGAAGGTAAAATCTCCTTTTTTTGGGAAGGGGGGGGGGGGTGTGTGATGCCGCTTGCATTCAGCAACTGACAAGTGTCGCCTCCTTATTAATTTGATTTGAAATGTCTTATGCTAGGTTTCGATCGATTAACAATTTCATGGACATTTCCAGGTAAAAAATTTTCAGAAAGTGCCAGCAATTTTCAAAAAGCTGGCTAATTGATTTTTAATAAATGTTTTTACTTATAAATACGAAAGCTACTAGTGCAGCGTACCTAATAGGTAATGCAGCAATGTTATACAGTGTAGCTTATCTGCAAGGGCACCTGAAGGCTAGGATTATATAATTTTGTAATTTAATTTTTGCTAATAAATTACTTCAGTAGGTATCTCAGGAGTTAATTTTTGTAATACAAGAATTCCAGGTAATTGCTTTAGTATTAATTAACGATGGGGCTCTTAATTGCTATTCAAGTATTTGTTACTTTATTTCACCTATCATCTCACCTTGATAGCAAGTTGAACAGGTCGCTTCTCTTACAATATCACCCGACCGTACCGAGTTCGTATCCCAGCCGGTCCGTATTTTATTCTTCATAAACCGGCGACATAATTAACATAATAATATAATAATGACTGTACATAATTATTATTGACAATTATCATCACGTGCCTAGAAATAAGTCCCTCTACGATCTCTGGTCCACGTAGATCTGCTGTATAGTCGTCGTCCGCGGTGACTGAAGCCCGCGGTCCGATTCCCGGCTCCTGCAACTTTTGTGACCTTCATACTTTGTTCCACTTTCATCTGAAACATATTTCTGTAGGGGGAATGGCGATAAAATAGTCCAAAGTATACTTTTGAATTTTTTTACCAAGTTATCAGAAACATCCGAAACTTGCAGTAGTACCCGATTCTGCCAAGACGTGGCGCTGATTGACGCTAACACTCAGTACCGTTCCTACGGTACGGCAAAAATGGTACCCGTGTTAGCTGTAGTAAGGAGACTTATATATCTAAAACATGCAGATCAATACGTAAGTCCACTTGATCTTGTGGTTAAAGGCATTGAATTCACCCATCACTAGTGCAAAAGAGTGTAGGAAGTCTAGGTTCGAATCTCGTTCGTTCCACAACGCAATTATACACACACTCATTTTTTTTGCGTATGTTTTAGAAAGTAGCTAAATTGTCGGCGCTCTTGGCGCATCGCCAATCTAGTTTTACCCTCTAGACATTAAACAATTAGATTATTAGTGAGCTGGCTCTTTTGTTCGATAGTTGAATACATCAGACTTGCAGTAGTTTCTGATTCTCCCAACAGGTGGCGTTGATTAACCCTAATACTCAGTTCCATTCCTTTACTCTTGATGCTAGACCTAGGAGCTGCACACGGGGTATAGGTGGGGTTCGGGGTAGTGTGAATGTCCAATTCTGCCAGTGTATAAGCCATACGCCAAAAAATTAATGTGGGCATGTAGTAGTTCCCAATTCTGCCAACAGGTGGCGCTGATTGACGCTAACACTCAGTTCCATTTCTTTACTCAGAAAATATCTTCGATATCTTCGGTTTGGCGTCTAGTCGGTTCTCTTTGTTAAAACCTTACGGCGCATTAGCTGGTCTTGTAGTCGAGCGGTGAAGCCGGCCGGTCAATGTAGTGTAGGTTCCACGTTCGTATCCCGGCCATGCCGGGATAATTGCTAATGCTTGATAATTTTGCTATCATCGGGCGTATCAACATCCGAGTTACCGACCGAAGTCCAGCATTAATTGACGGAGTACAATTATTATCCAACAGATTGCGCTGGGGGTCACGATACGTCTTAACACGACTGCGTATTCGGTGACACTATACAGATAAGAATAAGTGGTGGCGATAGAATTTTCCGTCGTGCTTTGACTGGCGGTCCTCTAGTCAGCCACTAAAGCTTGCATTTTCGCGCTAGCTTGTTGCAAATTGTGACAGCCCACATTTTTTAGTTTTCGAGTGCTTCTGCACTGCCAGGTGTGGTGACCTAGTACCTCAGCACTAATTGGTGTGTTGACCGGACCTAGCTGTTGCTTGCGAGGACGAATATTAATAATTGTCCGTAATATTTTAATAATTTTAAAATATAAATTTCTAAACTGCTGACAGGGATGCGGTTCTAAACCGAACTTAACAGTCGCAGTGCAATCGATATCATGTAGCAACCAGGAAGCCGGGTTTTCAAACATGAAATCCAAATAGGTCCATCTTTCTCCAACATCCATAAACTTTAGTGTGGCACATTGGTATCGCCGCTGCTTCGGACTCATAAAAGATTTCCACTACCGGGATCAAACCCGCTTGACAGAGGACGCTTTTAACTGTTAGAATGCATTTTCCACCAGTGTTCGTTGGAGTCAGGGGACACATATATCTCAAAAATGAAGGGGGAAACTGAAGTCCACATGGTCGTGCGGTTAAAGGCAACGCAATCAACGTTCGACTAGACGATTGAATTTGGAGATTCTGGATTCGAAACACGTTCGTTCTTCGAGGCAGTTCCACACTCTGACAATTTTTTTAGGCGTATTTTCAGACTGCCCGCAAAACTAGCGGGTGCGACTGGTGCGAAGCGCCAGTCGCACCCACCCACCTGCCCCACGACCCACGACCGACCCCAAGCCCCACCTCTACCCCGTGTGCTGCTCCTACGTCTAGCATCAAGAGTATAGGAACGACATACTTAGTGTAAGCATCAACCAGCGCCACCTGTTGGCAGAATCTAGTACTACCCTCTGGACTTATAAACATTTTGATTTTTATCCACTGATCTCTCGTTCGATAGTTTGATACTTCTGAGATTTGTAGTAGTTCCGAATTCTGCCAACAGGTTGCACTGATTGATGCGAACACTAAGTCCCATTCCTTTATACTTGATGCTAGACTTAGGAGCTGCACACGGGGTATAGGTGGGTTTTGGGGTGGTGGGAACTGCCCGCAAAATTGGCGAGTGCGACTGGCGCGAAGCGCCAGGAGCGCCCGTTAATTTTGCTAGTATCTATAACCATACGCAAAATAAAAAGGTAAAAGTATAACATTGCGTCGAGAAATGAACGTGATACGAACTCAGTATCTCGCCAATCTTCAGATTATGTGATCAAATAATCCGATGCCTTAAACCGCACGACCTGACAAACATATGTTTTTAGTCTCTAATTTTTAAATATATAAGTTTCCTGATTCCAGCTATCCACCTGACTCCAGCTATCCACCTGACTCCAGATTTTGCTAACAGGTGGCGCTGATTGACGCTGACACTAAGTACAGTTCCTATACTCTTGGTGCAAGACGTAGGAGCTGCACACGGGGTATAGGTGGGGTTTGGGGTTGTGGGAACGGCCCACAAAATTAGCGAGTGGCGCGGAGCGCCAGTCGCGGCCGCCAATTTTCCTACCGTCTCAAACCTTTGCCTTAACATAAAATGGTAAAAGTTTAAAACTGTGTCGTGGAACACTCGTGAAAGGTAAAGCATGAAAGATATCCACTACCGGGATTAAATCCCACTCAACGAAGGAAGAACATGACTGTTGGAATGCATTTTCCACCCGTTTCGTTGAAGTCAGGAGACTTATATATCTCAAAAATGCAAGTTAAACCTGGCGTCCACTTGGTCTTGTGGTTAAAGGCATCGAAATAATCGATCACTTGGCCAGATGAATGTGGAGACTCTAGGTTCGAATCACGTTCGATCCTTGACGCAGTTTCACTCTCTACCAATTTCCTTTTTTTTCTTTTGGGCGTTTGATTAAGACAGTAGCAAAACTGCCGGGCGCTCCTGGCGCTCCGCGCCAGTCGCACCCGCCAGTTTTGCGGGCCGTTCCCACGACCCCAAACCCCACCTATACCCCGTGTGCAGCTCCTACGTCTAGCACCAAGAGTATAGGAACGGTACTTAGTGTCCACAAAGCATCAATCAGCGCCACCTGTTGACGGAATATGGTACTACCCAATAAACTAATACAGTTTTGATTTTTTGTGAGACTTGCAGTAGTTCCCGATTTTGCCAACAGGTGGCGCTGATTGACGCTGACACTAAGTACAGTTCCTTTACTCTTGGTGCTAGACGTAGGAGCTGCACACGGGGTATAGGTGGGGTTTGGGGTTGTGGGAACGGCCCGCGAAATTGGCGAGTGGCGCGGAGCGCCAGTCGCGGCCGCCAATCTTCCTACCGTCTCAAACCTTTGCCTTAACATAAAATGGTAAATGTTTAAAACTGTGTCGTGGAACACTCGTGAAAGGTAAAGCATGAAAGATATCCACTACCGGGATTAAATCCCACTCAACGAAGGAAGAACATGACTGTTGGAATGCATTTTCCACCCGTGTTAGTTGAAGTCAGGAGACTTATATATCTCAAAAATGCTAGTAAAAGCTGGCGTCCACTTGGTCTTGTGGTTAAAGGCATCGAAATAATCGATCACTTGGCCAGATGAATGTGGAGACTCTAGGTTCGAATCACGTTCGATCCTTGACGCAGTTTCACTCTCTACCAATTTCCTTTTTTTTCTTTTGGGCGTTTGATTAAGACAGTAGCAAAACTGCCGGGCGCTCCTGGCGCTCCGCGCCAGTCGCACCCGCCAGTTTTGCGGGCCGTTCCCACGACCCCAAACCCCACCTATACCCCGTGTGCAGCTCCTACGTCTAGCACCAAGAGTATAGGAACGGTACTTAGTGTCCACAAAGCATCAATCAGCGCCACCTGTTGACGGAATATGGTACTACCCAATAAACTAATACAGTTTTGATTTTTTGTGAGACTTGCAGTAGTTCCCGATTTTGCCAACAGGTGGCGCTGATTGACGCTGACACTAAGTACAGTTCCTTTACTCTTGGTGCTAGACGTAGGAGCTGCACACGGGGTATAGGTGGGGTTTGGGGTTGTGGGAACGGCCCGCGAAATTGGCGAGTGGCGCGGAGCGCCAGTCGCGGCCGCCAATCTTCCTACCGTCTCAAACCTTTGCCTTAACATAAAATGGTAAATGTTTAAAACTGTGTCGTGGAACACTCGTGAAAGGTAAAGCATGAAAGATATCCACTACCGGGATTAAATCCCACTCAACGAAGGAAGAACATGACTGTTGGAATGCATTTTCCACCCGTGTTAGTTGAAGTCAGGAGACTTATATATCTCAAAAATGCTAGTAAAAGCTGGCGTCCACTTGGTCTTGTGGTTAAAGGCATCGAAATAATCGATCACTTGGCCAGATGAATGAGGAGACTCTAGGTTCGAATCACTTTCGATCCTCGACGCAGTTTCACTCTCTACCAATTTCCTTTTTTTTCTTTTGGGCGTTTGATAAAGACAGTAGCAAAACTGCCGGGCGCTCCTGGCGCTCCGCGCCAGTCGCACCCGCCAGTTTTGCGGGCCGTTCCCACGACCCCAAACCCCACCTATACCCCGTGTGCAGCTCCTACGTCTAGCACCAAGAGTATAGGAACGGTACTTAGTGTTCACAAAGCATCAATCAGCGCCACCTGTTGACGGAATATGGTACTTCCCAAAGCTTGCGTCTCATTGGATTTAAAGATCACCTAGTCCAATGAAAGTTGAAATCCTAGGTTCGAATTTGACAAACGATCGTGATAAAGGGCTAAACACATATAAAAATTTCCAACGCAGCCATTGACTCTGTTGACTCCCTTTTTCTTCGGTCAATTAAATTAGGAATAGGGATTGGAATCAATTGCAACTTGCAGGATGATAGGAGAACACATGCACCTACCAAAGAATTTTGTATCATATTTTTAGGCCAACCAATACGGCGGCTGTTAACACTTAAAGAGAAATTGTAACGAAATGCTGCATTGTAAATCGAAAGAGGCAATTAGAGGATTATAATCAAAACTAATCGCAGGCTATTGCCTATCTTTAAATACTTCTCTGTCATTATAAAACTTTGGTAACTATTTTCCAGACCACGTAAATCCAGTTGAAAATTAAAGTTCTGAAAGTCTGATTTTGTTTGCTGGGACTAGTACTGGCACTTTTGTAGAAATAGAATAATGCAAATTGGGTGCCAATATGCTGAAAGAAGGAAAAAGAGAAAGCGCAACTTAACAGAGTTGTAGAAAAGTCGTTGTGTGATGGACTCGTAGGGAATAATGTTTCGGAAACGTTTCCCGTCATTAAGAGAGAGACTTACCTGCTCACTTACTTACAGAATGATTGTTCAAGAAATTAACTTATTTTCAGGCTTTATTCACTTAGTACAGGCAGTTAGAGTAGTCTTCCCTTTAGATGAGAGGCAAAGTATCCTATGTTTCTAATGCAAGAGAGGAGGGATGGCTTAGGTTTACAAAAAATTTTACCGTTGGGGCAGGAAATGTGTTTCGAGAAAAGATTTGCCAAATACTATGCAGGTAGACCCGAAAAATGTAAGTTTAATGCTTGACCGAAAGCAATATGACCATGTCGATTGAAATTGCTAATGCATTGCAATGTTGTAAGACCTTCATAACTATCATGGTTTTAGCCTAACAAAGCCCACATAATAACTTTATAACCGTTGCAACGATATAACACAGATTCCTCAATATAAGAGACTCTAAGGCAAGTGTAGATGTGTTGCAGTTTTTAGACAAGGTTTTACTAGCACAAGAAAAGTGAAAAACATTCTAAATATGTTATTTACAATTATGAGTATCTTAAATGGACCCTGCAGTACCCTAACCTCAACAGTCTGTTGTATGTCACAACCAAACGAGGATTCAGAACTTATTTCTGACCTAGCAAGTCCCTGGCAGCGTTGTGTGCCGAGGGCTGTGGTTGGTCAGGAGCCGCAGCCGAATGTCTTGTCCCACGCCAGGTACGCGTCTAGGTCGCTGGGGGCAACACTGGGTTTCACTCGAGTCAGTGCCACGGTAAAGTCGTGGAGGCTCACCGGCCTAACCTGAGAAGTGGCGGAAACAAGAAAACAAAATTTACCCTTATGTGAAATATTAAAAGTATTCCTTTTCAACTATTTTTAAATTCTAAGTTTACTCCTAATTATGTCAGTTCTTTCTACTACTCACTCACTCATTACTATCTAACAATTGCCAATCCACTGTAGTGACGATCCCATTTTTTTTTTAGATGAGAAGCATTTATGATTTGCCACTCAGAGCTAGCAAACAATAGTTGGAATAATTAAAATAAAATTACATTCAAACAAAAAGGCTCTAGGTGTGCTTTTTCGATGTATGGCAGTGATTGTTGATAATTGTTGTGATAGTTACTCTGGTATTCCTTACAGGGTAATATTTCTCTCAGGTTCATGGTGAAAAGTTGAATCCACAATTAAGACCCAAGAACATGGTAAATTGAGTGGCAGGTTTGCAAGGCAAAGCTTGCGAGACAACTGAAATTTGCTTGGGTATTTTTTATGTTTGCAATAACTTAAATAAATAAATAGTTCAGTAGTAAAAAATCTGTATCGGCAGGATGACTTTTCAACGCCAGTAACGTTCTGCTCGATTGTCTGACTAAGAAAAGGGTGTACCTGGTCAGGACTGGCCATCTGCATGCTCGCGCCGAGTTCGCGAACGGGCCCAAGCGCGGCTTCAGCGCAAGCTGCGCGAAGGTCTGCGCCCGAGAAGCCGTGAGTTCGCGCTGCCACCTCGGTCAGGTCCGAATCCGAAAGGCAGTTCTTTTCACCCGATAAAAGCCGGGCAACCAGCTGCCTCCGAGCCTGTCGGGTTCAAGTCGTTTGCATTGAGTTGAGTTTTCGATTTAAATTACTGTTCGAGTTGAAAACTATGAGACAAAAGGAAGTCTCAAAATCGAAAAGCATATTCATTGGCTATCACCAAACAATAGAGAAATGAACACTAGATATGATTGTTAGGTCTAGCATCAAATGGCATAAGCATTCAGATAACTTTTGACAGAACTTAAAGAAGACAGCTTTGCAAATTTCTGAAGAGAATCCTACAGTCTGGACCTAAACTGAAAGAGAGGTTTCAGCCACGCTATGAAATTTGCTCACCGATTCTTCAGGTAGCGGAATATAAAGCCGCTTGACCAGGCGCCTGCGCGCTGCCTCGTCCAGCTCCTGCGGCCGATTGGTAGCGCCGACTACCAGCACGCGCTCGGCACCTGAAACGCCGGCGCCATCCTGCAACGACCCAAGCCATGCGTTAGTCTCTCTGCGTTAAGCTGAACAAATATCAATGTCAATGCTATAGTTTCAAAAGTTAGTACAATGAAGGAGGTACAAGAATGGCCCCTCCATATTGAATCCTTAAATTGTTTTGAGAGTGGATTTCTTTAAGGTCGTTGGGCTTCTCAACGTTTCCCAAAAATCTGAAGTCCTCTACAGAGTCAGAGGTATAGCTACGCCAAAGACCTTGCTTTTGTTAATTGCGCTTTCGCATTCTCTCCTAACCGTTTTGGAATCCCCATCCTGAAAGGTACTCAAATTGCCTGTGATTGAAACTTACGAGCTGCACCAGGAACTCTGTTTTGAGCCGTCGAGAACTTTCGTGCTCGGTATCTGAGCGTTGGGTAAGGATAGAGTCGATCTCATCGATGAAAACCACGGCAGGCTGTTGACATCTGTTGGCACAGAAAACTCAGCACTCAGTAATCAGCGCTTCGAAGAGTATTAAGCCACAAACGACAGTCCTACATCAATCAATAACGATGTAATCTCCAGGCATACTCGTCAAAGTACCGTACCGTATTTCTAAACTGAGGATTCTTCCAACCCATTTTCACAAGATTTCTTTAGTCAGGTAATGGATGCAGGTTGTTGTGGTGAATTGTCCCAGAGCTAATTGATTTGAAGATCGATTTAAATTCAATTTCTTGACAAATGGTTTTATGAGTATCTGAAATCTTTTACACAAAAATCTGGTCTTGACTACATGCTGCTTATTCATTTTTCCCAAAGCATTTGCATTGCTGGCACCAAGAGTTAGCACCAAGACCAGACAATTGAGAAGTGGACACTAGATTAGCTTGGTTTTGAAACAAACGAGATACAATTTGGCTATTGATGTAAGTACCCCAAACACCAGAACAAGCTAAAAAAGCCGCCAGGGAACAAATGTGCCGAAATCAGGGCAAGACCTAGACTGAACGAGTGATTTCAGACATGATGCTAGACGGCTAGAGCCAATTCGCTCACTCACCGTGCCACAGCAAAGAGAGCGCGCACCATCTTCTCTCCGTCGCCGACCCACTTGCTGGTCAAGGTCGCAGCCGAGACGCAGAAGAATGTGGCCTGCGCATGCGCTGCGATACATCTGCCCAGCAGCGTCTTGCCTGTGCCGGGCGGGCCGAAGAGCAGGAGGCCGCGTGGCGGAGCACGCAGTCCTGTAAACAGGTCGGGGCGGAGCATTGGCCACACCACCATCTCCTGGAGAGGGAGGAAACAGCTGAGTTAGCACATTACTGCTTTCACCCTTGATAAAATAACAGGCACAAGTTATGAAACTTCAGCATTTTTTTTCAGTTTTTCACCCCTGTTTAAATAACCTTTTTTTAGCACATTATTATTTTTTGTTAGCTTTGCTGGCTCTAGTTTGTCGTTTATAATTATACAAGGTAATACTATTCATGACGAACAATTTACAAGCATACACTTTTTTATCCACGTTGCATTTTTTTGTTTAAGTACTCAACACAATCTTTTAAATTGAGCTAGACAGGTTCTCCTGAACAATTTAGAATTAAACTCATATCAAAATCATAAATAAATAAAAAATGCATTATACATTCTATATCCCTCATAGAACAGTTAATTTCCAGCACAGGTCTGGTTTAGTCTCTCGTCATAAGCAGCCAGTTTGCTTTTATTTATCATTATATTTAATATCATGTTTATATATCATGTTAACCTGTATGCTGGCCTTGGCATACTCCAGTCCAGCCACGTCGTCCCAGGTGGTGCGACACTCCGACATGATCTCCCCGCGGATCAACTCCACCATCTTGGGGTCGATGTTGGCCAGCCGCTCGTCCACCTCCTCCGCTTCTCCAGGCTGAGGCTCCACCTCCGAAGGCCTGCCTCGCTTTAGCGACCTGCGGCAAGCAGCAATCCTTACACTCATGTCTTCAATTGGTCATCTTCTCCATCAAGCAGATCCAGGGTAATCAAACAAAGAGATTCATGACTTAGTGCCAGTTTGTCAGTGGTTCGTTAAGTAATTAACAGACCGTTAACAAACAAAATACATCTTCTAAATGGCTGCTGCTAAGCAAATAACAATTTATCGGATTGTTGAGTTTTAACAAGACACTGAAAAACCAGCCCTTAGAAGGTTAGTAAGTAACAAGGTTAGCAAGTTAGGGGATTATATTTTTGGCCTTCAACGGGTTCAGTGGATTAAAATTGGATTATTATCTCAGTTGTTGTGGCGTCAGAAATACCTTTCTTCCAAAAACAAACCTAAAATTGCTGCTTTGAGAGTTTGTATTCGAGAATGTCACTCTTTAAATGGCAAAGAGCATAACTGAGGAAAATTTTGTTTCCCCAAAAGCTCATCTGATGTATACGATTTGCAGCCAGATAAAGCTGTGCGTCGTTAAACCTCAATAATCATCGGAGCAACATTTAATTTCCCAGACATGAGAGTGCCTGAAAATACACTTAGACGATGGCTTAGCTTTGCTCCGAACACCCGTCCGCTACTTACTGGCCTCCGCCAGATCCAGTGGCAACGTCCTTGACGAATGGCGGAACAAAACCTCCGTGCCGCCGCGGTCCCAAGCACTTCCTGGCAGGCTCGGTTGTCGTGGAGACGCCGCGCTGCTGGCGTTGCCGTCTCTGAAGCAATTCGCAAGGAAGTGCGTTGAAAAGAAAAATCTATTTCTCAATTTGCTGCCCACATATGATGCTAAAAAAACTATTGTGGTCTTCTGTTAACCCATAAAATCCTGTCCATAAACTTGGTTACCATGATTACTGGTCAGACAAAAGTCAGATTAAAGTCAAATAAAATGTCAGACAAAAGTCTGGCCTTGGCTAAGACAGTTTTTACCAATTCATCCTTCGCCGTAAAGAACATGTTCTGGTTGTTGGGCGTCTCGTGCTCAGGGGCATTTTGGCAACTAGCTGCCACTCGTTGGGCCGGTAACCTGGGGATGAAAACAACGCTAGAATCGCCACAGTAATAGGACTGAGAGTTTCATTATAAGACCTTGGAGCTTGAAGCACCAGATACAGCTGGTAAAAAGGGTTTTGCAATGGAGCTTACTTTTGATGAAGAATCGTCTATGTAGACATGATTAATTAAAAACTTCCATAATATAAGTTTGCAAGTTTTCAGTTTGCAGAGTATCGCAAACTAATTTGTGGCAATACTAAAGACTATTAAACTTCAATCAAAATTAGAAGATGAGATAATTGCAGTAACACCTTCAAGAACCAGAGAAAGGGTGTTTTTAGAAGCTTCTTACCATTGACGTATGTGGGAGAGTGCTTGACATATAACACCATTATCAACTCAAGAATGTCATTGACAAGTATGCACTAATTTTGAAAACTCAGTACGCACCTTGAAGTCTCCTGCCCCTTCTCTACCTGAAACCATTTTGACGGAGCGGCAGCCTTAGGCTTCCTTTCGACAAGGTTATCTTCACACCGTGAGCGGCTAGCAGCGCAGAAGCGGCTAGAAGCACAATAGAGAAATATTGAATGAGTGTTGCATGATACCTCAATGTAGCTGATGTAAAACATAGGTTAGTGACAAAATAATGAGTCAGAACTCTTTAGTCAATTTCACAGAATCACCATCCTGGTCACAGCTTGCTAAAAATACCCACTTTTCTAGATCCCTAGATCCCACAGCGACCCTCTTAGGTGGGATATTTTCCACCTGCACTTTGGATGGAAGCACTTCGGATGGAGCTAGCTCGCTATTTGGAATCATTGCACGGATTCGAGCGCCTGTAAATTCTTCAGGAGCGCATGTCTCGATTCCAAGATCGGCTAGCCATCGCTCTGTGGATGTATCTGGCAGTGCTGTATGCCATTGACTGCGGTCTGCAACAAAAAGGACATTACATAGCGAACTGTTTCCCGATCCTCTAGCAAGCTTCTGGCAGTTACTAACCCGTCTCTTGGCCCGAGATCAGTGCCAGCATGGCAGCCGAGAAGTTATTGACTTGTCCCTGTTTGCAAGAGTCCACCAGTTCTCCATAACGCTCCAGAAGATTTCCCCACTCGCTGGAACAAAGACATACCTAGTTAACCGAGCATTATTCCTTGTAAGTACTGCATCACTTTCAAACACTCACCTCGAAGGAAAGGCATCCTTGAGTCTCAGCCGTAGCGAATGGCAATAAGCGAAGGGATCTTCCTTGCCTATGTCATCTCGATCTTGCCCTGTGTTGTCCCAACCAGGACAATCCATTTCCAGAGCAAGTTCAAATCAAGTTTTAAGGTTATGTCAGAGGCGGCGCCTGTTTTTGAAGTCGTTTACTACTTATATATGGTTATTTAACACTTTTAGGACTACAAAACAGTTGAGTGACACACTCGACGATAAAACTAACTATAAAATTTAAACTGCCCTTAAATATGGAAGATTCTTTCCCGCAAGCCGAAATGATTAACCATGTCTCATATGCACTGGTAAGTACACACAACAAAGCAAAGAAAAGCAACAGGTAAATGTCAACAGAGAACGCCTGGAAGATATACTTCCCGTCAGTCTTTCATGAGAATCGTCAATTTGATGGAATATTTATAATTTTCTGGGGTTCTTTCTCCGTGTAGTGCAACCAAGATGTAGTGAAGACTCCAGATATATGGGCTTTTCTCCAGATCTTGGCTCCTGGTCCGGGACTGACAGCACCAATCAATGGATAGGAACAATCAAAGACCATAGGAACAATTAACAAAGCAATGTCAGACATTTTCTGGACAATACTGACTCCAGCTAATATATTTGTATATTGAATGTATTACACTTGACGACAAAGAAACGAAAAAAGGTAATTGAAATGTCGTATGATTTGACAGGTAACTGAGAGGTTGCGTCTCTCCGGATCGGCGGGTGGTTCCGCCCAACCCAGCGGAGGCGTGACTAGGCGAAGAACTCTTCCTTGGGCGCGAGCTCAAACTCTAGCTCCTCGTTGTCGTACATCTCGACCAGCTGCCGGGCAGAAACAGAAGAGTGAAATACTTTTAGAGCCCAGTGGAAGGAAAATAGTGACATGCCTTCCCATAATACCTGGACATCCAAACAAATACAACAGAACAAATGAACCCATTGCAGACCAGCTGTTTTCAAAGGGAGCATGTTTGAAGATTATCTTATTTCCAGGATAAATTAACTTCTAAAGTTTGTAAACTTCATATTATTTTGGCACTTGCATATACTAAATCTTCCAACCAGTAGCAGCTAAAGACTTAGTCGGAAACCGGCGCAAGCTTGTCCAAAAACCTAGATCAAATTGTAATTGTTCACACACTCTTCATGAAACACAACCAAACCATTTTTAAAAGTCACACCAAAAATGACAGGGAAAAATGTCTTGCGGGCTCAGATCAGGTGACGGAACGTGCATCTTGTTTCGTGAACCTCCGAGGTTTGTCAACAGAAGCAAGATAACGCTCTCTTCAAGACTGCCTCGAATTGCTTCGGCTCTGTCACAGTGAGACGTTCTAAACGTTAACAACATGAAATCTCAAATTTTAATTTTCAACCTGACAATAAGATCTCTCTTACCTTATCGTAAATATTACTTTTCACCGTCCAACCTTTAGCACTCTAGCCAACATTAAACATCAGATCAAATCTATTTGACAAAAGCTATGAATAACAAACTACCCTCTGTTTCAAAACAACCTTTAAAAAAATGTGTTCTTGGTCCCACCAAGCAATGAGATTGAAATGAATCTACCATAGAACGACCAGATTATTTGCACTCACGTGGGACACGTCGTGGGCCAACTGCTCGGCCTGCTTGTCGTGCTTGACCTTGAGTTTGTCCTTCTCCTTGCCTTGACGCATCTGCGCCGTACGCCGCTCGTCCATAAACTTCTTGGTGTTGTTCTGCTTCTTCTCCCTAAGCCGTCTGTCTTTCTCTCCTTTGGTCCTGCACAATGACAAAAACAGTCCAACACCGCCCAATTCCACCAAGGAACGTTTACGGTTGTGCCCAATTAGCTCGGATGGTTAGAGACACGTCCCCAAAAGGAGGAGACAGGGGTTCGATTCCCCAAAAGGTTAAGCATTTTCAGTACTAATTAAAAAAATTTAGTGTTTCCAGATGTTGCTATAGTGATAACAACTTAACCTCCAAGTTTCTTAAACTCGCCTTTGTTACTCCATCCCTTGGTGCCTACTGGCTAGCGTAGTAACGCACCTGAGTGTCTTGTCGTTGGCCACCTCTTTCATGGTTTCCACGGACACCTTGGCCTGACTGGCGAGAAGCTCTTTGATCTCGCGCTCGTGCTTGGCCTCCAGCTGCTTCATCTGCGAGGCGTTGGCTGCCTCCATTAGCCGCACCAGCAGCTCCTGCGAAATACCAACTCGTGATGATCTACTTATCTTGGCAAGATGACTACAATGATTTTTGTCACTTTTCTAGGGTTGCGCTGAAGAGCTGAAAGATATACTAGTTTCTTTGATAAGATAATGAGTTTTGTCCAGAGAGAAGAAATGTATGTTCCCTAACTAGATCTTCAGTTGTTTCTTGAGCAAGTGTTACCATTGTTATAAAACCCTTTCAATGCAGACAGATAAACTAGCTTGCAGTGGTTTGCAGCCAATTGACAGGCTACTTTTTACATGGCATTGTGCTGGTCATTGTGCACATCGTCAACGCAGGCCTACCTTCTGCTCGGCTAACTGGGCCTTCAGTAATGCCCACTCCTCTCGGCGATGACGGCCGACCATCTCGCTCCACTGCGCAGTTTGCTCGGACACCAGCCGCCTGACTCCTGCGTCGGAAGCGACCTCACCCTTGGCCTTGCCTGGAAAAAGGTAGGAAACATTTTTGGGTTTTCAACAGCATTGGCACATTGTTGGAGAAACTTTGCCAGGATTTTAACCTAGGATTGGCAAAAATCGATTTTGTAACCATGTTTGTGGTGAAAGTAGAAGTATTCCAGGGCCATCGAGTTACATTTTAAATATCTTAAATAGAGCATAAAATCCAGTTAGCTGATCACACTTAACCAGGATAGAGCATAGGATCCATCCAGCTGATCTCAAATAACCTGGATAGAGAATAGCATCCAGCCAGCTGATCTCAAATAACTTGGATAGAGCATGTAATCCAGCTATCAGATCAAAATTGAAGTAAAAAAAAAACATTTTTGGCAACTGTTAGGAGTCCCTTAATCTAAGGTGTCCCTGTGATTTCAATGCTAATTGTACAGTTTGTAAAACCAGTTTTCAACCAATTTTGGTCATTAAAGAAGGTAAAGACTATGAAAATTACAAAAACTACTGATGAAAACAACTTAAAGAGCACGAGCTTTTTGAGAACTTAAAATAAAAGACTCTCAAGATGAAGACCTCGACTTCAAAATCTCTGTATGGCAATCACTATCCAGGTTGCTCGAGATCAGTGAGTAAATCCATCGGGCGATCCAGTTCAGCGAGTTTAGCCCAACTTATTGCGACCCTTAGCTGCCCTACGCACCCTTGACTGCCTTCTCGATCGCGGCACACTGCGTCTTCTGCACCCCTTGGCGTTCCTTGGCGTGGCGTTTCCGCGTGGCATCCAAGTCCTTCATCTGCTTGCGCTGCACCTTCAGGAAACCCTTCTCCTTGCGCAGGAAGTCGGCGGTGACAGGCTCGAAGGCCAGCGCCTCTTCCTTTTTCTTGTCCTCCTCAGCCTTGGCAGCAGCCGCCCCTCCAGCTCCGCCCTTCTTGGCGCCACCTCCGCCGCCCCCACCGCCGCCATCGCCTCCACCTCCAACCAGGTCTGAAAAAGACGGCAAAGTTGAAATGTCGTTAAACTCTCTGCGCAACTTTCAAAGGACGTCAAAGCTCGGGTGCTTTTTCAGCTTCGGTTAATTGCATTCCCTCGTTCCTCTTCCCCTATTACCTGTAGATAATGTTAAGATTTGAATAAATTCACCATAAAATAATGCATATTCCAATCGAGCATATTCCAATCATCTTCAAAACTGTTAAATCGCTACGTTAGCAACTGATTATTTTGTCCAAGCTAATAAATATTTTATTTAATTAAAAGTATCGATTGCCTCCTCTGTGCTCACACCACTCACCCTTGGTGGAGATGTCGGTCTCCTCAATGCCCATGGCCTTCATCTGCTGTGCACGCTTGTCTTGGGCTGACAGAAAGGCCCTCGGGTCAGACAGGGCGGCCATGAAGTCCTCAAATCCGTCCGGCACGTAGATCTTGAGCTCGATATTACAGAACAGCATAGGCAGAGACATCGGGAAGTTTGCCTCCGTTCGCAGGGAGATGTGCCGATACCTGGGTAATTGGGATCGAAAACGACAGTCAGTCTTTAGAACCAGTTCTGTGTGAAGCGCCTTAACCTAGATCAGCCATTTTGGTGCTAAGGAAGACTAGTAATATTACGGAACCCCGACCTAGAGCGGCATTTTTCAACAATGCTAGAGAGTGTCGCTTTCAGCACCACTATCAACCAGTATTTTGAAGGTTATCAAGAAGGCATACCTGGTTTTAGTTGATAATTAAACTTCTGTGAGGACAAAGCATAAGAACAACAAAGTAATAACAATGTTTGTTTCTTGCACTTTTTTTTGCAAGGAGCAAGAGACAAGATTGTACTTCCTACGCTTCTCACCCTCCTTGCAGTCCGTCCAACGGCAGGATGCGCTGCCCGAGGAGTTTCCCGTTCTCATCGTAGACCCCGAACCGCAAGACGGCCAGATCGGGCAAGACCACCTTACGGAAGAGGAACGGCTCCTCGTTGTAGACGGGGTTGAGCCCGTTGCTAGGCACCATCCGCGTGCGGAACTCCTTGCGGATCGTGTCAGTCGGCAGGCCGTACATGTCCACCTCGACGTACGTGCCGATCTTCTTGTCCGACAAGAACTGCCCGGCAATTATCTGCAAGCGCCACACGAGGGGGTTTTGATTAATCACCGCGCTTCTAGTGCGTTAGCGGTCAAATCTGTCGCTCTATCAAGATTTTTTTAATGTTAGCTTGTTGACAGGTGTGATTTAGCTGAAATTTCATGTTTACCAGAGAGTTTTCTTTTACTGTTCTTGGTAACTAGTGTGAATGGCAAATTTTCACATTTTTTATTGCAATTTTCACCAATCTTTGTTTTCCTTGGGCGATTTTTGTAAATTCGTTCTTAACCTAAGTAATTTTGTCTAATTTTTTTTTGGGTTAAATTAAATTAATTTTGCTTTGTAGAGCTTTGAGCAATAACATTGTACACATTGAAAGCATCTAATGGCTAAGTCGGTAAATGTCTTGGATCTAGGACTGAAGCACTAACTTCACTGGCATTTTGTGGCTTCAAGTTACCAATATCATGATCATTATTTATTTCTTAACTTAATTTTTCAAAGAAAAAACTGTATTTTGCAAGTTGAATACAGATGGCAGAAAAAATACCAAAACTAATTATCTAAACTATCTTCTATTACTAATTCTTGCATCTTTCTTCTAAAACTTTTAACATTATTTTAATTTCCTTCTATTACGCTTTTCTTCATTTCGTTATATTATTTACCAGTTCTATTTAAAAAAAAAGAGTATTTTATTTTCCAGAGTCATCCTTCATATTTTTACTAACCACCTTATCTTTATGTTCTCTTATGGAATGAATGAAATGTAATGATAATAATCCTGTTTTCCTAAATATTCTTTTTACTGTAACCTAACTGCAGCGACAACCTAACCCAATTGTTCCCAGCCTCCGACTGCCTTACCTGCACCGCACACTGCGCTGCAATGACACCGTCGACGGGACTCTCGGCAAACGGGTCAAAGCTACGGTCCGCTCGTCGCATGAAGTCCGGCTTCAGCAGGTAGCCGCAGTTGCCGTTGTACTCAAACTTGCCCTGGTTGAGCTGCATGGGCAGGTCGGCTGTTTGGAAGTTGAGTGAGACCATCTGGCAGCCAGCGTTCCAAAACACCTGCATACAGAACGAATAGGTCAAGAATAGGTCAAGAATAGTTTCCCTTAACGGAAAAACTCTACGACTGAAATTCTTGGGCTTGGTCCCATGTTGCCAATTTACATTTTTCCAAAGCACTTTTATTGCTGGCATCAAAACTAGAAATGCCAAATTAAATTACTATGTGAGTTGTTTTAATAAAAACAAAATGAAAAAGACAAAGTCCTTATTTTATAAGGGAATTAGGGAATTTAATAATCTACCAAAGGATATAAAAAATTGTGAGAATGTAATAGAATTAAAAAAAAAAAAAGTACACTATAATGAATAATTAGAGCCAAGATTTTACGGTGTTATGATTTCGATATTTTCGTGGTAAGCTTTTTGGATTTCGGTGTTATGGCGGTGTTATGGAAAAAGTACAGAATATTATGTCTATAACAGATTTCAGACATAGGTGATGAAAAAAAGAAAAAAAGTGTTTTTAGCATTAGTTTTATCGAAATTTTAGTGCTAATTATTTGAATTTAAATCTAAATGAATCTAAATAGAAAAAAGGGGTTTTGCGATCTACATTCGAAAGGAATGAAGATTTAGGGTAAGCACTGGGATCTTTAATAAAGAAGTGATCAATAATAATTACAATAAAGCAAATATTTAGTGTAGGTCCTCAACATCGGTATTTGTTAGGGACTTGGAACAAAATTAATAGCACAAATCAATATTTTACATAAATGCCACCATGAAATACATTGTATGGCAGTAAGAGCGACACCTACCACTTGTTAAACTGAACATTGAACAAGTTTCAATGGTAGCTTCCCTAAAAAACCTCTCTGCATCAACACTGTTCACTGGGGCCCAAATAGTTTGCTAAGTCAGAACTGCAAATGAGAAGTTTGAGATTTTTATGTCCATTAGAATTTGAATTAGACCCACTGCACTAACAACATACTTTGCAAGATTGTCTTTTTTCTCCCAGACAAGTCTGGTGTTCCAGATTCCACACATGAAAATATATCCATCACTCACAAAGAGTTGCTTTGCTTGATCCTCAAAAGTCAAAGATTTATTACACCCCATTGAAATTTGAAATCCCAGCTAATCTCTATTTGGACTGAATGCACGTGGTGCTGGTGCACACATGGCAAGGAGGGGAAGATTCAGCCAACCAATGGCAATGGTTTCCTACTGCAAACATTTTGCCCCACTACTTCTACCCCCTAAACTTAGGAATGTTGACAGCATTTGATGAGAAACAGACCTGAATATGACAAATTCATGGAAATGTGTGTTTAGAGAGATAAAATAAACATTTGAAATATTTTGCATGGAAATAAGTGGCTATTTCGCAAAATACACATATTTCAGTGAAATAGCTTCATTATCTCTTAATTTAACATAAAAACAAACAGGTTATTTTATTTGTTTATTTATTTTCCGTGAAATATGGTTTGATAAAAATGAAAAAAAAACGATTATCTGAAATTTAAGATAATTGGATGGGAAAAGGCTCATTTCGCGATGATTTCGCGGGAAATAGTTGATTTCGTTGTTATGGATGATTTTTCGTGAATTTCGCGTTTTGTCGCGATGAGCTTCTTACATATTTGAGTTGGGAATTCAATGAATCGCACTCATTTGTAAGAATAACAAGAGATAAGAACAATTCGCGATTTCGCGCATCACCATATAATTGTGGCTCTATGAATAATGTCATGTATGAAATAATATGTAATGGCTAGCTCTAGAGCTAAATAAAAGACTTATTATTATTATTATTATTAGCACCAAGACCAAGCAATCGAGAAATGGATACTCAACTAAACTCTAAACAAATCAGGTAAAAAATACAGTTCCCAACATTTCTGAGTGAACTTTAAGAGAAAGAGCTCGTGACATGAATCAGATAGGTGCATACCCAAGAGTCAAGTTCTTTAAATTGCTGGATCAACTACGACACTACGTAAAATTTTAGGATTAATTCCTTAGACACTACAGTTACTAGCAAAACCGACCTGCGGCATGTAGTTGCTGGAATCTGCTCGCGTTCCGCGGGGGTAGATGCGAGACATCTGTCGCTTGTTGTAGTTGACAAACTCGATGGCCTGCGACTTGAGGTAGCCCAGCCCCGCAGTCTCCGCAAACGAGGACATGTTATGATGGATGTTCTTCTCTGCAATACAAAACATGCAACATTTGGTATTTTATGGTTTATTGATTGATTTGTGGCATTTAATAACATATTGTTATGACTTGATTACTTACTTATGATTATAACTATGATTAACTATAGCCAATAAATACATAGATGTAAGAATCTTGACTAATATTTAAACTTCTAGATATGTTTAAGGCAGCAATACAATACAAGGAGTTTTATAAAAACTTTCTTTAACAGCGTATCACCAGCAAAATTATCTGTTGCCCAATAGTAAGGCCATAATTTTGTTAGCTGTAACTACGCAACTGTGAAACGAAAAGTTAAAATGCATCGAACTCTCCGAAACATGACTTGCGTGGTATGCTAGCCGTTTCACATAAGTTGAAGAAACTGGATTTAGCGTGGATTAATCACTTACGCTCTGCAACGTCGAATCCCTGGAATTTGATTGGCTGGGCGTAGTTGACCATTGAAGAGAGCCAGGGGTGAACGTTGGTGGTGGAGCCAGTGTAGACCACCGGCGCGGCTGTCTCCTCCTCCGCAGCTCCCTCCGCTGGCACCTCCACCTGTAAGACAACATCACAAGTCAGGCTCCTTCAATCAATGTGAGACTTGAATCATAGGCCAAGTTTGTTTCACCAATCCAGCAGATCATTCGGGTCATTAAAAAAACACTTGGCGTAGAAATAGAGAAGCTTTGAAGTGTGAGCATCCAAAATAAGATGGTTCTTAGCTAGAAATTTAATAATATCTACAAGAGTGCAAGAGTGGCAAGAATGGCAAGAATAGCATCTATGGCAAGAGTGTCGAAAGGATGGTAATTGGAAAGAAGAAAGAAGGAAACCAATAAAACACATGGTTGAAAAGGCTGGAGGTGAAGGATGGTGAAGGCTGGAGGTGGTACTTGAACAAGGCAACATAGTCGAAATGTTGTATTTTACATTTGTTTGTCACAACCAACATCTTCAGAAACTGTAAGAACCGTTTCTTCTTTCCTCGTCTCAATTATGTAAAATAAGTAATCCATAATAGTTCCTATCCCTGCTCCCAAAGCTAGTCCACAAGAAAAATAACTTGACATCAATATGACAAGAAATTGATCAATTGCACACAAATGGATGCCAGGGAATTTGCTCGTTGATTCCAACTTCCAGAATCCCATTCCGATTGGTTAGTTCAACTGTGGGAGGCACAGATGCTATTAAAACCTACTTCCAGGCTTTTACCTAGTGACTGACAGATGCCAACTTACCGGGGGCTTCTTCACCGCAGTGGGATCCTCTTTGTCTTCATCTTCGATGACAAACTGTCCTTTCTGAAAGAGCTCCAGCTCCTGTTTCTCCACCTCGGACTTGAGTCGCTTGTTTTTGATCAGGATCTTGCGTTTCAGCTGCGAAGGCGGAGGCAGCGGCGCTCCAGGTTCCAGCTGCAACGGTTACATCGGATACAAGGTTACAATTATACATTGTATACATTTTACATTGGAAGATTACATTGGAACAACTTGAAGTGGTCAGAGATGCTACGATTTATTAGCCTAGGCTGAGATTCAAACTGCAAAACTCTTTAAATAAATAAAAGGTTCCAAACATGAACAAGTACTTTTTTCATGGTCAAAACCCTTCCAGAATCAAGAACCACTACAGTAATAGACTTTTCCCCTATGTTGCTTTAACGTCACTTACCGGGGAATCTGGCAGGCTCTCCTTGAGCAACAAGTCCCCAAGGATCTCGTCGCAATATTTGGCCATCTTGCACTGCTGCGTCTTGCAGCAGTGGTTCTCGAACGAGAGGATCACTGGGTAGTCGGAGGTGACGAACGCCGTGTCTCTCAACGCAACGATAACGTCTCGGAAGATGATGTCGGTGCACATGGCTTTGCCGTGGGTGATGATCGGCTCCTCGTCCTTGCCCATGCCATCCCAACAATCGAGCTCCACGCACCGGCAACCAGCCAGCAAAACCTAACGAAAAATTATCTTACAGCCGGCAGCAAGAACTCGGCAAGTACGGCAATCTTCAAGCCGTTTCCGGGCATGTCATTATTATTTTTTAACTGACTTACGTACAATTATACTGGTGGTTAATGTTTACGACTATTTGCAGTTATTTCAAAATTATTTTTACTTTAACTTCACTATTACTTCTACCACTTTTTTCAGGGATGGCTCAGCTTGGTACAGTGTTGCTGGCATGATATTTTGAATTTCAGAATCCTCCATACTTGACAGACAAACATTGATATAAAAAAAACATTGCTTATTTCAAGTAACAGCAACTCGGGAATTCAAGTCAACCATTCTCAAAACCATACATAAGAACGTTCAATTTGCAACCACCTCTCACCTGTCTGTACATCTCAACTGAGCTCTTGCCGCCGAACTGCCTGCCGCTGAGGTAAGTGTTGTGGGAAGAGTTGATGTAGTAGTGGGAGAGCGGCTGGTCCATGTCCATGTACATGTCCAGTCGGTCGAGGAAGACCGGAGCGTTCTCGTCAGACATCAGGTAGCGAATCAGACCGTCCTTGCTCAGACGCTCTGCAATCCAAGCCGCAGGCTGTTAGTCCGCTTCTACAATCGAGTCCGTGCGCACAAAGACTGCCTCTTGCATTGCCACCAACTCGTGAATGAAATTTCAGTGGCACATTCAGTGGTGGGATTTCAAAATACTTATTATTTTTGCAAAGAATTCCCACGGTTTTTATTATTGCTAGAAAAATTCTTATTGACGCTCGAAAAACAAAACGTCTGGACATGACGTTACCTTTGGAGCAAAAGCAAAAGTTATCAAAGCAGACGGTTTTAGTGCCTTATTATTATTTATTTATTCTCATACTTAGGCATAATACATGTTCTTATGCAAGTTCTCAGAGTAATAGGAAAGTACATTTCTGCTAAATCATGATTGCCGGTTGTATGGTGTCCGGTTAGTGTTACATTAAATTAAATTTAGTAATACAGTGAAGTTATACAATGAAATTAGCTAAGTTATTTGAAGTTAGCTACATTATTTACAGGATTTATTTATCTTTGGGATTGTTCCGTCTTTGGTTTTCTTTTCCTTCGAAGCTTTCACTTGGCCTAACTATCAACACACAAATGGTGGCACCTCGGCCAGAAAAGTATGTTCTCTCCTCGATTGATTGATTGATTGACGTCCTTTAATTGACTTAAATTAAATAAATAAGTCATTAACTCTGTTTGGGGTTGTCAGGAGATAAGAAAAGAAAATACATTAACAATATTAATATTAGTATAAACTCACTCTGATTTCGCGCCTCCTCGTCCTGTTCGTAAGTAGCAATGATCTCGGTGGCGCGCTTATCGTCGTACAGCGGGTAGAGGATCTCGTTAAGCCGCGGGTCTCGCTGCTTCTCATTTAGGAACACAATGAACTGCGACGTGTCGATCGATTCTGCTTTGCCCTGAGTGCTGCAAAACAGTCCGGCGTTTCCGTTTAGACAGGCACTGACATACCTCTTGCTTTAGTCAACAAGCACAAACATGTGCCTTGCATGTAAAAGTAAATTTTTTCCGTAACCGCAACAGTTGCCTGTATCTGACATTCCAAAACCTAGTATCACAGCAAAATAGTCCACTGGGAATGATATCCATTGTGCTTAAGTGGAAGCCTTGAAGTTTTCTATAGGTAGGTAGAATAAGAAAGGAATAGGATATTCCTACAAGAATAGGAAAGGAATAGATTTGTGAGCAGTATGGAATTTCTAAGGGAAATATTCAATACTTTTGCTAACGTTACCAATATGAAAGTAAAGTAGGAACGCTTTAGTTTGCTTTATCCGTTGCTATTTCCAAAAAATACTTCCTATGATCATGCTGATGTCTCTAGAGGTAAAAGGGATGATAAGCATACGTAAGACTGGTAACGGATATTTAAAAAAAAATTGCACATAGGTTCTAGGAGTCGAAAAATTACTCAATGTTATTCTAATTTCTAAGAATTTGCAATCGAGCCGGGGTCTATTCTGCGGACTCACATGGACTGGAAGAGCTCCTCGATGTCGTTACGAGGACAGATCTTGTGGTAGAGCGCGTAGAACTTGTCGAAAGTGAAGTCCTGCGGTTCAATGACGTCGTTCTTGCCGCTTGGCAGCTCAAGGTCAGACAGACACTGGTAGACCAGCTTCTCGGTCTTGCCCGACGCAAACGTGCGTGCTACCACCTTGACCGGCACCTTGCCCTTTGGGTCCGTTAGGAAGCCCAGCCGCATCCAACTGCAAGCAAATACCCGGTCAGTACAGCCAGACTAGGGCCAATGAACCTGAATAAAGAGTACAGGAATTTAAGTTCTTTTTAGGCATGCCAAACGTATATTTTTATGGTGAACCAGAATTCACAAAATAATGACAAAATAATGAGATTGTTAAGACAATCTTTTTTTTTCATAATAACACTGATTGATTGGATTCAACATCCAACACAGCAAATGGCATTATCAAGTTAATCAGACTACAAAAAAATTATGGTGTCAAAAAAAGTAGATGAAAAATGAAGTAAAAAAAGATTATAACATCAAGACTAAGTACAGACTACGTAGTGTCTAACATAAACTCAGAGTTACTCCACTAGTACGCAATTTACAGAAAGTAAACATGATAACAAAAGGCATGCGAGCCCGGTCGCTAAAGACCCAGGCGTTGGCAAAATGCAAAACGAATCTAAACACTAAAAAAACACAACATGCAGAGCTACTATGCACGGTCGTACCCTCTAAAAATCACTAGCAGAACGACTAAATTGTTGCCCAGAAATTAGAACTCGGCCTAGACCCAAGGAGGCCCGAAGAGAGAGTGATTGTTAATTCGCTGCGGTGGAAAAACGACAGTGCCATCGCAGTCTGCCCAGTCCCTAGATAACTGTCAAACAGTGTAAAACATCGGCGACACGTTATTCTTTCTCCTAGCCTAGCCTAAGTTCTAGCCTGAGGGGCCGGTGACAGCTGCGTTGAGTAGACTCACTGCTTCATCAGGTTCGTTCGGACGCACACGTTGTTAGCCTTGACGTTGTGGGTGATGAGCCGCAGGCTCTCCTTCCAAGTCTGCATGCCATGCAACACAATGATAGCAACTATCACAACGGCACTCTGGCATGCAACTTAACCGCAGAGATCGAAAACGCAAAGCACGGCGTCAGTATTTTGCTCTGGGGAGGGGGGGGGGGGGGGGGGTTGAATAGATGAATAACAAATCAACAAAATTATTCGACACACTCAAGGACAGAAAACTTTGCTCTGACCTAGATGAAATAGGTTCAGGTTGTTATGACAACCTTTGTAGACCAAGATTGTAATTGGTAGATTTTAAAATAAGGAAAGGTGACAATTTGGCCAAAGTTTAAATTACATATTTAATGATACATTAAATAGGACCCCTGCCTTTTCAATTAAGCTTTCCAAACCAGAGCCATTGGAGAAGTCCATTCTCTGGTTGCCACGTTGCCAAGTATTGTTCTGATAAAAAGATAGCCGGCAGCATTCCCTACGCACTAAAACGTGCTCAACATCTTTCACTTCGTGCTACCCGCTTTGCGAATCCAGACCGCAGTCAGTAACCGTGCCAGACACGAGTCCGTAGCATGCACAATGTTACAATGTTGGCATTATACATCGTGACCCATGCTTGCCAACCTGCCTGCCTTCGACAGTAACCCTCGGGATGTGCAGCTCCGGAGCCCGGGGTTCATTTGCACATTTGACGGAGCCAAAAGACACACTCCTACTTTGTTTCCTCCTTCAGTAGATGTTTAAACCCAACAATTATGTCTTGGGCTATCCTTCAAAGGTGAATAAGACTTTGGCAATCTTGATATCACTATAGTTTTGAGTCTTCAAGTAGTTAGTTAGTTTGAAAGAGTCTTTTTATGTAAAAACCAAAGTTTTTCAAAGATTGTTTCCTGAGATTGACCAACCTGTTTTTCTTTTTCTTATTTAAGTGAGATCCAAAAAAGGAATTTCCTTTACAGGCCCTGTTCTGCGTCCTAGAGACTTCACAATTAACTCTGTCCATGAAAACCTTGCAGATATAAGAAACCAAAACAGAATAGACCTTGTTCATTTTTATTTTGCGTTAAAGCCGTTATTGTGTCCGTAAAATGTGTGTTTCAGCTGCGAAGCGTCTCGGTACAAATGAACGTCCGGCCGGTGGCTTACCGCACCGAGACAAGCCAAGGCAAGGCGGCAGCAGCTAGACTCACTGCTTCTTGAGACACGTCATGGGGCAGACGTTGTTCGCCTTGACGTTGTGTGTTATCAGCCGGAGCCCGTCCACCCAAACCTGTAACCCGTTGCCGTCGTGGGTGAACTGACCCCTCACCTAGCTACTGACCCTGCCAAGCGTGGCATAACATAGCTTGGCTTAAACTAGCCAGGCCTTGTCTGTCCAGTTCAGGCATGCCTAGCATTTCGTGTATAACGGTCCGTTGTAGATCAGGGGGACACCAGTGGTCAAGACCAGTAATTTTCGGGCGTTTTCTTAGTACGGTCGTTGGGAGGTGATTATTGTTGTATCGTAGGAAAATTTTACCGATGAGCAAAGCAAGTAAAACAAATCTGTCAATTAAAATAGCCACAAAAAGTTATCTTGTGCGTGAGTGCATTTTTTTGTGTGTGGGTTCCGTGATTGTGTGTGCTCTACAGGCGAAACGGATGCACACATTTGGATGAAATTTTCAGAATACGTTCTTAACATGAATACCCTGTTTTACTCCAGGTAATAGTCAAAAATGGCAGTTTTTATCTACCACATTGAGTTACACTCATTTAATACAGAACTAAAAGTGTGTTGGCAAAGCCCTAGTTTGTTTAATCAAGTTATCTCAAATAATTTTACTGAAATTATTTTCCAAGCTAACACTGCAGCTTGCAGTATCAAATATTCAAAGTCTGTCATGGACAGGATGTCCATCTACCTTGGCAGTATCTGCGTCAGTGCACACCACATGCTGATAGTTGATGTTGATGTAGTCGGTGCCACTGCAGATGGTTAATGATTTGTCTTCAACGCCATCGCCGTGCTTGGCGATGAGCTGCGCCAGCAAGCGCTTGTCCTGTGGCACACCCCCAGCTCGGATGTCCGACACTTGGCATAGCTCAATAACATCGCCCTCCTGCAAGGCAGAGCCATATAAGCAATTAATTGAGCAAGCTTATAAGAGTGATCATAAACTTTGCTCAAGGATTAACTGCATTTAACTACACTAGTGTGTGTAGTCAAAAAACTTACCCGGCTGTCGCTCTTCCAGTAGAGGAAGAAGCCGTACTCATCGACACGAAAGAAAGCACCAGGCTCAAAGTCGCACGAGTTGTTTTCTTCGCTCCATCGGTCAAATGAGCAGCCAGTAAGCAGCGGCTCTGGTACAGGTATCCTCCAGTCGAATTCGAATTTCTTGGTCATAGTCGATAGGCCGCAAAGCGCGACCCTCTAGCGTTCGGGAGGTGGGAGCACACTACCAACACACGACGTCTGGCACTGCGAGTGACAGGCCTGTTACCAAATAGCACTCATTGCTCACGGCGGCAGGCGCCCTGGGGGTCGCCAATCAGATAGCACGCTAATGAGCGGACTTTTATCGGCTACTGGGGCCGATAGTTCCGCCGTGCCGAGCACAGGAACAACGCTTAACACTCTTGGTCCCCGTCGTTGCCGTCGTCCGTCGTCAACTCCTCGCTCGCACCGCACGCCCCCCTCTGGTCGAAACGTCAATACGGGGGACACGCCTATTTGACAAACATACGAAAGGTCATGGAAATACAGCGAATTTCAAATCATCAAATCAGTTCAACTTAATCGAATTTACCGCAATTTAAGTTAAATGTTGACTGAAGGTGGTACGTAGAAGTGCTGAAGAATGAAGTTTACTCAACCGCAGTCCCATAACAAGTGATACAAGTCCCGTAGAAATCCTGTTGCTAATTAAATTACCTATCCTTTATTCTTCTAATATATGAAATCCCATTAGTAACACATGCAAGGTTTCTGGATTTGTTAGTATATATGTAACAAAGATAAAGGTATTCTCTATCGGCAGAAGCCTTACTTACTCAGGCAAGATTCACCTTCCTAGCCCAGAAAGTCAAAGCAGTGAGTCGTTGGAACTAACAGGCCACGAACAAACTACCTTCTGTTGTAACGTAGCATGTTGCAAGTAGAACACATGCGATTCCCATGAGAGATCATTTCCACATGCAACCCCCAGATCTAATTATAGAATGTGTGCAACATATCAGTTGCTTTAGACCCCTACATATACGTTACTGAAATAATGTTGTACTCAATTTTATACTTTTTACTTGACAATTTCATTGTAAGAAATAATAAATAAAAAAGGAATCTCTATGAATTCTTTCATTATTTACAAGTTTAAAGAATATTTCCTGGTGATCAACAGACCAGCGTCATTATGTATTTTAAGAAAACTACAGGTTTACTCAATCATTCTCAAAATGACTTTGAAGTGAATTAAATTCTTGCAAATAACACAAATTTAACAAAAGTTGTTGTACCTAGCAGGTAGGGGGTACAGTTTAGCATGCTTGGTTATTCCAGTTATTGTAGGCTCGCAACTACCTGCCAGTTTGGCATGCTCTGCAGTGTTGTGAATATTTTGGACAACCCCATCCCAATTCTGCAAAACATTGGGTTATGAATGATTTGGAATGTAAGCAGGATAGGTAAGGACAATATTAAAACACAAGAGGTTGTGAAAAACTCACTCATCTATTAGAGTATCTGACATAATCTCTTCTAATTGCGCAACCGGCACCAGTACTCCACAACGATCCACAGTCTTAGCTTCCAATTGAGACACCAAGGCAAGCTCCAGGAAGGTACAGTTGCCTAAGGAAAGTTGACACTTGCATTCCCAATGTAGGGAGATAAATCATACATTTCCTTTCCATAGGCAAGGTACACTTTCATTTTTATAAAAAAGCACGGTATCAAAGCCTTCGAAGGAATTTTTGTTTGCTTTCTCTTCTGGCTCAAATGTATCTAGAGAGCTTTGACTAAAAAAAAAGAAGTAAACAAGCTTCCTTTTGATACTGCCTGAGAAATTGACTCATTACCTACCAATAGCTTAGTACCGTTAAAATAATTGTTCGAGGCAGTGGCAAGCTTGTCAAGAGTGAACACTGAGGAGTTTTGCCGGCGCCGGCCTCTAAAAGTGCTGAGTATTATCAAGGGAAATTGCACGACACAAGAAAACGTACATTTTGTGAGATTTCTTTGTTGTTCTAGGGAAACGATTTTATCGAAAAAATATTTCGCTCATCTAGAAGAAACAAAATCAAAAGAAACTGCCTCCGAAATAAATAGTAGAGTGACAGGAATCCCCAAAAGAATGTTTTCATGCATCGTGACAGTTCCCGAATATCATTGTGTACCGACTAGCGTAGACTAGATTAGTGTGGCGTAAACTCGTTGCTTGTCTCTCATTGGCTGGCGCCGAGAACGGCGCAGCAGGCAACCAATAACACACAACCTTCTATGTTTTATTTTGATAATTTAAAAATCTATGTTAGATCACACTTGCAGTAGTTAAAAACAACTACACACATTAAAATTTCATCTTTCCTAATCAATATGATATTAATTGCACTCACTTTGTTAATGGTGTGAGTTCCCATTTCTCTTACCTACTTGTTTCTTAATTGCTTCCCTTTCCGAGACAAGCAACAAGTCACACACAACGGCAGAGAGAGAGAAAGAGAGAGGAGAGAGAGAGAGAGCATCGTTGTCGAGCTAAAAGTTATCAGCGGCGTACATTATCGCCCAATCACACGCAATTAATAAAAAACCACGCTCTCATTTGCGTCCGCTAATTCCAGCCAAGGCCCCTCGTACTTTGCCAACAGACGACTTTTAAAATTACCTTTCTCACTGTCTATCGGCGACCAATACTTGTAGAGCAACATTTTCCTCCAGATCTAGCCCACACTTTGAAATTTTGTCCGAATTGGAAACAGAGTGGAGGATCTCCCTCTAGCTTAGCTGTCGAGTCAAACGTTCGCGAGGCATTTCACAAGCGCAATTTGGTAACCTTTTGACCATGATATGAGATAGCCAATTTTTTAACATTGCCAATTTTATCTCATTGAACTGGAAAAAAATTACAGAATCGCACTCCAGATGAGAAAGCAACGTACTCGTCTGAAGCTTTGATCTCAAACCAACAGCCTACACCTCAGGAGCCTTTCATTGGGCTTCGACTACAATTGTTCGAAAGCTGCATCGTGTTTGCAGACTACCTTATTTGTGCCCATTTTTCTGCCACCCTGACCAACCAAAGTAGAAAAACAAACGACTGACAGCTGTCCAACCGCAATCGAATCAAACTCACGCCCAGCTCCCATAACCATCGAACACATACAATGCTAAACTTGCCCTTACGTTCGCACTGAATTTCTAGCTAGTGTTAAACGACGGCACGTAATCAGAGCAAACACGATCCAAACGCGACCTGGCGCCCCTAGAACTGATGGGGCTTGTGCAGAGTGGCGCGCCGTCATGTGCCGTTGGGGGCGGAGTCAGTGGGGGCAGGAGGGGCGGGACTCCGCCGACTAAGTGAGCCAATCAAGGGCGTGCCAGGTGGCAGGGCATGGCCAAGCGCATTCATGTAGTCGGCCACCAGCAGGGTAAGCTCCACGATCTGTGAACGAACATAGGAATTTTAGTTCGAATGTTAGGAACACTTTTTTTTTTTTAAATATGATTTTTGCTTAATTTTGGGATTCTTTTTTCCCTGAGACCACTTATCACATATAGCGTACGACATGGCACACAATATTACATATAATATGATGTAAGATTATAGTACAAAGAGAAAAAAAAAAGTTATTAGCATTATTTCTTTTTACATATTAATAATATTTAATCAATACCCTCTATAAACTTTGAACACTTGGACATTTACTGGCCAGAGATGCACAGTACTTTCTGGCAGACTGTTCCCAATCTCAATGCTGTCCGACACAAACCAGTGCTTCCCTCCGTTTGTTTTGATACCTTTGAAGTGCTTCTTTATACAGCGGTCCAGCCGGCCCAGGCACCGTTCATCCTCCAGCTGTGAACCTATTTCCCTCCATAACTCTTGGCCTGACATTGTTTTACTACCCAACCGAGGACTCGAACAACGATCTCTGCCTGTCGCAGGTGCTTTAGCTAACCAATTGAGCTAATACAATTTCACATCACTTTAGTTGTTGTTTCATTGTACTGAATGTTAGTCTAATTCATCTTTACTGAATGTGAAAAATTCTTTGAGGAGACTTACCCGATGCTTTGCCAGGGCAAACACCATCTTGTGTGTTCTACCGTCGTCGTGGGCTACCAGCATGAAGTCGTCGCGGCAGCCACCGAAGGTGACGACCGAGTCGTAGGATACGTGCCGCACTGTTGTCATGGCGGCAAGCTCGAGGAGCGAGACGCCGGCTTCACTCACGGCCAGCCATACCACCGACGGGGAGGCTGACTTTACTGCCGCCTGCAAACAGTAGAAGTTGGGTTTGTTTGAAACAAGTTTTTGTGGGATTTTTTGAGATTTCAACTAAGCCTTGCTTATAAACCTCTCGGTTTGTGGATTTCTGGAGGGATCCTGTTGTTTGAGCTTGACAGTGGTTTTCGACAAAAGTAGACAGGCTGGCACCGGGTATAGACTAGACACTCCCTTATAGACAGGATTATGTTCATCTACCTCATCTATAACTCCTCATACAGTGATGCACAAGATCCAATGTCAAAACGTGGCTTGCAATTGTTGTAATGAAAATATTACCAATGTAACACATTGAGAAAAGTATTCGTTTACCTGGTAAAGGCTAGCCCCGAAGTACGGCCACATGCGTGTGCAGGCTAGGTAGATGCGAGCGCACTCATTGGCTGGCTGGCCCTTGAGCGCCTCCCACCGCTCCTGAAGTCCCACCTCCAGCTCCCTACAACCAATCACAAATCATCAAGAGGTTAGCTAGCCAATCAATGTTTCAATACCATGATCAGTGTTCAAGAAACACAACCACGTTTTCATGTTTTCCCACAGGTGTTTTGTCGACTAAACTGCTGTACTGGGCATAGGAATCTATTAGTGGCAGGGTGACAGACAAGGAGTTTCTCAATTTCTATACAAGTTGTTCTTGAAGCAGTCAATGTGTCTGTATAGAAAACAAAGATATAGAGACGGCAGATTTTAGGGAAAAGTGATCAAAGGGGAGTTTCGTATTAATTTGCTCCAAATTTTCGTAGAAACCCTAAGCTTTAATTCCCTGTTAACAAACGTCGATTCACTTGTTGTTGCTGCTACAGGTATTTTTGTAACAGACCATCAACTTCTGAACGTGCCACTCGCAAAGCACTACTTAGAAATTGAGCCAGACTTTAATGGGCCACTTGGAGCCAAAACGTACTTGAGTTGGGCGGGGCTTGCAGAGTCCTTGTAGCGATACGGGAAGAACTTGTCAAGCACGAGAGGACCGCCGCCGCCACCGCTGCCGCGCGCTCGCTCCGAGTTGAACTCGCCGAGATCAAGCTGCAGTCGCGAGGGCGGAATCAAGATAGTTAGTATCCTCCTTAATGTTGATGGCAATGGCAATGTTGCCGGTGTCTGTGGTTACCTGTGCCATCAGCGCGGCCAGCTCCTGAGCCAGCTCGACTGTGACCGGGAAGCGACCTTGTACGACCTGCTGGCACGTCTGGTAGCAGAGCAGTAGACGTTCCCGCTCCGTCTCCCCTCGCCAAGACCGCTTCCACGACAATCGCCGCTTGAAGCTCAGTTGGATCACACGCGACGTCTCGAATTTGCCGCAGCCTTTCTCACGTAGTGCAGTCTCCCAGCGGGAGATCACGTCGCACAGCTGTGGGGAAGAGGGGAGCTTATTAGTATCAAGTAGATATTATAGTTGAGTGTAGGTTATAGGTAGAGAAACAACGTCAATGTTACAGTCTCTGCGTGAAAGATGGCCGCAAAATGACTACCTTACCGACAAAAATGCAGAGTACCGGAACATCACGTTAAGTGAAGCCACTGTCGTATGAATTTTAATTTCAATATTTCTCGTAGGTTAACTCGCTTTTGAGACTTTTAAAGCTCAAAAAATCTCCATCAATGTTTACCTAAACGATTGATATACATGTAACGATATTAAAAAGCGAGTAACTTACGATAAATATCTAAATTAAATTTCATAACGACAGTGGCTCCACTAAACGTGACGTTCCGGTACTCTGCATTTTTGTCGGTAAGGTAGTCATTTGGCGGCCATTATTCACGCAGAGACTGTAACATTGACATTGTTTCTCTACCTATAACCTACACTCCACGATATTATTAACCGTACTGCTCAGATGGTTGGATTCCCAGGGATATTGCATGGCATTGTATTGTATTGTATCTTGTAGGTTCCTATCATAATAACAATTATTATTATTAACCAATATATATTAACCAATTTATTAACCACTGTAAGATAATGAAGTAAAGAAATTGTAATCAGGTAAATTAGATGCCTAAAACAATAAAGATGATACATACATACCTTTTTGAGATGGTATTGAAATTCCCCATACCGTTTGTTTATTTTGATTTACTCTAACTATAATTTAATTGCAGGTGGTAAGGTATATATATTATCATTATCAGCAATTAGTAATGACTTGTTATAACTACTGTAAAGTTACCTCTTTTTGCTTTATGGGATTAAGTTTGTGCCTTTATTACTTTGATACTCGAGTCTCTTCCGGTTCTATTCCTAATAGAAAAATTTTCTCAAGTCCTTCTTCTACGTAAAATCATAATCCAATCAAGAGGCGACGGGCATTTAGCATCTATTTTTAGTAAAACCCTCAAAATTCTTATCATCATCGACTCAGTCACCAACATCATTAGACAGTTGCTACTGGGCCATCATCGAAATAATGCGGCGTTTAACTCAACAAATCAATCAACTCAGCTTGTACCTTGTCGTCAGCGTGCAGAGAATGTTCCAGGCCACGGTCAATAGGGTCATCGGAAAACAGCGCAAAGCCCGACGCCGACGGCGTGCGCATGCCAAGTTCTCGCGACAACGCCGCCTCAAACTCACGCACCGTTGTTGAGCCGTCGAAACCAACCACCTGACGAGAGCAAGCAGCGAGGGGATTTTGAGATTATGAATAGCGATTGATGATGTAAAGCATTGTTTCACAAACTTTTGGAGGTTTGAATAAGTTAAACTAGGTTTCAGTTGATCATTGCAGTGCAGTCAGGACAAAGCAACCAATGGCATGAAGCATTACTGAAGCCAGAGTCACAGAAAATGGAGCTAATCAATTCTAGGTTTAGGTTACTGCTTGGTGCTATGAAAGTGCTAGTTGGCACAGTGCAACTGACAGTAATACCAGAATTAGGAAAGACAGCTCAGGACCACTATTCTGCAATTGTTTGCAGTGAAATGGAATAGAATGAGATAAGATGCATTTAATTCTTCCATTGAAAAAAAATGCCCTTTTTGTCTCTTTATCCATTCCACTGAGAAAAAGTTAAAGAATAGGGGTCCTGAGTTCAGTTCCAAATGATGACGGGCGTACCTGGTAAGCTGCTGACAGCAGGTGCACGGGCATGGCGTGCGGCAAAGAGTGGTGGTACGGGTTCTTGAGCAGCAGCGACAGCGCCTCCATGCGCGACGGTTTGTTCTCACGTCCGCCGTTAGCCAGCGTGCGATCTAACGCTCGCAGGCAGTAGGCCGCGTACTTGCCACACTCCGTGCTGCAAGCAAATGTGTCTACATTGGAATGTTGCCAATTCTTATTACGATGTTCAGAACAAAATTTTTTTGCTTCAATAAAGCAGCATGTTGTTTAAATGCTTTTCACAAGTCTTTTTAGTTTCCAGTGATGCGTTAGTTTTCACTTTAAACAGACTGCAATAAATTGAAACTAAATATCAAGATAAAAGTTTTGCTTGCCTATAATAATATAGCCAATGACCATGCTAGCATTAAAATTCCAGTTAAAAAGATGTAAAAATGATGACTTCTTTGGTTGATTCTTATAATTTGTAACTCATTTTCAAGAAGATGTGCTTAAAATATAGAGCAATCAGTTTCACGGCCTTTGCGTCTAGACTAGAAGTCGATTATACTCCTGCGCCATTCTCTGAACACAGCTCTCGAGACACGTTTGGGCTTGGCTTCTATCAATTACAAGAAATTTTGACACATTCCACCACTATTTCAACCCTAGCCTTTGGTTGTGTTTCCACCCCAATCTTCGGCTCAGTTTTCCTCACCGCGAGTCTGCATTGCGCTGCAAGTGCGCCTTGAGCAGCCAGAGCAGCTTGGACCCGCGCGGCAGGAAGAGCGAGACGGCTAGCGCCAGTAGCTGCCAGCCCTGCACGAGGCTAGGCTCGGATACGGACGGCGCATGCGTCGAAGTTGGAGAGCCTGCGTCTAGCGCAGTCAATGTCTCGCACGCGAACAGCGACTGGGTGGCGCAAAGTAGCAGCTGCTGCCGGGGGAAATGGAAAACGATGCACACTTTTGTTTGCGTAGCGGATTCTGATTTCCTATCGCACCTTCAATGAGGGTGCGAAGTTTTCAATGCAAGTATTTTTAGTCAAAGTCCTGGCAAAAAATTGCTTGGCCACTATACTTTTATTGAATATGGACAGCACAGTTAATGATAAAAACATTTCAAACAAAAGATAAGAGATTTTGAGCTGATAAAGAAAATTCTACGCAAGACTGCATAAAAAAGAAACCCCTCCCCACTGTTATTTATGATTTTCTTGGTGGAAAAGTAACTAGCTCTACTATAGAAACCTAGTCTAAAGGCTGATTTTCCCATAATTTCAACTCCTAGCCTAGCCTAGAAATTGCCAATTGAGACATTGCTCGAGTAATCTCTTTTCAAGCTTCTATGACATGGTATGTTCTCGCACAGGAATAGGATAGACTGTATTATTTTAACTTGTATGTGAAGAGAATGCTCCCACCCAACAAGATTCCACTTGGTAAATTCTAACCCGGAATAGACAATCAACGTAAATATCTGCAACGACACGGCATTCATAAGTCTTTCGAAGGTATTTTCTCCGTGCCTACCTGGACTCCAGTCGCCCTCGGTTGTGGCGGCCTCGAGGTCAGTTTGACCAGGGCCGCCAACAGTTCGCCCTGCAGCTCGACGCTTGCCAGCGCCTGCGCCAGCGCGTTCTGAGCCAACGCCACGTGGTAGTCGATGCCCGCTGACGCGTGCAGGGGCGCAGACATAAACAGCTGGCAGCACTGCAAGGGTGGGTTAGTCATATGGTTATCGATGTTGATATAGCGTTTGCAGGTATAGCGGCGTTGGCCGAAAACATAGCCTTCTAGCAACATTAACCTACAAGAGATAATTGGTTATTGATCCAATAGCATTGGGGGACCAGTCTTTTTGCTGATGCGCTAATACTACAAATATTCTTCGCTGATTTTTAAGTAACAAAGTTGGATTTGAGAAATCTACTAGTGTTGGGTCCAGATCCTGGAAGATAATTATGTTAAAATAATTATGTTAGAAAAGTTGTGGCACAATAACTTTTAGCTTACGATAAACATTTAACTTCAATTGAGCCGTGCCACAGAGGACAGCCGACAACTCATTCGATATCTTTAAACAATCGACCCCCAGGACATGATCCCAGGACATGATCCACGATGCCTTGATGCACATTTATTTAGTAATTGCAAAGCACTTTCATTGTTGGAACCAAGGATTCACAACAAAGCTAGTCTAGCTAGACTGTGAAGGCAATTTCATCCAAATAAAAAAGGAAATAATTGGCTAGGTCACTGAAGCATCCCTACTCTATACCTTGTAGAGTTTGATTGCTTCTGGCTGCAGGTTTCCAGGCAAAGTGGTGAGAGGCGCAGTGATTGATTCCTTGCTGTGTAGCAGCGTAGGATGCCGCCAGAGAACGCAACCTACACAAACCAAGAAAAGTTGTAACGTTTTTTACCGCTCCATGCCAAAATAGTAAATATTATTGGCCTTGCAAACTGTAAGCATCTGTAACTGAGGCGGATTTGATTTTCAGAGACTCTTGAGGTCTGCTTTTAGCAAATAAAAGAGATAGCTCTGATTTTGTATAAAAATGTAAGAAAATACTATTTTAAAAAGTGCTTGTTTTCTATGTCATTTCATTTTCATCTCAAATTTTCATGCGAAAATTACGATCCAAACTGTGCCTATTTGTTAACAGTCTATCAATACAATGGGTCGAGGGCTTTTTAGCATAATCTGGGTAAGATTGCTAAACAAACGATAGCTTGCTATTTTACCTGGAATCAGAAGCTCAATCGCAAATAACACCTGTCGCTACTTCTAGGTTAAGTGCTCACCGGGTTCCCCATCGAGGTCCACCAGCTTGGCCACGAGTTGCTCAAAGTCGGTGCCGAGTGCAGCAGAGTCCGCCAGGCCCGACACGACCGCGAGCTGGTAGAGCCACGAGTCACGCTCGGCACGTGATGCCACGCGGAGGTAGGTCGGTGGGCCCTGTCGCGGAAACACACCTGCAACAGCGTCGCGCCACCCGTGAGGCAAACTTGCTACTAGCAAGCACAAAAAACATTGACAGTACTAATTTATTTTAGGCCATTTCTGAAATTCATCATGTCAGAATCTTGGTCCCTGGCCTCAAGCTGCCAATACATGTTTACAAAGCACATGAACTTTAAGAACCAAGTCCTAGCTGTTTTAATAATCACTATACATGTTTCTGGGTAATTTCACTCCCACGGTTGTGCAGAAACAATTGAAAAAACCAAGTTCAACATCAAATCAAAAAGTCAACAAAATCAGGATTGTGAAAAGCTTGAATATCAAATATTATGAACCAAATGTGGCAAAATTTAAAAACTCCATGAAAAGTTAAAAGATATTGCTTGAAAAATGCACAGTTTCTAATGTTTTTCTCTGCTTTATTCTGGCATTCTTACATTTGTAAGAGAAGATATCAATAAAAATTACCAAGAGTGAGTTCTGCGGTGCCGTGTTGCGATTGGTCCGAGTCCGAATCGGAGGTGTCGTCCAGGGGCGCGGCACGAGCTTCTCGCATATCTACCTGGCCCAGGGCACGCTGCGTACCAAAGTAGTAACAATCAAATTACATCGTTCATTTCCAGCACAATTCATAGAAAAACAATCACTTTCAAAGAAGCCTGTGCAAGCTAAGTCAACAAAAACACAAATCTGGACCAAAGAATACACTAATTAATTATATCCTAGAGATAGAGTTTATGACAGAGCAGGGCAAAGAAATCTCTATCTTAAAGTAGTTGTTTACTGTATCTCTAGATATTTATTTCATTATTTCATTCTGTATTCTAGCTTCATGGTTCTAGTCAAGTGGCAATTCTAAGTAGCTAATCTAACAATTGGAAAAGGCCAAAAAAACTATATTTTTTTTGCAATCTATAGCTCTTGATCAAGAAGAGTGTTGTTCCCATTTTACCAAATTCTTCAACTCTGTATTGAGCTTGTAACTCAAGGAAAAGTCTGAATTTCACTAAGTTAACTTAAAGTTGTTTAAACTACAAGTTGTTTAACTACACATAACCTCAAATACTCACCGAGTCGTGCGGAGAACGGAAGTAGATGAGGGTCTTGCCGGCCAAAGAGAGCCAGACGCGACGTGACCGGCCGTTTCGTACGCGAGTTGCCCAGCCGCAGATTGCTGGAGTCGACCTGCATGCAATTGACGCACGGAACGTTAGACACACAATAGAAAACAAGAAAAGGATGACAGAGTTTTGACCAATTTCACCAGAAGGCAATCTACGTAGTTTACTTTTGGAAAATAAACCAACCTTTTCTCATAAACCACCCATTCCTAATGGCCTAGAATACCAAATGACTGTGACTTAGAAATGAATGACAAATCTATTACAGGTTTTGTCATATTTTTGTCCAATTAGCACGGACTATTAGAGCAACATACCGAGAAGATGGACACTGGGGTTTCATTCACCGATTGGGTTTACATTATTTGGGAGGATGGTAGCGTTTATACTTCATAATAAAACTGCGTAACGTACCTTGCAGTAAGATGCAGTACTGCGGCGTTGATGGCTCGAACCCACTCGTCGGCACCGGCAGCGCTGTCGGCTGCCAGACAGACAAGCTTAGGGGCGTGCCCTGGCGTGGCGGCAGGGGCAGGCCCAGCCGGCGGGGGCGGGGCCTCTAGCGTGAATGTTGCTGCCCCCGGCGTTCGAGTCACGCGACAACGCTCCGACAGAGCCAGGCGCAAGCGCGGCAACGAGTCGCCCTGGCGGCGGAACAGCGACAGCACACCTGCAGATGTCGAGGGTTATGTCAGGATTCATCCGAATAATTCATGGAAGTTTTGGAGGATTTTTGAACGAAGTTTTCAAGGATTTTGGGAATAAGCTATTTTCATTCAGAGAAAGCAAAATACACCCATCATCTATGGGAATGCAGGCATGGATAATTAAATTCGGTTATGTGTCTAGTGTTAATTGTTATACATAGGCCATTGGGTACAATAATTACCTAAATATATAATTATTTATATCCACAATATTATATATTTTGTAAGAGGAACAAAGTTAAACAAAACGTACCATTGTTAAAACGTTGCAATAAATGCAGAGTTGCATGAAGTTTTGGCAATGTCGCTTGGTGATTTGTGAAGTAGACTTATTCTATGCTCTATAAAATATTCATCTAGATATTTTACTGTTCAATATAATCCTCCTCACTCACTAATATTAAATTATTCTACCCTATGTGAACAAGACAATAAACCTGAAACGTAGTTAAACTCTCTGAGTTACGACAACCAGCCTTTTCAACTTCGATAAAGTGACGTCATATTTTTCCTCTTTCCCATTACACTCACCAAACTTTTGGCAACCGTAAAATGATTGTGATAATATGATTGTTGATCGTGGTGATGATGCTGTTAAAGATATTCTAGCCTGACCTAGGTGGTGGTTGCATGAAACTATCCCCTAGTAACCAATCGACATTTTTACTCCCCTTTTTATTTAATAAGAGTCGAGAGTCGAAATTAGAAACATCCGCAAGCGTCGCAAACCACTCGTAAAATCAAAGTTTCAAGTTACCGTGTTCGAGCTCTGCATGTCGCCGCCTCCAAGTTTTGAGCCGGCCCCCAAGCTGGGACACGGGACCAGTTTTGGCCCCTCCCTCTTCTGGGGGCAGTGACGACGCAGCGCTACCATTAGTCGAGCCTGGCCCACCTGGCTCTGCCCACTCTGACAGGGAGGCGGAGCTGGAGGACAGGGCGCCGTTGGCAGATAGGTCAACTGTCTCTTCGTCGCCGCTGGACCCTTCGCTGGAGTCGCCGCTCAGGGGAACAGAGCGGATCTGGCTGGCACGCTGTAAATAGGTTCATAGTTGTAGCCAAGTCTAGCAGTTATTTCACTAATTGGGATTGGTTTTGTTTGTTGTCATTTTAAGGTGAACTAGAGATACTTTGATTCTGATACTGTTGCAAAAGGGGCCAGTGTTTGTCTCTGATTACTGATTAATGAAAATTATTAGGAACTCGATAGGAAATTCAATACAAACCAAAAATTATGTAGTTACTGTAACTAATATATATTTTTATGATAACTTAATAACTTGCATTTATTTCAAATTCAATCAGAAGACATTGTTTGAATGTATCAATGGTCTAGCCCAGGGTTGGGCATGCTTGAGGTCATTGAGACCAACATGTTGTGTTTTTTTTTTATTTATCATAAAGAGATGCATTGTTCTCACATCAAGTGTTAAATATCCAATTCAAGTTTCATTAAATTTAATTATTAACGGCAAGCTTAACATCTCCTAAACAATATTCTACCAACTCAAAACTCACACCTAATATCGAGGCAACTACGTACAGCTAGAAAAATTTGCTTGGTCATAGCAACAAGATTTATGAATAAAAAAACTAGTTTATATTTTTAATGGGAGCCACAGGAGACTCATCAAATAACCGCATTTGACCAGCGTTGATCTATCCCATACTCAAAACACACAAAGTCGTGGATCTTTCCTCGTATGCCTAGTTCTGAGACATTACCCCTTTGACAGCTGCGTAGACCGGCGCTGGGATATCACGGTAGCCAAGCAACGGAGGCCCCGCCCCTGGCTCCACGGCAGCTGCCCCATTGGCCACGCCCACAAGTCCATGCTCAGCCACGCGGTAGATTCGCGACTCCCAAGACGGGAAGCGGTGGAGTGGAGGCGGTGGAGGCGGCGGGGAGTCGCCGTCGCTGCCTTCGTCTGCCACAACCTGCGATGGATATGTTTGAGCAATGCTTACTCCTCGCAGGCAGTGATATCCCTATGTTTTATAGCTCTCTGGGGTTAGCTTATGTGTTTTTGTGGTTTGTCTTAAATGCTAGTGATTTACTAAATAAATTAGGAGATTGGAAGAAATTACCAGTTGCAGGGTTTGCATTTCAATACATCAGGATGACAGTTCCTTCTTTGCTGTGGTGGATCAATTCCAAGCCTAATCTGATCTATCTTAGCCCCACCTGTGGCTGCGGCTGTTCCCAGCCAGGCGGATCCCACGGCTGCTCGCGGCACGGCGTGTAAATCTCGGCGTAGTCGTGCGTAGTCTCCTCACAGCGCGGCAATGATGGCGTTACGCGCGGCAATTCAGCAGGCTCGCTGTGATAGGGGCAATGTTAGGAAACAGCTCAGAAAATGTCCTCACATGTGCAAATGACAGAACTTGTGCCTACAGTGTTGATTTCTGTATAGCGAGCTAAGAATCCCATTACCTTTTAAGCCGCAGGGCTTGCACCTCATCCCTGAGTGTCTGATTGGCTGCCTCAAGCTCACGTAGCTTTGCGCCAACCCACTCCTTGATCCGCGCTGCCTTGGCTTCTACCTGCCGTGCATCGGCCGCACGCAGCTCCATCTGTCCAGACCACAGAAACAATCAACATACGGAAGCAAATGCAAATGGAAGCAAATGCAAACACCACCAAATCTAATTTCTTTTCAGAATTAGCGCCCGAAACTACAGTGTATGTAATGAAAGTACGCTCCTACTTATTAATGATCAAAACTGAAATTGACAGACCTATGGAAAAATACGTCATCATCCATCCAAAGTGGTTCAATGACTCAGTGAAGAGGCGCAAATACATTCATCAAGTAGGTACCAGATAAACTCAAGCGTGACTCATGGCTTTAGCCCACATTATGGGAATTCCCTGCGACCCGTCAACTACTTCGATGTTGTGGGCCACACATACCTGTTCCTGAACCAATGCCTGCAGCCGGCTAACTGAAGATTCGCCATGGACGAGACTCCGATACTGCAACAAAGAAAGAAATAGCGATTTTGAATGGCGTTATTAACGGTCACGCTACTAGTCGATTTGAAGCTACAACAATTTGTGTAAGGACATCATTTTAACGACGTCAACGTTCTTCATAATGAGACGGAGTGAATACCTTCGCTTCCGCTTGCTGCGCTCGAATCTCCGCCGCCAGAACCTGCTGCTCGAGCTCAAACACCTGAAAAGTATCGAGTCAAGTCACGAGGTTCCGTCAAACTGAAAGTCAGTCAAGGGAAGCATTGGAAGTATGGGTCGGATAGGTACCTTATCTTGCAGCACGTCGCGTTCTCCACTAGGAAAACGTTGCGCTAGTCTGTCAAACGACTGGGACGCCGTCAGCGAGCCATCCTCGTCGAGCATGACGTCGCCGTCGACCCCCTCGGCGTCGGACCCTTTGACATCGCCGGCGTACTCTGAGAGCAGCTGCGAGAGGCGACGGGCCGTCTCTTGGTTCATCGCGGACACTGGAAGTGACACAGGCAGACTAGCATCGAGGGTAGGACAGGCGGCTCGCCAAATTCAACCCTAAACCTGTGAGCGACGCCGCCCAACGTGAAACAAATTCGCCATTTGCAAACTGCCTCTCTGCCATCGCCCGTCAGGCGTCATCCCCTCGGAACGCAGCTGTCGACCACGTGACCAAGAGCGCTAACGTTTAATCCATTAATAGCAAAGGGCACAGAAAATAGAGTTCGTAGGTTTCTGCAATATCAGCTTAGAAATTTTCGAGAGAGCACAGCTATGGGTGCTTATTCAGCTAGTAGGCCGAGGACCAGAGCGTTCTTTTTTGTTGCTTGTTCTCACCCCTTTGCTCATGACGCTCGCCCCTGCAACTTAGAAGTCTTGCTACCCGATGAGCTGGACCGTATCACTAAATGCCTTCCATTCAAGGCGTCACTTTTCCCAAACTATGCACCGACGAGGCTCGATTTCTGGTGGTGTGTTTCTTAAATGTCCTTAAGTCATGACCATCCGTAGTGGTCGAATTCCCGTAGATAATCAAATGGGAGAAGTGGTTGATGTGCTTTTTGGTCATCCGTGGGTTTTTTGTAGCAAAGGTTTTAATAGTTCAGCCAATCTGTGGTTCAGCTAGAAAAGTATAACTTGGGTTTTTTAGGTTGTTGAGTGCGCCTGTGAGTTATACATTCATAAGTACTAAAATGCGCTGGGCACCGTCTACCACCAAGGCGCAATACCGTCTAAAATATTTTTTTTTTATTTATTTACAGTATTCTATTAAATAATGAACAGCAATTGATATCGATGACAATACATACGTCACTTTTATACAAATAATACAAATAATTGGACAAAAAGTGATGTCCACATAACTCACTAGAAATGTTTACATCCTACAAAAAAAGAAAAAAACTTTGAAGCAATTGACTAGAATAAATAATTTATTTTTGAAATAATGTTCTAAATTAAAACAGCGTCTTTCCTCACTTTTAAACCTATAGGCATTACTGTACCGACTTAAGAAAACGCAATCAAAAATTTCTTAGTTAAAAATGCATTTTATTCTGTGCAACCATTTTAAAGAGTATACATGACATGCCTCACACTGTGTAATCAATGAAAATGAAAATGATGAAATTAATATTATTCTCATTTCAAATACGTGCATTCAATAACTTGATGTCACGAGCCTCTCGTCAATGCCTTCGTTGAAACGGTGCAGCAATTTCGAGGAATGTGTTGTTACGAATGCAACTAATACAGAATCATTCAGATGTAAATGCCTGCAAATAATTAGAGACCAAAGAAAATGGAAACCATTAAATACTAGAAAAAACAACTTTTGGAACACCCCCTAAATTTGCTGCTAAGAATCCAAACATCAAAGTAGAAATAAATGAACAGATCTAATAGAATCTAATCAATCTAATAGATTGATGGCTAAATAAAATATATTCATTATTCATATTCCTAATACACACTTTTAGCTGGGGAACTGACAGGATGAGAGATTGTGTTGCGATAGAGTTAACCAAAGACAATGAGTTAACCCAGATAACATAACCTAAACCTTCATTCAAAGGTGATTAGAAAAAAAATCATCAATATCATCATCAATTACAGCACCAATTCAAAGTTTCTTTTTACTTTAAATGACCTTGCAGTTTGCCCAGTAATAGTAAACTAATAATAATAAATATTTTATGCATTTACAGTATCAGTTATTGGGTCTGTAAAAAACTACCTATCTTCTTCTACTATCTTTATTTCATCAGGCTATTTATGAATCTTGCCAGCTCACCAGCTTCTCAATGATATTACGCTATGAGGTTGAAACCGATAGTTAAAAAAACCAGGTTTGGCAGGTAAATGCGATGGTTCCGACTTGACTGAATTAAAAATTTTGCCAACCCTGCTTCCTAGGTTCTAGAGATTTCTTCCTTTCTTCTCTTGTGGTGAAGGTCCTGCTAGACCTGTTCTTTGTTTAATTTTAGCAATGTAGAACAAATCCAGCAAAAAAACTCAAAGTGAGATAAATCAAGTTTCAATCAATTGGTTTTTGACTTGATGAACTATTTTCTTAAGTTTATTTGAAATTTGATTGGCAACTTCCATATTAGCATTCTAAATGTTACTGACTTATTTTCAGGCCGTAAATATAAAGAACAGGCAGCATAGAAGTTGAATTACGCTCCTGGTCACGGCAGTCCATCAGCTCTCCCTAACGCTCCCAAGGGTTGCCACATCCCAGAAACAAGAAACGCGATTAACAGACCACTTTTCCTCAGAGTTATTTCTTTACTTCGAAACGCTCACCTTGAAAATCATATACGAGTCTCAGTCATTGCAAAGAGTAATAAGCAAAAAAGCCTTCCTTGAGGCTAACATAAGGAGGTGTTCTTGTTTGACAAAAAAATTTCAAAGTGGGCTAACATCAAACTTTTAGGTTAGGCACTATAAAAGAGATGCAGCTTTCTTTTGAGGCGACAAAACTGATGTCGACGTGAAACTACTTTGAAAAACAAAGACTTTAAACATGGAATTTTCGACATTTACAAAGATGGGGACAAAGATCCATCCTGAGAGGTAACCAAGATGTAACAACAAGAAACACACGCAGGAAATCAGCTGGACATCGCAGACCGCTCAGCTGACGCCGAAAGTAGTCCTGGAAGGGGTAATGCTGCGTCGGCGAAGTGTCAAAGAGAGGGGCGTTTCTTATCACGTGTCAATGTTGACAGTGTCTGCGTTATCGGCGGCTCGACGACGTGTGAGCGTGTGGGTTCGATGCAGCTGCCAGAGTCAACTGAAAGTGTAAACAGTGCGGGTCGGCGTTGTCGCCTTATCTAATCGCACTCGCGAGAAATGCCTGCCAATATTTTGCTCGGCGGAATCGAAGGGTAAGTGCTCATCTCTGCGTAAGTTCTCGGGGTCAGGTCGCGACCCAGCTGGGACGGTTCGGGGTCGCCGTCAAGGGTGTTTTCATCCCTCCAAGGCGACCGCCGGCTTGATCGCTGCCTGTAGGGTCGGACTTTCGCCGAATCCGGGTCATTCACCCCGCTGGGCCTGCCGGTCGGACCGGATGCCGATGGACTGGGTCAACGAAACTGACCCGAATTTTGACGACACGACGACGACGCTTATCTTATCTGTGTGTTGCAAGGGGCGCGACGCACTCGAAAGTCGTGCTCTTCGACGGTACCGGGAAGCAGCTGAGCGTGTGCGATGGGCCGGGAGTCAATCACTGGGTGCGTATCCCGCGCGCTAGGGGAAGCCGTTTCACCCGAAATGGTCACAAGCAGCTGACTGCGTGCTTGTGGTTTTGCAGATCCTGGGCATGGTCGAGTGCCAGACGCGGCTACACGACATGGTGGTGGCCGCCAAGCGCAAGGCGGGGGTGCCCGAAGAGGCGACGTTAGATGCGCTGGTACGAACGCTGAGACGCCCCCGCCACTTCCCCCGGCAAGGTCGACTCGATCAACCCAATTCACACATGCTTATCTGGCCGAAAACCAGAGCCCCGAGGACCCCTATCTAGAAGGGAATTTGCCAAATGTAGCCTTAACACAGAAGAATCCATGAGACACTTTTCTGGTCGATTATTCAATGAAGCTCGGGGAGAGATCGAAGTTAAGCAACAATGCGCTTAGTCAGACCTTGGATTGGTGACCGCCATGAAAGTAATCAACAAGTTTCAAAAGGTCGGGGGATTTAAGCTCGAAAATGCCAGAGAGGAAAGGAATTATAGTGGGAAATACATGTTTATGATCGTAAATTAAGCTTACCTAAGCAAGAAGGGAAGCAGAGGATGTCTGAATTGTTTAAGAATGAGCCAATCCACAATACCATGACATAAAAATGAATTATATGGAGGAGCCTTTCAGAGCCACACAATGGTGTGAATTACATTGAAGAATGGGCTAGGCATTGCAAAAAAAGTTAAGTTGCTGGCAAGTTCAAACCTTACCATTAAGCAAGCCACAATACAAAGTAAAGTAATAAAAACCAAAAGCCAGTGGTGTGTAAATTTCACAGGGTATGTCGCTGTCAGGCTGTGAACAGGATGAGACCAACGAACAGCTGCGCTTAGACATGGCGTCACGGTTCCCGCAACTCAGCCGGCGCTTCCTCGTTTGCAGCGACACTGTGGGATCTATTGCTGCCGCCAACGACAACGGTAGCAATCTCTTATCAACCACATCATCAAACTGAGATCTAAAATTGAGCTGTAGAGTTTTGACTTTTTGACATTGTTGAAACATTGTCGACTTCTTCAAATTTTTTTTTACCTGCGTAGCTCTACGCATGGTTGAACCTACGCTGACTCACACCTGGGTGTCGATTGCATAAAAATGTCGAATGAGTGTTTGCATTTTGTGAAAGATACAGCTTGATTGAAACCCAATGTAAACGCAACAATTCGAACATTTTTACACAATCATCCCCTGGTGGTACGACTTTTGGTACAACTAGATAAAGTGCTAAGAATCGTCATCATGACCTAACCCCTGGTTTTTCTCGACAGGTGGGGTGGTGCTAATTGCAGGCACTGGCTCAAATGCATTGCTGCTCAACCCAGACGGCTCGACAGCCCGCTGCGGTGGCTGGGGACACATGCTGGGAGATGAGGGCGGAGGTAGGTTTGCTTTCACTTGGCAGGCAAGTCTATCCGCATCTATTTGCATGCATAGGGCACAGCGTCGAGGACTTAGTGAAGCGAGAAGTTTATGCAGAGGGTCTTTACAAGAAAATTATTGGAAATATAAAATTGGCAATAAAAGAAGAGTGTGGAATCAATAACAGGAAAAGTAGGTTTCTCAGCTCTTCTTGGAAACTCGAAACAGGATTTTATGACTGAGTTGCTCCATAAAGCCCAGTATTACAATTTTCAGTTAAAAAAATAATGTTCGATACTGATGAAAATTGAAGTATTTGATTGTTTTTTCCATTGAAACGACTCTTCAACTGTTAGTTAACATGTTGACCAGACAAATTTTGCTACTGTTTTTTGATAAACCATTATCATACAGTAAATCAATGGCACCCCAGACAGAGTGGTTTAAACTTTGAGAGCCAAACCTTCGAAAATTTCATGTCTGATGAATTTGCCACCAGCGATGCAAAGGAATTGCAAGGCCTTGGTCATGGTCATCAAACAATCTTGGATCACTAAACAATCAGCCACTGCTGGTGTTATCACGCTAGATAACAAAGCATTGCAGGTATTGTTGATGAAGCTGGCAAGGTTTTGTTTGCACTCTATCAGAAGGAGATTACAACAAAGTTAATTTACAGCCCTTGGAGTGGTTATCTAGACAGGAATCAACTCATTCATCTCAAAAAATTGCTTTGGCTTGACCAACTTGTTTTATGGCTCCACATATGAGATAATAGTGGATAGTTCACTGCTTTATGAAACAAATCGTTGTTGCTGCCTTCGGGTTGGCTAATGGCAAAAGTCCTGGCGACTAAACTTCACGGAACTCTAGCTTTGCTGTTTGTGGTTAAAATGATTGAGAAATATCATCAGCAACCACAAGAATTTTATCAACTTACTATTTGTAAAATTAAAGAAGCATCTACTACAAAAATTCAACATTTTAAGGGTGTTATCAATCAGACAAAAACTGTAACCAGGAGAAAAATTCTAGATGGTACTTTAATATAAATCGACCAAGCAACCCTTATTGATAGGTGTAGTTGTAGTTACTGTAGTAATATTTGTTTTTACTCACTGAACGAAACCCAGTATGCTTTTTAATGCTACCTTCGTACAACCTCTGCAATAATGGTTGCTAGTGGTGCTAAAATCTCCAAAATGTAGCTTTGTTGAAAAGTGCCACTCCAAGAAGAGGGTATATGATACAATCGCTCAAATTATGAAGCACTTTAGCAGCTCTGCCAAGTAGCCGCTCAAGACAAGATTCCTGATAATAAACATACTTTACGTCAGGGTTATACAACACCACGAGTCGTGCTACCTCGGACACTCCACCAAATGACCGCTCTGGGTAAGGCTCCTCACTAAACTGAATCTTCAACCCGTTTTTCACTTTGACAGCGTGGTGGATCGCGCATCTCGCCGTAAAGACGTGCTTCGACGAGCAAGACAAGCTGCGTGTCCCCCCGCACCCCACCAAGCGTGTCTGGGCGACGATCTTGCAACACTTCCAGGCCACCAGTCGCTTCGGCCTCCTGGATCACTGCTACTCGGGCTTCGACAAGCCGCGCTTTGCAGCGCTGGCGGCCAAGGTAGCCGATGCTGCTGACGAGGGAGATGCGTTGGCACGCTGGCTGTTTGCGCAAGCGGGACAAACGTTGGCGGAGGCTTTGCTGGCCTTGCTGCCCAGCGCACATCCAGTGAGTGTTGGCTACCTTGTTAAGAAGTAACGAATGGAAACCTAGTGCCAGCCCATGCAGCCTTTCTGTCAGAGGGCACTAAGGGAACTATATACCAACATTTGTTTCAAAGGATGCTACAGTTATAACAGGATTCCTTCACTATTGTTTGCTGTCTAGAGGCAGTTTATATACTAGCATTAATACTAGTATCTTTGGTCTAGAGGTTGTTTAAATATTCACAGAGAAAGAATCACCACTAACAATGGCTGACACTCAGCCTCCTATTAAATTTCACCTATGAGAGCTAACAGGCTAGACAGTTGTGTATGTCAACCATTTTTACTGGTGGTTACTGGTTTTAATCCTGAAGAAACTATATAAAATGCAAACATGAAGTTTCTATCACTCCCAAACCCGGCTATAACCATACACTGCTTGGTCTTTCTTAATCTTAAAAGTTTTGACACTTTCAATGTTGGCAAAGCTTTTTTTGGACCGAAAGGTTTGTAAGTCAGCTCCACCTTTGCTAACCTAGCAACGCTTGCCTTTACAGAGCATGCACGCGACCGAGCTGCGTGTTGTTTGCGTTGGCTCCGTATGGTTGTCCTGGCAACACCTTTCTCGCGGCTTCAAGTTGCCGCCGACGACGCCGCCACTGGCTCTGGTCCGACTCAACGCGACCATGGCCACGGGGGCCGCATTCCTTGCGGCGCGGGACCTCGGGCTGGTCATGCCGCGAGACCTAGACGCCAGCGTCAAAGTCTTCCATCGCCATCCCGGGCCGATGCCTTCACAGGACTTGTAGGCTACGGACTCTACAGGTGGGCCATCTGCCATTGCCAAACTAGTTCGGGTTCACAGGGAGGGTTGCGTTGAGCGCACTCGAAGAGAGATACTGGGATTGTTTTTATGTTGTTAACATTCAATGTTGCTCTCAGGGTACAAACGTTCACGCACGCCAATCAAAATTTCCGCAATTGTGAAACATCGTCGGGGTATCGTAAAGATTTGTACAATTCCCAGGGTCCATTTCCAGCGGGATCATTTTCGCTGGTAGAAACTTATCAGCAAGCTGTTTACAAATTAATTGAATTAATAGTGCATGCTCATAGATTTATAATGAAGTTTTGCTCTCTGATGGCACAAGGGATGAAATCTTTCATGACCAATACCAGCTTCTCTGAATAGTGGTATCTTGTATTTAGATGAAATTTTATTTAAATTGCAAACGCTTGCAATACGCGGGGTATTTTATTATTATGAACACTATAATTGTCACTAACGATTATAGTGTTCATAATAATAAAAAAGTGGTAGCTTGTCCTGTCGCGTTCGTATATTGGATTTGCTTTGTGTGCGCCCATTGGGGATTTTGTGTAAGTTTGATTGCTTCTAGCACCATGTAAAATGCAAGAAGTAAGATCCAGTTGTACAACTTTCTTAAGGCGTTTACACAATTGCCATGGCAACTTCCAATCACATGCAGTGAAATTCAAATGTTTCCTTTATGGGCTACAAGCTCAACTTAGATTTAAAGATTTTGGCAAAACTGGACCTAAGTAGCTCAACATTTATTACTGGCAGCTGTTTCTACTGATTTGCATGTTAGGGTAAGAACTAAAACGATGGCAAATGACGTTGTAAATGTTTTAAATCGTCGTAACAATTAAATCCCAGGATAGCATATAATACTAAGCATATAGGTACAACTTGGTACTGCATTTTGAATGCTCAATGATGTAGTGGTAGTTGCAAGTAATGGTAGTACAAAATTCTGCACTTACCTTGAGGGCCAAACCATGAACTATCCACTGATAGCAAGGAACATAGTCTCGTATTGCTAATATCAGAAAACCGCGACTGTTCTGTATTGTGTTCTTCTCATGGGGCTGTGCTTTTTTGGAACTTTGTCAAATTATGGCTAGCTTATGAACACCTAGTGATAGGACCATAGCCATTTGCTGACCTAGTATAAACATGGAATTGTAGGGAAAATAGAAGTACAAGTTAACTGCCTGTTTGCCATCACTATTAAAAAGGCAGTGCTTTGCTTCTATTGAACTTACCGATTTAGCAGCCGCTTCTCTGGCATTCCTTGTTTGATGAATAAAACTAACTTTTTAAACCAGATTTCTGGATACTGTTTGTGTGTTTTTACTTTAAACCTTTAGCATTATAGCAAAAACAAATTTAGTTATTTTAGCTTCAAAGATGTAAGCAAAAATCTTACAAAGCTACAAGTTAGACTGAAGTCTAATTCTGTGTATTGTTGAGATTTTAGGTGATAGGGGTGAAGTTTCTGGCCAGTGGCCAAAGCTACTTTCAGAAATCTGCAGCTACTTTTTGGGTTGTATCAGTGTTGGCCCACATTTTTGTAGTCGTTTGGCACTCATCATCAAAGATAACCTCATGATCCTCAACCTACAAAATAGAAATTAACTTGATTGTAGATATAACTCAAAATAGCAACACCATTGCTTTCCGCTGCTTCCTATTTTGCATTGTGCTCAATTTTCATCCGATAAATACTTTACCCCAAACAAAAAAACATTGCCAAGTGCTGCTAACTACCACCTTCAAAAAATAAATCTTACCACAACCACCACAACAGAACTTGATAATCCAGCTGGAGCAAAAGTATAACAATAACCAGTTCAAATAGATGACCAATGAAAAAGGCGATTCTCGAAGTGAATAATAAGTTTTAGATGGAGGTGTGGAAAGCAAACGAACGAGAGAGAGGGCAATTGTAAAAGTACTATGCCACATTATTCAGTGGCCGGAAAGTTGCGCTTTCTGTCGTACCTTTCCTTCCCTACCAATGATCCAGCCTTCTGGCACTCTGATCAAAAGTACTTTGCATTGTTCGTACTAATAATGCAAGTAGCAAACGTCTCCTCCACCCAACAATTACCTCATATAAACCAGAAAATGTAACTCTCCGATTCAAAAAGCAGAAAATTTCTGGGGCAAATCACAGCCTCCCAAAACTAGTACTCCAAGCCACCCATTCCATAGCCTTCTTGAATCACTCACCTCCATTTGATAAACGAAGCATCTGTCTCACCTGGAAAGTATCCCACCGATTCCAATACAGCCAGTGTCAAACTCTCCAATCAAACAACCAAGTGGAAGAATTCGCAAGTTTATTGAGAAACGAGTGTTAATCCTAGGTTCGCGGCACGGAAATATTAATACTAGCTCGTTACGCCCACGTAGGGGGAATGTCTTCAAGTACGGAACTGTCAAACCAGTCTGTCACCACGACGATAGTAATAATAATAATAATAATAATAATAATAATAGTAGTACCTATTAATTAAGTGATGGAGCTTGTTGTCGTTGACGGCACCTGTGGAATGTCACCGTTTTCTTGCAGCTGCCGACCTGTTGAGCATTCCGTTGCTTGGCAACGCGCAATATTGCAGGGGGACTAGTCGATGCGCGGCACGCGCGATAATATCTGTTGCCCGGCTCGGGCCAATCAAAACCCTCGGCCGAGACAACCAAGCTAATACTCGGTGGCCGGGCGTGGAATGTAGCCGACGCTTCCGACCGACCGAACGGCTCCGTCAGAATGTAGCTAACGCTTCGGACCAACAAAAAGGGCTCCGTCGGAATGTCCTGTCGGCCCTCGGGGCAACGGGGCTAATACTTTGGCCGGTCGGCCAATCGTGTGGGAGCTCGCCGGTACGTGGCTGGTGGCCGTGACCGATCACGAGAGCTCGTTGGAATGTCTTCGGGTTCGTAGCCGCGCCGGGTCGTTGCTCTCGGAGGAGACGGAGAAGCGGACGCGGTTTCCCATCGCGGGCTCGGTCGCCGTGGAGACGGAGACGTAGCGCTTGAGGCTGGAACGAAGGGGGGCCGCCCCCCCGCCACCGTCGTCCCCGGCAACGCTGCTACCGCGACCTCGGTGCACTCCGAATCCGAGCGGCTGTTGGGCAAACGACTGAGCTACAGCAAGGCTCAAAAGTAGAGCTGATCCCATTAGGTAAGGAATCGGAGGTTTTAAAGTTATCGAAAATATTTCGTTCGTGGCTACTCTAGTAACAAGAATAAAACCCCTAAACACAATTAGAACCATTGGGTTATTAAACCTATTAAATTCTAATGAGAACAGTTTGAACTCCGAGCATATGACCCCATCAAACAGTGTCTTATCAATGGGGCCTTGACAAACGTGTAACAAGCAGCAACAAATTAAGGAAATTAAAGCCATTGAGGCTGATGAGCAACAAAAAGAGCAGACAGGTTAGGATGAACTCTTATTTAAATTGCTAACGCTTGCAATGCGCGGGGTATTTTATTATTAACAACACTATAACCGTCTCAAAAATTGATGCCCAAAAGCGGACTCGAACCCCGATCTCCACCTTTCGCGGGTGTTGCTCTGAACCATTGAGCTGTTTGGACACTGGCTTTTTGAGACGATTTTAGTGTAGTTGATGAGAATGACAGTTCTCCAAGGAGTAGAACCATGAGGCTGTGAATACTCACAGTCACTCTGATTCTAGTGACGCTATAACACGTCAAAACCTGTCAAACTCCAATAACTCCAATTTGACGTTGGATTCGTTGCTGTATTAGGATGAAATCTTATTTAAATTGCAAACGCTTGCAATGCGCGGGGTAGATCGGGGTTCGAGTCCGCGTTTGGGCATTAATTTTTGAGACGGTTATAGTGTTATTAAGAATAAAAAGCAGACAGGTTTATCAGAACAAGGTTTTGGCCCACTTCAAAATGTGACATGCCATGTGCTCATTTACCGCAGGCATCAATCCTAGATACTCAATACTAGTTGAGAACCCCAGAGGACCCCAATAGTTTCGTAGAAGACCAGGAGAGTCGTGAAAAGTTGAAACTATCCATTACCAATAAGTTAGGAGAGCGACAACACCTTAATGGGGTAAAAAATGTTACACCAGTAAAAATGACAAAAGCCCGGACGCAATCTTTGATGCCTACCTCAGCGTCGACGCTGGCGTTTGAGCTCCGTCGCCTCGGCGACGGTGTTGGCGTGGCTCGCGGCGGCGGCGGTTTGTCCAGAAGCGGGCGCATCGGCCGCCGCGGAACCGGGAGGCCGTGAATGCCGTCTGCGAAATAAACAAGGCTCGTCACCTGGCTAACGTTTCCTCAAAATTGCTGACATTCGGTAACCGTGCCTACCGTAGTGAGTGGTTGGCCGTCGCAGGTCGCTGCCGATTGCGACACCAGCCAATAGGGAGGCCGCGTTGAGCAGCGCGCGATCGAGAGCCCGTCCGCCTGTTACGCCCCCTACTGTTGTTACGGGAACCGAGGGGGGCGGAAGAACAGGCTCCGCCCAGTCCGGCTCCGAGAAGTCTGCAACGTGGCAGTTGCTTAGTAACAGCAGCCTAGCAACCAAACACTGGCCTAACCGTGCTCTAAAAAAACCCTTACTCTTGTGTACATAGACTCCGAACAAGAAACCAAGGTAGCCCGAGAAAAGAGTACACACTAGATACCCCCCCCCCCCTTCATCAAAATAATAGCCATAACCACCGAGTATACATCATCATAATGCCAACTTAAATAAGAAATATGGCATATTTATCCCAGCGTTGTGTTGAAAACAATGGCCAACCAAATAATGCCAAAGTAAAACCTTTCTTAGGAGTTTTTATCACTTTTTACACATTCTTATCACATTTTAATATTTCTCGTGTGGAATGGCCGGATCTCCTTCCACATAAAATAAATCTGCACACTTGATATAGTTATTTGCTTAAAATCTGAAAATATTTTAGAAAACTCACTCAATTTGGATTGGCTTCAGAATTGTGTATGTTTTTGTTAAATGAAAGACGTAAACCATTGAACATATGATTAGCTGAAGGGCCAGCTTTCGCAATACTTAGGTACTTCAAATTAATCAGTTCCTAGACAACCCAAGGAAATATCAAGGGATTATAGCCTGAGATTAATTTATTTTTGACTTGGCAAGGACCTACTTAAGCAATGCAAACAAACAATGTTTGGTGAGTAAAAATGTGAATAGATGAATGTCACATAGATCCCACTGAAACTTACCACATTATGATTCTGCAAGTTGACTAAGCACTTTCTGACAGTTTGAAATCTCATGATAACTGTAGATCAATCTTGCAACAACAAGCATTACAGCGGATGGCATAGCCAATTGGTCCATCAAAAAAATTGAACACTCAAATGCAGCACCATTTCCCAAGTCAGGGTCGATGGTTATTTAAAAAATTTAGAACATAAATTTGAATTGTACTTTACTTTGCATAAAATATGCAGCACCAGAATATGAATCTTTAAATATAGGGGAGAATAATTCCAAAAGCCATCATATTATTAAGTGAATTAATTAACAAAAAGCCAAGATAAAATGAGAAAAGTTTCCAATGTACCAAAGACGAACAAAGGCTCTCAACTGATTATTGCCAGTTATTTGTTACTCAGGCTTTCAAAGAAATGTATACAAAAACCGCACCCAATCAGGCAAAGCATGCATTGATCGCAAACGAAAGAGACGAGTAGAGAAAGAGTGCGCTAGTTACCGTTGGCAGGGCGTGAAGTTGGAGCAGCGGCGACGAAACCAAGGAAACCAAGGAAACAGTTCACCTCAAGGCGACGCGTTTATTGGCGACGGCAAATTACAAAAACGATACAGCAAAAACACTTGCAGGCTACGACTACAATTAAGAATAACAAGCCACCTGCGACTCTCTAGCCGTTGGCTAGCCACTGCGTTTCCGAGAGGTTGAAATTCCTCTCGTCAAAGCATTTTTTTCCGCCATGCATGTTCGCAGGTGGCTTGCCCAGCGTCCAATAGGGACGCATGATACAGGAAACAAAGTACAATCAAATACGGCACCCGGATCCACTGGGCCTGCCGGCAGCTTGCACACCAAGCAAGTCGTGGTGGTAATGAAAGCATTCCAAAACTTACTGGGTCAGTTGTGCCTCTATAAAAATCTAGCTGGTTCTGTTCAATAACCACAAAATCAACTAACAGTTATGTAGAATTTTCAGGATGTGAACCAACAGTAAAAATAGCCAACACTGTCTTTTATTTCAGCTTCAGTGAGTTAATGTCGCTAGAAGGCTGTGAGTCAACCAAGGCTGTGAGATACAAAAAGATGTTTCCATGGCAACCCAGTAAGTATCGGCATGAACAAAGCGGCAGGCCCTCGTTTCTTCCGAGCGCTGCTAGGCTACGGCACTACGACAACGCTACGTCAAGCATGCCACTCACAGATTTCCACCGTCCCTTCCTGGCAGTCTGAGCGGCCGAGGGAACAAAACACCATCACCATTAGTCATCTCTCGTTAGTACTTTAGTTCCGTCACGCTTGGCACGCGTTGCACACCCCGTTCCTCGTTGTCTTGTTGTACGTTCAACTCGTTTGATTAGCAAGAATCGCTTTAAGTCCCGGTGAGAGTGAGAAACAACCTCGCTTGAACCCCTCGACCAATCTTTAACCACCGACACGAAACCAGGAGCAGCGAAACTCTAAATATACAATAAAACTAACAAAACTGAGCTGTGATACACCAAATACGTCCGCCACAGAAAATAATTTCTTTGCCTATCGCTTCGACGTTGTTTTCGTTTGTTTTTCACAGAAGTGTGAGCGATTGGATGGGGGAAACTCAGTTCAAATCTTATAAGCAATGTTGACCACATTGATCCTTTCGGTGCCGTCACCTTGATTCCAGTGATTTCAAATCGGACACAAAACATTGGATTACTTTGTCGCACGTTCGAGTACGAAATAAATCCAGATAAACATGTGCATGTGGCCAATAAGCTTGTCAATATCGAAAATGAAACTGGATCCGCCCAACAAATGTGGTCGCGATTCGATATTGGTAGAGAACGGGTCACGCTGGCTCCACAAATTATTAACGAAACGTATCTTCAAAACAATCTAGCTTGATAAATTATTCATGCTACCACTCTAAGACAACAGATAACCTAGCATGTTATGTTAAACCACATTTTCCGAGCCAAAAAAAACCATGACAGTAAATCCATTACTTTATCTGTTAAGAAGTTTCAGAACACTCTCTGCAAGTCTTCAAAATCCAAGGCTTTGTTAAAGCTAAAGATGTTTGAAAACAATAAACACAGAAAAAATAATGGCAAGGCTTGTCCCCCCCCCTCGACAGAATTTGCACATTCAACGCACTCTCTTAGGAAGGTAAAACCACCTTGAAAATCGAGAGCCGTCGATTGAATCGGTGCGATTCATCATCACACTCAGAGCGCCTCCCACACGCGACCGTACACTTCCGAGTCCGACTTCTGCTCGTCAGACCGGCTTTCCGAGCCAGACCGAGGTTTCTGATCGGCCGATCCCGCCTGACTGGCTGACGTACCGAGGGTGAAGTCCGGCTGCAGATGCGGTGCCGATTTGCTCCAGCGCTTGTTGCCGACAGCGACTCTTCCCATGATGTCGCCGCGTTCGCGCTGGTGCACGGAGCTCGGGCCCCACGTCTGGCCCTTGGTACCGCCGATGTCTCCGGGGACTGCAGCAGGCGCAACATAACCGCAATCTGGTCACACGCGTGGCTAGTCTAGACCTTGATACCTGGGAGTGGTAACCTGGCCGGATCTCTGCGCTTTGCGGAGCATGTCTGCGAGTCTGGACATATATCTAACCTTAACTAAATCCTCACCCAATCTAATTTATTGAGCCATATTCAAAGAAATATTCATGGCATTACCTAGCCTTAAATAATCCGACGCCGTAGCTAACTCCTTGTGCTATAGTTCTAGAAATATTTCTGGGATTACCTAGTTTTACCCTCACCTTAGCTAACTTCTTGTGCCACTAAGAAAAAAAAAGACACCTACAACAAAGACGATCATGCCTTACGGCTTCCTATAACAGCTAGAAAACTTAACATTATCTCTTGGCTCAACTACTAAGTTGAACTGCCATTTACAGCATCTGAAATCTACCTACTTGCTTGCAAATGCCCAAGGCAAATTCTGAAATGCAGTTCTCGGCAATAAATCAAGGTTCTGCTTGACAATCTAACCTAACCTAGCTTTCACACCCAGTGCAAATAACTGACAACCAAAGTCTAGAATAAAAATTAAGATAAAACTGTTACCAATGAACTCAAGTTTTACAACGTCAAACTGCTAGCTAATTTTCATTCAAATTAACAAAGTGAGTTCCAGCCTAGAGCTTGATTGGAGCAAAATGCTTGCATCTTCATGCAAAATCTCAATGGCAACTTCGGGGCAACCTAACCCAACTTCAGCGAGCGTTGAGCGGTTCACTCACGGGCGATCGCTCTCAGGCGCAGCGTTCCGGGGCTTCCTGGAGGACTCGCTGGCAAGAGGTTGCTGCGAGACAGCGCTGTATTTTGCACGGTGATCTTGTGCCGGAAGTCTGCAGCAGAAAATACAGGGATCTCAGAAAGTGTTCTGACCAACACTCAAAGGCGCATCACAACCTTTTCAATACTTACCCACAAAAATCTTTGCTATGGCCAATTTTTTAGAAGCAAAATTGGCGGTAATTTAAAATAGAAATGCCAACCCCTGGAAATCACAGCCAAACAAGGCTCGTAAAATAATTATTTCACCTAAGTCATCGCTTTCTGGCTGCAAGTCGACTCGTGAAATGCAAAACAGGCACTATGTCTTATTTCTTTCCTAGCCAGACGATCTGTTTTAGCTTTGCCAGATAAGTATCTTCAGCCTAGTGTCAAACTTAAAGAACTGTGCACAGAAATAAGTTCAACCTGCCATTCTTCCCATGGTTGTAAGTCTGCAAACCGTTAAAATCCCATTTCTACCCGCAATTGTTCGGAAAATGGTTGCTCGCCGGTTATCATGATTGAGGTTTTCTGTGATTTCAAGACTTTTCCTTGGCAACACTGGAATGTTAATGCACAATAGGGCACAACTGTCCTCTTCTCGACTCATAGACCCGGAGCCATATAACAGAAGACTCCCAAGCAAAGCATGCGACATGCCTCAAACTCACCTGACGGGTACGAGATGTTTTGCAACTTGAGACGAGACCGCTTGAATTTGCCTCTCCGCTTGTTAGGCGTCGGTGTCTGCTGTTGGATTATCATTTGTTTCAGCTCACGCTCAAACAGATCCTGTTCCCTAGCCAACAGCTCCATCTCCCTGCGGCGGAGGCTCTCGGCTACCTGTAAAGAATATGGCAATACTTAAAAAAAAAATCTTAAACATAATTTGGTTTGGACAGAAATTGTTAAGTTTCTCCGAAATTTCTTGAATGCCAATGCCATAAAAAAATATTTACTCAGTGAGTAAATCCTTCATTTCTCTCCTTCTTCCCTTTCAAATGAAGGCTTTTTGGCATCTTGTACTACCGACGACTTGCCTATTTATCATTACTTTGATCATTACTAGGTAAGTGAGCTTTTATAACAAAATGAATGAATGGAAAGACTAAATGGTAGGTATTGAATATAAAAGCATTGGATGTTACATAAAAGAAAAACAAAACACAACCTTGACTTCAACCATATCGTAGATGTAAAATCTTATGTAAATTACGTATGCTTGCAATGTGCAGAGTATTTTATTGTTAGGACCACTATAACTTCTAAAAAATTAGCGACTCGAATTACTGCCCAATCACCGACTTGAACTATGATCTCCAGCTTTCACTGGCGTTGTTGTGATGATTGTACCTGTCTCTGCACCAGCTGGGTCTTGGTCAGCTCCTCCTCGCGGCAAAGCAGCTCCTTCTCCTTCATTCGGAGCCCCAGCAAGACATCCTCGATCTCAACCTTCCAGTCCTGCTGCATTATGTGGAATGACTCGTGAGGTGTTTGCGTGAAGGCCGAGTGCACTATGTCGTCGAGCGTGGCCAGGATCGTCTCAAATGTGGGTCGATCGTGTGGGTCGGCCTCCCAGCAAGCGGCCATCAGCTGGCGCCACGCATGGGGGCACGTAGATGGGATTGGGAGCGTTAGCTTGTTAACGGCCACTCCGTAGGCGACGGCTAGCGCATCGATACCCTTGTATGGAGTCTCGCCTGTCAGCAGCTCCCAAAGGACCACCTAAGATAGGGGGGAAATATGGATTATTATATAATAATTTGTTAGCTTTGCTGTTCAAGATAAACTCACTACTATACGTTACATTTCTCAGAGAGTTTGAAATCACTGCCGTGAAGCAAAGATGATGTATTCAAGGAAATAATTTTTTACGGCAGTTTTTAATGCAACAACTCTGTCAGAGCAAGGGCTTTTTGGTTTTTGCATTGCTTTTGTTAAGTGATTTATGAAAATCTGCAGCCCACACTGGAAATAATATTACCATGGACCAGAATCAGTGACTGCATATAAATGTTTGAAAATTAGTCCCTCCGTTGATAATTTAATATAAATTTAAAAAAAAAAGAAAGAAAAACTTGATCCTCGAGTCTATAGGTGAGAAAAGATGCAGGCTGGTCAAGGTATTAAAGTTCGATAGCCATCAATACGCTGAAACTCTCAGAAAGCTTAACACTCACCCCGTAGCTCCAGACGTCGGAAGCCTTGGAGAACGTCGACGTCTTGATGACTTCGGGAGACATCCAGGCGTAAGTGCCGGCAGCTGACATGCGTGTCGTCTTGTAGACCTCGCGGGCCAGTCCAAAGTCGGTGATCTTCAGCGTCTTGAACTGCAGTCGGTCTTCCTCGTGGATCGGCTCGGACAAGAGCACTGAAACGGGCCGTGGCAAAATAAGCACAGGGAACCAACATCAGACTGGCATGTTCGCATAGCCGTCAATATCGTTAAGTTTTGTCCTCACTCATTGCTAGGAATTTATTATTGGACATGTGAAGCGAGCGTAACAAAAGCTCCATTTAAAAAACATAGATAACATCTTTTGTTTTGATTCCAGCCTCAAAAAATTATATTTCTTTTCTTCCTTTTACCCACCTGATGCACTAGTGTAAAGCAAGGATGTCAGATGGAAGTTTCCCTGAAACTTAGCAACAGTCTAAACGAGTATTGGTCGAACACTTCTAGTAATCTCACCGTTGGAAGACTTGAGGTCGCGGTGAATGAGCGAAATCGGCGCCCCTGAGTGAAGGTAACACATGCCCCGCGCGATCTGTATGGCCCAGTCCACGAGCACGTCAGGGCGTATCCGTCGGCCGGCCAGCACGCGATTCAGCGATCCTCCTCGTGCGTACTCCATGACAAGACAGAGGTTGGGCATTTCACGGCAGACACCCTCGAGGGAGACCACGTTCTCGTGTTTGAGCAGCCTGTGAGAGAGACAAACTGGTATAACCAACACAGTTTTCGCTTTTGCAAACAAGGCCTCGGTTCCCGATTTTAGATCTGGCTATACATATCCATGCTTGCACCATGCCCTATAACTTGTTACACATGTCCCTGGCTCCCATTGAAGTTGCCAACGCAGAATATAAAAATAGCCGACACACAGCAATGTATTCTATTGGAAATACTATGTATCTATATTGACACCATGCCCAACACAGATTTAGTATATATATATAATAAATTACCTAACGTATTGTATGCACTTACCAGAATAGCTTGGCCTCCTGAAGCACGTTTTCCAGTGTGACGCTGGCGTCCTCGTCAGGATCTTGTCGCGCAGCTTTCACCGCCACCTCTTGGCCGCGCCAAACGCCGCGGTAAACCTTGCCGAATCCGCCCACGCCGATCACCTGTAGCATCCACATAGAATAAAACCTTGCCGGAACAATTCAAAGCATTCAAGGAAGTAATGGGGACATGGAACATTTTCCCTCTAGCTCAGAAGTGTTTAAACATAAAGTATGGAATACAGCCTCTTATGTCTGTTACTTCAAAAGAAGATGACTTTCATCTATTATCGATGGACAACAGTATAGATTAAAACTGTACTGTATCAACTAAAACAATTTACAAGTAAACTGCAGAATTAGCTAAAATAGTTGCAATTTTATGTCATTTAGACAGCAAAACATGTACAAGCAAACAAAAATTACACAGCAATGACAGGTAGACTAACCTCCTCCAGGTCTAGTTCTCGGAAGTCTATCTCTATTGGCTGCATGTCTCCGATGACACTGCTCACGTGTCCAGCCAAGTCCTCTTCGGCAACAAAGTTGGCTGGGAAGATGCCCACCTTGTCTCCCAGCTTCCCGGTCCACCAGCCTTCATCTCCTGAGATCTTTGCATCTTTTGATAGGACCTGCACAAAAGTAAAAGGGTTAATACAGTCCAAAAAAAGCAGCCAAACACATTCCTAAGAAACTGAAGAGAAGAGATGTGTTAATTGTTTCTAGATTTGTGTTGAGTGTTGACTTTTATAGCACAAGTAATACCAAATCTTACAGCTTCTTTTAACAGACAACCAAAACCTTCTATCCCTTTTGTTGAAAGAAAAACATTAAAATACAAAATCCAAGTAGAAAAAAATGGAATTTTATTGGGCACTCAATCAAATTAGTCTTCGCAAGAAATGGAAAAAAATAATTGGATATTTCAAAATTAATGCGACAAGAGGTGCACTTTGGCTTTAGTTGGTCGCCGTCACTACTCAATACTCCAATTGACGCCAGATAAAATTGAACATAACTGGACACTCCTTGTTCACAGTATTTGCCCTGTATTTTTTAAACTCTAGGTATTATCGGAAGTTTCTTGGCTCTAAAATCAGGCTTCTAGAATTGCGGACAGGAGAAATAAACAGTCAGCATCCCAATACATATGGTATAATACATAGGAATTTAGCATCTGGTAGAATGTTGGCTGTTTTGAGGTAGCAGCATCCTGATCACTGCTCAGGTGATGTATTCCAAACTGAAAACAGCTACATATCAGCTGTAAGTCTGTGTGTCTGTCAGTGGCTTGGTTGATATAACGTGAACAAAGCTAGAAGTACGTTAGCATATCTTACGATACCCATTCAAAGCAGCCTCCCTTGCAGCCTTGCTCAGTTTTTAGTCTCGCTAACAGCCCTGGCACCAAGAAGGGCCGAGTCTGTGCTCACCTCGACGATTTCACCTCGGCGCAGGCTGAGCTCATCCTCCCCCTGAGCGCGGTAGTCGTAGAGCGCGGTCCAGAGTGCGGCGCTGAGGGCCGCCTCGCCGTTGGACGCATCCCCGTTAACGCTGCCCGTCAACGCTGCCATGGGCTGCGAGCTCGGAGGCATCCGGCCGCCAACATCACCTGCTGCACGCAACCTCGGTCGAAACCTCGGTGAGCACCCAGCACCCAACGAGCCAGCTCTCACGAGAGCACTTTGTGATTAGAGCTAGCAGAGAAGTGATGGACTCGCGCTCGCCATCTTGGCAGGCTGTCTTGTTTGTGGGCCGAGTCACCGTGGGGTTCACGCACGCTGGCTGCTTGTCTGAACCTGGGTGGTAGCTGGGTAGGGTCGGGGCGAGCTCACATCGTCCCGTTGCACGCCGAGATGAAGTCGAACACCCGGAGATGCGACGGGAAACATGAATAACCTCGAACGGGATGAGCGTACGTGACAGGAGCTTCTAGGCGCGACCCACAATGCAACATTACTGTCACCCCCACCAAACCCCCACCACCTGCGCGAAACGACGCCCGTGTTCAGCTGTCAAAATCGCCGCCAATTTCAAAATGTATTAGCAAATCCTTGCCCTGCCTTGCCCCATTCGCAAACCCAAGTGTAGCATCTAGATCAAACAAATCCAATGCAATTGGATACTCACTGGAAGCCACAGGGAAGGTCGTGCAGCTAATTTAATTCAAATGTTGACTAAGCTTGAATTCAAATTCTTTAAATCGAAGGGAAAATAAGAATTGGTGAAGAGGAGCGAAGAATACGCAGCCTACGGAGGAAGTTGACCTTAACACTCGTTGGTACGGCCATAAGTGACAATGTTGCAATTCATTTACCTGCCTTTTGGCACTCTTAACTTTTTAAGGGAATGAACTTTAAATTAAGCCACGTAACATTTAACAGACTGTTCTTATTCATCAAACACATTTTATTCAGCGAGATTGGGTTTCCAAATAGTCTCACAGCTTATTTTAACTGTATAAGGCCAGATGACTACTATACAGACAAAGTGGTTGTAAGCCAAACTGTCAAATCGAGTTCTGACTTATGGCATTTCGTTATTTCTTGCAGCTTACGCGCATTTGATTCTAACCTGAAAGATTGGTGTACACGTAATACCGTAACTGTTTCATTGTATAGGTTTGTAAGAAAGAACTGCTGGAAGTCCAATCAGGCGGTCACCACCGGTGCCACATTTTGGAGGCTCGTTTGCCCCGCAGAAAGCTTCACATTAGTGCTGGTAGTCTCACTAATACTTTTGCTAATAACAGGGAGAGATCTGTACCAATCCCTATGACCACAAGAAAAATTGCAGATTCCAGTTGCTGGCAGTTGTCTCAATCGTACAAGCTATTCCAGTGCCTGCTAGGAACATCTCATGCTTATTTCGTATTTAAGTTCAGCATTAAGCTAAAATAACTATTAGCTGGACCACCCAGACCTCTCCAGGCTGTCACTTTGCCCATGACATTTGACAGTCTCCTCCAAAGGCAGTAACATTTTCTAGGATACAACTATAAGCGTGATTGATTTGCAAGCCAAATGCACATACTAGTACTGTTTAAATTCACACTTTTTTATAATAAAAATACACATTTCACTCAGCCACATTCATTGTTTTTTCACTCTGTGTTCAATTGACGATAATAGTTATAATCGGTTTTCCATCCAATTTTAAAATCTGCCTCATAAATGTATTTAACACTTTAAAACTTAACACATTAGTATTATATTTCTAAAGCTTCAAATGGCATGAATGTTTATGTGAAAAATCAATTAAGTAACACCACAAACAGTTTGGGTGCTTTATAAGTGCAACATTTGTGGATCCATTTAGTGGAACTCAGACTCAACCTATCACCCACGTGGATGTGCCAGTCATTGTTGAGTGGTCGACACACAAACCCTTGTATCTAGTGTATGACCCATGGCTTTGTAGGCTACAAATAGTATACTAGTTCCTAAGCTGTTTTCACAAATAAATGGAAAAAATAGATAGAAAGTTCATCTTCTTACAGAATACATCACAAAACTGGTTTGACATATTGTTTTAATAATAATATTTGTTTATTGTTTGTCAAAATCAAGGACATAAAAAAAGGCCTAGTGTTCAAAACAAAGCTTGCTACCCAGGCAATCACCCTCAATATCCCTCCTCCAGCAACCGAGTTTGTCCATCAAACAGGACCTGACGGACGTTCATGTTGATACGCGAGGCACAGAGGAACGCATCTAGCCGCTGCCATTCGCTGTCTTCCGATCCATCAGAGTCACACTGCAAAGAAAAGCATTTTAATGGCATTGCAAGGCAATCGACAGGCAGCGTATTTTGGTCTTGTATTTATCCTTAAGTTCAAACACAAACAGAAATGTAAGTCTTCAATACATTTGGTTGGCAAAACAACTGTTTTTTCTGTCATTGACAGTAAGGAGTTGATAGGAATGTAAGAGGTGGACTGTACAATTCTATGGTACAATGTTTGATAGTGGGGTAAAGTAGTTCTCAAGTTGTATACAATGCGACACTGTAAATTTCTTCTTTTAAATGTCTGCAAGTTATAAAACCAGATTACAAAGTTAGAAATCATAGTAAAGCGTTAAAAAGGGCCCTTCAATCGGTGATGCCCAAAGTCATATAAATCTTTTCTTCAAAGACCTCAGCAGGTAATTTCTGAGAGCAGCTGGAAAATGTTGACAGTAGAAGCCATTTTTCCAAGAGCTCTGCAATTTTCATCAACTCACTTGATCTTGGCGCCACGCTGCTTGCTTTGAAATGATGACTCGTGGCACGCCGTGCAGACAGAGTCGGCTTTCTCCCGACATCACGACGGCGTCACCCGAACGCAGCATCAACGCCTTCGCCGGCACCTGACGGTATTTTACTCTGTCAGGTTTTAATCTAACTTTCCCAAATTGCCTCTGTTAGGATTTTCATGGGCTGGGGTTCTTACCAGCCATTAAATGTGTTGATTCTGTAGGGTCAGGTTTTACCAAATTCTTCCTCCTTGTTGAAGTTTTGTTAAAACTATTGCCATGGTGACTTCCAATTATATGTAGTGAAATTCAGATGTTTCAGAGTTAGAGGCCCACCGTACAGTTAAAAAGTTTGGTAAAACCTGACCTGAATGCTATAGTCACTATAAGTACTATATGTACTTATAGTTGTAATACTATAAGCTTAGAGAAAATAATACGGTAGGGTAGAGCTGTATAAGGATAGGGCGAGTTTCTGCCCGATTGAGGTTGGTGTTCTGGTATGACGCTAGGGCGTAGTATTCGACGGTGGCGCCAAACGGTGATTGCTAGTAACTTTTTGACTTCTTTATCGACGTGCCTGAGGCTAACTAAGAAATAAATTCTTTGGGTCGAGCCAGGTACATCTGGTGGGCTCGAAAGGTTTACTATTTTTAGAAACTCAGAATCACAAACAATTGTAATCTTTTTGCTTAGCAGACTAGCGAAATATAAGGCCCCCGTTTTACCTGCGTTTTCAAATACTAGCTGAGAGTGGTTTCGGTAAAAGCGACCTTTACTCACAATGCGGCAAAACGTACTCCTCACATATTATGCATAAAACAGATATATTTACTTATTTGTGGAGTCAATCTTATTCCCAACATTTGATGAATTCTGTTAACTGAATATGCGATTTGTTAAGGCCTTAATCTTGGTTACAAGATGCTTTAGGCATTTCCTGTGGCTGGCACAAATGTGTCTGGGGATGATATGTTGAAATTAGTGAAACAAAATATCATAGCCCTATTTGAAGCGGGTGCGGTCGGTCGTGCTTTCACATGTGACCAGGGGTCGAACTACCAATCTCTAATGAACAGGTTGAATCTGGAGCTTGGCGAACAATTTTTCAAACACCCAATTGGTCGTAAAATATATGCTCTTTACGACGTGCCACATTTGTTCAAAAGCATCAGAAACAATTTGATCAGCAAAGATTTCTTTGTCGCGCTGGACGGTGTTGTCCAGCAAGTGTCTTGGCGCTATGTGCGAGATGTTTATGTCATAGACTAGGGATCAAACTTGGCTAGAGACAATGTTAAGTTAAGCACTCGACACATTGCACGTATTAAATTTAACAGAATGTCTGTGAAACTGGCTGTCCAAGAGCTCTCGGGGTCAATGGCGGCGTTGATAAACACGTTGATTGGGACCGGAGAGTTAAAATCGAGAACTGCATCGTCCACTGCTAAATTCATAGGCTTCCTCAATAATCTCTTTGACGCACTGAACAGCGTCAAACGGACATCGCGGAACAGGCTTTATCCCCCTTGCTTCGTAGGGCTCAGAAATACCATCCGCGCTATCCTTGAATTGTGGAATGATTTGAAAGCAGAGGGTTATTATTTCCTCCTCACTGCTCGCTTGAACCAAGATCCCATTGAGTGTTTGTTTTCGATGATTCGAGCTCGTGGTGGACTCGATCGCAATCCAACGACTCGGAAGTTGATTCGCTTTTTGGTGGCCATCATTGCAATGCAGTTTATAAGAGTGTCGAAGTCATCGAACACAAATCGTAGGCAAGACAATGATGTCAACTTATTGACCATCATGCCGAGTTCGGAGAATAATGTTATCATTCCTGATAACGGAGAGGATTTCCTTGATACTGAGTGTCCAATTGAGACCATCGATCTTCCTGGCCACGATTAAGTTGAGAACTCCGTCGTTGACATTCCGACCATGGACGAGAATCTATCTCGGCTAGAGACTGACGATTTGATAGACGAGACCGAGTTAAGTGAGGAGGATTACTTGGCATTTCAGTCAGTTTTTGACAAAAATTACAGCTCTGTTGACTTGCCAGGCATTGAATCTGATCCTGCTGCGTCTCTCGAGGCAAATACAATTAGGTACTTTTCTGGCTATGTCGCAAGGATTTGCATCAGAAAGTTAAAATGTGATCAATGCCAAATCAACATGGTCAAACCAAATCAAGATCTGCAATTTATTCTAAAATTCTAAATTCTATTTTACAAAGACAAAGACGACTTGGGTGGATTATGCCCCCCGACCGACATGATGACTGACGTTTCAAGACTTGCACTTCAAACCTACGTTAATGTGACGCAACGAACATTTCATGAACCACGACTGATGGAAAGGATACTGGACGCAGTGACTCACGAGGTTGAATGTTTTTACCCTGACTGGCTCTCGGACGGTCCCTGTCTTTCACATCGACAATTCGCTTTCCGTCACTTAATTTTAGTGAAAATCAGGAAAGAGTGTGGATGGACATCAAGGAAACTACGCGAGCCAACGCCTCGGGCAAAGACACCAATAGATTCTCAGAAACTCTCTCGACCTAGGCAACATTCTTCCCTTCCGGAAGCCGATCGGGCAAACCAAAAACTTAAAAACTTACGACACACGTGAGTCCATGTGAGTCTTTCGTGCGTCCATGTCAGTGTCCACCACTTGTAAACCTTAATCGGTGTGGGGGCATTGTTCAGTGCACAACTCACTCTTTCTCGCCGTTTATCAGTCAGTTTTACCCTGCCCTGTCGCTTTGACAAGTCAGTTGGATAAACAACACTGGTTCGCGTCGAATACCTGCTCAGAAGAAACAAAAGGAATTCTGTTTTCACCTTTGCCTCGGACATACTTTATTTTTCCTGTACCTTGAGAAAAAAATTCGCACTAATTTGTGACAGCAACTGAAGGGATCGGATTATTTCTGTTGATTATCTATTTCATAAGTCGCAATTTTATAGCATAACACTTAAAAATGAAACGTCATCCAGAAACCTATCAAAATGTTTCAGATTTAGAATTTTTTAAACAATTAGTTGCAGAAAGAAAATACCGCAGTCAAAGATTAAATTCCACTTTTATATCAAACAAGTAACGAACCTGAATGAGCCTGATGTTAAATATCTCTTAAGATTAAAAGTAACCATCGAAAAGAATGAAATGGATTTCCTTGTTTCAAGTCACAGAGTCCATGTGTCCATTTGGTATCGTCTCACGCAGGTGGTTTTGTGCTGCCAGTTTGGAACTGGTGGACAGAATGGTTGCTACCCGCTTCTAAAAATAGCACACCCTTTTCGCTACCTGGCTATCGCGATCCCGCCGACAGGCTCACAAATATCGCATTTTCTGACATAGCCTGAGCCGAGTCGGTAAGGTAGTCATGTAGTTCCTAGGCAGTGCCACTAAAATCCCTCAATCGCTAGCTGCTGGCACCCCAAACGACTGCTGCGATCATGGTGTGATGCCAAAGAAGGTCCAAAAAGTTGACAGAAACTTTAACACAGACTGTACGGCTCTACCCTACCCGTATTATTTTCTCTAAGCTATAAGTACTTATTCGTCATGATAAGCAAAATTTGTTGTTCTATGCATAGAGGTAGTATGTAAATAGCTCGGGCTTAAATCAACATGCATGGCCTTTGAAAGATGTTTGACTAAATTTGACGGATCAGATTGATAAGTTAATTTTGGGAATTAATTAATAATAAAGTCAAAGAAAGTATTGGTGAAAAGTGTTTGAAGTGCAAAAGTCCCAAAAATAAATTATAATCTGGAGAAGAAAATTGAAAAATCTAGTGATTTGTATTAGTAATCTTATGAATAAGGCACAACACAAAATGCGTGAGACGGTAGGCAACTAACGCACAGTCAAAACGGACATTGAAAAAATCGAAATGAAAGAGAAAAGCGAGGCGCATCCAGTTGTCAGCGTTACTTTAGACTCTCCATTTGAAATTTTTTAAATAAGTTTTAGGATGTTACACGTAGGTCTCTGGTGATTTGGATGCCTTCGATTCTTCACTCTTCAAGGCGCAAACACACAAGCCATACTTCCTTTTCAGCCCGAACTTTCGTCACAGTCGTTTATCTCCTCTAAAACAGTTCAACCCCCCCCCCCCCCCCATTCTTCAAAATCGTTTTGTAAGCACAGAGTTCCACCTAACCTGTTGTTCCGAGTCTTGTGCCCCGACCAGGAAAACTGCCGATTGGCCAATGCTCAACGACATGAGTGGTGCAGCGTGGTTGGCTTCCGAATGATCTGTGTGACCCGACAGCGTTGAGTCACGGTCGTAGAAGTTGACGATTGCTGCCTGGGCCGTCATGGCAACGCCAGTGACAGCACCGACCACCAGGCGCGACAGGCGAGCAAGGTCGTCGGGGAAATCACTGCGCGCCTGCAAGAGGGTACTAAGTGTCTGACCGAGGTTTATATGCGACAAAAATACGCCAGTCTTTACCGAAGCATGTACAGTATTGAAACAGTAATTAAACTGAGTAATATTGGTAAGGTACACAACCACTTGCATCTTACAGACCCAGCAGCAAAAAAAAAATTGCCTGAAAGGCAAGAATGCAAAATTTCTTTTAGTGTAGTAATTCTCAATATTAATGGAATGCAGTAAGTGTCTGTTTGCACCAGAAACAAAGAAACACGAGGAAGATGTGTGGGTTAATCACTTGGCATTTGACAGATCTTGGCAAGGCATCAGCAGGACACCTTTAGCTATGTACGCAACTACCCAAGAGGCTTTCAAGAATTTCATTTAATTTGTGCATCCTGGCTGATTTTAAAGATTGCTGAAGTATTTAGCTGTATACATGTTAAATAATGTACAGTCTTGAGTTGACGAGACTTGCCTACTGTCGACGTGTAGATGGTTTAACCAACCTGTTCTGAATAGTGTTTAGTGTCCCAGTCGTGGTGGTATCCTAGTGTGGCCCAGCGGAGCCGCGGAGCCAACCACGGGCTGTGTTTGCAGGCCTCCCACCTGTGGTTATCGTCATGATGTTACTGAAGCTTAGTGTCTACAGAATTCAAACTGGGACGGTTGTAAAATAGGGCACGATGTGTTGTTGATTGAAGTTCTTTACCAAGCACCTCTAATCATGCAGCCTTATACTTGATTTCAGCTAGCCAAAAATTGTATGGCGTTACTTTGCACCGAAATGGGTGTCGCTTTAAATCGGACGACTTGGTCTGAAATCAAACCGTTTTCGTGTCAGCGTCTGCGGCTGCTGATATGTGTATAAAAAAAACTTAGAGATGCAAATTTTGGTTTGGCTAGCTGATTTAGCAAATGCTAATTGGTTGTCTTCCCAAGCATAAGATTTTTTTTTTCAGGTATTTTATTCTGTGGCAGGTGAAAGGTCTTTAGTTATCTTAAACATGATTTGATTTATCTGAGAATTAAATACCCCATGGTGAAAATGAAACCTCATAGTAACATATCTAGTTGAAATCTGACTTCGTTAAGTCTGGCGTTGTCAGCGATACCATCAGTTTTTGGTGTAGTGACATTGACTTGAAAGTGAAAAGTAAGCAAGGATCCCTTGGGATCATCGATTAATATTAATAGTGCGGCAGCCTCAGTTGGCCACAGCACCAAACCTTAGACAATGTGACACGAACTGGTAAAATGAGATGGAACTGCCTTCATGAGAGGTATGGATACTGTCCTAGATCGAGGGAGATACTCCTGTACCAAAACCTACCAAATCTCACCAGGCTGCAGCAGCTGATGCCTGTCTATGTTAAGCCGCGCGGGCGGCAGCGTGAAGTCGGCCACGCAGCGACGTGCCCAAAAGCGCTGTCCTGCGGCGGTGAGCACGTCGGGAATCACAACCAGGCCCGGGCGAGAGGACAATGTCCATGCGCGCCACTTGGCTAGTGGCCGCAGGCCAAGCTCCGACTCCTGACCTGCCCACTCGAGATGCACTGGAGTAGGAGACACCTGCGACAGCCGGCCTTCCAGTAAGAATGGAAATTGCAAACAGCCGGGACAGCAACAGAAAAGAGACTCACTTCAGGAAGAGATGCGGTCGACGAATCTCGAAAGTCTAGTGCAAGGGACATGTCTGGCGGTGGCCGCCTACTCTTCCAATACTTGAACTCGGCTTTGTACATTATTTTACTGTTCACGACATTGGTTCATATGGAATATGAAGGTGAGCTTTTTAGGTTAAGAACGACGCGGTTCGCACAGACAAGCTCTCTTGGATCAGCATGACAGCTAAACAAACTCAGTTTCATCGTTGGATAATCAATTCTTCCAGCGTTTTATCACTTCGCCATACTCAATCAAAACTAGGAGGGAAAATAAGTTGAAATCCTCCTATCACACGACTAACCAACGCCGTACATCCACGTCTTTTCGTTCCAGCACCTGAAACCGTCGTGAAACTGTAAAGTATCTCGATTACACATGTCCAAATGGTCAAGACTTGTTCCAGACCTCCAAAATTGATTTTAGGTGTTTAACATGATTAACATTGGTCTAACCACTCAACGGTTTAATCTTAGAGAAAAGAATGGAGGTTTAACATAGTTCGTTATTGAGTGGGTGCCAAGCCTTCCAGTCCTCCAGAATCAATGAGGATGGCGATGAACCTAGCCTAGCCTACATGGAAGGAGAGTTGACCAGGTGGCGCACCTAGTATCCATCTTTGGTCTATCCCGCGATAAAAAGATACCATGTAGAATCCCTTTGTATGCATTTCTTTCCTCTAGCTATTATGGTAAAGATGGCTCGTGAATCTAGAGTGATTTGCACAAAACATTCTCATAAAGTAGACAGCACCAAGAGGTCAACGAACGGGGTCAACAAAACATCGGTTTTCGTCAGATTACCGAAGTTAAGCAACATTGCGCTGGGTCAGGGATTGGATGGGAGACCATCATACACAAAACCAGATGATCGGGAGAGAGATTGAAGGGATGAAATTTAGTACAGCAAGTGCATACGCCTTGCTACTTAACCTCTAAACAGCGTGGATTAGTGGATGAATCCAGCTGTACGCGTTGGACCGTCCTTCAGAAGGGCAATACGCATCTTGGAGCTCGTCGACAGGAGTATGCTACGTGTCGGCACCGAGTTTCCCCTACTCCCTTCTAAGCTGGGATAGGTTTATCATCCACTCATTCGCCGATAAACTGCGCCTCTATTAACTGGTCCCCTATATTCTCGTCCTCAATGCAACATAAACTGCGCCTCTGTTTTCTCGTCCCCGGCGTTCAACTAAGTATTCTGCGCCCGGCAAAATTCGTTTTTAAGCTCCGCCTCTTGCACAGCTCAGTCTCACCAACTGCGCCTCTAAGGTCCCCAGACTACCCCTTGCCCGTGGCAACCCAACATACATCAATGTTGTGAGTGGAGGATCTACGTGCTCACAGGGATAGGGACCCACTGTTTTTGCCGGGCCATGTGACACTGGTCAAATGACATCAGTACATGAGTGTAATAGTGGATTTGACATGAAATCCCTTACCCTTTCCCTGTAATCTTTAACGATAATATTAGGTTATTAATATGCAAGGTTTGAGATTGATTTCTGTGGCGTAACTACCGGCGGGACAGTCAGGGCGACCGCCCCTGGGCCGAGAGGTTTCTCCTCCCCCCCCCTGGAAAAGCATGGGCTCGTGTCGTCTAAACTATGTTCCATTTAACGCAGTTCCCGACTTTCATTAAACGACTGGACCGTTTTCTGTTTCCAGGAGTGTATGTAGCAACGGCAGACTGCGTAAATATCAAAATTTTTATCGTCTACCGATCCCTGTGAGCACGTAGATCCTCCACTCACAACATTGATGTATGTTGGGTTGCCACGGGCAAGGAGTAGTCTGGGAACCCTAGAGGCGCAGTTTGTGAGCTGTGCAAGAGGCGGAGCTTAAAAACGAATTTTTTCGGGGCGCAGAATTCTTAGTTGAACGCTGGGGACGAGAAAACAGAGGCGCAGTTATTGGAGGCGCAGAAAACGATGCAGTGAATCTCACTATTTGAGATCAGCTGACTGTAGGGGCGCAGTTTAGTAACGTTGGGGACGAGAATATAGAGGTGAAGTTTATGGTTTCCATTCCACCAGTGCCGCAGGGCCCGTAGTCGTAAAAGTGCGTCGTTAAAAACCCACAGATTTAGGCTTTGGCTTTGGTCCATGACAGGGTGGGGATTCCGCTAAGTCGTGAGATCGGGAGATATTTCACACAGGAATGTATAAAGACGGAAATAAAATAGTAATTGCCACACAATTGGCTAATTCTTGAACCGTGGAAGAACGTTGAAGCTGAAGTCGATTTGGCGAATTGTCTGGCAATCGAAGATCGTTCCATTTTTCAAATAATTAAATTGCTAGAACTACAACTTTGTTTCAGGGACTTTAAGAAACAACGAATCAATTAATTTGTGGTGTTATCACGTGTTATTAGTAGCTATAACGACGTTTTATTTTGACATTGGGTTTTTTACTAGTCTAATGGCGTCGGAGAATAAATGGGTGATGAAATGGATGAGGATAAATCTAACTTAAGCTAGAAGGAACGGTAAGTTGGAAAGCACCTAGGTGACCACCGGTGTAACGTCCCTTTCGACGGTACAGCTCAAAATCCTCTACAGATCCTGGAGGTCGAGAGGTTGACAAGCAAGACGAGTGACGTTGTTGTACTTACTTTCATCCCTCCAACCTTCTCCCGAACAGAACAGATCAGGAGTATGAAGGTCGCCCATCTAAAGCTAACCCAGAACAGTGTTACTTAACTTCGGTGATCTCATGAGAACTGTAATTTTTTTTAACACCCCAAACCACCCATTCAATCGATTGTTTGCTAGTTAGATACATTGTCGTAGATTTGAAGCTTGAAGTAATTGTATTTGTAACTACTGTAGATTGTATTGCTAGAATGGATGTGACGATGATATGAACTGAAAATAACTATGTATGTTAATGTAAATATTTAGACTTGTCTCCATGCTTCCTACATAATATGTCATAATATGTACTAAGAGTGTTTTCTTCAGAAAAATGTAAATAAAGGAACAATTACAATTACAAATTACTTCCATCACCACGCCGCTTCTTGTTGGGGTTGAGCAACAATGCGTCGTTTCGGCTAGTGGGTTGCAACCATACACGTTGCGCAGTCATGTTTGGGAGATATGTCGGAAGGATGGATATTGGTATAATTAGCATTGATTACCAGAGGATTCCTGATCAAGTTGCAGTCATAAGTCGTTAAAACCACCAGGTATGTGTTGGTACAGAAGCGTACCAGTTACCACAAATAACAAACACTCGACACAATGTATGTAAATAAATTCTATATTGATAAACATTTAAAAAACAAAACGAACGGTAAGAAGAATTTTGCGAGGCGATGACGGCCGCCTTCGGTATGACGAGGAAAACCATCCGCCGCCTGCAACAAACAATTATGGAATTGAGTCATTATTGGACAGCCATCAGCACTTCACAAAGCACTTTTATCTTTGTCGGTGTTGGTCAGAATTGATACTGGTAGGAAATAAATGATTTGATCAATTCATTTAGATTTTAAGAAAAACTATTTGAAATGGGTTTTGAATGCTAAGTAAAGGACAACTAAATTTCCCGACGTTTCGTAACATGTACTAGTTACTTCAATAAAAAAAACCCAAGTATATCATATATTATATAAATATATATAACTATATTTAAATCAAGTAGACATGAGTCTAAAAACCATCATTTAGATTTTAGACCCTGGAAAAGTTGCGTGTTAACTCAAACCAGTGACCTTGCTCAGTCAACACGCCATACAAGTAGGTGCCCGACCCTAGCAATGTAGCGAGAAATAAGATTCGAAGACAATGCTGTCACCCACCCGTTAGGTGGCCGCGGACAGTGTTGCTTAGCCTGGCCAAGAATGCGGCGCTGATTTACTGATTTGTGGTGTTTAACGACTCACTGTTTTGACAACGGGCCCTGCGGGTCTCTGGGAATCGGTGAATGAGATGATGATAATGAGGATAATGATCAACCTAACATAATCTTGAAGGGGGAGCCCGGTGCCGACACGCGAGGTCTACTCCTGTCGAAGGGCACCAAGGGGACCACGGGCGTAACGTCACTACCGATGTACGGAACAACAGGATTCTTCCACAAGTCAATGCGGAGGCGATTAAAGTTGTTGAACTAAATTTTTCTTTCAACCGCCCAGTTCTTATCTGAACATAACTGGTCGTGTATATAATGGTCATCCATCCAATTTACGTGATCCATCGCAGTGTTGCTTAACTTCGGTGATTTCAAGTAAACCGGTTATCGCGTTAAACCGTTCGGTAAATGCGACGTGCACAGATAAGAATCATGAAGGCACAGTGCTTTTGGACCAATGACCGATGATTTTATTTATTTTTTAATTATATATTTATAGTTGACAGATTATACCTATCTAGTAAAAATAAGTCGCCTTCTAAGAAAAAGGTTAAGTATCACGCGTCTGAGTCAGAGCAAAGACCGATGTTTTTATTTATTTTTTGTTCAATTATTTATAGTTGACAGATTACTCATCCAATAAAAAAAAACCTCGCTTTATAATTTGCAGCTAATTATCACGCGCGATTATCACAATCGATAAAAATCAGTAATTGTTTTTATTGCTCAACCAATAGCAGAACACAGAGCGACACCGACAAAATCTCGAACCTAGCACTGGAATTAAAATACATTTCGCAATCCGTTGTTGACGAACGGCTGTTAGGTGATAACGAGCCGTTATCAGCACGCGGTTAGGGTAAAACTACGGTGCAAGAATGCGACGTGGGAACCACTCGTCCTTATCGCTGGTTTCAATTAAACGGAATCCGTTTATTACGAGACAATCAGTTGGGAGATAATAGCAGTGCAAGGTGCGCTCGCTATGTTTAGCGCATGCCACCGCTCGTGTCTGCATTTTTTAGAACTCTGAAGCATGTTGACAGCGAGCTCTTTGCACTGATCGTTTGGTATTGATGAACTATCGAAGGTTGCAGAGCACTCTTTTGGGTCACTGAACCACGGAAGTTGGCTTGCGACCTGTTTAATGGACAACATGTAACATTTAATAATCACTAAAGGATCTCTCAAAATCAGTTACCGCCACCGTTCCAGAAGGTAGCTTTATTTAAGAAATTTTGTGCATGATCTTTTCCTTAAACAACCGGAGCATGATTAATGCCAATTGACTTGGGACCTTTACGAGATAACAGTCGCGGGAGTTCGCTAGGGATTGCCAAAAAAAACCGAACCCAGAGGTCCAGACACACAAAGCGCTGGTCAGCAGATCGACGGGGCAGAGGCCGGTCAGTGCAAAGTACCAACGGCGGGAGGCACGTTACGTAACCATGACGCAAGCTCTCAACAGGTTAAGGTCGTTCACTCCTTCGGCTACTGGCAGCCACAGAACCGAGCTGATCCGAGCCAACCCGAAGGGCACTCGGCTAGCGCTGCCGCAACTTTATAAGGCCAGGATGGGCCAATGCGAAACTCAGCGAGAGTGTCACGGCCAGTCAGCTTCAAGGTGGAGTCGTGGGCACATTATCGTCGTTTCACTGTCAAACAAGCGAGAAGCGCGCGGACCTATTGCTGTTGCTGACGCCAATTGTGATTGGCTGTATCTTGTAGAAGACCTGTCACAAAGTGCTGACAGTTTTGCTCGTGTTCAGTCGGAAGTGCTCGGCAGTCCTCGGCAATGTTGGTTCGCCGCACGGCCACCAGGCTGGCACTCGGCCGTCGCTCGATAGTGCAGGCGCGCAGCTCGGTCAGCGCTTTCGTGGTGGGCAGCCGTATTGATGACGTCGTTGTCCCGCACGTGACGCTGCACGAGCGAGTGTGGCGCGATCTGGCGCGGTGGCACGATCAACCGGCCATCGTGAGTACCAATCAGTTTGTGAGAACAAGCTTCCTGTTATCGAGTGGCAGTCTTTTTGGGCCTTGCGTCACTATTCTAATGATATGAGTAGGTGATGATGAATATGAACTTGACCTAGTTTAAAACGGAGGACTGGGAGGGGACCATGTGACAACATGTAGCCGTGAAGAGCACCAAGGAGGTCTCCGGCGCGTGTCCTTTCCGAAGGACAATGCTACTTAAACAACAGAATTTCATCACAGACCAATGTTGACGGAAGGATGATAATTGATCAGCACGACGAATGAAGTTGTCATACTAACTTTAAGTTAAATTAATTTAACCTCTCCCCCGAACAGAACTATAGTTAAGGTCACGGTCAACGACCTGACCCAATGCAGTGCCGTTTAACTTTGGTAATCTTGCGAGAACCGGTGTTTCAAATACGCCAAACGGTTCTAAGCAGTTTCAACTACAACATGTAGTTTTGCAGCGGCTAGACAAAGATGGCGACGCGAAGATCTAGCGAAAGATGGCGACACTCGTGGTGGCCACCATGTGACGCGAGGCGACGTTGCCGCTTGTTACAGGAGTGTGGTGTGACCGGGCGCGGATTCACGTTCGGAGAACTGCGCGCGGCGGCCGGCAAGCTGGCAACGGCGCTGCACGGCGAGGGCCTGCGACCTGGCGACGTCGTTTGCGTGGCGTTGGCCAACGCGCCCGAGTTCCCGCTGGCGCTGCTCGGCGCGATGCAAGCCGGCCTCGTCGTCTCTACGCTCAACCCCAGCGCCACGGCCAGTACGTGCACTAGCGTTAAGAAAAAGAACCTTCTTTCCTTAGCAGAGAAATGTTAAAATTTCAACTCGTCTCGGCAAGAACATCTAAGCAGTGTTGTCAACTCTTGTCATTACCCTCACCTCTTCCCATAAGATAAACACCAGAAATAGATACCTTGGTAGATGATTCATAGTGCAAATCAATGGAAAATCAATCATTTCTGACAGATGGCATTTTTCAGAGGTAAATAGTGAACCATAAACAAGTGCGTAAAAAAATACTTCAGCAGATATAAGGCTTAACCCCCAGAAATGTGGGGATAAAGTTGTTATCACCATGGTAACACCCCTGAAAATCTGGAAACACCATCTTTGATTGGCAGATCATCTTGAATGATTTGAACGAGATGAGATCGATTTGGCTCTGTGGCACCTTCAATCAGCCCCTGTTGATGAATTTGCTCGATGATTTGTGGTGTATTAAATCTTTGCTGTCGAGAGGTTGATACGCCATTGACCATTGATACTGTTGAACAAACTTCAATCTCTACAACTTCTACCGAACCGAACTGGCTTTAACCATAGCGGTCACCCAACCAAAAAAAAACCTTTTAAAAAAATGTTGTTGCTTAACCACAAATTAGGCAACCTCGAACTGGCCGTGAGCACGGCAGTCAATAATCCGCTAGCTACCCCGAGACATAAAACTCTTTGTCCACGTGCGCAGGCGAGATGCGCGCGCAGCTGTCGGACTGCACGCCGCGCTGCGTGGTGTGCAGCGAGCAGAACATGGTGGCCGTGTCCGAGGCACTGCAGAGCGCAGGACTGCGCGCACTGCTCTTGGTCGCGCCTGCGCTCGTCGAACCCGAACGCCTAGTGCCCGGCGCAGTGTTGCTGCGCACACTGATCAGCGCAGTCGGTGACCAGAACGAGCCTGAAGTGCGCGCGCAGCCCGGCGAGGTCGCCGTCATCCCGTACTCGAGCGGCACGACGGGCATGCCCAAGGGCGTTTGTCTGTCGCACACCAACCTCGTGGCCAACATAGAACAGGTGGGCGTTGTCTTTTCAGCAGAGAACTTTCTTAGAGTGTAGTGAGAACGCAAGTTTTACGCACCCTCTACTGTTCCATTGTGGTAACTGGGTACAGTACAGGTTATTGCTGCAAGAAGCCTGTGAGGTCGCCAATTTTTTTCTGGTGCTTCATCCGTCTATCTCGCGAGAGGCACCAATGCAGGCGGAAAACGATAATCAGTTTGACGCGTCTATAAACCCCACTATTCATTCAGTGGTCAATGCACGCTGTTGTACGCAGCCCGCCCACTTTGCCTCTAGCCACCGACATGCCAAGTTATCAGAAGATAGCGACTGCCGACCTTGACAGAGTGCCATACCAGCTATAGGTTCACTGACAGTCTCTCATGTACTATAGATCCGTGCGACACCGGCCTTCCTACAAATGCGTGCACCTTCTGCCACTGTCGGTGGCGAGGTGGTGCCCGCCGTGCTGCCGTTCTACCACATCTATGGCCTGAACAGCGTGCTGTCGTGCTGCTTGTGTGCCGGCGCCAAGCTGGTCACCCTGCCCGGTTTCACGCATCCCGCGTTCCTGCGCATGCTCGACGAGCACGCAGCCTCCATGCTGTTCCTGGTCCCGCCGCTGGTGCTGTGGATGGCGCAGGCCAACGAGGTGACCAAGCACCTTCTGCGAGCCGTGTGGTTGGTCGCCTCGGGCGCCGCGCCACTGGCGGGGTCGGACGTCGAGCGGTTTATGCGCAAGATGCCGCCTAGCGTGCACTTTGTGCAAGGTGCGTGAGGGCAGTTTGACACTCATACTTCTATCTAGGCTCCCTTGGCGATATATTTTTCTCCTGACGCCGGTGTTGAGTCTTACTTTGAAATCTCAAAGGCCACAAGGCATGCCTCAAAATACCCACAGCTACTGTCTATTCAGTGGGCAAAAATACCTTTTCAAAGCTACCAAACGGCTTGGCGTGATAGAAACACCGGTTCTTGTGAGATCACCAAAGTTAAGCAACACTGCGCTGAGTCAGGTATTGGATGACTCATGACCAGTTCTGTTTGGGAGAGAGGTTGGAGGGATAAAAATTGGTACAGCAACTTCAGTAGCCTTGCTCAGCAACCTCTCTACAGCATGGATTTGTGGAGGAATCCTGATGTTCGCGTTGTACCGTCCATCAGAAGGGACATTAACCGGTGGTCCCCTTGGTGCTCTTCGTCAGGAGTAGACTACATGCCAGCACCAAGTTTACCCTCCTCCCTTCTAGGCTAGGTTAGGTTCATAATCATCCGCTCATTCACCGACGCTATTGGACCAGTGCCGCAGGGCCAGTTGTCAAAACAGTGGGTCGCTAAACACCAGTAATCAATCAACCAATCAATCTATTCAAAGCTTTTGGATAGATTTTTGCTACAGAGGGTTTTGATAGAATAATTTCTCTCACTGAACGGGCTATAGCCAATGTGATTGAACCCAGGATTTAGACAGAACATGTTGTCACTAAATGTCACACTGTTGCGGTCGCAGGTTACGGACTAACAGAGACGTCCCCCTGTGTCTTCTCGCTGGCCCCTGGGTCAAGTAAGCTGGCGGGTGTGGGCGGGCCGCTGCCCAACGTCATTGCCAAGATCATCGACGAAGATGGCCGAGCTCTGCCTGCTGGACAAGTCGGCGAAGTCTGCGTGCAAGGCCCTCAGGTATGACATGCCTCCAGCCCTCTCCTTCTTGGGTTAGAACGTTGCCACACGCCGATTGCATCAGAAGCCATGTGTTTTTTTCCGTTTGGTAAAGCACTTGTGTGGTTGAGTCTGCTCATTACTCTACAATGCACTTTTGGTGCACATTTATAAGAATTTTAGCATAGCTCCTGTCAAAAAATATGTCGTAAGATGGGTGGGAAAAATGTATGCTGTTGTAGTGCGACTTTCAACGGAACATGCCATTGGTTGATACGATATTTATAACGCACTTTTTGTCCCCAGAAAGTGCCTCCATGGCCGTAAAACAAGCTGAAACTAGCAAAGGCTAGAAGGCTGTTATAAATGGTGGATCTAATCCTGCAAATACCAGAACAGTCAGTGTAAACAATATGCTTTCATCGCATTGCATTTCGAACCAGTTTACGAAACAGAAATTTGCACATAACATTCCACAGCTTGCCTGGTTTGCCTAAATGTCTGTGTCACTTTCAGAACATGCTCGGCTACCACAACAAACCGGAGGCGACAGCGGCCATGATTGACACTGATGGCTGGCTCCATACAGGGGACCTGGGCTACTATGACGAAGAGCATGACTTCTTCATCGTGGACCGACTCAAAGGTAAATCATGCTTGCAAGGCTGCCTTTGTTCTGCCAGTTATGTCAGGAGATTATGTTTAGTAGCACAAAAGAAAAAGTGCTGTGCTAAAGGAAAGGTGTTAAGTAAGATTCGGTGATGTTTTGGAATGTTATTGACAAAGCTGTTCTCATCCCCACAGAACTCATCAAGGTGAAGGGACTCCAAGTAGCTCCCGCCGAATTGGAAGGCCTCCTTCGAGACCACGCATTGGTGGAAGACGCAGCAGTCATCGGCCGATTGGACGAGAGGGCTGGAGAGGTACCAGTGGCATTCATAGTCGCGGCCGATGGCGCTGATTTGACAACGCTAGGGCAGACGCTCAAGGACTACGTTGCCGACCACCTGTCTCCGCACAAACATTTGGCCGAAGTGATCTTCATAAAGACCGTGCCCAAAAGCCCGGCGGGGAAAATCCTGCGCAAGGAGCTCAGAAAACAGACGGAAGGTGCAAAACAGTGACCTACGAACTTGGATCAGGTTACGATCAGAACTGCATCACATCTCTAGAGCACCTTTAGGAAAGAACAACTTCAGAAAGTGTTTTTAGAGATTCCTGTTGTGCTGGACATGACAGGACCAGCTACGTTTCAACGCCGAGAAAACCATTGATGCAAAAAAATTGTTGATTCCAAAAAAACAGTAATGGTCTTTGACGAGCGGACAGAATTCATCAAGCCAAGATGCGTGTGAAGTGACGGACAGGAAACTATTAGTGAAACAGCCTACTTTACGTTGCGGCAGTCTTTTGCGGCAGTGAAATGTGGGTGTTCCTGTATGTTGGATTTATGGCTTATGGTGAATCAACTAGCAGAAAAAAGGCTTAAGACAAGTATCCCCGGCCGCACTTCCACAGTGGAATCGTCAAGCTCTAGGCTCTCTCATGCCGATGTTAAGTTGGAGGACACAAGTTTTCACCGAGGAGTGCCCAGTATAAGTTTCTTGGTAGATTTTTATACGCGCTAAACATTCCAGTTTTTTCTGTGTTTTCACGACAAAAAGACTCTGGCCATAGTATATTTTTACTTGTACTTACCAAACCGAGTCCTAATGTTTAGTAAAGATTCCTGCTTGACATCCTCAACGATTGTTAAATTTGTTAGGCATTGACTATTGCAATTGGTTTCCCTCTTGGACCTAGTCGTATCAATAAAGTCACACTTCCTCGAAGCAGTTCCAATGAGTCTCATAAGCTTTTTTTTATTACGTTGACTTTTCCTGCTCCTTTGCTCTATCCTGCTCTTTCATGGTTCGTTTAAGATTCAGCTCACTAATTGTGAAAGATCAGTCAACTTCAAACTTAAAAAACACACGTTTTTTCTGCACTAGCCTAGGAGATTGTGTGAGTTGGAGAAAGAATAAAAAGATAATCAACGGCAAAGTTGTTCAAAGCCGTAGTGTGTAATACGGTTTAAAGTCCTGATATCAGGAAATATTGAATACTGAAGATATCGGCGTCAACGTCGACAAAATGTCAACTTTTAGGTCCTCTTTACAAACTAAAAATCAGTCTCAACAGAGCAGAACCATACAACACACCACCAAAAAGGTGGTCAGTTACTCTGCTCTAAACTTTCACACTCTGATCGAATAATGACACAACCGAAGAAAGCTATCATGCCACTTTGTGTACCAATGAGGACATTACAGCTCCTATTAGCAAAGATTGGTGCCAAATCTTACCGTGTCGCCACATCACAAATCACTCTGCTAGCGCCTGCTGTCCTACTAATCGAGCGAACGGCCCATCCCGTTGCAGCAGCGTTGCAAAGTCTCCCAGCTCGGCCACGGAGCCGTCCTTCAACACGGCTATCTGCTGTGCCGAGCGAACCTGGTCAATTAAAGAGGCAGGTTTAGGTCAGAGACGCTGGGTCAGGCATTTGATAGGTGACCGTCATACAAATGACTAGTTCTGTTTGGGCAAGAGGTTGGAGGAATGAAAGTCAGTACATCAACTTCATTCATCTTGCTCAGCAACCTCTTGACCAATCAATCTAATTGAGTGTTGGAGAGCTTACCGTGCTCAGTCGGTGGGCGATGACGAGGACGGTGCGCTGCCGCGAGGCCCGCTGCAGCGCAGCCTGCACGCTGCGTTCGCTCTCCGCATCCAGTGCCGACGTAGCCTCGTCCAGCACCAGAACGCGTGGGTTCTGTGGGAAAGTGCGGTTAGATTGCGCCGGCGACAGGTCATGGTCATGACATCACAACGTCCAACATATAAATATTGAGTTTAGAGGTTTATTCAGAGTTCCAGGCTAATGTTGAAATGGTTTAGCAGAAAAATGCCAATCATAGACCAACAATATTGCTACTAGGTCACCGAATTCTTGAGTTTTTTTTTTCTTTCGTTTTATCTTACAGATTTCTAGGGTTTGAGACTGGATTACGCTAAAAAAACTTTCATTGATACAAGCCACCACAATTGGAATACATTTGACGATATTTTAAGCATTGATTATTCAGTTGTAATTTGTTACAAAAGAAGGTGGCATGAATGGCATGCATTCAGGAAAGAATAGATGAGCAAACCTCTAGAGCTGACTTCCCTTGAACATCAATCATTATTAGGAAGACTGCAAGAGCCTTAGGCAACTACCATTACCACTACTTAGAAGAAATATAACATTGACACTGGGACACTGACTGAACCTATAAAACTGGTGATGTCTAAGCTTCCAATAATCAATTTGAATAATGTTTGTTACAAGTTTAAACGACAGCTGTAGACTCGAAAGTGTCGAAACGGCAGCTAAAGTACCGAGCGCAAAGTCCACCAACCTTGATAAGCGCTCGTGCCAGCGCCAGCCTCTGCTTCTGCCCGCCGCTGAGAGTGTTACCGCGGGTACCGACGACGGCGTGGATTCCCCCGTCAAGTCGCGAGACAAACTCTGTGCAGTTTGCCTCGTCGAGAGCGGACATAACCTCGCTCTCGGGCACGGTCTCAGGGTCGGGCATGCCGTAGCAGACGTTGTCGCGGACGGTGCCAGCAAACAACACTGGCTCCTGGTCCACGCTTGTCACAAAATCGCGCAGATAGCTGTCAGGAGAAGAGAGGCAATCAGATGACATACTTTGAGTATTTTTAAATTTTTGAATCTTTTTATGTTTGGCTACGCAGTTTATCACGAGACGCGCTAATATTTTTCGGACACTCACCGTGGGTCTAAAGTCCTGATGTCGACACCGTCCAATGTGATTCTTCCAGAGCGGACATCGTACAGCCGCAGCAGCAGGGCGGCCAGAGTTGACTTTCCACAGCCGCTGGCTCCGACAACGGCAGTAGCCCCGCCCGGTGACAGCGACAGCGAGAAGTCGGTGAGAATCGGAGTGTCAGAGTAGCCAAAGCTGACACGTTCAAAGCCCACGCGACCTGCAATAGTATCACATTGCCTGCATTATTAATGTGCATTTTTATTGTATACGACTTATTCATATCTATATGATCAATCGAATAAAAACCATATTATTGTTATTATTGATATTCTGAAAGCAGTGCTGTAGATGAGTCTTGTCCGATTTGGGAATATCTTTGTCTGAATTATATATTATGTAGAGTTCATAGTAGAGAACCTGAAATGAAAAATAATCTGGCTTCTTTGCTGCTACGTGGACTGGAATGTTGGATAAAGTATTGTTCATACTCTTGGCTATGATCAGATAGTTTGAGCAACTCAAAGGTTACAGGAACTGCTCTTGAAAGTTAAGAATCATTGAATATTTGCGGTTCAAATGAAACTAAAACAAAGTTTGGTTCCTTCCTTTATTTAAAATGATTTTAGATGTAAACCAATCACTATCATTTCTAACAGCCCTGATTTGTCTAACAGCCCTGATTTGTTGCTGTAGAGCAACAAATTTGAATTTGAGAAAATTCTGAAAAAAATATTAAGCAGGCAGTGCTTCAAAAAAAATAATCCACATTTAGAACCATTAGTTAAAATGCTGAAGAATTTAGAATATAAAATATGAACATTTGAACCAGTTTGCCAATCAGATTGCAATGACTGCGTTGGGACACAAATTCGGGCAAAATTAATGCTTTCAGTTCTTTACTAGTGTTATTTTTGTTTGATTCTGTTATGCCTTGATCTACTTATAATTAAGGCATTTTTTACTGTTTTTTGTCCATGGGACTTTTTTCCTAAATTGATTGCTGACACTATCAAAGGACAAAAGATAATGAAACTAAATAGAATGAAACTAAATAGGTTTTCTTAAGTTTGAAAAGTCCATGGTAAGGTTCAGGCAATTGCCGCTGTGCCTGCGACTATCTACCTACCTTGCGGTGGGCTGGCAGGATAGAGCCCTCCTTGCAAGGGTATGGCAGGACTTCGGTCCAGCAAATCCCAGAGCCGAGACGAGGCACCAAGCCCTCGACTGAGCTCGGCATAGAATGAGGACAGGCCTCCGACGGAGATCCCGATGTAAGCAGCGTAGAGCAGGAACGCGGATAGATTTCCAACTGAGAGGCTGGCGTCAGAGACCATGGCACCACCGCAATACAGCACGGCGAGCACCATCGAGTTGCCTATCAAAGGAACCGTGTGAGAGGACCCTCAAAATGATTTTTTTTCCTTCTATGCGTTGCTATTTCAAACTAGACTTTCCGAAGCAGGTTGATCGATCCACGACTACCAACCTGTAAGACCTGCCATGCCAAAAAATGCAGCTCGGGCCTTGGCCTCAGTCACAGCCAGAGCAAACACTCGATCCAGTGCCACCTGGTATCGTGCCGCCTCCTGGGGTTCCGCGCCAAACACTCGGACGGTGCGCCAACCCGACAAACGTTCTTCGGCCACCGCTGCCGATCCCGCCAGTGCGTCCTGCCAGCACGACAAGGCAATCAATAATTGTAATTTTAAGCTTAGAAATGTCGTTGAGTGTGTACACACCCAACGATAATGTGCTGAAAATGATTAAATTTTTATTATTTTTATTTTTAAGAACAATAACAAATTCTTAACAATATGTACCCAATCAGCGGCTGGAACCATTGCTAAAAAAATTTGAAGGTGTATTTTTTTGGGGGTAAGTGAATTTTTAGATTTTGCTGTGTCATCAAAAAGAGTTTTGTACTCCATTAGAAAACAATAGCAGGAGATAAAAAACTGCACTAAACAAAGTTGAGCGCCCAAATTTTTTTTTTGGGTTCTTCGGCAGCTAAATACTTCCCCTTAAGTAATGAAAATAATAGAGGAGTAGGCTAAAATCTTTCGGATAGAAGTTCGATTAAGTCCACAGAAGAGAGCAATACTGATACATAAAATTTAAAAAATAATTATAAAAGAAAATAAAGCATTCACTTTTAACAAGTGAGAAATAACCGCCACAAATGTGGTTACTATGTAAATGGAACGCAGTCATACCTGCACGCTTTTGGTGAGCCGGCGAACAAAGCGGCCGTAGAAGACCGCCAGCGCAGCGGTGGGCAAAACGAGAACCAGCGAGATGGCGGCCAGCTGCCACGACATCAGCGCCATCATCACCGAACCAGCGACCACAGAGACACCCGAGCGAAGCCCGTCAGACAGGTTCTGTAACAGGCATTCGATCAGCTGACTCAAGGGAAAATGTGGAAGCAATAACGCATTTTCCGATTAAGAACCACCACTAAGAAGAGGTTGATTAGAGTCGCCAACTAAAACAATCTTATAGCGTCATTCACACTGAACAGCTCGAGCGCAATACGGTTGTGTATTAGTCATTTTTCATGGTGAAAATTCTATACCAGCCTCAGTGCCTGAATGCTACACTCTAATTGATGCTTTTCAGGACACTCTAGATTCAAATTGTAGACAATATAACTTGAAATTATTTTTACTGACTCCAGATGACGAGGAAGCTCGTGGTGAAGGAGCTTATGCGCCCAGGAATCTGTCAGAAAAGTTACAAACTTCGCTCAATTTAATTGACAAACCTGTACCAACACCAAAAGGGCTCCCAGCAATTCAAATTAGAATTTGGTAATTATTTAGAAACATGCAATACAGGCAGAATTGAAAGTATGCCATTGAGGATGGCTTTCAGCTGTCAGATAGTATTGCCCATGTGGGCCATGTAAGTGCCCACGGCAACAAGTCCTACCAACCTGAGTAAGTGTTTGACCGACGAGTTCTGCGTCAGACGCGAGTCTGGAGACCAGCGCCCCTGGCGGTTGGCTTGCAAAGTAGCCAGCCTCCTGACGTAGCGCAGCTGAAAACACGGCCTGTCGGAGACGGCGCGTGACTCGTTGCCCAGCCACGGACATGAGGTACACCCTAGCACAGCAAAGGGAAATCTTATTTGTGTCAATTTGCTTTCTTATTGCGCATCACAATTTCAAAGTTGCGATAGTGATTAACTGGTGAAAATGTTCAAGCCAACAGGTTCAAAAAATTTCATTACCAGAAGCAGATTGTGGTAAAATAGTTTAAAAACACTAGCTAGGGTTTGGTAAACTGCTTGGTTAAAAACATATGTTCATTCAAAGATATGATTTGGAAAAATTAACATTGACAATGTGTATAAAACTGCAACCTTTGTATCCTCATAGGAAATTTCTTCTCAAATCTCTTTCAAAGCTTACAAAGAGAGCTTACAAAAGAAACACATCATGAAACATACCTGCCAAAGTTGCACGCTGCCCCCAAAACAAAAACCCCACAGAGCACGGCGCAGAGCTGCGTAAGTCTCCGCTTGGTGTCTGCGTGATCAGTGCTGTATATGAGATCAATGACTTTGCCAAGGCAGAAGGGGACAGCCATCGTGACCCCACTAGACACGAAAAGAAGGCCGACAGCACCAGCCAGTCTCCACCGTTCAGGCTTTGCTACACCGAGTAAACGCAGTAGGTCAGATCGCCTCGGCGGCGCAGCCTTGGTCGCAGCCAGTCGCGACAGTCTTGTTATTTGGGGAAGCTGTTGGCCGAGCCAGCATTTCCCTACGGTCAGTGGCCGCAAGCCACAAACACATCCAGCTATACGAATCATCTTCGCTGATCAGGCCCAGCGAAAATATCGCACACTAGAAGCAGGTTAACACATGTCTGCGTTTGTTTTGCTGCTTTATAACGACATCACTGACGCAGAACTAGATGACCGATCACAAATTAGCAATATGCAAATGATTCGAATAGAGGTTATCATTCGCAACAAATCCACAGCTGATCAGTAAATGTAAAGTATCTAGATGACGAAATGGTTAGGCCGGTTTTGTTTGCGAAGATGGCGACTGACGTGGTGGTTCCACTTCTTGAGAACCAATTCGACCGTCTGAGCGTCGCTTCCGAGGAAAGTATTGTTCGATCGGATGGGAGCAAAGAAGATCAGGATGATCCGGTGATCGATGAGTGGGGCCTGCCTTTGAAAGAACTTTACCGGCTCGCCATCAACTTTTACAAAGGTACCTGCTCGCCCCCACCCCTCGGCAATGTCACTCTGACAGCTGCATTTGCTAGACTTTTCGATAATGTTTTATTCAAAATCATAAAATGTTCGCTGATACAACTTCTATGAGCACCACAGGTGCTTAATTAGAGAAATTTTCGGAAGTAAAATCCTACAAAATTGATGAATGCATTTTGGAAACCTTCAACCAAGTTTACAGGCCTGCCCGCGTTATTCTCCTTGCCCAACTTTTCTGCCTGTTACAGAGAAGGAAGGCAAGGCCGTGCACCTGTCCTACCCAGACAAGTTGCGGCTAGTGGCACTCAAAACACAGGTGAGTCGAGGCCCGTACTCCAATGCCGGAGGCTCCCTTCCGCCGCTTGGCGTTCTCGACGTGATCGGCCGCGATCGGCGGACTGCCTGGCAGTCGCTGGGATCCATTTCGCGTCAAGAGGCAATGCTCGGGTTCATCGATCTGCTTCGAGTTGAGTGCACGCTCTTCACGCCAAGTGTTCACGCTGCACGCACCGACATGATAGAACAGCAGAGAATCAAGTGAGTCCTGGCGCCACAATTGGAAAAGTGCGCAGAGTTCTAAAAAGGTTATGGAAGAGATTTAAGGTGGTTATAATGTAGGTAAAGAAAACAGACCTTGCAATTGTTTTTAGCAACAAGAGGACCTTATGCGAGTTCGAAAGAGTTGAGATAGAAGATTTACAAACTTGATGAAAGCAAGTTGAAGAAGGCAGTAAATTATAAATTATATGTATAAGAAGCAAGGAAAAATGCAAAGTCACAAAAAACTAAGTCTTCAGCCTTTAAAGTTTCCGGAAATTCAAGAGAGTCCAGTTGAGACGTGCAAACTTTCATGTCTTATTAGTGTTCCTTAACATAAAATACCTCGCGCATTGCAAGTATTTGCAATTTAAATCAGAATTTGCATATTGTATTTCTTTGTTTGTTCCAGGCAAGAACAGGAGCAGCTGCGCAAGGAAGAGGAACAGAGGATGCAGGAGGAACAAGAGAGAAAGCAAAAAGAGGAGGAGGAGCAGAGCAAGCAAGAAGCGCAAAGGTGAGCACGTGACCATGTTATGTGACCAGCAGGCACAATCACTCTGGGAACAAGTCTTACCTAGGTCTCGCTATGAGACAAGTATTTCATCGGCATGGGTTATTCGCCAGTGATCATAGCACCTACCAAGTACTAGTTACATAGAAAACAGCAGCATTTTCATGTGAGACGGTGATCATCGCTAGTAACATTGCCTAGGTACCGCAAGAAGTTGTGGAAACAATAGCCTGTCGCAATTCGTTTTACATTTTTACACGTTAGACACTCAGTCAGGATTGGGATTTGTTTTCCGTCTGCTGCCATTGTTGACTCATCCCCAAGATATAAAATAACGTTGGCGCATTTACGATTGCTAGCAACTGGATCTTAAGGTGGCAAAAGCAAATCAGCGTTTTGTCACAGTTTTGAGATGCAGCCTTGTCATTACTCGGTTTTCTTTGCGGTCGCCAGGCGCCAGGTACAAGACGCGCTGAATGCGCAGACATACGGCCAGTTCGTGGCTTACTGCCGTGCTCAGTTCCCGGGCAATGCAGACCGCCAAGCCACGTTGCTGCGGCAACTGCAGGAGCACCACTACACCCAATACATGCGGCAGTTGGCCGCGGGACCGCCCCTAGAAGCCACGCCACCGCCGCCCCCAACCCCACCTCCAGACAACGAGGAGCAGGAGGACAGCGACGCGGACGACGCCCCACAAGGTAACTACGGCAACGGTTAGGCTTCTGTTGACTGATGGCAGTAACTTTGTTTGTCCTAAATCTAATTTGTTCTAAATCTAATCTAATTTGAAATCTAATTTGACAAGCAAACAGACAAAACAATTAAAAAATGGTGGGGTATGACTTTGATGATCTTAAGGTACTTCTCAAACTTCTCAAACATGGTTCTTCTACAAATTTTGCTCCATCACTTAAATAAGACTTGTTTTTCAAATTTCAGAAATCGGGAGACAAATAATGATAGGGAAAGACAACATTTTTATTTTACACAAGTTGAGATTTTTGACGTCTACCAGATCTAATAATTTTTTTATTTATTTTATTAACTTAATTTCAGTTTTAAATTGTAGTTAAATAAGTACAATTCAATTTTGGTTTTTGCCATAATCGGATAACATGAAACCTATAAAGTTCAAACGACCGACCGTATTTCAAATCTGCAGCGCATTTGGTTTTCTGGATTCTGAGAAAACTAAATATCTAGTTCCTTACCCAGTTGGAAACAATTCCTGGTGGACAAACAAGGATAAAGAAACTACTATTGGCCTGTACTTTGTAGTTACAGTCTAACTTTATACTTCGTAATTCTGAATGTTTTACCATTCAAATCTAGTGTCTATCTCACGATACCTTGGTCTTGCCACTTATTCTTGATGCCAGCATTTCAAGTGCTTTAGAAAATTCACTGGCAACGCAAGTCCAAGATCTAGGCTTAACCAATCGAGGACAAGGCCTACGCTTCCACACTGGAGTTGCTTCGCCAAAGTGTCAAGCTGCCTTTTATCTACGTCAAACACATGCTAGAGTACGGTTATGTTCCTGGGACAGCCTCGATGTGGACCCGCAAGGACGTCTCGGAGTTCAAGGCTGCGATTCGACGCGAGGCCAGCGACGCCGTCATCCGCGTCGGCCACGGCGAGACAGTCACGGTGAGTAGCGGTCAGCGCGAGCTGACAAAAGCTGGCGCAGTGAAACAGTCGTTGCTGAGAACTGGAGAGGTCTTCAAGAGGCCAATTATTGTCCTTCATTGCACAAAGGTTTAAAGGACTTATTAATACCATTCGATTGCAACGCATAGACCGGCTGAAAAATTATCTCTGAATTTTTCCAAAGCACATTCTCATCTAAATCTTATCTGAGGATTCTCTAACTCATTGGGAAAAATCACATCCAAAAAACTGATTGTGGTTTCCAATGCTTCCCTCCAGAGCAGTTTTATGTATTTTTTTTTCAGAGAGCAGAAAATTCAATCTGAAAAATGTAATAACTAATAACTCTCAAACTAGAAACAAATTCTTTAGAAGCTTTAACGGCACAGAACTACATTTTAAATTCCCAAACACAATTTCCTCAAAACGGCAAGTTCAACGTGCCAAGCTCGATGCATCGCAAGCTTGGCCCTAATCCAACCCGTCGGACTACAGGTTCGAGTCCCCACCCACCCCGACGGCGCATGCCTGTTCTGGGAGTTTGCGACGGACGCACACGACATCGGCTTCGGGGTCTTCTTCGAATGGACGGCGCCGTCGACCAATCAGGTGTCGGTGCACGTCGCCGAGAGCGACGACGAAGATGATGAGGAAGATGAAGATGAGGATGGTGAGCCAACGACGAGGACAGGGCCTGGGTTTACCTTGTAAAGACGTTGAACTTAGATGAGATGGTTGCAAGTACTTATCGCTTAACTCGAGCACTTAAACGCTCTGGCAATCATGGCGGTTTCAAATGAGAAATATGATTGGTGAATCTTAACACAACTCTAGCTGCCAAACTTAACTATTTTTTGCATGCTGTATTTGCAAGGCTTATAAGGCATTGCCATCTATAGGTTACCCTAGTTAACGAGAGAAAGCAGGTATGGAGGCAAAAGGACCCATGGGGCTCTCTAGGCTTATCTTATAATTTAGCTCAAAATTTGGGTAAGAAACCTGAAAAACTTTTATTTTCTGTTACTGCAAGCAAAAGAACGAGACAGCCAGGAGTGTTCCAACACCCATATGCTTTTCCTCGATTTGGTAGGTTATTGGAAGCAATCGGTGAGTGCAAGGGCTGACTTAGCTCTTTGTGTCTTGGTTTTAGAAGGCAGTGATCTCGAGCGCAGCGTCGGTTCCAAGGGTGGCATTGACCTGCCCCTCCGCCCCCCCACCTCCGTCATCGTGCCTGTCTACCGCAGGGACTGCCAGGTATGTCAACGCGGCAGGCCAGAACTATGTTCACGTTGAAAGACGGGTCAAACTGAACACGACTGTACCGTTCAACTGCATCAGTCGTTGAATTTTAAAATGTTTACATAACCCAAATGATGCTCTGTTGTTTCTGTAGCTTTTGTTTGAGTTTAATAGCTCAGCTATTTAAATTTCATTATTGATATTCAGCAATTTCATTGCTTTTGTTTGCACACGTAAAGCACTACTTCAGAACTTGTAATCTGGACCGCATTTTGGACCAAACTTAAGCCTTGGCTAGCAGATTGGTATGGTTTTACCAGCGATGAGAGCGCTCTGTAAAAACGCATTGGCAGCAGGGGACCTTGGCATAGACCCGCTAAACTCTGGACACAGCCTGAAAGACGGTTCATCTTCCCCTTAGGAGGAAGTCTACGCCGGCAGCCACGTCTATCCAGGGCAGGGCGTTTACCTGCTCAAGTTCGACAACTCGTACAGCCTGTGGCGCTCCAAGACGCTTTACTACCGCGTCTACTACACGCGCTAGCTTCGGCTGAAACCCCACGTCATCGGTGCTAGCCTCCCTCCCTTAACCGCCAAAGTGTAAAGCCTCTAACAAATATTAAAACTCGTATTAGCAAACATTCTGTTGAGAACTCCTTGTTTTGTCCACTGAGCACTAATTTCCTTGTCGTTAATCCAGGTTTATTTACAACGCGGCCCCTCAAAGTGTCCTTAACCCTGATAAAATAAAGTCCTGTGGGTACATCTCAAAATCAGCCCCTTTGCACAAGTTCATAGCTATTATAAGCCTCTTACATAAGTTGTTACTATGAATGCTTGTAATAGCTTGATGTAATTTCAAACAGTAACTATGTTAGTATGTTAATCTGTCTGACATGTAAATAATGATTCACCGACCTGCTTGGTAAGCACCTTATCTTCATACCGAAAGCAAACCCAAACAGCCACAAAGTCAACTACATGTCTGTTAATGCTGAGCCATTCTTAGTCCCACTAGCTCAGAGACAGCTGTAGCTAGTGCTTTCCCTTTTTTTACACATATTTTGAATTTTGAGTCTGAGCTCATCTTTAAAATGGCAGGTGATTTTAGCTATACTAAGCCGTTCTATCGACTCTCAATACAACTGAATTATTCAAAGTTGGTTAAGAGCCCATGTTAAATGAGCGCATCGATGTAATTTCATATGCCATTGACAACAATTGGTTACGATTCCTATCAGGTAATTTTTTTCGTGATGTAAAACCAAATGGCGCTGCGCTAATAGCCAAGTATTTCAACTGTTTTGACCTGCTCTAAATTGATAACAAAACTGATACCTTCTCTTTTAGTGTCAAGACTTGAAAAGTGTTGTTTACATAGTTTGCAATAATCAGTTAAGAAAACGGATTCAAAGAATAGTGCTTAGGTTAGCTCTCAAGTAGAAAGACATCATGTTTTCTGTCAAGTGTTCAGTTTCATAATAAATGCAGAGGTAGTTTACTTTCAATATACATGACTGCTTACATGTGTAGCGACACTTTTTTTAAATTTGCAACAGGTAACTAGAGTTCCAGAATAAAAATACATTGCTTATTTTCTGTACAGTTTATTTTATTCAATGGTGAATTATTGTTTTTACAAGTTTCTAGCAACGAAGGAGGAGATTGAGTCGAATCATTTATCTCCAAGTACCTCTAGACCGTTGGAGCGGTAGGGATTGTCTGTGAGACGTCGGTCGCGGAGATATAGGTGCCGGTCCCACTTGTACCGCATGCTGCGTCGGTACGGGTTGCCCAGAACACCGCGATTCATGTAATAGATGGCTGTCCCCGGCAAGGCCAGAGCGCCTGTGATGATGGCAAAGCTGGGGATGATCTCGAACCACATCTGTGTTGGAAAAAAAGAAAATGTTTAGATGAGCACACTAGAAATTGCGGGTTCTATTTTAGTTCCAAAGAATCATTGCTGAAGATTATTATCATAAGTAATAAAAAATAATGGGTATAATTTATAGGACATTTAGAAATAGATGGTGAAAATGTGGTTTGAGTGTTTTATCTACAACTTTGGTTTATTTCCTTACCTTGAAATGAGTTCCTCGACGCCTTTCTCGTCAATTTGTTATTTATTTACGCGAAGAAAACAATGTACACTTCTTTAAGAAGTATTTTGTACTTTTGATAGCAAGACAAGGTTAGGCTCAGACCGCCATGATTAATTTTCCAGCTTCCATGTTTCGCCACCATAACGCACGTTGGCGGCGGGCTTTCATGAAAATGTCACGTGCGTAGCGCAAGTAGCTAAAAACTTTACTCAAAGTCAAGTCCATTGGAATTTAAACAAAATTTAACAATTGCAATTATGAAGTGGCAAGGCTTAAAAAACCTGTTTGACCACCAACAACTGACATAGCGAACTTCTTTGACCCCAAAGATGTTTAAAGTGTAGCTGATTCGTCTAAAAGTGTCCCAGTCAACTTCACTAGACCACAGAGGGCATCTAGCATGATCGAAACCGCACCAAGTGAAGGCCATGGAGCTCGATCCCGGAGGACCAGGTTCTAGGCATGCTGAAAACACCTGTGTGCGGAAGGGAAATGCAGCAAACGCCCTACCCTCGGCTGTCTGGTAGTGAAACGCCCCAACTGGCGGCGGTTGCATGGCAATGTGGCATCAAGGTGGCCGCACGACATGACGCAACACAGGTGGCACTAATTGGAAACGTCGGTGTCGATTATTAGGGCAAACAATTAGCGCGGCACGGCGCCGAGGATGCTGCCTGCAGCCAAGGAAAGCTGCCACCGAGCTCACATCTCACCTAACTGGTAAATTAGGGACTTTGGTTCAAGCCGTCAACAGGTATTGGGGTCTGGAAGACAGGAATGATCTCTATAGTGTTAAGATTGAACAGGATTCCTGGGACCTGTACCCTAAGACTTTACGTGTTCAAAAATCGAATCTCAAGGGTTATTTGTCGTCCGATTGCTGGGAGTTCAAGTGGCCGTTGATCGCTATAGCTCTATAGTCTCTCGTAAAAATCTTTGGCTATCTCAGCAATGTTGCTCAACTGGTGTTGCAAGAAGGCTATGGAGGCAGTGCATCGAGGAAGCGGAGCCAGCGGCCAATGTGTCCCCGTCCCGGACTACGTGGGGCTTATCTTGCGTCCAGTGTGTCGCATGAAGGCGATTGGGAAGGCCGTGCAGCGAAGTTTCGCATTGCTAGTCTGGTGGTGGCGCTTGCCGCGAGTCCACCGCCTCTTTGGTGCAAGTACACCGAGTCGATCGTGCATAAATGTACTGCATAATTGGTGGTCCATTGCCTTTTTGGTGAAAATAAACAGCCCGGTTGGTTCATATCCGTCTCGTTGGTGCAAGTCCAAACTCAGCGCTCCAAGATGATGTCCATCAAGCAATGGTGCGTCGGCATGCTCTTCTATACACTCTACCTGTTCCTCGGCGCGGCCTTCTACTACCGCTCCGAGTCAGGGTTGGAGCGCGAACGACGCTACGTCAGCCGTCGAGAACGCATCGAGATCTTTAGTAAGTGTCTTCCCTGGGAGACAACCAGAGGAGTCCAGTGACAGTCCCATAGACTCGCTCTGTTCTTCAGATCCCTCAGAACCCAGATGCGCATTATTGAGACAACCAGGGTAGCTGAGAGTCACCCTACTTGCGTATCAACCTCTCGACAGCAGGTTAGTTCCATCATCTTTCGGAATAGACAGTAGGCCAGAGACTGTGGTCCTTGGTGGTCTTCAACATGATCAGTCTCAAAGTCGACACCAGGTTCATCCCCCTCCCTTCTAGACAGACTAGCTAGCATTATCAACCACTCATTCGTAGCCAGTAGGGCTAGTATACCGGACAATCTCAAAACAGTGCGTCGTAAACACTACAAACCATCTGCGTTGCAGATCTGCTGGAGGCTCACTACGGATTGCCCGTGGCCGGCGACGTGCATGCGTTTGCAGAGAGACTCACCGAATACTGTGGTCTGCCGGTCACCAACACTACCATCGACAACGACGTCGCCGATGGCGCTTACAAGTGGAACGCGTTCAACTCGTTTCTGTTTGCAATCACCGTCACCACCACCGTGGGGTAGGTACGACCTCGTCGGCAGCACGGGGGGGGAGAGGATCACGGCATACGGACATTAAATTAAAACATGCTGATTTCGGTTGGTTCACTGGACAAATATTCTTTGTGTCTTGGAGTATTTACAGGATTCGTAATTCTGCAAATGGGCAAGAACTGCAATTCAGAATTACTGATTGCTGAGCCTTGTTGTAGGTTGGCCCTCATCTTGAGGTTGAAAGGTTTAGTCAGAGTCTGGCGCTGTCTGCGACCGGTCACTTGTACACCGATGCAAATGGTACCTCCTTGCTTCTAGGCGAGTCACCGTCGTTTCGAGCGTTCATACATTTAATTCCGTTTTTTCTCGCAGATTACTCACATTTACGACTGGTTTACGCTCAATTAATCTATATTAATGATAAAATTAACGATTGATATACATTTATGAATATTTTGACTAAGTCGTAACTATTTAATTGCAAAGGTTTTTAAAAACGGACAGCCGCAAGCGCCTTTGGGTGGCACCTACCGTTACCACGTGTTGCCGGCTCGTTTGCTCTGCAGAACGATTAACGAACTATAGCTGGGATTCTTACTGAATCTATACTTACATCAGCGATAAGAACCACCATTAAAAATGGCCGACCACATAGCTGTCATGTTAAGTTTTCTGTACCCCACCATCATTCGAGCACAAATATCCTTTAATTCAATGCGCATCTAGGCTTCTTTACAAAGGGGCGCCAAAACCAAAATCAAAACCTAACCGCCTGGCGCTTGAAAGCCCGCCTCTGTTTAGGAACACCTCAACGAGTTCCGTCACAAAGAGAGCACGACGATGCCACGCCGAGTTGGCCTGACAGGAAGTCAACGGAAGCAGCCGGATGCAATTCATTGGTCCGATTAGCGCGCCGTTTAGCGAGCCGGTGACGCCACTTCCTGTCCCGAGCTCGCTTAACGCCCTCCACCCCGTGTCGTGTTACAGCTACGGCAACCTCGCGCCCACGTCGGACGCTGGTCGCATCAGCATGATCCCGTACGCGCTCGTTGGCATCCCCTTCACTGGCATCTTGCTCGCGTCCTTGGGAGAGTTCTTCAGCATAGTGGTAAGCGAGGAACAGGCGATGGATTATTTTGGTTGCAATCGGAAATCAATAATCGTTCCGCCCTCTTCCGGTTTAGTCTTTTCGGTCATTTCGGTTCCCATTGGGAAGAATCACGGCCTCTAGCAAGCAGTCTGATCGATCTGTGGGGTGGTGATTTATCTTAACATTCGCATTTATTTCATTGTAACAATTAAGTTATCTACAATTATTGCACATATGACTGTATTGTCATATATTTTAGTCATTATTTCAAATTTCGGCGCTTACATTAATGGATTTCATGTATGATTTTAGTAATTACATCAATGTGATCAAGGAGATCGTGGGTGGGTGTGGGTCGAACAGGGTTTCATATTTAAAAACTGTTTCTCCTTCGCATTTCATAAATGGATTGATAATTATTTTGCCAATTTTTTTTCCTAATTCGACCCACTTTTGCGAATTCAATCCGCGGGTTGGCTATGAGACTTGAGGATTTAGTAGGGTTAATTATCCAACTTTCTGAACGTCCCAAACAGCGGCTAAATCGTTTAGTTTCTCAAAACCTAACGTTTCGGTGCAGCTTCAATATCTGTCTCGATCTCCATCAGAAATACTCCACAGTAACCCGATCCCGACGTTGCCGCTTTCCTCACCATGACCACGCGGCTTCGTGCAGATTCTGCGCATCAAGGCGCGCTACAAACGGCAACAGCGCATCGAGACCCGGGTCCAGCTGTTCACTGACGTGGCCGCGTACATCTGCGCAGGCGTGGTGGTATTCATCTTGCTGCCCGCATGCGCGTTCGTCTACATGGAGGAGTGGTCCTGGTCGCTGGCCATCTACTACGCATTTGTGACCATCTCCACGGTGGGCTTCGGCGACTTTGTGGCAGGTAAAGGCTTGGGGTTTACATTCTGCTGCCTGTGAGGCCAGAAGGGGTTGGTAGATTAACTTTTGCATTTCGCGAAGGCGAGGCACTGTTTTGGAACTGTCGTTAGCCTGTAGTCTAAGTTGGTGAATAAGTGGGTAATTTAAGAATAAGTAAATCTACAGAGTCTAGAAAGGAGGGTGGAGAACCCGGTGCACGCCAAGTTGCCAACTTTTGTTGAAGAGCACCAAGGGGACCCCCGGCTAAACGTCCCTTCCGAATGACGAAACAACTTGATCAAGAGCATACCTTCTCACCCGTGCGGTCAGGTTGTTGTAACTTTCTTCCCTCTAACCTTTCTCCCGTACAGAACTATGATGGTCACCCATCCAATACCTGACCCAGCGCAAAGTAGCTTAACTTCGATGCTCTCATGAGAGCTGGTGTTTCCAAAATGTCAAACCGTTCGTTCATCACAATCCAAAATGCAAAATGTCAATTTTGTTACAGCCCAGCAGCCCGAGCTGGGACACGGCCTGGCCTTGTTCACGATCTACCGCGTGGGCCTGGTCCTCTGGATCATCTTCGGCCTGGGCTACTACTTCATGATCCTTGCCTATCTGACGCGGGGCATGCGCAGCAAGCGCGTCCTTCAGCTCGAACATCGCCTGGCCAAGAACCTGCGCGATACACAGGCGCGAGTCTGGCACAACGTCACGCGTGACGTCACCTACCTGCGACGAGCGCTCAACGAGGCTTATCTGCAACGCTTCACGCCCGTTTTCAAGGTGGCTTGGGTTAGGGTTCAAAGGGGCTTGGTGTTATGGGTTCAAGGAGGATGAAGGGTACGGGGGACCGTGAACACGTGGACTCAAAGAGGGTTAGGTTACAGTGAAGACAATTGATTTGTTGTGTTTATCGGCCCCTTTGTCAACTGGCACTTTGCAGTTGGTCTAATGGCGTCGGTAAAAAAGTAATTTTTAGCAAGAATGATTAATTTAACTTGCCAGAAGGATCCTGGTGCCGACTTGAAGCCTACTCCTGTCGACAAGCACCAAGGGGACAATTGACTTCGAAGGACGGTATAACTCAAATATCAGGACTCACCTACAAATTCATGCTGTCAAAGGCTGATAACCAAGACGATTAAAGTTGTTATAACCTGTATCCCTCTATCAAACAGAACTGCAAATGCGTATGATAATTACCCATCCAATACCGGGTCCAGATCAGTGTTGCTTAACTTCGGTGATTTCATGAGAACCAGTGTTTCCATCACACCAAACCTTTCAGTGCAAGTAGCCTTGACCTTGGATTTGTCAATTTGGAGGGATTGCCGTCATGTCAAGTGCACTCTGACCCAATCTAACTTTTCCTCATTTCCTCCCCAGGAGACGAGTGTTTCGGGTGCCGGACGCTTGGCGCGCAGCGGACGCAGCTCAAGCTTGCCGGACTTGTCGCAGACGTCGCTGACTTTAGGCGCGCTCGTGCATCGTAGGTCGGAGTCTGATCTAAGTCGAGTGGATCGTCAGGCGACGTTCCAGGGACCGGGCACGGAGATGACCCAACTGGCCTTGCTAGGCCATGTGGTGGATGCTCTAGCGGGTGAGCTATACACCGATCGGAACGGTTGTCATGGAAACACAGAAGTTTAACGTGTTGTTATCGGTGTCTGCAGGAGCACACGGTGGTCTGAGCGACGCCGAGATCCTGGCGTCAGAGCGCATGCCCACGACGCGCGTCACGATAGAGCCGCAGCTGATGACGTGGACAGCGGCGGCCACGCGCTCCAAGACGCCGTGCTCGCCGAGCAGGAAAAGGTGACATGTCTGTCATTTGATTTCTTAAGCGAGTTTTCTTTGTTGCACTGTTCTATTGGCATCGGTAAATGGGTGGGTGATGATGAGGACGATGATGAACCTTACACCTCGAGAGAAGAGGAAACTCCGGTGCTGGCACGCAGCCTACCTACTCCAGTCGACGGGGCCACTGGTTTAATGTTTATTTCGAAGAGGGGACAACTTAAACAACAGCTGATTTTTCCGCAAATCCATGCTGTCGAGAAGTTGATAAGCCTCCACTTCTCCCTCGTTCCTTCAGCCTCTCTTCCAATCAATGCTTGTCACGTGTACGACGGTCACCTATCCAACACATGTCCCAGCGCAGTGTTGCTTAACTTCGGTCATCTCACGAGAACCGGTCGAGGTGTCCAAAAAGGAGTTAGGGAACATGGCAGTTCCCAAGAAGGGCAAAAAGTAGTAGTGTAGTTTTTATGGCAAGAAGCAGAATATACCGATAAGGTGAACAATTTCCTTTTTATTTCTGACTCTGGATCTTGTGCGCAGGCGTAACACGTGGTTCCACGCAACATCCGTCACAGAGTCCGTGACATCAACTCGCAGTCGCAGCCTTCTAGAGCGCTGGCAGCGGCAGCGACATAAAGGTATTCTCATAGTTGGCGTTGTTTGACATGCACCTGGGGCTCGGTGAATGGTAGGGCGACAATGAAGCTTACCTAGCCTAGAAGAGAGGATCGAATCCTCGACGCAGGAGTGCAGCCCTCTTGGGTTGGTCATTGTTTCAGTGTCCATTTCGACAGACAGTACAATTCGAATGATATAATACACCCAGAAATATACATTGCCTAGAGATTGATAAGCAATTCGTGCAAAACTTCAGTTCATCCACCTCTGTCCCGAATAGAACTCAAGCAGGTCACCCATACTAAAAGACAATATTCTTGATGTGTTAGCCAAGATGCATAGCTCAGCGTAGCTGACTTGTTCACAGCACGTTCGGTAGGCTCCCTGTTGGCTGCTGACCCCGTCAAAGAGTACCACATTGACGACGACGCCGAAGATTCCGACTCTTCAACGCAAGAGGTCGGTTCGCTGTTGGAGGAGACATCGGTCGGGGAATTCCTGCGCGCTCTGGCAGTCGTGCACTCCCGCGTGCCAGCCAACGGCGTCGCCCCGACAGCGGCATCCCCGTTTGCCGCCCTCTTCGGGGACCCCGTGAGCAGGTAAATAACACTGTCCCACCAGCAGACGAAGTTTAGAAGGGGCTATAACTTGCTCGTTGCTTGCAGGCGACGTTTCTCCGTGCGCCCGGCAACGCTGGGCGATGACATCCACAATGGGAGGCGATTCTCCGTCTTGCCCTCGACTCCGCGCGAGGTAGTCGGCCATGATAGGAGATACTCCGCCATCCCTTCGACGCTCGCCTTTAACGCCGACCATGAGAGACGTTTCTCTGCCTTGCCTACGCCACTGGACGGCCACGAGAGACGATTCTCCGCGTCGCCAGCGCTACCGGCGGCTGGTCCGCGAAGGTCATCGCTGCGCGGTGGTAACAGGTTCCCTCGTGAACAGCCCCTTCGACCACGGTTCCGACTCGGCCCTGAGGATACGCGGAATCGTCCCAATCCGGCCGACGTACCACCTCGCAGTAGACATGCATCGTCGTAACAGTCGGCGAGTGACGCCCCTGTCTGAAGGGCGTCGACGTGAGGAACGTCAAGATTTAGAAAGACTCCAGCTTACCGTCAGCAGGGTTAATATTAGGGTTACGTGTTTAGTCGTAGTCCCAGCGCTAATGCTAAACGTTCTGGTGAGCAGACGAGCCGGAGAAACGTATCTTTTTAAACAAACCAACCATTCCTATTAAATATCTGTGAATTAAAATATCGGTTAATAAATATCAATCGTTAGGGTAAGCATTGATTGATGAAGATTAATTCAGTGCAGTCCCGACTCACCTACGAGTAATCTCTGAGAAATAAGGAAATTAAGTGTCAAAGGTCTCAAAAAGAATGTGGCTCTACCTGCTAGCAGCTACCACTTTTGTCAGTTAAGTTGCTGATCGATCGATATTTTTTGCGATGACAGTTTTGCACTAGTGCCGAGACTCTGACCAAATCTGTAAACTCAATGGTGTGTTCCCAGAGATGCCGCTTAACGCCTGGGTGTTATGCACTTGGTGATACCTCTGTGTAAGGCGAATAAAGTTATCTAATTGCTTAAGAGAGCGCGCTAGTGGTGTATCGAATAGTGGTAGCCGAGAGAATGAGCGTTCCATGTAAGTGAGTTGGGGAAAACCAAGGGCCATGTTCTCATCTATTGCAGCACGCACCAACAACTCACTCACTTATTCGCTAGTTAATTTAAATTACAGTTAGTTCAAATCTGACGTTGGGTTACGCTGTTTAATAAACGAAACCACACTTTATCGGCGTAGAGATATTTTTTTCTCTGTTAATTACTTCTTTCCATAGCTAAAAAAAAAGGGAAAACGGCAGATAGTCGCAATTAAAGAATTATTAAACAAAATGTGTATTATAATTTATAGTTCATGTACTAACACATGTCACACAATCTGAGGCACCAGTCGAGGCTTAACTTTGTTAGAACAATCAGACTTCATAAAGCTTGTCAATAGGCAAGATGAATTTAATCCAAGAAATTAACAGATAATTGCATTAAAGGTTAATGGCACTGGCACGTACTGCTAGCGTTGTCTCGCCACAACGCTAAATATTGAAAGATGTAATTTGGAATTTTGAATGTAACTTTCCACTGGAATCGCGTTTAGGTGTTGGCCTAATAAAGCTGTGTTGAAGAATGGTATTTATACAATGTGTCCCTCCATTTCGATGCATTATTTACATAATTTATGTTGAGCTGAAGTGAGGAACCATGTCTTCGGTGGCGTCCGAGACCCTGCACAGCGTTAGCGCTCGCTAGCGAAACGCAAATTTTCGGGGATGCAACAATGTGACCCCAGCGTTGTTACCAAGTCTCGAAGTTATCTCATACCCTTTCCAGCCCTCCCCCTCCCCAACAACGTAGGGCCAAGCAGCTGACGCCATGACGTCACACACCGCGATGTGATATTTCGGAAGTCGGTGGGCCGAGGTCGTCGTCCTGGCAACGCGGGGGTGTGGCCCCCACCAGTGCCCAGAAAGGTGAGAGGGGGGGGGGGGGGGGGGGCGATCCACTCGCTTCACTCCGCATCGCTTCCGAGCAGTCGCGTGCCCGCTTCGGCCGAGCTCATACGTACAGATTGCACCCTCCCTTTCTTCATGGCAAGCAGGCTTGTCACCAAGACGCTGTGTCGTCGCCTGGCGTCGTCGTCCCGTGGCGTCGCGACGCGTATCGTCGAGTCGCCGTTTTCGGGTCGCGACGTGCCCGATGTCGCCTTGCCAGATTACGTGTGGGCCAAACTGCCCGTGTGCTCCGAACACCCGGCCATCGTGAGTACAACACTCCTGCTTAGCAGCACAGCCTAGTCAGCCGCTCACCCTGCCTTGACCCGGCAGAACTAAGCGCCTATGCGACCCTGAAAGTTGTTACCAGTTGTTCCTACCCTCGCTGTCAGTGGCCTTCCGCTGTCAGTTAGAGATGTGGAGATAGATGAGCTGATGTTGGCGCCTAGAGGCTCTTAGTGTCACTGTGCTAATATTTTGTGGAGCTTTTCAAACGAAAGATTTGCCTCAAAATTTGATAAGAACGTCTTTAGGTTTTTAGCGTATAGCCTCTAGCCAGGTCAGAGATTTGGCAGCGTGGGAATGCGGCAGTCTCGTTGCAAGCGACAGCACCAACAACATGCCCCCGAGACACTTGAGCTACTACCGGGTTGAAACGGTTGATGTATGCGCATGCTGTTGGACCACATGCCTATATTTCTATGTTAGGACAAATTCGATCTTTCCGTGCTTGGAAGCCCGGCTTCATCAAATCTTTGTTTATTTGTTTATTTGTTTATTTGCTGCTGACAATTACATTGCAGTTGTATGGGCCTATTCTAGTAAAGATGTTTATATGTAAGTAACATGGTAATATTGTACCGTTTATAACATGAAAAAGTAAATTAAGGTGGTCGATGGTCGTTACCAGTTCTGTCGACCGGCGACCTCTAGTCTAGAAAGCAGGAGGACCAGGGCAAGACTGTGGAATGCATAGGACAATATGCGGAGAGGAAGGGTGGAAGGAAATAGGGAAGGGAATGGTGGAATGTACGAGAGATGGAAGGAAGGGCCCAAGATACAGGGAGAGGGGTGCCCAAACAGATATTGGAAAATACTCATTCATTAACAGAACAATAAGACAGTGGAATGAAATGGATGCAGGAATAAGGACCAAAGCTGAGAAATATCTGCCAAAAATTTTAAAGGCAGCTACCAAGATGTCCAATGTCTAGTGGTGTAGTCCTACACATGCTGTGAGTTCCAAATGCCGTGGTCATCACTAGGTTAGGTACTGGGCGGGGGGGGGGGGGGGGGGGGGGGGGGGGGGGGTTAATTCTTTACCTGTAGTATATTCACTAGTTATAGTTCATAGATAGTTCATTCTTATCAACACTAAAACTACTACTTAGTGTTGGGTTAGCTGCAATCGCGCTTTCCTCGGGTGGGTTGAATGAGTACGTTGACAGCTTGGAAAAACCGTTGCATACCCATCCATATCATACGAACCGCTACTATATACGGACTACCCACTTTTCGGAATAAACTTTGCTTTACGAGTTTTTATAGTGCAGGTTGTAGGGAGATTAAGAATTGTCGTTGCAAAACGCATTTTAAAGTTTTGCAAAGAGTATTTATTGGGCGTATACCCTGTATATTTTTTTTGGGTATACGCTCGGTGTCAAAAAGTTGTTTGGGTATGCGGCGTATACCCGCGTATACCCTCGACTACACCACTGCCAATGTCCCCATTAACTACATTAATAGCATTATATCATTATTACTATTCGTAACATTATATTATATCCTGGCTATTATTATTATAATTATATTATTAAAATACCTTACTACCTTACCACCGTTACATAACTGTACAATTGTAAGAGAAACTTAAATAAATAAATAAAGTTTGAAAGCACAAATTTGTGGTGGTCGTCCGGTGACACCGACATGCGTTTGCTACGTCAAGTTGGAAATATTTATGCGGATATCGAGCTTCCTTGAGAGGAGAGAGTGGTTGCTGTTACAGTTAGCGTAGTCTATAATGTCAACAGCTCTGCTTTGATTCATTTAGCCAAACCAGCCGAAAACCAACACAATTACTGAGAAATTGAGAAACACGTGAGAAATTGAAAGTACATTGTTCACAGTGTTCCTGATAAAGCAGCGAACGTAATTATTCAACCTCGCTGATAACAAATCGCTCGGTACTTACTTCGAATGCCAATTATTATAATGTGCTATGCTTTTAGCTACTAATTTGACTAGGCACTAACTATCAGCTTTTCTGTGACATGAAGTTAAACCCGACTCGTTTTTGCGCGACATAAACTAGCCGGGATCAAAACAGTGTACGTTTTGCTAGCAAAAACTGGCCCCCACATGAGATCCCGTTACATCTCTGGTCCGAACCGGGGACGGGTCACGGGGTATCCGATACCCGTCGCCTGATTACTCGTACCGTGGTAATTGTTGACACGCATTGCGTGACTGCGCTGTGCGAAGACCGAAGTCTGCCTGTAGGTGTAGGACCTGGCCAGGCAAGGACGTCGGTTGGAAAAAGATAGGGTCATGCCGCGTCGCTGGCCGGCGACAGAGATGAACACTGTTTGTTTTCGTCCATAGGCATAGCTGGTTACGTTCCGTCTAGCTCCTACTTTTCAAATGCCATATAAATGGAAGTTGCTGGCCGAATGACCTACGACAGTTGCTCGCAGGGACCGCGACCTCGTTGTATTGCAGGCCAGATTGCCAATAGATGCCCTGTCGGTATGCTCTAGAGGTGGAATTTCCTAGTCGATCTGATCCATCAAGCAGATAAGCCCGCCAAATGTGCATCGGACACGATAAGCAGACACTCGACTCTTGACCCTAGGTGGAATCTAAACTCCATGCCACTTGCCTACACAAATAAGTGAAAACGTGTGTGTAAAAATACACATGTCGCTGGGACAGGCAGCAAAGCTTCAGATTGGAAGCGGGCCAGTCATTGGATTTTGTCACCATCAGAACGCTCTCATTTGATTATAACTGAGCTTGTGCAAATAGTTTGCGTACACAACCAAGTGCAAACATTTCGAGCAAAGCACTTCGCTGAGATTGTTATGAAACTAGAAGCTGGCAGTCGTTAGGTTTCCGTATGAAAATGAGTAGCAACGAATGTAAATGAAATGGCATTACGCTCACGATGATCGCCGGTTTGTTTTGTTTGAGCGCGTGGAACTGGAGACTCTGCTATTGTTGTTGAGAGTTACTCTTGCCCTGCCGTCGAAGGTCAGTCAGCGCCAGCTTGCATCTTGTGACCTTTGTCTCGGCTTGCATCGGGTCGGATCGGGTCAGTCGTTGGTAACTTCTGACCAGCCCCAACACGCAAAATGCAACGCAAATCAAGCGGAAGACAGGACTCTGAAACTGACGATAGAAGACGATAAGATAATGACCCCGCCTGAGTTTTCTTTTACCTATTCAATTACAGAGTGAAATTGATGTGGAAATGATATTCTCTAGTTCTACCACGCCGTGCTGTTTGATATTCAAGACTAGTTATTCAAATGTGAACACCCGCAAGAAGCTACCGTTATTCTCCCATTCCTTGCTCTCATCTTGAAAGCAGCGCACAGCGAGTGGCGCTACAGACTACTTTTGATTTGGCGAGGGGGTTGGGGCACAAAACCTGTAATGTTGAATGGGGCGCAACTTTTTTTTCAGGACAAAATTGTAATTTTTTTTTTAGATAAAGCTTTAAGAGTCAATTTTTTACAAACATGAGTAAAATGCTGAATTTGGGAAGTCAGTTTACTTCTAACTTTAATTAAATTAACTAGAATTGCTCAAAAACTGTTTCATATAAAAAATATTGTGTGGATTTAATGACAGCAAACAGAACGGAAAAACAATTTCTCGTGTGGCACAGTATTTGAATAATCTGCAGTAATTAAAGCGAACAAAAGTAAATCCCAAACATACAATTGTCATTCATTTATGGGTCTGAAATAGGTGCAAAGACTTTCAAATTTTTGGTTGAAATTTGTAGAATTTCTCAAAAATAAGACCTTGATTCATTTTTATTGTGTGTTTCAAGACCAAGACTCGACCGTACACATAAAAGTCTGATTCCCCTCCCCCTCACCATCAAGCCTGAAATACTATCTACGCCACTGATTCTTGTGTTTTTTATCATTAAAGTCATTATCATTATCATTCTAATGAGCATTATCATTTATCATTTTATCATTTATTTTTTTATCATTATTTGTGCTCACGCTGCGAACGAACAAATTTCTGAACTTTGCCAATTCTTGTGTCACACTTAACAGAGCAATGAAGGCAGCTTCTGTTAAGGAAAATGGTTAATGTTTCTGGTTAATGTTCAAGGTCTAGTCAGAATCCACAACCCATACTTCTGAAAAGGCAAAAGTGCCAATAAAAAAACCAACTGGGGGTAGCCACCAAATAAATCAATCTCTAGGAGATTGAGGTGATTGTAGGAACAAATGAGGGACATGTGGTAGGGGACTTTTTGACTGGATTGCCGATATTGCTGACTCATTTGCAGACATGCAGCGTGTCTGGCCGGTCGCTGACTTACAACGAAGCTCGCAACTCCACACGCCGCCTGGCGTGGGGTCTGCGTGCGCAGCTGGGCTTGCGCACTGGCGACGTGCTTGGAGTGCTGCTGCCAAATCTGCCCGAGTACATGGTGACCATTCACGGTGCCATCGAGGCAGGCCTTGTCGTCACCTTCGCCAACCCGCTCTACACAGCAGGTGGGTCAGCCAAACCCAGGAGCCGAGAGTGAACACAGTGTAATCTGCATATTGATCACACATCCATACCTACAATTTTGCTAACTTCGGTGATGAAAAAAGAGAACAAGTTCAGGCAACGGTTTCCATGTATCATTGTTTAATGTTCCAGACGAGCTCGAGCGGCAGTTTGTCAGCGCCGGCGTTGTTTGCTGTGTGACAGTGCCGGTGCTGTCGTCGGTGGCTTCGCGTGTAACGTCAGCGTTGCCGGGATACCGCGGCACGGTGCTGGTGGGGCCGGCCAATCACGGGCCGGATGGGTTCGCGTTTACGCAGCTGTTGGACGAAGCGACGCCCACAGAACTGCCGCGGCTTCTACCGTCCGAAGTTGCCGTTTTGCCATTCTCCAGCGGCACCACGGGGCTGCCAAAAGGCGTGGAGTTAACGCACCGAAACTTGGTGGCAAACCTCGAGCAGGGTAGACACCCGGTGAGTGATGATATCAACCTCACGCAGCTACCTTGTGCTGAGAAGTAACCGATAGTGAACCCAGTGCTGGAAGACAGGCTGTTACCTAAGTCTTTAAGCTCTCAGTTGAACATCAGGATTCCTTTACTAATCCATATTGTCAAGAGGCTGATAAGTGAAAAGAAAAGCCAATCTGTCCAGCCCCTCCAAAAAAAAGTTAGTCACTTAGCTGGACCCTTCATTTGCAATGTTTCTAAACGTTGCTTTCTTAGCTGACCTAACCTGATGTTTAGGCTGTGGAGGAGTTCGGCAAGACGTTGAAGGGCGTTCCAAACGAGCCATGCTTGACGGTGCTACCGTTCTTCCACATCTATGGATTCAATGGCATCATGAATGTTACGATGATTCACGGGCTACACCTCTTCACATTGCCGAGATTTGTGCCGGAAGACTACATTGCAGCCCTGGTCAAGCACAAGGCAAGTTGGCGCTGCAGTAACGTTGCTCTGTCAAACCTTGGTTAGGTTATATTACTTCAGTGATGTAGTGGTCAATGCAGGTAGGTGCGCCCAGTTCACACACTATTTATTTATATTCTGATTGCCTCCACACAACTACAAGCTAGAAGTACGCTGAAAAACCCCAATTTTTTCAGGGAATTTATCCAACTTAATTAGATTAGTATACTGAAAACCCAACAAGGTAACTGCAGCACCCAAAGAAAAAAATACGCAAAGTTGGCAATTGAGAACTGTTGCCTATGATATGAAAATTTAATGCCGCTAAAAGTATTTGAAAATTCCATCAATTTAGCCCCCACTACCCCTTCGTGCATACTCCAGTATGGCAGTATCACCTGCATACTTTTTTCCTGAACAATCAAAACTTTTACAGACTTGTGCTCTAAAATCTTAAATTATTCTTGTCAACCTGCTCTGCCATAAGAAGTCAGTTTAAACTCTGTCCCAAGCATTTTGTAAGTTCTTCACTCATTGCAGAGTAATCATCCATAATTTTTGTCTCCGATTACTAGTGTGTGTTTTGGGCTTTTGCATCAAACAATTCCAGAAAGTGAATAAAAAACAGTGAATATCCAAGTAGCCTAGCATATGGAGTAGAGAAACAATTCCCCACATATATTCTCATTCTGGATTGATTTAATGGCACAGTGATGAGGTCATTGGTGGTTGGTGTGCATTTTTCAATGAAGTATGTTGTTTGTTTTGATAATTAACTGCATTGTAAGATAATTTTCACAATATCTCATCAAAATATCAGTTTACTCTATCCAAGATAATGCAATCTTGAGAGGCAGTGAGTAGGCAGTGATAGCCAAATCTTGGTTTAATTTGCCTTGGCTTAAGTTGATGTACAGCCCAGACATCACCAAGCCAAGCACTTACTAATTGCCAATGCAATAACACAATCACGATAGAATGACAGTTCATTGATAATCATCGGCACTCAAGATTACAAACTTCGTTCAATAGTACTACACACTCAACGATACTACCTTGCACTCGAACAAATTTTTTATCAGCGTGCAACAAAGTAACGTGTATGGACAATAAACAATAAGAAACTAATTAATCCATAAAGAAATGCAATGTTAATAATACAATATCTTATCAAACGTAAATTTTCTTTCGTGCATGTGAAAAATATCTGATAAAATAGTTTGGTTTTGTGAGAATAATAAAATTGAGAGCATTGAGAGCATTTAAACAGATCCAAATTTAAGTTTAAAGATAAATTAACCATTTAATAAAGCAGCACGCTATGTTTAAGAGAAACCTATCAATAGTGTAGAACAATGCTACTGCGTTTGATAGAGGATTTGAACTTCTTTTGCAGCCGGAAGTGCTGTTCGTGGTGCCCAGCCTACTGCTGTTTCTGGCTGCGCACCCAGCAGTCACCAAGCAGCACTTGGAGTCTGTGAAGAAAGTTGTGTGCGGAGCGGCAGCGGCAACACCCTCGCTCATCCAACGCTTCCATGAAAAGCTAGACCGGGACGGAGTCAGTGTTAGGCAGGGTACGAACCAGACTTTAAGCATACCATGATAACTTGCATGTGCTGATAGCCCAGTCAAACAGTTGACAGCCAGTGTGAGAGACTTGTCTTCTTGGTCATACCAAAACAGATAGTTCAAATTTCTGTTGGTTAATTTTAAAGTTATCAAGCTGGGCATGATCAATTCATATTTTAATTCTGGAGTTGGCATTCATAACTAGATAAGGTCTACTAGTTTGACTATAGACTTATGCATGTTGGTTTGTATGAATGATATTGATTTCATTAATGCAATTACTTTCTTGGGCTTGGGATACCAACCTAGGACTTGATGGGATTTGTGGTCTGTTCCCATTAATACTTTTTGGAACTGGTAGCCTTTGAGTGGATACACAGGCCAAGAGTGAATTATCGAATAGCACTCTGAAACTTCTCCTGTATCCTTGGCAAGCAGGTACCAAGCACTGAATTTGGTTTTGCTAGAGAAATACGCCCACCAGCCAAGTTGTCTCCTGAGAATACCCAGTGCAATGTGTAGAGCAAAATATCTGTCACAGTGAATCAACATCAGTATTGGACATGAACAATGTAATTCGGTTTGCTTGTGTGATTCCCCGCTGTACCTGGTCGCCGGACACAAACCAAACTGTCTGTTTGTCTACAGGTTATGGAATGACAGAGCTGAGCCCTCTGTCGTTGTTCCCTCCGTGCAACGCTGGGCCGGACAAAGTCGGGTCTTGCGGCCAAGTAGTGATTCACACCAAGGCGCGAGTTGTCAACCTGGAGACAGGAGAGGATCAGGGACCAAACCAGCCAGGAGAGCTTTGGGTAAGTTCCTGCCAGGCTTGGTTCCAAAACAAGACTAAACGCAAAAGTGCCTGACAATCATTGCATTGACCATGAAGTTCAATCTGTATTTGAAATACAAAATTGCCAAACCCTGCTGCAGATCGTGTTACATAAAGCAAATAGCTAATAGTGATTGCTCAGTGCTTTGGATTTGGCTCAAGAATGGAAGTATGAATACATTTATCATTAGTGACATGAAACAAGCTTAGAAGCTCTAGCTATGCTTTCTTTCATTGTATTGAAGCCAACATTATAATGCACTTGCCCAAGGAACAAGATATCTGCTTGTCTCATTTAAGCCAGTGAATCGAATGAATTCTCACTGTGGCTGTGCTTGTGCATGCAGTTCAAAGGGCCACAAGTAATGCGAGGCTACCGCAGCAACCCCGAGGCAACGAAGGAGACCATCACCGCTGATGGGTGGCTGAAAACTGGAGACGTGGCCACCTACGACAACGATGGTTTCTTCTACATCGTAGACCGCACCAAGGAGCTCATCAAAGTCCGTGGAAATCAGGTATGAAATCCTTTTCTTTCCCAAAACATATGTGTGTTCCTGATCCTCACCTTGTTCACCTCAGAGGAGGACACTCTCCATTACATTTTCTTTAAGGTGTTGTAAGATTTATGTAGCAGTTAAGATGTTAAATGCTATGCAAAGCCTATGAAAGTACAGTAATTCATTCTTTGGTAGAATGTGAAATGATCATTTTAATGCATCCACAAATTATTTTGCCTACCAAATTGCTAATTGCGGTCATTATTGGTGTACGAGGCAGGTGAATTCGTATAGCGAAACCTTATCCCAGATAGAATGTCTAATATTGGTAATTGGAAGAGTGTCACTCCTTCGCCTTGGCTAAAGTTTTCAGAAAACCTAAAAAAATACTAGAATAGGTTCCGGTTGCTGTTTTATTGTGATTTTGTACTGAGAGACGTTAATGACGAGACTGACTCAGACTGATCTGCACCAAAGGTGAGCCCAAATTTTAGGTTTGTTTTCCCCAGGTCAAAATTAGCATAGGATGGTATTCTATTGCATGATATGGTATGGGAACAATTATTACACCTATAGATATCGGAAATTGCAATCAAACTTGAATTTAATTAAGTCTGAATTGTCTGAAAAAATTGGAATCTAAATCACACAGTTTAGATGTGTAGCAAAAATGATATGAAAAAATAAGTGAGAAAAAGCAAACAATAAAACCATATTTAAATAAAAAATGCTTCAAAAAATGCTTCAATAGACAGAGTAACATTAAATACCCTTCATTGCAGTTACAAAAATAATTTAATAATAACTTGAGCACTAATTTGTGATTGGTAATTAGTGTTCCTAATAATGAAAGCAGAGAGCCAGGTTGAAAAGTAAGAACTCATTAGTCATTGCCCATTGGCCATGGACAGTAAACTACTTACTGTATTGTGCAATAGCATTTTTTGTCCCACCATTGGGCAAAATAAGTCACCCATACCCGCAGAAATAGCGCAAATTCGTTCTTTTGCGCCGACAAAGCTTAAGGCAGTAGCGTTAGTGTGTAGCCTACTCATGCAGCGGCAGTAGCAACGTGGTAAGGATGTAACAATAACCAGGAGTAGGCTAGTCTTACAGCCTCAAAAGGGTAATGAGTGTACCTGTTATGCAACTATTATTTCTAAGATTATTTCGGCAAACACAGCAAATAAATTTAACATGGGCTCGTCAGCTGGCGCGAGTACGACACGTGCCCAAGTTTTTCCCTCCTGACCCTCTGGGCCCGAAACCTCTGGGCTCGGGGGCGGTCGCCCCGCCTGCCCTGCCGGTAGTTACGCCACTGCCACCTACCTTGTTTTGACAAAAAAAGATTAGTGACCCTTTAACAATAAGGTCACAATTGGCAAACTTGACAAAAATTACATTTTGAATACAAATTATTCAATGCTAATTGTTTGGAGGGAGGTCAGACAGGAAACAGAACCAAAGCTTCTCTGGAGCGTTAAATGGCAGAGGGGATAGGATTTGATTCCACAACTAACCAACAACCAATGCACAGCCAACAACATGTTGCACCCATGCCCAAGGCAATCAGGAAATAAACATAAACTGACAAAGGCGAGAGAAATGGTAGCAATTCGCAACAGCTTTTGTCATCCTCGTTTAATTCGCGAAGACAATCAGCGACAAATCTTAGAGATAACTTCCAACACAGTCGCAATGCCCTCTGGGCCGACTGAGTCCCGTCCGAAACAAAACACAAGCGTTCACACAAAAGAATCTCAGCTCTCCGGATCCTCCAACCGGGCAATCTTGGCCGGGGGCTCAAGGGTCTCGCGGATAACACTCTGCACGCGCTCACTTTGCACCTGCCGCCGATCTTCCTGTTGCTTCTCCGCCTCTTCTTCATTGGTCACCGGCTTCTTGACTTCCTCGTCTTTGACAGGCAACTTAACGTCTTCAGGCATGCTTGGCGTCGGCTCAGAACCTTTCTCATTGGCTGGAGGCTTCTCAACTTCATTCTCATTGGTCGGGGTCTTGTCAGCCACTTCCGTTTTGGCGTCCGTCGTCTCAGTTTCTCCCTCTTTGTCTAAAATATTTTCAACTTCTTCATTGGCTATAACACTCTTGGCACTTTCCTTATTGGCTGGAGTATTTCCTGCCTGTTCTTGGTTGGCTGGGTTCAAGTCAGCTTTCTCCTCATTGGCTGGCATAGAAATAACTTCATCCTCACACACAGACATCTTTTCATCTTCACCTTGATTCACTGGAGGTTCTTTAAGACTCTTGTGAGTGGAAGATGTCTCGTCTACTCCTCCCTGACTGGCTACCTTCTTCTCGCCTGCTCCCTGATTTGTTGCTACCGTCACTGTCACTGGTTCGTCCACATCCATCTTTTCCTCGGCCACCTCACTTCCTTGGTGCTCTTTTGGCAAGCCTGGTTTCGAGTCAGCTGGTTCTGTTGGGTTGGTAGCAGTGGCAGAGCCCTGTAGCTCAGTGTCTGTGATGACATCACTGGGCAGTTCACCTGGGAGAATTGTGGCTGTCGGGTTGGCACCAGCGATAAGCGGGGACATCTCCACCGCAAGTCTAGCCACGTCTGGAGATATTTCGGCTGCGAGATTGGCAACATCTGGGGATATTTTGGCTGCCAGGCTGGCAACAACGGGAGCTATTTTGGCGGCCAGGTTGGCAACCTCTGGGGATATTTCAGCAGCGAGGTCGGCTACTTCCAAGGGTATTTCGGCTGCCAAGTTGGCGACAACCGGAGATATTTTGGCGGCTAGGTCAGCAACTTCCGGAGAAATTTCTGCAGTGAGGTTGGCGTCATCAGGGCCAATAGTGGCAGCCAGACTGGCCACCTGTTCAGAGGAAATTGCTGCCAAGCTTGCTACCTGTTCAGGGGAAATGGCGGCAAGGTTGGCGAGGTTGGTAGTCTGTGGCGCGATAGCAGACACGGCCGCGTCCGTCTCCAGGAAGTCGTCCAGCTTTTGTTTCAGTGGAGGGAAGAAGGCAGTGCCGGGGGCAGAGCCAAATGGCTCGTAGCGGAATGCAGCAAGCTCTAGTCCCACCGAGCTGAAAGCAGCAACAGGGATGGTTAGTTTTGATTGGTTGAGTTTGGGTCCTTATCGAGTCAATCTTGAATTTTAAATGCTAAGTAGTTTCAGTCTTATCTACCCTGTGCTGCAAAGTTTGGGTCTACAGGTGATGAGGCTTAGGCATCTTGTACTGTATTATGTAATAGGTACCATGTGTACAACTGTTACTGTGCAGGTTAAAGGTAGAGGCAGAACGTTAATGTTAATCTTTCAGCGTGAAAGATGGCTGCCAAATGACTACTTTACTGACAAAAATGCAGTGTACCGGAAAACGTCGTTACGTAGAGCCATTGTCGTATGAAATTTGAATTTCGAAATTTCACGTAGGTTACTCGCTTTTGAGACATTTCATCCTCAAAGATCTCCATCAATTTTGACCTCAACGATTGATATACACGTAAGGATATTCAAAAGCGAGTAACCGACGAGAAATGTTGAAATTAAATTTCATATGACAGTGAATCCACTTAACGACGTGTTCTGGTACTCTGCAATTTTGTCGGTAAAGTAGTTATTTGGCAGCCATATTTCACGCAGAACTTTAACAATAACGTTCTGCCTCTACCTATAACCTGCACACTCAACGGTACAACCTAGCTTACGGGACTCAACTAGCCACTATCAGTCAATTCTAAGGTAGCAGTTGGGTAGATATTCATCTAATGCAGTGCACTCCCTCACTTTGCTTGGATTATTTCACTTTCTGGAGAGGGCTATGAACACAATTGGTACCTATAGAACTGTTCTTCTGAATTTTAACGAAATATCACTTATTGCAAATGTAGAATGGACATGTTAGACCCACCATCCTGATTGAAAGACCCAGAGCAATTTTTGTCAAACACTCAGAACTTTCTGATTGTCTAGTGATCTATCCTTGATCCAAAGCTCATGAATTTTGGCAAGTGTTGGGAGAATTTGACTGCAATAAAAGTTAGCAGTTCAAGTATTGCCACTCACCGATCTCCTGAAGCATTGGCAGATTGTCGATCAAGCCACGTCTTGTCCTCTCCGTTCGACATGTCAACATCCTGGCCAATCCTAGCCTGGCCAGGCTCACGAGTGCTCACAACCAGCATGTTCTTTTCGACGGCTCGCATGAACTTGTCGGCGCGGCTGTATTGCTTGCGAGGTGCCGTTAACAGCTCGCACAACCGTTGAACAGTGAACGGGGCACTAGCAAATGACTCCAGCCGTTCCACAAGGCCAACTTTCATTGTTTCGTAGTTGAAATAATCGACATTTGGACAAGCTGGAGCAGGGTCGGCGGCCGTAGGACAAGTCTCGTAGAACTCTGTGATGACATTCAACAGCTTTTCTCGGAACAAAGCCTTCACCAGTGACCACTGGTATATAGGGTCACCCGTCTTGGCGACATAGCTCAGGTACTGTTCGAGATCAGCGGGGATCTCCTTGGGCTTGAGCTTCACAAACTCGGCTAGCGAATGTAGGAGTTCCTCGGGGTTGTCCATTATCTATATCTCCACGAATTCTTCTTGTCTCTCCAATGAATAACAAAGCGCCGAAAACCTAACTCCAGCCACAGACGGACGCTTACCGAACCCAACCTAAACTGTGGCCTAAAATGGCGGCATTGAGTTTTCCGTAGTTTCTTGTCAGAGATGGGAAGTTGGCGGCAACCAGCGGCAACGATTACTGACCTTTTATCGACAAAGCCATTAGTGCATGGGTTTGCCGCTAGGTGTCGTAACTCCTCGACGATTAAGTTTTATTTCAACATCACGCTAATTTTAGACTAGTATTACGCAAATTATTATTCGATGCCTAAATATGATTCTTAAAAATATTAATTTGATAATTTCGGGCGTAGTTGTTGGGTATTGTCGTTTAAAAGTGGAATTACGACGTATCAACAAACACTAGCGCCTTCGATGGCGAACTCTGCTATTAGCCAAGATTATTAACGTCATATTTATTGTATCTAGATAAAACCAAAAAACTCTATGATATTTGAAAAAGGCGACGAATAAATGGACAGTTTCAAGTTGTATTGCCAAATCCTATTTAGAATCACAAGTCTATACTGTCCCCATTGCTGACTTTTGGAACAGGACAAGCACAACTGACAAGCAGACGTCTGATAGTTAATGCTATTTTTTTGCAGGTCTCCCCTACAGAGCTAGAGAATCTAATAATGCAGATTGCGGGTGTAGCAGACGTTGCCGTCATTGGTGTCGAAGACGAGATTTCTGGAGAACTGCCACTGGCCTTTGTCGTGCTGCAGCCAAAAGCCCAAGTCACCGAGGAGGGAATCAAGGATTTTGTCAAGCCTAAGGTGGCCAGCTACAAGAAACTGGCAGCAGGAGTACGGTTTATTGAGGTCATCCCGAGGAATCCATCAGGAAAGGTGCTAAGACAGCAGCTGAAGGCTCTCATCAAGGAATCGACAACGTAACTTACAACAATCAACATCATACATCCAATAAATATATTTTCTTTAAACAAACAAAATGGTACACTATGTTTCCATCCAAGTCTTTTTCCATTTTATTAAAATTTCCTCCCTGAATGGTCTGTAGTCTAGCTACGTCTCCGCGACTACGTCCTGCACTGCAGACTCTGCGATCGGCACATACTTGTCGTCGATCTTGACCAACAGGATGGCGCGATCGACGTGGGAGCGTCGGCCAGGGTCTCTGTGGGACGGGGCCCAACGGTGTACCACAGGACCTTGCATGCCTTTCTCGGGTAGCCAATCCCGCCAATGGCTCCTCCCACCGCGGGCCCTCATTCGTTCGTCCGGCCACGATACGTCAATGCGGCGACCCAGGTTGATTGCGTCGTACACCTGGGAATAGCAAAACACACCAAGCGGCTGCTCATTAACCACATTCTCTGGTCCAGCTTATGACAATGTGGTATTGATTGCTGAATACATCCACAGGGCTGAGGAATCTTTGATGCTGAATTCTGGTACTCTCTTTGATATGACAGGATAATTAAATGCTGGTAAGATTTTTCATAAAAAAAAATACTTGTAATCAACAAACAATGAAAAGGGTAGTTTAGAATAGATTTAGCAGGCACAAGTACACTAACTAGAGTCATAAACTATCGTCAGTCTTTTGAACTAGTTTATAAGTTATTGCTAAGCTTATTGCTATCAGATTTTTGTTACTTTTGTAAGAGTAATTAGGTGAGTGTAGAATTTTTTCAGAAGTAAGTACCTACCCAATAGTTTATGTGGGTATGAAGTCACAAATAACCAACACACAAGAGCATGCATTCAGGTTGCACCACCGTGCCTTAAAAATTCCTTACTGACCCCATTGCCTTGAATGTACAATGTATATTAGAACCCAACAACAAAGCTTAGACACACTGCTTGTTTATGTTGTGTCTACTCTGATCTTGTACTGTACTTGTTCTTGTTGCTAGACAGCTTTGAAGGCATTTGCTTTGAAGGGGATTTTATGGAAAATACCACTGAGAAGACCTTCAAATCACTGCAGCATTGAAACACTATGGCAAAGACAGAAAACTCAGTGTAAATAAACCCCTTAACAGTCACATAACAATCATTTAACCAAGGGTGGCAAGCAATTGATTAAATCCTAATGATCACCAGGGTTTGTACTCTGTGACTTTTAATTACGATAAATGATAAGATGAGATGCTCTTATTTGTTCTGATTGAAAAGAAAATCTCATCTCATCACAGTAAAAAAGTACAGAACAGTCGTCCAAGTAACCTTGCAAATCGACTTCCCAAAGTCACCACTCACAGCAGTTGGGTCGACGATCCTGACGATCCTGACCGGCTCCGGCTCTCCCTCGTTGGTCGCTGGCACCTTGTCGTTACCGAGCAACCCAGCCAAACTAGCCAGTGTTGCGGAGCCGGGTTTCCCGGCGACGCTGGCAGCAAATGACTGCCGCTGCCTGGAGTCCAGCGACTGGCTGCCTGACCAAGGGGGCGGACCGAGCGTGGCCATGGCGTAAACGCCGGCCCCCTCGTCGCTTCGTGCCCCGCCACTCGAGCAACCCTGAGCGCAGCGACGGCGCCATCGTTGCCACAGGGACGCGGCCGAGTCGCGCAGACCGCCCAGGCTCAGGGCTCCGCCCACCACGGAGCAGAGCTGTGCGTTCGTTTCGGCGTAGCTGGTGGTCAGCGGGGAGACGTAGATGGGGTAACCGATGGGCTGGTCGCACGATGAATTGATGATGTTACGCAACGCCTGCTTGGCGTTTTGGATGCTGCCGCGCTCGGGGTTGCGGTTACGCAGGTAGACGAGCTCCTGCTGCTGCCCGGCCCATAGGCCTCGGACGCACTCGCGGTTGGCCTGCGAGAGATCACCGAGTTAAGTATCACTGCTCTGGGTCTGGTGTTGGATGGCTGGCCATACTTCTGGTCTGTCATATTTAAGTGCCAGCTTGGAGGGATTGATGTTTGTTCAATTTGAAAAGCAAAAATTCATCCCTTTCAGAATAAACCACAATATTTGAATGTACAAACATTTTTTTTTTTTGGATTTAGCTATATGCTTGCTGCATTTTTTGTTGTTTTTACAAATGCCAACTGTCAAACAGACTGAGTTTAATATTTTTTGAAAATGTCTTGTAAATAAATGGTAAAAGTTTACTTGCAAAATGTAATCTTGTTCATATGATTTAAAAGTCAATATCAATGGTTGCTTGAAGAAAAAAAACTGTAGCCAATTTGAAAGAACAGTAAAAAAAGGGCTGTAAGGGGAAATATTTGGTCCAAAACATTAAATAACGATTAAATAGTTTTAAATATTACTAGGATAATCAACACATCTCAATGAGCCCCGTTACCCTGGTTCCACTAATTCAATGAATAACCAATTTTGAAAAACAACTTAATACCTAAAACACTAAACAAGTCAATGCAATGCATCGTAAGCCGCCAGAACCCGATCCACACCGAACTTGCTCACCTTGATGACCCGGAAACCGAGGTGGCGTTTATTGAGCATGACAACCTTGTACTCGTCTGCGCCGTCATCGACGACATGGCGCAGAGACAGAAGCGAGGGTGTGCCAGCTAGCACCGCCTTGCGCCAAGCAGGGTCGGCCTCGTGCGCTATTACCAGTGTATCAGCGTGGCGGTGAATAGCGTCGTGAAGGGCACCCAAGTCTGCATACTCGTCGGGTGATGCAAAGTGCTCCTGGTGGACGGGAGGCAAAGCGTTTGGGACGGCAGGTTTAACTGTTGGTTTCATCACATTCTCGCTGGTCTGGTCTTTGGGATGTTTATTTATCATAATTGTGAGCCTTGAAGCTCAAATATTGAATAGATTACAAACATTTTCCCAACTACAAAATATTTTCAAAATTCTATTTGAGGTTTGTTGGTCAACTTGATAGTAAACAGTAAAAAGAAATGTTTACTTCCAGCAAAGATCAATTATGTTCACCAATATTTTATCAATTTAATATTGATTCATTTTTACAATTTAATAATACCCTAGCAATTTTAATAATTCTAAATTGGAATTTAAGTGGAAACCTCGTTGGAGCTTTAGAATATGAAAGTCATTCTCTTCCAAGCAGGTTTATCAATGCTAACTCTCCGGAAAACATTCAACTTCTAGATGACCAGGAGGATGACAATTCAAACCAAATTTTCGGCAATTGACGTTATTTTTGACTAGCTATAAAATAACCACTAGCCAAATGAAAACCTTACAACGAAACAAACAAACAATGATCAATAGAATTATCCCTTAGTTACTTATTTAATTAACATAGTTAAAGTAATTAAATTTACGTTTGTTGTTTAATTATATAGAAGTTAAGATCAAAAAGAGATGAGACTGGTACAACTTAAGACAATGATCCCCTCTCTCACCCCCAACCCAAGCCATATCAGAGTCCAAATGAACCTAGGTTTCCGTGAAAGTTTCCCCAACTCCGAATGAACTCAGTTTCCTGCATCTCTCACCTGGTGCAGCTTGAGGGACATCCTGAGCCCAGGCGCCACCACCGTGGACAGCAGCTCGACGGCAGAGAAGACCCACTCGTCTCGTGGTGACGTAATGCGGAAGTCCCCTTTAAAGAGAGCGTGCATGCCGTGCAAGAACGCCTCAACCGAGCCGACAGAGTGCGCTGCCGTGCCGAGAGCTCGACGACCAAGCAGGCTCAGCGCAAGACAGAGGGAGACCAAGGGACCGTCCCGATCCGCTGGCCCCTTGGCTGCACGTAGCGAACAGAACGAAGTCCACTCGAGGTAGACATTGCAGAAGCTGGAGCGAGTCACGCCTGATGCACGGAAGTCAAAGTCCTAGGGCCGACCAAGCACTTTTAGACTCAGAAAAAGGGAAACTGATCTAACTGCCATGCAAAGTATACGTATGGGAAGCCATGCATACAAATTTACTTTTATTTGATACGAAAATTTTACTCCCTCTCATTAATTTCCTGCCTTGCCATTACTTCTTTAGCATCATAATTTCTGTTTAAGTTGATTTTGACCACATTAAAGCACATTAAAATACATTTGAATTGGAATTTGATTTCTTTACCAAATCCTTAAATAACTAACTTTAAATGCACTAAAAGGAAGAAGAATAGTCAGCCTTGCCTGGTCGACGTTCATGTTGAACACTGGGTCAAGCTCGACAAAGTTCTTGTCCAGCGTTGGCGCCAGCGCAGCGAGGATGGCCGGAGAAGTGAGCCACGCGTCCAAACGAGGGGAGCCAACCGCGTAGAAAATCATAGATTTAACGTAGTAAGACACCAGGGCCTACGGAGAGAAAATGTACCGAGTTTTCACACTATGCCGTGCCTAATACGTCTCACAAACTGTCACAAAGCCACTAACTGTCGACACAAAAAAGTGCACTCAATTCAAAGTCCTAGTACCACAGATTACGTTACGTAATCCTGCGTTTAAATTGCAATGGAGCCCCGCATAGTAATTTGGCATTCCTGATGAATAGCAGTATTTGCATTTAGTCTTTATCTTTATTGCACTGCTGACCATCAAAACAGTTTTCTCTGTCTGTACAATCCCAATGCTAGAGCAACCCAGTGGCAGATTTCTAAGTTACCAGCTGCGATTTCTTCTGTGCAGTTGTTCCCCAAAAGAACGGTACATCTGTGTGAGTTTCATCTGTGCTGGAACACACCTGAGGGAGCCCCTATACTAGCAGTCTTTGCACAACAAGGATTGCATTCTTCCCAATATCAAGACGAGTCTTTCCTTGCCACACGATCAACAAATATTGATTACTTTTCATTTATGACCTGGCCGTGTGGTTAGCCAACAATCTTGAGGCACATTTTCCTGCACCACATTTTGCATTTAGGAACTTGAAACTAGCCAGGCTTTCGGAAGTCATACCTTGCGGAAGTCGTAGACCTGCAGCATTGAAGCGGCAGAGTTGTCAGAGATGGAGTATCCCTCCAAAACATACTTGGTGGCAGTCACTTCCCAGGCCAGCCAACGCTGCGAGAATGCCGCATTAACGCTGAGTACGTGAGGGGGGTGGCCCGGTTCGCAGCAGCAGCAACCTATGACAACATTAGAAAGATCTCAGTGAGGTTGATTGATTTGTGGTGGCCCACGGCAGATGCTGTGGAGCACAATAGGTCATGTTGCATTCGGATTATGGCGTAGGTGAATGAGCAGGTGATATTGAGGATAATTTCACTAGCATAGAAGGGAGGAGGGAAAACTTGGTGCTGGCACATGGCCTACACCTGTCGCAGATCACCAAAGGGACCATCGGCATGATGACCTTTCCGAACTCAAACAGGATTCTGCAACCAACCCATGCTGTTGAGAGGTTGATAAGCAAGGCGAATGAAGTTATCATACTTACTAAATCCCTCCAACCTCTCTCTTAGACAGAACTGGCCATAAATGGCAATAGAAAAAGTAACAGTACAGCTAGAGAAGCATTTGCTGCAGTACGAATGGTGCCATGACACGTCTTTGACTTTGGTAGAACGATCTCGAGGTTTCCGTTGGCTCACCATCGTTCTCCTCAGCCCACTCGGAGATCGCCTCCACCTCGCGCTGCTGGCAGTATGTCCCTCGAAACTCTAGGCCGCGCAGTTGGAATGAGACCAGCCCGTTGGCAAGCTCCACGACGTGCACCAAGCAGTTGAGGTAGTCAGAGGCGAGCACAAAGACGTCACCTTGAGCCACCGGGCCCCAGCGACCTGCGGCAGGGATAAGAGTCAGACCATCGACTTGTGACGTTTGAGACAGAGAACAAGTGTAATAAGCTATTCGGCCACAAGTCAAAATGACATCCCTGCGGATATTGCTTTATGTTTCAAGAGTCTACTGATAGATATCTTAGAATCGCAGTAGCTCTAATGCACAAACACAGGTCAAGTCTTGGACTCACCCATCATGAGATCTCCGCAGAGCGAATGCTGCAGTGAGCGGGTCAGATGTTCGTAGAAGATGGAGTTAAGGTTATTGTCGTCGGCACCTGGCAGCAGCAGAAAGACAGATTGTGATGAACTTAGTTGACACATCCCAAGTAAGACCAGCAGTTGGTATTCTCGTACCCTTACCAAAGCAAGCTTTTAAAGTTTGCCCCATCATTGCATCCATTCAAGGACCCATATTGGGGTTTTGGAATTTTTAGAATATTGTTTGAGGTGATAAAGAAATTAACAAATATATACCTACTTGTGGTAGTTAAGCCTCTTTTACCAGAGACATGAATCCTCTATTTGTTTCAAACATTAAACATGGCACACTAAAGGTCTATTCAAGATAAGGCACAGCTTCACACAAGTTCCTAAGAATGATTCGATGTCAATGTTTTAGGACATTTTGCGATGTTAATGGATTGTGAGTAGCAGATCTGCGCTGATGGTTTCAGAGCAATGCGAGGCTGGGAGAGGATTTGAACACCATTACAGAGGGTAGTGCAAACACTTAGAAGGCCATGTTACCCAGGTTACGCTCCAGCTGTGCTGACAGTCTTGTGTTCGAGTGATCCACGCGTCTCGTGTTGTACTCGCGCTCCCAGAACCGAACTGGTCTCACGTACGACGCCAGGAACACGGCCGAGCCTAGGAACGGATTGAGAGGCGCCGAGAGAACGGCCGACAGAACGGCCTGCGCAAACAGCATCGCCGAGTGCGGCACGGAGAACGGCTGGGCGAACGCGTGGAACGCAGAACCCCACGTGATCTGCCACGGAGCAATGTAGGTCACGACGAACTGCACCTGAGGCCATGCGGAAGAAGATTGTAGAGAATTACAACAGTCACCATTTGAAAAGGTTGTTCACACAAATAGCTTACATGAAAATTCCACTGAGGGTTAAAATTGCTACCTAAAACCATGGAAAAACCCCACAAAATTGTATTGTATTCATATCGACAAGAAATTTGGACTTTGGACCTCTAATAAAAAGTTATCTGCTGATCATTCAGTTCTTGTTATTTGATTTTCTCATTTTTACCATTGCAATGCTGATGCTTTTCTGTGGCAGAGTTCTTAAATTAACAGCAATTTCTTTGGCATAGCTGTGCCCCATAAGAGTGATTTATCCACATATGCTATATCTGTGCTGATACTTGCTCGGGAGTTTGAGTGTACGGACCTTGAGCAGGAGCTCCCGGATCTTGGAGACAATAATCGCGGCGATCGCGTTGTCGACGATAAACCCGTTGCCGAGTCCGGGAAAGTCGCAGGTGAAAAGCAGAGCCGCCAATGCGGCCGACATGGCGGCACCGGCGGGATCCGCAAAGCCCTGGCGGACCGCTTTCATTCCACACACGGAGAGCAATATCGCAGCCGTCAGCGTGCCGTAGGTGCCGGCTAATGGGGTGGCATCCGCTGGAAGCAAGACAGCTCATTGGTCAGAGGGCAACAGGTAGCTTCAATACAAGAAAGATAATAGCATGACAATTAGGTAACACTTAAGAGGTAGCAGCTATGGGGAAAAAAATCTTTGGGTTTCTCACTCCAAATCGGAGGAAATTAACTTGTTTTATTATATAAGAAAATCACAGCAGGAACCTCGACCCTCGACCCTAAAATCTATCTTCTCTCTCCAACTGATCTTCAATATTCAGGTTGGAATAATAAATAATACATGTTAATGTAAAAATAATTAAATTTTGAGCTTTGGGTAAGTTTCTCCTCTTTCCTCCTCATTGCCACATCAATTATCCAGTCTTTAGGTACTTAAACCTTACCAATATTTACTCAAGTCAAATACTTTAACCCTGAGTGTACCGTCTAGCTGACCGGCGAGCAAGTCTTACCCGTGAGCGCGGCAACGAAGAGACACGGGTAGACCAGATTCCGCTGGAGGACACCGAGCCAGAGGAAGCACCGCTCGAACCACATGACTTTGGCGGCTGCGTGCACTTCGTACTGGCCGTGCTCGTGTTGCCTCAACACTGGCCGTGCCAGGCAGAGCCACGGCAGCTGTTTTCGCAGCTGCGGAGCCACATAGTGCAGAGCCAGGCCGAGCAAGCTGGCGACAGCGCAGAGCACGGGCACGGCCTCCGGCTGCAACGCTGTCCACACCTGTTGGACAGGGATGTTAAACTTGACAAGCGCACGATACGACGCTAATTTTCTTCTCTGCTTACTTCAGCTCTCTCTCTCTTTCCTTCTTCACCGCAATCATTTACAATAACTACGTTGGACGGGTCTGTAATTATGTTATCTGTACATTAGTAATGTCCAATGAAACTATTAACCTTAGTATTTAGATGAAATCTTATTTAAACTACAAACGCTTGCAATGCACGGGGTATTTTCTTATTATGAACACTATAAACGTCTCAAAAGTTGATGCTCAAACGGGGACTCGAACCCCGATCTCCACCTATCGCGGGTGTTTCTCTAACCCATTGAGCTACTTGGACACTGGCTCTTTGAGACAATTTTAGTGTATTTTATGAGAAATTTGTGAGAATTTTGTGAGAATTTTTAGTATTTTGAGACATTCATAGTGTTCATAATAAAAAATATGAACCTTAGCTTAGAAGAAATTAAATTAATTAAACAAAAAATTGATTTGTCGATTAAACATAGTTCCTCACTGTGGATGCATGCACCCCGCCGACCACAAGGGCAAACCCAGTGCAGACGAGAGCGTCGGACTTGATTCTTGCGTTGACAGTCTCTCGGAGCTTTGCAGGCAGCGGGTCCCCTCCGTCCGGGTCTTCCTCCTCGGAGACCTTGGATGCTGGCGTCGGCTCCCAGGCTAGGTGTCCCTTGGCGATCTGCCATAACGCGCTGCAGCCAGGATCGGGGTCAGTGTGATTCAACACTTGGGCAATGCTCTGTAGACACTTTTTAGTTGTGCCCCACAAAACACTATCCACAGATCTCTATAGCCGTGGTCAACAGACAAAGTGAAATAGGTATCATAACTTGGCATGGACCATGTGTGCAGGTAGATATGTAGTGTTATCATAGGAAGCAAAATTAAGTTCATTTTGAAAAACCGAAGAACCCAAGACATACTTTGGCCTGCGCTCGTTTCGCAAAATCGATAGCAGATAAATTTAATTTTAAGGTCATATATACTGACATTTACCTAACACAGATTAAACTACTGTAAGCTTCACGTTGTACTGAACTCCATTAAGAAGTGTGCAACTTTACGATCCATGGAATACTTGCAACTAATACACTACAAAGATTACAGCAAAATGAAATCGAGATAAAACAGTGAAAGGGAAATTAAATAATGGCCTTGCTATCACTCATTATCTATGAACCACCACAGCTAAAGAGTAGCCATGTGTAAAAGCTGCCATCTTCACAACCAGCGTTGCATACCTGGGGTCGGAAGCCGAGCGACTGAGGTGGTATCCGATGGCGACCACCAGACCGCAGAAGACGCTGTAGAGGAAGTGCTGCTGGCGGCGCGGCTCCAGCAGCGCGCCGTACGCAAAACCGAGCGTTGCCACGACGGCGACGAAGCTGCGCACGACGCAGAACGCGCCGGCGAACAGGCCGGCAACGGCACCGCCGCCGAACAAGTGCGTCTCGACCTGAAAGACAGATTCCGAGCTAGGCCACTCCCTCTCGTACCGCAGAGGAGGGTTCATGTCTCGGTCGTTGGTCTGAATATGATGACGAAGCAGCATCTAACTAAGGGCCAATTGACTCTGTTCGTTAAACGTCTGGTTTGTGTTAGAGCCAGTTTAACATGTCCTGCCAAAAAGATAACTGCCAGTTATTTGACCATCTCCACGGTCACAGCCAATCTGATACTACTAACTGGACATTGTAAAACTGGCCCTAAATATGACAAACTACAAAGCAATCTTTCAATTCAGCTTCTTCTTTTTTCCTATCAGCATTTTGTTCTTATTTTATAATATGTACCTAATATTGTAAAACTAGCCCTAAGAATGGAAACACGGAATTCTCATCAGTAAACAGGAAGCATAAATGGCAAAGCTTGATAGGAACAGGGCTTTCCTCCTGGTAGACTTTTATAAAATCATACGAGAAATCTGGAAAAAACTAACCGACTTGTTAATGAAATTTTATAGCAACCTTCATTGTCTAAATCTTGCCATTGCGTAGGTCTTTGGGACATTTAACTTCTTTTACCTGTATTGTTCTTTCTATCGCAATTTCTATTTTATTTTTACTTCTATTACTTTTATCATAATTATTATAATTACTCTAACTTGACTTGCGTACACATACAAAATTTCCGTGTCATGAGCTGAATAAAAATAGCTAACAATACCGCAAATGAAGTCTGGCTCATTCACAAACTCACCTGCTCGAGGAGGTAGGTGGCAAAGGTATTGACTTGTGGCAGCAAGCCGAGCGAGAAGACCAACGGGAAGGCCAGAAGGACGCCGGCCAGCCAATCGCGGGCCACGCCTTGCGTGGAAAGCGCAGCTGCGGCGACCGCGCAGAAGTAGACAGGGCGCGAGAATGCCGCCAGTCGGTTGAAGCCGTGCGTGGGAGAGCTGGCGTCTGGTTGGACGGACTGGAGCGTAGAAAACAGAGCGGTGATACGTAGCCCCAGTGGGACTATATTAGAAAGATACATAGAAGAAGGTTACAAATTAACGTCACAACTGCAATCACCGTTAATGAAGTGACAGACATTAGTTACGAAATGTCGGAAAATATGCTGTTTTTTTTACTAAACATTCAAAAACCCAGTAGTAAATAGTTTTTTCAAAACTAGTGCTAAGGCTAGATACAGAAGCAATAAAGGTTAGAAATCTTGTAAAAGAGAAACTCCATGGCGATGATCAGCCTCATAAGTAAAAAAAGTTGAATTGCTGACAATTACTTCCTTTGGATGACATAAATCTTGCAGGGCTTTGTCCAGAAAGTTTGAACAGCTAATTTGACAGCAACCACAGGTGATGGGCCATACATGCAAGTCTACTCTGGGGTAGCACTATGCTAACATCAAACCAAACCTAACCTTAACTAGTAGGATAAGAGCCATAGCTAGTGTTCTATTAGAACGAAAAACACAGATTGAATATGCAGAAAAGGGCCGACCAGCACAAGGAAATGCAACAGCGTCACCTCACCTTGAGCAGCGAGTACTGGCATCCTGCCATCACGAAGCAGAATAAGAACGCAGACGCGTCGCGGTACAAGTCTGCCTTGAGCATCTGCCCGCCGAGCACTGCAACCGCGAGCGCGAGCACGACGCCTAGCAACGCCTCTTTGGTGCTTGGGTTTCGGTCCAGCAGCGCCAACAGCGCTAGCCGGTCCAGGGAAACCTGACGACAGACAACCATGGACATTTTTATTTTATTTGTGGAAAATGTGTCTCATTCAAATCTTCAAACATTACAATTACATTTTAACTGCATCTAGGAAAAGTGTGAAAGATTGAAATTGAAGAAAAGATAAAAGCTTTTAGATTGAGTTTCACTTTAAAGGCAACTCGGTGATCAGTTCCTAACGAATTTTCACTGCACGTGATTGAAACTTTTCATGGTAATTGCTTCATGTAGCTTTTGAACGAGGAGGACTAGAAAATGGTAAATAAAACTGATCACAAGAATAATAAATGTACAAGTGTATACGCAAGAAAGCCATTAAAATTGCAACAACGGATTGGTAACGCAATCGCAACACAAACAACACCTCACCTTGACTTTGAAACACGGAGCAACGGGTAGAAGATGGTACGTCCGTGGCTGGATGCCCCCGGAAATCCCTGGAGTCTCTGGAGCCGTCACGGGGGAATCCAGGAAGCGGAATCGCGGCCTTCCCGGTTCCAGCTCAGTGCTGCCTGGAACTGTGGAAGATTCCCCGCCACACAGCAAGATGGCGCTGGCGTTGGCGTGACTGCAATCAACGAGGCGCCTGTTATCTCCATAATATCGCCCAAGAAATAGGAGTCACGATTAGCAATAGTCAAGTTAAGCAAGAGCACTTAGCCCCAGTTTTTCAGTGGTTTATTAAGAACTTAACAGCCCATTAATTTGCTGTTTACTTGGCATCGGTCAGTCAAAAGATGATTTTTGGTTTCTTAATGAGCTGTTAAACTAGCCACAATCAATAGACTGGAGTCTTTATTTATGAACATTTTTAAATGTATGAACATGGTTGAACATGGGTATGTTGGAGGATTAAAGCAAGCACAACTGTCACTCTTATTACTCATCAACTTATTGGCACCATAAAAAGTTGAGAATTCTCAGTGTTCTATTTTTGAAGTCCTTTGGAATCGATGAGCTGGGACTATGACTATACTAACGCTAAACTATACCTGACACTGAACATTAGCACTGGGACTCGCGACTAAGCCTATGAGCCCAGGTGTGCAACGCACTGTGAGGTTCAAAGGAAACAGAGAGGTCGAAAGTGCCAACTCACACGTTACGCCTATCCCCCATCGTATCGTTGAGTAACCTTCCCGCCAGCGGAGGCAGCGCGTTGCCTGGTAACTCGCTGGCCATGGGACACGTGATCTTTCCTCCGGTGAAGAGCCAACCCTCGTCCGAAGTCTTGCAGTCTTCGTCTCGGGACATCTGCGATATCGAAGAAGAGTTACAATCAGTGACAGCCATTCCAAGTGTTGGGTACTTTGGTTAATGTGAAGCCAGACAAAACTAACTTAGCAAACAACTCACCGACGGCCAGTCTATAGGTTGTCCGTGAGAGATCAGCGTTGAAAGCAGTTTTCCGTTGTTGACGGCTGCCAGGCCATTGACCGAACCCGACCCCTTGTCATCGAATGTGTAGGACAACCTGGTTACATAGAGCAAGGGACCTTTATCACACGAAAAATATAACGACGAAGACCCACATGGACTTTACATGATGTCTACTAATGCATTTATTAATCTTTTAAACATTAGAACTACCAGTAAAAATGGCTGATGCATGCCTTCTGACAAAATTCATCCATAAGAGCTGATAGCAAGAAATATTGAAAATTTATGTTGGCAGTTTTAAACCTGAAAAACTGTAGCCTTATGAATCTACCAGCACTTACGGCTCAATTTTGCTAGAAGGCTATGTGTTCACTATTTTGACAGGTAGCTGTCATCCTGGAAATGCTAAAATGAAAGAAGCGGAATGAAATTAGTTCGACTGTCTATTCACTGAGCGATGTCCTACCAGTGTCCTTGCTGGTCACGAAAGCAATGCACTGCCCCCTGGGTTGTGTCGTCATGGTTCGCCGCCAGGTGCGTTGCCGGGGTCGACGGCAAGCGGTGAGCGCGGCCCGATCTCTTCAGCCGCCGGTGACGCGACCGCGATCTGAAATCGTGGCAACGGAACGGACAGTCAGGCATACGAACCTTTGGCATCGAGCAGACAATCGGTTAAAATACGCAGGTAAAAGCAATTGGGTCACTCGCGATGGAAGTGAGAATCATTTCAATTGATAGAATTTTTGCTATCTCTAAAATGGCTCGTATGAAATAATTTCAACCAAGAATCAATATTTATTCATTATTATTAAGGTAGGAATAGCAAGCTTTTGTAATGCAAATGTGTTTCAATAAATAATACAAATAATAATAAGAAAAGTACAAATAAATTTGGGCCTCAGCTTTTTCTATTTTCAGCATGTGTAAAAAACCAAAATTATGCCATGCTAGCCTAAGTTTTAACTCACCTCCTGTCACCTTCGCGTGGCCGAGTCCCTATTGGTGCGTTCGGCAGGATGGGAGGAGCCGGCAGCAGCGAGCTCAGCTCCGTGTTGGAGCCTGACGACGAGGCCGCCTCTCTGTCTTTGTCTGGTTCAGCTCCTTGCGCAGAGTCTGGACTCTGAAGTTGGAAGATAAATCAGTTACTGGGCAGTTTTTGACAACGTATGTTAATCTGATGCCAATTCGATGCCACTTGGTATAGCAAACAGGAATCACGAACAATTCCGGCCCCCAGAGTAAATGTCAACAATTCTAGATCAACGCATAAAATAGCTTAACTAGCAAATAATACACTTCAAATATAACGTACAAAATTAAAGACACCGGTTTTTAGAATCATGTCTAAGCCTGGTTCAAAAAGTTTTTGTCAAATTCTAGAGATAACAATGCATTGCAATTGACATTAAACTGAGAAAAGAATATTAAAATACTTGTCAGCAAAATAATGGGTAGATAAGAAGACACTGTCATGCCTGTATTTCATTTCACAACTTTTAATTGTTTCATTTATCTTATTTAGATCTTTTCAACTGTGCTACGATTTCATAAAGATATTTGATGTCAATCGTGGTGTTAGCCACAAAGCTGTGCTTGAGTAGTGAGAACAATCTCAAGACCTGAATGCACAACAAGATGACAAAATAAAATTTGGTAATAATAACAACAACCCTGGTTTTAGCCAGAAGTCACCAGGGACTGGATCCACAAAACAGAGTTTAACTTAACCCACACGGAATCTTATTTAAATTGCAAACGCTTGTAATGCGCGGGGTATTTTATTATTATGAACACTATAACCGTCTCAAAAATTGATTTCTAGCCCTGATCACCACCTAACGCTGGTGTTGCTCTAACCCATCGAGCTACTCAAATCTGCTTGTTAGGGCATCAATTTTTGAGACGGTTATAGTGTTTATAATAATAAAAAACTATCTGTAATTAGCTGATTACTACACAAAGGTAAGGAAGTCGGACTAACGGGCAGGTTGGACTCACCTGTGCCGCGACGGAAACTGGTTCCATCATGACGTAGATGGCGCTCGTTTCCAGCTCCCTGCGCTCGCCCGCCAAGTTTCCTGCTAACAAGACGATTGATAATGTTCTGTGAAAACTGATTTAAATTGCAAACGCTTGCAATGCGCAAAGAATTGTGTTCGAAGGAACATTAAAAACCTCTCAAAAGTTGGTGCCCAAATGGAGACTCGAACCCCAATCTTCACTTGGACACTTGCTTGGACATATAGCTACTTGGACATATAGATTTTAAGTGGATTTTAGAGCAATTGGCAAGAATGTCAGATCTGCAAGGAGTAGAACCAAGAGGCTGTGCATACTTACAGTCACTCTGATTCCAGTGACGTTATACTATGTCACATCCATTCAATCTCAAGTAACTCCAAATTGACGTGGGATGTATTTAGTGCTGTGAAATCTGATTTAAATTGTCAACCCTTGCAATGCGCTAAGTACTTTACTATCATAAACATTACTTGCCTCAAAAAATTAAAATACTTTGTGCATTGCAAGCATTTGCAATTTAAATTAGATTTCACATCAGGCACTGATTCGGTCACTCACCGAAACGTCGGCGTCGTCTCTCCGGTGGCCCACGAGCACCCACAGCTGCGAGGCCCTGCGATTCGTCGGGCGGCGCCCGCCGCTTGGGGATGGCTCCCTGGCTCCTCCCACCCTCAGCAGCCTGCCCAATCACAACACACAGTCAGCCTGGCAATGAACGGTTCAGCGTATTGGAAACACCGGCTCTCTTTAGATCACCGAAGTTAAGCAACACTGCGCTGAGACAGGTATTGGATGGGTGTCCATCATACACATGACCAGTTCTGTTCGTGAGAGAGGTTGGAGGGATTAAAGTTAGTGCAGCAACTTCACTCGCCTTGCTTATCAACCTCTCGACTGCATGGATTTGTGGAGGAATCCTGTTGCTCGCATTGTACCGTCCTTCAGAAAGGACGTTAAGCCGGTGGTCACCTTGGTCTTCATCAGGAGTAGGCTACCTACCAGCACTGGGTTTCCCCTTCTCCCTTTTAGTCAAGGCTAGGTTAGGTTCATCATCATCAACCTCATCATCATCCACTCATTCATCGACGCCATTAGACCAGTGCCGCAGGGCCAGATGTCAAAACAGAGCTAAGTAAAACACCACAAATCTTTCAAGCAACCTCCCACTGCTGACAACCTGCCCAATCATAGCATTGGTTACCTGAGTGTTGGAAAGCAGCGACAGGGGATGAGTTGTCGCCGGGGGCAACAGCTTGGTAACCTCCTGCTCCAGGCTGAGAGTGGCACTCGAGCCCCAGGACTCCGCCCCTTTCGCAGCCGAGTTGTCCTCGGCAACTGGGAAACAACAAGGACCATGAGAAAAATTTCACATTTTGCTGGCAGAAGGTCCCATATTGAACGGATTACAGTTCTACTAACAACGTTCACTACAGTAAATATATACATCTATAAGTTGTTGATGTGAAATCGAGTTTAAATTGGAAATGCTAGCAATGCGCAAAGTATTTTTTATTAGGAACACTAATAACTGGAATCAGAGTCACTGGAAACTAAGTGACTGTGAGTACTCACAGCCTCTTGGTGCAACTCCATGAAGATCTGCCAATCTCATCAAATGCACTAAAATCCTCTCAAAAATGACATTTCCAAGTAGCTCAATTGGTTAGAGCAACACCCGCGACAGGTGGAGATCAGGGTTTGCGTTCCTGTTTGCGCACCAATCTTTTATAGGTTATTAGGGTTCCTAGCCATAAAATTTGTCGTCGATGTTAGAATCGATGAGTTGGTTGAAAGATTTACAAAAGCAGCAAGTCAAGTAAGTGTACAGAATATTATCAAGCCAAGGGGACTCACTTGAGGTAGTCTCGGCGACAAAATCGCTGTCGTCGGAGCGGGTGTAGTTCCAGAGTGGGGGCTCTGCGTCCGGGGGAAAACATTGCACACCGGGCATAATCATCGGGGGGGAAATATTGCACACATCCACAGTGATTTTTAAGCTTGGTCAACTTGGAAACGTCCATAGTTCAGTCAAGAATTGAGTTTAACAACAGATAAAGGGTCATCTGGCAAAGAAAACCGAGGTGACAAGGCATGTAGCAGAGCCAATGAGAGAATAGATCATTTAAAAACCTCTGCATGAATTTATGATGGTTTTTAGACTCATGTCTACTTGATTTATCCTTAGCACTAGTTTTAAGAAAAAATATTTGTTTTCAATATCTTTTATGGCAAAAATGGCTCTAGAAGGCTTTGAATTGTTATCTTTTTACTGAAAAAAGTTGACTGAAGTTTCCACCAAGATGTCGCCCTAGAAGACTTCTCTACGCTGTTTGCGTAATTGATTCGTTTGCCACGGTAACCGGCAGGTGGAACTTACCGAGTATAGAACACTCGGAGTCGGTGTGCTCGAACAGCCAATCGAGACCCAGCAGACTGGAGTCCCGCCCAGCCCCGTCCTCCCCGTCCTCAGGCTCCGCCTCCACTTCCTCCGGTGGAGTCGTCAAGGGTGGCACTTCAACTAGACCAAACACACAAACTTGGATGCAGGGACCTTGAATTGATTGGCTTAAGTTATGAACATTTTGCTTGCCGCTCCTCTGATCCTAGTAACCATTGTGTGTCACTTGAATTTTAAGTTTAATTTTATCTCATCTCATTTATTTTATTTATTTATTTTATTTCACAACTTTGACATGCATTTCTTTATAAATGCTATCGAATGTTGTTATCTTATTTGAATATTGCTAAGTTTAGCCTTCATTTCTTTAGAGGTTTTTGACAATGGTACAACCGCACCTCCCGGCAGATTATTCCACAGACGTACTCCCTCTGCGGCTAAACAGTACTTTCCGATGTCGGTTCCTGGTTTTAGCTGTTTTATTTTGTGAAGGTGATCTTGTCGGGATAAATATGACGACGGTTAAAGGAGCAGGTTGACGTCCTCCCATCCAGGTTCGTTTATATACGCTCGGAATATGGCTATGACTCGTGATCTATTTCGCCGTTCCCTCAGATTCTCCCAGTTCATGTCACGATGACATGAATTTCTGAATTCTTTCTGAATTCCGCTTCCGCCTACGTTATTTATGGGGGGGTCACAACGTACCTGCCATCGCAATCGCTGGTGGCGAAGTGATCTCCCCCAACGACGACGCCGACGCAGCAGAAATTGCCGATTCACGACGCACGAGCAACGGCGACCTTGAACTGCCCTCGTCTCCGCTGCCAGCACAGCTGCAATTAACGACGCTGTGGCAGATATTGCAGACGAGAACTCCGACAGAATGTTTTGAATTCATTGGTTGTTTTGGTATTTATTGTAGAATCTATAGATGACACTCTCTGACAGCAAAAGAGGACTGTTATGATGAAAATCATTGAAATTCGCTGTCATCAACATTCCAGTTGATGACAGCGAATTTATTTGAAACTTTCATAGCCATGATTTATGAATATAATTTTCATCCAAAGAAATGGTACTTTGGTTTTTTAATAATTGGTCAGTATTTTTAAGCGAGGGCAGTTTTCACATTTGAGCAAACGATAAGTTTCGCACCAAATCAAAAATTTCGGTTCTACGGTTCACAGTCAGAAAATTTAGAAGCATGTCTTGATTTGAAAGAGTTAAAATTGAATAAGATAGGCAGATATAAAGAGCTCAATAGCAATAAACCCTATCTTAAATACTAATAAACCACAAAGACGTACAGTTGTTAGATTTGGAACGATCGAGATTAGATCTTGGTTGTTGCATATTTTGGCTGATATAATCGCCAATCGGTCATTTCCAGAAAATCTAAACTTACAAACCCAACAGCGTCAAAGATTTCACCCCAAACAAAACGCATCTCCGCGGTTACCTATGCACGTCCGTCTCGAGCGGCTGCATCTCGTCGCTAGTCTCCGCTATCGGGTAAACGATCTCGGAGCAATAGTACGGCGCGACGTGATTGGCCAGCGAGAGCTCCCCGCGACCCCCAGGGCCATCGGCACCGTTTCGTCGTTGGCACCAGCCGCCCTGCTGTTTCCAGTGCATGTATCCGGGAGGGACCTGAAATAAACCAAGACGTTCACGCTTTAGCGCACATTTACGCAGGTATATTTTTCACACAACCTTTGAGAGCGAAATCTTTGCGCAAAAACGCGACAGAACTTTGCACAGCACGGGTATTGTAATTTGAACGTGGCAACGCTTTAGGTTAAGATCCCTATTAATATTTTACAACGGCAGTTATTTGCAATTGGCAGTCGGTGGAGTAAAAAGACGCTGCATAAAGCAACATGCTGAAAAGTCTAAATTTTCAGGTTTTCTAGAAACTCCTCAAAATGTGCACCTCGCGATGCCTATTTTCTTCTCTGATACATTGCGCTATCTTTCTCTTTCCTTCATCACTAATATTAATATCCACCCTCTTGGCACTCTATTTTCATCACAATTCATTATGTTACACTTATTTTATATTATGTTACTTTATTATGTCATCATACGTGGTGCCAAAAATACACCATAGACCTAGGAACTAGTATAGGCCAGATTGCCTACTAGCACTCACCACCAGTATACTTGTACCTAAGTTAGAAATCAATAAATAAACTAAATTTAATTAAAGCAAGAAACTGGAAAAATTAAGTCCAAAACTTCTGATAATGTTTACTGCACTTGTGGCTGAATTACCTGTAGGTGTGCGAGCTCGAGTGAACTCGTCGGCTTGACAGGTGGCGCCCCTGCGCCCGGCAGCCCGGAAGGAAACGCGATGTCTGCGTTGGCCGCGTGCCCGCTCAGGCGGCGCTTCAGTTTTCCTGCACCGCCGCTGCTGCCACCGCCGTCCACGTCGCGCTACGGGCATTCGAGCACGTTAGTTGCGCTCAGAGCTTAACTCAATGGCATGTGGCATTGACAGCAAAGATAGGTAACATCTATGCCGTAGACTCCAGCCTGAAAGCCTTTCTACTACGCTAAAGAATATTTCCACTATCGCACCCATCAATATGATGTACGCCTGAAAATGTGGTAATTATCTTTGACGATACATGATTTTATCTTTAGATGGTTTCGCTATGTTTTGACGGACCTGAGTCCTGAAGATGTTGGCGCCAGAGCAAAAAAACGTCAACCCAGCTCCTTGATAGAACCAAAAGTGAATTAAATTAAAGTAAAACTGTCTACAATATTGCCATCAGATCGAGGCTTTGAACCACTTTGATATTCCATTATTATCATTGTACAATTACCATTATCATTCATAAGTTCTTTGTGTTCATTTCTATAAGCCTTCCTATACTTCACTCTTTATTACTATTATGACTAATTAAATTACTATGTACTTGTCTAAAGCGCAGTAAATACAATGTGCAACACTAAAACCAAAGCTAGGTTAGGTCAGGCAAAAAAACACCTGTCGCAACTGCTTGTGCCTGTTTTCGAGGAGGCGCTGACGGAAGCGCTCGTGATCGCGCTGCGTGTAGCTCTCAGCGCGATGAACCGCGGGCTGCTCTACAATCGGACGCAAGCCGGCCAACTAGACAAAAAAAACATCGACAAGATCAAGCATGAACCAGCGCTGTATTGAAAATCATTCTTACGCTAGGTCAATTGACTTTTGCTAACTACATGTATGTTTAGCATTCACATATACGTCATAGTCAAATAAAAGTGACACTCAATTTTGGTAATTTACTTGGATTTAGCTCCAGTTAATTTGCAGTTAATTTTGCCCCACCTAGCCTGCAGGACAGAAATGCACTGCCCTCAAAATGGTTATCCTATTCGAGCGTAATGCGTTGACCAACCTCTTCGCTGCTCTCCGACGAGTTTTTTCGGTGAACGTCTGCCTTGAGATCGATGACCCCGCCGGAGAGCTTCAAGTCCTCGCGGGAAGTCTGCGAGGATCCGGGAGAGTCCTGGAGGGAGTTTCGGGAGCTGCACTGCACTGGAGGGATGTCCTTCAGGATACTCATCTCGATCCCGGCACTCTCGGATCCCCTGTTAAGGAAATGAAAAAAAAAAACATGCTGATAAGCCCAGAGTGCAAGAAGTCATAGACAAGCAAAGTTCTTGGTTTCCAACTAAGAGAACATGATGAAATAATGGCCTCGTCTGAAATCTTGTTTTAGCACCAGATTTGGATTTATTTTGTGATTTTAGCCAAAAACTTTTGACAGTGAATTTTGAGAATCAAATTGAGAATTGTTTGAGAGAAAAGAGAAGCTTTAAAAGCCTAACAGTATCCTTACTATTTTCTTGGGGATAAAAGTGCTTAAGATAGTGGACTAAACAAAAGGTGATTCCAAAAAACCACAATGTAATTACCTATAGCTAAAATATTTAAAATTAATAGCTATTACTTAAGTAAAATTGTTTGGAAATTGTTTCAAAATTGGTAAAGAAAAATTGATTTAATTCAAAGCAATCAACATTATTTTGATGGTGACAGTAGATGTTCCTACAGCGGTAGAAATTCTACCATAAATAATTAATAAGATTGGATATAATCATCGTAAGCAGACATAAGGACTAAGAGATGCAAGTGCAAGAGCTTAAAATTAAAATTCCACTTACATCCATCTATCTTTTTGCTGCAATTTCTATCCGTTCTTCGTCTAATACTGATGCGCAGAAATGTATGCCTTTGTCTGTGCTTTCCGAGATGCCCTTGTCTGCATACAATGAAGTGTGAAGCAAGTAGTAAACCTTACTTCAAGTACCTAATCAGGAATTTTTTATAGCTAACCTGCGAGTTTTGCGCTGGCCTGGGTTGAGGTGGGTGGCCCGGCGAATCTTGGTCATCTCGACCTGGTCTATCGGCTCTGTAACGCACTCGCTTGTGTCGTACATGTGATGCAGCCAAAGGTTGGCCAGCTTCAGTACAAGGAATACCAGAAGCATAACGCAGCAGTAGCCCGTCCACGCAGCATCCGTAGGGGGAAAGTACTGAAACAAGTTCACTTCCTTGTTACATCAAAAACTGATCAATCTGACCAAAAAGATTATTTGTCAACTTCGGTAACTGAAAACAGTGGAGGGATAGTTGAGTAACTTACCAGGTAAATTGTGAATGGCAGACATAGCAAAAACAGCCAGATGTACAAATGGAAAGTGTTACAAAAGACGTCTTGGTGCGGGTCGTAAAACCAGCCACCTGTCAGTGAAGCCCACACACCCTGTCGCAAAATCTCAAGTGTTTGGGATCCCATACCGTGGCGAGGGCATCCTTGTTTATCGGAGAGAAGCCCAAATACGGGCTAAGCCTTTTGGCAGAGTAAGAAGGAAGACGAATTTGTTGTCATACAGCTATCACGCACAACCATCACTGACATTACTGAGCTATGTGCACGACACAACATGACCAACACTCTTTGCACGCCACTGGAATTGTATTTGCACGTCAAATCTCTGTACCAACCTTTACAACTTTATTCGCCAACACTATAATTTATTACAGCATGTGTTTCAAAGAAAATGTCTCAATTGAGCGGAAAAATGATTTAGTTATTACCCTTTAAGATAGCTTATACAGTTTCACTTCGACTTTTTCGTATAATATTTTTATTTAATGTAATTTTTTGCTGATCGATATTTGCCCCTTTTTTCTAGGGTTGTTATATTGAGCTCCTGGTCACGAGGTGCTGCAGTGAACTTGTCAGTCGTTGTCAGCTGACTTTACACTCTATATCATTGGGACGTGTTTTAGAGAAAATCATCGAACGAAAATGAGTGGAAAAGAACGTCTTCCGATTTTCCCTTCCCGAGGGTAAGTGAGAAGTTTGAGCATCTTAATTTTGTATCCGTTCCAGTGATCCATTTATTGAGATTGTGGGTGGAACCATAGGCTTACCTTAACTAACCCATCCTACCCTATGTGGGCCAAGCCCTCAGAAAACTTAATTGTTTTGCATCATTTTGATTTTAAGCGCCCAGATGTTGATGAAGGCGAGGCTGAAGGGAGCGCAAACTGGACACAGCCTGCTCAAGAAAAAGGCCGATGCGCTGCAGATGCGGTTCCGCATGATTTTAAGCAAGATTATCGAGGTGGGTTTGCCTGATTGACAGCTTATACCACCGATACCTGCCGATACCTTTCCTAAACTCTCTGTATGACTTAACTATGTACGTAGTTTGTCTTTGCTTGCTGGTAACTAAGTTTCTGAGTTGATATTTACCACAGCGTTATGTAGGCTAGAGGTGTACCGCAGATCTCCGGAATAGATTTTGTCTTCGAGGGACAGGCAAACAATATTTAAACACTATATATAAAGAATTCAATGTTCACCGTGCTCGGGGTTTTTGTGCTGCAGACCAAGACGCTGATGGGGGAAGTGATGAAGGAGGCTTCTTTCTCATTGGCCGAAGCAAAGTTTGCAACTGGAGACTTCAACCAGGTCGTCTTGCAGAACGTTACCAAGGCGCAGATCAAGATACGAACTCGCAAGGACAACGTTGCAGGTAAAGTTTCCTAGTAGAGCCAGTAGATACCTATATAATATTACTGGTATTTCATTAATTTGCTTCATGAAGTCTCATTTGCCTCTGATATCAATGTGCCTCCAATTTTTCATTGGCAATAAATGATCGCTTTTTTCACTGCACTGCAAATTACGTGCACTTTGTTGCCCAGAGAACTGTCGTTTCCACAACTTCATTCAAAATTTGGAACATCCCAGTAAGATTTACATAGATAGATTGTATCCAAAGGACCTTACCTGTAATTTTATTTATTTAAATTTTTTTGTTTTACAACGAATACGAGTTGCATCAAGAATATGCTGACACATATTTTCAAGGCATCTATGGTAGAAGAGCGGTAGAATGAATTACCCAAGTTATAAGCCTTCCCTTGTAGGTTAGATTGGATTATTGTCCCCCACTCATTCACAGATAACTTATGATGCATAATGGCAAAGGCCACAGGGTCCATTGCCAAAAAAGTGCATTTACTTATACAATTTTGTGTGCTGGTTCCCAGGTGTAACACTGCCCGTGTTTGAGAGCTATCAAGACGGCACGGACACGTACGAGTTGGCTGGACTGGCACGTGGTGGCCAGCAGTTGGCCAAGCTGAAGAAGAACTACCACAGTGCGGTGAAGCTGTTGGTTGAGTTGGCGTCCCTGCAGACGTCTTTCGTCACGCTCGACGAGGTCATCAAGATCACCAACCGCAGGGTGAATGCCATCGAGCACGGTAAATAAACGTTACTGTTCAGATAAGGTCTTCTGCTTCATGGGATTTCATATTTCTGGGTTTCCCTATCACAAAGCCAGGTTAGACATTTGTTAAAAAAAAGAGGTATTTTTTTCGACATCTCTCCAAATCGTGTGTTAAGTTTGGTTCAGAGTCAGATCCTCAAAGCAGAGCTTAAGATTAACCCCCATAAATTTGGGGGTAAATTCCCCCCTGAAAACTTGAAAATACTCTTTGTGATTGGCTGCTGATCATCCTTTAGCTCTGGGAGTTAAACTTAGATTTGACCCCAGATATTTTCGTCAATGCACAATATTATTGAATCTTATTTTACTTTGCCTGTATTTTTATGACCTTTTTTCTTATTATGTAATAAAAATTACCAGGTTGAAATTTTGAAATATGGAGATTTTTACCTTCTCTCTGACATGTAAGCCACCTGCTTGAGCCTTTAACCAATGTCCATGTTTTAGACAGCAGAAAGACAGAGATAAAGCAGTGTCGTAAGCCTGACGCAATGACTGACTGCCATGTATGCGCTTGGATTGCAGTTATTATCCCACGCATTGAGCGCACACTGGCCTACATCATCACGGAGCTTGACGAGCTCGAGCGTGAAGAGTTCTACCGGCTGAAGAAGATCCAGGACAAGAAGAAGATCTCGCGCAAGAAGGCCGAGCTGAAAGCCGCCGCACACAAAGAGGCCCAGCTCAAGGCCGGGCTCGAACCCGATTACGGCGCCGCCTCCATGCTGGACGAAGGCGACGACGACCTACTCTTTTAAAAACACATTCCGCCGACTTGGCCTGGGTCTGGATTGAACGAGCATTCATTTTATATGGACATATATGTTCATGGCTGGTTCGGAGGTTGTGTGAAACATAGCAGTTTAGATTCTTGTAACCAGCAGCGAAACATTGGATTGTTGTCCTTTTCAAGAACAGCAATCCAACACCTCGACATTGCCTTGGTGCTGCGTTTTCGTCGAGGAGGGGGCAATCACCGAAACCTTGCTCTATTTACTGTTAGTAATGTGAATCGTCTGCTTTGCTAGTTCTGCAATGTTAAGAGCCAGGCTGGTAGGATTCAAAGTCGATCAAACTGGCTGTTTAGCCAAATCAACCGTCATACTGCAAGGAAATTCCACCCAACATTAGGATGGGGATGCTTTTACTCTTTTGCAAACGCAGCTGGACTGTTCAATCTGGGGGCGGAAATGTCGAGACGTTCTTGAAACGCTCGCTGCGGTGATCCTGCCCAGGCACCGACTGTAAATATCCGTGTCTCTTTCTGTGTACATTTGTCGTCACGATTTTAACGCTAGCCGCAAATTGCTGCAGTGCGGTTCAAGTGTAAATAGTTTAGTCTGGTCTCGGGAGGGGTTAGTCAAGACGAAGTAGAGATCGTTTCGATGTTGTTAATATGTAACGTACATGTAATCGCCGTTTGTCTCAATAATAAACTCTATTACAACTATATTTGTTTTGGGTTATCTTTACTTTGTATACCATTTAGATACCACCCTTCCCCAATTTTAAAGTTCATACTACCCACTACCTTCCAACTAGGCAGTTGAATATTCCTGTTAGATAATATTGGTGCTTTCTTTATTGGTAAAGCTATCAATGTTAAACAACAGTTAAATTCAGAGAAGCTAGGAAAATTACAGTTTTGTAGAACATCACAAATCAATTAATTGAACAAGAATATCTGTAGCACCAATTTTATTTCTTGTACATACACCTTTGCAAACCCCTTGTTTACAGTCCCATATAATTCCAGGCCTGCCCCTGTAATACGTATCTGAACAGCCGGCAAGACAGTGAACAAGTTGATTTCTCTGTACATTTTACAAGACGCATTTTAAATTATGCGGGCAGTTTGAAGCTGTTTGCTCCGTTCGATGGTGTTGCGATGTACAGCACTGCTTTGCCGCTGTATCCGGACTGGATTCGCGAAACCAGGCTGTCCACCGCATCTGCACGCACCTAAAACATGTGCGCCGGCGTCAGTAAATGCCCTTACATTCTGTCATTACAAACTAAACTAACCTAAAAGACTAATATATTGGCAGTCTCATGTCTGTATTCACAAATGCAATGTTATGAGCACATTTGAAGCTCGTCTTATTAGCTTTACACTCCAGTAATCTCCTATCTCTTTACTTCCTAATTTTTTACCAGAAAACCTCCTAGATAGTCATTATAATAAGACTTTAAATTTGACTAGGACTTAGGACTCGATTAAGTAACATTGACATAAAAATTGAATTAATAAGGTGTTAATCAACAAAAAAGACGTCTTGGTAGTTAAGCCAACCTACCAGTGTGACAGTGCAGCCCCCGAAGCCTCCGCCCGTCATTCGTGAACCAAGTACTCCTGGACACTCAATCGCTAGGTTTACCAACTCGTCCAGCTCAACGCAGGACACTTGGTATTGGTCCCTAAAGAAAAAAGCAACATTTCAAATACATTGTTAAACAGAAAGGAGAAGTTGATTCTCACGAGACAAACAAAACTTGATCACAGTTTAGTCCTGATGGCCAATTGCAAAACATGAGAGGTGCTACAAAGTTCTGGCTGATTTCTTGTTTATACCTCATCTTTTGCAATTGGCCACTTCTAGTTTGGAAGTTTTGTTTCCCTCTCCTCCAATTAATTTGTCTGGGTTTTGGCACTCTTACCTTTTTATTTTTACTTATTGCATGCTAAGAATCTTTTAAACTTTTCTCTCTAAATAATTCTAGCAAACCAGATAACTCTGGATAACTAGGTTATCTCCAAAAATAGCCAAGTTAAATAAACCCACTTCATTTTTTGGTAGGTCCTGGTCTGGCCACTTGTTTACGACAGACAAAGTGCGTCGGAGAACTCACCGAAGGGACGAGTGGCTTTGCGTCATGAGCTTTCCGAAAGATTCCATGTCCCCCTTAGCCAGCAAATCGGCAGCTCGCCGCGTTCGGTCGATCTCGCCGATAACGTGCCTCGCACGCTCTATGGCTACGTGGTTCTCGGAAGTCTGTGGAGCAGCTGGGACGAAGACAACATATCAAACAACTTTAGTGCTGGTTTTTTTAGTGGCACGTTAAGTAATTAACAGACCGTTAATTAACTAACTGAATCTTCTGGTTGGCTGCACCAAGCAAATAACAAATTATTGGATTGTTAGGTTCTCAAATGACCACTGAAAAACATGCTCTTAGACTTACAATAATTGGGTTAAACACGGTTGTACGAATATATCAGTGCTGCTTCAAATTTTCCGCATTTGTAAGTGGATTTCGTGTTTTCATACAGCTTGCAAATGTTTTTCAGACATTAAGAAACTTAAGATGAAGTTAACCATGAATTTAAAACTTTTAAGTCTTCAGACAGATGTACCTCCATAAAAATGTAAGAAAAGGAACTTAAATGCAAAATCTACCTTCATTGTTTATCAGAAAACATCGGCTCCGATTAGCATTTACATTTGTCACAATTCACATTGACTAGCGCAGATCAAAAAACTTGTCAAACACAGAGCCCGCAAATTCCGAGGGTAATCGGAGTGGCTAACCTTCTAGCTGTTCGACGGTGGCATTGCGCAGGCTTGTTACGCCCAGCACAGCGCAGGCTTGTTCACACTGCGCCCGCCGTTTGGCGTACTCGCCGCCGCTGAGCTCGTGGCGCACGCCGCTGTCGGCCACGACAAATGCGAAGGCGTCGCAAGACACGGGCACCGCCAAAGACTCGCGGGTCCTGCATCAGAACCCGACCGGATTGGAAAAAGCTCCGTAATCAGCCATTGTTTTCATCGATTCTTTCAACGTCAACTTGCACAGGGATTTCAACCTTGGTATATGTTCCTTCTTTCCTCTATCCCATTACAAAGTTTTCAAGAAATCAAGCCAGCACTGAGTCTCCCTGCAACTGTCTCACCTGCAGTCTATCAACAACGCGTGTCCCTTCCTGCCCATAGCCGACACAAACTGGTCCATGATTCCGCAAGGTACATTGGCAAAGTCGTGCTCGGCTTTCTGGCAGGCCAGGGCCTTGTCAACTCCTGGCACTTCACGGCCGGTCAGCGCCTCCAGGAAGCTGAGCACAGCGACTTCCAGAGCAGCGCTACTGGACAGGCCGGATCCGAGAGGCACGGAGCTGGACACTGCACACTGGAACACAGGCACAGGTCCTGCAGGACAAAACAACATGACTGACGTAAATGATTCGCTTCCTTGGAGTGTGATTCAGATATGTTAAGAAATTGATCTTCTTGAGAATCTGCTCTGAAATCGACCAGAAATTACAAGCAAACAATGAGCGTGAGATTTACAAAGCAAGCTAGGCAAATAATCAGTTTGCAAAGTTTGGAGAACTTTTGGTGACTACCGTGAGGTTTATGTAGTTTAGTTTAGTTTTATGAAAAAATAACAATATATTAAATCCATTTCTTGTACAAACATAGCAGATCTAATTTAATTGTTAGGAATATTAATGCCCTCTCTAAAAAGTTTTTTAAAAGAGGTCCTATTTGAGGATTTGAACCCAAGAGATAACCGGTAATGCCAGCTAGAGACTAGGGTAACATCCCACAAATGGAACATAATTAACAGAGAGAGTATGTTTTCCCAATCTACCCCCTCAGTTACCTGGGAAGTTACTGACAACTCCGCGTACGTAGGCTGCCCAGCGAGGGAGCCCGCTGGGATCGGGCTTCCCCCCGTCCAATGGGAACGCAGCACGATGCGGAAGGTCAGCCCCCTTACAAGTTGTCACGGCAACACTCTCGGTGCCCGCACTGGCTCCGCCAACAACCACAGTAACCAGCGGCAACGCCTGCAGGCAAAGACAGTCAAGCGGTCACTAGGGCTGTTAACTTGGTAAACGTTGAGTTTAGATACCTAGTGAAGGGCTGACTGGCACATTGAACAAAACCATTCTTGTTTGCAGTACCACTTGATGATTTTAAATTAGCTGCCATTAGAAACAAGTAGTTTCATAACTATTCATGATTGTGATCAGAATTTAGAACGCTGTCTTTCTTTCTTTTCCTAGCCTGAATACTATACGTTTTTAACTACCTTTCCCTACAATAATCTGCAATGATTCCCACATGTCGAAAAAAAAACAGTGGGGACTACTACACTATTTGAGACAAATGGAGACTACTTAAAACATGTCAAACAGATTTCCAATAGAGCCAAAGAGTGCCTACACCACTCTACTATTGAATGCCGTTGCTTTTTCAAAGGCTCGATTAAAAATAAATAAATAAATACAAAGTCGAGGGTCTATGAATAAAAAAATTGGAATAGCCTGATAAACACATATAACAAGTGTGATGCATCTTTAAGAAAATATGCCAGTATTATCTTTGGAACTTGGAACTAAAGAACAAACAAATCAGTACAAAAAAAAATCATGCCAATGGAGTAGGTAAAAGTTATCTTGCTGGCAAAGCAGATTTAAAATGATAACAAAGTGCAAGTGCAAGTGCAAGTACCAACCCCTTTTCTATTTGAACATTTACACGGCTAATCAGATCCAGGTATATGAAGGAATCCTATTGACTTTTACAGCACTATTTGCAATAAGTCTGGAAGTGAATTGCATTTGTTACGTTTACTGTCAGTTCAAGCTGCATTGGGCTCGATTCACTTCAGCTCGATTCATGACTACAGCTTGTTGATCTGCTTGTCAAATAGGTACGAGCATGAAATGTCACAAAGCCATTTGCTGCTAGCCCAGGTGAAATAAAAATGTATTAAAACTTTGGGCATGCACAAAATTAGCAAATTGTTTCTTTTGAAAAAATTAATCTGCCTTCATTTTTCATATAATAAATTGGTACATTTCTATTTTTTTAAGGAAAATATAAGTAACTTTAACCACTACTAACAAATGCAAATGAAGATAAATCATTGGTACTGTAAGAAGTTGCAAATTTATAACCTTGAAAACTACTTCTTATTTACCAACGAAAGAAAAATAAAATTTTTGGTTGCGAATCGACAACTTATTGTTCTCTTGCAGCTTGGAACCTCAAGAAAACAGTAGGTACCTAGTTACAATGATTTCATTGAAAATGAAGCACTAATATGGGTTGAACAAGTTGTAATATGTGTTGCACCATAATAGAAAGAGCAATAATCTGTATCCTGTCGTGGTAGATGGGGGTTACTAGCAGGTACTATAGGATCCTACCCCTACCCTAGCAGTTATGTAGACACTTTTACCAGAATTGGACATGAACAGATGACCTGGAACTTACCATTGGCAAGACGAATCCATCATTGTAGTCAGTGTGCTCTCCAATCAGATTAACTCGGCCTGGGCCAACGCCACAAAAAGTAGGCTCACTACCGAAGGATATTCGAAACTGAGAGACGGCCTCCGCCACCAGCTCTGACAGGGGCACCACACGAGTAGCCATAGCTTTATCCTGACACTGCAGACCACTTGCGATTCCAATCTCAAATCTGATCACTGACCACCTCACCACCTTATCTGCTGTATGTTATCTTCCCCCTCTCTCAATCAATTCAAAATAATTTCAAAATAGGTTATGTGGTCAGGAAATATTTTGCTGCAAATAAGCTGCATCATCTATTGATGCTAGTATAACATATTTTAAAGGCAATTATCAAAGTGTATTTCATTTTTCTTTCGCTGGTGGTTAGTACTCCGGATCCTCTGTATTTCGACTGGCATCCCACATCCCACACATCTTGTAGCGCCCGCGGCTGAACACGTTGGACATTTAATAACCTTGAAGAGCCTAAAATCAAATAATGAACCCAGCAATGTACCACGTGATAGAAGCCCATAGGCGCAAATTCAAACAAAAATAAATTTAAAAATATTGTAAGAACTTCAAAAATAACCAAAAAACAAAGTTAAAATCAGGCAAAAATGTAATTACTCGCTACAACACACACAGCAATTACTTATATACCGAGACTAAGAAACTTAAGAAACTTAAGAAACTTAAGAAACCATAAGAAACTATAAGAAGACTATAAGAACTATAAGAAACTTAACAGAGAAGCGTAAATTACTAAACCGGCTGTAACCTTGGGCTGTAACTACCAAACGAAAACCCGGCTCAACCTAAAAATCTTGTAAAATGATAAGAACATACAGAGGTACCTTCGGGCGAAAAGAAAATTTGGGCCGGATTTTCGTTTGGTAGTTTCAGCCAATTTAGTAACTCAAGTACTCGAGAAACCGTTTGAAGCAACAGCGTGACGCAAATATTATTTAAGGGTTATCCGACGCCAGTAGATTTATCTCGTTATTTCGCAGATCACCCCTTGTGCAAAAATTTCTTCCCAGGCTTATCAAATGTGTTTTGTTTTCAATTTCGACTGGCAGAGTTGCTCGCTCTCGGGTCACTCCCGGTGCACTTTTCTACTCAGAGAATTTCTATAGTGCAATGGAAAACATATAAATCCACTTAATGAATTTGTGGATACCAGACATTGACCTGTCGGTACTGACGCATTGCATTGAGTTTCTTTTATTTATATCTTTATTTCAAGATGTTTAGTATATAGTTGAAATTGATTGATTAATTTGTGGTGTTTGAAGACGCACTGTTTTGACACCTGGCTATGCGGCGCTGGTCTAATGGCGTCGGTGAATGAGTGGATGATGATGAGGATGATGATGAACCTAACCTAGCCTAGGAGGGAGGAGGGGACCCAGTTCCGGCTCGTAGCTATTGTTCCTACTCCTGTCGAAAAGCACTAAGAGGACCACCGGCTTAACGTCCCTTCCGACGGACAGTACAACGCGAACAACAGGATTCCTCCACAAATCCATGCTGTCGAGAGGTTGATTAGCAAGGCGAACGAAGCTGCTGTACTAAATTGGTTCCCCCGGCCTCACTCCCGAACAGAACTGGTCATGCGTATGATGGTCACCCATCCAATACCTGTCTCAGCGCAGTGTTGCTTTACTTCGGAGATCTCACGAGAACCGTGGTTTCCAACACGCCAAACCGTTCGGTATTCTGGCTTTTTAAGAAGACATGTTTTTTAGTCCTCTGTAGTTAAGACTGGATGATAAATTCTAAGAGATAAATGTCGTTAAAGAAGTCCAGTTAACAAAATGCTTGTCGGTAAACTAAATATCAACCCCTGATTCTTTTCCCAGTTCTTAGAAATAAGACTGCTTCTCAAACAGCTGACAAAACTCCCAAGTAAACGTAGCTATCCGAAGCATGTGTTGATGTGTGTAGAAGTTGTCGTGTACTTGGCAACGAGTCTAATGTGACTTTATTTTGTTGTCTTCAGGTGAACTCCACGAGCCGCTGCTTGAATCGACGAGAACTCCGACAAGAACTCTGCACACGACTCGGAGACCTTGCTTCAATCCCTGGAAATTGTAGCAAGAATGCGCTGTGAGAGTTTTATCGGGGCTCTGAGGAAACATGGGCAACTTTTGTTTGTTAGATAACATATTTCATTGCTTGCTTTGCTGGGCTTAACGTCACGTCAGTACAGAGGCTGTTTGCATCTCGAGTTCGGGAAATATTAATAATTAATTCTTAATTCACTTGTGTGACATGAGAGAAGTAAAGAAAAATTTGGGACAAGTCCATTGTCGTTAGACTTCCTGTCCAAGGTGAGGTTGTTGTAGGTTCTTACTAGAAGTTGTTTCGTTCTTCACAGTTTAGATTGGTTAGGTAGGTTAGTTAGGTTTTGATTGGTGTAGAACGGTCGTTTCTTTGTCATTTTGTTCATCGTTGAAGGTTGAATTAGGTTGATTTGTTGGTCTAGTTTTCATGTCAATTTTTTTTTGTCTTCTCTCATGTTGCGTTTTTTTTCTTAGCTTGCCTTACGCCTAGAACATGTAGGGGTTAAACTGCGTCCAATACCCAAACTGAAACGATTTCTTGATTACCATGAGTTACTAAACCGGCTGTAATGCACCACGCAACGAAACAACATTCTAACAAGAACCTATACAACAAGCAAAACCTGGGCTGGGAGCTTAACGGCAATGGACTTGTGCTCAAAATTTTCCTGACCTCTCCATGTCGCACAAATTAATTATGAATTATTAATATCTCCCGAACTCGAGGCGTAAACAGCCTCTGAACTGACGTAACATTTATGATATGAGTAATCAGACCCCTGATAAAACTTTCATAGCGCATCCTAGCAGCAACTTCCAGCGCTTGATGCAAGATTTCCAACCCGAGTTCAGAGTTTTCGTCGGAGTTCTCGCTGATTCAAACAAGACGAAGCCAAGACAACTCAGCTTCAAGCAGCGGCTCGTGGAGTGCACGAGCGACGTTTCGCTGACGCAGGTAGGCGATAGGATTCTGTCCTTCTGCTTTCAGCGTTCACCAATTGGATTGCAGACAGCGAATCATCTAAACCAAGGTTGGATGAAAACCCGCATGAAGAGCAAAGATGCAGATTAGTTGCGATATTTAAAAACAAATGTTTGACAAAAGGGATAGATAATTTAAGCACCCATTCAATACCTGACCCAGCGCAGTGTGGCTTAGATTCGGTGACATCAGGAGAATCGGCGTTTCCAAAACGCAAAACCGTTCGGTGGTCTCCCACCCAGTACCTGACTCAGCGCAGTGTTGCTTAACTTCGGTGATCTCACGATAGCCGGTGTTTCCAATACGAAAAAACCGTTCGGATTGGTTATAAACAGTCTGTGACCTATTAATAATTTAGGTGCTGCCTTTCATTTGACATTTTGCGATGTCTTGGACCTCATAGGTGGCTTTACGAGGTGTTGTGTGGGAGGAGTGTTTGTCCTTTGATGCTCGTTCCGAAATTGTTTTCTTTTTGCACAAAATATAACTCTTGGCAACGAGCACCGGCTCTTATCTGGTTGCTTGATCTCTCGCAAAGACTAGGAACCCACTGACCAATCGCCTTCGACAACACAACACGGACAATGACTCCGTGTACTGACAGCTACTGGACATACTTGCCCTGGCTTGAACCTCGAAGCCAGCCAGACGGCATTCTGTCGAGGAACACTGGACCAGACACTGGACCAAAATTGGACCATGAAGACTGCACGACTCGGACCAGGTAAGCGAATTCATCGTACTCATGAGTATCATCATCCAGCTATCGATGAGCGGTGAGAGTGGTGGGACGTCGGCGCCTAATTGGTTGATTTGTGGTGTTTAGCGATCCGCACGTATTTAGCAACGGGTCCTGTGGCTCTGGTTTATTGGTTTCAGAGAATGAGTGGTTGATGGTAAAATGGTCATAGACCAAGCCTAGTTTAGAAGGGAGATGGGAAAACCCGATGTCGCACGGAGCCCATTCTTGTCGAAGAGCTCTAAGGGAACCATCGACTAAATACATCACTTTCTAAGAATGCTGCATGGTACCTACGACTCGTACAACATAATTTCTACGAAAATCCATGCTATTGAGATATCGATAATCAAGGATAGTGAAGTTGTTGCACTAACTATGATCCTTCCCACCTCTTTCCCGAACAGAGGTGACTATAGTGAATGACGGTCACCTATCCAATACGACCCAACGCAGTGTTGCTTAACTTCGGTGATCTCACGAGGTGCTTTCATTACGAAAAACTATTATGACCCCTCCTGAAAAAGAAAATGTTATTATTTTTAATTCGAGCGCAAGCTTTGCAGGAAGGTTCAGCAGGACTAAAAAGTACGTCAAACAGGCACTGGAATTAAAAATAGATTAAGATTTCAGACGGGCACCTCCATCGACGCGAAATAGCAAAGGCTTTTTTCAAAACCTCACCTATTGGTTTGGTGAACTTGCTGCTGTTGCCAAACGATACTTCTGCTTAAAACCTAATTTGTGCGCATGGATAATCAAAGAGTATAGCACTGAGAACAAACATAGTTTTCAAGTGGTCCTCTGTTACTAGGTGCTAGCTTAGAGAAAGAAATTGTGCACTGGGGAGTCAAACAACATCACTACATGCAATTCTGTGAACTTTTAGTAATTTTCCTCGGCAGTGTTGCGTCATTTGAGTATTTTCAAGTAAATTCTAGATCCATTACCACGGAGCATTAATATGTCACTGTATTAGTTCACTTAAAGAGGTAATTTTTGTTTTAAGCTTAAAGTATACAGCTTTAAAGTGTAGGGTACGGCTTCCGCCTGCTTTAAAATCGAGAGAAATCATCTGCATAACCGTAGCCTCATGACCTTTAAAGGTCGCTACGAGGCGATCGACCTCCCAAAGAGCTGACCAACTCAAGACCCGTTCCTCGAAGCGAAGGAGTCGTCGCCTCGCCTCGTCCAGTGGCTGTGCTCCGTGTTGGCCTACAGAGAGTCAGGAAACGACCTGCACAGTTTGGCGTCTCGCGTCCACGTTCTGGCTGGTGGCAAAGCTAGCTGAAACATGTCTTGCAACAATAATAATAAAAAAAAAAAAAAAACTTTCTGATCAACATTTCTCAGCGCAGACTATCGCATGGGTATCCATGACGTCAGGTTCTGGGTGCTGGGTGGCCGTTTAGGGGAGGAGGCACCGAACTTGTTTAGTCTCTTATTTAAACACAACTTTTAACACGAGATGAAAATTGCACGTGAACCCGCGTCGTGCGCCTTGTATTCTGTCCGTTTTACACGGTCCCTTTGTTGCAGTGCTGGTGCTCTCCGTGGGGCTCTTTGTCGTTGTGAACGCTGCTAAGGGATGGATCTTCTCGAGCGATAAGAAACCCTTGTTTGAAACGAGTCAACCACCAAGCGCTGTCGGTATGTCTGGTTCAAGCGCCGATCATTCAAACCCTAACAACGGTTTGTCGGACCCCAACAACCAACGATCCCTCTGAGTTGCATCTGAGAGGTTCCAGATTGAACCCTGGTGGCCGGCTATCCTGGTATTGAGAGTTCCACGTCTGGCTTGAACTCGGGAGGTCCCAGGTTCAACCCTGGTGGCCGGCTATCCTGGTATTGAGAGCGCCATGTCTGCCTTGCACCCGGGAGGGTACAGATTTAATCTTGGTTGCCGGTTGTCCTGGTAGTGAGAGCGATATGCATCTGGGAAGTTCCAGGATTGTTCCTGGTGCCCGATCTTGGTAATTAAAGAGGAATATCTGCTTTTCATTCGGGTGATCCGGGTGGCCAGCTAGAAAAGTGTATTTAGTAAAAGCCCCTTGTCTGCTTTACATTTGGGAGGTCCCAATTCGGTCCGGGTGAATCCTGGTTGTGAGGGCACCATGACATCTGGGAATTTCTAGGTTTTCCCTGGTTGCAGGGTCCTCGTCTCAGGGCAAGGCACCTCGCGTGCTAACCGAGCTGTCACGTCTGGCACACGGCGTTCGCTCCGGCAACGTAACCGTCATGGACACGCGCACGTTTCACATCCCGAACCTGCACTACGACGGCACCGGACCTGACGCGTACTTCCTCGTAGGCACGGGGCGCAAGGTGTCAAGGAGAGGCATCAAGGTGCCCGATGAGACTGGGAGGTGGGTACAACTGACAGGGCTGCAGAGAGAGCAACACCATGTCGACATGACATGCGAAGCTGTTTGGGTGTTACAAAAATCCATACGAACTCACCTTTCTTGTGTGTGTTGCGGACACCCTACTAATACCTGGCATAGTGCCATGTTGCTTAACTTTGGTGATGTTCCCGGTGTCTCTTTCAGCTGGAAATCATATCACCAGTTTATAGATTTCATGTGCTGTCATTATGGCCCACAGTGGAATTCGTTGAAACTGCATATTATGTAAGTAGTGAGAAAAAATGACCTATTGGTTATACCAGGCAGTCACATATGATTGACTAAACCAAGCCCAACCCTTCAAAGCCGCATGTGATCATCATTTCCAGCATTCAAGGAGCTTTACTATTAACGCTCTCTACTACCACCAGAATAATTGTTTGCCACCTAGGTTGTCAAAGACGTAGGCCGTAATGTTCATAGCCACCTGTATCGGTAATGATTGCTGATACCTTATCGAGTCGGTGCAACTTTGCAGCCTGGAGCCATTGAAGCGTTACCGCGGGGAGAGCATCACCATCGAGCTGCCAGACAACTTAAAGGTGGCTTCTTTTGACTGGCTGGCCATGTATTGCATACAGCATCGACACAACTTTGGACAGGTCACCATCCCAAGAGACCTCGACGTGCCAGAATCCCTCAGTCACCCGTGACCAGCTTTGGTTTGGCTGTTGTTGGCAGAGTATTTCCAGGATAATTGAACCTCCAGTAAAAACGGCTGGGGAACAGCCATCTAGCAAAATTCACTTATTAGAGCTAATATGCAAGAATGCTTTTTGTATTTTGTACATTCCTTTAGTTACTGTGGTATCAACAACATATCCATTCTTATCAACTCCTTTAAAAATATATAAGTAAACATGTTTTGAAAGCTTTGGTTTTTTCTGTTTTGGTGTTGAAAGCAAGAGTATTTATGAATATGATGATGTTTTTTCTCTCACAGTCTCCGCTCACTAAGGGCTGCTGCATTGTGAGTTGCGACAGAAGTTTAAATAAATTTAGCTGTTTAAAAACTGCCAATTGTTGAAATGGTACTCAATTCTAACGTATTTTTTCATTAATCAATGTGAATTAAAAACACGACTTTGAAGAAAAATATTGACACAATATTAAGTGCCAAGTAGATGGTTTATGCACTTGAAAAAATGAAGGGTTGCAACATACCAAAATAAAAAAATATATATTGGGATAGATGCAGTGATTTGTTCAGACAGCAGAGAGGTTACGCTAAAGATGCGAGAGACTATGCTAAAAGAAAAAGGCAAAATAACCAAAACAATGCAAACTCTCTGCATTTAACGCAACCAGCTGTTTCAGCCTCGATGAGTTGGGTTCTTCTTACCTCTTCCCCACAGCAACGAGCAGTTTGGATCTGAGGAGAATTGTGGAATCAAGTTCAGAAGCTCAACTTGATGGCAACGAGGAAACCACCAGATCAAACAATAGTTACACAGAATCCATCTCTCCACGTAAAAAAAGAACAGTATCTTACTGGTAAATCTTTTATTGAAAACCTCCTTCTCATATAAATGCCCTTGACTTGGATTCGAATAACTAAGATATGAAATTACACTACTACTATCATTGGCACACTTCCCTCCCCTCTTCCTCTTTGGCACATTTGCACGAGGACCATTCCCCTTGCACCTGATTAGTTGGCTCGGTAGCAAGCCACCCTTTGATTGGTCGCTCAATTCCCTGGACTCAGTCGTCATTGGTCAGCCGATACACCACCACATTGTGATTAGTTCGACGCTTGGAATGCAGCTGGTTCATCAATTGAACCTAACCGATCGGAATCAGCCGATTGGCTGAATCATCAAATCCGGCTAGCTAATAGGCAGCTTGAGATGTGGTCGTTTCGGAGGCGGCGTTGGAGGTCGGTCGGCTCCCGTAGGCTCCGGCGGCTTTGGCTGTAACAAACGTAGCATAGCCGGTCATGAGATTTGCTCATAAAAGGCGGAGTCAGTGGCGAATGGTTCGAAGGTGGAGAATCAAGACAAGCCTTCGAGCACAGGCCGCAAGTTGGGACGTTGTAAGAGGCAACGGCTTGAAAGGGAAAACTGCAACTGAGGCTGTCTGTGGTGATCCAGGGTTAATGGCTAGCAGACAAAAAACTGTTGACCAGAAACGAGGTTCTATTTAAAATTCAATTCTCAAAACTCACGGCAGGTTTCCATAGGTTTCCATAAGTTGCGTTCAATAAACACAACCCAAAGGAATTTATAAGTCCAACATTAAACAATAAATGTTTTGTGTACTTAATTCGTCCTGCCTGGCATCGTGCATCGTTTAAAGTAGTCGGCTACCTTGTGTCCGATGCGAATCACGCCGGGCGATGGAGACAAAACTGTCGAGACTGCTGGTCCGCCGTCGGGCAGGTTCTGGTAGTCCGGTTCGTGCCGCAGCTTCGCCGGAAGCGGTGGCGCCGAATCCTCCTCGCTGGCCGCTGAGTCTGTCGTCCCTGAGAGAAAACAGCGCAAGCACGTTTCATGGCTGTTCGGGCGTATGTAACACCATACTACAAGACCAAATGACTCCAAGGGACATACACGGTCTGCTAAGAAACGTGTCGTGACACTGACAGCACATTGTAGTTCAGGGCAAAACGAGTAAGCACCTGCATACTGGGTTTGCTTTTTGTTAACAGTGCGTAAAATTGCGTACAATAAAAGAAATAAATACCAGACGATGCAGCGTAATGTAAATTTAGGCTTTAAAATGAAGATTGTAAATTAAAGTCAAATGTAGGTGCAGTATTCCACTCTGGAATTCTAGTTGATCATTTCAAAGCCCTAGTAATGGGTAGCTTGTAATGGCATGTCGAACGTTAGAACAACGACAGGTATTTGTCGTCACCGTTTGATGCTAAACTGGAGCGTACGCTCACCTATGGAGTCCCTGTTGCTTCCGTTACTGGCCAGAGGCTGCAGTGAGAGTCTGCTAAACTGCGAGCTGCTCGGACGGCTTAGTCGGCGTTCCCGCTCCACGTCCGCACGCAACGGCCGCTTGGTTGTCAGCTGCAAGAATTCGTTGGCACCGTCAATAGCATAATTTCTGAACCATCAACTGAGATATAAATATGACTTTGGAAGACGAGCGAAGCTGGCAAAATGTGCAATTGATCCTATGCTGGCTTGTTGTGCTCCAGTGAAAAACATATAACTGCAAATTGACTTTCGTTACCCTCGGAACGTTAGCTGTTATTTTAAACCTGTTTTAAATTTAGTTTGTCATTGTCTTAAGCTTTAATTATTCTCTGGTGTGGTATGTGCAGAGCTTGACTACATTTTATCAGCCCATGTTTCCATCCTTCGAAAATCTGTTAAAAAAGAGATTTCAAACATAATTTTCGATGGCTTTTCTCGATTTGCTGCTCATTTACACAAGAGTTGGCAGCCAGCACCTGACCTCAGCTACAGTTTTGAAAAAATTGCTCGAATAAAACAAAGCATATGATCGTTGAAGGATCAACATACCTCCTGAAACTCTTGTTCTTTAAAGTTACACCAATGACAGATTATATTTAGTCTTAAAGCAACATTCTGACCACTATTTTGTAGATGCACATGCCTTCGAAAACCTCTAGCAACAAAACAATGATCTCACCTCCTGCCTGAGCTCGAATACAGGCGTTGCCTCGTTAGGCGACGTTGGCATGGTGATGGCCACGGGGGCGTACCATTGGCTGGAAGGTGCCGGGCCCGGTGAAGGGGCGGTAGCATCCGACTTGCGGCTCCGTCGCTTGTCTTTCTTGCCGAGCACCACTCCCTTGAAAGCCTGCGGTGTCAGCGATGCAGAGCGCGAGAATCGTGCCGACGGCGAAGCCTTCGGTGTCGACGGGTTCCTGTTGGCCCGGAGGAAAACATTTTTTTTTGGCCGTTCGGGTTAGCAGTACAGGATGTCAAGGTGTAGGATTAATGGTGTTTTGGAATGCACAGCGATTTGAATGTGTTTAAATACTCGATGGGGTTATTAGAAAGATATACGTGCCCCTTTTATTTCACTTTCGTTAACAAATCACAAGTTGTTACCAAAAGGTTAAAAAATTATGGGAGATCTGCACATTTGAGGATATTATAACATTGGCCAACTCCCCAAATAATAGATATTGCGACGTTTGACCCGATATATGCTGGTTTTTTAGCAACTAAATGAGAATCTTTTGAAATGGAAAGGGCAGGTGTAAGAGAGTGACTGTATGTGGCAGTGATATAAGTACAATTATCTTCAGGTAAAAATAGACAAAAAGCACACACACAGCACATGTGATCCAATCAAAACACTCTGTTTTTAAATACATATAAAAACGGTTATTTTACCAAACGGTCCTGCATATGGATCTATATGGACACACAAGGCACAACAGACAATGAATTAACAAATGATTTGGTTAAATGGCTTGGGAGCATTCATTTGACAGGAAATAAATGGAAAGGTGTAAGCAGTTGCAAGTGTTTGCAATGAAAAGATAAACAACATTATTTAATGTAAGCTAGGACTGCCGTGCTTTGAACCTGGTTTGGAAACCCAGTGACTTGGGGTGGCTGGAAATGGAGCTGGGAAAATTGGGAACCATGGAGGAAAAGTTTCACAGAAAAATGATTTGTAATACAATCCTGAAAGCAGAGCACAGAGGGACAGTACCGAGACAAACTGGCAATCACGAAAGAATTAGAGCGAAAACCGTGCAAATAAGAAAGGCATTGAGATCTTGAACTAGATGCGAGGTCTAGTGCTGGTACACAAACGTCAAAAACAGATAGGTGCTGACGGACGGCACAGAACATTGCAGACGTTAGGCTAAAAACGTATAGTCACAGTAAAGAAGAGCTTAAAGATGACTACAAGTAGAGCTGCATTTTACAGTATAATGGATAAAGTACTTTCAGGGTTAGAACCACCAGTAAACATAACCAACTGTTGCTGAATGTCGCTGAAAGGCTAAGTGTCGGCCATTTTAGAGATGGTTCTTAGCCTGCAAATACTACCAGGCCATTATTAGATAGCATTGCTTAAAAATACTAATTATAAAGAAATAAAATTAATAAAGAAAAGGTCAATGAAATGAAACGGCAAGCAAAACACGAAGCAAAGCTAGACAAAGTCAAGCAAAGACAGAGATATTTACCCGGTTGAAACTGCAGAGAAGCTCTCAGAGGGGCAATGGGGAAGGGTGGAGGTATAGGTTGACATGTGACGGATATGTTGAATATCGAAACTGGAAGATTTGCGATGAGTATAGGAAGTCAAAGACACCGGTAACAGCTTTTTCAACAGAAACGAGCTAGAAAAGCTGCGAGGCATCGCAAAGCCCAACGCAGTTGTTGTTTATGAAGTGTATGCTTTGTTTCTAGCTGGCTGGCCTATTTCTTACATAAAATGAGCACGTTATTAATGGATATGTTAATGAATTGGTGGATATGGATTACGTACTATGATATGAGAATATCGAGTTCTCTGTACTTCCTGATGCCTAACAAGAGTACAAAGTGATCGTAGCGTAAAATAGGTCCTACTTTTTTCACACTATAGGTACTTTTCAAAATGTGTCTAGTCGAAAACATGACAAACGGGGTTAGCAGTTCATAAGGCCGTGAAATGGCGCGATACAAAAAGTACAAAAGCTACGGCCGTAGAAAATCTGCAAAGAAAATATGCCATTCCTTAGTGAAAAAGCCTCCCTGAGAAGCTAACAATCTATGTTCCTAGAAGCTATGCGAAGTCAAGCTACCCTGAGTGAAAACGCTGGCTTATATAAACGGATCATTGCCCGACTTTTCGGCCAAAGAGTAAATCTAGAGCAACGAGAAGCCAAGCAAAATATTGGAACATTATTAAAATGCCCTTTAGAATGGTTATCCCATTTCCTGCCACAAGTAATCAGTGGTTTATCTTATGTGCCTTCCTTCAACCATTTAAAGAATTCTGTATGCTTCATTTGTTTTGTCATGTATGGCACCCATTAGAAACCAATATAAATCTTTTATATTGCGATACGAATTAAAATAACATCTTACAATCAATTCAAAAACTGCTATCATTGAATTGAAGTTTAACAGAGAACTGCCAAGAGGAATTTAAATAACAAGTAAAATACTTATATTAGCAGTTGACTACAAATCAGTTTATTCTCGCTGATGTCTTTTTGAAAGTCAGCAACCATCTACGACTTGATTTTGGCAGCCGGTTAGCACTTGCGTAGGTAGTAAGATGGCGAGAATGGAAAGGGGCGGAACTAGAAGAAGTGGAACTTGGCAGACTTTGAGGAAATGATGAGGGGGGGTCCAGGGGGGGCTAGCTGCAAAGGGGCCTCCCTTGAAGAAGAAGAGAACAGAATGTTAGTCACTGGTTAGTGTTGGTTGTAGGCTCGTTCGTTAGCTAAGACGTCCAAAATTGATGTAAATGCAAGAAAATTATAGCCCAGAAAGAGGAAACCCCAAGACTAAGTACAATAATTTTCCGATGCAAAAAGTACACCGAACTGGCTTTTAATGAAATGATTCTGTTACCAATGCAGCCAAACCCCACATGCAAAATGTAATTTGTCTATTATCATGTCAGTTTTACAATGGATGGTTTAAATTAGCTGCCTGTTGAGAAGGAAAAAGTCAGTTAGCCTGTGTGATAGCTCGGTGATTAACAGGATGTCACCTTGACCCAAGCTTTGGAAAGCAGGTGCAGACTTTCACGGAAGCTTTCTTAAGGCAACATATGGATTTGTTGGGAAGCGATTGCATGGAACGAGTGATTATCCAGAAGCCACCAATCAGATACAACAGCACGTACATGAACATCAAGTCACATTATTAAAAGGGCGTTTACCTTTTTAACCTATATCACTAACAAATTACATCTATAAGTTGCTAGATCTACTTCCCCAAGGCCACAAGACAAAGACATAAAGCTTATTTTTTTAGGCTAGCTCATTACAACAACAAAAAATACGGCCTAAAAGACAAATTTTTTGTAGAAATAATTTTGATTGGAGAAATATTCCAAATGGTTGTGCAGCATTTGTAAATCATCTCTGTGAATCAGAAAAAAATTGCTGCACCATCACTGAATTTCGGTTATAAATTTCACCAAAGAAGTTGACGTCTTGTTTTGAGAAAATTTGCATACACTTAGTCTGAAATCTATAATATTGTTTCAGGAATTGCAGAGAGTCATCGAAAAGCTATAAATGTCGGTTCGGGTTTCTCTCCTGTATCGTATTTCACCTTTTGCATGTATTTCAAAAGGTAAATGCCCCTTCAAGCAATTGCAATAAGACAGCAGAAGACGAGTGAAAGCACTGCAAAGGTCTCGATTTTGTCCACTTGACCAGTAAATTAGTATTTAGCCTCCAGTGCGAGATAAAGAGAGCTGTAAGCGAGAATGCAATCTACGCAACCTGGCCGGCAAGGAAGCGGTAGCCTAGCATCTGTCAAACAGTGTTGATGTGACTCGAGAGAAAATGAGAGAATGTCCACATTTGCTGATAAGTAGTAAAGTACGAGAGATTCATACCAAAGTTTGAATACAAATGCGACTGGCGCATCCAATTGAAAGTTGAGGTTATAGTAAATCACCGACCATGCTAGTCACCGGCCAGGTGCGGCTAGGTTTGCCATCCTGGGTCTCACCTGGTCAACGTGGCTGAGCCGTTGAAGTTGAAGTTGGTGGCGAAGCTGCGCAGGGTTGCCACCTGCGTACGTGTGAGACTCGACACGCGCGACCTACCCACTCCGCCCCTGCCGCCACCGACACACAAAGCAACGTCACTTCCACCACAGGGGTTGATAGGCCTGGTCTAGATCGAATCCACTTTCAGAATACGCAAAGCCTGCAGTTGAACGTGGTGATTCCGAGTCCACGTGTTGCAATTGCTAAGAATTTTATATACTTCCACAAAATTTGTGGAAATTTTAACAAATCTGAATTTTTGCACAACTAGGAATTTCACTTGGGCTATACGTTTGAAGGGGAGCTATAAAAAAAAAGCAAAGGCCACTTTCAGTACCTTGGTACCATTGATACAGTGTCTTGAGCGGTTGTTTCACAGATTTTAACCACGCTGTTGCTGGACATTCTGCAAAAAGCTGGTGAAAGTACTCAGCATTGAACAAATACTGCCATACAGTTAGGAAAAAAAAAGTTTAACTGTTGCCAAAACCCAGTTAATACAATAAGAGTGATCTTTGCTATGCTAATCGTGATAAACTGCCTTACAAAAAAATAACAGGAAAACCAGAGACAGCCCAGTGCGTTAACCATTAGCAGTGTGTGATTCGAATGAAGTCATAGAAGTCATAGTAATACAGTTTGTTAATCGCAACATACCAATGGCAAACGAGAACATTTCCACGGCACATAAAGCCACCAAACACCCAGGCCCAGGGATGGGATAGCATTAGCTTTAACTGCATCTAAAACTGAAAAGCGTCTACAAAACTTTGAATACAACCCTTGCTGGCTGAAGTAGTTAAGACAAGAAAGAGATTTTTGACCACATATCCTCTCCCAAAGCACATGTTTAAAAAAGTACAGCATTGTTATCGAGAAAGAGTAGTCATGGGTCAGGATGCCAACACCTAGACCGCAGTGGGAAGAAAGAAAACAATGCAAAGTAACAACCGGTCAGGGCTTGTGATGAAGACTGTGACTTTAACGGAGCACCCAATGCCCTTATGCAAAAGACATGCATGGCTGGCCCAAACATCAAAATGACCACATATTCTTTACTGACTTCTTATATAGATGTATTTAAAATCAGAAGGGTTTGAAATTTGGCTATGGTCTTTTGCTGCATTTTTTTTTCTCCTAACAGACTTTCATTGCTGACGCGAAAAAAATTTTGACAAGACCAAGAAATAGGGCAAAGCACGCTAAATTTGATTGATTGGTCTTGATTTCTCAAACAAAAGATAAACAAAATGATTACGAAGTCCAGTAAATGCCAGACAGATAACAAATCTTCGAAAGAATATGTACTTTCTCAAGGCTAAGAGATAATTTGGACACAATTTTTATCGCCCAGGCAAGTTGTTCAGTTGCATTCTTTTCCTAACCCCCAGCAAGCAATAAGCAAGGTCAAAATTGCAGGTCAGTAATACCAAGGTATGGATTTACATCCAGATGTTTCTTCGGGGAAGTCTTTTTATCGCAAAAGCATATAAAAGGCCAGTCCTGAGTTGGCCTCTCTGGAAGTTTCAGACCCTCTCCATCAAGACTCAGTACTAGACCGGCAAGACTCACTCGTTTGATGCGATGCTCAGCTCTGAAAGTCGGTGGTCATTGTTTGTGCTGGACACACTCGTTTGTCTCCGCATCGTTACCGGCAGGTCCAGCTGGATGTCACACGTCTACACACGCAAGAACAGACAGGGTGGCAAGGTATTATATGTTAAATGTCGGGTGGCAATGTTAGAGCTAGGTATAGAAATAAAATATAATTATAATGTTACCAAGCTAGGGAGCTGCAAACAATAAACAAATAAATACATTTCAAAATAGTACAAAAACTCACCCGCTTGCCGTAGGTCTCCTCGACGTGCGAGCGAACCTTGGCCAGGCACTCTTCCAGGCGCTGCTGCAGCGGCGCCAGTGCCGGCGGTGCACGAGCCCTGTGTAGCGCCACCGCCACCTCAAGCAACGGAACCTGGCGCGCTATCAGCTCCTCCAGTTGTGCCAACTGCGCACCCTCGTGCGCGTGCGTAGAGCGGTACAACTCGGTGAAAAATGCCTGGCAGCAGGAAGATTTATTTGTGAATGGTGTGGATAAGTTACTTCCCATAGAAACAAGTTGAAATTGGCCTAACTGTGCACCCTTTCTGCAAAAGAGGTATCCATCGAAACCGTCTGAAACTTCCACAATTTGTGAAGAATGCTGATTTGGCCAAAACTTTAAAGGATCTAACAACGTGTTATAGCATTTACCAGCACAAGCGGCTACTGACCAAGACATCAAGAGATGTACAATACTTGATACCTTCGACAAGTAAAATACAAGATAGGATAGTACTGTTGGTGTATCCAGTGGGCTTAGGTTGACAGCTTTACTAAAAGCTGGTCTATCTTGCGCTGTTGATATTTCAAGTCCCACACTATGCCAAGCGTGCATTTTTAACCAGTCCACAGTGACGTCAAAGGGGCAGACCATCGGGAGATTGCACAAAGGTTTCGATTTCTGATGATTCCTGGCTGGGGTTGTTCTGTGCGTACCTGCTCGTAGTTGGTGACGCCTCCCATGACAGCAGCGTCTACGATGCCGTTGATTTTCATGCTCAGCGGGTGTAGCGGCAAGGTGGGGTCGGCGCGGTGAGCGATCACCAGCTGCCTCAGAGCCCCGTTAGAGTCTTGCATCGTCTCGATGGCGTTGCGTAGCGGTGAGATCTAGGTAAGGGATGACAAGTTAGGGTTTCGGCTGACAAAATGGTACAATGGCAAAGCAGCGCACCAATCATTTAGTTTTGGCTGGTTTTGGCTCTGTAAAGTTTTGTTACACCTAATTGGAACTCTGGTAGAATAGAGAATGACCATTACAAAATTACAGAGATTAAACCATGAACATGCTGCCCAGAAAGCTGAGCTTAAAAAAAACTTCAGTCCAAGCACGTAAGTAGCTATATAATTAATAATTATACTAAACACCTCTATTACTTACACCTAAGTTATGAAATAAAAAGAAATTCAATTAAATGTCATGTATCGGTATTCTAAAGCAATAAATGGACGTTAAACGATAGTGAAATCGCCCTGATCAATATCATAGACATGAAACTACGAATCCTACCATGCTACTTAGATTTTAAAACAGCTGTGTAAGTCACTTCTTTGCTATAAATAGTTGGTTTTGATAAAGGTGGGTCAGCTGACTACCTGGTAAGTGTCGACAGAGGTGACCGGAAACCATCGCAGGATTCCTGGCAATGAGTACGAAGTCTCCAGAACGGTCCGTTCTAGCCAGAGCCGCGCAAACTCGTTTTCCTCTCCGGCACCGGTTCCCTCGGCGCGTCGTGGAACGGGTCGTGAGAATCGGAATTTCTGCACCTCGTTCACTTGGTGGTATCTAGAAACGGAACAGGATGCCTTTGTACCAGAGCACGGCTGTGGGTGCGACTCAAATGTAGAAAGACCGTTTATTTATGTAATTTTTTTTAAGAGCATTGGTGGAGAATACTACGGAGGTTATTGCTGAACATATTTGTATCAATTACATTTCTGTCGTTGTTATGTAAACAAATTTTCAATCAAAATGTTGCCCCAGCTGTGAAATTTATTTAAATATTAATAAAAAGTACTTTCACAGACAAAACCTATGGAGATATTTGATATTTATGAAGCAAAGGCCCAAAAATAGGGGCTAGTAGGCTAAAAATATTTGAGGGGTGCATGGTGGCATCATGGTTACCAATCATGACAATTGGTCATGGTGACGATTAGAAGGGTTAATTGCTAATTTAATAAAAATAAATTATAAATTGCTATAAGGGACTGAGGCAGTCTAAATTGTTAATACCGCTATCCTTTCTTTGAGTTCTGACTTATTTTTGTTTCAAGCCGAAGGGAAGTCTATAAATCTTGCTGGACTTACCATCCCATAGGCCATAACATAAAATTTTGCCACCCCAATTTCAATCCGTGATCAAATACCTGTGTGCGTCTGCACATAGTATGAAAATGTGTAGGTAAATCAAGAAATGGCATGTTTTTATCGCGTATATGCAAGACAGGCATTAAGAACGAGAAGACTGACTCACTGCAGGATTTGTTCACACACTGGTTTCCCTGACAGCCGCTTGCGGTCATCCATCACGGGGTCCACCTTGTTGATCTGCACGACTGCGTTGCTGGTCAAGGAAATCTTCGCAAACAAACGTGCAAACATGCTAACACATAGCAACGATGGGCAATGCCAAGGAGGTACTTGTATTTCTACACGTCACTGTATTTACTCTCATTAACAGCCAGATTTTTTTAAATTCTACATTGAGTCACCGCTATAAGCCGCAAATTTCCTGTCAGACATTTGATAATTGTACATTATTCTATTTCCTCCCAAATAAAAAAGGGGAATAGCAAGGAATTTTAACTGAAACTCGTATGCCTCTATGGAAAGGCTCTTGTCGTAGCATCTCCAAAATACCTGTTGCTAGTGGTGCCGAAATTGATATACTACAAAATTATTGAAAAGTGCCACTCTAGGTTAAGGTTATATAATACAACCAGCCGTATTATGAAGTACCATGGTAAGAACACCAATTAGCCACTTAATATATTACAACCCCCTTGGACAAAAAGGCTACGCTACGGTTGCCACCCATACGCCCTTGCCCGAACGATTGTGAGCCTCGAGTCTTCCAAAAGCGTGGCTCTTAGCACGTAAGGATACACTGCTGCGCGGACTCTGTGACGTCCTCGCCCGGGGGTGCCAGCTTGCTCATCAGCTCAGCATTGGGAAGCTGGTTCAGCGTACGGCTGCAGAAGTCGCTAAGTCGTTCGTATTCCTTGCCGCGGTAGACAAACACCTGCACACGAAGGACAGATCAATGCAATACGTTTTGCAGTGTCGAGTGAAACGCATGAAATATAGAAGCGCTGCACGTTGCTCCGAATGCGAGCTGACACGTAGAGCTGGTAGTTTAGCTGAATTGCTGACACATTCAAACACAATTTTACTACAAACACATTTAATATTCTAGTTCTTCAAGTCGTCAAAATGGCTCTGTTTGAAGCTAGGCCACTAGGTTACTAAACGTTAGATGCAGGATCTCTGGTCTCGCTGGATTAAGGAGATAAAACCAGCAAACAAAGCATGGACGGTGAGCTAAGCTGGAAAAATATGCAATCAAAACTGGAACGACAGGAAACCAGTAGGTCCTGGGGTTTGTATTTTGGTTCTGATGCAAATTTTCACAGTTTTGCTTTCCTGCAAAAATTTTAAATATATTTCCTGTTAGATTCCTTTTCTATACCAACTGTACAGTCTCTCCTGACGGAGGCTCACCTTATTCTGCACGAACGCTGGGAACCCACGGCCGTAGTAACCCACCCGAAAGTACTCTGGTTTGGGCCGGATCTGCTTGAGGATCTTCTCGTAGAAGTGCGACATGCGTTTCAGCAACTCCCCGAGCTGAGTGTAGTCAAACGTCTCTGACTCGTATTGAGAGGCCAGCTCCTTGCAGAGACGCAGTGCACATTCCCACATCTGCACCAAGGAACAAGCAAAGGTTAGGGGAGCACGTTGTCAACCAGCCCCAAGAGAATCCAAATCCCTTAATAATGAATGTTATCTAGGTAGCCATATCAGAAACAAATAGTTAGAATATTGGCCGGTTATTTAAAGGTCTGTTAAGAACCATACAGTCCATTTATTTGTTTTTTGCTTGGCAACTGCAAATCAGAAGTTGTGCTTTGTTTGTCAATTTCCTGAGAAATTGGCACTAAGTAAATTATTACCTGTACTTCAAACCATTTCGTTACAAATTCTGCCATTTTGGCTTGATAAATAAAAGTTGATCAACAAAAACCAGGACAAGAGACACCTACCTTCCCCTTGTCATAGTAAGCTATGATGTCATTGTACAGGGCCTCCTTGAGTAGCCTATGTGTAGCGCACGAAGGGTGACGACTTGACACCAGCAGCGGAGGCAGCGGGGTGTCTGCCCAGGTCAAAAGGTTGCTATGCAACGAGAGCGTGAAGCCTGCTTCCGTAAAGTCATCGCACTCGAGGTGCAAGTCGCACAACTTGTTGACATAACGGATGTACATCTCTTTGCGATTGATTTCTGAGTAGAATTCCTGTGGGACAAGCGATCAAACGTTGAGTTAGGTAATCAGACTGTTAATTGGTTGATAGATATGAAGTGTTTAATGATCTTTTAGCAATAATTTTTTGACAATGGGCCCTGTAGCACTAGTCGAATGACGTGGGTGGGTGGGTGGATGGGTTGAATGAGTGGGTGATTATAATAAACCTAAAGCAGACTAGAAGAGAGGCCGGTACAAAGAATATCCGAAGAATCTGTTGAAAGGCACCAAGGGGACCACCGGCTTAACAACTCGAACAGGATTCCTCCACAAATCTATGCTGTCGAGATGTTGTTAAGCAAGGCATGTGAAGTTGTTGTACTAACATCAATCCCTCCTACCTCTAGCGACTCTCCCGAACATAATTAGACATGGGTAAGTTGGTCACCCAACCAATACTTGGACCCAATGCAGCACGGCTTAATTTTAGTGATCTCGTGTGGATCGGTGTTTGGCTTGGGAGAAATTGATAGGTAGAATCGATGACTCACCAGCAGGTTTACAGTGCAGCTCATACGGTTCTCCTTGTTTTCGTCATTGATGATGCAGCGGTACTCCAGCAGCCGCTCCAGCAGCCGCGTAACCACCTTGACAAAACGCAGACCCTGCGGACAGACATAACCTCACAATTAGCTTTGCAGCTGCAATCATTGGTCTACAATGCTGATATAAATGGTCGAGCATCAAACTATCACCCTCAATAATGTTGCTGGTAAAGTTATTAAATGGGATTTTATGTCGGTATAAAAACTAATGTTGAAAAATGTTTCTTGATAACCTAATGCCACATCTCTACACCAAACTAGAGATGAGACTTTGATACTTACATAGATATCACATAGTAAGACTATTCAATAACTTTTTTGGATGATCAAAGTCTGGCAGTATGATCTGAAGTCGAGCATTGTCGGTATTGGCAAGGAAATATATTTATAGGGATCCACGAGAAAAAACACATTAACTATTCTGCTCAAATATGATCGGTTAAAACTGATCTGACAGAAACGAACACTGCGTGTCAGTATTGTTCCTTTAGCTACATGAAAAACACCAAAAGTGTCCCAGAGCAGGACATAGGAACACAGTTTTCACTTGCCTGTTCCCGCATGCTGGCGTGGTTCTCACACATGTTGGTCATCACGTCTCGAAACAGCACTTTGTAGTGCTCATCGCCGCGGCCGCCTTCGACCAGCGTGTCCAGCTTCGCGATCGTCTCGCGCTCAAAGTCGGAGAAGTGGCCCTAGGGTAAACAAAAATTTAAAGATTTTGGTTGATAAAAAATGTTGGAAGTTAGCTGCAAGGTCTGCCATTCAAACAGGTATTTCTTTAATGAAGAAACTTGAGGAACCAAAAGTAATCCAAATAAAGGTTTTTTGATATTGAATTATTGACAAAAATCGAATTTGACATTGAATCTAATATTGAATGAGAGTATTATGAAAAAATTGAATATAGAATGTGAATCAAATGACTTTATGCACGAAAATCGGCCAAAATTGTGAATAAAACATAAAAATTTTGAGTAATCTCTGAAAAGTTTGCGCTCTTATGGCAGGATTTTGGCAGAATCTTTATTCTGACAGCAATTTTGGAAAGTTTTAAATTTTTTCTGGCTTCTACTAAATCAGTGGTAATGGATAAATGTTGAATGTTGTGTATATTTATATATCGCACATCACTAGTTTCTTATGAACGAGATTAAAGAGATAGTTACCTTGATGTGGCTCGAGTCTCGCTTGGTGTCCCCGTATGACTCAAGTTCGTGCTTGGACGAGTAGTACTCGCACTGCATCATGTCAAAGAAGATCGGGATCGTGGCACGGCGCAGCTCTGACTCGGGGATTAGGGTCATCTCCAAGAACGAGCCGACAAGACTAGGAACGAACACCACCTTGTGGCCACCTAGCAGAACAGAAGAGCACGTTTTGAAGACATCTTGTACACAAGGTAGCTCAATACAAAGTGACCAACGTCAGGAGCGTTTAAAAGACCAAAGAAAAAAACAGGGATGGCAGTTTTTATTAGAATTCTATGGATAATGGTGTAGTCTGCACGTTTTAAAACCGTACTTCCAGCTCTCTGCTTCTGGCATCAAAAGCATAACTAGTCTTATGCAAAATCAAACCCATTTTATTCAAACCAATTTTTTGAGCTGTTTTACTTATGTTATAATATACACTGCAAAAACTAAAATAATGGAATTGAACATCATCTCAATATCAGCGCTCCAGGTCAAAAAAGAAAACGGTTTATGAAGCACAAGCTGAAACAAGCTCTGAAGACTTGAGGTTACCTAACTTCTAACACGTTGCAACTTGAATGACATCTGTGCAGACCTTGTTCGACCAAGTAGAGATAGAGACAATACATTTTTTTACCATTCTATGGCAGAAAGACCATCTATGTTCACATTGAAAAAACCCTCTTCCTCTTCCCCCTTATCACACCCTGCAAAACTGGAATCTATGAGTCCAGATAGTTGGTAGAGCACTTGACCGGCAATTGGGAAGTCCCGGGTTCTTATCCCAGTTTGGTCGCATATTTTTTCAAATTTATTTTGTCTAGCTCCCTTTCCAATCTTTGCTTGTTGGTTCACCAGTGGAATCACCAGAAAACCAAAAATCCTGCAACAGTTTAAGATGTCAAGTTAAACAATCCCTTCAAGTTCATACCAAGATTGAACCACATGGCACGGATCTCGAAGCCAGTCTCTCGCCGCATGTCCTTGTATCGAGCGACGACTCGCGCCCGCTTCCCTGGCGAGAACGTGTCCAGTTGCAGCGCCGGCTGCGTGAGGAACGCGATCGCGCAGTGGAAGAAGTTGTTCCACGCCTGCTCCTGGAACGGCGCCGAGAACCGGTCGCGGATTGTGTGCGAGAAGAACCGCAGCGATTTCAGAATCACGCTGGAACCGAACAGAATTAGGTAATGATAACGTGGCCCATGGTTCAGTTCTTGCAGCCACCTTATAATTTATCGATACATTTTTATTATCAATTCGGGCATGCACTTGAGATTGAAAAATAAAATCGGCAGAAATTCCTACAGTAATTTTTCTCCGGCATTCAAAATTCTTTGGGCTTGTTGTACAATGTCTGGTGAAAAAGATAAATGCCATTTGTCTACATAATTCAATCAGATACTTGTACTTCCATCCTAACCTGAGATTGCTTATTAAACTAGAAATTGTTAAGCTGGCCAGACAGATGAGTTATTTGATGAGGTTTAGGAGTAACCACAGATTCTGATAAAAAGGAATCACAGAAGAGATAAAAAAAATAACAGAATAAAGCAAAATCATTTGAAAATTAGCTGTGCTGCGGAACAAAATAACCGAATGTTCCATTACTCCTCATCTTTCCGATTGATGTTTCCCAACACATTATCCTTTGCGGCAAGAGGCTTCCTGATCTTGGAACGAACCTGTTTTGCAGCATGATCATCTCGCACCAGTCGCGTGGGAAGACCGGCCGTGAGACCAAGTCCTTGAACACGAGCAGAATCTCCATCAGGAAGTCCAGCAGATCGGTGGAGGTCGGGAAGTGCTCTATGTAGCGCTCGAAGTGGTGCGCTGTCATTTGGCGGAATATCGCGAGCATTGCGGCTACCAGGCTGCCCTGTGGGCCGGAGACCGAACACGTTAGCCCTTTGCCGAAGATTGGTAATCTTGCGTTGGTTTAGTAAGAAATATTTACTAGTGAAAACTTGCTAAGAGACAGAGATTGGAAATTGATTGTTTTATGTTTCTGAAGATGGTAAAAAAGGGTTGGTTATATTTCTATTGATTACTGTATTGACAGCTCATTTAATTGTTTAATAAAATAACTTGATATTTACAAACAATAGTGAAGTATAAAAAAATCATAAATAATCATAAAAAAATATGCTTGGTTTAGACTTCTGATTGATTTGCACATACTTTCAAGTTCATAGGTTCATAGGTTTCTTGATTGCTTAAAGCTAGCAAGCCAACTTCTCAGAATGACAGCTTTCTGTACTACTTGTTTTTCCCTAGATTTCTCGATAATCAATTCTTGACTTTCAATGCCTGGATTGCTGGAATGTCAGTCCTGTTACAATCTTACCAGCGATAGGAGACAAGACAAGAGACAAAGACTTCATTCCCTCGGTGAAAAAACTGTAAAAACGTGACAGAGCATGGGTCCAGACAGCTGTTCAAACTAACGCTACTTACCACGAGCGGATTTTCACGGTCCATGTGCACGGCTGCCTGAATGACCGTACGCAGCACACGAAGCATCACCTCGGTGACATCGTGGAGCGTCGGTCCGATGTCTTTACGGAACAACAGCTCTAGAACATCGCCCAAGATGCGAACGCACAGCTCCATCTGCCGACAGCCGAAAAGTACTTTAACAACCTCTCCAAGATTACATTTCGAACGTTTCGTTCAAAATAACCATAACGTTGCTTCATTGTTGACGAACGCAGATTGACGGTTAAAGGTATTGGCAGATATTGAAACAATTCAATGGATGTTTGGGCTTGGCTACTAAATTAGCAAGGCAAGCGTTAGTAAAAAAAAAAACGCACAACCGTAACCTGAAAGGTTTAGTCTGACGCCGTGGAGCACGTTAATAGTCCTGCATAGTGCGAGGGGTTAATAGCCACCAACAAAAATGGCTGACACATAGCCTTCTAACAACTTTGCATGTAAGAGCTAATAATAACGAATACTATTAATAATTTGAATAGGCAAGAAAGCTGTGTGTTGGCCATTTTGGTTGGCAGTCTGAGCCTGAAAATACTATTCATGAGCGACATAAATGAATCAGTAACGTAATCTTTATCGACTACCAAACCAGGTAGTTTCACTCGATCAGAACATAAATCAGATTACGTACAACTTTCGATAACGCACATTACGACGGGTATGCATCACGACGTTGCATCTTAGCCTAATGTTGGAATGGGAGAGGGCTGTGGTCTATTTGACAAACTACTAGCGGAGTGGACCATTGAAAAAGAAAACAACGAGAAAATCTTTTCTTACAAACCTGACCTAAACATTATTCTGACATTTCCTTGGTGTTTATCGTAGTCGTCTGTGGCTTCTAAGGCTTTTAAGTGTAGAGATATAATAGTGTCAAACCCTTGAGTCCTCAGCAGAGTACTTACAGACAATGCCTTTCAATCACTACCAGAAAAGATATGGATCCAATCGAGTTATCCCATAGATAAAAGATTGCTTTGTTGGAACAAAGTAAAATCTCCCCCGGCTGAAGGCTGCCTTCGATGCATTACCTCCTCAGAGTTGGCGGATTGCGAGGTGATCTTCTCGTGCGTCGCTCCCAGCATCTTGGCCACCTTGGCGACGCTCTTGGACTTGCTGCGTACCTCGGAGCTCCGAGCCTGTCGGCATTGCGCTCGCCGTCTTTACAACCGGCACACTTGGCCTCGATTTCCAGCCTCAGCACTCTTTTGAATCAAGTCAGATAAGCGTGTTTCTAGCACGAATGCAGCTGTTTTGTGTTTTGATTCCGAGTAGCTTGGTCTGAGCAATCCAGTGGAGCAAGCGTCTGCTTCTTCCCAAATTAAGGCATTTGACAACAGACTGAGAGGACATATGACAGCAAGTTTACACAGGCTCTTTCCCAATATAGCCTGCTGATGTTGCATATCAAATTCCTAGCATTCCTTTTAGAAATTCACTCTCAGCAGCCAAGTCTTCAGACAAAGAAGCAGTTTGTCAAGCGTCAAACGTGGCGTTCCTCAGAGATTTGCAATCCACGTGCCCGAAACGCAGGCTTCTCCGTCTGTCACCCACAAACTCCAAGACGAAACGAAGCGATCCCGCAGACATACAAGGCAGGTGCGGCAAAAAGCCCCATCACGCGGAACACAAAGACACAAGCAGGTTGCGACTGGCAAACGATGGTCTAGCGACAGCACTCAAAGGTTCCCATCGGTGAACACTTAAGCCATGAGAGAGTTTGTAGCTTTCCGCCGGAAATTTTACAGGTCTAAGTCAGTTACATGGTTTTAGTTCAATCCCACAAGTTTGATAGGTTTAGATTTGATTTTAGTGAAATTGGTCAAAGGCATGGGTCAAGTCGAACATATTCATACCTCCAGGACTTTGTTGGGACCAAAAACTTGTTGAAATAGGGCAGAAATTACATCCCCTAATACCAATGTTGCTAACATTGGTCAAGCAGCCTTGCAAGAGTATCCCAACAATCATTACGCTTTTACATCTCTTTCAGCAGTGGAAACAAAAACACATCACCACCACCATTTGGTGATGACTTACAATTGCACAACAACGCACAAGGTATTTACAAAGTCGAAACGCTTTCCAGCAAAATGCACATCATCAAACAGATCACAAACACAATACCAAAGTCAAACTTTGCAATACAAGCCACTTAAAACTAACCTATATTAAATTTCCCATAATGTACCGGAAAGGGGAGAGGACTCGAGGATGAAAGGCATCCCACACTGGCTATTAACTTTTAATGACTGAATGTCTGCAGCAACTTTTGGCTAGGGTTCAGCAGCAGGGACCCTTGAGCTTAGAATCCTCTCCCCTTAAATTGGTGCTGTAGCATAGCCAGCAAGGCTGGAGTAGATACACAGGCCACGAGCTTTTGTAAACAAATATATATATATATATACACGTTTCAAACTCAAAGGTACCTACACTCCCATTTTATAAAAATGCATTCATATTTTCTTGTCATGGGTCAGCACTCAGCGATGATAGCCATTATCATCGGAATCGTAGATACAGCGACAGTTATTTACATTTTAAGTTAAAAGCCTTTCAAAGGAAATCTTCCAACACAGCAAAGCCACCAACTTTGACACAAACATTTGTCATTTAGGTGTTTACAAAAAACCGAACAATCAATCTATTTAAGACTTGTACCGTTTATAAATGCATTAACCATCAAGCATATAACCATAAGCCCAAATTAACTTTTTCCCGAATTGACGGAGATGCTTTAAAGCAAAGAAACCCACGTGTTTTCAAGCTGGCGCCTCAAAAAGAAAATGTTTATACATAATAAATATATATATATATCTTAAAATGCACGCATTCCTTTGTCAGACATTTGGAATACGTTTGAAAACTGGTCACAACTGAGTTAGGCAAAAAACATCACACAACTTCATCTTTAGTACCATAAAAATCCAGCCATATAAAAGCAAGTATACACAGGCACCAACACAAAAAAAAAAAAAATACAAGCAATGCAATTCATGATGCAAACAAACAAAAAACAGAAAAAAACAAAAAAATTGTATGCAGCTTATCATAGTCTTTGGTGATGACTTAAGTGTACATGAGGGCAAAAACGTGTGACAGGTATTTGGCATAATTAAATCATACATCAGCGCAGGAAATGGTGATCTATAGGTAGATGCATAAATACCACCATATTTGTATTAAGAGCTGGGTTAAAATCGACATGATCAGAATGATAAAGCACAGTATGAATAACTCAGATAGTAGACTATATTAGTAGGTTGATTATGCATTCCATTTAATTTGATTGTTACATCAGCTGGAAGTTTTGACAGCTGTAACAAGATTGCAGACATTTCTGCTGATGTCAAGATGGCATTTAAATGTCTGACCACAGATAGTCTGACGTCTAAATTAAGAAAAGGAAACTGTCGTGCAGCACATGGGAAAAGAATTAAAAAGTAAATTTTCTCAGAAATGAGGGTGATAATTGATTTCATTGGCTCCTGCCAGGCTTATTGCAAGCAACGAGAAGACTTAAATGGAACTAAGAACCTACCTCGTCCCCAGCCTCCAGCTGTTCTCGGATGCGAGCCAGAACGACTGGCAGCAGTACGGCTCGCGACTCAGGAACGAGGAAGAGCTGCGAGTGAACGAGGTCACAGACGTGCACCATCTTCTGGTTGCTGAGACGTTGGGCTGGCACCTTGGACACTAGCTCTGTTAGAAGCAGGCTGGAGGAATGAGAAGGGAAGGCTAGGTTAGATTCTTATTTAGATACGTAGCTCATTCTTGGTGATCATTGTTTTGAGTTTTAAAATGAGATGTCGAGCATTATTTTGTCATTGATCTTTGTTTGAATGGGAAACACAAAGATAATGCAAGGACTTTCACTAAATAATTCCACACAATTGCTCCTCTGGTCTCCAGAGGTGAACCGTTCCAAGGAGGCTTGCATTAATCACTTTGAACAAAGGCTTCATTGCATTTCTCATCAGAGGTTCTGGATAATTTAGAAAGAAATACAGAAAGATGAAGTGCACCTTATTTGGTAATTTTAAGAAGGTGATACTTTAATTTACATAGAAGTTAAGATTGTTTGGTCAGCGATAGATATCCACCGAGGTCTCCGATTGTTTGACCAATGCACTCAGGCGGGTAAATTATCGGCTGGTATGGTGGCCCACCATACAAAGCTGGCCCACTATGCTGACCTACCTCACAGCATTGGCGATAGAAATATAATCAAAAGTATTTGATCAAAACTATTAGGAATTGAAGGGTAAATTTTTTTATTCCCATGGTAACAACTCTAAAATATCTGGAAACACCTGTGTGATTGGCTGTTCATATTTTATCTCTGAAGTTAAACTTAATTTTTCCAATGCGGATCCAGCCACTGACGTTTAGCAATGGTTGCTGTTCTTGGACAGCATTAGTCAAGATAGTGTGTATTGTTGGTGGCTTACGGACGCTGAAGAAATTATGCGTACACATTATTAACAGGTAACTACAGAGAATGGCTTCAACAGCAACCACGTACCTGAGTTGCTGTGCACCAAAGACAGTCAGGATGTCTGGTATTGTCGTTGGCAGGTACTTGAGGCAAGCCCCTTGCACGGTCAGCGTGCCCTTGCTGGTATAACACATCATGGCAATCACAGACTGCAGCAGTTGGCGCAGTTCCGCCTCAAACTGCGTCTGTCCCCTACCCTCGTTCAGTCTGCACAGAAAAAAATACAAAGATTTATAAATAACAAAGACCATAGTATACCATAGCATTAATGGGCCTGCCTAAGTGACAAATAATGCATTAAATTCCTCTATTTGTCAAAATGGCAGCAAATCTGCATAGTTAAAGTGATGCAAAAGTAGCTATCTTGGCTTTAAAATAAATCTAGAAGAGTTGACCATGCATTCATTCTGCTAAGCCGTCCATGATCTGTTATGTTTCGACTCAGTGTTTTGACAACGAAACCTGCGCCATGTAATGGTTTTGTGGACAAGACAGCAACTGCACTCCGTTGAATCATTAAACTGAGAATTTCAGAGGCGATATTGATTTTCACAGAAATCGGTTGTTGGTACTCACTCTGCAAACAGCTGCCTGGAACGCACTATGAAGCGCATGATGTATTGCAGACCCTTCATGGCGGTGAGTAGCGTGTTGTTGTTTTCGCGACTGGAGCATTCCGCGTTGGCGTTGTCCACGTGGCCCTTGAGCACAGCCATCAGCTTGCTGCAGAGCGAAAACACAATTTCGCAAACGTCGTCGACATAATCAAATGCTTGGAATCGCAATGATTTTCATTGTCAGCATTTTGGAGAGTTATTGCAAGCACTTTTGAAACGATACTTAAAAGACTCCAGTTGGGTTCTTGTTTGTTAATCTCAATTTAATTTCGAAAAAGATTTCCTGGTCTTCGGTTTCAAACCCCTTTCTGACTTCTGGTGCTAACCTGAAAAAGCCTTTCATCTTCTTCAAACGTTACATCAGATGCAACAAAAACGATTCGAACGAGTTTCTGATTACGATCACTTTTCGATGGCCACTGGGAAATTCTCAATTGCACCCAAACGAATCAGACTTTGAAACAATCTCCCCACCAAGGTAGTGCTCTCACTTTCCAGGAACAGCAGGGAGATGAGAGAAAGCGAGGGAGTCATTATTGTAGCATGCAACTTGATATAACACCATGCAAGTGGAGAACATGCACGGCTTAACTGTATTTTTGTATTCCTTAAATACAATGCACATCTACTTCTGTCAACGCACGAGAACAAATAAAATGAAAAAAGTTATCAAAGACCATTTAGATCATCTATCCATAACAAACCCCTGCAAATACAGGAACAAAAAGTTATCTTCAATTAATCTTTCTAGATTGATTTGATGGCAATCTCCATCAGTGGTGCGCAGCGTTAGCACCGGTACTCACTCGTAAGCCAGCGTGGCGCTGAAACTCTCCTGGATGTACAAGTCTAGCACTGGCTGGAAGTGCTGGTACTTTTGGTTGGAGACCAGCGAGATGATGTGTAGCTGCGGAGAGAACACCGGGTCTCAAATCGTAATATTTCACAACATAATTCAAGAACAAAAATTCTCTGGAAAAATGTCCAAAGATAATTAAAAGAACCTTTTCCGATAGTTTTGAATGTAGTTTTTTGCTGTAGTAGTTTGTTGGTAGTTTTGATTGGAAGTTTTGACTGTTCCAAATCAATCCCTACTTTCCAGACTGTCATTGCTGTATCGTTGCTAATTAAATTGTCGCTAGACTCACAAGGCAGTCAAATACGGCGTTGTCGTACTGGTCGGAGTCGTGGTTGTGCATCAGGATGTTGAAGAGTGCGTCCAGCACGTCCTGCAGAAACTTGACTACTTCCTCGCCGTCGACCGTGGCCAGCGTAGCAAGGTTTCCACGGATGTTGTCTGGCTCAGATGTCCAGTTCAGCAAGCCCAGCAACTTGACTGTAAAATAGGCACGAAATGATCTCTTGTTGGGATAAAATAACCTGTGCTACAGCATGGACTTGTGAAGGAATCCTGTTGTTCGAGTTGCACCGTCCTTCGGAAAGGACGTTAAGCCGGTGGTCACGTTGGTGCTCTCCGACAGAAGTATGCTTGTACCAGCACCAGGCTTCCCTTCCTGCCTTCTTGATTAGGTTGGGGATCACCATCCACTTAATAACCGACGCCATTAGGCCAGTGCAACAGGGCCCGTTGTCAAAACAGTGCGTCAATCAAATCTTAACCTTGAAAGGTCTCTTAACTCAGAAAGTCTCCTCTGATCTTGGAAAGACCCTCCTATCCAACGGATATCTCATTAAGCTGCAGTTTCGGCTGCCCCTGCAACGTACCGTTTTGTGTAAGTTTGGTGGAGCAGACGTTGGTTCCGATTGTGAAGCTATCCTTGGAGCCTAAGGAGAGACCCGGCATCGAGGGTTTGCTGCCTTCATGCAGCTCGGCTCGGGTGCTGGGCAGCCGCAGGTAACTGGGGTCCGCCTCTTCGTACTTTTTCGGGTCCACCTGCAAGGACGGTAAAAAAACAGAGGGAATGACACCAGGTGCATTGCGTTTTCGATAGCTTAGTCATCGCTGTACATCTTAACCTAGAATTGCGATAAAAATATTTTGGGAATTTGTGCGCTATCCTTTCATGGCAGTCCTTTTTCACAAACCTCTAAAATTATAATTAATACTGAAAATATCTATACATGTTTATCAATCATTGAGGTTATCATTGATAAAGATTGACTGAGCATACATGTCTCAAAGATAAGAAATCTGCAACACTCAAAACAATGCTGACTCAATCTCTTGTTAATCTTAATTTTTGTCGGCAATGTAGTCATTTGGCGGCTAATTTTCACGACAGTTTCACATAAGCGCTATGCTAGTATGTTAAGACCCTTTCAGGAATGTGCTTTCATTATAAAAACCAAGATTACACTTTTTTGGGGATTATGAAATTTGAGGTAATCACCAAGCCCAACGACCTCACCTTATAAACCAACAGCTCGTGGTTCTTGTCCTCGAGTGTGGTCCCATTGGATCGCATCAGCGGCACGTAGGACAACGCAAACGGCCGTTCCGCCCGGTCCTTGCTCTCACTACTAGACCGATGCTTGAAAGTGAATCGCAGGTGGGCCAGTTTGAACTCCTCGATCGGCACAGCCACCTTGAACGTCTCGGACCATCGTGGGCGATCTTCGTGATAGTAGACAACCGAGCGGTACTCGTCGATAGGTTCCACACCGCCGCCGAGCGAGATCACGCCCTGAAATTAATTCGAGATCAGAAAGGCGAAACGTGTTTCAACATAGACAACAGATCTCAAGTGTATACTCACGGGGATATTTTGTCCGCGGTCGTTGCACACTCGAACTGTGACCTCGACGTTCTTGTCTGTCGACTTGTTGCCCTTTGAGAACTCGCCGTTGTTGAGCGTCAGGTAGAGGTCGTTGCGAACGTCACCAGGCAGGATCACCTCGGGGAAGCCCATCTTGCGAGCGGTAGCGACAGCACCAGCTACCAAGTGGGGATTCTCCTCACGCACCTGTAAACAAGTTAGGTTAGGGGGGCTTGGGCGTCAGTGTATGGGTGTTGACGAGGATGAAGAACATAATGTTGTCTAGCAGAGTGGAGGGGAAACCTGGTGCCGGCACGTAGCATATTCATGTAAAAATCCACTTAAGTACGGCTTTGCGAAATACTTCCACTCCGAGTTGAGCTTCGAGCTCACAGAAACATCTGAAGTTCACTGCAAGTGATTGGAAGTTGCCATGGCAATAGTTTCAACTAACATATCAATAAGGAGTTGAAATTTTGATAAAATCAGACCTTAGGGAACACCGGCTTAATGTCTTAAGTACGGTACAACAGAATTCTCCACAAATCCATGCTGTCGAGAGCTTGAAAATTAAGGCAAAAGAAGTTTCTATATAACTTTCAACTCTCCAACCTCTCTTCCAAACTGGTTACGTGTGTGATGGTTATCCATCCAAAACATGATCCAGTTATTTATAGATTAACTTTAGTGATCTCATGAGAATTAGTAAAAACACCAATGCTACTGGCCTCAGGAACAATTTTAACAGTCTTGGAATGAATCTCCGGCTGAGAGACCTACCTGTTTGACATCGCCGTGCAGAAGTTTGAGGCTGATCCAGAGTCCTTGACCTTTAGACTCGCGTTGCGGTAGGTCTTTGGCCAGGATGCGCTTCAGTGTACCTTCCAGCGTGTCGCCTCGTTCGCAGCTGAAACGCAATGGAATGTAGCTTAATAAAAATAAATCATGCAGAACCTAAAAAAAAAATAAGAGATTTCTTAAAGGTGTCGTGAAAATGTAATTGAAATCAGTCCAACTGTTTGATTGGGCGCGAAAGCACATACTCTCCAAGAAAACTTAGCTACTGGACCTCAGCGAACCCTACCTGAAAGATATTTTTAACTGCCATTTGGATGAGCAATGAGAGTGATCTGAATGCTAGATCATTTGGCATTGCAATGTTTCCATTTCCTGCCGTTAGAATTGTTTGTTTTTGAGTTAATATTATGAACACTACTACCGCCTCAAAAATTGATGGGCATCAATTTTTGAGATGGTAGTAGTGTTCATAATAATAAAATACCCTGTGCATTGCAAGCGTTTGCAATTTAATTAATATTTCAAAAAAATATAGCGCATCCAGCGTCAATTTGGAGTTACTTGAGATTGAATGGTTGTGACGTGGTATTGCGTCACTAGAATCAGAGTGACTGTGAGTACTCACAGCCTCGTGGTTCTACTCCTTGGAGAACAGTCATTCTCATCAAATACACTAAAATCGTCTCAAAAAGCCAGTGTCCAAGTAGCTCAATGGGTTAGAGCAACACCCGCGATAGGTGGAGATCGGGGTTCGAGTCCCCGTTTGGGCATCAATTTTTGTGACAGTGGTAGTGTTCATAATAAGAAAATACTCCACCCATTGCAATTGTTTGCAATTTAAATGAGACTAAAAGAGACCGCACTCACTGCATGAACGGCACGAAGTGATCCTTATCCTCGTCAGCGTCTAGCTTTCCCGCAATGTATGGTGTGACGTCCATTGCTGCAACCCCGAACGGCCGACGCAGTGCAGCCTCCAGAGTCTGCAGGGACAAAAACCGTTAAGCAAGCTTTAGAGATTAACAGCTCAATTTTCAAAAGATACACAATGTCTGCTCCTATAACAGTCTCAGTGCAAAACAAAAACGATGATTTTCATGAAAACTAGAGGTTTATCAGTCGCTTTATAAACCTGTTAAACGTATTTTAACCGCTGAGCAGAAGTCATGCACCAATTGCACCATTAGTTGCGTAAGAAAATGAATCAGCACAGTTGACCAAGGCACTTACAACAGCCGTGGCTATACTAAACGCCGACATTAATTTATGACATACCTTTTTATTGCCAATCGTGCAAACAGAAACTGAAACCAAGAATAGGAGGTTCAATGGCAGATTCAATGCTTGGTAACCATGGAGATATTGAGAACGCTCGAAAGAGCATCTTAATTCTGTCGTCTCATGATACCTAGGCCTGGAGGTGTAGAGAAAGCAAATGTACGAAGGAGAGTTATAGTGTCCGTACCGTGGCGGTGGCTCGTTGCTTGACGTGAGACGATCGCCGGTGGTCGACATCGCGAGTAGTCATGGCGCCGACACGTACCACGAAGCACGCCAGGTAAACGCGTTCACGGCGCAGGTCGCTGCTACCCAGATCCTGTTGACAACAAACAGGTACAGTCAGGCAGCTTGCTTTGGTCTGAATGAAGAAGCAGGAATCTTAACTTGTCAGTAATACAGTGGCAACAAAGTATGATATGGTTTTTAGACTCATATTTACTTGATTTATCCTTAGCACTAGTTTTAACAGAGTATGTTAATGAGCTCTGACTAAAACTATCCCACAACGAATGCAATAATTTTCACTATGCCCAGTCTTATTGGGACAGTATATGGAATCAACCAGTCTATGCTACATTATGAAGGAGTTGTTTAAAATATTCCAACCCACATATCCAGTTTCTAAAATTGCTTTAACCTGCTTAGCCAGTATGAGATAAACCAACTAGCTAGGTTAGCCTAGCCTAGGTATCGATAATGTAACTTTTGCGTTTGAGATCCTGCACGTTATCTTGTCAAGTAACGTGCATTAAATAACGTGGAGTTTACCGAGATATCGAAAAAGTTACGTGATCGCTACCCAGCACAAGCTTTGTGAAATCCAAGACCCTTAATCCTGCTAATTACAATTACCTTGCTAAAACCCATTCATGAATCAGAATGAAATATTATAAGAATTGTTCCTAAAAAGAGACAAACTCAATTTGTAGCATATTTCAATTAAAAAAGTAGAAAATGGAAGTCGGCCCGGGCGCTTACCGTGAACAGCACGCGCAGATTGTGCAACTGGTCGATGTCGCTGGCGAGCCCCTCTTTAGCCCAGCGCACGACGTAGCTCTCCGTTATCGGGCCGTCCCGGGCATCGTAAAGCGTCATCAGCAGCTCGGCATCTTCTGCCATTTTGCAGACAAAGTTTCGCACGGAAACAAACACGGTGTGCTGCGTTTGAGCTGTGGCACTGAGTTCGATGCGCCGCCGCGAATTCTGCTGCCAAAATAGGGCGTTCTTATAATAATAATAATGGTTTTATTAGCAACTTAGGATTATACAGAATAAATTGCACTGTCTGGTGGTTACTAATTACTATACAGTTTTACAATTTTGGCAAATGAATTGAATGACAGGCTATTCCATAGCCCAGTTCTTCTGCCAAGGAGTGAGTGGCGTCCTATGTTTGTTCAATAAAACTTTAAAAATAGTTTTTGTCCATTATCAACTCGAACCACTGCCTTGTTTTGGTTAGTTTCGACATATTTGGCAAGGTCCTGCCAGGCGTTGAGTCCACATACAGCCTTGTTTAACCTCGCTTAAACCTGAAAAATCTTAACGAAAATCTTCCTCCCACTTCTGGAGAAGTTTCGCACAAAAAAAAAACCAAGCGTTTTCACCGAGCAATAGGGGGTTATGTATCTCACCGCAATTTGGCTGATCCGCTCAGTGGCCAGCTTGTGCTGTGCGTAGAGCTGAACGGTGGACGTCACCTCGGGGTCGAGGATGTTGCCCTCGGCATCACGTACCACCATGTCCAGGTCCAGAAGCCTGAAAACGCAGGAGCATCAGGTTGCACAAGGCAAGAAAAGACAGCATTTTTGTAACAACATGCAAAATGTAGGTCAGGTTGTAGTGAAATCTGATTGAAACTGCAAATGTTTGCAATGGAAAATGTATTTTTTTTTTAGGAAGACTAATAATGAGAAATGGTTGGGTTGTGTACTCACTTGTTGCCCATGTCGATACGTGATGTGACCTGTTGCTTGATGTCTTTTAGCTCGTCTACGGGCAGCGTGCCAGAAAGGATCTTGGAGCGAAAGCTGATTAGGTCGAAGATGCGGTTCTCCATCGGGCCAAAGAGCTGGCTGTGAGTCTGAAAGAGCCGTCAAGAAGCGCATTAGGTCCTAGAATCTACCCGGCGGAATCGACAAAAGGGCATGTAGGCTTGTGTGTTTTCATCGAGGCTGTTTGGACAGTTATTGGGTGGGAATAGCACTCACCACGTAAAGGTGCTTCCAGATGACTCCCCATTCTCGGAGCACAGACGTTATCTCTTGCACCACCGGCGATTGCTTCAGCGAGACCACCTCGATACCCCTGCAAAATTCCAGCAGGCGTACTTCAATCTTTGTATACATCTTTCCAAACTGCATCATTAATCAACCAATCATACCAAACAGTATTGTGGCCCACAGAACTGACGCAAATGGATAAAACGCAAAATTAGGAAAAATAAACTTATGAAAAAGAAATTTTTTTACTAATTTTGTATTTTGTTTAACAACCTCTTTTTACTCAAATTTGTGGTAGTGACATGACAATAATTCAGCTATCTGGAAATCATTCAATCAATGGAAATGTTATTTCAGTTGTCCTTTAAGTAAAGCATCGGCTTTGGAATTACACAACCTAACAGTAAAACAATTTATCCAGTTATTCTTTCTTTCTTCATTTTAGGAATCAGCAAACCAAGTTCATTATCTTCCTAGCGACAAGCTAGTTCAAATTAGGACCGATTTCACCTACGTCATTTAAATCTTGTGTAATCGGGGTTTAGCTGTGGTTTTAGGGGAAAATTGATTTTTGCCATCAAGCTGACCTTTAGAAAGATTTGAAAGAGGCTGTTTAGATAAATACATACAAAATATGAACATTTCAATTTAATTTTGGTAATTATTCAGGATGGCTTTGTCCTGTCACATAAAATAAGTTTTATTAAGCAGCCGTCACTTCTCTCTGCCCATATATCACTGTTAATATTTGAAATCTCGAATGATGGGGTTTAAGTTTAAACTGTGATTTGGAGGTCAAAGTAAGTAGTCCGATAGACATATTGTTTGTATTTCCAAGTCACCAAATAAACTGTTTCGAAGCAAACGCATTGCTGGGAACCATTTTTCTCTATTTCTTCTTGTGTTGTCTAAGTTTTTTGGTTGACAATGATCAGAATGTTTGTTTGAAAGCAAATTACAGTGTCGATCAAAATCGGCCCTTAGTTTAACTAGCTTAAAATAACTTTAAAAATATACGATAAATGCTCTTGTCAGATTTGCAGAAAAATATCAAAATAATGAAATTCAATCCTAATTGATATATTTTCATAATACATCGAAAACTCATCATCAGAATAAATGTTGGAGATTTTAAGTGAATTACAAAGTAATGACGTAATGCCCAAGCCTCCGCTCTCCTTGCCTGTATCCATCAGAAAGTTTATCCTGTCCGTTTTGTATGTTTTGCTCTAATAGTATGTTATGTTACTTGCCAAAATTTTATTTTGCAGGTCCTGTCTGTACAGTAAAACACTTCTTCGTTCCTAATTAATAAAAGCTCACCCTGATTTGTCCACAGTGCATTCCTGGAGGTGGATGTAGTTCTTCGGAAATATCCCACGCAACGCTCGGTTCTTGGTCGAATAGCCAAAAAACCAGCCAGCATTCTCTTCGACAATGTGCACAGACTCTCCGACCGTTAGCTTTATGTGATACTCAGTTTCCGCGTGGAAGTTGTAGATAGCTGCAGACACAAGATATCCAATCAGCAACACTCCTCACCCTAGCTAGACCGTCTAACCAACCATCCCAACCATCCACGGTCGCAGCTAGATCATAATGAGGATGTGACATTTTGGTATTAGTAGCAATTATGAAGCTAGGGTGACACAACATGACATAACCATGTTAAAAGGATCAGACCAGGTTCAGTGCAGGAAATACTTCTTAGATTAAAAACGCTCTTACAGTTTCGATATCGGTTTGGAATGCTTACGGAAATGTGCGCGATGTCGAAATCTAGGCGTGAACTGACCACCACTTGTTGTAGATAAAGTGATTGTGGTGTGTGCTTAACCTCTATAATAATGAATGGTGACTTAGCTTACCAATTCCATACTTGTCCTTCTCCTTGACGGGGGTCCATTGTCCGATCATGTTCAACACATCGGTTGCGAAATGTCTTCGAAAGCATCAAAGCATCGGGCTGCAAGAAAACGGATCAAACACTCAGACTCACTGACACTTGTTATCACTGACGCCGGACGTCCTTGCATCGCCTCACCCACTGACCAACTCGCTCCTCCGTTTGAGCTCGACTGCCCGAACCTTCTCGGCTAACTCACTCGGCTCAAGCACTACAGCACATCGCGAATATTATGCTCCCTGCTGAGAGCAGGCAGAACTACGCATTCGAAGCCATGTGTTGTGGACCGCTTTGGACATATGTCTCGTGGGGGAAACGCGGGAAATCGGGGCTACGGAGTGTGGTTGTGTTTGTCAGTTGGCGTTTAGATTTTAGCTACTGTGGCACCTCTTCATTCTCTACAGTCTTGCCTCACATTTTAGTACTTAAACAAATTTTAAAACTGTTTTTAATCATTGGTTCTCTGGCTGGAACTTTTGGTAGTAAGCTGAGTGTTCTTAAAACAATTCTAAGTACTTATTTGTTGGTTGCATTGGATTGTGTCATTGGAGGTTTTGCTAGATAAGGAGGCTGGAAAACAAAGCGCTGTAATTTTGGCTAAGTAGACAAAGTTTGCGTTTTTGGAATTATAACTATGGCACAAAATAAGGAAACTGTTTCGGGCGTGCTGAATGTGCTGTCAGATAATGTTCCTATCTCTCCGAAAGCTCTAAGGAAGCGCAAGCATGACCAATCCAGTAAACTAATTCTAGAACCAAAAGCAGAAGAGTTTATGAAAGAACCTAAGAAAGAGCAAAAGGAAGAGCCCTTTGAATCAGGTACGTCATTTCTATAATTTCCTGTGATCTAGGAATATAACTACAGATAGTAGCGTTGATTGACACACTCAACGGTAGCAATTTAGCTACACTGTTATAAGGCCCAAGTAGGATCCTTTGTTTATTTTATTCACTTCCATACATGATACATAATGTTACATTTATAGAAAGAAGGAAAATAATTGAGGTGAATCCCACATAAGCCAGTGGCTTGTGCATTGTAAGAAAAATACCATTATACTTACATCTACATTTTTCCAGGTCCTATCTACAAGGGAGAAGACCCAGGGCCAAGCAGTGAAGATAATAGCAGGGACGGAAATGAATTTATAACGGCTGAAATGATTGCTGTTGAGGAAAAGCTGAAAAAGCAGCTTGAAAAAGATCAATTGCGTAGGCAAAGACAAACAGAAGCACTGGCCAACGCTGTTACGGTAGGCCTTTTTAAACATGATCGTTTTAAATATGTTTTATTAAAATATAATGCAAATTTAAGTTATGTCAATATTAACATCTCTCAGTAATGCTACTTCAATGCATTTACAGGAGGAAGAGCTTACAACATCTCGGTTCAACCGACTAACACATTTACTGGGCCGCAGTACATTTTACAGCACTTTCATGAAAGAAAAACTAGAAGTCCTCAAAAAAAAGAAAACACCAGTGGCAAATAATTTGCCAGAAAAAAACAGGTTGGTGCCTAGACCTTGCCCCTAGTAGTACCGTTAGTAGTCAGTTCAGTAAATACCGTTAAAGTACCATTTACAACTACTAAAAATTCCTACTTTTTATTCTCATCCTAATAAGTAGTATTACACACATGAGTATGTTATACTTGCACTTACCTAACTGCTTATCTGATGAGATGAACCCTGCAGGACAATAAAAGACAAATATCTATGCCACCCTGGACTAATTGTGCGAGGTTAAGCGAGTACAATTGAAACAAAACTACATTTTATTGGCACTGTGATCGATTGTATTTTATTGTATTTTTATTACAGTATAAGAAGTACATTACAGTGAATGCGTCGACCATGTCAAATTTAATTTCAAAACACATTTGTCTTTGCGTTGTTCTGTGTAAGTTGAGAAAGCTGGTTTAGTCCAGCCATTGCCACACCGACCATGTATGGGGAGTCTCACTGTTAGTTTTGCCAGTCGTAGAAGCAGCAAGCTGAAGCCCAACACCAAGCCGCCTGCTTTGCAATCCAAGAAACTGAAGTACACCGACAAGTACGACATCGCGGAAATTGTCAACAACCTCGATATAGTCAGCTCCAGCGACGAGGATGATGACAACATCATCCCAGCCAAGAAAAACAAGCCAAGCACTAGTCAGAAGGGTGAGACATTGTGACAATTTGTTTTTGTTTTCTAGGGTTTTACCCAAATGGATGAGATTGAGAGATGTTTGGTTCTAGACAATGATTGGGTTAATGCGCTATAGCCAAGTGTAGCCAAGAGGCGATAGTGGTAACCTTCCGGAACTTATGGGATTTACCACTTGCAACATGTAGGGTAGGTTAGGTTGCTAAATGTAGGGTAGGTTTTCGAATGCCCAGCCCAGTACAATCTTGTGGTAATGCGTCTATTTAGATTTGTTCAATCATTGATTGATTTGTCACTTTTTAAAATTCTTTTTAATGATTTCCCATCACTAACAACTTTTGTAATGTTACTTGCAGGGCAAAAAATTAAATATGATATGGGTGTCCTAGCATAACTATTCAATTATATTTTTTTTTAATGTTCATTGTAGTTATTGTGAACCTAGCCAATTAAAAAAAAAATCTTAATAGATGAAATCTTATTTAAATTGCAAACGCTTGTAATGCGCGGGGTATTTTATTATTATGAACACTATAACCGTCTCAAATACTGATGCCCAAATGGAGACAACATAAAATCAAATTATCAACGGGGACCGCATGTCCTCGTTTGGGCATCAACTTTTGAGACGGTCATAGTGTTCATAATAATTTTAAAAAGACGGTATTTTTATTACTCAATTCTTAAAAAGCAAAACTTTGACTTAAGTCTGCTCGATTGTTTTAGCGGCAGAGGGTGCTGACTACGTGAACTCGATGGGTTTTACGGTGCCCGCTCTGCAGCCTGTGCTCTTCGAAGGTGGAGTCATGCTTGATCATCAAATTGATGGGCTTGAATGGCTGAAAGTCCTCGATGCAAACAGCGTCAGCGGAATCCTCGGGGACGAGATGGGCCTCGGTACGTTAACCTTAGAAGCAATTAGCCAAGAGTGGACCCAGTGCTGACATGCAGACTGCTCCTGTCCAACAGCACCAAGGCCCGGCCACTGCTTAGCCCTGTCCCTTTGCCACACTGTGTTGGCTGCTCCTGTCCAACAGCACCAAGGACCAGCCACTGCTTAGCCTTGTCCCATTGACACACTGTGTTGACTGCTCCTGTCCAACAGCTCCAAGGGCCAGCCACTGCTTAGCCTTGTCCCTTTGCCACACTGTGTTGGCTGCTCCTGTCCAACAGCACCAAGGACCGGCCACTGCTTAGCCTTGTCCCTTTGACACACTGTGTTGGTTGCTCCTGTCCAACAGCACCAAGACCCGGCCACCGCTTAGCCTTGTCCATTTGGTCCAATGTTGGTGCTGTCCCTGTGACACTGCTCTATTAGCCTTGAATCTAGCGTTGAGTACGAAGACATTGTTTTGTCGCATTGGCAGGCAAGACAATCCAGGTGATTGCGCTGATTGCACACCTCGTGGCAGTGAAGACGATGGGGCCGTTCCTTATCATCGCACCTCTCTCTACCATCCCCAACTGGGTGTCCGAGTTCCAGCGATTTGCACCACAGGTACCTTGAAAACACCAGTTCTCTTGCACAATAAACGCCATACTCATTTTGGTTGGGTACATTGTTTTTAACGTACTCTTATAAAACTAGTCAGTATACTATTCCACCACTTATAGTCGAACCAAATCTAATCACCTTTAATTTTTGGTTCCCAAATATTTAAATTTGTGCATTCATAACCGTGTTTCTTAATAATTGAAAAGCCTGTCCTGAAATATATAATTTAATATACCATGCTAAAGGTAGACTCTCAATTTATAAAGCCTAGCTTATACGAATCAAGACTTCATTCGATTCTTTGACAATTCATTCGTTAAAGCTGCACGTTAATCAACTGATCAATACATGTTTCGATAACTAGACTAGCCGTTTACACTGTTCAATTTTTTACGCTGTTCAATTTTTTACGCCCACTTAAAGTAGGAACTTGTTACACTATCCACTTAGGAAAGGAGCGCAGAAGGCTGTGCTCAGCAATGGTTGTGTAATATCAACATGGCAACCAATGCTGCGAGTTCTAGGTAATTTCGTTGGTTGGATTGAACGAGAAATAGGGGTCGTTCGAATGGAGGAAAATTGAGCTCCAATTTCTGAGATCAAGCGTTTGCCGGTACATTTTTTAGTTTAGAGGAGTCAATTGATTGAGGTGCAGATCGAGCTCAACAAATTAATTGTCGTCTTGAAAACTGAGCTGACAATAACGTGACAGTTGCCATCACAGTAGCCCGCTTACCGTAATTTTTGCCCAAACCTCAAAGTACATTGTTGTGGTATGAACCAGAAAGCATGTGAAAGTCTAAGGTAACACATGGTCTAAGATTGTTATGAAAAAAGCATTACTCTTGTAGATAGGTTTTACTAGTGTGAATTTCTAGGTTTGTCATGCCCTAGATGGAAATTTGACTTCAATTATCAAAATGTTAAGTCCTGACAAGTCGTAAGAGATTCTCACTGGCTTCTGGCAGATCCCTATCCTGCTGCTGCATGGAAGCCCGGAAACCCGCAAGAAGGTCATGGGCCAATTTACGACACTTCACAACGTCGGCACTGCGAAGATGCGCCCCGTCATAATCACATCGTTCCAAATCCCGATGGTGGAGATGAAATTCTTTCTCAGCAAGAAGTGGAGATACGTCATCGTGGATGAAGGCCATCGGCTGAAGAACCACACCTCCCTGCTTTCACAGTGAGTCCCTTTTTTGTAACTTGTTTTGCCCTTGACTACTTAGTCTTGCCTACTCGGTCTAGATCTTGCCTACTCGGTCTAGATCTTGCCTACTTTTTCTAGGCCTCTTCAATCTTCATCTTATATTTAAGTGTTTGTGGTCTTGCCTACTTGGTGTTGTCCCAATCTTATGGGCTTACTATGGTCGTAATATTCATTATTGAAACTTACGAAATGCATTTCCTAGTTTCATGCTAAACGTACAAAACTTGTTTTTAAACCACTTTCATATTTTGTACTTGGACACTTAATACGTCAGTTATGAGAAATGGGAGGAAGGAAACCTATTTCTGCTTTGAACATGTTTTCAACTAGTGTCATACTGTCCATTCGATTCTACCATTCTGCCTGGCAATTAGCGAAACCAACATGGCCGACTGAAAGCCTGTTAATTTGAGCTATGCTTTGAATGCTTTGTATTGGTTTCACAACCTCTAAGCTGTCGCCCTACCGGTATTGCAAGCGTGGCTTTCTATACGCATCCCCAGACAACTACGGTGCTACAACTCCGTGAACCGCCTCATTCTAACTGGCACGCCACTGCAAAACAACCTGGCCGAGCTGTGGGCGCTGCTGAACTTCCTGCTGCCCGAGATCTTCAACGATCTCGCGTCTTTCGAGTCGTGGTTCAGCTGCAAAGGTCTGATGGCCAAGGGCGCAGAGGAGAGGGTGATTGCTAAGGTGAGGTGCTGTTCAGCACTGCTTTGAGCTGGACAAGAGTGGCTGTTGGAATTTGCACTCATATTTTTAGCGTATCTTCTGCCAACGTAAAAGCTTACAGTGGCTTTTTTTTTATTTTAACAGTAATTAATCAAAACTCAATTCGATTATTTTTGGCTTGATCATATTTTTCAAATGATACAACCAAGATGCTCTAAAACAAAATTTGCTTGTTAGTACAATTAATTTGGTTCGAATAATAAGTTTTACAATGGATGTGCTTTGAACCTTACTAGTCTTCCTCGCTTACGTTCAGTTTTCTATGAAAAATACTATCAACATGTGTTCGTATAATCCCAGTAGAGTTTCTTGCTAATAGGAGTAAGCTTCTGAACAAAGGACATAGTAAATTGTGGTAATGAAATAAATCCAGTAGTTATCGGAACCTGTCTTACCTCTGGTTTAAAAGCTATCTACCACTAAAGTATGTCTCAGAAAATCAAGTATGACTGTTTTTGTGTCAGTTTACAAATGTTTTGTACATAGAGATTGTGAAACTAGTCAAATTGCCCTAAACATATTACGCTAAACACAGACTAAACTCGTACACCAATATCTTGTCAGAAAGCCTTTATTCTCTATCCATACACGCTTCTACATCTACCGCCAGGGCTATTCTCCCGTCACGTACCATCCCTTGTTGTGGCCGAGGTGGTGACCGTGGTGCCCTCCCTCTAGCTACCAGTGTGGTAACCCTTGCAGATTCACTGAGGTTTCCAAATGTTCTACCACATTTCAGGAGCAGGAACACCAGATCTTGACCATGATGCACCAGATCTTATCTCCGTTTCTGCTGCGTCGAACAAAAGCCGATGTCTCACTAAACTTACCGCCGAAGAAGGAGGTGCTGGTCTACTGCCCGCTGTCTGCGCTGCAGCAAAAGCTGTACAGCGCCACCCTAGACAAGAGCATTGAGCTGCTTCTTAAAAAAAAGGTAGCTTAAGGGCAGGTTGTTTTAGCTGCTTTAATTGATTTTGGTGCTGGTTTCTGTTTTACTTTTAATGTAATGCATGTTGTTGAAGTCTTGTAAACGGTTATCGCAAATTTTTAACTTGCTTGATATCGTAATTGATACAACTTTGGAAAATCGTATTTAATATTGCTGTTTTAAAAATTTGCCAGTGGCTGGCAAAGTAATTCGCAAAGAAGAAAGCAGGACACACAACTTTTTGGGGTAAATGTAGCAGATTCCAACAGATTAAAGAGAGGTTAATGTTTTAGCTACTTGTTCACTTGTATACTTGGCTACTGACAGTTATGTAATAATTGTATGAGCCTTATTCTGGAATAGTAACCGATAGTTGAACGTGACCTCATCTAAACAAGCACGATCGCAATCGGCTACTTCTACCTCAATAAGTTGCGTTTTCTTTACTAACACCAAGGCTAACCGAACGCTAAAACTTCTCCGATTTATGCACTATTATCTTACCAAAATTTGTTAATGTTAAATAAAGAACGTGTTTTGGCCGCTTTGGGTCTTGAATTACTGACACACCGCAAAGCTGTAAAAGACCATCTCACTTGGCAAAGAAATATATTTAAACTACTTCTAACTAAACAAATCTTTCTGAACTGCAAATTCCAAACTCTGATCGCAGCAGGTGGAGACGATCGACGTGAACGCCGTCCTCCCAATGCGACGTTGCAGAATGGCCCGCGAGAAACAGAGCCTCGCAGATTATTCACCCGAAGACCAAACTTCGTCTAGGGTGTCCAAAAGAAAACAAAACAAAACCCAGTCCTTGCAGGCCGTAAAACCAGAATCCAGCGACCCGGTCTGCGAAGCCGACTGGGATGAATACAACTTCAGGTAATGTTCATGCCTAGTGTGAAGACTGCAAGGCTGACAACTTGCACAATGGGTTTTTTTATAGGGCCAAAAGAACTCTACAAAAATATAGCCTATGAGATAATCAGGGAATATAAGCAAGTGGCTGGGTCAGGTATTGGGTAGATGACCATTGCACTCAGGACTAGTTCTGTACGGGAGAGAGATTGGAGGGTTAAAAAGGTGAACTCACTCACCTTGCTTATTGACCTCTCGACGGCATGGATTTGAGGAGGAATCATGTAGTTCATGTTGTACCTTCCTTTGGTAATCCCCTTGGCTCTTGATGGACCTTGAATCCGCTTTTTATTGGCAATACTAACCTTAAAAATACTAAAAACAAAGCTAACTCTGGCCCGTGGTCTTTGGGTCTACAGGATCAACCTCCAGATGAGGCAGCCCGAAATGGTTCTGCGTCACATCGTGAATCATCCGTATCTGGTCCACATGCCGCTGGACCCGTGCACATCGCAGCCACGCATCGACGAGGACTTTGTGGCCAGCTCGGGCAAGTTGTTGGTGCTGGATGCCATGCTGACCCGGCTCAAGCAAGGGGGTCATAAGGTACTTGCAGAGAACATATGTGCTGGGACGGATCTCCAAAAAACTAATCGATTAAATAACTCTTTTTTAATTTAATTTAAAAAACCTTGCGCTAAAGTTTGATACATGCGTCGCTAAAACCCACAATGATGATTCCCGCATTGTTATTGCGTGTCCCCAACATAAAATCACAGAAACTGGATTTTAGGGATGGTTGCATAAATTCTAGTTCTGCACACCAGCTCTGCACTTTTTACACTTAACCCATCAAATAATTTAGAAGTATCCGATTGCCAGTGACCTGTAGATGAGTCTATTAACTGGCAGTTATCTTTTGAACCAGATATCTATGTCAGATACCTGGTGTAGGTGTAAAAATCATTTGTAACCTATATAACCTATACAATTGTTGCTTTGGTTGGCAGGTGCTATTGTTCTCGGGTTTCACCATGATGCTCGACCTGCTTGCTGAATACCTCGAGCTCCGCGGCTACAGTTATTGCTCTCTGGACGGACGGATGAAGCTAGAAGATAGGCAGGTTGAGATCCGACGATTTAACTCGGATCCCGACTGCTTTGTGTTTCTGATTTCCACTCGCGCAGGGGGGCTTGGCATCAACCTCACGGCAGCAGACACGGTCATAACGTTCGACAGCGATTGGGTGAGTGCAGTAGGGTGCGGTGTACTTGCAATTGACACAGTTTTAGCTCGCGATAGATGAGCGATGAAAACGTGATGCAGACAGCCTCGTGTTGGCTGGTGTCAAATAGTTTTGAAACTATTCAAAATTTACAAAGATTTCAGATTATGTAAAACCGTTTTGGAGTTGTACCGCCAAAAGTGTGAGGTATTTTTTTTTTTAAAACTCTGCAAAGATATAAAATACATCAAAGTTAAGTAATTGTGAAGTTATATCTATTTGTATTTTCTTTCTCTTTTAATTCACAAATTTCTGGCATAATTTTGTCAATTTTGGCTGTTTTTCTTTTTAACTACACAATGCTATGGAATGCCCGCCATACGATGCTATACTATTATCTTTACGAGGCATTTCATTTTATAATCCCAAAATACGGCTACGCTCATCTTACTACGCAACTCAACTTGCATTTGCAAAGCCCGAGCTAAAAAAGGGTGTAATAGTACTGCAAATGCTTTTGCATCTTTGCTTTCCAAAGATGCCGATTTCCAGGGTTTGATTAAGTTAAGTTAGATATTTTGGTATTAATCAGATTTTAAAAAATGTCAAACTAACTGTTTTGCTGATCTTTCCCCTACATATACATGATTTACGTTTAGAGATGTTGAACCCTGAAGGTATCTAAAGTTTGGTCTGTGAGCCATCTGTTAGGTAATAATAAACAAACACAAAGAAAAAAAAATGTGTTCAGAAAGTGAAAGGGAATGTTAGCTTCTCTCCCTACACGCATCTGAAAACCTCCCCGAAAGAATAAACTTAAATCTTGTCGTTCACCGCGGTTTTGGTCTGCGGCCTGTACAACCGCCATTGCTGCAGACCTACTGCGCCTCTGGTGACGTCCTGCAATGCATGTTTCAGAACCCGCAGGCGGACCTCCAGGCCCAGGACCGTTGTCACCGAATGGGACAGACCAGACCTGTTGTGGTGTACCGCTTCATCACCAAGGGAACCATCGACCAGGTGAACCCATGCTTGTACCATGCCCTATACTTTGGCACACATTGGCTCCCATTGAAGATGCCAACCTACCTGTACACATCTATGTTTGTACCATACCTTGTACCTGACCACCGCTTTTTGCTGTTGTCAGGTGATTATCGAACGAGGAACAGCCAAAAGAAAGCTAGAGCGTCTAATTATCCAGCCAGGCGCTTTCCACATAAGCTCCAAGACTCATTCCCGCGCCACGCCCCTCAACCTCGAGGAGCTGAGGACACTGCTTCACAGCAGCCCGTTCAATGCGGAGATGCATGCGAATGGCTTTGGTAAGTCTTTGATGAAATTGGAGGTGGATTAGTTGGTTAATAGGATCCATTCTCCGATCTAACGACATCAAGTGGTATGTTTAGAAACTAATGACAGTCAACCTGCCATCAGTTTAAGTAAAAAAAATCTGCATTTGCATTTATGTGAGCTCATTACGATCACGAGACCAGGAAATAGTTCCCAGAACAAGTTCAAAGAGGTACTGTTGCAGTTGCTTTCCAAGCCCATACTATAATGAAAAGATAACATGGAAAAAGTGTCAAAAGGTTGGACAATTGGTATGAGAAAGAAAGAGAGCGCGCAACTTACCTGAACACTTGCGGGTTGGCGTTGCGTGGTGCACTTTTAAAGCTTCTTTGCTAGCTCTGGATTTTTTTTGCACTTTGCCAAGTTATCCACACCAGCATGTTCTACTTGCCAGTTCCACTAACGTACACCGGCCCTAGAGGTGGTGTGAAAAGAGTGACATGGAGTCGACGCTAGAAAACTACACCAATGATGGCAAACAAAGCTACTGGTTATTGCCTGAGTCACTGGCTATTTGGCTCTTACTGCATTTAGACGTGAACTGGTTTTTGCAGTGTTCAACAGCATGGAGCTCAACGCTTTGCTGGACCGCAGCGAGATGCTCGAGTCCATGCGTCTAGAGGAGGAGAAGCTGGCGGCTGCAAAGATGGCGAAAGACTCTTGAGGTGATGCACCCGTCTGTACAACATCCGGTGCTCATCACCATCATCGCAAAGCGAATGAGTGACAATTAGTGAGGGGATTGGTCAAAGATCGAGGCTCTTTCTCATGTGTTTTTTTATGCTCTGTTATCATTTGAATTTATGGTTTTACATTTAATATAAAGTCAGGTGCAAGCAGAATGTTGATCTGCATTGCTAGCTCTCTTACTTACGACTCACAAGTTATTTGTTCCTAATTTTTAGTAATTATTTAAACTTAGTTATTGCCTGAATGCAAAAATTTTCAAGTTAACTGATAATAATATTCTGCTGTGGCATGGAAATTAATGCCGTAACGATGTCTCACACTTGGTTACCAGGTAGTTAATGATTATCATTTTATTTAAATATTCAATCTAATTTATTATTGGTTTGGATAAAACTCAGGCAGTTCCTAATACAGGGATGAATCGTATGTACAGATATGTTTAAAAACAGTTGGACATTCTTCTTAAGTTTTTTGGGAACTGATCAGCTGAGTCAGCTGAGTTTCTATACTTCACAAGAAGAATTTCTTTCGCTGACAGAAGGTTTGGCTAGGAGGTAGGTCCTGCCACTCCAGGCTGAGTGGCCTGGGTCTTGCGCGTCTCAGGCTCAGTGGCTGCCACTTGAGATCAGCCAGACCAATGCTCGGGCGTGGGCTGTTTGTTTCCTTCTAACATCGGCGCTGGTGTCCCAGACATACCTGACTGCCTTGTTTTTGGACAGCCTCCAGCAATTTCCACTTTTTGGCAGTGTGTGGATCTCACTTTGAGCAACAATACTCAAGTAGAGGTCAGATGACGCTCTTGAAGGCGTGCTCTGTTGTCTTGGGCAGGCTTTAACGTATGTTACTCGTCGCAAAGTGCAGATCTCTTCAGACAAGGTCTTATAGAAACGTAACGCCCAGTTTCTTAAATCCAGGGGACTTAATGTTTTGGAAGCCATTGATGGTTTATTTTGTTTTAATTGTCACGGCCATCATTCCACTGTCCTAGGCCCACTGAGGTACCAAGCTGAGAGCATTTTGGAGGATGATCTGGTCAGATATCAGCTTGATGAGACAGTATTTTAGCTTTTTATTTGAAGTATTTTGTATTTTAGTATTATATCTACAATGTATACCTTTGTCAAGCAGCTACTTCATGTACAATTTATCTTATTCTGCTTACGCAGCCCACGTTAGGAGTATTCAATTTAGTTAAAAAAAATATTTTTGTACCTAATTTGTTATGTGGTTTTAGTTGTTTTAAATTTCTGATTACCCGATATGAATTTGAATAAAACCACCAGTCAATTATTCTCCGGCATTTGTTGTGTAATTTATTATTTGATCTGTGCCTTTAAACTCCAATTTCTTTCTTCCCTCCACACCGCCCTAGATCAAGGAGACCAAGCTATAGGCATATTTTATGACCTAAGTAAGGCCTTTGACACGATCGACCACAACCTTCTCCTTTCCAAACTCCACTCCATCGGGATCCGGGGCATTCCTAACAAATGGATAGCCTCTTTTCTCTCCAACCGCACCCAAATAGTCAGTATCAACTCCACCACCCCCGGTTTGCCACCCTCCCTCTCTACCCCCTTGAAATCCTGCAAGGAGTACCCCAAGGCTCGGTACTCTCCCCACTGCTGTTCCTAATCTATGTAAACGACCTCCCTCAATTTATCAACCAAGGCAAACTCTTTCAATTCGCAGACGACACCACCCACCTCCTTACCTGCCCCAAATCCCAATCAATTTCCACCCTCACCAAAACGGCCAACGCGCAAACATCCAACATATCCTCCTACTGCCTCCACAACAGACTAGCCATTCAACCGTCCAAATCCCATTACATCCATTTCCACACAAAAAACAACACCCCCGACTCCTCACCACTCATTCGAATAAACAACAAGGTAGTTCCCAGCGCAACCACCACCAAATTCCTGGGAATCCATATTGCCCCCAACCTAGACTGGTCCCAACACATTCAAACAACCCTTAACAAAATCAAAAGCAGCTGCTTCCTCCTCCGTAGACTAAAACCTATTACCAACACCCACTCATTAAAACTTGTGTACCATGCCCACCTCCACTCCCACCTCTCCTATGGCCTCCTCTTCTGGGGAACCTCACCCCATGCACAACGAATATTTAAAATGCAAAAACAGGCAGTACGCATCATTGCAGGCATCTCCCGCCGCAAAACTTGCAGACCTCACTTCACAACCCATAAAATCCTTATCCTCACCTGTACCATAATCCAGATAGCCAGCACCCTCGTACGATCCCACCCTGAACTCTTCCCCCTGAATTCCTCCATCCACACTCACGCAACCAGGAGTAGAAAAGAAATTCGCATCGTTCCGCACCACACCTCCCTCTTCACACAAAGTCCCCTCTACTTATGCACAAAAATATTCAACCACCTCCCGACCCACATCAAAGAATCCACTCTACGCAGCACCTTCGACTCCTACCTACGAAACTTCCTCATCCAAAACCCCTTCTACAACCTCGAGGAATACCTAACCTCTACACCTCACCATCTCCCCCTGGCCCACCAACAATGACGACTCGAACAAATGACGACTTAAAACAACCACCTAACTATTGTTGCTAGTTCCTAATCATTACTTTTAGTATACCATTATTATTGACATTATACATAAGTTATTGTCATATTAGAACCTAAGATTATTATATTACCAATACTATACCATTAAGCCACTTTTTTACCACTACTACCACCATTATATTTATAATTTTAGTATATTATATTATAGTAGATACAACTCTACCATTATTACTATTTTACCACCTTTATTTACTTTATGTTATAAACGGTGCAATATTACCGTGTTACCTTCATATAAAAATATTTACTAGAATAGGCCCATACAAATACTATGTACTTGTCAGTAGCTAATAAACAAAAAAAAAAAAAAAAAACATTGCGTTTTTTTCACCATATTGCAGATGTTTGGATGTTGAAGCTTCTAGTAACTCGATACCTAGATTCTCCATACTCTCCAAAAAGTTAAATGGTTTGTCAAACGATCAAAGTTCTCCGAGAAGCATTCCAGTGCCTTTCCTAACTATTAAATTGAATTACGAGAAATGTCATTTTGAACTCATCTCACTGCGAGAAAAGCTATCGCGTGAGGCGCGTGCCGATCTGGCGCTGTACTTCTTAACCGGCCGAGAAGCCGCCGCGTTCACTCGCCAGGTTACGTCGCGGACGTAGCGTCGCGACGTCCCAGCTGTCAGTCGCCGTCCAGCCGCCGTCGCGAGGTGACGTCACCGACTAGCTCCTCGGCAGCACGTGTTGCCTTGTTTAGTTTCCCGTGCAGCGGCGATCAAGCTTGCAGTGTTCCAGTCAGTGCGACTGACAGTTTTTCACGTGCGATCCAGCGGGCCAAGCAGCCCCTCATCTGTCAGTGTCAGCTGTCAAGTGTCAAAGTCTCGCTGAACGCCTCCAGGCTCCAGGTTGGTACCAGTTAACGGCGACCCTCCAGGGCTCAACTTTAAACAGCATTTCATTCCGCTGATCGAGCCGTGGTCGGTTTAGGGAATAATTAGAATACCACATTGCTCGCCCGGGATCACGCGGCGAAAACCCATCTCGGATCTATCATCTACCGCCACGCCGGCATATAAATATCGTCAATGCGTCGTCGAAAAATTTTCTTATAACTGTGTGTTCCATCTTAGAAGACCACAATTCTTCGTGACGACGACTTAACTAGCTGTAACGGTCCCCGGGGCTTGCCGTGTCAAAAGGTCACAAGGGACAGCGTTGGACTTGACTGTCTGCTGAGTCGACGGCAACCTGTGGATTGTAATGAGCAATGCGTTCTGTCCAAACCACGGTAGCTTCTAGCTAGCATCTCGGAGAGTCAATGTGCACTAGGGTGACCTACCTCAAGAGGCGACAATCTGCCTGAACTGACAGTCGACGAAGTACATCGTCGTTTAGTTTTGTTGAGTTTAACGACACACCGTTTGAGAACTGGCCGTGCGGAGCATCGCTAGTCTCATGGTGTCGGTGATTATGAAGACGATGCTCAACCCAGCCTAGCCTAAAATTATGCTGGAGAAACCAGGTGCTGTACCAAGGTCACCTGGCGCTAATGTTAATCCTTTCGACTTCTTTTCCGAACTAAACTGGTCACTTATCCAATACCTGACCCGCCCGCTATGTCATGATGCTTGACTTCGATGACCACGCGAGAACCGATGTTTCCAACACGACAATGACTCTGAAACTGCTCTTTATGGTTCACTTTCAGAGGCATGTTATATCTCCTAAATCTAAGCCCATGTTTTCCACTTCACGAACTATGATTGGGACGCTGCTGCTGCTGACAGTTTTGGGATTATCATTGGTTTTGGCTGCACTGGAGCGGCAGAACGTATATCAGAACGCCGTTCCCGTTCCTCTATTTTCTAAAAAGTGTTTACATTGTAGGTACGATTTTGTGGGAAGGTATTGATTGATTTTTGGTCTGTGTTTCGGTTCCCCCTGTACGCTGCTCGAAGACCATGGGGTTGAACTGAATACGTTTCCAAAATAATTTAAAACATTGCCTTGCAACTCGGACTTGTGCTGGACGATAACAAAGATAAACTTTTGTCTACCACCCTGAACACAAACACATCGCAACTTTTCATGAACGTTTCGCTTACTCCGTTATTTCGAAATACCAACTCCCCCGACTGACACCCTAGGGAGACCCGAAAAGGTCCGAGTAAGCTCACCCACCCCTCGGGTCGATCGGCGAAGGGGGACGAGGGCGTTTGTAAGGCTTCGTGCGACGCGACGCACCGCGACGGACAATGATTGATTACCCCTCATCGTCGTTCTCCCCGCGCCATGGGCGTCGACCTAACCTGGTCGACGTCGAGTGCACGTTCATGCGAGGAGGATACTGCTAGATCTTCGCTAAAGGTTCCAAACTGGGGACTGTCCGTGGAACATAGGAACGAACGGAAACACATGAGTTGCCGCCAAATTTGCAAGATAATGGTTATACTTTGACGTGGGTTTTGTAATGAACGCCCTAAATCCATCATCGCACTGTCTGCGTGGAGGAAAGTCTGGAGAAAGTCTGGATAAACTGTACCTTAACAGCTTCCATGTTCTCTCCTAACTCTGAACCTCACGTTTCCCGGCAAGATCGACGCCCGTTTGTGGTTTCCGTTTGAACGCTAAACAGGCACACATCTTGGCTGTGTTTCCTGCCAACTGTCAATCGGTACCCAGTAATTCTCTGCAACGGGGACGCCTATGGTAAGGCATTTGGAGTTCATACCTTCCAGGCGGATGGCAATAAATGGTACCTACAGCGGGTTCAAAAAGTTCACTGCAAAATCTTGGGCCGAGATGGGATTGATGCAAACAGGAGCTGACCGTCCTTGGACACTTAATATTCTTCGGCCATGTGTTTGGCACGATACAGTTTGCCCGACACGGCCATCCGGTTCGTTCCCTCTGGCACGCCGACTGCCACGATACCCGCACGCAGCAACAAGTACCCCTCCCCCCCCCCCCCCCCAACCCCCGAGTCACGGCACCCGGATGTTGTTGTTTACTGTTGCCGTCAGTGCTCGAGTGCAGAGAGCGCTCGGACCGCGTGTGTTTCGTGTTCCCGCCGCCAGGCGATCGATCCCCGCGGTGTTGAGGGGTTGGGGGAGGGGTCTGACGTAGGAATGGCTATTATTAAATTATCCGCGGCTTTCTGCGGGCGCTACGGGTCAAAGGTCACGTAAGCGACACGCGTTGTTTACACATGCGTGCGTCGCGATCACGTCATCGTTTCCCGGGGGCACCGAGTTCACTCTCGACTCACTCTTAGGACAGGTTGTGTGCTGACACCGGTTTCACCCTCGTTTCGCTGATAGGTCAGGCGACCGTGTGCTGGTATTTGTGTCTCTCCGGCACTGTGGCCCGAATGCAGCCCTCTCTACAAGGCAAGAGCGAGCACGGCCACCTCGAGACGCTGGCGATTGCGTCAAACGAAACGCATCAAGACTGCATAATCCAATGCGTCGTGACGTAAGCAGACTGCATCGACGCCTGATCTCGGCCAATGATAACGTCGCTCACATTGCGTCGTTAAACCGCGACAGACAGCGCATTGTAGTGCTGCAAAGCTTAAGGTAGTGGAACTGGGCCCGGATGTAGAAAGCTGAATTATCATAAACAAGGGGTAAATTCACCTTGGGTACAAACAATCCCTGAACATCTGGAAACATCGTCTGTGATTGGCTGTTCATCTTAAAACTCTAAAAAGCTAAGCTTGAGCACCGCTTTGTGGATCCGCTTCCCCGGTGGCACATGACAGCGTAAAACAATATATGAATGTTGTGGTGAGTATTGGATTTGCTCTGTTGAGATTTACTTTTGGTCCTAAAAAAGGACCCAAAAAGTCTTAGGTCCTTAGGACTTTTTAGTTACTCACCACAACATTCACCTTTACGGCTCTGAACCACTTCACCAAACCAATGAATGGATGACTAATTTTGGGTCTAAGCTCTAAAGCCAACGCTCAGAACTGCAGTATCTGCCTGGAAATTCTTCCGTGGTGCAGCTTCTATAATCACACCAGTCGCCAATGCTGTCAGCCAACCAACAATGGAGGCGGAGCACAAGAAAATGCAGCGTAGAAATGTACACATCGAGTTCTCATTCCGAGTGAATCGTTCCGAGACTCGCGTCTAATAATATCGACGGCGTAGCCGACGTCTCGTCTGCATTGGCGTCGGCGTCGGGGAAAACAGACGCCTGTCCGACGGCCGAACGACGTGACGCGGCGCAAGAATCACCGCCAGACGGAAATAGTCGCCACTGGGTCGTGCACCAGTGACGTCATGGTGCAGTATGCGTTGCCTTTTGACGCCAAAACTAGATGGTCTGGCGTGTTGGAAGCAACCGCTTAAGAGAGATCTCCCGAGTTAGGCAACACGGGTCTGGGTCGGGTATTGGATGGGTGACCACGGGACGGTTTGGCGTGTTGGAAACACCGGTTCTTGTTAGATCACTGATGTTAAGCAACACTGCTCTAGGTCAGGTATTGGATGGGTGACCACCAGACGGTTTGGCGTGTTAGAAACACCAGTGTCTGATGTTACTACAAGCAAGTCTACTGTAAGCTTCGAGGATACCTCTCATTGCACGGCGGCGGCGCCTACGGCTTGATGCAAACAGGCCGTGCCTTGCATAATGGATGAGTGCATCTCGGCGTTGACTCCGTGAGAATTGCGCGTCGCGGCTATCTGGGTTACTTTCCACGGCGACTCGGATTTCCACACGACGCTCTGAGTCCGTCCACGGCCTTCGTGCGACCAGTTATCGTGCTTTCCGAGGGCCGGAACATCAGAAAGGCAAGTGATTTTCCCACTGGTTTCGGAGAGATAACGAAATCGTCGTTGACAGCTCTCCGAATTCAAAGTTTGGAAACGAAACTTGACACTCAAAGTTAACGAACGAAAGCTGAAAAGCGAAGCTTGCTTTTAGCCAGACCACAAAGTTCAAAGTGTACTTTGTGCGTTTGGTAAATATTACTTCACTGGGGTTCTGTTTCACCGAAGCCCATATAGGTAGCTCCTCGTTGGCTAATGGAGCTAGAGGCAAGGTTTAGAAGGCAATGGGATTCTGCAAAGTCTGACAGATATCGATCTGTGATATTTTGTGCAAAGGCGACTTTTGAAACTTGAGACTCCGCCTGCTGACCTTGAATCAAATGATTTAGATTTCAACTTTTTAGTAGGGATTCAGATAGCAGAAAAGTTAGCTGTGAATCATCGAGTTTATAGATTTAGTCAGATGGCCAGCGATAATGTTTAACTTTCTGCTGAGCAAACGAGCCGTCAACACGAGGTTATGGTTAGTTGCCACCCGATGGCGCTTGCGGCCGTTATTATTAACAAATTCTTGCGGCAACAGAAAAAAATTACGACTCAAAATATCGAAAATTGTGTGATGTATGAAAATTGAATAATTGTTTGTCTGATATATCGTTGCGGGAGACCCTAACAAAGTGTCATTGAACGCAGACCAGTATTAAATGCAATAAATATGCGAGAAAGAACAAAAATCAATTTCTGTACTCTCGAAAAGACCAACTGCCATTTTGATCTGTATAATTGTTAATCGGTCGGTATTTATCGTAAAGACATTTTAACATCAGCGCTGAGACTCTGACCAACAGTTGAAGGTAAACATAAAGATGGTATATCCACTCTATCCACGCAAGCTTTTGCTGTTCGATTCTGCAGAGATCCTGTTTAGAAAAACATGGCAGTGTCACATTGGCGACGACGACTTTGTCCTCTCTCACTCTCTCTGTCTATCTTTCTATCTCCAATATCCATCGCATACCTATTGGTCCATATTCCTTTCTTAATCTCCTCCACACAGGTGATAGGAAATCGGAACCCAGCTTACTTCATTCACGGCCCGCTCAAATTGTTTAGATTGCCAAAGACTACAATCGACTCTGGCTCAAGATTGAGGCGGTATTAAAGTGTACATACTGTCAGTGGATGTTTCCAAAGTACTTTCATTGCTAGCACCATTGAGTGTATAGGTACAGTCAGAAGTCCAGCGTTAATGTTAACTTAACGTTGAGCAAACGAGCCGGCAAAACGTGGTAACGGGAAGTGCTACACGGTAGCGCTTGCGGCCGTTTCTTAAACAATCATTTATAATTAAATAATATAGACTCAACATTATATTGACATGCACATCAATCATTAAAGTTAGCATTCAAAAACTTTAATCGGGCGCATCGCAATCCTAAATGTGAGTAATCTGCGAGAAGTAACGAAAGGAATTGTTAGCCACTCAAAACGACAGTGACTCCTAGTAGCATCCTTCATTTATGTCGGTATAAAGTTGTCATTTGGCGGCTAATTTTCCGCGAAGACGGTTTAACATTAGCGTTATTTGGTAGTGCGCTGGCCCCAAGAATAAGCAACAAGACTTCTACTTCGAGAGATTTACTCTAGATTTTATTGGTATGTTCTAAAAAAAAATACAGCATTGCTGTCCAGTGAACTTAAAAAAAATCAGAATATGCTTTTATATACAGGAGCTTCAACTAAAATTTAGAGTACATACAGACACTCTGAACTGAAAGAGGGATAACGGACACAGCCTAAATACGTGGCTCAATTAGCATCAGTACGCCAATGCCGCGCAAGTTTTATGCAAATTATGCATTTTGTTTTGAGGCACCTCTCCTCATTTGCAAGCTACGAATGGTCAAGTTGACTTATTTACATCTATGAAACCTTGGAGAGAAAACTACCGCGCGTGCTGTAGTAAAAAAAACCTCCCAGTATTGTGAAGTGCTAGCCCAGGTCCCGTCACCCCTCTCCAGAAGGGGCGCCGAGTAGTCACGTCCAAGCCTGCAAAGTCCTCGAGGTCCAGGATTAGCTAAGGACGCACCCTCAGCAACGTTCCGTCGAAAGTATAGCACAACGATAGCACCCTCCAACGGCCAGGAGCACCTAAGACGTGCCCGAGTGGCCATCGCGGACGACGAGAAACTAATCTGCACAGACTTTAGAATAGAAAATATGGCACGGCTTATGACGGAGTTTGGCTGGAAAAACAAATCTGCACAAACTTTAGAATAGGAAATACGGGCTTGCTGTGATTGAACAGATCTGTCGGTCTCTTCCTTTTAGGCCGGGTATTCGCGATCATCCAAGCAGCCTCCGTCATAGAACACAAGCCGCGCGCTGTATTGCCAATTCCATAGTCTGTGCTGACAGGCTATTTTTCTGCCTCACGGCAAGCAATTATATTGCATAACTAGCAGTACCCGATGCCTAACGGCACCTGTTGTTCTTATCCCTAGTGGTTTTATTTTAGTATTAGTATTGTCTTTGAACTTTGATTAACAATGACAAATAGCTCACTACTATTTTTCTAGTACCCTATGCCCATAGGGCATGTGCCGATAGGATAAGTCGTGACAAAAATATATGGGCCTAAGCCAAAATCTAGTCCCTAAGCCCTGGGACCGAACTGAGACTTAACACTTAATGTAGCCTCTACGCATACATTTAAGAAACTTTTATGGGACAACAAAATAAAGTACTGAAAAAATGGCAAGAAAACAAAGTATTGTGCCCTTACGACTTGATATACCATACTATGCCTGATTTCCGCCAGTACTTTCAACGATGATGGCTAACCAGCAGCATTGCTTATAAGGACACAACCATTTGGTGTGCTTTTTGGACAGAAAGGAATCATTACAAATATTTTTGGTTTGGTTTCAGTGACGAAGGTTTTTTTTTGAAGATTAAACACACAAAAAATGTACCTATTCATTACTGTAATTTTTATTTGCCAATATTATGATCATTTTTACAAATATAAGAAATATTCACATGTTTACGACGATTTGCGTTGAAAACTTTGACAATTTGAAAGCAACAGTCAATGCAGACCAGCCATGTCGCAGTATCGCCACTGTTCATTCGTTATTGAAAGTAATCTCCGCAATGGTGCCATGAAGAAGTTCCTTCTCCACGATTGGCAGGGGGAGGGGGGGTCTAAAACAAAATAAAAATAGACGGCAAGAGAGAGGCACCATTCTTGGAGAAATGAAAAGTTTCTAATTGTATTCAAGCTGTTAAGTGAGAGAATTTTAAAAATAATTGTTATGCCGGGGCCCCCATCCCGCCCCGGCAGCATGGCGATCGTCGCACACTACATCGCCTCTGCCTTACACTATCAAAGATTGTGCAGCCCGTTGCAAGCAACAGGAATCTCTGATGTGCGGACATGCAAGGATTCATGCAAGGATCAACTGTGTCGGAGAGGTAGGATGCATTGTTCAGTTTTTAGACTGGTGCAATGCTATCATGCTTGGTGGTTAGTTGGTTTGACATTCCAAGATAGAATCAAGAAAAGAGAAACATGCAGTAAAAAGACCGACACGAAAGTAAGATTGTGACCTTAAAAAAATTGCAAACATGCAGATAGAAAACAGCAGGTTGCATAACTATTAACTACTTACTTACCAACTACTACTACTTACTACTTAGTAACTACTTTACTAAATCTATGATATTTTTTTTGTTTTTTTGTTTTTTTGAACATGCATGACATGCAGATGGAAAACAGCAGGTTGCATAACTATTAACTACTTACTAACCAACTACTACTACTACTTACTACTAAGTAACTACTTTACTAAATCTATGGTATTTTTTTTTGTTTTTTTGTTTTTTTGAACATGCATGACATGCAGATGGAAAACAACAGGTTGCATAACTATTAACTACTTACTAACCAACTACTACTACTTACTACTTAGTAACTACTTTACTAAATCTATGATATTTTTTTTTGTTTTTTTGTTTTTTTGAACATGCATGACATGCAGATGGAAAACAGCAGGTTGCATAACTATTAACTACTTACTAACCAACTACTACTTATTACTACTTAGTAACTACTTTACTAAATCTATGGTATTTTTTTTTGTTTTTTTGTTTTTTTGAACATGCATGACATGCAGATGGAAAACAGCAGGTTGCATAACTATAAACTACTTGCTTACCAACTACTACTACTTACTACTTAGTAACTACTTTACTAAATCTACGATATGTTTTTTTATTTATTTTTTTTTTTTTTTTGGAACATGCATGACATGCAAATGGAAAACAGCAGGCTGCATTTCTAATACTATTAGTTAGAAGTAACTACTTTACTAAATGTATGTACAATATAATCTATCAATTAATGCACATGCATAATTGTCTAGCTTTGGGAGGAGCAGTTCCGTTAGAGTGTCCACATGCGAGCGCAATGGTCGTGAAGTTAAAGGGCTATGCGGCGTCCGGTGCTTTATACCTGCAGCAGAAAAGCGTGTCAGCATGGTGAAATATATAAGAATTGGGTTGCTACCTGCCGTGCTAGTCACGGTTCCTGGTCTGCCCTACCTAGCCTTACTGAATTTAAATTTATCTAGGAAATGTTACCGCTATTGCAAATGTAAGGGATAGAACAATGATAGGATTTAGGAGGAGGAGGAGGCGTCCATTGGAACTTCTTCATCCGCATCCGAAACAGCGAGTTGACTAAGCGACTGCTCAAGGGCCTGCTGGTCAGCCTCTTGATAGCCACTACGCGAGGAAGGATCCGCTGCCTGGTGGTCCGGCGCATGAATCTCGAGCACCTCCTGGTACACGATGTTCTTGGTGAAGGTGGTGTTGCTCGAGACGATCAACTTGCCCTGCGCCTCGTTACCGGCGACTGCCACGAAGATTGAGTCCAAAGAGCGAGCCCGAGAAAGCGCCACGTATAGCTGACCGTGTCCGAATACTGGTTTTTCTAAATGAATTCCCACCCTCTTTAAAGATTGACCTTGGGCTTTGTTGATGGTCATGGCGAATGCCAGACGGATCGGAAACTGGCGCCTTGTCATCGTAAAGGGCATGCCAATGTCCGAGGGAGTTAAATTGACTCTACATAGGAAAGTGCGTCGTCCCGCACAGCGCCCTCCGATGATCCTGCAGTCGATCACGTGCTCGTGGAGTGCAACAACGCTGAGTCGAGTCCCATTGCATAGGCCGGCTCTCACGTCGACGTTCCTCATGAGCATCACGATTGCATGAACTTTCAGACGAAGCTTGTGCGGTGGCATCCCGGATGGCGTTAATGAATTTAGATATTCTACGGGATAATCGGTAGCCAAAACGTCGCCATCTTCGCCTTCACTGACATCGACAGTGTCGGCGCTGCAGTATTCGAACACGTCACCTTCGAGGCGCTCAAGAACGTTGTCATTGATGTTCAAAGACTCCACGTTCTTCGGGCAGAGGATGGCATGGTCTTGCATCACGGCCATCTCGGCAGCACTAATGCTCGTGCCGAAGACGGCGTCAATGACGCAGTCCACGACGCATTGGACAGGTAATGCGATGGTGTCATCCGGGAGGTGGCAGTCATTCAAAATCTCGCCGTTTCCGACACGCAAGAGCCACTCGACGAACTCTACTTCGCCTGGGTTGGCGCGCATGTTCGCGCGCAGCTCGAGGGTGCGGAACAACGACCAAAGCGCGCCTCGCTTAATGCATTGCTCGACAATGGTCGTTCGGTTGCCATTTCGAACGACTGGGAGGCACTGCCTAAAATCCCCGCCGATAACGATCACCTTTCCGCCGAACGGACGCTCATCGTTTGTCACGTCTCTTAGCGTCCGCTCGATCACGTTCAGGGCCAGCAGAGGCGCCATGGGTCCTTCATCCAAGATGATGACCTTGGCCGCCCTCAGCGAAGCGCCCTCGGCGGAGTTGGGCTTCACGCCAGACGTGCTGTTTTCCACAATCGGAACAGGCAATCGAAATCGCGAGTGGCAGGTCCTCCCTCCCTTCAGTAACGTCGCCGCAATGCCCGTCCACGCGACGGCCACGGCTCGCTCGCCTCGGGCTCGCAGCGTGCTGATGAGGGTGTTGTATAGGAAGGTCTTCCCGCTGCCGCCCGGGCCGTCCAGGTAGAAGCACCTCTGCCCGGCGTTCGGGTCGTCGATTGCTGCCATCACCGCGTCGAATGCCACGCGCTGCCTGCCGTTGAGCTTCACCACGTTCTCCTCGGCCTCTTCCCTTTCGGCGGTCTGGTCGAACTGCTCGTCGACAGCAACGATGACTGGCACTCGAGGCGCCGGCAAACCGATTTCGGCGTTGGTCAGGCGGTGTAGGGCAAGGACGGACTGGATGGAATTCAGGGCCAACTGTTCTGCCTCGATGGGGTCGTGTTCTCGGGCGAAATCTTCGCAGAAATCGCCCTTGAAACGCTCCCATAGAGACAGCGGGTCAAGAGGCTGACAGAACGCGCAAATGATAGCAAACAGCTGACGAAGTTCGTTTGGCATCTTTATAGCAACCGCCTCCTGCAGACATTTCTGCCACTCGTCGTCGTCCATGAGCAGGTTGCGTGCCACGGCAGCTTCCTTGAAGGTAGCGTAAACCCTACCCTGGAACGTGCGCACGTCCTCGAATGAGGTGGCGCCGGCGACGTGTAGCAAAAGGAGACGAAGATGGTATCGCTCGATCTGCCGGGGCGTCACGGAGTACATTCGGCTGATGATGGAGCCGGCACCTCGCTTTCGTGGCTTCCACGCTTTGCCCTCGAAACGGAAGTGGTACGGGATGTCGATGTACTTGTACTGCCGTGCCGCCGGGTTGCTACTATTCAGCGCAAACCATGCCGTCAGCGTAGTCAGCGCAGCCCTGCCGCGTTCTGCTGCGGCTTCCTCGTCTCCAGGACGGAACGTGACCATGTGGTCACCCTCGAGGTGGATCGCCAAACGGATGATAGTGTGCGACTTTTCGTGCATTTCAAATCCGAAAATTCTCCACGCAGCCTCTTGGGGACTCACGTAGCGAGAGTCGATGAACTGTGAGACCTCGTCCCACACCAACTCTTGCTGGGCACCGTGCGCTGGACGTGGCTCATGATCGCCCTCCGCGGGGACAGAGACGCGGAGCTGGACCCTGGCACAGTCGTGACCTTTGTACACGTACTTGCACAGGTACTTGACCGTCTTCGCGGATCCACAGTGCTCGATGTTCAGGTGGCAGTCAAACTTGGAGCTTAAGTACTTGTTGTAAGGCACTACGTCTCGGTTGTCGACCACTCTTCCTGAGATGGTATGCGTCTGCCCGCTCTCTCGACGGCGATAGACGGTGAAACCCCCCTCGTTGACCACAGTCACATCTGTGAACGACTTGGGGAACTTCTTCTTACACTTTCCGTCCTCCATGCACACAGAGGACATGTTCCGAGCGCCGCACGGGCCGTGGATCATCGACGACACGATGACCTTGTGCAGTCTCTCCTCGGTCACCGGATCGGGCAACTCGGCACAGATAAGTGCGTCTACCTCCTCGGGAGTGCGGATCTTGTCCTCGTCGCGAAGGATTACCAGGATGTGAGCGTGAGGGAGTCCACGTTTTTGGAACTCGATCACGTGGAAGTGAGCCATGGGAACGCCCAGCACGTGCCTCTTGGTGAGATCAGACATGAGCTCCTTGAGTTTAAGTTGGAATACTCGCGCGGTGAGATCGGGTCGGTCTTCTGCCCTTTCGTACGCCGCTAGGCTCGTCTGAATCTCAGGCCACTTCGGATTACACGTCATAGTAAGGAAAAGATCGGGTTTTCCAAACTTGGTGACGATACTCATAGCGTCTTGATATAGCTGCTGGCAATGCCTGGGGCTTCCGATGAAACTGGAAGGCAGAATCACCATCTTCCCGACATTGCAGCCCTGCCGCTCAGCACGGTTCGCCAAGTGGTCCATGAGCCCACTGTAGAGTTCGGCGCGCAGCGTTTTCTGGTTCCTGATGACGAACTCAAGGCGATTTCCCTCAACCTTGATATAGGCGTCTACCATAAACTGCTGCGTCAGCTTGCCGGCGTGCAGCACTGGATGGAAGGCGCCGACACGCTCGTGGAGTCGATGGCTATAAAACTCCATTAGAGTGACGACGCTGTGCTTAGATTGCCTGGTGTGCGGCATACCTCGTTGCCAGCCGGGTTCTCCACGTGGGAACAACAGCACGTAGCTGAGCGGATCCGTGTTGGGCGACAGGACAGACAGCTGCTCAATAAATCCGCCACGAGTATGGATACGAATATCACGTCCTAGAGGAGGCATGCCACCGTCAACGCTCTGATAAACAACGGCCACCTCGTGGGCCGTAGGATTTTCGTACAGCCGCCGTCGGTCATCCACGAAACGCAGTTCGGCCATGACCTCGGGTCGCCCCTCGGCAGCTGCACGGATCCTGTCGTCGGCCTCCACCTGACCTAACGTTTTAAGCCCTTGGGCAAAAGGATTTATTTCGCGAACCAGCGCGTCCAGCTCATGAAGCAGGTTGGGTAGCAGATTAGCATTCTGGCGCCTGTCCATTCGATGCGTCTTCGCTTGTTCCGCGTCAAGAAAGTACAGGTGCGAATAGAGGGGCTTCTGCACCGCCTGCCCCATATGGCCGATCCTATGCTGGATGTTGCCATGGACACGAAAACAGTATGTGCCACGGCCCTGGGGGATGTCCGTCTTAACTCCGACTGAAGCGAAGGAGAGCGAACTGTTGTACGACCGGATGTTTTTGCGGAAGTTCTTAGACTCGCAATGATCTCCGGTCAGCAACGCATGCATTAAATCGGGATACGCGAGGAGAGGCTCGAGGATTACGTTGCCCGAGTGACAACAGAGTTTGTAAATTTTGTCAGAAGGACGCTCTCCTGCGAAGTACAGAGCGCCGCACACCCTGCATACTTCGTCCATTCTGCCGCAGTGAAAAAGGGCGACGTCAGCGACGTCTTGCCGTGCAGCCTCCAAGTGGAAAGGATGAAGGTTCACTGGAGCAAGATCAGGTTCGAACTGATCGTCTGCCACGTCAATAGCCTCGACCGCGACTCGCTGGCTTTGCTCTAGTTCAGCCTCTTGGGCGCGTTGAGACGCCTCCTCCTCAGCGCGCTGAGAGACTTCCACTTCGAACGCCGCGAGCTTATCCCTGGTCTCTATATTTCGACGCTGCTGAGATCGCTCCCGCGCGGCGACTAATCGGCTCTCGCGCGCCTCTGTAGTCTCATGCTGCCTTTCACACTGCGTTTGAACTGCCTTCTGGCTTAATCGCTGAAGGCGCTGTTCCTCAGCTTCGTCGCTCAAGCGGCGACGCTTGAACTCTGCCATAAGGGCTAGTCGCTGAAGGCGCTGTTCGTCAGCTTCGTTACTCAAGCGGCGACGCTTTGACTCTGCCATAAGGGCTAGTCGCTGAAGGCGCTGTTCGTCAGCTTCGTCACTCAAGCGGCAACGCTTTGACTCTGCCTTAAGGGCTAGTCGCTGAAGGCGCTGTTCTTCCGTACATTTTGCCAAGCGGAGGCGCTCAGACTCGGCCTTTTTAGCAAGAAGCTGTAGGCGTCGTCCCTCAGAAGCTTCGTCTAGTCGTCGACGCTTCGACTCGGCAACCTGAGCCAGACGCAGAAGACGCTGGGCCTCATCCGCAGCCTTTCTGCGCTGGCGAGCATTTCTAGCTTTTTCCGCTAGTCGGGCACTCCGTTCGTTTGCTGCTACTTGCACGTTCTTATCCTCTTGGAGCTGGCCAACTGAATTTTCCAGGATCTGAGTCTGGTCAAGGGATGGGAGTATAGACGGCAAATTGTCGGAAAAGGAATGCATATAGCGGCTTGTAGAGGGTTGATCATAAAAAGCTGGAAGAGAAGCGGGGGCGGCCTGTTCTAATAATGAATCATGCTTTAAGACACTCACCGGGGCTTCTCTAAGAACAGCGGAAAGAAAAGGACGCTGCTCGTCGAGCGTCGACGTCGACGGGCTTGCAGTCGCCTGATGGTCGGCGTGCTCGGCCGTCTCTCTCGTCCTCGCTCTCTCGTCAGCAGCAGCCCTTTTCCTCGCCGCCGCGCTCTCCGCTCTTGCCGTTGCACCTTTCCCGCCCTTCCGAGACGTCAGATTTACACGCTTCTTAGGTGGCATCTGTGTAAAGAAAGCGAGGCTTTAGTAATGCCTAGCGTAGCCGAGCTGACGCGGGAATGGCTGAGCACGAACCGACCGCCATGTTCAATAAAAATGACCTCACGCAAATATCATGCCAGGCTAAATGTATGCTTTAATATGCACAACAATCACTTCAGTTTCTTTACAAAGAAATATGCTAATTTGCTTCGAATGCGAGCTTGGACGCCATGTTGAACACACTTCTAATTGTTGGAACGGTGGGCATGGGAGGATTGGGGAGGGGGATGAGAATCGCGTCGAGCGATTGCATCATGTTACGTAAAAATGACGTCATGGAAATATCCACAAGACGGGCAAAATGTATGCTTTCCAGTCTTGATGATGAACGATAATTTTAATAATTAAGAAGCTAAACGCTATAAAATCACTATAAATAATTGAATCACTTGATGATATCAGTGGTTGACTATTACTGGATATTGTGACATGCAAATTAAATCTGAAATAAGATTACCTTGAATAGCGACGAAATTCTTCCCCACAAGAGTGTTTCGCCGTGTAGGTAATCCGCACTCTCATGCTAGACTAACTGCTTTAGCAAATGGCGGTTGGCGAGCTTTGGGAGTGTGACTAATTGCCGAGCGTGGATGCCGATCAAAAAGCGGTAACCAACAACCCGCTACGTAAAATGACGTCACGCAAATTCAAACTTGAACACCACGCGCGACGATTTAAATTACGTGCCATAAGAAGCTGTCGATGCTACACGCTGTAAATGAATGAAGCCAGAAGTCAAATTATTGTGGTCAGTGATCATAATAATGTGTCTTAAGAGGTTAACTAATTAATTACGCGTTAAATCACTACTAAATTTATCTGAAAACTCATTAAAGAAACACAATTGAACACAAAATATGCACCTGTGCCTTTTTAAAGCCTTTTATGGGACCACCACCCAAAGAACTAAGAAAATTAATAAGAAAATATAGTTTTTGGCCCTTTCGATTTAAATAAGAATTTTGCCTCTTCACCAGTAGCTACCCTATGCTCTGCGGGCATGCCCGATGGCCAGATCATTACTCAAATATGGCCCTAGTCCATTACCTAGGTCTTCAGACCTGGGATATATTTCTTTTTAAAATATATCTTTTAATGTACATTCAGAAGGCATTATTAAAGCCCATTGCCCAAAAGATGTAAAGATACAAACTGCTGATTTAAAATAATCTGGATAGAGCATAGGATCCAGCCAGCTGATCTCAAATAACATGGATAGAGCATAGGATCCAGCCAGCTGATCTCAAATAACCTGGATAGAGCATAGGATCCAGCCAGCTGATCTCAAATAACCTGGATAGAGCATAGGATCCAGCCAGCTGATCTCAAATAACCTGGATAGAGCATAGGATCCAGCCAGCTGATCTCAAATAATCTGGATAGAGCATAGGATCCAGCCAGCTGATCTCAAATAACATGGATAGAGCATAGGATCCAGCCAGCTGATCTCAAATAACCTGAAAAGAGCATAGAATCCAGTCAGCTGATCTCAAATAACCTGGATAGAGCATAGGATCCAGCTAGCTGATCTCAAATAACCTGGATAGAGCATAGGATCCAGCCAGCTGATCTCAAATAACCTGGATAGAGTATAGGATCCAGTCAGCTGATCTCAAATAACCTGGATAGAACATAGGATCCAGCCAGCTGATCTCAAATAACCTGGATAGAGCATAGGATCCAGCCAGCTAATCTCAAATAACCTGGATAGAGCATAGGATCCAGCTAGCTGATCTCAAATAACCTGGATAGAGCATAGGATCCAGCCAGCTGATCTCAAATAACCTGGATAGAGCATAGGATCCAGCCAGCTAATCTCAAATAACCTGGATAGAGCATAGGATCCAGCCAGCTGATCTCAAATAACCTGGATAGAGCATAGGATCCAGCCAGCTAATCTCAAATAACCTGGATAGACCATAGGATCCAGCCAGCTGATCTCAAATAACCTGGATAGAGCCTAGGATCCAGCCAGCTGATCTCAAATAACCTGGATAGAGCATAGGATCCAGCCAGCTGATCTCAAATAACCTGGATAGAGCATAGGATCCAGCCAGCTGATCTCAAATAACCTGGATAGACCATAGGATCCAGCCAGCTGATCTCAAATAACCTGGATAGAGCCTAGGATCCAGCCAGCTGATCTCAAATAACCTGGATAGAGCATAGGATCCAGCCAGCTGATCTCAAATAACCTGGATAGAGCATAGGATCCAGCCAGCTGATCTCAAATAACCTGGATAGAGCATAGGATCCAGCCAGCTGATCTCAAATAACATGAATAGAGCTCTAGATATAAAACCTGTAAAATCCGTATTCCATGCTGAGGTTGCTAGCAATAGAAATTAAACCCACAGGTGATTTGCATTAAAGTCAGATTGCTATGCTTTGTTATTCTATGCTATGCTATGCTATGCTATGTTATGTTATGCTATGCTTTGCTATGCTTTGCTTTGCTTTGCTTTGCTATGCTTTGCTATGCTATGCTATGCTTTGCTTTGCTATGCTATGCTATGCTATGCTTTGTTATTCTATGCTATGCTATGCTATGCTATGTTATGTTATGCTATGCTTTGCTATGCTTTGCTATGCTATGCTTTGCTATGCTTTGCTATGCTATGCTATGCTTTGATAAGCTATGCTATGCTATTCTATGCTATGCTTTGCTATGCTTTGCTATGCAATGCTTTGCTATGCTTTGCTATGCAATGCTTTGCTATGCTTTGCTATGCTTTGCTATGCTATGCTATGCTTTGCTATGCTATGCTATGCTATGCTATGCTATGCTATGCTATGCTATGCTATGCTATGCTTTGCTATGCTTTGCTATGCTTTGATAAGCTATGCTTTGCTATTCTATGCTATGCTTTGCTATGCTTTGCTATGCTTTGCTATGCTATGCTTTGCTATGCTTTGCTATGCTATGCTTTGCTATGCTTTGCTATGCCATGCTTTGCTATGCTTTGCTATGCTTTGCTATGCTATGCTTTGCTATGCTTTGCTATGCTATGCTATGCTTTGCTATGCTTTGCTATGCTATGCTATGTTATGTTATGCTATGCTTTGCTTTTCTATGCTATGCTATGCTATGCTATGCTATGCTATGATATGCTCTGCTATGCTATGCTTTGATAAGCTATGCTATGCTTTGCTTTGCTTTGCTATGCTATGCTATGCTATGCTTTGCTATGCTATGCTTTGATAAGCTATGCTATGCTTTGCTATTCTATGCTTTGCTATGCTATGCTTTGCTATGCTATGCTATGCTTTGCTATGATATGCTATGCTATGCAATGCTATGCTATGCTATGCTATGCTATGCTTTGCAATGCTATGCTATGCTTTGCTATGCTATGCTATGCTATGCTTTGCTATGCTTTGCTATGCTATGCTATGCTATGCTTTGCTATGCTATGCTATGCTATGCTATGCTATGCTTTGCTATGCTATGCTGTGCTATGCTTTGCTATGCTATGCTATGCTTTGCTATGCTATGCTATGCTTTGCTGTGCTATGCTATGCCAAATGTTCAGGACAGCCTTTAAAATTGCCAAAGAAATTGTGAATGCATTGTTTTTCGCATTCAAAACAATTAATAGGTACCTTGATATAGGTACCAATTACGTATTTGCGCGGTAAAAAAAAAAAAAAATTAAATAAAAATGTTCTCACTAAACACTTTGCGTTTGAAAACCTGTTGCTAATTCACGGCAGTCTTGAAAATTATAATTTTTTTCACGGCTTCTTACGTCGATGCAAAAGAATTGTCACCTGTTTTTGCGATCTGTCACTCAAAATCAAGATTTGTCGGAATAATCTCTAAAAAACATGTTTAGTATAGTTTGGTTGTTAAGAAATCCATATTCCATGCTTAGGTTGCTAGCAATGGAAAGTTAACCCACAGGTGATTTGCATAAAAGTCGGAAATATCATTTCCGTTTGAAATTGGTGGTGGAATCTTGTCTAGGCTGGGGTTGAATAGTATGCGTCGTATTTGAACAATTTCGGCTTAAATCGGCAAGATGTTTATACCTTTATGAAACACAATTAAACTAAAGAAATTCAATTGAACACAAAATGTGCAATAAAAATACAATTTTTACGCCTGTAAAGAGTCAAACTTTTTCCTTACCTACCTGTTTCATATGAAGTGGCATTTGGAATCCTGTCAAATCGCCGTATGCCATCAACTCACCTTAAAAATGTCGCGTTTCATATCATGCTTCGAAATCATGTACAAATTATAACCATTTCCTGTCGTTTTTGACCGATTTTCGCCAAAAACAAAGGGGTTTTAGTAGATAGTTTGACATTTAAACCCATTTTGACATTTAATTTGGCCTGATAATCCACTGCTGAGAAGATACATTCACGATTTCGTACACCTTGCTGTGGTGTCAAAATAGCAAACAATTGATTAAAGCTGTCAGTGTATTAGCAAAATTAATTCTTTTTCACGTAAAACGATCGCAATTGAATGTGTTTTCGCTCAATTACATCAACAACTTTATTACGAATGCATGAAAAATCACCGCAAAGCTCGAGGCTAGAAAAACTTGAGTATTAAAATAGTTATAAAATCGAGCTGCATCGCCTGGCTCTGAGATATCTTGCCGTCATATTTAGCAATTTTTCACCATGAAAACGATTTTTAATCGCTGTGAAAATGTCGCACGCCAATGTAAAAGTTAATTCTGAAAAATTCTAGCCCATTTTCGTACGTTTTGAGTCGAATTTCGCAATTTCTATAAACAGTAGAGCGGCCGGTCACATCCCAGCCACCTACCTACCCACAAACTAAAAAGTTGAACATCACAATTTTAAAGCTTTTATATAAGGTTAATAACAAGTGCACTGAAATGTCCCACACATCAGCTAACGAGTCTTCACTAACTGGCCGACGCTAATCAGCCGATAAGTGTGTGTTGCCATGGACAACAAACACCCATGACGCAATCGGTGACGCACGGGCGACGTGTTTAACGACGCACTTGGGACATCAATTCATAGATAACACCGTCCGGTGGGTTCCAAGGCTTGGACATATCTTTTGTTTTCTTTGGAAACGATTTTAAGCGGATGGTCCCCTTGGTGCTCTTCGACAGAAGTAGGCTACTTGCCGGTATTGGATTGGATTCGTTGTTTTGGTTAGGTTCATCGTCATTCCTCTAAATGAATTAGCTTCAATAGGCCCTGCAGCAAAATGGCTCTAGATGGTTTTAACTGGTGCGTTTCTTCAAAGGATAGCCGGTAAACATTACAAATCATTGATATTGCTAGCAGTTTGACGGAAACCAATAAAATACATTAACGTCCGATAAATCCAATGTCAATCTGACTGAAAATATCAACGGTGATATTCTTAACGCAGTGTTGCTAACGTGTTTTCTATTTGTTTGTTGGCCAGGCCGTGCGCCTGTCCATGTCCGTCGCGTGCGTGCTGACGTCACCGCCTCCAGGGGGATGCAGTCGACACAGCGCTGACACCCGAGGACTAACGCCTCTCACCCAGCCAAGGTACGACGTGATCCTGCTCGGGGGTCCCGCGAGCTACTTTGTTTTGCTATTGTTGTGTGTGTGCTAGTTAAATGATAACCAACGGATTGTTGAATCTACCAACGGCTACCCCGATTTTGGTGTAAATCTGGACACTGATCATTCAAATTTTTCCGAAATCTTATTTTTTTTCTTTTATCGCAAAATGATCTTATGGTTTTTAGACTTATGTCTACTTTATCTTACCTTAGCACTAAAAAAACAAAACTGGAGATTTGAATGCTATGTAGAACAACTAATGACGTTGGTCGTTAGTCAAACTAAAATGTAGTTGGTAAAATTAACATGAAATTAGTTTATTTACTTTGCATTCAAAAACATAGTTTTCAATAGTTTTTTCTTGCAAAGTGATTTATTTTCTTGTTTGCAAGACTCCATATTATATACTAGGAGGAAATCTTATTTAAATTGCAAACGCTTGCAATGCACGGGGTATTTTATTATTATCAACACTATAACCGTCTCAAAAATGGATGCCCGTTTGGGCATCAATTTTTGAGACGGTTATAGTTATAGTGTTGATAATAATAAAATCATGACACATGACCAGCTCTGTTCGGCAGAGAGGTTGGAGGGATGAAAGTTAGTACAGCAACTTTACTCCCCTTGCCTATCAACCTCTCGACAGCATGGATTTGTGGAGGAATCCTGTTACTCACGTTGTACCGTCCTTCGAAAGGGACGTTGAGCCGGTAGTGCCCTTGGTGATCTTCGACAGGAGTGTGGCTACGTTCAAGGCACGCGTTTTCTCTCCTCCCTTCACGGCTAGGTTAAGTTCATCATCATCATCATCATCATCCACGCCTTCACCGCCGCGGTTATACCAGTGCCACATGGACCGTTATCAAAACAGTGCGTCGTTCAATAAATCAACTTGCAACTTTGACTATAACCATAAAACACGCAGAATAATGCGCATTATTCTTAAGCGAATTAGAGATAATTCGGTCCAGACGCAAGTAAAGAAGCTACTTCGAGAACAAAGCGTTCTCGAAGCACTTGTTTGTTGAAATTCTGCCTGCGAGAAGCTCGACTGAAAACCCGCGATATTTCAGTCGAGAACAATTGACGCGAATGTCCACAGTAGTTCCGATGGAAACGCAAACAAAAGCAAAGCGTCACGTTTTTCCTCGCCGAAAGAATGAAGGAGCCTCGTGCTGGCGTGGACCTGCGATTGCCATGGCAACCGGTACGTCGAGGCGCGTGTCAACAAACCCCGTATGGGGTTTGTTCCGATTTTCCCGGCGCGAGGAAATCCGATTTCCTCCGAGGAAATTGCGACCAAAGGCTTTCAAGCAATGAATACATATGAGACCCACGTGCAACTTGTTAGCCAGGTTGATTGATTGATGCTCAAAGACGCACTGTTTTGATTGATTGATTATTGTGGTTTAACGACGCACTGCTTTGACCACTGTCCCTATACCGCTGGTCAAATGGCGTTGGTTATTGAGTGATGAAGATTAATCTAACCTCGTAAAGAAGGCAGGGGGCGGGGGGATCTCGGTGCCGGTATGTATTTTTCTTCTGTAGAAGAGCACCAAGGATATCACCGGCTTACGTCCCTTCCGAAGGACGGTACAACGCACGCAACGGGATGTATCTACAAATATTTGGTGTCGTAATGTTGATAAGGCGAATGAAATTGCTGCACTTACTTCAATCCTTTCAGCCTCTCGATAAACTGGTCATGTGTATGATGGTCACCCATCCAGTACTTGACCCGGCACAGTGTTGCTTAACGGTTAACTAGTTAGCGTGGGCCAAGGCTCGGCTACTTGTGGCCCAAATGACCCACAGGATCTTTAGGTATCAAATTTGGTCAAGTCGTCGAGGACGCTAGTGTCACATCCACGAAGCAGGGTTGCTCAATTGCAGGGACTATATTTACCAGATAGTTGGGACTTAGGACATCCCTATCTAAGCTTGTCTGTGTGGCATTTAGGCTGGAAGAGTTGGAAGAAGAGAGTGATACATTCAAATGCGTTATGCCACCAACGTTTCACAAAGTCAAGTCGAATAAAGATGAAAATAAAAGTATCTGATTTACTGTTACCACGGAGACGAGGCCTCATAACTGGTCGTAAAATTTGTAATCTGCCCTATCGTAAAAGCCCCCAGCTTCGTTGCCATCGCAACTAATCAATTATTGCTATTTGCCATGTCGTTCTTCCGCCGTTCGATCGGTCATGGCACTTCCAACTGTCTCGGACACGCAAGAATCCTCCCATTTCGGAAACAAATAATGCCCATAGTGCATGTCACGGCCTCGTCGAGCGGCCACGATAAACCCTGCAAGTTGGTCACCCCGCCACATATCGGCCTCAAAGAATAGCTTGAAGACCGGCACAAACCGGCGCATCTCACAAGCCTGTTGCCCGGCGCCTCATGCCGACGCCTTGTGCGCCGCGACGCCCGACGGTTGTACGCGGCGTCACGCGGCGCAGCAATCTGAGCCAAGGCCACATCGATCCCCCATACCCAAAACAGCCACCTTGTTTGCCTCCACACCCCCAAGCCCCCCCCCCCCTACCCCGTCATGGCCCCTTGGGAGACACGCGCCAAAATATCGCCTCGTCTTTTGTTTACCTTCTCTGCGATGTTACGCTGTCGCACTCATTTTGTTGCTCTGTCGTTATCTCTCTCTCTCACAATGTTATCGTGGTGTTTTGTGGTGTTTTGCAGTGTTTTTAGAAATGTTTATTTTTTTACTGGCTTTGGTGCCTTGAACCGTACTCTCGCTTTATAACATTTCAGAAATTTTAGACTAAATGCGCCAGCAATGGCGATTCTAATCTTTTTAATTTTTACAGTGCCATGACTGCTGGTTTTATATTAGAAGATTTGTTTTTCTTTTTTAGTAAATACCCATAAAAATGTGTCCACAAATATCCTAGTAGCTGATACGACTTCAAATCAAGCAATCAACGCACACAAATATGGGCTTCGTATTTTTAACCTTCGTGCATAAACCCCCTTCTTAAAGTTGAAGCCCAAGTTTGCGTAGCCCGAAAAATACTCCTTGTACTGCAAAGGGTGGAGAGAGCCAAAGGTTCTGTTTTTGGCCACCATAATAATTCATTTCATTCACTGTCGCTAGACGAAATAATTTCTGCTCGACTTCACGTCAGATTGAAAGTAATTCTATTCTGTTAATGCCAGCAACTTATTCCAGCGTTGCGTTATAGAATCAGTCTTAATGAAATATTGACTTTCAATGTGTAATTTCTGCCTGTGCCTATAAGGCCTGCAGCTTAGAGCCAAATTAACGTCAATCTCGTAATCGCTATAGGCATGCACTCGGATAGAATCTCGATCAATCGCAGCAGCCGCTCGCATAGAATTCCTAATCGTCGACGGAGAAAACAGAGAAACAAGGTCTGGCCCCTGGAAAGAATGCGAACACGAGTCGAGGACGGCGGTCGACGAGGAGACAGAACGTTTTGTTTTTCGTTGCCATAAAGCTGTAAGTGCTGTGCGCGTCCCCCGAGGCTTGCCATTCGGAGGGTTTCGCGGTACAAGAACACTTTCGGCTCGCTGCGGCGTCGGCGGTCACGTAAGATTGTGTTGGGATTTGCGCAGGGATGTCTGCTACCGGTTTGTGGGGTTCGCCGCCCTCCTCGCCGCCTCCAGGGACAAGAGCGACGGCCCCCTCTGTCGCCAAGACTGCCGTGCTGCGACAGTCCAGTCTCACCAAGCTTGGTGCGATGATAAACACTGCCGTCACCAGCAAACGACCCAGTGAGTGTGTCGCTCATTTACAAGTCTTTTAGAAGGTGATGTCATGCTAATAGTCCCGTGTAAATGGTAATTACGCTCTAGTTTTGATAGAAAATTTCTCGAAAATAATGATAATGGCTTGTTTGTCACAATTTTGACGTTTCGATCAAAACAAAATGTGCGCGCAGAGCCAGAGATGCCTCCTAGTAGCCATAAAAGGAACTAAGCTAGGTTTGTATTGTCACCGCTAGTCGCGACTTAACAGGCGCAATGGACTCGTGAGTGCCGCCATTGTACCCGGATGAAACTGTTGAAATGTGACAAATCTTCGATCATCGGCCTCCCCTTTGAAGTATTCGTCCCAAACTGTTGACGCTTGTCGCGTTGAAAATACAGTGCAGCTTAGAGAATCACCCCCGGACGCGCGATGGCCGGTAAGTACCTTAGTTCGGTCGTCCTAACTAGGATGTTACTGCAGCTGTCTCTCGGTGGTTTTTCGATACCGTTTGTTGATGTCGCGGTATTTTTGTGCCGAATGATCCGACTCTGTTTCAGTTGTCAACGACAGGATCATTTTCACCATAAAACCGGGCTAATATTTGTTGTATTCCTTTGCAGGCCCCGGTGAGACGCAATGGTGTTTCTCCCAAGTGAAGGGAACGCTAGACGACGATGTGACAGAAGGTAGGTAGGCGGGCAACCTCATTCCCTATTTATCTCCTGCTTTTCGTTAGCTTATCTTTATATTATTTTTTATCAAACTATCTTGCCTTTCGCTTTTAGTACACTGATTGACAGGATCAGCGATTTGTCGAAAATGGGATGGGCTGACAAGCCTAAAGGGGACCCTCTAAAATGGTGTTTGACATTTGATTGATGCTTTGGGAGAGATAATTGTTTCGCAAGTGACAGGGAACTGTCATAAATCTCCAGTCGTTATCAGCGAGAATTTTAACAGTAACCGACGAGCTTTGCTGAACTGAATCTATTTTTTCATGTTTTCCCAGCGGACATAATCTCCTGTGTGGAATTCAACCACGACGGTGACCTACTAGCCACTGGCGATAAAGGCGGTCGAGTAGTTATCTTTCAGAGAGATCCAATTGTGAGTATACCTTGTAATGTTTCCTTATTTGAGATGTAAAATTGATGACAGCAATATCATTAGCAACTGCATACTAGTCCATATGAACATGGCCTTTGACCTAGGTGCAATGAGTTGCTGTTTTGTTCATTCTATGTTACTTCTGCCCACTTAATTCTATCATTTTCAACTTTTTATAGTCTCTGAATGTTTCTACCAGGTGCTGTCAGTTCTTTCATTTCAGTTCACTATCTTTAGCATACAGTTGTTAATTTCATCTTGTTGTGAACAGGCTGATATTTTATGAGATGACTTATCTCCCCATCAAAGTGATTGTCAGTGGTCTGACTTGTTTTCTGATTTATCTTTTATTACATTGCAGAGTAAAACTTCCATTCCACGGCGAGGCGAGTATAACGTATATTCGACCTTCCAAAGTCACGAACCTGAGTTCGACTACCTTAAAAGTCTGGAGATAGAAGAAAAAATCAATAAGATTCGATGGCTCAAGAGAAAAAACCAAGCTCATTTCCTACTTTCTACCAATGGTAAGTAGTACTAGCTACTGGACTTTGCTGGCCTTTTGATGCTGGAAATTGCTTTGTAAAATTGTATTGCACTGGTATTTGGGTACTCATATGAAATCACTCGATTTTAATTATTTTTGGCAATGATGCGACTCGGATTTTGATGACATTTGGTGCACTTGTTAAGAATATGGATTAAGCCACTAGATTTATTTTTGTATTTTTTTTTACCAAAAAGGTTCAAAAGTTACAGGGGGTGGATAATGGGGTAATTTTACCTCACTTCACGTGCATCGACGTCCCTTTTCCTTACTATCTCAGGTTGTATGGGAGTCACAGAGTTCTAGCAGAGCTTAAATGAAAGCTAATGTCATGCTCTGTCTGAATATATTAGAACTTGTGACATACTCTGGGCAACTATTTAATTTTTATTTTCTACATTTACATTTTCCAAAATGCCTCTTAAAAACCCCCTTCCCTCTCTGGTTTGTCTGACAACAATGTTAATGTTGACAACAAATACATTGTTACTTGTGCCAAAAGTTAAGATTGGCCTTCCACCAGTTTCCTAGGAAAAAAATATTTTGTAAGTAATGTTGATTTTATGTCGCAAACAAATCTTGGTCCATCTCAGATCTGTTATAAAGCTAAATAAATATAATGGTTAATTATCATATAATTCTATACCAGTAATTAGATAAGTAATAAGATTGTTGATTATTCTGCATGGCATTCAATTTTTACCGCTTAAAGACGCATGTTTGGTAAGCGCTAGCGCTGCCTGGCTGGTGCCTGCAGCTGACACCATGTATGTTTGACCGGTTTCTGTATTGGGATCAGGCAGTGATAAAACATAATCAGATGCCACAGGTAGCTTGTCTGGCTTGCTGGTGCCTGGTGTATTAAATACCTACTGTTTTTAAGTTACTTCCCCACCCACACCCAAGAAGCACACTTTAAATAACAGTTAAAGACAAGAGGTTAATGTAAGTTAAGATTTCCCCTGGTTCTGGATGAAAATTAATGATTCCTACCTTAAAGGTTACATGGTTACCCTTTAAGGTTAATTTGGGTTTGCCCTTCCATTCAAAAACCTTCTGCTCATGATATAGCATGTTTGATCTGGCTGCTGAGTTGGAGTATGCTTTGTCTCAAGCTCACCTGATCCATCTAATCAATCTTCTGAATACAGATACTTACTTACCTACCTTTCTAACTAGTTCCCTTTGGTTTTTAAATGATCCCATATAAGTAGGATTGTAAATACTTAAAAGGCTAGGAAGAGAACTCAAATTTGTTTCTTTTCAGTGGAACGTTATTTTTCTTTTGTACTTATTTTTGGTTTTTCTGCCATGTAAAAGTTTTTTTGTGTGAAAAAAGTATTCCCAAGAACTAAAAGGATGCAAATATTTATAATACTTTCAAGATCAGAACCCCCAACAAAAATGGCCAACGCAAAGCCATATTGTCAATCTTTTATGGGCGAATGTTGCTGATAAAAATTTTGCCGACAATTAAACAACAGTTTAAATAGACAATACATTTTTCCCAGAGTGTCTAAACTCTAAACCTACAATTTTTTGTGTCAAATGCAAGGTTAATTCTGAAGCACTACCCGAAAGATCTTGATCCGGTGTGCCCCACCATATCCGACATCCAAACTTCCTGCTCCGATGTGCAAGATACTTAGTTGTCTAATACTGCTTGTTGTTTGGCCTCAGACAAGACCATCAAGTTGTGGAAGGTCTCCGAGCGCGACCGCCGGGTCGAGGGCTACAACACTAAAGAGGATGGCGGTGCGATTCGCGACCGACAAAGCATCACCGGACTTAGGTTGCCTGTTGTTAAGCCCATGGAGCTCATGGTGGAAGCCTCCCCCAGGTAAGTGCTCGAGAAGATTGGTTGCCTATTGTCAAATCCATGGAGCTCATGATGGAATTCTCTAGATCGTTGTATAGTCGGAAAAATTCTTACAAATGCTCGATAAACTAAACATTGGCTCGACGCTTTTAAGCAAAAGCAAAATGGCAGATATCAGTAGAGGTGATTTTTAGTCTTTTTAAAGTTTGAATTTTGCCTCCATGTCTCCCTTAACAGACTGGTGGCTCCTCTGCCAGAAAAAGAATGTTTTCTCATTGAACTGAAGCAACGTTTTTTTTTTCTTTTGCAGACGCATATTTGCCAATGCGCACACGTATCACATCAACTCAATATCGGTCAACTCGGACCAAGAGACGTACCTCAGTGCCGACGATCTGCGCATCAACCTGTGGCACCTCGAGATTACCGACCAGAGCTTCAGTATCCTTGTCTTGCTGACCTAATATTGGATTCATTGTGTTGTCTGATTGGAGAATGGATGCACTTGAAAGTGGTTTCTGAATAATTTTGTTAAGAGCACTCAAAGGCTTAGTGAAGAAACATGAGGAACAATGAGAGAGAGTGCTTCATACTGGAGACTCGAAATTTAAAAGGCGTTGGTTTGCACTCTTGATGTTTGATAGCTTCGGCTATCAAGTCAAGATATCGGAAGTCGAGACTGGAATAGGTGGAATAGGTGGAAACTGCCCTCATGATTTGCTATCACATGGATCTTCTGTGGACGATTGATTGAGTCAGGCTTTCTAACTTTTTTGAGATTAGAGTATGAGGAGCTTGTAATAAAATGGTGAGGATTGTCAGATTCAATATCGCTGCTATTTCTAGCTAATATTGAGCGTACGTGCTAGTTTTTTTTTCTTTTGATGTTGTGTGTATTGATGCCCTTTGTTTCTTATGGCAACATTGCCAACCGATTGATAAATTGTGTTCAGGAACTTGGACTGTATTTGTGTAGAATTAACGGCCAGTCAGAAAACGGAGTTGATAAATGAAACTCGAGTGAAACTTTGAGTGTAAGCCGTTGGTTTGATTCTCAAAATTCTCTCAACGTAATAATTTTGCACACGCTCTCGAGAAAACCTACCCAAACTAAAAAAGAAAAGTGCGTTCATAACTGGACCGTGTTGTCTGATCTCGTTTGAGACTGGAGCGTCTTGTCCCGTGTCAGATCTTTGGGTTCCTTGACTGCGGCCGTCAGACATTGTCGACATCAAGCCGACCAATATGGAGGAGTTGACGGAGGTGATAACGGCTGCCGAGTTCCACCCGGTAGAGTGCAACCTGTTTGTCTACTCGAGCTCGAAGGGGACGATTCGGCTGTGTGATATGCGCGCCGCTGCGCTCTGCGATCGGCACTCGAAGCGTGAGTTGTCCAGCACATGAGTGCCATTTCATTGATGTGAATAGGGTGCAAAGAGACAGGATATTTGTTTTGGTGAAGAAGGAGAGCAACTTACCGGAGAAGAAAGTTGGTGTCGCGTGGTGCACTTGTCAAGAAATTTTTAGAATTTCTGAGAATTTTGATGTTTTGGCAAGTAGCCTGAACATTGTTGGAGATGTTCTCACACCAATATTTCTTTGTTGTATTATATGGAAAGATAGAAAAAGGGGGAGGTCTCCTTTTTGTTAGGATCTGAAAGTCTTGGATTTGGAGTTTTGGATTCTTTAAATTAAATTGGAACGAGTTATTTTTAAAATTCATTTTAAAATTACGTTATATGAATGTCGAGGTAGTTATTGTGGAAATGCATAGCATTTTCTGAGCAAAATTTTTTCTACAACCACCATCTATGTAACTATTTGACTTAGAATCCAAATTATTCTGTGTTTAAGGCCAGAATCTGCTGGTCTGATAGTTTGAAACTGAAAAAAATACTTCTTTTGTTTTGAGAGTTAAGAAATTGTCCCTAAGTGTAATTCATGAATGAAGTGAAGTAAACATATGTTTAAAAGTCACATTCTCTGTGATGTGATTCACACTAGTGATAAAATCGAGGGCCAATAACCTACGAGTTTCTTATCATAACGTCCTCCACGCTGTACTAGGTTGTAAACGCGCAATCTCTTGCTGCTTCCTGGCGCCAACGTTTAACAGGAGTTTAATGGCCCGCGAAATGCCCTTTCTACTGGCCATCTGCTTTCTGAGGCAAACAAACTGCCGAGAACATAATAATTTTAAAGCTTCTGAGCAATATTTAAATTTACTGGCCACTTCATGACCAGGCTGATAAATTTTTAAACCAATTTTACAAGCGTTGCTTGGTGCCTTTCTGGTTGTTGGTGTAATATGGAGGAAATATGCTCGCAAAGGATTGGTAATGTATTTTTATATAGTAGTAAAGTGCTTTTTTTTTATTCCTGCACTCTTGATTGTTTGCAGTTTTTGAGGAGCCAGAAGATCCTACCAACCGCAGCTTCTTCTCGGAGATTATCTCGAGCATATCTGACGTGAAGCTTTCCAACTCGGGTCGCTACATGATCTCCCGGGACTACCTCTCCGTCAAGGTAACATTTAATTTGATACGCCAAAAATCACTAAGTGGAGTTTATTAGAACCACTTAGTTCTGAAAGGGAACTTTTTATCTTTTTGCCTTGCCAATCGACTGCTCGATACCGACCTGACCTAACTTTGTTGCGGCCCGACAGGTGTGGGACCTCCACATGGAAAGCAAACCCATCGAGTCGTACCCCGTGCACGAGTACCTCCGCTCGAAGCTGTGCTCGCTCTACGAGAACGACTGTATCTTCGACAAGTTTGAGTGCTGCTGGAACGGCACCGACTCGGCCATCATGACCGGCTCATACAACAACTTCTTCCGGATGTTTGACCGTGGCTCGAAGCGGGACGCCACGCTCGAGGCCTCGAAGACTATCGCCAAGCCCAAGACCATACTCAAGCCGCGCAAGGTAGCCTGCTTGCTTTGTGATGCTGCAACCCTACCTTTCATCCGATCACAGAAAGAAGATTTGCATTTTTTAAGTAGACCCACCACTGAGAGCTGCTAGGGATAAGCGTTAAACCACTTAGCAGATTTTGGTCTGTCTGAAGGTCTGAAACATAAGCTCTTTTCAATGGGTGCTCTGAGAAGTTATAAATAATAATAGTAATATACTCTCCTAGGTGAAAAATTCAGAAAGGTTCCTTAACCACTTCCAACCATTATTTATTCTTAGGCTAGACAACGAAGATTTAAAAAAAAGTGCGATTGGCTTCTGATTGGAAAGGCTGGATTTCATTTTCACATGCTTAGATCACACGATATAATTCATGGATCGAAGCGCCGTGAATTGGAAACAATGGTGGTAAAATATCTCTGCCTGTGTATGGGCTCAAATGAATGACTTGTGTAGCCTACGTAGGTGCAATTCACTCTAAACGAGTGTCAATACCCTCCACACTTTATCTGACTGGACAATCAAAGCGTAGTGGCCTAGTTTCTTTATCAGACAGGCTTATCTAAGCTAGCTGTGTGATGCAATGTTTCTTCCTCACTGCGGATATTTCAGTAAATCGCTAGTACAGCGTATCGCTCTCCCATTATGATGCGGACTGCCCCCATAACTGGCTGAGATATATTATTTAAATTGCACTTGCTTGCAGTGAATGGGCAGAGTATTTAGTTATTATTATTTACCCTTTTTTGAACCCCAATTTTCAGAGGTTACCAATGTTCAGACTCAGAGTAATAAAAAGTGACCACTGGCTGGCCGTTTTAAATTATTTGGTCCTCTGAGAATCGTCAAGGATTGTCTTGTGATTTGGTAATGGAGCATAGCACAATTTTTAGATGATTTTTAAGAAATTTTGAGAACTTTCGGACACGGAAATAGTGTTTGGCAGAAAATGTTGAGAAATATTTGCCTTTTTAGTTGATAAGTGGAAAGTGGACTGGAGCTAGCAATAGTTAGTTTTTTAGGCTAACTGCTGTTACAACCAAATTGGCTGTCTACAAGAGCAAGGTCTCTCACTACACCAGTTCTGTTTCCAACTCTGGATTATATTTTTTCAGTGGAAAGGAAGCCTTTTAGCTAATTTGGTGTCAAAACTGGCAAGGGGTTTGATTCCTAGGAGAATTGAAGATTAATGGCTCGCGGTTGTGTGCTTGCAGGTGTGCACGGGCGGGAAGCGCAAGAAGGACGACATCTCGGTCGACTGCCTCGACTTCAACAAGAAGATCCTTCACACGGCATGGCACCCCACGGAGAACGTCATCGCCGTTGCCGCCACCAACAACCTGTTCCTCTTCCAAGATAAGTTCTAGCCGCCGCCAAGCCTTACTCAGATCTGACGTCGCCCATCGCATACATAACCCCAGAAACGTGCGACTGGGGCAACGACCGCCGCGGGATTTTCAGTGGCCTGTCATCACTGGCGCAAACGTAATCCCAAAAACGTTCGGCTAGCTCGACTTTTGCCGGCGGCAACTGGCTGGCGAGCTGCTTGGCTCGGACCTTGAGCCTTCTCTGTATGTGCACTATTCGTAGGAGGTTGACATCGAAATCTACAATTGGAAGGAAGGAACTAGCTCTGGGAGGCTCGTCGGACTGTTGTAGTTGATGAAAGTGTCGTTAGATCTCGTGGTGAACTTTTTCACCAGGAGCCTAAATCTGAAAACCAAGTGGTCATGATTGTCGAGGTGTCACCCGAGGCAACCTTTCGTTGAGCGTTTTGATAGTGACTTGCAAGCAACAGGAAAAAAGGTCACCGTCATTTAAAAATCCCAGCGTTGCGGCCGGCTTAAAAATAGTGTAGGCTACGTACTGATTTGCTCACATGCTTCATCGGCTGCTCTTTATTTTGCTGAAAGTTTTCACGATGCCGAATCTGTTTTCAATCCGGTCCGCACGTTGCAAACTACCGACGGCAGCCAATTTACAAGCATTACTTTCACGTACTGCAAAACGTACGACAGAAGCTCGGAAACGAGGGCCTGAACCTGAAACAGGGTGGAAGCTATCTGGAAGCGTTCGCTTACTTCCTGGCCTTGATGATGTAAAGCGAGGGCGCGGCTTTACCTGCGAGATTCAATTGGATTTGTTTGATTTGTCTCGTCTTGAGTGGAGAAACGGGTTTGTTTGCTGCCGGTCTCGGAGCCTCTGCGGCCGAATGGAACGAGAGCCGATGTACGAAGAAAGGTGCATCATGGTTTAATGTTTCAGTTGCTGTCTTCAAAGGGGGCTACGTTTGCCCTCAGCACGTTGCGAGCTTCTTGGTTGCACCGTTGGTAGAAAGCCCTGCCATGGGGCCAGTTTCTTAGAAGTGTGTTGATCAACGTTTGCAAGGTCGATGCAGAGACTGAGGGCGAAGAAGCATGCTGTTTGTTTTGTTGTTATAACGACCACGATTCAATAGCTAAAAACGCGATGCTCGTGGGTGAAACGGTGGAACCCACGGATTTGAGAGGCCAAGAGGCAGGATCGATTGAAACACGGCATCAGATGAGGGAACCCGAGACGGCGAAGCAAACGCAAGACAGCATCACGCAAGAATCGGAGCCCAGTGATTGGACAATGCCCTGCACGCAAGGACGATAAGTCTTTATGATATTTTTTTAGGACTATACAGTTAGCGCACGCACGCGTGCTCGTGTGAAGTGCGCCGCTAATAACCGCCATGCCATACGAAGACGGAGCCGCGCTCGGCAAAACGTCAACGACGACGTTTTTAGTTGTTTTTTTAAGACACGACAGATTAATTGCGCCGCCGCGTAGCTTTTTTCCTCTTTGCAAGCGACCGGATTGGTCGGCATTCGATGGAGCTACTTATTTATTGGTTTGTTTCGACGTCTTGTCGGGCGGCAAACGAATGGAGCAATAAACGAACGTGTGCTGGAATTGAGGAGTGTCGTAGAGTTGTGATTTAACCTTCTCCTTTTCCCGAGGTAAATTTTCAGTTATCCACAGAAAGAGGTGGTTCAATGTGAGAATAGACAACTTTAAATATATATTTTTTTTTCTTCAAAATTAATTTTTCAATCCTATGTTGTATTTTTAGTGCTGTTTCAAGAGCAGGGTAGCAAAGTGTTAATAAGAAATAAACAAAGGGTACCGTTATGAGACCAAAATGTTCAGTTCAATGAATGTACATCTGAATTACAATGTTCATCGAACTGGAACTGGCGTCTGATGTGGAATTTCATTGTGGGCTGAATTAGTTTGGAGAAAAATGTGGTCTTTATTTATAGTATACAGGACTTGATGCATGTATGATCGAGGTTCTAACAAAGTTGATAGTCAAATGGGCGGTTCAGCATTTCAGTTTGCGTGAAACACATGCAAACCCTGAAAGCTCAATGATTGATGATATAAAAATGGCGGGCTGAGCGGTGCCTGATGTAAAATTGTCGGGCCTTTTTGGAGCTTTCTCGGCCTTGTAGATTTCTTCGTGCGATTTCATATGCTTGAAGGGTTAGGGGCATTTGAAGCGTATTGTCGACTTTCACGCTTGCCAGCTGTAAATAAGCCCTTGTTCCCATCCGACTATAAGTTAACTTAGGACCTGAGGAGGGTATGTACCAAATTTTAAAAGTGACAGTTCGTGTCTACCATGGATGAAAGTCATCTTTGGAAGAAATATAAGTTATTCCTCGACTGGCTGTTGGTTAATTCGCTGGTTAACTGTATCATGTCGTACCCTTAAAGTTCTAGCTTACTGATTAGTGATTAGGCACAGACCGCAAGGGCGGGTAAAATGCATCTTATCCAAATCAGCGTTTCAACAAAATGGTGTTTTATTCTTTCTACAGAGGGTGTACTTTGTTATTCACTGTAAACTACCATCAATTCATCTACCGGTTGCAAAAGCGCCATTAATAGGGATTGAGCACGTGGTATTTGATCCCCACGCGGGGCTTTGGTTTCTTCTGTGACTGGTAGGTGTCTCTAGGTGGCCTCGTTGTGACTGGCTTGGTTGTCGCGATTACCGCTAGGTGCTTTAATAATGCAATCAGTGGGGTCTCTGCTATCTCTCAAACAAATTTGGTTGGTACTAGTTATTATTTTTTAACTTGTGATAAAATAGGGATGGAAAAAATAACCCTACATTCTTTACATAGGCCGCGTCCGAAAATCCTTTCTCCTATGCAGAGATTTTGAGCTTTTTCTTGAGTTAAAATTCACACTTTGAACACGCTTGCACTACATTTGCTTCAAGACCCAACAAAGATATTCTAAGCATGTATGCACATACACATCTCTCGATTGCTTGGTTTAGGTTTTAATTCTCGTTGCTTTGGAATGATACTCGTTCTGGTATCGTTGGACCAAGACCAAGATCTCCCGCCAACAGATTTTCATAAAAAAAAAGTCCTAACTTCACTCGTAACATTAATTTTGGCAAAAGTGCTCACACATTTTGTTAAATCAGGGTTCGTTAATCGGCGACATCTGTGGCCTCCCGAGAGGAGATATCCAAGGGTCGGTTACCGATTCGACCACATATCTTCCGTTTACAGCACTCGTTAGGTACACTTGACAGATTGAAAGAGGAAAAAACAAAAGCCCGCGCAGACTTTTATAGTATCGGTATGCCATGTCCCGACTACGAATTAGCATTAGGCAAACACGAATAAATTGGCCAGTCACATTTTACGACTTCGATCCCAGGTACAGCGCGTCCCAAAATCTGAAGTGCATCGATATCTAGCAATCGAATTGTTCACGCATTTGCCGAAGTTAATATTGAAATGTGTTAACTTAAGGTTTTATTTTTTTATTGATTTGGCTGCGTTGTCGAATGTATCCTTTCACTGAGAGAAACCACAATACGTTTTGTTGTTGTTGTTTTTGTAAAAATCACTGGTTTACCTGATGTAAAGAGATGGGGGTAGGTACACGAGTTGTCAACACAGCTTTAAAACAGGTTGAAATGTTTTATTATTACCGTCGCAAAAATTGATGCCCAAACGGGGATGACCCGTTTGGGCATCAATTTTTGAGACGGTTATAGTGTTGATAATAATAAAATACCCCGCGCATTGCAAGCGTTTGCAATTTAAATAAGATTTCATCCTAAAGTTGAAAAGTTGTCACCTGACAAGCTAAACACGAATCGAACACTTGATAAATTGAAAACTTAACACAACTTAGTTTTTGGGATACACCATATCTGCCCGTTTCTATAACCAGCTTTAACAACGTTGTACCGGCAACATCACACCTATGAACAGAATAATAATGTTGTGACGATAACAAACGCACGCGCGTCGAACGTTTGTTGACGCGGCGATCAATTAGTTTACGATTGTGTTGCCAATTGTTATGATAAGTTTGTTGTCTCTATTTCATTTTGATCTGTGACGGCCGATTGATGTGTTTTATGTCTACATACACCAAACGGTTAGATGATCATGAATCAATTGATGTCCACCATGGCAAGCGCGATACAATAGACCGACAGTCAGTCATTTGAATTGGACGATAATGACGCCTTGCTAATTGCCTTATAGCTAATCGTTTCAGCAACGTGATGGGCGACCAATAACGAGACTGCAATAATCTTGTCGTAATTACCCCTTATAAACAATGCGGGCACCTATTATTCTAGTTTTATTTACCTTTAATTTTATAGTTCTCTGTAGTTTTTGCCAGTAAAACAAAGTTTAATCTAAACTTAATTATCTTCTTAGGACGCATCGCATTGCTTTACCATTAATGACATGTTACAAGAGAAGATGATGATCGCATAAGAGAGCCAATTAAATAATATTACCCGTACGTGGCCGTATAGGTGGGTTCTCCTAATGTAAATAGGTTTTAAAAGTCGCCACACGAGAGCGGTGGCAATTTACGGCGAGCTAATTTCAACTTTTAACAACAGACTATCTCATAATAAGTTGTCCGTGCCCGTTCTTTTCAGATCATGGACATTCATTTAGCTCATACCTACACAAGGCATGGCATTTATAAGCTATCCAAACTTTAATACGCGAGAAGCATAAAACGCCATACCCTGCTCAGAGACACAAACTACCTCTCTCAAGCCGTTCGCTTTTATACATACTGTATAATATAGAATTAGCGCTGTCCCACTCTATTATTGTCAGTTATTTTCTCATTTCATTTTCTAAAAGTCGTTTATAAAATCAATTACCTCTTTAATTCTTCTACTAACTGACAGCTATATGATCTTATTATTATGAATGCCGGTTATAGTGGCAAGCCAGCACGTACCCCACCCTTATACAGAGGATTATAATACAGTTTGTTCAGCACAGGGACCCAACAATAACACCGCCCCAACCCACACCAGTCACGGCAGCCTGGATAATAATAACAATAACGATAATGCAACAAACGAGGCAGACAATTGAACGAGTCGAATTTAATTTCACACTGGCTCGAGCCACTTGGATCCGCGCGAGCATGGCATCTGCGATCTACCCCCCACCCCCATGACATCGCTACCCTTGTCGGCGCGGTCCAATCAGATCGCAGCATCCGCCACCCCTTCGCGGCTGCCCCCTAGAGTCAAGGCATAAACCACTGGGTCTGGTAGATTACGGGTGATAGCACGCTAGACAAGCCGAGAGACCAGCAGGCTTAATCACATTAGATACACCATGGGCATCCCGGGACCGGCCCGGCTAAAAGGGTGTTATTCTCGTGATAAATTACACAGCGTTTCGACCATTATGCCCGGCAAAAGGTGTTCCACCAACATCTTTACCTTTCTTGCCTTGTTATTACATTATGATGCTGGTCTTTATCCGTGCGCTGTCACTCGGGACTGCTTTATAAGCGAGCGCGCCAAGCTATTATCCGTGAGGGTAGCAGGGATCTGTTAGCGCCGATCTGTACGAATACACTGCTGGACCATTTTCACGCAAAGCACACAAGCTCCGAGTGTTATTTTTCCATTAAACCAGCGCGAGATGGCCCGTGAAAATGGCATGGGGTAGATCGATTTGCACAGGCGCGCCCGCGGGGTCGTATGCATTGTGCCCCATAATGCCGTGGCTTCGGGGCGCCCCCTCCCCCTCCCCATCCTGTCCCACCATGACCGACGACTCAATAGGCGAACTAATTTTCAAAAGTAGGCGGCCGGTCGGGCATCGATCTGGTCGTGGAATTGGCTTGTAATGTGTCCCATCGGTCGGTCGAGTCACGGCTTTGTGCAAAACTATAAACTAGGTTTTGTGCTCTGGCTTTTGTATGGGAGCAAAGTGGCGTTAATGTCGAGCCCGGTCGTCAGTGCCGAGTCAATCGTGCGGAAGTTTTGATAGACTCCGACTTGCAGCGAGTATGCATGGACCTTTGACCAGGACAATTGCCGTTGCGCACGCAACACCGGGCCGAACAATTGAAATGCTGCGAGATGCGAGTCCATTATCATATGCGTGCTTGAGTATCTTGTATGCAGTGGAACTATATGACTAGTTTTAGCCGTTTGTTTGTCGCAGCATCCAAATGGCTGTTGTTATCTCACGGCCGGCTGGACCCCACTGAGATCATATGGGCGGTGCACGCACGGGACATTCCACACAAAAATATATATCTCTCTATATAGCTGTCAGATTGTCATGTTTTTTTGCTCGTGACCCGTTTTCCGGGAAAAGGTGCACACTTTAACGAGCGATTAACGCTAACGCGATTCACCGAGATTCGTCGAGCAAGTTTACGACGGTCGGTCGGCCCATGGGTCGGTTCCGTATGGGACGGGGCATTCCGATTCGCTGTTAATGGGCGTCGTAAAGCGCTTTGCCGGCGTGTCAACGGTTTTATGACGGGTATCGCGGCGCAATGTTGGTGCACCTTATTACGACACGGGCCCACGGATCGCGCCGCAAGCTGGGGCTGTTTTCACAAAAGGGTGCGCTTTTTCAAAATGATCTACGAATAAAAGCTTGGCTAACGAATATCAAATAAAATCCTGTATTCTAAAAGAGGTCGTAAATGATTGTATACAATTTTATTTGTACCTAATATACCATCATAAATAACAACAATAATAATTATCCATATAGCATCAGAAATAAATTAAACCGTAAAATGCAATCCTGGAAAATAACTGTTAGAACATTAGTACAAAACTAAAACCAACGTAAATTACTAAATTTATAATTTTTTGTAAAACAAGTTTTGTTTCCCGTATTTCGACAGCAGTTAGCTTTTAATAGTTGCTCTGAACTCCACCAGCAACGCAATATAAATCTTCACCGTCCGTTCGTTTTGTAGCAACACAGTACTTAGGGGCGGTCTCCTCGAGGGTGGTATCATCACGGTGCAAAGAACCCTTGCACTTTGCTACCACGGTAAACCACCCGGCCGGCAGTTAGCCGTAAGGTCCGAAGCCAGTACCCTGGGGCACCCCTTTACACACCCCCCGAGCATGGTATTGCGATTACTGGTCTGGGGGGAGAGGCGATCTGCCCACGACGCCCTGGGGTACCCGTCGTCCCGGGAGGCGGCGAAACAGTGCCTGCTTAATCGGCCTCCCCGTTGCGCATTTGCATGCGAGGCTGACCACGGACATGTGCTCTGCGTTTCTGGTATAATTGTACTATGAACTATATAAATACACTATAGCCCTAAAGTGGAAATTGTGTATTGCGGAAAGATAAATGACGGCGTTTGGCTTTTTCAGCCACTTCGAGCACGGATTGGGGTTGAGGGGTGAATTACTATACGTTTTTTTATTTGTTTTAATTAATTTTTCTGGTTTTGGCAAACCACAGAAGCTCCAAATCTCTTTGAGTCATATTATTACAATTTCGTGTTTAGGTTTACTATTTCGTGCGTAGATATTTCTATTTCCTACACATTTGACGAATGTACATGCACATTTCTTGACCAATCCACCATTTCTCCACTCTTCATTGTCCTCCTTTTGCCTTCCTTTCATTCCACAGATTTTTTTCTCACACCTAATAAAGATCCAACTTAAACAGCCCATTGGATTCCTTTGCTTCAAAGTTTGCCCACGAGATTTCGCCGAATTGCCAGGCATTTAGAGGGCAGTGAGTTAGAAAACGACTGTTATCAAGACTCGAATAAAACGAGACAATCGGGTCCACGCACAGGCGCCGTGCGACCTTTACAAAACACAAAGTCACTGCCCCTCAGAGTGACAATGCAGCCCCCAAACCTCTTTGGCCTGGTCCGTTCGGCTCTAACAGCCGTAGACGACAATTTGATTGACTTTTTAGTGTGCACCTCTCTTTTGTCCCCGCAGTGTAGGGAAGCTGAGAAGCCAGGTGAAGTCATGGCAGGCAGAGGGCCGTGGTATGCGCGGTAGTGGCTGACCGGGCCGTGCGAGGTGGCCATCTTGGATATAAGACATGGCTTGATGGAGATACTGCGTTAGAGTCTCATGCATTTTTAGGATTGCCCTGTATGTTGTTAAATATGGATGAAAAAGTTTCAAATTATCAACAGCGGCTGGCCAACCTATCTCTTTTGACAAGGTTTTAATCTGTTTTTGGAAGTCGCAAGTTGATTTTTTTAATTGGATGTGAATACGCCACAGCTTCGATTCTGTTATTTTACCTTCTGTAGTTCGAGTTTGAAAGTTCTAATGTCAGGAACTAATTCAAATGGTTGGTGTCAGTTCCTTGCAAGAACAGCTTGCAAGAACAGTCACAACCCCTGGTACGGCAATATGTATTCGGTGTAGTCGGCCACTCCTTGCGACATCTAGGCCCTCTTACGGTTGACATAAGCGAGAAACGATCGAGTGCCGAGAGTCTATGAAGCCGTGTCACTGTGCTATACTGGCGAGGGGTGAGGGGGGGAGGGGTGCACGACGGGGTGCCCGGCCCCCTCGATTACCAGAGAGTGAGACGCTTTATTCCACGGGACCTGAGTCCATTGTGTGCCAGCAGCAGAAGCGATAGCTTTCCCGAACCTACGGGCCAGAACAGAGAGAGGCTATCTTGGTCCAATGGTCGCCATATTAGCACCAAACACTACCATAGCAACACAAGCTCAACTTTTGCACCACAATTAATAAGAAGATTGACATCGCATTAAATTATCGAGCTGTATACTGTTATGCTGAAATAGTCTTTCCAAAATAACATTGATAGTCATTTTGAATGGTCCACTCCCTGCCCGTACACAGGTCTCAACTGTGACCCGAACCCACTGGGCCGGGGACAACAAAATCAACCAATCCCACGGGACAATTATTAGCTGCAAATGGCTGCTAGTTACACCATGTGATGGTCGTCTGTCACGGCCTTTCAAACCAGACAATGCAGACAAGGATGCAATGTAGCTATCAATGCTGCTAGAGGACTCTATTATAACAGGCCGTGGCTTGACATCGGCTAGGGTTTATGGCTGTGCATTTTGAAATAATTTATCACCTCATACAACTACACATCCATGGTGTTTATAACGGCGGGAACGACATGTGTCGCAAGATTTAGTAACAAATTAGTTTTATTGTAAAGTGTAGTCATATTTCTATGCGGTGTAGAATCGAGTTGGGATGCATGTGAATTAGGTTTTTGGTTTTTGTAGAGGGGTAGCTTCGTTAAAAGAGTCATAATCACCTATCATGGGGCCTCTGTGTCGTCCTGTTTGCCCTGTTTTATAAATGTTAAAATCGGATTCTTCCTCTCAGGTGCAGAAAGCTACTCTGAATGTTTACACCCATGCTTGCACCCACTGGCAACTTTTACTTGGTGGTCCAATTAAGTAATTTAAATAATTAAGTATACTGATTGCAAAGTATGATACAGTGTGTCTATTGCTTTCTGATTTCTATCGCAACATTTTATCTGATGGCAATGTAATAATTTAGCAATTTAGCTTTTAATTATTGACTTCTGCTTGTCCACTCATATGATTCTATACTTAATTTGATTTTCTTTAATCTGTTCAATTTGCTATCCGTGAAAAAAATCACCGTCATTTTAAATTGTTTAGTTGTAAAACAAGATGCAGTAAGTACAGCAGCCATGTGGCTCTAAAAAATGCATCTCGAGTGCGTAGAAATGCATTCGTTCCTTTGTTTGTTTGTTGTATTGTTGTCCCAGATTGGTTACATAGAAAATTGGGTGAGTCACATACTTGTTTGAAAATCAATCAATCGAAGTCATGTAGCCTCTAATAATGGTTAGGGAAACAAGTTGATTTTCAACGGGAAGACTCGAAAATTAAATGTCATGCACAATAACAAATTGTTTAATAAGATAAACGCGGTTGTAACCTAACCTTTAAACGATAGATTTTGTTGATACGCAGCCATTTTCAATTTTATAAGGCTATCAAGGAATGTATTAGTTAGGCGAACGGTTTGGCGTGTTGGAAACACCGGTTCTCATGCGATCACCGAAGTTAAGCGACACTGCGCTGAGTCAGGTATTGGATGGGTGACCATCATACACATGACCAGTTCTGTTTGGGAGAGAGGTTGGAGGGATGAAAGTTAGTTCAACAACTTTACTCCCCTTGCCTATCGACCTCTCGGCATGGACGGCATGGATTTGTGGAGGAATCCTAGTGTTTGAGTTATACTGTCCTTCAGAAGGGACGTTAAGGCGGTGGTCCCCTTGGTGCTGTTCGACAGGAGTAGGCTACGTTCCGGCACCGGGTTTCTCCTCCTCCCTTCTAGGCTAGGTTAGGTTCATCATCATCCTCATCATCAACGTCGTATTCACCTACGCTGTTAGACCAGTGCCGCATGGCCAGTTGTCAAAAAAACGCGTCGTTAAACACCACAAATCAATCAATCATTGAATTAGAGATGTTGTATGGTATAGCATGTGTAATTCAATATTTATATAGATGGAAATAATAAAATATGATTAAAGTACGTACAAGGTCAGAGATTATCAGTGATAATAAATTTCAATAACTTGAGCTACCGAGTCAGGCCTGAATGCTGTAAATGAATGCATTTGGGTTATTTGTGGCAGGGCGTGGTGTGTAATTGGAGGTATGAGTCACAATATGTTAATAGCCGGGGCTTTGTGAAACTCTGTGAGTCAGGGTGGTTTCCTAATAGAACTTCAGTACGTATTCTACCTAACTTTAGTCTGCTCGGGCGAAAACGTATTTATCAAATGATATTTAACACGATGTTAGAAGCTTGTACCGCGGCTAGTGGTACCGGAAATTTAGCATTGCATTAGTGAAGATCTACTATGAAGATCGTGCGTTATTTTGAGTTTATTTTTATTGAAATTGAATTAATTTTTGATTGAAAATGGGCGAGCACTGCGCTAATAACACTGATTAATGAGAGGGTGAAGTGATTTAGCCTAGCCAAACCTAAAAGGAGTGAATCGAAGACAGCACGTAACCTTTCGAGACTAGATGGTAGAAGACTTTTCTTTTTTAAAATATAAATTAAAGCTCGTAATCAGTCAAACGTTTTAGGAGGCCGCAGTTCATGATGGTTACCCATCCGACATGCTTGACTCATCTCGGTGTTGCTTAACTTCGCAGTTCTCGCAATCAGAGCCTGTGTTTCTAAAGTCCGTTAAGATAGAACCCATGAAAAGTCGTGGCTATATTCAAGGTCACAAGACTTCCGAGCATGAAGATGCAGTCACAAAACGTCGATCACCCCCCCCCCCCCGCCCCCCCACCCCACCACTCTGTTGCCATTCTCCCCGCGGCCAGGTAACTGCTGGTTACGTAAATATAATTTAATAGAAATTAAATTAAATACAATAATAACCAAGACTACCAGTTTTTCAAGGTCGTGCGGTGTTCTTCACGTGTGCAGTTAATCAATCGTTAATAAAAATCAGGATTTCAAGGTCACGCATTTATTTTCAACTTTCTAACAATCAAACGGCCAACTTCCACGAGCTCCACCAGTATTAAGAACCATCCGTATCTTGCAGTCTGTATTTGACAATGCAATTAACATACCGTTAGCATAACGGACTTTGTCAAGGCCAGTTTAGGTCTGTTAAGTATATGTTTTCTTAAGGAAGCGAGCGTCACGTTAATGGGCGGTTGTTAAGTGAGGTGAGGTAGAAGGCCGTGGAACTAGGAGTGATCGGTGAGAAGAGAGTGATGATATCAAAACATCCGTAAGGGTGTGGAGGGGTTTTTTTTGGGGGGGGGGGGGGGGGAATCAAGCAACCTGCTCTCGACTTGTTTCAAGGAGGTGGGGGAGGGGCACGGTCTCCTGGTTACATTGGTCACAGTTGACGTGTTCATGATACAGATCCGTCAAAACTCCGAGGAATTTCTCACACAAATTGAATATTTTTAAAGCAAACTGAATATTTGTGATTGTGAATTAATTTGAATTGTCGCGCGTGCTATAATTTATTCTTGCAAACATGCTATGTCGCTGCTAAGTGGACAACTGTGTTAATTGCCCACATGGCTATGTAACCGAGGTGGGGAAGGTTACCAAGGGTTACTTTCTCCAGGGTCCCATCTCCAAGCGTGGCCAAAAAGCTCTTATCGCCAATGTCTGTTCCGTCCAGGATCGCTGTCAACCCCAACATTTCTCAGACAAGCCACGGCCGACATGGTTAGGGGTTGTCAGGAATGCGAGCGACTTTATTTAGGGATAGAAACGCACAATTTAACTCAAAACAGACACCTCATAGATAGAATGTAGATGGTGAGCACGAGGTTGAAACACATTTCAAGCGACTACGGGCTTTTTTGGGGGAGACCAACGATGGTTCTAACGGAATTCCAACTAAAATTAACTCGTATTTTTTAATTAAAGTTACTTGAAAGTAAACAATGCAAGACAGCTAAGCTTGCGATGTGGGGCTCTTTTGCTGGTTAAAGAAAACCGATCCACGAGCACCGATTTTACGTGTTAGTCTCAGACACAAATTTACTCAGAAAGCATAAATTTGCGCACTAAAAACTCTGTCCTGAGAATTTCTCAAAAAATTATCTCCTCTCCCCCTCTCTTGGGGACTATTACGTCCTGATGAATGGGTTCACAGCCTGGAGACGTTAAATTATCCTCAAATTCATCCAATCTCAGACTACGCGGGGTTGGGGAGGATGCCGCCATGCTTTTGGGGAGCGGGAAAAGGGAACCCATGCTATCGTTCTCCGTTTGGCGATGAAAATTAGGCAATGCAGAGGCATATTAAGTACGCTAAACATAATGGGCCACGGTGGTCTAACTATAAATGGCTTCAATGTCTTGCACTTGCACTGAAACTTTACGCTATGCAATTTTAGCTTAAGAGAGCAGGACAGGCGCTTACAGCTCGATTGAATAGGGTTCTGGAAACTCATTTGAAAAAAAAATCTAAAATGAGGTTTGAAATGCACTGTCAAACTAATTTTCCCAACTACTGTACCTAGCAAGGGTAAAAGCAGGTGAATGTGAAGAAGTTAAAGCTAGTACATTGCACGTGTTAGTTGTGTGAAAGCACTCAAAATCGCAAGCCGTACGGACATTTTTAGACAAATTATTAAAATTATTTTTAGAATATTTTTTTTTGTTCTTTTTTAAGAAGAGGTCAAATGTTATTATATATTCTTTGCCACGTTATCAAGGAAAATGATTTTATTATTAATAACTGTCACAATTTTATAGGAAAAAAAAATCTTTAAACGCTCATTCTTCATCGCGAAGAAAAACAAATTTGAACATCAAAATAAATCTTGCTCCAGCTAATCGTAAATGTTTCACAACTTCACAATCTTCATCATTCATTTTTATAACTTGAACCACGAAACTTTACATTATCTTCGCAGGCCGGCGAGTCCAAACATTCTTCACACATTAAAGCTTTCAGTCGCCGCACTATCTCAGCAATATCACTCACGGCTTGTTCAAAACTTAGCTGCTGCACTCTAGCGTCGAGCGCCCTTTTTTCCTACTAAACGGTGACACGTGCCGTGCCTCGACACCACGTGGTCGTGATTATCCCCCCCTCTACCCCCTCTAAATCAGGGTCCGACCGACGCAAGACGTCCCTTGGGAAATCTCCCGGCGTCGGCGTCGGCGATGACGTGGTATCGAAACAGCGACGATATCTCGCGGGATTCGCCATGTCATCCATTACAGGCAAGATGGCAGGATTATGCATTATGTTCGAGGGGAGGTACAACCCGTGTTTTCAGTAAGGTGCACCAATGCTAGTGCAGGGTTTCAGTGGAAACTTAACAAAAAAAAAAAAAAATCTGATTGACTGTTGTCAAGCAAATAACAAGTTGACGGACTGTTAGGTTTTTAACAGACCGCTGAACAACTGGCCTTATAGAGTTCCTGTTACATAGAGAAGATAAAGGACCCGTTAAGAGCGATATTTTTGGAAACTATGAACCGACTGTCAACAATGGTCAGCGCTTCTTGGCATTTCTTGCACAAATTATGTTTCAACGGAAAATTCTGTATCGATGTGTATGTTGGCAAGATTAAAATGAAATTAAAATGAAACTAACGGTAGTAAATGGTTACGAACGTATACAGGGGTTGATCAAGGTTATTTTGGTTCCCAAGCGGGTTCGAAAACTTCTCCGTTTAATTTTTATGACAAGAATAACTACCCACACAGAAAATCAAATGACCCTGTAAAGGTTATCTCTCAATCTATTACAAATATTTGAAACCAGTCTTTAAAATTTTATATCAAGGCAATAACTACATCGGCTGCCATGTCCATATTTTCTAATTCGTCTCAAAAACAACAGGAAGGGAATTTTGTAACCGGTTTATAAAGTAATTTTTAGCAATTTGGGTTCCAAAAAAAGGGAATTAAATTCTGTTAAACGATGCTCTTTCTAAAGTATTCAAAACTACCTTACGCAGCAAATGCGTGCGCTATAGTAGAGCTCGTCATACTGACTTTTAAATTTAAAAACTTTCTACTCACATCTGCAAGCGCCATAGCGACACGCTCCGAACATATTTCACCCCCGCTTTTATCTCAAGATGAAATGCAGTGACCCCCTCCTCCTCTGGTTTATGCGCCATGCGGATTATGACAGCTTTCCGCGCAATTTGCAAGTGTGGCGGTGTAGGGGCGTATGGCGGGGGGAACTTTATAGAAAAACTTAAACGAATATGCGCTCGGGTGGTGGGTGGGTACGAGGGGAGGGGAGGCGTTTGATAGGGTTCTCGATGGGGCGGCTAAACGAGCCCGCGATGTCATCAACCAACCCCGTTCTGCCTGGTGGCTGGCTGATTGTCATTTGTCTGTATACCCGTTCCAAAGTGCTTCGCAAAGTAAGGGACACTCGAGTCACTTTTTGGAAAATTTGACGATGTCACGGCTTGGTTGAAATTAGTGGAGCACAAAATGATGAGACCTGTCAGGTTGGTAACCATGGTGCTATGAACTCACATTTTTTAAAGTTTTATTTTCGTTTCTAACTTTGAAAACAAGAAATATTATTAAATATAGGAGATTCTATTGTAGATTCAACGTTTGGTAGCCATGGTGATGCTGAGATCACTTGACAGAGCTTCTTAAATCTGCTGTTTCACAACCCAACGAACTTCCAGATAAAGCGTTTTTAGTTATTTAGCAGTCAGTAGAAAAAAATTAATAAAAAAAAAATCTGAGAGTAAAGATTTTAAATACCGTAAAACCGCCTACTTGAGTTATTTCTTACCCTCAGTGCCGGTCGCTCAGCATGGCACGTAGAAAAAATTAACAGACCGCTAACAGAAATCTTCTGATTGGTTGTTACTAAGCAAATAACGAATTAACGAACTGTTAGGTTCTTAACTGACCAGTGAAAAATCAGCCATTGGGGAGGTTATCTCAGTTTTTGAAAGTAATTTCAATTGAGAACCAGATGATCTACCGCGTGATCGACGAAATACAAGATAAAGACAATTCGCCGCAGACTGTTATGAAAGTGGTAATTTAACAGCTTGGAGCAAGCAGTTCTGCAAATCATACTCGATCAACGCCAATTTCGCTATCACCGTGACTTGACCGTGACGATACTCGAATCAAGAGGGCGCTGGCACGTTCATCGAGGGCGGTGGGTTACGGCCCGATAACGCCACCACTACCCCCCAGATGTCAGGGCGACCACCACGATCCCACCATGCCGTGGACCGCTAAGTGGCCTCTCCAATTTCATTTGTTTTCTCACACACAAACATGGCAAAGGCGCGGTCTCTTAGATATCTCGTTGTAAAAGTCACTCTCGCCAGACAAACTGCCATACCCCCCAAGTTCACTTTTGTCGTGCGAATAGTGGCAGACGTTTGTCGTATCTTGGGACCATGCTTTGCTTGTGAATGCTGCCCCTGGCTATTAGCACTAACACTGATAGGCACGTGGTGACCCTTGTTTCTGGTGACGTGATAGGTTATGTAAGCCAGATGATCTGGTTGTTGTCTGGCAAGGGTGTCATGTTGCCATGGCGGGGACGTATGACGTCCACAAATACCCAAATTTCGGGACTGCCATGCTCGTCGTAAGGAGTTTTGTCATGATGCCTTCTCAGATATCCCATATCGCTTCAGTGATAATAGGCTCTGAAAGACCTGGTTAGACGCTTACTTTATTTGTTGGCGCTGTCGGCATGCTTCTGAAAAAGTCCTGGCGTTCGAATCACCTAGTTCTAGTGGAAGGATTATGGAGTTAAAGAGGGGTTATTTCGGGAATTTCTGTAGCGCACACGGATGGCCATGTGATACGGAATGATAGGGCACCAAAGCTAGCATGTTTATTTACATTGTGATGCACTCCTCATGAACAAAGCTTTCCCAAAACTTCTTGTGCAAGATGACGAACGTAGACAGAAAACAGTATATCGCAAAGTCAATAGCAAATATGACATGCTTGGGAAATGGTAAACCACAGGAAGAAACCAGTGGTTATATTTGGAAGAGCATGAATTTTATTCATAAAAGTCCTGCATAATTTATACACTCTTCGTCCATTTGGGCTTCCGCCCTTTGTCATCCTGAAAGTCTGTCCTTTTCGACCCGCGAGCGTCGTTTGGTATCCCAAACCATGGCGAACAAATCGCTCGCTAATGCACCCCACCCACCCCCACCCAAGCCGCAGCGATGATATCACGGCCCCACGAATTGATCGCTCAATTCCACCGTCAAGGCTCGTTGCCCTGGGAGATCTCCCCCCTCCCCCCTCCCCCCTCCTCCCCGACCTCCTACATCGTCATCTTAACGCTAACTCGGTTACGTCACGCGGGGTGGAAGAGGGAACAACCCCCCCGAGGACGATTAGTCAACTAACCCCGAGGTTAGCGCTAAGGGTCGGTTGACAAGCTTGCAGCGGACTGCGCAGCGGGCCGGGCTGCGATTTGGCATTCCGTGTTCGGTAGAGACCACCGTTGCATATCCGCGCGTTTCGTTGGAAAGATTTGAGCTGATATTTGGTGAAAATCGAACGTTTTTTGTAAATTTTCTTTAAAACTTTTCTTCCAATGGCGTTTTTTGAAGGTTTTTTGAAACCTAATTTGGTCTGCAAGTCGATTTGAAAATATTTCCACTGCTAAGTCCTTCATTCTTTCCCAGAGTTGGTGCTTTGTATTGTACTTTACTTTTTTGCCGAGATGAATCCACAGCATCTCGTAATATTTCACTGTGTCACAATGCGCGATACCTGAGAATTTGGAGCATCGGCTACGAATGTCGAAGGGTTGGGCCCCGATTGGAGCAAATCGAAAAACACGAAAAAGTGAACTCAGTGGAGCTTGGATAAAAAGTGTCTATGATTTTGATGAACAAATATAATTGATTTTCAGTTTTGTTTTCCTTTTTTGCCATATCGAAGATAAATAGGATATATGTTTTATATCTCAACAAAAGCTTACCATTTGCTTTCATCAAGAAAAAACTACAACTTAACCTGTGATCTGAACAGAAATTATAACATTTTTATTTCTAGCTAAACAAAGCTAGTGACGGAATACATTAATTTGCATCCAACGTCAGTCCAACACGTTAATGAGTTATTTAACCTCCGCACCAAGACACAACCTAACCTCCAGCCAGCTCAGGCTATCGCCGACCATAATCTCTGACCTGCTTCTAGTTAATACACCAAATAAAGATAACGCGATGGACCGGACCTTCCAAATGAGCTCTCAATACCTACATGGAGTTGCTATCTCCTATTAATGGACGCCATATTCGTACTAACAAATCACGTTCACAATAAGCCAGCAGCGACAGTTTATAACTCTTCGGGAAGCTGATTGAAGATATTTGAAGATTGAAGATCGGAAGTCAAAGGAACTTTGCACGATTTGGAGAAGAAATCGGAGATATGAAGTTAAGCAACACTGCGCTGGGTCACAAATTGGAAGGATGGCCATCATGCACAAAACTAGTTATGTTTGGGAAAGAGTTTGAAGGGATGAAAGTTAGTCCAGCAAATTTAACCTCCTTGCCGATCGACCTCTCGACAGTACGCGGATTTGTGGAGGATTTTTTTTTTTAGTTCTACCATCCTTGAAATCCTTGGAAGGGATAAGAAGCCATTTGTTTTTCGACAGGAGTAGGCTATGAGTGATTGGACTATCGGGTTTCCCATTTTCCCTTCTAGGCTAGACGAAGGATGTGTCATTCACCGACAACACCAGACCGGGGTCTCATTCCCATGAAGTAACTTTTCAGTGCTATTTTTGGTGATATGCCACCTCTAAAGCCCCGAGGACGTACTCTGACCTACAGCTTGTTAATAAATACCCCATAAAGATAGCACCACTGAACTCGACCGACCCCGGTGGTACGATCATATATGTGCGCAACCGGTTCAAGCTTCATTAGCCAGTTTTTTTTATCCCAAAGCGGCCAATGATGTGTACAACACTCTAATCACCTCATTAAGCCCAGTGAGTTGTCAAGGAGACGCAAGATTGTGGCATTTAGTGGTAAGCTAATTTCATTGGCTCGCTGACCCGGCACCCATTAGACCGTGACCTGTGACCTACACGGCCGGGACTCGGGCTCGAGGTCCGAGCCGAGATCATGCTCGTTGTGGACCGATACCACTGATCTTGGGGGCCGAGACGGTGGGCGGCCTTACACTTGAAAAATATCGTCTTGGTACAGGATTACTGCTAATATTTAGTCGATGTAAAATAAAATGAATACATTTTTAGTGTGCTCTATTTTTGTTCGTATTTTGAAGACCAAATTAAGTGTATTTGTGATATTGGTCGGATAAAATCCCAACCGTGCGGGGAAATCTCCTAAAGATCCACAAAAAAAAAATAAAAATAAGATCAAAAACACGGTTTTCACTCGATTAACTCTAGAGACCTGCGAAGACAGGTGCATTTCTATTACATGTTAATCAAAATAAATTCCGAAGAAAATTGTTCCGAAGCTCACGTCTTCCATGCTTCCAGAAAGTTGCTGGCCGCTGGTTTCAGCCAGCGAAGGCAGATTTTAGGGAAAAAATACCAAAGAGCTTTCTGGGTTATATCTTACGCGAGAAGACATCTGAATTTGCTTCAAATTTAAGTGAGAGACCTGGAACGTTACTAAAATGTTAAAAAGTGGAGTCTCTACGGTCCCGCGACCCTGTCCCATACCACGTGACACCGCGCCTCGGCTTCCTAGATCCTCTCACAGCACACAAGATGCAGTTGAGGTGCATTCCAAGAGCATTATAATAATTTATAATTCTAATATTGACTGTCTATATATCATTTTTTTTTATCAATCATGAACAATAAACATATTGTTATTATTGATCCCCGGCCGGAAGCCGCAATCCACTCGCGGTGCATATGCAAGTGCAGGGAGTGACCGGTGCATCACGTGCATACGTTGCACCCGCTGACGAGTGCATCCTGACGGGTGCATCCGCGAACGCAATTTGTGCATATCATGTGTGATTGCATCCAGCTGCAATCCCATGCAAGTGCATGCCATGCTTCATCGACGCACACCGTAACGGCGGTTGCCATTTGAGTCAAAAGAGACATAATGTACCGCCTAAGTTAAGCAATATTGTGCCGAGTCGCCCGTTGGGTGGGTGACCGTCGTGATAGCAAACCGCTACGTGGGTTGGTAATCGTAACTCATCCCATAAAACACGGAGATTTCGAAAAGATCTACAGGGGATGCAATATTCTTTTCCTAGGTAGACTTGTTTTTAAATAGTTGCCGCAGAATCTGATAGACCGTTGGAAAATGTACTCCATTATATTGATTCAGCAAGACAGGTTCTGGGCGTCTTGCCATTTATAAAAATATAATCGATGATATTTTTAAATCACAGCCAAAGATATCTTAAATATGCTATGTTGGGTACACGCTTTTGGGTATTGATATTCATTTCCTTTATGACCCACGACATTTTCACTGACGATATTTGATCACTTGCCTGCTGCAAATGAAAAATCAGCGCCGACATCTGTCAACCGTCTTATCTCCAGTCTGCCTCAATCCAAACAGAAATCACCGCGGTTACTGTTTTCTCAGAAATTCCACATCCCCTTTGACGCTTTTGCCACAACATCTGCCTTCTCACTTTGTGTCTTCATATCGACGATAACGAACGATCTTCAACTTCGTCATCCATTAGCTAGCTTGCCTCACAGGTTACCAAGCAGCCAGCTCCATGGAAACAATGTGGACTCCGCGTGGGTGCCATGGAAACCAGCGGACCCCGCGTGGGTGCCATGGCAACCCGTGGATCCCGCGTGTTTGGTAGGAGAGGCACGTCGCCATGGTTACCGACGGTCCTTAGGTCGCTTGCCAATCGCAGCACGCGTTGCTAAGGTAATGACGGGCATCGCGTCATGTGAGACAATGGTTGCCATGAGCACCGCACCCATGGCAATCGTAACACGTTGCTAGGGACACGTCGCCATGGGGACGGCCGTTTTATGCAGGGAGGCGCTTGCCTCATTTGCGAACGCTAAATGGCTTCACGAGCGGAGATTGCAAATTGTAATAATTTGTGTAAAGTGCTTTAGCTTTGTTTGCTTTTGTTAATCTGTCCAAAATATCAGGCGAATGTCCTGCTCCTTCTGCACATTCGATGTAAGCTAATCTTCTAACACCATGGAAGCGTTGGGTTTACAGGTTTAGTCAGAGGGTTAACCTTTCTAGTATACAATATCTGTATCAATGAAAATTATGATTGTCCAGAGGTAGAGGCACCGACAGCGTCACCTTTATGTCAACTCGCATTTGAGACTAGTTTACGCTCAATTAATCTTTATTTATACTAATCTCAACAATTGATGAACATGTATCGATGTTTTACGTCATTATGATTAAATTGCTGAAGGTTTGATCAAAAAAGAAGAGTCGCAAGCGCCATCGAGTGGTAACAACCATTGCCTATCACGTGTCGGAGACTCGTTGTCTGAGCAGCACAGCGCCACCCTAGTGTTAGATCACCCTAACAGATCTTGTTCGAGCAGATTCATGTCTATCTACGCAAAGGATCTAGGAGGCGGTTTGGGCTAGGGTAACAATCAATTAAAAATGAACAAATAACATTCAACCAATAGATTTTATCTATGATCTGTGAACTGCTGTGACCTCTTTACGCAGAACTCAGAGCTATCTGTCTCTTCATGGTTTCCTCTGAAATTCAAGCTCCACGACCAGCATTGTGATTTCCTAGAATTTTTAGCGATTTTGACATTTATATATCAATTATTATCTGAAATTGTTGCCAATTGTTGCACCAGGACACTTCATCTAGATAAAGAGAAGGCTGATTCTGAGGCAAAGGAATCCAATGGATTTGCTGTGATAATAGTGTGGAAGAAAACGTACGGATATGTTGCAAATTTGAGAGAGAGCTGGAACTGTGATTCCCTAAGAAACAAACACAAGTTTGTCGATCGCGATCTAGCCTTTTAATAGAAATCTCAGAAATCACTGGACGAGCTCCAAATCACCATGTAATTGTGTGTTTCTAAAGGTCTAAGGTCACAGTATTGGGACCCTTCGCATGGTGGGCAGAAGTCGTTTAGCCACAGGTGTGTCGGCAACACTCTCACCCCAGGTGCTAGGGTGGGTGGGTCTGACCCTCCCTGACCTTACCTGGCAAGGAGAGGGTGCAGGGGAACGGGTCTAGGCATCCTAATGCCGTCGTGACAACATGGGGGTTCGGCAAATTGATATCTAGTTTCAGAAAATGGGCGATGGCTTCTCTTGGTTATATTTTGGATACGTCTTCACTTGGAAGGAAATGAGCATCAATAAAAATAGCCATTGCATAGAGAACCGTATATTCTGCAATTGTTAGATTACTTTACCGAATCAGAACTTCACAAGAAGTTTAGATGTCGGGGAGAACGATAAAGAGAAGTTTAACTTTGAAGAACTATCCAATTTTTGGGTAATTTGAGTGGAATTTTGAGGAATTTTAGAGTTTGTTTTAGACTTAGATCATTTTCTGTTCGCTCATCCGACCCTGCAAATTTCGAGCCGGCGTCTCAAGCTGGACATTCCTAAAGTTGTAAATGTCCAGCACTTGCCATTGCCTCTTGCAGTAGATTCATACAAACGCTCCGGTCCGGACATTCCCTTTCACGCTATTGGCCAACGCGAAAAGCACGTTCCCTGCCTGTTTGCCGGGTCAATGATCAGCACATGCCTCGCTAGAAAAACACTTTCAAAAAAGCGCCGTCCAAATGCACTCGAGAGTGAATTCGGAAATTTGATAGCCAAACACGCATTACGTGCAAAACGAACTGGGTGAAACGCCTCCGCGTTCCAGAGCGCATGTCCTCGACGTGATGGTAACCATAGCTACCGGGTCAGCTGCCGGGACGAGGCGCTCAGGATCAATAAGGATTCTCGGTTGTCATGGTGATTCCCATTTGCCCATAAGAGGGGGGGGGGGGGGGAGGACGTCATACCAACCCCATATACAGGGTGTATTTCGGATGGTTTGCTGCAATGGGATATGGAGAGGGATGAAGAGTATTGCTTTAGTAATGGGACTGAGAGAGATGTGTTGGGAAACTTTAGTGACTCTACTACTAGTATGATTTCGCTGCTTCATGGAGACTAGGAAATGTGTGGATGTTTTGGTACCTGTATCTAAGGCAATATCTATATCAACTATCTATGGCAATATCCATGGAAATGTTTATGGGAATATCTATGTCAATTATCTATGACAATGTCTATGGAAACAAAACCTATACGCGAAGAACGTGGATGTGTATTTATGTCTGTCAAAAATTGAAGTAAGCTAGCTACTTGCTGTGTATTTTGCCAATTTCATAAAGTTAATCAATGCAATCGATCACACAAGATGAGGCCGGTTTTTTTACCACTTAACTTTCAATCTACCGTCGATTCGATATAGTACCTGAGCCGATCCGCATATCGAGTGCAGTGCGCATGCGCCGTTGTGCCTCGCTCCTGTCTGTTGGTATTTAGATGGAATTCAGGGACTCGTTCGTGGCGTTCTGGAATAGAAGGGTCTGGAGCCTGTCATTCTTTCTGCCTGCAGAGCGTTAACTTGAACATCTTCTTAGCTTCTTGAGATTTTATTGGAAGAACAAAAGGGATTGCTAGCGACACAACAATGCATAACCTTTTGAAACTATGGTCTTGTGTGGACTTGGATTCACAAAGAAAATCTCAATCCGCTTACTAAAGTGTGTCCAGCAATTACTGAAATTTTGAAAAAATAATTTTTGATAATTTAAGATATTATGATGTATGCGCCTCTGTTGTCGCGAAAATAGCATTTAAATGTTAAAATTTGGACCCATGTCATTTCTGAACGAAACTTGTATGCCCTTAGATGACCATCGAATGTCACACCGAGAATAATATTTATTTCGAGCATACCTTTGTTAGGTGCTAGTGGTCAAAAAATATATTTGTGTAAGTATAATGGGATATGTTTTTTTTTCTAAGCATAAAAGCCGAAAACGTCAAATTTGATCATTTTCGTGGGGTGTAATGGCACTGGAAATTTGAAAATAACATCTAAATTTACAAATTTTGAAGAAATAAGAGGTATAATCTAAGTTTTAGAGATAGGATACCCCTTTAAGATACAATTTCATGAAGATATTTAATTATAAACGACAAGTATATGTATAGTTTAGGTGCCACCTACAAAACTATCGAGTGTTTTTGACAAAGCATACAACCTACTCTTAAAAAATTGGAAGTATACTTGCTACTTCAAATCAGGGAATTCCTCACGTCGGTACTCACCAGGCCCATACCCCACTCATCCAAATCACCCATCCCACGCCATCTTTACTTAGAGCTAATTTACTTCGTTGGCGTCGCCGTTTTGGTGAAGGAGTGGTAAAGGAGGGGGGGGGGGGGGGCGTTAAAAGCCCCGGATGGAATTTCTCTACCCAGTGCTCCTGCCACCCTCTCCCTTGTCCAACGCTCTCTTTCTCCCTTTATCTCCCTCACCATCGGAAATTACTTCTAATGCTGTTAAAACAAAGCGAGTTCCCTCCCCACTGCCCCCCTCCCCTACATAAAGGGCGCCGCGACGCCGGATTGGTCGGGCGCCGTGCTAATCGACGCGGCGACGCCCTACACGGCCTAATGGACGCCGACGCCGACGCCTGGCGCTGAGCGGCGCTTGGATGCCGAAATGAGGGTGCGTCGACGACTCCGTGGCATTTCGAGTTAGAGGAGCCGTGTGTGGGGAAAAATCTCTCGAATGTTGTTAGTTTTTGACAGGCCAGCTTAATTTCGTGCCGCTCATCGAAATTTTGAGCAAAATCGTTTGTTTGCTCTCCCATTAAGTTCGGTGTTCACCTTTTAGTGCCATGCCGGTTTTTTCATATAAATAACGGTTGATCCGGTGAAAGTCTATTCTCACTTGGTTTTGAGTACTTTCTTGCAAACCGGAAACAACCATCTGATTTTAGAACCGTTGATATTTTTTGATGTGGCATTAAACTGATGACAGGAACGTGGTTTATCCACAATTAACAGCTAAGTTTATCTTGGCAGGTGTTAATGGCTTCTACCGACTCCAATTCCTAATCTTAAACTGAGTTACCAATTTACCTTTCCCTGCTCGCATGTTCACTCGCATGGGATGACTTGCAATTATTTGACAAAATATCTTCATCGTTCAAAGTAAAAAAATGTTTCTTTAATTTTAAAAAGAATACTAGCTGTTGTCAATTCGCAAACCATTTAATATTTTTCAATTTGCTAGCTGGACTTCGTGAATGGCTGAAGAAATACAGATGTGTGCAAACTTTTACAAGCCAAGTCCAAACCATAACAATCTGGTACCAAGAAAGAATCCGTTGCAAGCAATTCGTTGACCCCCTTCTTCTCAACACCACACATGCTCCATAGATTGCCGAGGCTTCGGCCAAATCGCCTCCAGACAATTGATTCCCTGCCATAAAGTGAACGCGGCAAATCTATACACATGCAATTTGAACGACCCTCACCTCCCCCCTAGAGAAATTGTCTTCCAACGATTAAAGTTCGCTTTCATAGAGAATTAATGCTTTTCTTATGGTTCCACACCACTTGAAAGTTCATTGCAAAGCGTCTAGAAAACCAATTTCCCGGTTTCGTCTGCGAAATGTCCGGCACTCTCCACTAGAAGCGCTGTCGTCTCCTCGTATCGCCAGCGCAATCTGTCGAATTGCCCCAGGGACTACCACACGGGCAACCCGATAATCGGCCGCGTTTTAATAGACATAGCACATCGAAAACAATCGAACGTAGCGCGACGCGTATAAAGTGGTAGAAGGCGGTGACGTGTCCCCGGGCGCTCGTTGCGGTGAGCGCAGATTCAATACAACACAGCGCCTTCTATATCTCGTGGCACGAGTCGTAACGTACTGTAACGGTCCCCTGGATCCCATCGCGCGAAATAGATTTCAACTTTACGTCTCTCTCCGCACGCCGCCGAAAGCAGCGTCTTTGTGAGACAATTTTGCAATGCGCTCGTTTCAATCTCCTGTCCGGGCAGGACGTTTGGCGGCGAAATGGGTTTTGGAATGTCGCGCCCAAGCTTTGGACGGGAGACGGATGGCGCCCGACGGCCGTTGGAAACTCGAAATGGTTGCTTGGAAATCGAGATCGCGACAAATGGATCGCAGCATCCTGCAAACGATCCAATGTCTTGCCCCCCTCCTTCGACTTACACCCCTCTCTTCCTTACGACCGACCGAATTGAACGTTTCTAAGCCAATGGCGCGGCTTCGATTCAAAGTCGTATACACTGCTTTTCAGTGGTTCTCAATTCAATGGTGCATAATTTTCAAATTTTCAACTTGCCTTCCCAATTCCTTCGTGAGTCGAAATGAACGCGAGATGGCGGCTGTTATGCACTCTCTAGCGCGATATTGGTAAAGTTCGCTGAGGTATCTCTAGGGCTTTTAGCTTCGCAGGGTCGAGCCTTTGCAGACTTTGGGGACATTCCTCGCACTTGAAGGCCTGTCGCCGTAGTTTTCTGCAACGTGGTATCGGCTTACTGACTGCTACACTACTTTCTTCAAAAGTCAGTGCTGTCAGTAGAGACACTTCGTTCTTTAGCAAAAAGCGCTGCCCCATCGGTTAGGATCTCAAGGTCATTATGAGTCCCAACCTTCCTACCGCTACAACAAGGTCAAATCCTGTTAAAAAGTGTAGTTTTAACTTATGGAATTTGCGAATTAATAAGAATTCTCAAGAATTTTTGTTAAACAATTTATACATTTTACCTATCGTTACAGTCGCTCTTTTATGTGATTTTGTTTTTCTAAATTCCTTTCTGAGCCTAGACCGGTCGGAAGCCGTTACCATATTGCATATTCCATATTGCATAAAAATTACCATATTGTCCCTTAATTTATGTTTTACTTGATGTAAGTACGCAGCACATAGCGCTACTAAATTCTGTCATTTTTTTCTCAATTCTATTCGTGGTTTAGTCTACAGCAAGTCTAAGAGCTATAACATAACGGAAAGACGCTTTATCGGGGTAGGGTGGGTTGAAGCAGGACGGGAAAACGATTGTAAACATTTACTGCCGAGATTTCCATCGCCCCCCCCCCCCCCCTACCCCCTCCCCACAAACACATAACCCTGCATGGCCATGTTATCCCATGTGTGTTCGGCGGAACGACTCGCTGCTCGGAGGACGCCGTCGATCACGGAGACGGGAAAATCTATCATCAATTTCGATTCCGATCGGCGGGATAACAGTTGACAAAACGGCGTGGAAATTTTGCCGATAACTTTGGTGCGCCCCCTCCTCATCTCCGAGATCGTCCTGCCCCAGCCCCTGGAAGAAGACGACATGAGGACATGGGGGAACATCGAACGTGAAGGGGGAAAACGTTGTAAAAATAGCTGCGGTGTCGTCGCACAAGTCGTAACTTCTTGCAACGCTGCTGGGTTCACGGTTACATTCGCAATGGACGTTAAAGGTGGTTGCTAGTGGGGATGGTGTAAATAAATCGGCCTGTTTTTTTTTTATAAAAGTAGGTACTAATTCTTTATCATGATAGATTCTGGCGGTGAACTATGACTGGTATCGAGAATGATGGGCAAAAGTCCTCCTCTTATAGCTGGACGCCGCTCATGCAAAGATAAAATATTTGTCTCTGGATTGCCCATTTGTTTTGTAGTTTTTTCTTGGATTCTCTGTGATAACATCTATTTCCTATTTTCTATTTCCTAACTGATTACTTCAATTACTGTAAGCTGAGCTTACTTCAATTTGCTTTCGTCATATTCCTATAGTTCAGAAAAAAGTTAGTGTTTTCTTTTGAAAATGCAGCCCAGCTCTCCGCCACATCTGCTAAAGGGATTCACGCTTGAATACAATCTGGGAGATTGGGAAAATTGTGAGAAATTTGGGATATCGAGACCATCGTGGCCGAAAGCAGTCAATACCAACAACAATAATCAACATGGGCACTGTGGAGCTGACTTGTACCTAACTTGGCAGATATTTGCAGCACAAAAACTGCCGTTAACCGATTGGCTATGTTTACAAGACGGCCAATGTTTTTGTGTTTCCCCGCGTTTCCCGTCTATATACTGCTCGCTGCAACCGAAAAAAGTAGACCTCGTTGATGTGACAAGCAATGGACTCGCAGCTGTCTTGTTGCTATGTCTCAGCGCTGTGATGACAGTCATTTTTTTCGTATGTTATATGCTTTTTTGCTTCTATGTTCGTTTGTTTTTCAAAAACACAAAACAAAATACGACTCAAGTGTCAGATTGCTCTGAATACTGGGCCCGTTCGTAAACACGAATGGCATCCTGAAAGAAGTTTCAATTACCGACTGATTAGTGATCGGCCCGTTAGCTACAGCACGGCAATCCAAGTTGCTAACCGATCGGCAAGATAACTGACCTCTGCGGACGGGCTGTGGCGCCGCTAATTGACGTTTGTCAGCTGTTTTGTCGATGAATTGATATCGAGACTGTACGAGAGACGGCACTCTAGAAGAAACTGGTAGTGAAAGAGTGGTCAACTCGGATTATTCAAGTCACATGTTAACAGTTGGTAAAAGATAAAGGGCATATTGTATAGCTCTGATCAATAAGAGATTGTTTAGGTTTTACTAATGGAAGGAAATTTACTTAGCTCGGACCTAGAGAGTTAAATCTTACTTGGATTGATTGATTTTTGTATATAAGGGCTCATTGTTTAGGTCCTTTAGCACAGGTCTTATGGCGTCTGTGAATGAGTGGATGATGGCGAGGATAATTATAAATCAAACCTAACCCAACGGAGGAGGGGAAACCCGGTGCCGACACGTAGCCAACTCCTATCGAAGAGCACCCAAGGGACCATCGACTTAACGTCCCTTGCAAAAGACTATTCAACTCGAACAAGAGGATTCCTTCTCTAATCGATGCTGTCGAGAGGTATAGATCTCTGCCGTATAGAACTGGACTTGAGCATGATGAGTACAGCGCCCACTCCTTGCGGGTAGCGTGCTCTCTTCCGGGGCCATAGTGACGCCGTACCAGCGCTGAGACACATGACGAGCGCTAATTGGCCCCACGGGGCCGTCACCGGGCATCGATCGCCCGATCATTGTCGCCATGGTAACCATGAGTCGATCCATCACCTTGTGCCGGACAGCACCTAGCTCACGGGTACCTGTTGAGTGTGCCGGTGCGTCCAAGGGGCCGGGACCAGGCATGGACAAACGTTCCCACAGATAAGGAGATCGAGATACTGGGTTCATTTGTCCCACTGGCTGACATTGGCGGATGGCCACAGTCAATCGAGTCTGATGGCCGATTTTGCACTTAGACAACGGTTGAGTGTCATTTAAACTGCTAAAGTAATTTGCTTTAGAACACCGATTTTCTGAAAGATGCAACCAATAAATCTTAGCAAAACACGGGACACGAGAGAAAGGTTTTTTTGAGCACTGCGTTAGTTACGAAAGTGAATATTCGGTGGCATAAGAAAACGAGAAAAATGTGAGTGGGACTGCCTACTTGGATCTCTAGAAGCGGTTTAATTGTTAAGCTCCTAATCTTCCATTTTAAAATATTAAACAACAATTTGGGGCAACGGCTGAAAAAAGGTTCATTTCTAGAAAACTAAGAGTTCCACCAAAATGGAAATGTGAGTCTTTTTTTGTGAATTTATCTCTACGTCATACTTTAAATCTTTCAAAATGCAGTTTATTGGTTAGAATGAAAACCAGGTTTACCCTCAATTATCCTTCACGCCCCAATCAAGCAAGATTCGCGTGGGTGAAAACAAAATCTGCCACAAACAGAATCAGAGTCATTAAAATTGAGGAAGGCGACGGGAACCGAGTGTCCATAGAGGGCTTAGAAATGTAGATCTACTGTTTATATTAAACCAGCGAGACGGCCGTGGTCAGGACCTAGTTGTCTTCGAAACTGTTGAAAGCTTATGTCATTGAGCAGCGCCAAGCGATACCCGGCGCCTCCACTGGGCACCGACGCATTCCAGCTGATCGTCGTCCTAGGAATCGTCCTGACAGTCTTGCATTCGTCAGAAGCCCCGGGTTCGTTTCTGGTTACCGGCTACTCTTTATGAAGATTTCCGTGATTTCCAACAACTACCGTGGAAATGCTCAGATTAACTTTGAAGCTTGTTTGGCTTAAATACCCAAAGGAACTCGTGCAGTTGGTAGCTATTCAGTTAGCTTTATAATATCTTGCCCTTTGAGAGATAAAATGGCTGTTATATTTCGAGGCCCGAGTCACAACAACAATAAGTTGACATTTATGGTGCAGGTTAAGGTAAATCTTAGCTTTCTTTTACAAATTTATAAAGATATCAAATCATCATTAATAACCACATGCAAACCATTAGCGGCCTGGCTTGCGTTCGCGAGAACACTTCATTGTGAGATAACGCACCATAATGGTGTGTGAAGAAGCCGGCCTTCGTGAGGCACCTGAACAACCGTGCCGCTTGATTTGCCATGATTTTGCCGCGTTGCTTACCAAACGCCCTTGGCGATCAGCAAGTCACATAGTCGTTACCTATTTGTCAGTTAGGGGGCAGGTTATAGGCTGCAAGCTTTGAAACGCTTGGCAAGCCATGTCTTGAGCTGGAGAACAGCATGGGCTGCAAGCTTTACAACGTTTGGCAAGCCATGGCTTGAGCTAGACAACAGCATGGGCTGCAAGCTTTACAAAGTTTGGCAAGCCATGCCTTAAGCTGGACAACAGCACAGACTGCAAGCTTTGAAACGTTTGGCAAGCCATGTCTTGAGCTGGAGAACAGCATGAGCTGCAAGCTTTACAACGTTTGGCAAGCCATGCCTTGTGCTGGACAACAGCATGGACTGCAAGCTTTGAAACGTTTGGCAAGCTATGGCTTGAGCTAAACAACAGCATGGGCTGCAAGCTTATAAACGTTTGGCAAGCCATGCCTTGCGCTTGACAACAGCATGGGCTGCAAGCTTTAAAACGTTTGGCAAGCCATGCCTTGTGCTGGACAACAGCATTGACGACAAGCTTTACAACGTTTGGCAAGCTATGCTTTGAGCTGGACATCAGCATGGGCTGCAAGCTTTGAAACGTTTGGCAAGCCATACCTTGCGCTTGACAACAGCATGGGCTGCAAGCTTTGAAACGTTTGGCAAGCCATGCCTTGTGCTGGACAACAGCATTGACGACAAGCTTTACAACGTTTGGCAAGCTATGCTTTGAGCTGGACATCAGCATGGGCTGCAAGCTTTGAAACGTTTGGCAAGCCATACCTTGCGCTTGACAACAGCATGGGCTGCAAGCTTTGAAACGTTTGGCAAGCCATGCCTTGTGCTGGACAACAGCATTGACGACAAGCTTTACAACGTTTGGCAAGCTATGCTTTGAGCTGGACATCAGCATGGGCTGCAAGCTTTGAAACGTTTGGCAAGCCATACCTTGCGCTTGACAACAGCATGGGCTGCAAGCTTTGAAACGTTTGGCAAGCCATGCCTTGTGCTGGACAACAGCATTGACGACAAGCTTTACAACGTTTGGCAAGCCATGCCTTGAGCTGGACAACAGCATGGGCTGCAAGCTTTGAAACGTTTAGCAAGCTATGCTTTCAGCTGGACAACAGCGTGGGCTGCAAGCTTTGAAATGTTTGGCAAGCCATGTCTTGTGCTGGACAACAGCATGGGCTGCAAGCTTTGAAACGTTTGGCAAGCCATGTCTTGAGCTGGACAACAGCATGGGCTGCAAGCTTTGAAACGTTTGGCAAGCCATGTCTTGAGCTGGACAACAGCATGGGCTGCAAGCTTTGAAACGTTTGGCAAGCCATGTCTTGAGCTGGACAACAGCATGGGCTGCAAGCTTTGAAACGTTTGGCAAGCCATGCCTTGAGCTGGACAGCAGCATGGGCTGCAAGCTTTGAAATGTTTGGCAAGCCATGCCTTGAGCTAAACAACAGCATGGGCTGCAAGGTCTCCTCCTTGTTTCAGGCAATGCCATGGCCGGCCAAGGCTAAACGTCCACCTTTTTTCGGTAAACGCCGGCTAAACGAATGCTCACGTTAAATGCCTTTTAATTGCCTTTGAAAAACAGCGCTAATCTCAATTTAATTGACTGTTAGTTGCTTGGCAACCCTCGTTTATCTGGCAGGTCTCTGCAGGTGGAGATTCTGGTGCAAGAGGGGTGTAGGAGGGAGGTGCGCTAAGTAATTGAGCCGAAGAGGATCAAGTTCTACCCAAAAAACTGTTTGCGAAAGTCATGCTAAGTGGGCTCTCGTTTAATATATGTCTTCCCTAATGTTCCCCCGATTGGCAAGGTGCGAGAGGTGCTAGAACCACGCGGTATTGCAGAGTGTAATGTTCTCAAGAGCCTGAAAGAATCTCTGCAATCCTGCTCGTGGCCAACTCGAGGGTATTAACATTTTGGATGAGCGATTTCTAGTTGACTTTTGCATTGAATATTTTAACATCAAGATTCAAATTACACTTTTGAGTATTGAATGAAATCTAATAACATCGCTTTCTTAAATTTCGCACCCTTGTCGAAACAATACTAGGAAGACATTTTACTCGAAACCTTAATAAAGTGGAAGGTTTAATCCCACAAATGTATTCAAAATTTGATACTTTAGTTTTTTCTTTAGGTAGGAAAAAACGATTTTGGGATTTTGATAGAAAAATAGATAAAAAAAACATACCTACAATTTGCTTCGTACCTGTTTTTGAATTTTTAAGAAAATCTTGATGACAATTGTGCCCTAGGTAAGAAAATATATTTTCAATCTTTGGACACCCCAGGGCCTAGATCCACAAAGCTTAGTTTAAGCAATTTACCCCCAAATTCTTATCACCATGGTAACAACCCCCAAATAATCTGGAAGCATCTTCTGTGATTCGCCAATCATCTTTGAACTCCAGGGCTCAAGTTTATTCTCTGCTTTGTGAATTCGGCCTCTCGAGGGTGAATTTGTTCTATTGCTAGAGTTGAAAAAACATGCATTTTTCATCTAATTTCTGCTCATTTCAAACATTTTTTTTTCGGAAAGAGCGTAATAGCATCGATAAGACTGCCAAAGTAGAAATTACCATCGTATTTTGAACAATTTTGCGACGTTATGGAAAGAAGTGACCCCCATATAAATGCTTACGATTCTAAAAGTTTCCAACAAAATGTATTCATTACAAGAATGCGTCGCTAAACTATGCGATTACAATGCTAGTGCGCCTGCGTTGCCGCACCGGTCCGGACCAAACTATGCATTCGCTGCAGACTGTGGACCATCGATTGCTCGACAACAAAGCCAGGTGCCGCTGGCCACGTGATTGATGCGCCGAGGCCGCGCCAAACAATGCGATGCTCGGCTGTCACTAGGCCCGCTAAACCGCGCACTAAAACCTGGCGAAACACTTGTCCCTGTCACTCGTGTCGGCGTCCAAAGGCACCCGACGCTGAGAGCACTGGCGCGGCGAGGGTAGCCATCTTGACAGCGAAACATCTGTCTATGTCCGGAAAGTATCTCATATAGAATCGACGCACTATATAACTGAGTTCAGGAGTTATCCACTCTTACCTATACGATTGCTCTCTGTGTACACGGCCGGCTAGATCGTTTTTATGAGACATAATAATGCGCGAATTTGCGAATCGGCCGATCGTGCGACCGGACGGCCCGGTCCAGTGGATCACTCGTCCGTCCGGCAACCGTCTTAGTATTCAGCTATTTTCTCGGCAAGCTGGACGGGAAGGAGACGCGAAATTTTGCCCATAAATCCGAGCGTCTTTTTGTGCCGACATTGTTTGCACAATTCGTGCGCGGCGCGCGCAAACTCGCAAACACTTACAGAAAACATATGAACATAAACATCTGTCAGCCGATGAAATTTGTCATAAATAAATAAGGAGGCGGTGGAAAAAAGTCGGCAAATAATTGACCTTTGTGTCGCTCGTTTAACACAACACGTTTTTCAGACTGGTCAACGTCGGAACGCTCCTTGCTTGGGCATGCGCTGTGACTCCACTGAACCGATTCACACTCCGACGGGCAGTGCTCGGCTCTAATGTTTCACAGTTCTTTTCAGCGTTTCTTATGTGATTGGGGTGTCAAATAATGAATCGGCAATGTTCCAGCGTTTGCAGCTGGAATGCAGCCCGAGTCCGGGCAACGTGACCGTAGCCGTCACGGAATGAAGATTCATTTTTGTGTTTTACGACGCACTTTTTTGATAACGGTCCCTGTTGTGTATGTCTTCTAGCGTTGGTGGGTAAGTGGGTGTTGATGACAACGCACCTAATATAGACTAGAAGGGAGGATGAAAAGCCCGGTGCTTGCTTGTAGCCTTCTCCTATAGAAACGTCTCTTCCAATGGACAAAACAACTCGATCAACAGGATTCCTCCACAAAGTCATCCTGTTAACAATTTGATTTAGAAGTAATTGGGAAGTTAAGTTACAGTACTAACTTTTAACTCTCCACCCTCTTTCACAGAACTGGTCACGAGTATGACGGTCACCCATCCAGTAAATGACCCAGCGCAGTGTTGCTTAACTTTCATCCCTCGAACCTCTCTCCCGAACAGAACTGGTCGTGAGTATGACGGTTACCCATCCAGTAAATGACCCAGCGCAGTGTCGCTTAACCTCATCGCCACCTTGCTAAACCGGGCTAGCCCGGGGCGCCTAAACCCGCACCCGCTCAATGAAGTCATTAAGGGGCCACTTTTACCGCGCGTTGTAGCGTGAGACGCATGCGCTGATTGCCCGTCGTGGAATGCGATCCCTTGCGCCGTGTGACAAATGCCTTATCGCGCGTTGCTATGCGACCGTTCGGCTGCGAGGAATGTTAGCAACGATGCTAGCTTTCAATTAGCCAGGACCGGCCCGGACCGTCGCTATGGCAACAACCGGTTACCACGGCGTCGTACGGCGTCCCGGGATGCACGAGGGAGACTTTGAGGAGGCGTTTTTGGCTTCGGCAGGTCCCATGGTCGGTTTTCTTTGTAATCCTTATAGCATGAATACAAATAATTTAATTCAGGGTATGCAAAATCCAGGTTTATCGTTCAAATTCGGAGAAAATGTATATTTTCTCTCACAAAAAAACACAGAAACCCCTGAGATCCCTTTCCCCAAATATCTGCTATATCTTTCTAACTGGGGTTCCTGCTTCGCATTCAAGGCGCGACCTCGGAAGGCTTTGGCGAGCCCAGCACGATCCAGGGCGCTCAGAACGTTCTCCCCAACTATTTCTTTCACTTCCTTTCTCTTCTGTTCTCCGCCCCAACTCTTTGAAGCCTGACAATCAATGATCGGAGCCGATTTTTCCTTGCATGACCAGACACGGCCGTTAGGAACACCATCTTCGCTATAGCGACGAAGATGGCATTTATTGTCTTAGCACAAACCAGCCACCTGGACGCTTAGCACCTTGGCATGGTCAATGGATCCTGTATCACTATCAAAGTTGCCGAATTAGTGTCAGCAACGGCCGCATCGTGGCGCGGCCATCTCTTCATAATCGTTGCCCCCCTCTATCACTGTGTTCCTAAACCTATGGTTCGTATCACATTAAGAAACCACGCGATGAGAGGGAATAATTTGTCAGATATACATAATTCAAAACTTCTATTAGAACCGTTTGTAAGATTATCAACACAAGCGTCGTATGATTTGAGAGCCTTAGCTCGTATGTGGAAGCTATGTGTCATATTTTCACTCGATATTTCCCCCTGCCTTCTTGAGGTGAAACAGAGTGTAGATTGCTAGAGCTTTGTTCGGAGGTGTTGTTTACTCGCTAACGCGCCGTGTTGCTGGGAAACAATACAAGACACGGCCTGCGCGATCGTTGCGTCCAGATAACCCCCTCACCCCTCCCCACCCCGCCCCCGCCCTGCCCAAACCTGCGGGCATGGCTGCCCGTAATTCAATCATCTCAGACAACCGAAGAAAGCCGCATTATCTAGAGAGCGGCAATCTCAGTGCGCAACCGCCATTTTGTATACCGATTTCCAGATTTTTAGATACATTTTTTTATTTAACTATCTGTTTTTTTATGATGATCAATACAGATAACTCATTTGAAAACTTTTCCATAAAATCAGTAGTTTTTTCATGGACTGAGTCACGCTGTTGTCCCGCTGAGAACGCCACTCTTGCGGCTACCTTCGCTCTCTAGTCGTAGGCACGGCCGCGAGGAATTTTTATCGTCCTATTCGACGATTCCCCGAGCTGGCGCTGGCGTCGCTATCAGCGCTGGCCGATCGGTGGCCGAGCGTCGCCAGCTGCACGACTCGGATCCCTGCGTTGCCGGGACGCCAGAATTAAATTGCTGGACAGGTTTCAAATGGTAACAAAAAGCGGAAAGCCGAGAACGCTCATCGTCGTCCCTGGCGTTTCCACATCCGGTAAAACCTTTTCAAATTGGCACAATTACAACCGGGCCTAAAATTTAAATTAATTGATATTTAGCGTGCACCGAATTCGTTGCTCCTCATCAATGTAAATATATTATTCACAAAACAACAAATCATTTGTGCTAGACTTAATTAAAGAGGGTCAAAGTGTTGATCTGGTTACAAGATGTTCTCAAAGATAGAAATTAAAATGTTAGAGAAAAGCCCGAGCCGGGGATCGAACTTGTAACCATTGCTAAACACATTCTTGAAATCAGTCGGCTCACTATTGTCACATGATTCGCTTATGAGGCTGGTCTACATGACGTTAAGAACTCATCCTTTTTTTATTATTACCAACACTATAACCGTCTCACAAATTGATGCCCAAACGGGGACACGAACCTCGATCTCCACCTATCGCGGGTGTTGCTCTAATCCATTGAGCTATTTGGACACTGGTGTTTTGAGACGATTTTAGTGTATTTTGTGAGAATGACAGTTCTCCAAGGAGTCAATTTTACAAGGCATCAATTTATGAGACGGTTATAGTGTTGTTAATAATAAAATGCCCCGCGCATTGCAAGCGTTTGCAATTTAAATAAGATTTCATCCTATGAACTCATCCTCGTTTACACCGTACACAATTAAGCTCTAAAAATAGTTTCCTGATCGGTTCTGTGTAGAAGACAAATTTGCCTTACTAGTGCTGGCTCATGTCATTATGACACCATGACAGTGACATTAATGACAGATAATATTTTGGATTGCATCGTTCAACCTTAATATTTTGGTGACACCAAAGCGTCGGGTAACCCTAATGTTTTGGTGAATTATTGTGAAATGCATTCGTTGGCTCTAACCAATGTCAAAGCGTTTGACTTCGGAAATGAGTCATGGACGTTCCCGTGAGTCTTCTTTCCAAAATTCCCTCTCCAAACACGCGAAATTAATTCGATTCTGGAATTAGACACTGCAAGGCGTGTGATCAACTTGAAAGCGATATATCTATGAGGGTAATTGCTTGCGTTGAGCTACTGTACCACTTATTATAGCAGGGGTAAGTACCTTTCTAACGAAACCATTATGCTCTTTAGGGGAGAGTTTCACCCCAGCATCCGATGCATTTGGTTGGTGAGGGATGGGGCCGGGGCCGGGGGAGGTAATCATCTGATCTTTATCGGCGTTGTCACGCGTTGTGTTCCATTGGTGATTTTTTAATGAACGGAATAACTTCAAGTAGATTTCATTGGTGACATTTCGAAGAAATGTTTCGATTTCTTTTGAGTTCCAAAAATGTTAGATTGTGGGCATTTTTTATGCAATGCGAAATGTTTACAAGAGATTTTGGTTTAGTAAATATAAGTAATTACCAGGGCTTCGCGAACGGAATTTGTATTGCGTTGTAGATGAGCGTAGCGATAGTTGTGGCTGGTAAAAAGTATAACTGACCAATGCAAAGAGCAGAACATGTTACAAATTTGAGATAAATCGGTAAAACTAATGCAAAAAATCGACTAAAAATCACTAGCCACTTATAGATTTGTTTATCCTAGAAACACCAAAAATGCACAAAATTTTGCCAGAAAATTACCAATTAAAAAGTAAACGAAACCAAATACGGGCTTAAAAACTTTGAAATAGCTTTATTTTAATGTGATTTGCATATTAGCAAAGATTGATACAAAAATATAAAATACTTTTGGCGGTATAACACATCAAAGTTTACCCAAAACCTGAAAATTGTCGTAAATTTTGAATAGTTTAAAAGCTATTTGGCCGATTTTGCTGAAACTCGGTCTAAGTTGAGAACACAAAAATGTGCCCTGGAAATTTGGTCCAAATCGGTGCACGCGTTTGGACGCTAGATCGCGAACAAACACACATACAAGTGATTTTTTTCTTGGGTAAGAGAAATTCGAGATTTCGCTCCGCTCTCTTCGCTTGCTACGCACTTCAATAAATTCCACTGTCGAATTCTCTTTTGAACAAAATGACAACTTAATGGTAACAAAAACATAATGAAAAAAGCCAAAAGTGTCAATAAAAATACGCTTCCAAAAATAAATTCTTCTTTTGGTAGGTCATTCGGTTTAAAAAAATTATGTTGATCAGACCTGATGTTGATGAGTCTTCAACTTATGATGAAATCCGCAAAGGCTTTATCAGGGCATCGAGGGGCCCTCGAAAAAGAGAGAATTCGTAACATTAGGCTACGCTACTCCAGAATTCTATGGGGATATCCCATCGGCCAACCCCTCCCCTTACCCTTCCACGACAGGATAATGAATTGATTGGTGTTTAATCCCCTCTGGATGCTTGCCGCCCACCCCTTCCTAATCGGCGAACCATTGACTTCGTCCCCCTCCCTCATTCAAGGCGTAACAAAGCTTTGCAGTTCGGGGACATGGGCGCTTTGTTATTTCGCTCCCTGCGACTTTCATGCGCTGTTAGCTTAGTCGACTTGGAGTATTTATAGGACTCAGACAAATGTTGCTACAGCGTGGAAGGGTTGTATGTGTCAGTAATCATTTTGATACTCATTTAAATGACAAGACGGAAACTTATATGTGACTATATCTACATTGCATATCTGTTTTTAGCGTTATGCCAATTCATTTTCGATTAAATTGGCTCTTCATTTCCTATTTTCAGTTTAAGAGCGCTCTTAAAACGTGTCAAAACACTTAACAATGATGGAAACAAGTGAAACTAAATGAAAACCAAAGTGCTTCGGTTTGCAAATGTTGAAAAATGTTTGAAAATTGAAAAAATTGGTATTGCACAACTTGTACTTTTAGGTTACGAACGACCATTAAAATAGCCGACCGCCATGAATTATGACCGCCATGGCGCCATGTTTGAATGTACGTTGAAGCCAAAAAGAAATGTTAGGCTCAAGCTGTTCGGAATGCCTGAAACTATTAACATGAAGAACTGGGCATAACTTGTCCTTACGGCTTCCAATCTGCTAAAGTATAAGAGCAAAAAGAGAAATATAAATTGAAGCTTGGAGTCAGAACTTGGAGTGCTGTAGGAAAGTGATGGCTCGCTCTCCCAACGTTTTCAAACTTCAACAATATAATAAACTCAGACCTGAGTAATGTCCTATAAACAATTGTCTGTATACATTATACACATAAGTGGGGTAATGTTCTACACAAGAGCTATACCTCTCCTATTCTAATTTTTTTTGCACGATTCACATAGGGGGATTGCCAATGAAGAAAGCTAGAAGATTGCTATATGGCATGTTAACCAATCAACTAAGAAAAGGAGAAGCACCAAAGATGCATCTATATAATCATGTTTACATACGATTTGAGTCAGTTAAACTTAGCAGACTTTCATGACCATCATACCACCAGCCTGCTCAGAACCATTATGAACCAATGCTGACAGCCTTATAATACAAACAAAAAATACTGTAATACTGTCAGAAAGGAATACAAGTTCATCAAACGGAACGAACGCGTCTGGCGCGTATTTCAGTCCATCATTCGGGCGCACCACTTAGAACATGAAACGCTTTCCCCCCTCGCCGTCGACACGCGTTGCCTTATCTTGGCGAGGCCTGCGTTTTAAAACACATGGGCGTCGCGTTGAGAGCGTCGCGACGTAATCGGCGTCCGCTAAGCGTCTCAATCGGCTCGTGATAAAAAGCTAAGAGTGTGCGCGTTGGCGTCTGGACGGTAGAGGGCGTTCGCATGAGGTGGAGTGGGAAATTGTGTGCACGTGACGTTTCGGGGTTGGTTTGAGGAATAAGATATAGTTTAAGGACAAAATCCATAATACCTACTCGATATCCTCGACTTTTCATAAGTCATGTTGTACACACAAAATCTTATTACTCTGATAATAATAACGAATCTAATGCCCACTGGTTTCGCCAAAACCCTCTTTCATCTCTCTCAATTGTGTATTAGAAAATAAATTAAAAACCCGACGACATTAAAGCGGTACCAAATGGCCCATTTTAAAAGCAGCGAGTCATTCAACCCATCAAATCAATCAATCCCTCAGCTATCTTCTGTTTAAACAATTAACGAATACTATCTCCGTATGTGTAAGGTCTTAAGTTATTCTCTGCGATATAATTTGTCGTTAAAGAACATGACGACCAATATATCGCAGAACGCCACTCCATGCCATGTCGCGGCTCTCTATTTGCAGCGCGCCTAGTGTGCAATCACGGCCAATTATCGCGTTAGCACTTCATAACGATCTGCATGGCCGGGCGTGCATGGCGGCCAGGGAGAGCGCTGCCGACACCGGGAGAGTGGCGAACTGCTAAGGTACCTGACAACGATTGGCCATTTGCTTGTGCTATTAAGATGCTTCATAACACGACCGTTGGTGTTAAATAACCCAATGTGGTACTTTTTAACAATGATAAAGTTTGTTGATTTCAGCACCACTAGCAATCGGTATTACGGAGGTGCTACGACGCTAAAATTATTAAGATGGCACACTGGGTTTCAGTTGATCATCTCAGTGCAGTGAGGACATAGCAAACAATTGCATGAAGCGTTACTTTAGCCAGAGTCACTGAAAGTGTTGCTAACTATTACTGCCGCTCTAGGTCGGGTTTACTTCTTGGATGATTTTCTCTTCGATTAACTCAGACGGCCATTTGGTTGCCTTTCTTACAAAACCTGCCTCTCACTCGGACACGGGAGATCATTCCGCCAAATCTCCAATTTATGAAGGATAAACACAAAGCAAATATGATGTTTTTAATAAATAGCAACGGCTCCACGGCAATCTCGATCCACTTGAAACCACTCAGCCGATGCAGGACTGCTATAATCGCAGCTCGTAAATTCCAACAGTTCCATCTCCGGTAATCACTTGCCAGCTCACAAATCACAGCTCACTTTGCTGAGTGTGCACCTGCATCGAGGAGACGCCGACGCCGCGACGTCCTGATGACGTCACGGTCCATACACAAGACCGTAGAGTATTTCATATACGGCTTGCTTGGCTCCAATTCGCTTTATTTTTATTTTTTTTTATATTTTGCTATGGGCTCTGAGATATATAACAGAACCCATACCGACGGTTTGGCGTGTTGGAAACACCAGTTCTCATTTGATCACCAAAGTTAAGCAACACTGCGCTGAGTCAGGTATTGGATGGGTGACCGTCATACACATGACCAGTTCTGTTCGGGAGAGAGGTTGGAGGGATGAAAGTTAGTACAGCAACTTTACTCGCCTTGCTTATCAACCTCTCGACAGCATAGATTTGTGGAGGAATCCTGATGTTCGTGTTGTACCGTCTTTTGGAAGGGACGTTAAGCCGGTGGTCCCCTTGGTGCTCTTCGAAAGGAGAAGCCAAGTGCCAACACCGGGTTTCCCCTCATCCCTTCTACACTAGGTAAAGTTAATCATCATCCTTATCATCAATCTCTCATTCATCGACGCCATTAGACAGTGCCGCGAGGCCAGTTGCCAAACAGTGCGTCGTTAAACCACAAATCAATCAATCAATCCGAACCCATGGCAAAATTTTCGCATTTTTCGATGGATTTTTCAATCATTTTGCAAATATTTTAAAGATCTTAAAACATTTGGCAAAGATTACCGGCTTCTTTTCTACTTTTCTTGCCCCTGTCAAAGATTCAGTAGCGTTTTTATAAATTTACACCATTTTACACTTCATTTTCACAAATATTTAGAAATCAATATTTGCAAGTTTTAGTGCACTCCAATAACGCTTCATGCAATTGGTTGCTTTGTCTTCACTGCACTGTGATTTTCAACTGAAACCCAGTACTTGCCTTCTTGATAATGTTACCGTCGTAGCACCACCGTAATGCCGGTTGCTAGTGGTGCTGAAATCAAAAAACTCTTGAATGTAAAGTGCCACTTTATATTAGGGTAATAAAATAAGTCACCAGACGTATTATCCAGCGCTGAGGTATAACACCACCAAATTAGTAAGTACCCTTCGGTATAAAAATTTGATTGTGTCAGTAATTAATAATTCCGTTCACGGCAACTGCTTCGAAGTACGCACCCAGTCACGGAATGTATAAACCTAAATCCTTCTTAATATCCATGTCCTGTTTTTAGCTCTGGCCGCGAGTGCATGGTTCTTTAGGGGGGGGGGGGGGGGGGAGCTACACCTATCCACGGGGCGCTGAGTAAGATATTGCCGCTACGACGCTAGCGTCGCTTCCGTTGCCCCAGGCCGAGACACGAACCCCGGCCTCTCTGTAGGGTGATCACAATCACCTTTCAACGAGCAAGATAGCTCTCACCCTTCCGTCCTGTCCAGGGCACGACATGCGCCTCCGACTTCACCCCAGCTTAAGAGGGTGGTCTATCTAGGTCTGAGTCGTACTATGGGCCGCGTTTTTAGCCTACGATTGCAAACGAACGCTAGAAATTGTTTTCAAGGACACTTATTGTGGGTCTATGGGTAATACAAATGTTGTACCAACAATAGCTTTGCAATATTTTAAAATAAATTGTTGATTTGTTGTGTTTAACGACGCAGTGTTTTGACAAAGGATCTTGCGGCACAGATCTAATGGCGTCGGTGAACGAGTTTGTCATGGTTAGGAACGTGTATGCACTTAACCTACCCTGGTGGAGGAAATCCGGTACCGCCCCTGACGAGCTTAACGTCCCTTCCGAAGGGCGGTACAACTCATTACAACAGGATTCCCCACAAATCCATGCTGTCGAGAGACTGAAATGCATGAAGCAATTGAAGATTTTGAACCAACAATCAGCCCTCAAACTTCTTTCGCTCACAGAAATCTTCATGTTTATGATAGTCACCCATCCAATACCTGGTCCAGCGCAGTGTTACTTAACTGCGGTGATCTCAAGAGAACCGGTGATTTCAACACGCCAAGCCGTGCAATTAGCATCATGTTAAATATTTTGAGCTGTATCGTTGTTTATAAATACTACCCTTTGCATTAAGCATTAAGCTATCGGCACTCCAAATTGATGCGTGTGTAACTGCGCCCTAACTGCTTCTACCGGTCGGTGGTGTAACCATTTACCTGACCCCCCCCCCCCCCCCCCCCCCCCCCCCCAGCTATATGATATCGCGTGATCCTATACTTCGCTGGTCGGGCACGGCAACTTGAACCCACTTAGCGCTACATTATAGAGTCGTAGACACTATCTGAAGAGTTACCGAGAGATAAGTTACAATTTTGAGCCACCCCCCAGTGCTATCAGGATCCCCCGATGGAGGCGATCGCCCCCTCCTACCCATTAATTGGTAGCCCACGCAATCGAGGCGATTTACAAGCGAGATTGCGGGGGTGGTTACCCAGTGCACCCTTTGGCCTGGTCTGTTGTGATGGCTTCATCGCTGCAATTGATTTTGTACAAACCACATCACAATAGCTTTGTGTATTGTTTATGTCTGCGTTGGTGGGGTTTGCATTGACTCGAGCATTTAAATTAAACATTAATGAGGAGGTAGTCTTAGGGATGTTTAGAAATCTAATTTTGACCAAACCCGAATGGCTATCTGGGTCCAAATCATATCGATTGGTTGTGTTCAACGACGCACTGTTTTCACAACTGGGCCTGTGACACTGGTGGCTTCGGTGATTTGATGGGTGATTATGATGATGATGATGATGCACCTACTCTAGTCTAGAAGGGACGAGGGAATACCTGGTGCCGTCAGGTAGCTTTCATACAGATTAATATATCTCTCTTCCTACTGTGAACTGGCCATGTGTATGATGGCCACCCATCCAAGACCTTGTTTGCATTTCTTTTATAATCACATCTCACTAAAAAAAATATACAGCATCGCATTCCTGGCCGTGGATTGGATCCGTCGCCTTGCTAATTTGTCTTGATGCCGGTTGTCAATCTGCAAGATCATACGAATTTTTTTAGATCCAAATGATCTAAACCGAGGGCTAAACCGAGTATCTGCTGCAATCGCCTAATGTGCAGAAATTTAAAGTTTCTTATTGTTTTGAAGCCTGGGCCTAGAACAGGTTGGGTCTATGACAAACTACTCCTAAGACAGACTGGGCTTAGGACTCACTGGACCTAAGACTCATGTCATTCGAGAAAATGTCAAGTTGCTACTATCCCAACAGCCGAAGAGATGTCGAAATCATTTGAGTATGTGGATCAGATGCACATTAGACTAAACAAATGTCCGAACAAGTTTTCTGTACACTGTTTGTAAACGAGTTCCTCCTGACACGAGAATACCCTCGACAGAATGGTCCGTGACCGTTGCAGCGAGCATACCATCACACTGGCCGTGTTAATAGAGTCATCCCGAGTCATCCATCTCGGTGCCCCCTGGAGCGCGCTAATGCTACAAGCCTGGCCAGGCACAGCCGTCCGGAGCCCACTCAGATACGATCGCTGAGCACTGTCTTCCAAACTCCAATCCCATGGGCCCACGTGAAGAGGGCCCCCTGCCCTCACCAGACCAGTCAAATGCAAGTGCCAGACGCCATCTTGGTTATGGTTTGAAAGGGTATCTCGTGTCTCTCTGACGTTTGGCAAAATCGTTTGTTTCCCTTCATTAGTAACAAGTGAAAACAGAATGCATTTTGGATGTTTTTTGCTATAAAACCACCGCCTCTCTTTCGAAGTAGCAGTATTCTCCGAGAGACAGAGTTAAGTCACCGCAGTTTTTAACCATCGATAACAACAGGGCTCAGTATTTTTGGGTGCACCCAAAGGACTCCGTGTGTAACATTTGAGGTCTGTATGCCATCTTTGAGGCCTCTGAACAATCTTGAGGACCCACTCTTTTCTCTAAGTTGAGGCTTTTGAGAAACCTTTGAGGCTTCCAATAACCTCAAGGGACTTTGAAAGCATTTGCTATGCCCGAAAACTAGTCGTTGTTAACGTTTACTTAATGTCGTTAAGACGGTTATTAAAAACAATTAAGAAAAGAGGTAGATTTAGTACTAACTAGGGGCTTTCCGAATTAATCTTTGCAGGAGGGTCCATTAATTTCGATGCAGACAAAAAATACAGCAGCGCTGCTCAAATAGCGACAAACTACAGATAAAATGGCTGCTTACGGTTGAAGCAGATCGCCTCTCCCTGCCTACCGGAGGCTCTCTATTACAGACTCGGCGCACTGCACACTGCATCTCAGCATCGCAATCAACGCAAACACTTGGCTAATCAAGCAGGCTGATAACGTTCCATTGTTGTCTCGACAGCGTGTTCAATAGCTGGACCAATGGCAGAGCGCCTCGTTGCTAAATTAGATTAGATCGTGCCCAATAAGATCGATCGATACGACATACGTTGATTTCTTGAGACAATTCATCACAGGCTTGCCGTGAACTGCGATGTTCAATATCTCTTTACAGGCTGTTCACTGCTAGCTTTCCATAAACCATGATCTTTAACACCTCTTTACAGGCTGTTCACTGCCAGCTTTCCATGAACCATGGTCTTTAACACCTCTTTACAGGCTGTTCACTGCCAGCTTTCCATGAACCATGGTCTTTAACACCTCTTTACAGGCTGTTCACTGCCAGCTTTCCATGAACCATGGTCTTAAACACCTCTTTACAGGCTGTTCACTGCTAGCTTTCCATGAACCATGGTCTATAACACCTCTTTACAGGCTGTTCACTGCTAGCTTTCCATGAACCATGGTCTTTAACACCTCTTTACAGGCTGTTCACTGCTAGCTTTCCATGAACCATGGTCTTTAACACCTCTTTACAGGCTGTTCACTGCTAGCTTTCCATGAACCATGGTCTATAACACCTCTTTACAGGCTGTTCACTGCCAGCTTTCCATGAACCATGGTCTTTAACACCTCTTTACAGGCTGTTCACTGCTAGCTTTCCATGAACCATGGTCTTAAACACCTCTTTACAGGCTGTTCACTGCTAGCTTTCCATGAACCATGGTCTTAAACACCTCTTTACAGGCTGTTCACTGCTAGCTTTCCATGAACCATGGTCTTAAACACCTCTTTACAGGCTGTTCACTGCTAGCTTTCCATGAACCATGGTCTATAACACCTCTTTACAGGCTGTTCACTGCTAGCTTTCCATGAACCATGGTCTTAAACACCTCTTTACAGGCTGTTCACTGCTAGCTTTCCATGAACCATGGTCTATAACACCTCTTTACAGGCTGTTCACTGCTAGCTTTCCATGAACCATGGTCTTAAACACCTCTTTACAGGCTGTTCACTGCTAGGTTTCCATAAACCATGATCTTTAACACCTCTTTACAGGCTGTTCACTGCCAGCTTTCCATGAACCATGGTCTTTAACACCTCTTTACAGGCTGTTCACTGCCAGCTTTCCATGAACCATGATCTTTAACACCTCTTTACAGGCTGTTCACTGCCAGCTTTCCATGAACCATGGTCTTTAACACCTCTTTACAGGCTGTTCACTGCTAGCTTTCCATGAACCATGGTCTTAAACACCTCTTTACAGGCTGTTCACTGCTAGCTTTCCATGAACCATGGTCTATAACACCTCTTTACAGGCTGTTCACTGCTAGCTTTCCATGAACCATGGTCTATAACACCTCTTTACAGGCTGTTCACTGCTAGCTTTCCATGAACCATGGTCTTAAACACCTCTTTACAGGCTGTTCACTGCTAGGTTTCCATGAACCATGGTCTATAACACCTCTTTACAGGCTGTTCACTGCTAGCTTTCCATGAACCATGGTCTTAAACACCTCTTTACAGGCTGTTCACTGCTAGCTTTCCATGAACCATGGTCTTAAACACCTCTTTACAGGCTGTTCACTGCTAGCTTTCCATGAACCATGGTCTATAACACCTCTTTACAGGCTGTTCACTGCTAGCTTTCCATGAACCATGGTCTTAAACACCTCTTTACAGGCTGTTCACTGCTAGCTTTCCATGAACCATGGTCTATAACACCTCTTTACAGGCTGTTCACTGCTAGCTTTCCATGATCCGACTTCATCTCTGCAAGCTGCAGTTCTCTTCTAAAGATGATTGCATTTAAACGGACCCCCCCGAGGGGGAAATCTAAGCCTATCCAGCTTGTACCCATACCGGACCATCGCGATTGAGACAGTGACATGTGTGTTATTGGATCCATTCTGCCGCGTCACGCAGCGCCGCGGTCGGCCGGCCCGCGAACCTCGAATGAGACGTCTCGATGCTGGCCGGCGATAACGGGGGCCTGCTTAGCATACCGTTGCCAGGTAACCGTTGCCGGGCAACCCGGGCCGACGCGACGGGTGACGGGTCTCGCTTGATGATGTTTGCGTAAGTGACGGCTGGATAATGATATCTTTTTGGCCGTGGCAGCACATGAAGGGAAGTATATACCTATGGTGGGTGTGGGCAAGACCATCTGTATAGTTATAAGTCCACTATATAGCAACTATTTTATCATAATTATACTGACATCATGAGATTCAAATAAGAGACTGACAGAAACAAGCTGTGGCTGTGTATTTTGATTTCATAAATGAGATGTTTCAGGGGTAGGTGGGTGACCTTCGAGCCAAGGTCATCCGAGTTTGGAACGAACTGGTTACGACATTGTGAGCAGGAAAGCACCCCGTTACGCTCGGAACTCAGATTTTGAATCACTTATCCCTTAAGTTCTGAAATATTCATGCTATGAAAATAATTTGGTGACGATTAAGCACCTACCATCGAGTTCATAGGGTAAGTCAAAGTCACAGCGCTTCTATTTAACGTTCTGCTGAGCAAACGAACCGTCAACACGTGTGACAGTGGTAGCTGCTAAGTGTTGACGCTTGCGGTCGGCCTTCTATAAAACATCTACAATTCAATAATTACATCTCAAAATATCGATAAGGCTGTTTCAATTGTTGAGGCTAAAATTAGTAAAAATAATTTGAGCGTAAACCAGTCTCAAGTTCGAGTTCACAGTAAGAAATAAAGGAATTCAATTTCTTATCTCTCAACATAGATAGGGAGGGATGACCCTATCCATCAGCGACTACTATTTTCATCGGTATAGTAGTAAATAGGTCGGCATTTTTCGCCAAGACAGTTTCCCATTGGCGCTGAGACTCTGAGTATACCTGTACCTAAACCTAATTATACCAGCCAAGCAAGTCAATGACAAACCCGGCCATGTTTTTCCAAAAAGTCTGGCAGAAAACGAAAAATGTCTTCATCGCCGGTTCAGAAACCGCGTCAACGAATCGCAAATGAGCTTTCAGCAAATTACACAAAATGGCCGACGCCGCGATCGTTCCCCGTTATAAACGTTGCGTCGTTTATACAAATACAAGCACCCACTCGATGCAGCAATTTGAGCCAGTTTGAGCATTATGATGATGATGTTATTTCACTAGTCTAACGACCTCCTTCCGAGCGCATTAGCAGACAGATTGCCCACTACATTAAACCAAGTGCCAACCCCCCCCCCCCCCCCTCCGCCTTTCAGGCAATGCGAAAGTCATCCCCATCCCACGTTCCAAAGAGTTATATCTTGGGATGCCTAGAATTTCAGAGGAATCTCGCACGGGCCAGTTCCTTTCTTGCACGATGATAAGTTGGAGTTATTTCTTCTTCAAAAAAATAATTTAACCTAACTTAAACTGAGGTTTTATGAAAAAGTATTTGCTCCAAGCTATCGGAACCTTAGGAAAAATATAGTTGATTTTACTTGGCAACCAAAACTCGATTAGAATTAGTTTGTTTTAACTAGTCCTAAGAAGGTCTCTGGCTGGATTCCAGTTGCATCCATCTGTATAGCAATTCGAGTTGGCAGTCAGAGCATAACTGCTGCTTATTCTTGTTAACATCAATATCAGCAGTGTCAATATTATTTAGAAGTGTACTTGCAGGTTGAATGGTAAGGGTGTCAGAAATGGTGTAAACACCCAACAAGATAAACACACAGCACAAAACCAGGATGGCATCATCACGGTATTCGCCCCAATCTTAAAATCCCCGTTTCCCTCTCGACAAACGATGGCAGATTAGCGCGTTAACCCTAGGTCAGCCGCCGTAACGCTTCGTTAACTCACCCCAAGCCATCGCGCTAGTTACCTCGGCTGCCACTGTGACGGCTCGTTAGCGACTTTCGTTACGATTAATTGCTTAATCGCTGTCAAGCGACAATCGTGGCGACGAACGCTAATCGGCTCGTTAATTGCAAGGACTAGCCCTCCTCCTTAGTGCTCTTATTGGTCGATACAGAATGTCGAAACACCAAACGCATCGTCGAAGTACATCTATGGTATGAATGCATTGGCTTGATATAAATACCGTTGTCATTATGGCTTCAAAACAAGAATATATTGTCTTAATATAAACAATAAATATATTATATGTTGTCATGGAGAGAATTTAAAAGACTGCTATCAAATTTTTCTACGTCCACCGGACAGGGCTTCATGATGATGATGATGATGATTATTATGATGATGTCCAAGTCCCTCTTCGCTATGCCAACGATTTGGTTGTGGAATTAAGGGGGGGGGGGGGGGGGGTGCCCCCTGTGGGGCGCTACGGGACGCTCCGCGCCGTTGCTAGGTGAGAAAAAACACGTCTGCCCGGATAACTCGTTGCTAAGCGACGTATCAGCCCGTGCATAGTAACCCGTGGCTAGCAACCCGGCCCTGGCGTTTGGGAGATGAACTTGTATTCAATTTGACTCGAGATCTCTGGAAATCCGACCCGCGGCGCGCAATGTGCTTTTTTTTCCTCACATGTCAGCCCCGAAACGTCGACTCTCTTGGAGAGTGTTGCCCGATGCCCGAGACAGACCAAGATGTTTGGTTAGAATTGTTAAACTGTTTGGAAATGTTTGGCCCCGGCGAGCAGGCAATCTAGCAGCTGTCTGTCACGAGCATGTTGCGTTGTTAACGAGGTGTTGTTCCGAGCCTGCTTAACGCCTTTCCCTCTTGTACGGAGTGGGACGCATGGTTTTCGAGGGATTGGGCGGGTTTTTGAAGGAGCAAGTGCTTGGAAACGAGCGGGGAATTTGAGTGATGGCACTCGGATTATGGGGAGGAATAAAAACGAAAACAAAAAAGAGTTAAAATCGCCGACAGGAAGGAGTGTGTAAATACAAAATAATTATTTTAAACTTGATGTCAAAAAAGACAAAGAAAGGATGACCCTCATCAGGTTTCAAAGTAAATAAATCAGTCTCATTTCAGACATAAAATTGCAAGAAAATCAATTTTCAGTTCGACATGGCCCCCTAGACGCGCTATTAAAATGTTGCTTGGGATGTTTCTGGAGGTCGCCGTGGCAAAACAAAGAGCCTACGAGCAAACTTACTCATTTTGCCTCTGTGACCAATCCAAGGCAGGACCTTTGACAGGACCTTACCTGAAATTTGCATACGCAAAGGCACTTATCGTATTGTGTTGCATTTTTTTTAGTGACTACTCCAACGTCTGCACGGTAACTTGAGCCGGAGAAACAACTTGACGTTACAAAGGACGAGACCATAAACGAGCGCGATCACTGGTCTGCATGGAACATTTTTTTACAACACTCGTCAATAATGCTGCGATCAGTCAAACTTCTCATTTGGTTTTTGAATCGCGTGTTTAAGTGAGCGTAGCGAAATGAGCGAAATCTTTAATTTCGCTAGCCAAATAAAAGTACCGCAATTTTGCCTGTTGTTGAAAAAATTAGTTGGTTGATTCGTTGTGTTTAATGACGCACTGTTTTGACGTAAAGGCTTGTTACATTGGTCCAAAGACGTCGGTGATTGAGCAGATGATGATGATGATCCTAACCACGCCTAGAAGAGAGGAGAGGAAATTTGGCGCCGGCACGTATAGCATGTACTATACTGTCGAAGAGCACCGAGTGGACTACCGGCTTAACAACACTTCCAAAGGACGGTACAACTCGAACAACAGTATTCCTGTCGAGAGGTAAATAAGCTAAGGGAACAAGATGTTGTATAAGAACTTTAGTTCCTTCATACTCTATACCGAACATAAAATCGCTTAAAATTTTATTAAAAAAAGTGCAAGTATTGTGTGTGCCTGGGTGTGTGACCGTGCTAAGACTAGACAATTAAGTTTGATGAAATTTGTCAAAATACCTATTCGTGTTTACAGCATGGACCCCATGCGTTTTTCAGCGAAAATACACTTGTGCGCAACTCATCGGTCGAGAACCGAACTTCGTGAAAAGCAAATCTCATCCAGTCGCTAACAACCACTTAGCAATAACTCGCCAGCTCGCTTAGCAACGCTTAGCAATTCGCGCTCCACATGGTAACCACGAAGACGGCAGCGCTGCGCGCGGACGAGGCACCAATTAAAACAAACGTAAACACGTAGCGACTTGCGGGTAATTGGTCGTGTTGCTGGTCGTAAGTCAGTTCACGAATCAACATGAGGCGGCCATTTTGTTAAAATAGAAAGCCGTGCTCGTGGGAGAGTGGATGAGAGCGCATAGGTGCCATATTGCTGGGGGTTCCTTTATTTAGGTGGCATTTTGGAACGCATTTACACATTTTCTTTACAGTTATATATTTGTCTCATTAAATTTTAATGTAACTTACAAAATATATCTTCGGAACGTTGCTGCTTCATCTGATGATCTCTATGTATTGGATGGGGCTCCACCAAAATGTGGTAACACCCTATATAAGTGTATTCCATTACAAATACTCAAGAGAGATACGCTTAAAAAATTAGCACAGACTTTAGAATAGTAAATATATCGTCGCTTGCGTTATATGGCGGAGGTTGCCTGGAAAACCAAACCTGCACAAACTTTAGACTAGGAACTACGGAACTCCTTGCGTTCTATTAGGTAAAAATTGCTGTACTTTAGCCTAGACATGTGTTCAATGATCCAGAATCAGAGCAAATAAATCATACAGGCTCTGTACATTTTTTTCATAAGTAGGCAAAGAGAATGCGCTATGAAACAAAACAAAACAACAACAGCAAGCCTATTTCTTATCGTCCGGAAGTGTCACTGTGAATTGCAAAATGGCGAGCTGAAGAGATTTTACCGCTCCGCAATTCACCTAAAGTAATATGCACAGCTTAACTAACCTCACTATTACACTTAAAGACGGATCTGGTCAATCGTAGCCAACTTAACCACCATAAAATAAATGTCCTATTATAAAGTTTGTAAACAGATTTATTTTTCACGCCCGCATGAGGGCCAATATGGCGTTCCAATGTGGGTAGAAAACTTGGTCTTTTCACAAGGTCTATATGCACCATCTCCAAACATAACGAGGACTCTCTACCTGAGCCTGGTCCAACGTGCCCGATAATAACCCACAGCCTTTTGACAGTCTCACAAATTAACAATAAATAATAAAGATAAATACTGCTCGGGCATGCGCAGTAAGGCGCGGACGCGAGCTGCGCTGGCCGTAAATCAGTTGTGCGCGGTGCGAACACGTTAGCTTGGCTGTCAACGCGCATGCCCGAGATGTGGCGGCCATTGTTGCAGCGTACCTCGATGGTGAGCTCGATGCCAATGCAGGGTGTGAGCGCACAAGGAGGCCGCGGGCAATTCCACGATAATTGATCTGCATAATTCGACGATCGGCGTGCATGCAGCCAACCAGGGCGGCCATGTTTGTTTTTCACGCACGCCTCGTGGATCCGGGCGCGGTGTGACGTGTTAGGTTTAGGGCGACGCTTTTGTTGCCGTCGCCCACGCACTGCGAATTCCTCGACGTGACCGTCGCGTTGCTGTCCGTGGCAGTTTTCCGATGTGGACTTCTTGGCTCCGTCGCCCTCGTCGGTGCCGTTTGCCCTGTTCGACGCACTTTGAACAGTTTGTGCGTCCTCTGCCCGTATCGTTTCCTAATTTCCGCGTTTGGAAGTCCTTAGGTCTTTTCGGGTGTCCTAACTTTCCAATTTAGACATCTTTTGCCATTTTTAGGCGCCTTTTGCCCCGTTTGGGCGCTCTTTGTCACTTTTGGCCGCGCAGTTTTCCATGCTCGGGCGTCCTTTCCCAGTTTGGCCACACTTTCCCCCGTTTGAGCGCACTTCGCTTCTTGTCCAAGCCTCGAGCTTCGTTCATCAATCGTGTGCAAATAAAACACATCCCAGATCGACTCAACAAAGCCCATGCCTTCAATGTGTAAATAAAGTATATTCGGATGTATATACGAATATGATTATATTCAAAAGTATATTCAGGATCAGAACCATTAGAAAAAATTGGCCGTCCCACAGCCTTCTAGCAATTGTCACCAATTAGAGATACTTGGTTAATGTTGTAAGAGAGGTGTGAGATTAGCCCAAATAACTGTTAAGCACACTTTTACCCCAAAAAGAAAGAAGGAATTAGCATAATCAAGTGTAACTCACCTTCAAGACAAGTGCTTACAAAATTATAACTCTTGACTTGAAACTTAAAAACGTTCAAGAAGCAGTTTCAACACTTCTTGTTCCTCTATCCGGAGGTGGGAGCTTTTAGCAAATGCTGAACTGGGTGAAACGAATTGATTAGAGTCCAAAGGCTGATCATTGGCGCTTTTTGACGCGGGGTTGGGAGTTGCTTTTATTTCTCTCACCGCCCCCGGCTGAGTGGCCGGTATCGCTGTCACATATCGGTGCTCGACGGCCACCCTATTTCACGCGCAGAGGATTACGAACGCTGCCCCTTCGCTGGAAAAACACGCGCCGCGCGGTCACGGCCAATTAAACCACCCACGGCGCTCTCGACGCATAGCGACGTAATCCGCGCTAAAACGCCTCCCACCCCCTGATTTCGGCAGCTGGCGTCGATCCCAGCGTCGCTACGTCGGTGCTCGTGTTTACCCGCACTACGCCGACGCCGACGCCGATAATCCGACGCAGCGCGATCCAATCTGCTGTGCAAACACTCGACGTCCCGGACCCATCGGGGCTAGAGGGGTCGGGGGGGGGGGGCGTTTAGCGGGCACGGGAGGCCGTGCGTTAGCGTGGTGTGGCAAGGGGCCTGGAAGAAGATTGGAGTGTGTCGTGTGGACACGGAGGCGATGTCGTCGTGCAGGGTGTTCATGGGGACGGGAAGGAATCAGGGACTGGACCTTGCATGGGATGACACATTTCGGGGGATTTTTGACGGTCGCCTCTGTGTATTTTAAATTAATTTTCACTGCGTGGATTGAGCCGACCATGGAATGTGTATTATGAAACATTGTGCCCACATTTTGCGCTTATGCAGGCTGGAATTGGGAAGACTTGTTTAATGTTTTTAAAAATTAGAAAAAAGGATTTTCGAAAGCAATGCTTCTGCCAAATATTAATTCTTCGAACAGTTCAAGCTTGAAAATTGAACTATTTGTTTCTTCGTGTGGAAATAGGTCATAAGAGAGTCAATTTATTCGTTTTGCAGCTGTAGAGGCCGTATTTGATCAAGAAAGTTGAAATAACTATCGAACGTGAAACACCGAGCTCTATTAAATCAAACCCCCTTACAGGTTTCAATTTCCAGATTAGGACTTATCGTTGGAATGGAATAGAAAAATCTTGCTATTATAGAGAAAAGCATTTCCCCCTTGGCAAGATTTTGAATGCCACTTCTCCAGCCCCACGACAAGCGGCAACCAACCACGAGCATCCACATTATGTAAACAGCTCGGCAAAGTGCTGCATACATTTTCGCGCTTCGCCAACGAGTTTGCGAAAATTATTCGACCAATTTGCAAGCAGACGCCAATGATCGCCTCGCCAAAGTCTCGCCAAAGGCTCGCGCGCGAAAGCCAACTCAAAGATAGGCAAACGCCTCTAAAATCCACTCGAGTCTGCACGGTCCACAGACTCCACGACGTCAGTTTATCAATCACAGCCCGAAATAATCACAGCCATTGGCTAGCACAAAGAGATCACGATATAGACCCACCATCGCCTACCGACAAGCCCAAGCCCAAGATCTTTCTCTTTCTCTCTCTGTATATATCGCTTGGAAACCGTAACGTGTAATTTCCTTCATGATATTAGATTTGTAATTTAAAGCGCCATCAATAGGGATCGCCCCCAGCCGTCTTCCTCTCTCACTTGCTCTCACGCAAAGCTCGTCATCAGCCCGTTCATCCATCTCTCTCGCCCCAGTGGATAAAACAGCTTATCAAGCCTCAAGTCTTTACCCATATACGTAGGCACACACATCTCTGCAGTATTATCGCCCATGCTATCCTTAACTAAACACATACTTATCTATCCGGCCCGTAATTACCTGGCTTAATTACTTTTTAATAGATAGCTAACAGGCGAACAGAGTCGAATGATAAAAAGCAAAACTACCATTTTAATAATCACGCAGCCTGTAATTACCAGCGAGTCTGTATAATGTCCGAGCCGTGCCTCGATGGCCGGGGAAATATTTAATGTGGCTGCATAAAAAACAGAGTATAGTCGGGTGAGGAACGCGTTGAGCCCGTGTCGACGTCGTGAAGTGGTACTCGAGAGGCGCCGGACGAGGTGACGTCACATAGACTGCGATAAAGCTGAGGGACGTGGCATTGCAGGCCAATGAAGCTTAATGGTAATCATGATCCGCATGTCTTTATAAAGTCCCAGAAGGTACTTCAATAACCTAAGTTACATAGGTATGATAGGGACCCTTCACATTTTTATTTTGTTCAAAACTAATTTACCTGTAATTTATATACCTACCATCTACGAAATCAGGTAATTTCTTAGATCTGCAGTCAGATGTAAAAACAATCTTTAGTATGGATTAAAAAAAGAAACATTTCAGTAGTCCTAATGCTTTGCAGAAATATATAATTAAAACATTATTAGGGCCTCGTAATTGTTTGAATTACAATATAATAAAAATTTAAAAAATTGTTTCCCGAATTACATGCACGAGATATTCACGACTTAAAAACTGAAAGTAATTTCCTTCGCGAGAACTCCTGCATAGCCATGCGCGAAGTCGAGGCAACCAAAAACCCATCTATTTATCTTCTGCGGCCAATTATAAAACATCTTATTATATTTCCTTCGAATTTATTTGCCCAGCGCTTCTCTAAACATCCCATAGACTGCGCACAACTGCGCGCGCGGCTGCGCACACCTTTGTCCACTGCGCGCTGCGCGCTGCGCACCGGCTGCCCATGGGAGTTCACACCTGATAGCGCAAGACAAATGCTTGCGCTGCGCCGAACCAGCCAACCAACTGGCAATTAGGGATAAATCACAACCAAACATCGAAAGCCTCCGTGCAACAGACAGAGACAGAAACAGCCAGCATGCAACGCGCCAGAGCGAGACAGCGACACCTAATCACTAACTAGAAGTGAATTAAACCCATTTGAAATATTAACTTAACAATAAATCAATAGGTTTAATAGCGGACTAATCGCAGCCTCGGGCACTCGACGAAGTTGTTTTCCCTTATTATTTATCAGCCTGCATGGTTACGGCGTGGTACAGTCTGTTAAAAGCACCGTCGTCTGGCTGCAAGGCTGCTTGCCCAAGCGATTAGCACCTTGTTAACTCTAATAGCCAATCAGCGAGCAGAGCTGTAATTGCCCGTCGTTGTTGTCTTTAGATGGCTGCAAGATTGAACGCTGCAGCAGCGGCAGCAGCAGCGTCGGCCAGTTTGTGTTCTAGTCGTTGTTGTCTTGTTCTTTTTGTCGATAGCCAGCCTGTTTGCTGTGTGCAGACACTTTGATTTAGCGGCTGTTGAAATTGTGATGGCTGGTGTTGTGATGGTTAAATCGGGGTTAAATTATGGTTGGTCCGGTGATTAAATCTGTACCCGGGCCGGGCAGCCAGGGATCGCTGGCAGGTGTTCGGTTAGGCGATCCGGAGGACCAGCGAATGCCTAACAAATTCTCGCAATGGAATTCTCATAGGCCTATAGAAATGTTGTGTGGAATCTGTGAGACATTGCGATGCAGTCATTTGCACTCATCTATTAGCATGGGCAAAGCGATGTTGTATTCCTTAGCAAGGTGACTTCGATGCGCGGAAATAAGTCCTATCTTTTAACATGGAGACTTCGATGCGTGGAAATAAGTCCTATCTTTTAACATGGAGACTTGAACGCACTAAACACTACTACTTGTTAAACAGTGCTATTTCAACAGTTATTTACAATCTTTATATTCATGTTCGCATGGAATTCGGAACGCTACAGAACCTATAATAGCGGACCTATAACCTATAATACAGAACCTATAATAGCGTTTAATGGGATAGCTTAACTTTCAATTCAAGAGTTAATAATCTCAATCATCTTTATCATCCTCATTCCCCAGCGGACCTAGCTTCGACGGACATTGCCATCGCTGGACATATCCTCGCCGGACACAATCTCATCGAAGCCAACCATCCCGCGGTTCTCGCTCTCGGCAACGTTCCGCAACACCTTTCGGTTGCCACATGCAAATCCCACCCATCAGCACCCCATGGGCTTCGGAAATCGAAGGGTCCGCATAACTCGACCCGCTGCTCCCAGAGAGCCTGCGTTACCACCGCGGGCCCGTGTGCCCTCTGCCCGGCCCAGACTGTACCCAGAGAACGCAGGTAGAACATTGTTTGGAATGGTAAATGGACAGATAATTTATTGATACCCGTTCTCATGGCAACGAGCTGCTAGCTATAAGAGAGCGAGAGGGACGGCACGATGCTATCTTCGACTCGTAGCTACAGCTATACTAACACATACACACATACACCAACACACCAACACACCGTTGCCCTGGTATTTGAAGAGCTGCTTGCTAATGAAGTGGCAACCCAACAACAAGTGGTGGTGTTTGCAGTAACAACGACCGACAACAATCCCCGGCTAACCAATACGGAATGGGAGTCAATTATCTTCCCATAGCAACGTGCAGAAGAGCAAGAGAGAGGGCGCGCGCCACGACACGACTAACAGATTGGCACTTGTTTTCTATCGCCCTTTACACAACCAAGCACGGCCATGTCGATGACTGGCTCATTATCATTAACCCATTCGACCAGTCATTAATGGTTTAACGTAATGACCCAGATAGACGGATATTGGTTTGAAACATCACGTTTTTTTTTCTTGCTGCCGTCGTCCCTTTCGAAATCGGCCTCCCCGATCTGAATGTTTTGTCTCGAGCTGGGGCTTGTCCATTACTTGAATGTCAACTAATTGTTAATGACTCATTTAGAACCACGACCCGGTGGATTTCTGGCATTCCGATAACACGTGTGTCATCTGCGACGTCGATGCCAGGGCCGCGTGGAATGTCGTTCGGTCGGCAGACTCGATGGAGACAATGCAACGAGACGCGTTCCTCTCAATCACGGCCCCCTGGCGACGAATTTTACGATCCCAGCCTACAATGTGCAGTTTGTGTGTGCAGTTTTGCAGTTTTGCCGCCAGGTCGCATTAGCAACCACGAGGTTGGCCGTACGCAACAGGTAATTAGGCAAAACAGGTCCCCCTTCCCTTCCCATAACCTGCGAGCGTCGTTCAGCTTTTTATTGCAATTATATTAACATTCCCACCACCCACTTTTTTTTTTAATCTACCGCGTATCCACATTATGAAAAGGCTTGCGTTTTTATTAGTTTTTTTTTTGCTCGCATTAAGATACACTTCACGTGTATATTTATAATGACACATAATACATTCAATGAAAATCGTCGACCATTATCAAGCACTTAGGAGACAATTTATTAATCATGAACTAATCAATCGCCACTGCGCCGGGCCTTTGTAAACGCAGGCAGGTGCTTGACAAAGCAACAAGTGCCCGACCGTAGCAAACGGGCAACAATAGGCCCTGTTGATCGTCGATTGTTGGACAATGTGGCCTGACAATCGAGGATCGTACCTTGCCAACGAAGCCACGGCCCGCTCGTCCATGGACCGGGCCGTGTCGCCGCGTCGCTTAGCAACAGTGTGTTTACACGAGGACTTACAGGCAGCCCGGAGGGCAGTGGTAAGCGAAGAGTGGCTGTCTTGTTCGGGGAGGCCGGGCTTGGTGGCAGTTTGGAGATGGGCGTCGGGTATGTCAGCAGCGACTAGCGGTTCTTGGGGTTCCACTATGTACTTCTCCGTGGTCATCCCTAGGATGACGCTCTTGGTAGGCACCCAACAGTTTTGAACAAGATGAACACAGATATACACATTTCCAACGGAAGGATCTACAATCATTTTCTGTTTTCACTATCAAAACCAACGGTAAAAATGGGAACTATTTTGTGGATAGCCTTTTTCACAGTTTCCCCAAATCGTTTGGACGTGGGCGAGGTACGTGTAAACCAATTTTCAAATATCAACACTAAGGGACGAAATGACCTGAATAAAAGTGTTGGTATCATTATTCCTCAACTGTCAGCGACTCTGGCATTAAAGTATCCATTCCATGATGAAGTCTTTGGGATAAGAGGGAGATGCACCAGCATATTCTTGAAATCGTAACACGCTTATTCAATTACATGACATGTGCGGCCAGAAAGGTGAAGCCTCTTTGCAAATCTCGCGAGATCACTCAATAAGTCCGATGGCATGCGCCTACCATCGACTGAATATGACCGCAAAGAAGTCGGCCACTCCTAGCCCGAACACGGCCCTCTTTCCACCTCGTCTCCAACCGGCAGAGAAAACAACACGAAGGTATTTACCACGGCGGGACCGGGACGAAGATTGATCGTCTTTCTCAAGTGACAATTAAGAAATTAATTCCACTCGAAGCCATAAACTTTTTTTTTTTACAACACTCCGATTGCTAGAACGCATGCGTGCTGGTATACGACCGATGAGAGCCTGCGTGTAAGACAAGAGAGACAGAGGGCATGTGTGTCCATCTGCGCTTGGTCGCCATGTTCTTGCATACTAAATAGGCCTTATTAACACTCTTTTCTGTGAATTAAAGCCCGTCGTTGCAGAATTCTCAATTCTCGAACGATTGAAATCGATAATGTCTTGATGAAAGAGAAGTATCGGTGGACTATATTAATGATCGATTATTTCCAGCTGCAGATTGATTCTTCAAGCAACCACTAAGGCACATTTTTAGCACGCCTCTCGTATGCTACTATGGTGAACATGTAGGGTTTGGTTGTGCAAAGCAGTAGCATTAGGTTTGGTTGCTTAGTTATAGGGATGGAATAGCTTACACTGGGGTAACTTTACCTTTCTTATATACTTAGGTGAATTCTACTAATCTTCTAATTACGACTACTTTGATAGTATTTGCCGAGAATTAAAGTCTCAACTTCAATAGTGAGATTTAGTTTTGCACTGTGTTTGATTAGAAAGGCAGATTTATTGAGTTGTCAATCGGCTATGATTGTCAGCAACTCAGTTAACCTCCTATGATAGCGGTTCAGATATGATTGAAGCGTTGAAAGTTATATGAAACATGGCGGCCGTGTGCAGAGATAGCCTCTCCCTGTCGGTAGTCAAGCGGCGGGCTTTATGCTCGTGTCTAAAAGAATGTAACTCTCATCGTCTACACGTATAATTATGTGGTGGTGTGTCGCTGTCTCTGTCTCACTAATGGCTGGTTCTATGGCGTTGTCCTTGTTTGACCGATACATGTGGAATTGGACGGCGATGGGCTACGAACGACTATTACCAAACCGAAGACCGAAGCAAATACTAAAACAAACACTAAACTGTAGACTAAACGGGCGATCGGTTTGGCATTGGAACTGATGAAACCAAGAAGTACCCTGTTTCGGTTAGGTCAGAACGACTGGCATTAGTTCAATTCGAGTTAGACAAAACTGAATTGTCTTTACACTGCTAGAAGAACCGTGGAACCCAAAACCACTTTTAAAAAATAAATTCAGATGTCAAGTGATTTCATCTCGGGTTCCCCTCAACTTTTACATTCTTGTTCTAGCAGTTATATTTCCATAAAATAAATTTCTGAAGTATGATACAATCTGGCACATCTTTGTAATAACTATTTTATTTCATATTGCTTTCATCTTGCATCTTGCATTGCTGTGCGCTGTCACTGATTTATCTGACTCAGTTTTCGACTCGACTTTTTCGCACACAACGCAACTTAAACCGCAAGTTATTCTGCGCAAAGAAACAAACAGAGTCTCTGTCAAATCTTTTAATGATACTTCTAATTTATTACCAGTTTTAAAATCTAAGTAACGTCATTAGCTAGCCCTAACAAAGACCCGAAAAAGTATTGCCAACATTTCGAGATTGAAACATCTTTTAAACGACTGACTGTCAAAGTAATATCGCAATAAATCAGAGTGACCAGTCTTCAGGGTTTCGCAAGAAAGCCTTCGTGACCACGGTTGCCACAAGGGTGCATGCCACGGAACCCTAGTAGGTGTTGCCTAGGAATCCGATGGAACATTGTAAGTCGTTTAGCGGACCTGCCTATGACACCTATCATTAAAACGTGAACACAAAAGAAGCAACCTTTTAAGAGCGGCGCAAAAAAAGGAAGAAAGAAATAAACACCGGTATTTAATGGCGATCTAGAAGGCCGGAGTTCTGTCAAATAAAGCACACCATTTACCAAAGTTGGCCTCATGAGAGCGATCTTCTACGACGGCTAAACGACTGCACACTGCTATTCTATGCATTGAGGAACACCCGGAGTGCTCATCTTTTTTCAGTCCTAAATTAGCTTACTTCAAGTTTTGAGGAAAAAGCTTGGAAACCAGCATTACTAAATATATATTACTAAACTATTAGTATTAGTAAACTAACTACGAATTCTCCACTGGCAATAAGTATTTCTTCAGAGAGTTAATTAGTATTCATCATGGATTCAAAAACATTAAGATTTTCTTTAGAGTGTCCATTTTACACCACCTGTGAATCCAGTTAAACCCTAAAAAACTAATTTTCCAAGCAATTTAACAATCATTGCACTAGAGCCTATTTTCAAAATGGTAGATTGGGTCGGTTTTTATTGAATGCTTTTTATAATTTGGCTTAATTGGTTGATTGGTTGATTGAACCACCATCAACTCCCACAACTCCCCGGAGCCGTCGGAAATCAAGTCTTCGAAAACGTTATTTTATATTTTAAAGAGAGAGGGGGGGGGGACTAAACCCCCCAGTGTGTTATTAGACGCCATTTTACATAGGCATGTTTTTAAACTTTTAAGTCAGCGTGACAAATGTTTATACTTCTTAGTTTAGTTGGAATTTACAGTATATCCCGAGCTCTTCTTCCCTTTTTGATGATGATGATTCTTGGTGTTTAACGACGAACTGTTTTGACAATGGGCCGTGCGGTACTGGTCTCATGGCGTAGGTACATGAGTAGATGATGATGAACCTAAACTAGCCTAGAAGAGAGGAGGGGAAACTCGGTGCCGGAACGTAGTCTACTCCTGTCGAAGAGCACCAAGGGGACCACCGGCTTAACGTCCCTTCTGAAGGACAGTACGACTCAAATTGCAGGATTCCTCCAAAAATCCATGCCGTCGAGAGGTTGATAACCAAGGCGAGTGAAGTTTCTGTAATGACTTTCATTTCTCCAACCTCTTTCCCAAACAGAACTGGTCATGTGTATGATGGTCACCCATCCAATACCTGACTCAGCATAGTGTTGCTTAACTTCGGTGATCTTATGAGAACCGGTGTTTCCAAAATGCCAAACCGTTTGGTTCTCTTTTTTCGGCGTGCAAATATTCACACAGAGGGCTTTCGTAAGGTAGCTTTTTTCACGCACTCTAGAAAGTTATTTGAAAACTGTTTAATTATTAAGTGAACTGTGGAAAATAAAATAGCAACATGGATGCCGATACGTTTTCCCATGACACAAGCTTGCTTCAAATGCTTGCATCCTACACTGGCCGCGCTTTGTCTTCTATAGCCCCACGACTCGCGCCGTGGTCTTCTTTTGGCCATCCTCGTGGGTTTTACGAGCCATGTTTATAGGTTCCCACTAACACATGTCGCCGTTGTCGTTTTAGAGGCGATCTTATCGCTGCACAGCCGTGGTCCACGAAGCAATTCGTGTTTCGAACGTCGTTGTCAAGCCGTTGTCATGCCAACGATGTGTTACAGCCGGCGTGCGAACGCGATCATATCGATTGGGTTAATTGGCTCGTATGATTACAGAATCATTGTTGTCATTGCCAACGTGGACAGACAGGGAAACGCTTAGCGCTCAATCACCTACTTAATAGCGTTAATACGGGCTGTTTCACTGTACCTGGGCTGACATTTTACAGCAACGTCATTCAGTTCTGGTTTTAAGTTAAATAGAACACAATCAGAAATTATAATTTTAACTCTTTTAGGCGAGTTCTTAACGATTCTTAAGAAAGGTGTTGCCAATTGTGTGCGCCTTCCACGGAAAATATAACAATTAATTTATCCCACGCATAACATTTCAATTTTGAATCAGGGGAAAACGAGTTCATTAAAAACTGCTACTTGCTGTATCTTTGAAAACATAGTGGCCATTGTTTGCAGACGGTCGCTCTCTGTCAGTATGGTAACTCTCTGGCATGCGTGTAGGTCATGGAGTGGCCATCTCCAAGCAATGGATGTCATGGGCAACAAAAAAGTCTGAAACGGTACCCTACATTCAATCAGAATTCTAAATGAGGAATCCTTCTGTCATCCACCTTACAAAAAGGTACACATTATCGCTGCAAGCTTTGGTGTAAATGTGAGATTATAAAAAAAAACATGGAGTCCGTTTGAATCGGTTATAGCCTCTCTCTATGCTATGTGCGCTTAGAAATGGCAGATCCAGTCCACCCTGACTTCGACTAGGTAATTGCCGCTCATTACGCTCGGACTCTAAAGGGGGGGCAGGGAAGGGGGGAGGCGATTTGGACCGAATTAGGGCTCATTTGAATATCGCGGGCCCCGGGCGCTGCCTGGTGGATCACGCTCACTGCTCGCGACTCGTCGGCTCCGGAGTCGAGAAAATAATCTCGTTTCCGTGGCCATCAAACACATCGGTCTTTGTGTGGCTTCACCTCAGCACTTGGTGGTAAATGAAGGAACTAGAGTTTGCATAGGAAAACTGTTTGCAAAAGCTTTGCACCTAACTTGAGCTTGAGTCTAGGAGACGCATTTAAAAACTCTGTCATTGCTGGCACCAAGAATTAGCACCAAGACCAAGCAATCGATAGATGGGCACTAGGTCAGATTGCTTGGTCTTGAAATGAATGAGATGCAAAGTATCGATGACGAAATTAACATAGATGACGGAGTTCAAAAAGCTTCAAGAGGAATTATTGCCTAATATCAAGAAATATAGCTAAGCATAGCGGCAAAAGATATTTCAGACACAGCCCAAGACCGTCGTGTCTAAAACAGCTTTTTAAACAACAGTTTAAAGTTTTAGAAGTACAACGAAGACTGGCCCTAAGACTGTAAAGTAAAGCTGACTCAACCCTTGCGCCTTTTCCTGGTTAACACATGCTCATCGCTGCAAGGTGGCCGTGCACGGGGCAGCATAGGTAATCAAGGGGGGGGGGGGGGGAGGGAATACATTAGGCCGTGCGGTAATCCACTCGCTCATTAGCGTTTGCGCTAATTGCATTTTAATCGCGGCCGCTTTGCGCGTGCGTCCGCGCCCGCGGGCCGGTAATGCACCTGACTGTTCGCCCGGCACGGGGTAATGGATACTCGGTGCTCGGGGGCTGTTGACTGCTGGGCACTCGGTGTGCCGTGACAGCTCATGTGATGCGGACATCCACGTCGGAGTTTTGTGCTTTTTGGTAAATGGAGTTCTTAATTACTCGCTCAAATTTGGGCGCCAACACTGGGGGGTGAATTTTTAAATGAAACAGAAACGCACAGCAAGGGCCAGGTTTACGATATCCGGTAGAAGGTTAACTGCCTGCTAAAGACTCATTTCCATAGTCACAGCCAATCGCATCTTAACCTTCAGGTAAATTTTTACCCGGATATTAATAAACTGGCAGTAGAAGAGTTTTTTTTTCACCGATAAGTTAACTTTGTTCGATAATACGAAGAAAACAATCCAAGTCCAAGCCAAGATCATTTTGTTAACCATGGTCTACACAGCACAACAAGAAAACTATACTTCCAACCCAGCCGCTGCCTCAGATATCACTTGCCTGTAAACGTTAGATTTCGATCGAACGAAGCATTTCCCCTAAAATTTTGCCCCTATCTAACATTTTTCTTATTTTCCAATTTTCATACATATGATTATAATCAACATGGTACAAGATGCTTTGAGATTGCCCCCATCTCATCTCCCAGCGGACAATGCGGAAAGACCAAAGCAAAAATGACCGGCGACCGCTCATATCTTAATTCAAGCCATCACAAGGCAGTCGATCTCAAGGAGCGGCACTCAATCAGCGGGCAATGACGGACACCAACAGCCCTCCTAGGATCAAACTTGAAGAGTCTTTTGCAAACCCAGTGCGACATCACTTGGGGGGCCAAGCTACCGTCTTGACTCTAACGATCGAGGTGTCCCTTCAAAGGCCTCCGTCGAGGCAGTTGTGCAAACTCTTCAGCTGCAAGAAAAGCAAATGCAATCCACTCCAATCACCAACACAAACACTCGAGGCTTTGCGGGCAGTCAGCCGGCAAAGCCCCGTGAAAACACCGCGCGAGCACAATGCAGTCAGCGACTCCCGCATTGTCCATTGACGACCACACGGGTAGCGCTTCCTCGACGCGGTCCTTGATCGAAGTCACCGCTGCGTGGACGATCTTGTTAGCAGGGTACGTTCTCAGGGTGTCTTGGGGAGGTTTTGTCTGCGCTGATTGGATTCTGGGCTTAGTCCTCGCTTATCTTGAAGTCAGTCTTACCGCGGATCGACGAAGCATGCATTTATTTTATAAGAAAGGTCAGCAGCATGGTTTCGGAAGACATTTTGGAAGTAAACGTAGCTTGGTGACTTGACGCAATTAATTGATGGCCTGCTAAGGTAATTTTGGATCAATGGTCTACTTTAGGTGGTGGTTTTTGGTCAATTTCACTCGAATTCGTTCGAATGTCTAGTGTACGAGATGCAATCATTGAGTATTCAGTTATCAGAGGGCCAGCGTTAATGTTAAACTTTCTGCTGAGCAAACGAGCCGACAACACGTGGTAACGGTAGGTGCCACCCGACATCTAGTGCGGCTATCCGTTCTAATATACCTCTAATGAAAGTATTACGACTCAAAACATCGATACATGCATAAATCAATCTTTGAGGTGAGCATAAACAAATTAATTGTGTCTAAGCCAGTCTCAAATCCGAATAATCTGCGAGAAATAACGAAATTAAATTTCTTAACACTTGAAACGATGATGAATCCACCTAAAGGCATTTTCCATTTTTGTCAGTTGAGTAGTCACTTGGCGATTATTTTTCGAGAAGACAGTTTAACATGAGCGACATGGTAGTACTATACAAATAAATAGCAAACGACTGATTTTGATCTCCCAAAGACTCAGGGCAACACGTCGTGATGCCTTTGGCTCTGCCATCTTTATACTTAAGAGGTGCGCCGGACAGTGTTCTTCGTTTTATTCGTATTCGTACTGTAAAGGTCATGATCGATGAAATACTGTTGATTAAAATGCAGTGCCTCTCCCGTAATCGCCGTGCTATAGATACCAGCTAGCAACACGGGTCACCAGATATTCAGCAGATAAACGTGTATGTGCCATGCTAATTTCATAAACCAATAACCTTAATAACGACGAGCACAGTAGGTGACATCGCATTTCATTGCATAGCAGGTATAGAAGTGTTTTGAGCACTCTATCGATTCCGTAAGTTCACTTAATACTTCCTATAATAACAATTTTGTGTCATATTTGATTTCAGACCAACCTATCAATTCTTTCGATTGCTTGGTCTTGGTGCCAGCAATGAAAGTGCTTTGGAAAAACGCATTGACGGCATTGGAACAAGACCAAAACAACAAATTCAGAGGCTATCTCTCGATTGCTTGGTCTAAGTGCTAATTTAATTAATGAAAGTTATTGGAAAAGAGTCTTGACAGCATGGATCTAAGACCAAAATCAAGCCAGCATATTTCGGTGACGGTTCTAATAGAAGTTTGTACCCTATTTTGTAACGCCGGAATCCAAGTGGCAGTCACTACAAATTAATCTCAGGCGAGTGTTCGGGGGCAAACTATTTTGCTCCAAATTTGAGTCAGAATCCGAAGCTATGGGGTCGCGGTTCGAATTGCATTCGTGGGTGGCCGAACCGGGTGCACGGTAAACTTCGGATAAGTGTCGGCTTCGATCAGCGCTTTAAGGGACGATGGACCGACAATCTGCTCTTGCCAAGAGTCACTTTGTGTGCCGTGATAGCCACTCAAAGAGCTTTTAGGATGCCGGTGATGCAGAAGCCCTATGTTGTCCTAGCAAAACAAGAACTTCGTTGAATGAAAACCCGTAGAAATGGAATCACTCAGCGGTGAGATCTGAGATTGCATGGAGCAACCTCTAAGCTGTTTGCCTTTATAGTAGCATTTGGATAGCAAAGGTTAAGCAACAATGTGCCTAGTCGGGCGTTGGTTGGGTGACCGATTTGCATGTGGCTAGTTTATTTTTGGGGGGTAGTTTGGAATAAGTTTAGCAACACTGCGCTTTGGATGGGTGACACATGACTAGTTTAACCCGCAGAAAGTTGAATTGTTACACTGAAGGTAGTAAATTTTTGGGAGATTCACTAGCCCATGCCATTCATCAACCTTTCGTCAACATGAATTTGAGCAGGAATATTTTTTTACTTTGGTGCAGTTTTTCGAAATAGGTAGTGTTAAGAGGCTTCCGGCTCTTGGCATAACAAGACAAAAGGTATTTAGCCATGCGTGCCGACACCGGGTTCACCCTTTCCTCCCACATTTTCTAGGATGGGGTTGTCATCATCTTCATTCGCACAGAACAATTCCCTGGTGCCAGTTCAGAAAACACCACACAACTGTTAATTATTATAAAAAATAATCTTCAATTATTTTTTTATACTTTTTCTAGGAGTCACAGTGGATTTTCAGAAGGGGATTGAAATCAGTTAGGACACAGATCAAGGAAACGGTTTTGTCGTTTGGTAGAGGAACTATGACCGGAGGCTGGAGCGATTGTGGGAAATATCGGAAAACCACAACTAGGATTGTAGCCGAGCGCCACGATAGAGCCAAGTATACCTCCAGAATACAAGACAGACGCCACCTAGTCGGTATGCCCCACCCGTATCACGAGAAAATGCATTCTCACTGTTCCCCAAAGAATGTTTCATGGCCGTAAATCCAAAATGGCCGTCCACACACCCGACAGTTATAATTACAAGCATTACCGGCGCAAGCCTTTTAACAATTAATCGTTCGCGACAGCTCGCCGCGCGGTTTCGCGGGCCTTCAGGAGTGCTCGGGGCGGCCCAATAATTGCACCTTGCCGGGGCAACCCTTGCCCGTGTTAGAGAGGAGGGGGAGGGCGTTGAGCAGGGTCTGACGACGACCACCTCGGGGCAGCAGCCCTGACCCAGTCTTCGTAGTGACCGCGTGGGCCACTAGGGAAGGCTGATACCATTTGGTAAGGGTGCCGATTACTGATATCATTTCCTGTATGTTTTATTTTTCCCTGAATGTAAAGTGGAGTTCCCCGTTTAGACTAGAGCAGTTCCTCCAGCACTAAGCTGCAGGAGAACACAAAAGATATCGTTCCATACAACAGAAATATTTCGGTAAAAGAGAACAAAAAACTTGCATGACAAACTTGCACAATCCACTGTAGCACCATGCTAATAGAAGTAATTAATCTTCAATGAACTCATTTTTGAAAGGGTATCGATGTGTTTATAACATTGAAATAAGCTGCCACAACATTTTTTTTTTAATGAGAACATGTTTTATTTCGACACTAGACATCTGTGAAACAGAGGTCTTGAAAATACTCTAAAAGACTGTGAAAAAACACGGTTTTTCAAATCTGTGAAATCTGTGAAAAAACAACATCTCTCACTTCTGTGAGGACCCACAGCCCCCCACTGGTACGCGAGTTTTTAAGAGTTTCAAAACTGTTCGTAGAGACTATTTGTAGCCTATAACCACATGGGTTATACAGTTTATAGTTTCAAAACTCTGTGCCTACTCCTAACCATTGGGTCCTGTGGGAAAAATGCAAACAAAATAACAGCTCTTCTTAAAATAAGGCTGCCAGCTGCTAACTTGAAGTTTCACGATGAAAGATTTTAGTACCAAAGGCCAAATTGCAGATCGACGCAATTACCTGCATTAATTTCCAAAACTCCGGAATTAATATCACAGGACGAGGTGTCAGCCAACCACAAGTTCCGGAGACCTCGTCAAGCCGAAGGCAAATGAAAAGCGACGCCGAGTTTCTCTGTTTTCCTTAATCCAGTGAAAATCTTTCCCGCCGTGCGTTCCCCGCTTTGCACGGTGCCGGCCCGCGGCCTAGGAGGGGGTGGGGGCGAGCCCTGATTGGTCGAGCCCGTCATGTCAGTCTCATTCCGGCCTGCCATTGGCTGGTCGACGCCCGCGGACGCGAACTCGGCACGCCGGCAGTCACGGGCTAAGAGACTCGGAGGTTGGTGCCGTGTTAGAGCAGAGCCTCTGGGGAAGACGGCTGATGGCATGGCCCGACGACTCGTGCACACGGCTGGCCGCCGTTGATGCTCGGCTAGCGGGGAAGAGTGTTAAACGCCCTCCCGGCGTCAAGCCGGCACAGGGTGTCGGTCAGAGGACATTTTCCTGCACATATGACCTAGACTGCTATCAGCCAAACCGACGTACGGCTCCTTGAGTCGGGTACAAGAAGTGGAGGATCTCCACGCTGAGCTGATGAAGCGAATCGGACTAAGATTTTCCTATGCCGAGGATGCTAGAAATTAACTGAAGAAATTACAAAGAGTGAATTTGAAGTGATTTGAATATTTTGAGTGCTTTCAGTTCTTGCAAAAGACTGTCAGCTCCTATCAACAGTCTGTAAGGCCCTTACTTCAGTTCTTCATGGTGAAAATCCACAGAGGGGTCCTTAGACGGTCCTTTTCACCCTAACAACGGTCTAGAAGTCCCCAGCAGTCAGTAGACCCTAGCAACGACTCTTTTTTTAGTCAATCTACATGGCGTTTTATCCCTTATCAATAAGTCCGTTTACCAGCAATCCGTTTACTTGCTCTTGGTAACAGTCCGTTAGGTGTAAGTGATATTTTTGTTAGTTTAAAAGTGAATCAGTCACTCGGTCAATTAGCCCCTAGACATGGTCTGTAAGAAGGTGCAACGGGCCTTCTTAGACTTAAGGAAGATATTTTCCAATGCCCGTGTTCGGCCACTTGACAAGTCGAATGAAAATGAATTTGAATTGAAACTGGCCATCTGGAGAGAGCTGTTTCCAATCAAATCTGCCCCAGAGCCATGCTGAAGGGGTCAAAGAGGATACCGCGTGACCCTCAGGGTGCTGAAGACACAGAGGGGGGGCAACACCCCACCAGCCAAGGTGGTTGCGACTGCCTTCGAAGAGTTTACGAGTCGAGCAGGTAGTCATGGTAAGTGTCATGGCGGACGGTCTGTGCATGTTTCGAGATGCTAATTCGATGGAAATCGAGCGGCTCCGGCCACGCCCGAAAATTCTTTTTCAATCTGGGTACGAATTTAATTCAGTGATTTCAGCCCATAATTATTATGCAGAATTTTGAGAGCCTTTTACTCACGTCAACACATTTTTGTATAGCAATTAAATCCAGTGTCTTGGTGCTAATTCGTGGTGCCAGCAACGATAGCGCTTTGGAAAAAAAGCATAGGCAGCATGAGAAAACGACAACGGTTTCTACCAAATAGATTTTGCTTGTGCCTCTGGCTTGGCTTGTCAAAAATTTTCAAAATTTTTTAAAGCTTACTACTCGCCGACGCCGTCTACAGGCATGGCAACAACAGCGCCTCTCCTCGAGCCAGCTAAACGCCTCTTCCAAATCTGAAAATCGACGACGAGCCCAAGACAACATGCCGGCCAAAATGCTCCCGGCCAACGAGATAATTCCACCCAATTCACGGTCGCATTAGCTCATTTAGCCGCACATTATGTGCGGTAGTAAAAGTAATAAAAACATTCCTGGCCCACCGCTCTATGCTAATGGCCGTGTGTTCGATCCCCATGCTAAAGGCTTTTTAAGACGGTGCAGTCACGGCCCCTGTATATCGTAGCATTCGGTAATTACATGGTGTTGTGGTCCAATGGTTATGCACATACCTACCACGGTCCCCATTATAATGCTGTAGACCCGCCACCGCCACGTATGTTACCATGTGTGTTGGCCCACTGTCCACAGCGCTATGCCTAATGCCTTATTATCTTCCACTTAGCGGTTGCTAGGTAACCACTGAAGAGGTTAGGGAGAGTGGGGGGGTCACATGTTTTGTTTGTCAATTAGACTTGCAGTCATCACGGCCCGGTTGATTAATCGGCCCCGCGCCTAAAGTAGGCTCGCCACATTATTGGGCCTAATTTAATGATTGTCTCGATGAACGCTTTTCATCAACGTAATCACCGCGTGGTTAAAGGATTTAAACGGAAAGTGGCCATCTCAATTTATCCGTAATCGCCATACGAAAGTAATTTATAAAAATCCCGGATTTCTAAAGTACTATACAAATCGATGATGATTAGTTACTCTCTAAAAGATACCTATCAGCGTTTATAACAGAATGAGCAGTTTGTTTTGTGAGTGTTTTTATGAGTGTACTATTAAATAAACCAAAATCCCCATCCTGTTATACTCCTATATAATATACCTATGCTATAGGCATACGTGGTAGGTGTATCCAAGCGTAGTGGTGAAAAGGAATCTATAATCAATGCTCATTAATTTCAAATTCCCATGCAGCGTTTTTAACAGCTTGTCAGATGCGCGCGGCTGCGCAGTAAGTTATCCGGGCCGGCACGACGGGTCAGCTGAATTAGTACCACAATGTTGGGCCCATTATTTCGAGCCCTCGAATTGCTTTGTAGCGGAGAACGAAGCTCAGGTGAAAAGTAGACACCAAGTGAGACCGAGATGAGGTATCGACCGCAAACGTCATGATGTGTATTTAACAGCCAATCCACGCGGGCACAAACAACAAATAAAAAAAAGAAGTTGGTCTCGAATAAATTACTTAGTTATAATCTCCTATAACGATTCGTATAAACAGTATAATAATAATAAAGACAGCTAATTGCGATGTCGTTTATCACGGCACTGGAGAGCGTGGTTAGGAATCAGGGCAGCGCACTATGGGTCCCACGCCAGCTGTACCTTGATACTTATTACCCGGGCACGGCCAGCTAGCCACCAGTGCTAATTAATTGGACGAAACGGCAGCGTGATTGTGGCCAGCGCCCCGTGGACTGCTTTGCGGGCTATGACACCAGGAGGCGTTGATCAAACCCTCACAAACCGTTAGTCACACACTTTCGAGATTTTTCAAAATTTATGACTTCTGTCCAAACGAGATTACACCAAAAAGCTGATTTTAAAAGTTCTGTCAGGTGACCTCAGCATCTCAGTGGTTACCAAAAGTTGAACCTACAATTTAATCCCATACAATTGATTTTTTTCTTGCAGAGTTGGCAACGAAAATGACTTTATTAGAAAAGCTTCATCAGTCTAAGAACCATCTAAGAATTCTAGCACTCCGAATTAGTATTGGGAAGCTGGAAGTTCACTCTTGATGTCTCAAAAAGACCATTTTTACTGAAAAATCTAACTAAAATGTCATGGACTTTGCTTTTAAACAGCTTTGGGCTCAAAATAGCAGCATTTGTGCCTAGGAGGTTACTATCATACACCCTAGACCCTTTAGCCATGTCATTCATAAAGCATTAATTTTATTTTTGTTCATGCGGACAGTTTTTCGTTCAGTGATTTTCTAACTCAATCCCAAACGAAAAAAATCGACCTCTAGCGTGCGCTCAATGAAACTTGAGACCAATGGAACAAGAAATTGAATCGCGTGAAGCTGACGTAATCCACTCATTGAATTACAGAGTCGCTGACAGTCGAGGGATGAAAAATACCGAGTTTTTCACGGCTATTTTCATCATTTAAAGTAAAAGTCGTCCACGAGGGGAAAATCAAGAAGCGAACATTTTGACAGAATCCAAAACACCCAACGTCTTGCGATCGCATCTCTGAGGAAGTATCGCGTGCAAGGAAGTATTGCCATTGGTCTGTCGGTCGTCAAGGTCGAACGTTAGGTCAGCCTTCAGCTGATAAGAAACTACGCCAGCCAATCACATTTCAAGAAGTGATTTAACCTCACCGTCCCTTTGATCATTTCACGCTCACGCCATTAAATGACACTATGGTTGGTAATGGCCCCGAGATTCAAATTCATGAAACGGAAAACAACCGTCTTGATTTAAAATTCACCGAGCAATTGTTGCAGTGCCCCACGTTGCCAGGGCAACGAAGGTACACAGATCTCATACGTGTCTGGCGCATCCAGGAGGGTGTGAGCTCGCCTTGTTCAAACACACTCGGAGACAGAGACAGACCAATGCCCTCCCTAACGCATCAGACAAAGACACTCTTATCTGGGTCCACACGTGGAAGAGAGAGACAGCAAGATGGGTATCGTAACGCGCTAGACAAAGACAGCGTGTGTGGGTGGGTGGGGATAACAGACCGATTGGTATAATATAATAATATAATAAGTCGCTGGTCTGCACCGGGCGAGCTAGCGAGAGATGGAGCGACCAGATAGAGATATCAACTTAACAAACAGAGTGCTGGTTAGCTAGCACATGTGTTGCCCGGCAACGGCACCGGATCACGGCCCGGTGGGGAGATGGAGGTACAATATAGCAATATTAATCTCGTCGACTCGCGGTAGAGCGCGTCGAGTCACAACGAGGCCGGCCCGTTGGAGTGTCGGCCGTGGGAACCCGGCAGGCCGGGACCGAAGAGGTTGTCGTATATCCGTAGGGAACGTTATTGGTCGGAATGTAAGTCTGGTTTTTGGGACGCCGTTTTGGGTAGGGATTTTCCAGATCAGTGAGGAAATTCATCCCCTTCTCTTAGAATGGGATGCACGTTAACGATAAAGTTTCCCTAGGAAAATGGATTTCCAAAATGGTGGCCAGTATTGTTTCTATGTCATGGATTTGAAAAGCTAGTTTCAAAGGTTTGTAAATGTATAGGTAAGAATGGGTCCCTTCAGAGTATGTTAGTACCTCCATGACAGGGACATACACCCCATTCAACCCTCAGAAGGAAAGTGATCTTGCATCTGCTATTTTCCTCCGCCTGTTTGCAGCCGTAGCTGAAAAGTTAAAAAAAAAATCGAAAAATACAACTTTACATCGTGTTCTTGGGATGTCAGTTTGGAAACTTAATTTCACCAGAATGCACCAAAAGGCCCCGAAAGAGAATAAAAACCCAACCCAAAGGGCATTGGAAGTTCTTCAAACGGCACTGGAAGGCCCCACAAGGACCTCGATGATGGTCTCAAAGGTCGTTGGAAGTCCCTAGAAAGAGGTTCTCGATTGTCGAAATATTCTTCACAACAGCGCAGCGCCGTACGAACAGCATTGAAATTTTTTTTTAAATAAAAGTAGCTGTGCGCCTGCAAGAGAAGGATTACAACTAAATAAGATTTTAGTTAAGAAAGTCCATTTTCTAGCTACAATTCATGAATTGTATCCACTGGTTCTTAAAAGAAAATGTATCATGATTGCTTTAAATGGTACCACTTCTGACAGGGATGGCTTATGTCAACGAAGGACTCTCTCAAAACATTTCAATCATTCTGTCAGTGAAACATCACTTTAACAATCTGAAAATCAATCTCAACAATTGTTAACTAGTGGCCTTATCCCTGTTCTAAGTTGTGAACCATAGCTCGATCCCTATTTACTTTTGAAATTCATATTATTTGAACTTCAAGCTAAAAAAATATGTCTCGTTTAGTCCAAGAACAACGTTTTTGTATCAAATTTAATGCAAGTAAATTAATGATTTTTCCTCTGGCAAACAGTCCACACCTGCTCCCTCCTAGAAAATCATTTTTCCAAGGTCAGTCGATGCCGCGATTTCGCCGTGCGTTGCCATGGTGATAGCGCGGCGTGAAACGCAGATGCAATTATCTGATAGCAGACACAGCCTTCTCGACGCACGGTTCTATAGACCCTGGACCGCTCGAGTCCAACTGGCACTGACAGGTGCAAGGCTGCATAGATCCATAGGAGCGCGTGTTGCTCCTTTGGAAGTCATCCCTGTCCTGAAGGGGGAGGGCGATACACATGCTTGGTACACGATTTCACGAGGGATGACAGAATAATCAACAGACCGTCGGAGCCATATCCATACAAATCCAAATGCAGGATTTTTCTGACTCGAGTCATCGACGGCCTCCTCGTCGGAGAGCGCTCGTCCACAGCTCAGTGTGCAACGGAGGCGTTCAGCAGGCTCTGATACACTGCTCGGCATGGAGGCGTTGTGGCCAGTTGGCGCGCTATGCCCCGGCGGGGGGCAGCCGCGACGGACAGAGGTTAACTAGCCTCTGATTCATGGCGCTCTGCCTCGAGGAGGTGTGGCCCATGGGTGCGACGGGGACAGAGCTAGCGGTCGACGCGCGCATCCGACAGAGACGACGATATGTCGAGAAGGTTAACGAGATGCTGGAGTAACAGAGATGGAGTGATAGGGTAGCCACGAGGGAGCGAGCGAGAGGGCGATGTGTACCTTTGTCTGCAGAGTGTGACGTGTGTTGGTAATGGCTGGACGGTAATTGGTCGGACGGAGCAGGCGCACGGCGCTGTGGGTTTCAAGCGAGTTGCCATAGCAACGATGAAGTATCCACGTGGCATGGATTTCTGGGGGCACATGAATGAGATTTTGATGGACTCGGCTGATTTTTGGATGTCATTTGTTTGGAATAAAACTAGGATCGTCCAGGATACTCGAGAGAGTGTGAAGTGCTTAGCGCGTTATTGGTGACTTTAACGCACGGCGCTCTTCGCTGATTGGTTGGTGCCGTTCAACGTCGACGCCGGCGACGCTGTCTTTGACAAATCTGTGAAAGCTACCTGATATTTCTGGGGAAAGAGTGCGCGCGTTGGCCCTAGTAAGCTTTGTATTGAAAATGTATTTTGTAATTGGTCAATTATCGATTTCCTCTATCACTGACGTATTCTGGCTTGATACGCTTCAGTTTAAAAACTTGAATAGTGTTTTTCAACTTTCGAGGTTTGAAAGAAGGAAGAATACTTTGAGATTTGAAATCAAATGCAATTTCTCTCTTCATTTTTATCTTCTGGAAGGAGGCAAATTATTTATCCCAAATCTGAGGTCTCCCATCATTCTGTCACGTAGTTCAGCTTGTACCCTGAATTGATTCGTCAAATAAATTTGTCTGTCGTTTGGTTGCTTCATCTTTAGCGACGTGTGGTGTTTTGACAAAGCGTCTCCATTAGGCCGTGGCCGACAAAGCTCCGAAGACGCTTCCCAAAGTATCTACAATTCGTGGGACAAGCAACAATCGCGGTTGATTGAGAAATCTGCATCCGTTCACCATGGTGCCGTGGTGACCATCCGTCTGCAGCTATGACAACGATAGTGTCAAGGTATTTGTCACAATAACTGCTACCGCGTCGTGCCGTCAGTGGGCAGCACAAAGCGTGGGGTCAAGCCAACTACAAACTGCGTGATTCGGAGGCCGAAGCGACGAAGTTGAAAAAGCCACTTAAAACTTGGATTAGCAGGATTGGTCAGAGTGCCAAAGCTTGTGTTAAACTGTCTTCGATGACAAATACTGACCGATTAACTACATATACTACCGAAGAAAATAGTGGTTGCTACCAGCTGGAGTTTTTTAGTGGCAAGACATTTAATTTCGTTCTTTCTCCTAGATTTTTGCAAATAACACACTCAAATACTTTTCAATTATGGTAGCCTCATATGTTTACACATTATGATGGTTTTTAGACTCATGTCTACTTAATTTATCACTAGTTTTAACAAAAACTATTTGAAATGGGTTTTGAATGCTTAGTAAAGAACAGCTAAATTTCCCTTTAGTTGTTCATTTAATTCCGTTTAGGGAAGTTTAGTTGTCCTTTACTTAGCATTCAAAACTCATTTCAAATAGTTTTTCTTAATGCTTACACTTGTAGTCGTTATTTAATTGCAAAGGTTTGTTAAAATAGACATCCGCACGCTCTATCGGGTGGCACCTACCATTACCAAGTGTAACCTGCTCGTTTGCTCAGCAGGAGCTGGAACTCTGACTACATGTACAAACCCAATGTTTACCTTAACGCAGAGTAACTAAATTTCGCTGACCGTGTTTGGGTACCGTGAAATTTCACTCAACCTCGCGGAAAATTATCCTGGATTTACCCGTGCTTAAAATCAGCTGACGCCGCGTTAAAGATGGCGGCCAGCTACATGGTCATGCCCCGCAGGTCGTGAACAGAAGGAGGTGGTCCATCGGCCGGCTGTGACCCATGGCAACTCGTTCCCATGGTTACTAACCAAATTACTTGTTAATCGGGCGATGGATTCATCGACCAAATCACCTGTAATCACCCACAGGGCACAGTCCATGTACATGTGCTCTAGTGGAATGCATAAAAACAAATAGCACGCTTGCCAAATTCACGTGAGGCATCAGCTTTGACCTCAGATCAGTGTTTTGACCAATATCATCTCGGACATGCAAGTGATGGACCACCAGGTGGTTAACAATTGCAGAGGCTGTGATTTATTCAATCCCTAACGGTCTGTTAGCTTGTTATTTTCTTGACGACAGCCAATTGGACGTTGTCAAGAGATGAACTAGGCGAAGAAAGCAAAGACTCAATTTGATTCTGTTTTAATTTTATTCATTAGTTTTTATTATTTGTTTGCATACTTTTTGGAACATATTTGGATACAATTTGCCGATTTGAAGACCCATATATTTTGTCTCACATCGTAACTCTAGGATTTTTAATCAAAATACACAACTTTTTTCCAAAATAGCTTTTGGCTGCCGTTTCATACATATGGCTGATAATACAACCTTGTTGCAAAGTAGTCTCATGATAGATTTTTGGATAAAGTCTGTGTTATCGGCCATTTTAGCAATTCAAATAATATATTTCATTTATCATTGTTGAAAGGAACTTAACAAAACGACCACACCAAGAAAACGATCTGCAAAGGCTTTGGTTTCTTAAGGTGAACTTAACTTAACAAACCTTTCTCAATCCTGTCATGGTGAGGCGAGAAAAATATGCGGCCGCGGTATTCGAACCCGGGGGTTCATGTACCTACCTATCCCGGTTCTGTTGCACAATCTTCCAGCCACACTTAATTTCCATCCCACTTTTGTTGGTTCTAGCTCCTTTGTGGACTACACCACAAACACCCTGCAATCTTCAAAAGATCCCATTTTGCAAATAGTTCCGCAGGTTTCTCACTAAAATGTGGTACACATTCATATCTCCCATACGATTACTACAGGCTACCCCTTGGCCCTTACAGATCCGCCGACCGAAACAAAGCCGTGTGCTACGATCGCTAATTGCCGTCTGTCGCCGTGGCAACTAACGGACCGTCACCGGGGCAGAGAGCTGTCAGGTAGCACGTCACTCAACGTCCGTCGAGCGGCGGCCATTGTTTTAGCGAGGCGTCCTGTCATTGGGTTTATAGGTACAGAGCCCAACTGTCTTCACGAAAAAACCATCCGATCAACTAGCATAGCAACACAAATGGTGATTGCTCCTTGGGGTGGAGTTACTGTGTTTTTGAGAGTTAAGAAAAAAATTTTTTTTCCTGTAGGTTACTTGCATTTTAGACTGAATTCATATTACGCATTTACCGATATTTTTTAAATAATTGGTCAATTCTAAATGATTGTTTAAAAGGGCGGCCACAAACGCCGTCAGGTGGCATCATACCATTACCAAGTGTTTCCGGCTCGTTTGCTCGGCAGAACGTTCAACATTGGCACTGTGACTCTGACTAAACCTAAGCCCATGCTGACAATTGGCAGAGCGCGTGCGCAGGGCAGTGTTACCCAACTCGGCGTCGGCGAAAAGAAAGAGAGAAAGTGGATCTTCCAGGTCGCCCTGTACTCTAGCAAGATGAACTGTAACAGAATCAAGCCGCATTTGTTCCACCTGTCATTTCATCAACGATATTGTCACTCTTTTCTCCTTCATTGTCAGTGTAATTGACGTCATGCATACGAAACAACGCTAATTGAACTGCGTATACACTTTATAAAGACAGTTTCAGTCGCTCTCTCGAGAGATATAAGAATATACCTTCGTTTAAATATCTTCGTGAAGGTAAAGGTCGTTATTTACTCTGAGAGTCCCATTTATTCGAGTTTATATCGAACCAGTACCCAGTAATTTCACTGGCTCATACGAAATGTTATTTCCGAAAATTATTCAGTTATGCCCAGTAAAACCTTTTGTGTAACTCCTAGATACAGTGGGAGTTAAATCAATTGCCATGGCAACAACCAATAACATGCAATGAAAGTCAGGTACATCTGAGAGTTAGGAGCTTAACTCAGAGTTTTAAAATATTGTGATACCAGGCCTTAGTAGTTCTTCTAATACTCTCGGAGGGACTTATCGACTTTGGAAACGCAGTTTTTTCCGATCCAAGATGCCGAATGCCCGAAAGAATGCAGCGTTCCACGATAGGCCGATGTTTTCGGCGCGATCTCTCATGCGGCCGATCCGATGATTGGTAATGGCTAGGTAATTGAAAGACGCTCAGCTCTGTTGATTCAGGTTGTCATGGCAGCCAGGATAATGCCCGTTATTAGCGGCTCATTTCGCCAGAACGACCTGGCTAGTCACGACTACCCGCCCCCCCTCCCTCTCCATCCTCCGGCCGCCATCTTTGATTGCAGGTCTGCATCTCTCCACGATCTCATGGCGACGACGTAGCACTCCTCGTCTCCCATGGCAACCAGCAGACACGGCGATGATGCTATGCTAGACAGGGTTAAGCAACACTGCATCGAGTCTGGCGTTGGGTGGGTGACCGCCAGGCACACGGCCAAATAGTTTCGTTATGAAGGGAAAAGGCGCCATTTTGAATCTCTTAGGAGCTCGTGTCCCTTCTCGAACATTGGATGGTGTGAGGTGTGGGAATTAAAGTGCCGTGCTAACACCTCCTGGAGGCCGTGTGTTGCATATAAATATACAAGGAAGAACGTGTCATTTGTCTAAGAAAGATCACCACTCAAAGAATTTTTTGGAAGCTATTTTTTAAATGTATTTCTCTGGAACTAATTACGCGTTTTGTTTTGTATCTGCGCTAAAAATCAATCTCCTGAAGGCAAGAAAAACTATTTGAAATGGGTTTTGAATGCTAAGTAAAGGGCTACTAAATTTCCCGACGTTTCGTAACATGTACTAGTTACTTCTTCAAGGACTGCTCTAACCCTTGAAGAAGTAGCTAGTATATGTTACGAAACGTCGGGAAATTTAGTAGCCCTTTACTTAGCATTCAAAACCCAGTTCAAATAGTTTTTCTTAAAACTAGTGCTAAGGATAAATCAAGTAGACATGAGTCTAAAAACCATCTCCTGAAGGTATTTTCCACAGTAAACGTCTTATCACATTAGCAAATACAATTATGCAAAATTGGGAACATTTGTAACCAAAATTGTAATTTCTATCTCAAAATAAATCATGCTTGAATACATCATGCTACAACATTTGAAATGCCACTATTAACTATTTTCCATTTGTTTAAAATGGCATGTAATTTTTTTTTAACAATCCTATAGCATAAATGAACTGTGGTCAGCTTAAAATTCTCTCTCAGATCTCACACGTGGTTCACATACGATTGGACACGTGGGCGGTCCGCGGTTTCCTAGGAAACGTGCACGTGTGCTTGACACTTGCGCGGTGGCACCTGTCACGTGACGCGTCCGAGTGTCTCCATGGCGACGGGCAGTCAATCACTAGGTGTGAGGATCCCGTCATAAATAATCATAAACCGTGAAAATATCGAAGGTACGCGCACGCATAGGCCGTGATTTCAAATTGTCGGTTATGCATCCTGGTGGCTGGGAGGGTTTAATCGACTCTGGAGGACTCACTCAGAATGGATTGCACAAAAATGTGTACTTTAGAATAAAATTTCTTCAATTCTTCAGAAGCCATTGATTTCGTGAAGCCATTTTCATGTAATAGTAGTTGTGGGGTTAGGGGTTGTCGGTACAGTTGTGTTAGCCTTACCTTGCCACAAGCTGGTGGACTCTGATTACATATTGCCAACTTTAGAATACAAAATAAAGCCAGTCTTCACCGGGGAGTTTGAAATTAACCAGAAAATTATGACCAAACAATGCATCATGCACTTAAATTCTTTGAGGATTCATCAGTTTATTTACGTGAAATTAATTATATTGAAAAATAAGAACTTAAATGCAAAACTAAAAGTCCTAATGACTTCTGCTAAATACCTACCGTACACTAGCGGATTCTAGCAATGGCTGCCAAAAAGCAGTTTGCGAGCTTGGTTTCCTGCCTACACCTGATAAAAGTTAAAAGTAATCCAAAATATATTAATTTTAACTTTGGTTGATAAAAATTTATTGTTTTTCATTAAATATTTTATTTTCCTGAAATTATGAAATGTTTCAACCAAAGAAAAACATTATTTTGTTACTTTTAAATCGGATAGTTAACAGTAGCATCATGGTGTCATGTTTTCTAGGTTGGTACAAGCACCCCAGAAAGTGGCAAACTCAAATTAATCCTAGTGTATGTTGCAATTTTTACTATGCAAAGGTTTTTATAATATTGACGAATTTTATAAATTAGACGCGAATGATTGGACAAAGATGTGACTGTTGTTACTTCAGTATTTCACACGACTATGTTAGCATTTTAGTATTACGCATTGTCTTTGTTTTTTTGCAATTAATTTGTAATTTGTAATCATAATGTATTTTTAATCTTGACGAGTCCACATTCTTTTACTCTTCGAATGTTGTGATTATGGACAAATAAAAATAAAATACAATGCAATACAATTTGCACATGCGAATTTGTACCCTTATATAAATTGCGAAAATCGTCTAAAACCGGCTGAAAATGCTTTTCATTTGTACGTTATTTGGGGGCATAACTAAATGTGACACTTATATAGCGATCCAATGATATTTTAATAGAGAACTTTATCTAAAAGTGTCTGGCAAGGAAAAATTGTGACACATTTCAAACGGGATCACAAGAGCGAATGAAAATAAAAACTTACTTCCTGTCCATGTAAAGTCTCTTGGCGTGTGATTATTATGTTTACAACTTCGAAACTACTTAATTTTACTTAATTTCAAAACTACTAAATTTTATGCATTTCACAATTCTCCGAGCATTGACGTTTAAATCTTTAGAGGTACTGATGTTTAAAAAAAAACACGTGCCGTGGACGGGTATCGAACTTGGACATTATTGCGCTTGATTTGAACAGCTTATACACTCGAACATACGTCCGGCTCAGTAAAAGTGTAGTTGTTGAGCATATTAATTGCATGTGTACTACCTGCAATGGCCTAGCGAGGAGTAGGCATACGAGGTACCGACCGATGAACGTGATTTATCGACATTTTATTTTATCAAGTACAGTTGATATCCAACAGAGTTCGTTATCTTTTTACTTACCTAGCCTTACCTGACTTAGCTCGACTGCGTGTTCGTACATACTTAGTGAGAGACAAGACGCTGGGACCTATTACAGTTCAACAGAGATCGCCTGGCGATGCTCCAGTCTGCATCCAATGCTTGGCTTTCGCATTAGATTGTGGCAAATAGTTGAAGCCCGTATTTTGGAGTGGCCAAGCACTCTAGCACCGCATGGCGCGGGCTTCGGATCCAGCATATCTTTATATCGTAAATGAAGAAAAGGTTCTCTCTGTGTTGTCGTTTGAGTGTGTTGTAGCGACGTATTTTGTTGGGTTGAAGTAATGTATTGTGTCCAATACATGTGCATTCTGCATCTTGCATTCTGCACTTACCTATCACCTTTGACATAGCTACGACAAGTGCTAAGTTGCCACTATTTGAGGATGGTAGGAAAGCTGAAAACCTGAGATTACATCCTAAACACTGAAGATTTATTATTTTAACGGAGCTTTGTTCAAAAACTTCAACTCGCTTTATGGCGTTTGAAAATTAATACTTACCTACTTATTGACAAAAAAAAAAACATACTGGCGGAAATCGTACGGGAGACTTCACGCATCATAGCCGACTGGTATAAACACCGGAACACGAATAACTACTTAATTTTAAGGTTTTATGGGTTTAAATAAATTACTAAAATACAACGCAATTAAGTATAGAAAATCCGATCGTTAGTATTTACTTGTTTTATATCAAGCATTATTTGTCCAACGAGGATAGCTCTAAGTTGAACGTGCTTACTTCGTGCGGTGAAGGTAATGCGTTCGATTCCCGGCCAAGTAGCTTTTTGTCAGCTTTGACCGCAAGTCTCTGCGGTATCAAATTATCGAACGAGAGAACAATGGAAAAAATATCAGATTTTGTATAAGTCCAGAGTGTAGTACCAGATTCTGCCAACAGGTGGCGCTGATTGAAGTTAACACTAAGTACCTACCGTTCTTATATACTTGATGCTAGACGTAGGAGCTGCACACGGGGTATAGGTGGGGTTTGGGGTCGTGGGAACGGCCCGCAAAATTGGCGGGTGCGACTGGCGCGAAGCGCCAGGAGCGCCCGGCAATTTTGCTACTGTCTTTATTGTACGTCCAAAAAATGTGCAAAAATAGACGACGCAAACAGGTCATGAAGTCAAGAATGACATCGAAAAGCGATATACAGATGTTTCCACATACAACGGAATAACTCAAGCAGACCCGCATGGGATTTGATCCCGGGACCCTCAGCATGAGGATTGCGTACGCTAACCACACGACCAACCGAGCTTTATCTCACAGTGTGTTTTTTTTTTGTACAAAAGAGACACCTGGTATCTTATCTAGGCATTTAACATACTGTTTTCTCCATTAACCTTCATATCTAGTATATCATATTTCCAAAATAAAGATATCACGTGCGCAAGCTCGGTTGGTTGTGTGGTTAGCGTATACAATCCGTATTTCAGAGGTACCGAGATCAAATCCCAAGCTGGTTGTTTGAAATACTGTGTCGGAGTGCTCTGCCAAAATGGCATTTTTCCAAATCGATCGAATCTTCTAGACCTGTTAGCGGAGTCAATTATTGCACATTTTTTGGCGTACAGTAAAGACAGTAGCAAAATTGCCGGGCGCTCCTGGCGCTTTGCGCCAGTCGCACCCGCCAATTTTGCCCGGCCGTTCCCACGACCCCAAACCCCACCTATACCCCGTGTGCAGCTCCTACGTCTAGCAACAAGAATAGAGAAACGGGACTTAGTGTTAAGTACTATTCCGACGTTAGCGCCACCTGTTGGCAGAAATAGGATTACACTTTGGACTTGTACATTTTTCGATACCTGTTCGATATTACTTTGATAGTTCTTAACTGATCATGTTTTACATCTACGTTTATATTAAAAATATATGAGGTATTCGTGGCCGAGAGGTGAAGCAGTCGGCAAGAAGTGCCAGAGAGGCCGTGTTCATTCCCAGGAGAGAGCAAGTTATTTTCTTACCATCGAGTTTTTATAACGATTGATAATTCCAGGGATACCTTCCGGTACGTCTTAAAATTTGCTAACATATGCTGTCCAAATTTGCAACCAAATTAGTTACCAGGATCTAACGCGAAGATCCGAACTCATAAGAGTTCGACCGACCGTGTTGGTGGGTCTAACCCCGGTACTTCAACATGCTTCACCCAGGGTCTAGTCTTTAGCCAAGTATGGCTGAACGGGACCCTAGTGTGTACGGCATGTCGACAGCGAACTCTGTTTGAACATCGAGTAGTAATTAAGAAATTGGTCAAATGTCGGTACATCAGTGATCGGTCGGTAACTACAGTGTACCTACTCGCTTAATGACCCAAGCGGCCGAATAGAAAAAACAGCGCGTTTTAAACCCGTTTCATCGTCCATACAATGACACGGTTAAGTCCGTTTGTCTTGACGGTGGTGGAAATTCGTTTCTTTAATAATTGGACAATGAATAAATCCCAAAAACGGCGCGCAAAATTACACGCCCAAAAAAAAGGGAAATGTGTGACCATCACGGCTCGACAGCTCAGATCGTACGACCGGGCTGGAACTCGGTATCTCATCATGTAAATCAACCGATTGATAATTTAGTCCCAGCCATCAACCGCGCGACCACGTAGACTTTCATATTTGGTTACTACACTTTTGTTGTATTTAAGTCTCCTGACTCCGGCTACCCTAGATAGGTATGCGATTTCATAATAAAATAGTAAAATGCTTTAGTTACCAAATGGTTTGGCGTTATGGAAACACCGGTTCTCTATGAGATCAACCGAAAAGAAGCAACACTGCGCTTGGTCTGGTATTGGATGGGTGACCACCATACACATGATCAGCTCTGTTCGGGAGAGAGGTTGGAGTGATGAAGTTAGTACAGCAACTCCATTCGGCTAGCTCATCAACCTCTCAACGGAGGAATCCTGCTGTTCGAGTTTTACTGTCCTTCGGAAGGGACGTTAAGGCGGTGACCCCCTTGGGGCTTTTCGACAGGAGTAGGCTACGTGCGGGCACCAGATTTCCCTTCCTCCTGTATATGCTTTATTAGGTTCATCATCAACCTCATCATCATCCACTCATTCACCGACACCATGAGACCAGTGCCGCAGGGCCAGGCATCAACACAGTGCGTCGTTAAACACCACAAATCAATCAAAAGCTTTTGTCGTCGAATGGGTGCGATCTAGGACTTCAGATATTTAGACATTGCCGTAGCAGCAACTATACCATTGTGCCACGCAGACGACCATGCACAGAAGATTACGATATAATTTTTGAGTTTCATAAACTTTCTGGGGTGGGAACAATCGGTCAACAAGTACCCTCTGTTAAATCCGTGTTGAAATCCGTTGAAATTCGCAGTATGGAAAGTAACCTTTAATATTTTTATAATATTATGGTCGAATATTATTCTTTCCCGCACACAAGAGCTCCGACACCAAGCAGTGCAGGGGCACTTGGCCAGTTCAAAACATGGCTTTGACCATTTGCCACGATCTTTCACGAACAGCAAGATTCATGGGTCCTGGACCTTTTCTCTTGGAGAAAATTGCTGCCGTTCTAAAAGATCATACGCCAAAAATGTTGTAAATTTGTACTTCATCGATTTACTTGCAATTTTTTTAATAAATACTGATACTTACACAAAGTAAAGGTACAATCACAAATCTACTTCTATAAAAATATACTTTCAAAATATTTTAATCAACCTCTCACGATACAAGTAACCTAATACTCGAACAATTTTATCTATATTCTTTACAAAAACTAAACCTATTACAAATAATTTAATTAAAAAAACCTTCAACAACTAACAAAAACAGTAAGTTAAAATTTATCAGAATAAACTGAATTGCGCAGTGTATTTTCAGTGTAAATAAAATGTTTAACTAATCAAGCTCTATTCTGACTTTCCAGGAGCACCTTCCGGTTACACTTACGACCACGGGTAGTTCAAAACCATCGCCGCAGCCATAATCTATAATTTGACTTGTAATTGTCATTCGACGACAACGCATCGTTTGGCTGCCATATTGAAATCGGGCATTGAAACTTTCTTGATCGTTAGCAAGTTTTCATTGTTTATTTTATTTATTTTATTTATATTTATTTTCCATTGCACATACATGATAACACAATTTCCATGGTAAAAGCAAACTCCATCATGGTTTATACTTTTAGGAATAAAACCGGAGTTTTGGAAATTGTCAGGTTTTTAAGATACAAATCACAATACCTATACAGCTCTGTCCTTCATTAATTTATTTAATTTATTTTTTCACAGTCGAGTTTTAGAGAAAATATGACTTTTTGAAAAATAGCGCTGTGATGCCGCACTGTAAATTGATAAAGTGACATTACAGCCTCTTCATATTGTGCACGGTTCCACAAAAACAGACTGGTTGTGACGTCCGCTAAACCCAAAGCTATTTTCCATGACACTGTGCTTTAGCCATTCTAAAATCCGTTATGAATCAAAAAGCTCCAATCAACTTATTCAGGAAGTAATAAAATTCGCCTTCTTAGTTCTAAATGTACACATTTTCTTCAATTTTGGTAAGCAAAGCACCACTTAAGATGTTTATAACCTCCTTGGCGACAACGTGGGTGGCAGACAATGTTACCACCTGTTGGTACACCGTGGCTTCCCGAATAGTCCGCGTCTTCCGGGAAACGCATGAAATGTCTTCACGAACTCTCGCCGTGGAGCGTGGGAGTTTTTTTTTTTTAGTATGTCAGTGACAGTGACCGATTCTAAATGTCATGAGACGTGCTGCCGTAATGTGTTTTTGGAAAGGCTTTGGGGTTTGGGTGAATTGGTGTGCGTTTCTTTTAGCGGATTACCTTACACTAGTTTGAAATTGACCATGTCATGACAGTGATACGACTGCGTTTATTGGTTAAAGTTCCAGGGCTAATGTTAAACATTCTGCTGAGAAGATCGTGCGATCATCTCGAGGCGGCTGCCACGCTGATGGCGCTTACAGCCGCTCTCTTTTACAAACCTTTGCAATTCAATCGTAACAGCTCAAAATATCGATAAAGGTAAATCAATACTTGAAGATAATTTTAGCGTTAATTCAAGTACCTATATTTAAGGGAAATAACCAAATTAAATGACTTATTGTTCAAACGACGGTGCCTCCACTATAAATATGATTCCAACTACCATTTGCGACTCACATGGTAATTGGCAGTTATGCATTTTAGCGCAGGAACTTGAGCTAAACCTTGCGTTTTGGTCGGTGTCTTTCACGCCTGCTTCTGTGTAGACCATGGTGCCTCACTAAAGGCTGCTGGCGTCGCTGGTAGAACTCCCTGATCTTTCGAACTCGCTGGTCGACTATGAGCACCTACCTGATACTCACCCCTGCGTGATCTGATGCGAATATGACTGTCTCCTTACGCCGATGGGAGGCGTTGTGATGTACCCCAAGTCTGAAGACTGCGAGGGTTTCCTCATGGTCTCCTTGGGCTGTAATCTCTGTGTAGGTACTTACTTACCATCGATTGTCTCTAATGTGGTCCAAACCACTTGAAATGTTAGGGGACCCTTGCCAGGTATGAAATTGCATTGCATAATCACACCGACATCCAGTTTGTATGGCCAGTTTTGCAGCAATTTTTTGAAGATAATTGACATTGTTTGAGTATGAAAGGGTTAATCTTAAAATCACCTCCACACATTCTTAGGGAAGGTTTGTCGACGCCAAATTGAAGTATCTGATTTGCAGCGACCATGGAGATGAGTCGTTGGTTATCTTTTTGACCGGAAATCGTAAAACTGGTCCGAAGAGATTTCAAACGATTGAATCTTAGTTTAGAAAAGGAACTTTACCACTGTTTGACCCATCCGCGCAGGAGTTATCATGAAACAGAGTAAGTACCTACCCAGTAAACCTTCTATTACCAGCTTCGGTTTTCTGTATGCCAGCAATATTACCAGTTTATTCAAATTTGAACCACTAGGTATAAAAATGGTCAGTCACAGCCCTCGTGTAGCGTAAAGCTAAGTGGGTTTTGAGGTTGAGGTTTCAAATGGGCTGTGTGGACGACCATTTTAACAGGAGATTGTAATAATTATGGCACTGTATGATCGTGCTAGGCCACCGCAGTGCTAGGCTACACACATCGAGATTTACTTGAAGGGTGGCAAAGTTGCATGCTCTGAAAGAAAATCATGTCTAGCGCCTCAGGAACAGAGCAGGGAGAACAAAGTGAGTCGACACGGTCACCAGATTCAAGTACGAATTTCGATTTAATTTCCTGCAGAAACAAAACCGCGGACACTTTGAGTGCCCGCGCAATCGCAATGGCGTCGTCTTAGCTTCGTCAAAATGGCAACGCCGCTCGCCCCGCCCCACGGCGCAGGCGTCGGCACCGTTTGCAAAACAAGTGCACGCGACGTATGAAAAACACAGACAACACTCGATACAGAAAGAGATAGAGACAAAGATATAGGGGAGGGGGGGGGGGCATGCTGTGACGTCATTATATTCATGGTGGCCGGGGCCTTTAAGTGTTTGGCACATGTTTTACAGCTAGAAAGGGAGGGAAAGGGTTGGGGCGAGTTTGAGAGATCGTTGGTTCGTGCCCCGGCCGGTGAGTATTTTGCGGCTTCTCGTCCCATGTACGTTTAATACTTCGTTTGCCCGCTCGGCAGAGTTCGGCACTTTCCGTATGGGACGCCATCTTGCTGAGGTCATCATGGTTTCCAGCAAAGTTATGGGGGAAGTTCTGAGTTTCACTCGTGCGTCTCCGACAGAATCGCTGACCACTTAAACAATAACTTATATATCCACACGTATGTACACTAAGCCCCGTAGAAACGTCCAAGGCTCGCACTCAATTGTCCGCACTCGGCGCTCGGCCTTTTAGTTCGTAAAACACACGGCCTGCTGTTTTAGTCTTTTGCCGGCAGTCAGGTCTCCTCGCCGGAAGCTGACGAACAGCTGTCGACGTCGAGCTCGGCGTCTTCGGGCGTCTCCGGCTCGTCTCGGCTCGCTGTCTGCGTCTCCTGCTTCCACTTGCTGGCGTGGTGGCTGCTTTTGTTGCCGCCGCCAGACTGCGCGTGCGCGGTCTGCGCCGCCTTGGCTTCCTCTTCCTGCTGCATGCGCTTATGTTTGGTGCGTCGGTTCTGGAACCATACTTTCACCTGGAACATGGAGTGAAAAGAACCAGAGTTAAAGTATGATCAAATGCATTAACCATCTTTCAATGGAGTTGCGGGTTTAGTCAGAGTCCCAGTGTTAAACTGAACGTTCTGCTAAACAAGCGAGTTAGCAACACGTGGTTACGGAAGCTACCACCTGATGGCGCTTGCTACCGCCATTTTTTTCCAAATATCTACAATTAAGTTACTACAAATTAAATTGTTGATAAATGTACATCAATCGTTGCGGTTAGCATCAATGAAGATTATGTGAGAGTAAACCATTCGCAAATGCTAGTAATCTGCAAGAAATAACAAAATCAACTTAATTAACTTTAAAAAAGACTGTGACTTCACCTAGTATCAATTTCCATTTGGTACATTAGTTGACCGATCGTTAAATTTTTGCGAAGTTAGTTTAACATTAGCTCTGGGACTCCCCAATGGTTTTATCCGCTTGGTTGTGAAAGGTGTTTGTAATGAAGATAAGATTATTTAACGGCCAGTTAATTATTTCAGTTGCTGCGATGGTGAAAATGTTCTTTATGTCTATTTTTCTCAACACAAAGTGGGCTGTTTACCAGAAATACCTTGTTTTCTCTACGAAAAATTAACATTTAAAGCTACTACTTAGTGCACACCGTCCATTCTATACACCGCTCGCCACTGCAATCACTGCACACTGCACGCACGCCGCTGTTTGGAGACAAAACAATTCCTTACGGGGGTGGCCGTGGTGCGACTTGGCATGCAGATCGCGCGCGCGCACCGTAAACTTTAGTATCTGTTTCTCCTTGTGGGAACGGACTCGGAGGCTGTAACCATGGCGACGGTCTGGGTGCGATTTTACGGCCGAAAGCTCGTGCCGGGAATGTCGAGACATGTGGATGACGACGGTGACGATCGTCACCGTGTATAGTGGTAGATTGGGTGCCTGTTTGCTTCAATCCTTGGATTGCACAAGTTAACGAAAGGTCTGGCGTGGATTAATATCTTGTTGATAGCTAACTATCCGAAAAACAATGCCACATTTTGGACGCTCATAACATTTGATAGGACGTCTCAATTTTAGAGGTATTTCTCATATTTTTAGTTTTTACGCTTTTGTTGGCTTTTAGTGGCTCTTTTGAAGGAAGTTTTTTCACTTTACATTGAACGATTCGCAAAACCTACTGGTTCTTGCAGGGAAATAGAACAATTTACCAGATCTGTATATAGAAATCACAACAGTTCACAGCCTTGGGCTGCGTCACTGTATTGGGAATTGTTGGACCTGATTCGTCCAGAAGATCCTAGTGAAAGCATCTTCTGGGAGCATTTCCGCTATCGTTTTGGAATTCAACCAATGAAATGTATACACTATATCGTTTCCACTCCCGAATGGCCGTTGTAAAAATTCTTTGTGGATTATATTCCCGTGCGAAGCTTTCGATAAATGATTGCTGCTATCGCATGATATCGCAACAAAAAAGCATGCATGAGGTTGTTGATGTCCTTTCATCCACGGCCCCGATGACAAACGCGGAACGCTCACGGCCAATAAGTCGCCCGAAACGACGCCGTTACTCAGCAAGACGCTCGGCTCACATAGGGGGCCGGGGTCCATGCAAGGCTTACCCCCATGCGAAACCCGCGCGGGATTTTTTGTTTCGACCACCATAAGACATTGAGATGGCCGGGAGGGGATGCTTTTTGTCACCCTTTAAAACTTGCCATGGGGTGTTTTTTTGGGTCGTCATAGCGCGTGTAGAGAGGCCGATCGTCGGGGTCGTGTGAGCAGTCACAGTCTCAGATTTCTGAAATTTTATGCGATTTTACTTTTGTTTTCTTCTAAAAGAAGAACGTTGCCGAATGGATGGCTTTGGTTCAGAATCAAGGGCGCAGGGGAAGTCGATTTCGTAGGACAAACAAATTCGTGTCTGAAATCGGTTGGATCCTATACATTTTGGTCTCGGTCCCATGCTGCCAATGCATTTATTTGCTCAGAACACTGTCATTGCTGGCACCAAAAATTAGCACCTAGACAAAACAACCGAGATGAGTGATTAATGGTCCTTAACTGATGAGATGCTCTTTGGAATTTTTTTCCGTAAAAATCCATCGAATTAGTTTTCCGAAAGTTTTTTCAAAGACCGTCCTAGAAATCTCTTTAGTTTCTTCACCTATTACTTGATTTCAACCCACCATTGGAGCGACTGTCTCGCAAAGTGCGTCAGCTTTTAAAAATATGAATTCAGACCTACGGAATTTCGATCACTGTGTCGAATAGATCGAGCGAAACCTCCCAAAATTCAGTCGCACGTTAGTTACTTAAAATGTCCAGATTATAAGTGTAGTTAAAACACGTTGTAAAAGTTTCGAGTTACAACGCCACGAGTACAAGTTAGTCGAAGTTAGAACGGGTGCCGATGATATCGTCTCTCTGCCATCGCTCTTCCCAGCATCTTGGTGCCTCTCTCGAAGACGGCGCCCCTTCGACGGCGTCGTGCCTCGGGCCGGAAGCCGGCGTCGTGGGTAATGGCTTGTAAACGTTCCCCTCCCCTCCCACATTGAACGGCGTCGCGGCGCCTGGACGACGCCGGCGTCAGGACGTCGCCCGTCGATACACGAGGCGCAAAGTTTCGCATTCCTACGCTGGGCGCTCCCGACATGGACCACTATGATATTTCACTGCTGCCGGGAGGCTGTCGATGACAATGATTGTGAAAAACCAAGTTGTTTTCCTCTTTTTTCAGTGATATTACACTGATATTACACCATACTGAATCAGAACCAATTAAAAAAAAACAAACAAACATGTTTGAACGAAAAGTCACTTCGGAAATGTCCTGATTTTCAATGCGCTTGGATGCACGAAGCTACTGAAATTGCGTCCAAGAAAACGTACTCTTTTTCACCCTAAATCAGCGTGAATCTGCACGTTCAAAGTGCACCCATCCGTCCTTCTTGCTTTGAAATGGAGCACTATTCTAGTTATAGATACACAAAATCTAAAATCTAAAATAAAATGTTTGCAATCGGTTTAAAAATTGGCCTGATGCACCCAACCATTGGTGACTAAATATCGTCGCTCCCGATCTGAAACGGTGCACCGTATAGCTGCACTCTTATGCAGTCATACTGAAAATCCTCCAAGATATAGGTACTTGGCTGGTTTTAAATCTTGTCAAGTCATCAAGTGATACAGCTGTGACTTCGAGGATTAAGTTAATTCGAATCGCAACCCACTCACATGGTCGATGGAAGATTGATAAACTCTGTGTCCGCCTGTAAGACGGTGGGTGAGGCGTCGATGAAACAATGAGAAAAGTCGAGACATGTGTCCATCACATTTGGATAGCGTTTAATAAAACGTGTGCCAAGCAATTGGTACCCGGCACCGAGGTATAGGGACTCAAGTTATGTACCAATTGTCAATTGATCTGGCGCAGGATTGTGTGACAAATTGAAACTCAGTCTTGGAAAGTCTATGTTTGACTTGGTACAGTCAATCTACGCTTGTAAATCGGCCTCCAAAACGTTTCGAGTTTAATCACAAATAAGTTTGTTTTGAGTTTATTTTTTGTACCATGATGGGTGATCACAACGCAGTTGACAAGTTTTATTTTAAAGTTATGAGAGATTGGATCTTTACTCGCCTCTCTTATCAACCTCTCACCAGCATGGATTGCCGAAGTGGAGTATTGGTTGTTCGAGATGTTCCTACCGTACCCGCCGGGAGGGACGTTAAGCCTGTGGTCCCCTTGGAGCTCTTCGACAGGAGTAAAGGCTACGTCCCACCACCAGGGTTTCATTCCTCCATTCTAGGCTTAGGTTCATTTTCATTCTTAGCATCACCTTATCTCATTTACCGACGCCATTATAGTGGTTGTCAAAATATTAGTTGACAACGTATAGCACGTTGTCAAAATTCGATAATAATTTAGATTGTGTACCTAAACTTAAGCAGGGCGAGCACCCTCTTCGTTTCTCGACATGCAACAGAGTGTAGGCGTCGTCGTAATCCTATTAATCTGAATACCCCCGATGCGTTTAAACTTAATCGTGGTCGTTACGCAAACAGAGTTGGATGCGCGTCGATTACAGTTTCCAATGGTATCGGGGAACGACGCCGTCCATAATCCTAAACGCCTCCCCTTTCCCACCCTCCTCTAAATACACGGACGCCATCTTGCCCCCGGCACACCGCCTTGTTGACACGCCGCGTTGCGTCACCGCCTTCTAGTTTGTGTGTGCAGTGAACGCTCGAGGCGCTGTGTCAATGTTGTGTTTGCATCCCGGCACCCGGCCCTCTTTGATACTCTCGGTGATGTGTACCTATACATTGGGCTATGGATATCCAACCCGTAAAGGTGAAGAGAGCCGAGAATGGCAGGGAGACGGCAGTCTGAGATTTTGCCTTTTTTTTTAATCAAAACTGCGTTTGCTGTCAAGCTTCTTGAATTTAAATGTCAAACAGTTTAAAAATTAACTAAAAGTCTGCAAAAAACGCTTGCTGACCGCATCCCTGCACCATCTCGGCCGAAGACATTTCCTCCTACAATTGTGTTACCAATTCCATGATGAGTCGAGGCAGTTTGCGTCGTACGGAAACGGAATCCATCATTCTTATTCTCAATCTGGAAGCGTGGAGACTTGTTAATACCCCGTTAATATACCTCCGCCGCAATTAATCCAGAAAATTATTTGAATGTTCCAGATTCTATTTATCAGCTATCGGCAGGCTTTCAATCGGGGAGCCAAGGTTTATATTTTGAAAAATAATTATATCTAAGAATGGCATCAACTTGCCATTTTGAGCAATGTTTATAACAAAAATACTGTGTCGCCTCCAGTCGCTCCAGTCTCTCTCACACAAATCGTGACTCTCGGCTCCCTATCCCAGTTCATCCCATCTCCTGCCGCCGATGGGTAAGGACGGGGGTCGGATCGATGCCAGGGAGGGGGTTATCGTTGCTAGGCAACGGAGGGCCATTACGCGCGCTCATTGGCGGCGAAGGGAGCCCATCAGCCCCTCGTTAGCTTGTAAAGATACCCCATCCCCCACGTTCCCCTAACGGCGCCCCTGAGACGACGGCGTCGATGCCACGGTGGAAGGGGAGATGCGATCTCGAACGCAGTCTGCCAAATTGGGGGCTGTAAACGCAGAGATTGCTCTCTGCAATTTGGGCTAATCATCGTTTGCTTCCATCAGGCATTATTTGTAGCTGACACATTTATTTGTGAATACAGACACACACAGAGCAGTCCCCTGTGATATCAGCCCCCGGAATTGGCCTCACGATTAACTGTGTAGATTACCTCGATACTTATGATGGTAATAACATCAAATGGACCGAGAGAGCGGCCAATATTCATTGTTCTGGATTAGAGACACAGGCGGCGGATTGCCAGCACACCTATTGGATCCGTCAAACGGATTCAAGTGTGGATTGCTTTGTTTGGTTCCAGAATTATCCAAATTTTACGGGCGAGCTGAGATGATAAAAGATGAGAGTACCAATTGTGCAATCAATGGGATGATGTAATTGAATAATTTCACCACATCTCACCAGCAGAAAAGGTAAGATAATCAGGGTGCCAAAGGTGTCACAGCCATGGAAAGATCGCCCGAATGAGAGTCTTCATGGAAGCGTTGATGATCGATGTTTCGGGGAAAATCCGCCATCATCCTAACGGCGCACCAAGGACCCTTTCAAGTTGTCCCATTGAAGTACCGCGCGCGTTTCGGAGCGTTCAAGTGTGCAGTGACGGTTACGCGACGGGATCCGGTTCCCGGCCAATAGCAGGCCGCCGTCGGCACCCCTCGAGGCACGCCGAGCGTCGAGAGTCGTCGCCATATTGCGTCAGACAGGGGCATGGGGCTCGAACCGATGACCCGGCTACGGGCTGTGTGAGGTTTGCACATCCGCTTGTAGGATGGGGCAGAAACTTAGGCCGGAGGCAAAGGAAGCCCGCCGAAAACGACGGTGTTGAGGAATTTAAATTTTACATTTGCCAGACTTGGATTTTTGACGCTTGCCGATATTAAGGCCAGTTGTATAATATCCTGCGCTTGCGTAAGTCAAAAAGAGCATCGTTCCCACTGCCTTCTTTCACACGGTGTAAAAAAGGCAGTGCAGGCCAGCTCCTGTGCTTGTTTTAAGATCTGTGATAAAAGGATATCAATAGAACCGTAAGTATAGGGCTGGAAAATAGCTAGAAAAATAGTGGAATCCCCTTTTTTATTGAGCTCTAGGATGTGAAAGTAATTGGTGTTTGCACAGAAATGATATTTGCGCTGCCAAATCGGTACGTAGGCATCGCCCATGGTATAAGGGCCAACTATCCTTATACCATGGGCATCGCCTTCTTTTGATTTGATAACGACCTATAAAGTCTCTTTGAAAAGACCCACGTCGCCGTTCTTCGGAAAAGAACTGATTGCTAAAGTTGCTGACGGTTATCGTCAAAACTCACAGCGATAAAGTTAAATGTTCTTCAGCCTCCGCCACACGTTGTACCGGTTGTGACCACTCGATGGCGCAATTGCGGTGGCCCTATTTAAAACCTCTACAATTAAATAATTACAACTCAAAATAACGATACTTGTACATCAATCGTTATGGTTAGCCTTAATAAAGACTAATTGAGCTGGATCGTAAACCAGTCTCACATGCCAATAATCTTCGAGAAATAACGAAATTAAATTTCTTAACACACGAGATGACGGTGACTACATTCTGGGGACCGCTAATTTTGGCAATAAAGTAATCATCGGTCATTCGTTGGTAATTTTCGTGAAGACCGTTTAACATTAGCTATGGTACTGACCTGTGTTTCCGTGAGTGAGAGTGCTTGTGCAAGCTGCTTCCGCTCTGCGCCGACCACGTAGTGGTTTTTCTCAAAGGCGTGCTCGAGCTTCAGGAGTTGACTCGGACTAAACGCCGTCCGGATCCTCTTGGGCTTTCGGAAGGGCTGCAGTAAGAACCCGGGGATGTCGGGACCTGAAAAGTACGGGGACCGGCGTTAGCACCAGGCTTACACAATTTGCACATTCAAGTTAGCATGATTCATAGTGGGGTTTAACGATGCACTGTTTTGACAACGGGCCCTGTGGCTTTGATCTAATAGCGCCGGTGAATAAATAGATAATGACGAACCTTAGCTAGCTTTAAAGGGAGGAGAGAAAACCGAGTGCCGGCACGTAGCTGACTCCTGTGCACCAAGGGACCAAAGGATTAAAATTCCTGCAAAAAATATTATTCTTCCACAAATTCACACTGTTGCGAAGTTGTAAAGCGAGGCGAATGAAGTTGCGGTACTAGCTTTCATCCCTGCAACCTCTGTCCCAAACAGAACCGGCCATCTGTAGGATGGTCACGCATTCAATACCTGACCCAGCGCAGTAATTTCGGTGATCTCACGAGAACTGGTGTTTTTAACACCCGAAACCGATCGGTTGGGTTCCAGTTTGGATAAGAGGAACATTGCTCTAATAGATAGGGCCACAAGTTTCATAACTTTTCAGAAGTATGTGTCTGTAATTTGACAGTGTTTTAGCTTTGAAACTCTTGAAACTTTTAGACTCATGACAAATCAGCAGTTGGTTCAGCAGTTGGTTTCAATGAGAATATGTAACCCACTGTCCTTCTTGGGGTTAAGATACATACAATGGGTTTGGTGCGTATGCTACCAGAAAGCAGTGGCAGACTCATTGGGCTTTTGGCCACTTTAAGTAATTTTGTAGAGTGGCAAATTGTCAATGAAAGGAATTCTAGGAAATTGATATCAGAATATTTGCAATTGCCTTAAATATTCTGTTCACATGTCTGCTTATAAAGTTAGGTTGTGCCCAAATTTTTCTAATTGGCGACCGGAAACATATTTCCAAGGTATTCCGTGTAAAATTGGTATCGTCTGGTTACCGACTTTTATTATCAAAAATGTATCAAGGTCTGAGCACGGTGTCACCAAGGCAAAATACATTAATCTTTCAAGTTACCAGATCAATCGCTCCCAAAAAAGAAGGAATGTAACAGCGCATTTGTCACATAGAAATTGGAATTTAAGAAAGTCTAAGATTGCTCAGTGCACACGAAATTTGAGACATTCACAAAAAAAAAAATTGGAACCAAAGAAAATAAATATAAAGGTGTCGTTGCTTGCTTATAAAACACGGCAAGAACACGCAATCAACGCAATAAAATTTTACTTGCGGCTAATTAATGATAATTACAATTGCAAATTATTTTTTGCTGCCTATCATTAAGCATTTTTCTTGCATGTAAGCGTTGACACCTCTATATATGACAGTAAAACGCATGTTACTGTAGGTCACCACCCTCCAAGAAACGCCAGCGCGTGGAAAGTCACTCATCCAGAGGCTCGGGGTCTCGATCCTCGATTCTGGATTCGAGATATTTATTTCGGCACTTTACCCTATTGTACGTTCATTTCGGTTTGGCGAGTTGCAATCACCGTTTCTCGCGAGATCACAGAAGTTAAGCAACACATCGCTGGGTTACGTGTTCGATGGATGACCATGATTCTCATGGACAGCTTTGTTCGGGAAAAAGGTTAGAGGGGCGAAAGTTAATACAGCTTCGTTCGCCTAACTTATCAACATCTCGACAATAGTTTGAAGAGAAATTCTGTTATTCGAGTTGGCCGTCCATTAAGAGGGACAGTAAAGCAGTAGTACACTTGGCGATCTTCAATCGAGGTAGACAAAGTGCCGGCACCGGGTTTCTTATCTTCCCTTCTAGACTATATTGAGAACACTATCATCATCGTCATCTTTCAAAACTCAGTTCAAATAGTTTTTGTCAAAACTAGTGCTAAGGTTAGATAAAGTAGACATGAGTCTAAAAACTATCATCTATACACACTTATATTTATGTTGCCAGACATAACTCACTTAATTATGTTAAGATAACCTTATTATAAGCTACATATGATTTAGAAATTAACAAAAAACCATGTGCGTACCATACTTAATTTGAATAACAACATTTCGAACATTGTTTTCTAGTTTCCGCTTCGTTAATTCAGATTGATCGATTTTAAAACGTCCTCGTTTTTCAAAACGAGAGTGTTTCGACTGAAATTTCAGTAGAAACGTATTTAAAATGACCTCGTACTAATTTCAACAACACGTGAAGATAGTTAGGTCTACAACAGCTATTATTATGGAGATCATAGTTCACACTATCCCTAATTTAATTTGGCGATAACCATCGCCGGACCGGGCACCAAATTGTCATGCGTGTTGTACGCACTCGTTATTAGTTGAGAGGGCACTTAGTTATGTGTGTACTACTTAATAACGGCAATAATAATGGGTAATCGCTCTATAATCTTGCCATACCTGTAGGCACGCAAGCTGCGGCCAAATAATCTCCCGATTGCGCAGGTCTGCATGCTCCTTTCGTTGGTGTTTTCAGGCAAATTCTTACTCGTCTGCTCGTAAAATGAAACGCCCGGGGGTTGAACCCGAGACTTTCGCTTGAAATTTTGGTTTTCCATATGTTATGTGGCAAATAAAAGGGCAGATTTTTTTCAATTTCGGTGCAGAGCTTCCATGAAAATTCGCGTACCGTGATCTAGCTTGGATTCACTGCTAAGTTTCTGTGCTAACGATACACTGATCTGTAAATGAATGAGTGATTATGAAGCTACCTGGCATAAAAGGGAGGAAAAGAAATCCGGTGCCAGAACGACGCTTATTCTTTACGAAGAACACCAAGGGAACCACCGGCTTAATTTCCTTTTGAAGGGCGGTACATCACGAAAAACAGGATTCCTCCACAAATCCATGTTTTCGAGAGGATGATAACGTCAATCTCTTCACTTCTCTTCCGAACACTGGCCATTTTTAGGCGGTCACCCACCCAGCCGCGCAATGTTGCTTAACTTCAAAGATGATCATGCCAAACGGTTCGGCATCGGCGGGTTATTTAAGCTCTGGATTCGAGGCGTTTTGCCGTCTAGGTCGTCTCTAAGCGCGATCATCGCCCCCATGCGATCAACAATGACGTGGCATTCGGGGCCCGTCTTAATTAGGTCTTCTTGTGTCGGCGACGAGCCGACACGTACCGGACCTGGATGGACAATGACTGGCGTCTGCCGGGGGGAGGGTCCGAGCATCGAAATGAAGGCGTCAATGTCGGCCGAGTTAATGGAACGCATTTGAGATTAGTTTGCTTAGCCTAATAAACGAACGCAGCGTTTGTGATGACCGCTTGTTAGACAGTATATTTCAATTCGATTTCCCTCTCCAATAGACGTCTTCATTGGTTTCTTTTGGAATCAACTCACCGTTTGTTGACTTTGGTTATAAGCTTTCGAGGTTATACGTTCCCTTATCTAATACCACCCATGGCCGATCTATTTCAATTGATTTCATAGTCGCAGTGGAGTCTATATTGGTTTTATTTTCAACGAATATACTCGCACTTCATATTTCCTTCACAGCCTCTTTTGTCCCCTATTTTTTGCGCCTGTTTTTCTTTCGGCCTTCTTGAAATCGATCCGTGCTCCTGTCATCCTTGCTAGCAAACAATCACAGCCTTGTTAATACCATGCAGTGAGTCCATCGGCTGACCCGTGTCCCGTGGACCAGTCTAACAACGAGTCAATAAAAAGTGGCTGTCTGTCATTGTGACATGTGTCAAAAAGCCGTGCCATTGTCACGCTCGGACAATGGATGTGGCGCAGTGTAACGGCCTGCTGGACTCGCTGCCTGTTCTGCATTGAGGTGAGGTGTTGGACTGGGCTGCTTAGGTAACGATCAAGGGTGCAATGATGCAGATAGAGTGCAGAGCTCTTGATGCTGTTTTGCCAGACGATATAGGGCGACGTTTTGAATTGATAGACGTTCTCGATGACTTATCAGATGTGACACATCTCTTGTTAATTTCTGATAGGGGTCCAAAGATGTTATCAAGTACTCAAGAGGAATTATTTTTCATCGCAGTTGTCGTAACACAGATTAAACTTGCGCAGACATTCCGTTCTTGTTCATCCATCCAATACATTCAATCCATCCAATCGATTCCACCAAATAAATTCGACCAGAGAAGAGATGCATTTTTGCATCAACACATAATGCTTGAAAACTATTCGTCCCCATTTTATCTTCCCATTTTCCGAATCAATAAAATTACCGCCACTGAATTTGCACAATTTAAATGATAGATACACTACAAATAAAACTAAAAACTCTGGAGTCACTTTGAATTACACTCTTGAAAGAAGGTAGTGGAAACGAAAAGCTCACGCCTGCGCAGTGAATGTTGCAATTTGAAAATGAGCACGCCTGGCTGCAGCGATCCTGGCGGCGTGATGCTGCATCAGCTGCCGGGAGGCTGTGTGTTCCCGGCGCGGTGTGCCTCCTCAAATCTTGAATTCATCGACCTCTCAATTGGTATTAAGTGACAAGAGCCAAGTCACTTGTTATAAATAAAAGTGGATAAAAAAAACTGCAGTTCTTGGGTAAGTTTGTAAAAGTCTTGTTTGTGTAGTACCTACGTTCAACTTTGGTCAACCTAACCTATAAGTGGTCGCATTAGGAAACCGCCCGCAATCTGCAATTTGGCTGTTTTAAATTTGTGGCTTTCAGGGCACTGGGTGAGGGCAAGCAACCCCTGACCTTGAAAGTTCGATGGAGGAAGTCCAGATGTTTTGACTGATGACAATTAAATGGTTTGCTGATGACAACCAAACGTTAGAAACTGTTCAAGTGAAGGAGATCAATTCTGCATCCATGCTCGATCTCAGTTCCACTCTTTGGATAAATGTAGTCCATGAAAAGTCCATGCATTATACAAATTGCAATGTTGACAACAATCTCAGACCAAATTATTGTCAAGATGTTAAAAATTTGCACCAAAAACTATTTCCACAGACATAAAAAATATTAAAAAGTGGCCGCGGTATACAACTAATCAATTTTTGGTCGGGCAAGTAGTATTTTTTTTTTCTGTCCATTTTGAAGATGAAATATCTTAAGATACCATTTAAGTCCAGAAAGAGTTACAAAAGCAAGCTTTTCACAAATAAAGACAAATTGTGCAGACTTGAATTGAATTTGGCACGAAGTGAAAATGCTTTAACGATCAACATGCAATTCTTGGTTGGTAAAACTTTGGGATTTCGCAGTATCACTTCCTCCTTTGAGAGTTCCCTTGGTCATACAGCAGCGGGTAAGCAAATTGGAAACAGTTTCATTGTTGTTTTAACTTTTAAGGGCCGGTTTTTCAGTACTCTGTTAAGAACCAAACAGCTCGTTAATTAGTTATTTGCTTGTCAACAGCCAATCAGAAGAGTTTTTTTGTTTGTTAACAGTTTGTTAATTACTTAACTTGCTACTGAAAAACTGGCACTAAATGACATTCATATTTCGAAATACATCATCTCTGAATCAGTGTTATAGGTTTGGCATGGCATACAAGAATAACTCGACATTTTGAAATTCGTCTAAAGGGTTGACTTTCCCTGAGCTCATCAATCGCCCCACTGTCCATTGGGAAGGGCTGGGGTGAGGGGGGGGGGGGCGATTAGCCAGCGCGACGTCGACGACACCCCGGGGTAATGAGATGATGAACCGCTAGGACGACGTCGGTGATTGGTCGACGCCAACCCTTATATTTCACCCTCCACACCGGGGTGATAGGAGGGACATTATAACGTGATTCGAGTCGTTCTATTCAGGCCGGTACAACAAGATATTGCCATGTTTTCTCTGTAAAGTGACGTTATAAGTGCACCGATTTGGTATGAAACGGGTAATTCGTTCGACCCTTGGAGCTTTTTGTTTGTAACCGTGGATTGAGGCACAGATTGGTTGTATTGCAAACGAATGGCTCTGATTATTTTGATACAATTTTAAAATTTGGTTTTGTGACAAAAACCCAACGGTGTAGTGATCTTTGTAAGAATAAGAATTCACATTGGACGCGTTCTGAAACTTTCTAGGTCTACTTGACCAGTAAATCAACCTAAAGTTACAGAAAAAAAAAGGTTTTCATGGAATACTGGACCTAATTATATGAAGCCTAATGGAATTAGTAGATCAATGGTACATGCATTATGGTACAGAGACGCTGTTTCATAGCAGATTAAGTAAATCACTGCAAAGATGATCGACTTTGACGTTTGTGATACTTTTCGTTTCTTGTTGGTGATTTTGAGAAAGCAAATGCACAGATTGATTCTGAAGTAATCATCCGTAGAATCGTAGAATCGACGTAGAATCGACGACGCTGAACGGAATTGCTTTAGCATTTTGTCCGAATGCGGCTTGACGCATCGGTGGGACAAAGTCTAGGGGTTACACAGATTGTTTGGGAATGTTTTTAGCTCTTGCTAGAATTTTGAGTTAGTTACCCTAGGGCTGGAAATAGCGGCTGGAAAATTGACATCTGGAACCATTTGTGTCGCCTGGCTTAGAGAATTTTCTTAAAACACTTCGGTTCTTTACGCGTGCTGTGGAGATGGTAATACTAATTTATGTTCAACACAATTAAATAGAAAGCTAAGATTAGGAATCAAATTAAAAAATCTGTAATCAGACGAAGAATTCAGCTACATCTTTATATAAAATGACATTCTTATAGTCCTTACAAAAAATCATAATGAAACGAATAAATAAGTAGTTCCGAGAACGATTTCTCGAGACTGAATCTAAAATTTAATTAAGTACTTATCGAATAAATCAGATGTTGGTTTAGAATAACAAGCCAGGCCGGGCCATGCTGCTAGCATGCATTGTCGGATTGGAAGCCGCGTGGCAATCTCTTAGCCATGTACCTCGACGCTTATTAATATCATTATCACCCGCTAGATATACCTACCTACCTGCATAATGATATCCTAGCTCCTATGCCTTTACCCATAACCCGAGAGAAACGTGTTTTTTCAATCAAATGCCTTACTATGGCTGCCATGCTAACGTGAATATGCGCTCCAGGCTCCTTGGATACTAATCACACGTTGCATGGTAACCAACAGACTCTCCGTGCGTACCTCCATACTTTGCCCAGCGCCCTAGTTCGACCTCGTGGCCTGCCGTGGCCGTCCCAGCATCTTTTCAGCACCCTGTTTCTTCCATGCTGGTCCACCTTGTGTGGCGATACCATATTCTGTTGCATGGTTCGCTTTCTCAAATTTGTGTAACTGAATTGTTTGCTTCTTCTAGTAAAGTATATCAATTCACAGCCTATGGGGTAATTTCATTGTAAGAACGCTGCTATATTCCCTCGAAAATGTCTCTAATTCGGGGAATGTCGCACACAAATTTCAATGAAAACAATAAAGAACACAAGACAGAGTTGAATTTCTAAATTAAAAGAACCCAACCAGGAACACGGAAAGAAAAAGCGTGAGTTCCCAGACTATACTCGGTATAGATTTTATTCTGTGGGCGATCGGGTAAGTGACTGCATCGACTTCTGTGGAAAACCAATACCGCATGGCGTGCCTTTCCATGGAAGACAATGGTCAAAATGCCAAGATGTCAATTTTAATTGCAAATATGGACTGGTACTCTGGTTTGGTTGTGCCTTGTTTAACAGAATTTTATATAAAATCTAGGCTATGCGCTCAAAATGTTCGATTTTCAACAACCAGGGCCCGATTCCAACAATCGATCAGCGATTTCGAGTCTAGTTTCTCGGGGAAATTGGTAAAACCGTACTGTAATTCTTTGCGACAGAAATTTTAGAAATTTTGTCACTGTGAGACCGATCTCTTTGCACCAAAAACGAGTAAAACGAAAAACAATCTTGGATAGAGAGAGAAAAAGAGAGATAAAAACCTCCGCGTCTTGCAACAAGTCAATTGTTCCGCGATTTTCCTCCAAATTGGTGCGTGGACATTTGTCCAGCGCATTCCATGGACTACCTGGCAGTTTTTCTTCAATTGGTTTTGACGTGCAATGTTATAGATCAGCACAATCATTGGCTTCCATTGTTTTCTTCAATTGGACAAGCGATCAATCTTAATTGGTAATGATTCTCCGGTAGTATCTTAGGCCGTGTCCGAAATCTGTCACGTTTAGATCTTGGTCTTGGTCCCATGATGCACATGCATTTTTCTAGAGCATTGCCATTACGACACTTAGAATTACCAAGCAATAAAGGTATATGAACACCTGGTTTAATTGCCTGGTTTTGAAACAAGTGAAACAAGTGACAGTGACACAAGTGTTCACTGTTTGCACAAGAAAGTTCTAAAAAGGCTTTCAAAGAAGCTACGCACACTTACGTCGAACGAGACTTTCGAACGCGACCCTATCAACAGCCACGGTGATAACTCGTCATCCTCACGGATTGTGCAAGTCAACACATAGTTGGCACTACCGATTGTAAGTTAGCGAATCTGCATTGCTTTATTAGGTTCAACAAACTGGTATAAGAACAAACAAACTGACAGCGAAGCGAACGATCAATTTGATAATTTGATCGCGAGCCGCATTTGGAAACAATTGTCATTGAGCATGACAGTTGAAATACTGACTTGGAACCTGGAGGTGATTGGAAGGTATACATTGCAATCAGAGCTCACAGATTCATCCATAATATCATTTATCAGATATTTCATTTCATATCAGATCTCCATTTCATATCAGAGATCGAGGAATGGTTTCGGACCATAATGATAGATTTTAGGAGCTTTGTGAGTTTGTGAAACGGCATCGAACAACTAACTTTATAATCTTTGTTTTAGATTTAACTTTCCTCTTCAGAGGGAAAGAATATTATAGTAATCTGAGTAATATTTTAGTATCTGAATGAGAGATGCTTTCAGAAATCTTGGACTAGCACGGGCGCTTGGCAAATTCTTATCGATGTTATCCTTCTGCCCGCTGGCAGACTAATTCTATAACTTCTGTGTGGTTTTACTCAAGAGGCTAAATATGCTACAGACGCATAATTGATGCGAAAAAATAACGTTGTTTTAAAAAAAAAAGCAAATTGCCGATCATCACACTCATCTAGAAACCACAACGAAAGAAAGTAACGATGGTAATAAACGAAATGAATCAATAAGACTGTAATTGCCCGTGTTTCCTGGTGGTTATTTACCTACAAGCAAATACTTTAATAGAACGAAACATTGCGCACCTTCTTTCACATGCATCTCATCTATTTTATTGCAATATTATTTTCTTTATTTTACTTATTTATTTTCTTTCACAGGCACCTTGTCACCTTAACAGGCACATTATTTTAATGCAATCGAGCGTATATCAAATAATCGCCAATATACCGTTTGATGATCTACAGATCCCTACTCCGTGCAGTTTCATGGCAATCCGGTTTGCAATCACACAAAAAGGGGAATTACTAAAATTCAAGAGCTGTCCTCTTGTCAACCCGGCGAGCCCGATTCCGGCGGAAAGTCTTATTTGCCTCTCTGCAATTAAAAATGGTAAATGGCCATTTCGCGTTACCAGCCCGCGGATTGGATCCGTAGTCTTTCCAATCCATCTTGAATACCTCGTGATTGTCAACAAAATGGATTGGTGAAACACGAGACGCGTTGCTAGGCGATGAGGCCCGCGGTCAAGCACGCATGTTCGCCCCGCCGTGTTGCATGCACTGCCTGCCGGATCGACGACCGTCCCGCGACCAGCCACGGTCCCACGGAGCCGACGGACTCTCGTCTCAACGGCCACGCGGAAACTCAACCACGGGGCACCAAGATCGCTCGATGTCTACCCTTATAGAAGACCTCTGTCTTGAGGAAGGCCTTCACACTTCGTGGCGGTCTTTCCCGATGACTCCCCCTATGCGAAATTCATGAGAATTTCATTGACACCACCGTGGTTACCACGAGGATCGTTCGGTGCCATTAAATGCAGACTTCATCGATAGTGCGTGTACATATTTGCAGCCCACCCTGCCAAATGTTGGCCGCTACAGACGTATTTTACAGCACGGGCGCTTCCTGCAAACCATCCACGTGACCGTTGAGTTCACGGTGCTATTCAACACGGGGGGCCGGTGTCAAAGTCGCGGTAATTCTGACTGCATTTGCCGTACACAACACATGCGAGTCACATGGAAACTGCGATAACAAACTGTTCACTGCTGGCAACGCGCACATTTTAACGGGTCGTTATGCACCGTGTTAGCACTCGATTCGAATGTCGTCGTCACGAAAGGCATGTACACTGGACTCACCTTGTGGGAAGCGGTGCGGGAAGATGCGTCCGTGCCGGGACAACAGCCACGGATAGAGCGGGTACGAGTCGCGAGGCGCGGCGTGGTGGTGGTGTCCCATTTGTCCAGGCTGCCCGGGACCGAACCCAGGACCCCCGTGGCCCAGCGCCGCCGCCAGCCCTGCCGCCTGGAAGTGCGCCGCCGCCGCCAGCGCCAGCTGGTGCTGATGGTGCACGCCGTGGTGCAGCGTCGGCGTTGGGGTCGGCGTCGCCTCGCCGAGGTGGAAGCCCATCGGTAATGCGGCCGCCGGTCGGACGATCGCATGCGGAGGTGGCGACGGCGACGCTGACGACGCTGCCGATCGAGGGCGTCGTGGCGAGCCATGCGACGTCGTACGATTCACTTCGAAGCAGCGTCGAGACGCCGAGTCGGGTGACGACGCCGGGCTGAGGTCGGACGCCTCGGACGCCGCCGCCGGGCGTCGCGACGTCTCGTGGCCGGTGGCTCCGACGATCGAGTCGATCGAGAAACCGATCTTCGGCTTGGACGGCAGACCGCCCAGCGGCGTCGGCATCATGGTGGCCGCGCTCATTCGGCGGGCATTACACTGCACACTGGATCTTTGTAAACCTCTTGAACCTCTCAATCCGAACTCTAAACTCCCGGTACACTGGCACTTAAAACGGTCACTGCACACTTGAACACACAAATCGGCGTCGTATCGCGGCCAGCTGGATCCGTGCCGGTCGTGTGTGCGTCCCCTCGCAGCGCTCGCGCACGACTGATCTGTATCCAGGAGGCTGGGCGGGCAGTGGGGGGGTTGCCCGACGGTGATTGGTTGGCGTCCGATGGATGGCGTGGTGTGATACCGCCCTCGATCTTTAAAGGGTGACGCCCCCCGAAGGCGATGTTCTCGCTACTTGTGCCTTTGGTTTCAGTGCGAGGTCTCCACCCTCCAACGTCGACGGCGACATGGAGCTCTTCGCAGGAGGGCAGAGGGTTTTCTCTCGTGGACCCGTGGATGGCGTTCCGCTGGTATAGGGTTTTTCTGTATTTTACATCGATTTTGACGAGGATTTCCGTCTGGAGTTCGTCGGAGTCCTCTTTGCATAGCTTGTGGATGGTTTTTCCTGGAAAGCTGGTGCTGTACCTGGTAGTCCAGTGATCGCGATTGGAATATTATTCTAGATTTTCTTGCGGATGCGTGGCTAAAAAGCAAATATAGTTTCAAGCTGAATTACTCCCCGATCAATGACAAATTGTCGACCTTTGAGGGGGGTGAGGGGCTGAGCCCATTCGCTGTCGCGTGCCCATATGGGCGCCTAGTGCTGCCACTGGACGCTGACCTAACCCAAAGTATTGATAGCGTTGGTAGCGGATTGTACCGAATTGATAATAATAATAATTAACAGTATTAATTTATTGTTCCAAATTGATTAGCATAAGTAACATTGGGTGAGTCGGTGTTTAATAACTATGTAAGGTTGGTGACTTTACTAAAGCTTCTTGAACTCGCTAAGGTGTGGGTTACTGAAGTTAAACATCGAAGAGGATTGTTGCCAAGAAAGATCGTGCTTATGAAGGAGGCGTTTTAGGACCAGCAACTTGGATATACATTTTTTTTTTCAAAAAGTTACCGTCAGAAAGTGGTACAAAATTGGGTTGCCAAAGTTCCCTGTCTTTTCTTTTTCACTATTCTCTATCTTCTAAAGTCAACATTCAATTGCATTCCCAATTTAGACATTATTTTCAATTTGAACCTTGGTATTGTAAGTATTGTAAGTATTGTAAGTAAATACTATTGTATAAGTATTGTAACATTTAGAAGTCTTTGAAGTTGAACAAGCTGTGGTGTTATGAATTTTGAAGTCGTTTAAAATTTGCACAGGCGTTGCTGCAAAACTTTTGGGTCTTTTTTCAAAATTAATTTTCAAATGAGGCGATTGGAAAGCAGGCATGACGTGTTTACGGTTTTTTTTTACTCAAAGCTATATCGCATCACATTAACACAGCATTGTTTGAAAAAATGTCGCCTGTTTATCAAGCCTATAAGAAATATGATATGATGCATATACGAATTACAATCTACGTAGGCTTCGCGAACGCAATAAGAGTTGCGTTGTAGATGAGCACATTTTCTTTCCTGTTTCTTTTCTGTATTTTCTTTTAAAAAAGGGGGGTTAGGGCGAGAGAGAAGCTATGATTGGTTGTGACCATGGAGATGTGACGCTGACAAATCATTACCGTACAAATTATGCTATTGTAACATTTTCTGCAAATTTTAACCAGACTTTTTAAAAGAATTTTTATTTAAAAATTTCAGTGAAAAGTTAACAGACATTTTCATAAATTTTGATTGCTTCGCAAACTTGTCAACCATATTTCTAAAAAACACATCAGATTTTGAGATTAGAGATTTCGAAGGTTCCCTGCAAACTTCAATCAAATTGTATTAGCCAAGAGACCGAACAAACTCATAGAAACAAACAAATATATTTAAAAAAAGCCAGAAAGTAAAAATGTGTAACCGAACTGAGATCCAAACCCGGGATCTAACGATGGTCAACAATTGACTGCTAATTCTGATTGCCGATAATGCTTTAAACTGGCAATCAGAAGGTCCCGGGCTCGGATCCCGGTTTGGTTACAACTTTACTTTCTGGGTTTTCTTCCATCCACCGCTTACTGGTTTGAGCAAGTGTCAAGGTAGGTACGCAAGAAAAATAAGAAACTAGCAATACAACTTTATTTTTCTCGAGTAGTCCCTACGCTCATCCAGTAATTGAATATGCTCGAGAATCTATGGTAAGAAAATCTGTGGTAAGAACTTACATATTCAGACCTCAAAACAGCTGAACTCAATCCCAAAATGTTGTTAACTCAAAATGTATACTCCAATCCCAATGCTCTTTCCTATGGTCGTATATCCAAAGTACTACTGGCTGCCTTCGTGTGCAGCGTTTCTACTATGTTTTGGTTTACATTCTTTCTTGATCCAGTTTGGTCTTCTTGATCTTCTTTGGTCTTCTTTGGTCTTCTTTGGTCTTCTTTGGTCTTGGTTTCTTGGTCTTTCTTGGTTTCTCGGCCGAGTTTAATATCAAAATTACTTTTTTCATGCAATGTGTTTTAAGTTAGAGAGAATCTTACCGATCGGAATATTTTTCAGGTTGAAGAGTTTTTTTGTGTCTTCCACGGCATATAATTGGCAACAGAAAGTACCAATTATACGCTTTTATCCAAACTTTGAAAAGTTGCACCTAGAGAAGGGTAAATTCAAACAAAAACGTTTGCAAACTCGTTTGGAACGCAATGCAGGTTGGGGATTAACGCTGTTTATTTCTAAAATGAACCTAAGAAAAAACTCGAGCCCAATTTTCAGTTAATTTGACTTGTTTTCGATTTTTGAACAGCTAATTGTTTCCTTCCGGTTTCCAATTTCGCTTTTGAGTAATTTACCTGCATTGACATGCCCCTTCCTGACAGACTTACCCGCTGAGCTCACATGTACCTTGGGTGGTCTACCTTTTCAGGGGCACGGACAGGCCGAGAAAATAGGTGGCAAATGGGTTGACTTAAAAATGGGGTAATTCCATGTCAAATCAAGATAACATAAAACCTGACCAATTTGTATGCGAAAAAAGTATGCTTGTGCAACGGTAAGCCCAGGAAGAAAATTTTTTTTTTTTCCAAAAATATATCTCGCACAGTTCAATCGCAGTAGCATTTTGAAAGTTATGGTGTGCCTTCCGTAACGTTTGTGGACATCAACGCAATGTTGGACATCGGTCGGTAACCAGGATGTCGCTATCACCTGACGTTAATTTGAAGGGATTCGATCGCAAAACCCTTTACCCAGAGAGCGGCGGGAATTGAAACTGGTATCTCAGGATTGGTTGACTCATTTGAGTCTCAGCCTTTACCCGCACAACTAGCACGTGTACACCCGCACGTGTATTGCAATGCAACTGCCACCGTCGCTATTTTTACACGTTTTTTCACTTCCATCTCACTAGCTTGGCAATTTTCACGGTTTTGACACCAGCTCCACAACCCTGACCAGAGATACTAGTAACTCCACATCCCTGACACTGGCCCCCGTCGGGTGAACCAGCCATCGCAACAGGGTCATACAAACGGTTTTGAGCGAAAAAAAAAAGTCCAAAAGCTGTTTCAAAAAATTTGTCTCCCATCTGAATTTGAACTCGGAGATGTTACTGTCCTAGCCACGAAGCAAGCACATTACCATTGGGCCACCCTATATAACGCGTCAAAGTGAGTTTTAAATGTATGGTTGCTTGCGGATTCTGCAGCAAAGACCACTTGCAATCAGTAAACGAGCAAGTACACTCATCAGGACTCACCGATAATTTTAAATTTCTCGATGGATTTAGCTAGTATCACAGTAGATCAAAAATATTCATCAAAGTTTTCAAAATATTTTAATCAGCTTGTTTTATTTGTTATGTAGTACAAGGGCTGCAAGAGTTGGGCAGCTCTGCTGCTTTCCAGTCTAGTACACTTCCATTTTATGTGTGAATGGTTCCCAATACCTTTCATTCGATTGTAATTGCATAATTTTATGACCAAGCTGTTGAAAGTTCCCTTGTTGGCTGGAGGAATGTCACACCAATCTGCGATGATTAGCGTTAATCAATTATCTTTCAAGTAATGGACAGTGCATTCAATTTCCTTCCGACAGAGATTTTTGTAGTGCGACGGCCAAAAATGTATGTACGCAAAAGTTTGTTGAGCTGTGAACAAGCCCAAACTGGAACTCAAATTAACATATCACATAGTAAAGAAGATTTTATTCATTTTTACATCAAGTCTAACATATTCCGATTCCCTAGTTAACAGATTTACACGAAGGTTTTTGAGGCTACGTTCGGGCTAGAGCTTGAGGCCGGCAGCAGCAGCGTGTGCCATCAACACATTCGCAGCTTGTTGAGTCTCGAGCAAGATTCGCGCTTCGTCCATCCAATCGCAGGCTACGCGACGGGAAGCGCCGCCCAGAAGGTGCATGTATCGCAGGGCCATGGCAAAGTCCCCTCGGTCCAGCCAGTATCTGCAGATGACTTCCTCATTAAACTAATGATAGTCGAACAAAATCTCAAATTCCTAAACACTTAACCATGCTTTATTTGTGCATGTAACCGTTCTGCTCTGTTTACCCTATTGTGGCTCGTGAATACCGTCTTCCCACTTTTCAAATGGCTGTGCAAAATTACTGGGAAATATATATTTATCAGTGGTAATTATTTATCCTAGTGGTTTTTTTGACAGTCCTGCTCAATATTAATGAAAATGTATATTGAACCACTTTTACAATAGTTATCATATATTCACAAAATAATAATAATAAGAAAAAAAACAAGAATCTTGAAGAAATAGTTCAACGATGAAAAGGTTAAGATTATTTGACGGGGACAGACGCCAAGATCCTTTTAGACTGAAAAACAATCATAACAGTGCAAAACTGTTACCTACACAAACATCAACTCAACGCTCTGAATCACTGAGCCTGATCACGCTTCGCCTCCTGACTGTTACCACATACCTGGCACGTTGCAACAAGTCGTAGGTGTCCAGGGACTCAAAGTCGACCGGCTGGTCAGCAAGCTCCGCCTGTGGGATCGGACTAACGGCACGCACCAACAGGAAGCTCTGCAGGTACGACAGCAGGAACAAAGGTATGCGGCCACCCGACTCGGGCACCAGCGCTACCTGGCGGGCTACACGTTCCACCTGCCAAATGCATGCGTACAACGTAAGCTGTGAAATCTGTTTTAAATTGCAAATGCTATCAATGGGCTAAGTATTTTATTATAGGAACTAGTGTTCTTAGATATAAGTTGATTTATAAAGTTGGCACGTATTTACAAATCTCCTACCTTCAAGAAGCGTTCTCGAAGTGCCTCCTCGGTGAAAACACCTCGCTCTACAGCCTCGGCGGGAATGGCGGAAACAACGGCGGCTACGAGCGGATCGCATTCGCCGCCGGCACGCGAGACTGCGGCCACCTGCGGCTGCAGTGGCGCAAGTTGGTCGCGCCAGGCGGTACCGGGCTGTCCGGCACGCAGAGCAGCATGAAGGGCTTGGCACGCTGCCCACAGCGCCTGAGAGCTCTGCGAGGCTCGGTCTAGTTCGGCTCGTGCTGTAAGGGAACAGTTGTCGGCTGTAGCTTGTCCGTGCATGTACATTGTTGCTTAACAAAGCAGTAATTTCGTTATTGATTTCCCCATGTTTTTTAACTAGTCTGCTAGTTCCATTTTATCAAGACAGGAAGCGAACATTGATCAATATTTCCGTTTTTATAAAACGGCTGGTACATAAAAGAGAGCTAGGAACTTTTGGATTGGGACCTTTACTTGGCATACAGTGGTCAAAACTAAGAAATTTACATTTTCGAAAGAGTTATTTGAAAGTTAGTGCTAGGTTCAGGAATAACGAGACATATCAGAGTCAGAAATACCCAATGGTCTCGACAGCCTAAGGTTATAGAATTGTATCTTTGGACTTGAATTCATTCTAGTTAATCTGATTCTTGAATCAGAATCTATTTGCAAGTATGCTCTGCCTCATACAAATATCACAATATCTCTGTCACTCTGGGCACATAATATATTGTGGAACCAGTACGTCTCCTTGGTTAGGTTTAATTTTCTTAAGATTCTATGCTCTCTTTGGCAGAGATGACACCAGTAAACTTAGTAACATTTCTAATCAAGACAATCTGAGTAGGTCAAGTATCAAGTGTGACATGCATCATGTGTTTGTAGACTTAGATTGGATGGCCTATGATGACAGCTGACTTAGAAAGCATGGGGATCGGACACGGAAGCTGACTTTCATTGTCAAGTGCAGCAAAGTAAAAAAAAACACACACACAACTCGCTCCCACACCTGCACTGCAAAGCAAGCTGCTGTTAGCCAACGTCTGACTCTGTTAAGTCTTACCGGCGTCCTCTGCGTCAAGGAATGCAGCAAGAAAGCAGTGAAGTGTTAGCACAGATGTGCCAGCAATGCCTATCAGCACAGCAGTGGCAAGGGCGGTAAGCAAAAATATTTCCGTAGTGAAATGAGGCCAAACGTTTTCTTTCTTCAATGAGCAAAACAGATACGGGAGAGGACAAGTAGTTTGGCTCAGAGTTTGTAAGAGAAAACTTGAAACTTAAACCCTTATCAAGGTTTAACTTTGAAGGCTTCCTATCTGATCTAGAATGGTGCTTTTGAAAGTATAGCTATCTGTAAAGTATTATTCGAACAGGAAGTAAAGATTTCTACTCGAAAGTTTGGTGGCAAATCCCAAGGCAAGCCCAAGCTCTTAAATCTCTTTGATGAAATTCAGAGACCCGGGCATCCAATCTGTGTTGATCACATGGCCGCTGAATACCTTTGAGGGCTGCGTCCATGCCCTTCATGCGGCCCACCATCGAGGCCACCTCCACCTTGTGCCGCGTCGACTCTTGCTCCAGGAGGTCGTCAAACTCTCGACGCACTCGCCGCTCTGTCTCGATCTCTTTCTGTCAGCGGAAAAGAGGCAGGGCTTTCGGTCATTGGGCCTGGCATTGGGCGCAGCTTTGGGCATTGTGAGACAAGCAATATGGGCTGTGACATTGTAGACAATTCGTGTATGAGTCGCCTTGTCCTATTTACCTTCCCAATTACATAATTTTTGACCTGAAATTGGCCAGAAATCTTCTCTAAAAAATATGGTATCACAGTATCAGCTAAAAAACCAGAGCTTGACTTTTGAATGGGTGATGCTTTTTAGAATAAATTTGTAGACATTTTAGTCAAATGACTTATCAAACCTCCTTTAAGGATTCATAAAGCAAGTTTTTGGCTGTTGTGTAAAATATAAAAGTTACTTAGACTTTTTGAGCGCCTACCTGCTTGATGGCGTCTTGCAGGTGATCTTGATGTGCGCCGGCCTGTCGCTTCATGAGCTGCCGCAGTTCGCGCTCAGCCTCAGCACGAACACACAGCGCCTGCAATAGCGCAAACAAACCGTTGCAAGGAGAGACAATGCATCTTATTGATGACAGCTGAAATCGGTGAAGTCAAGATACTTCTGATCCGTTCAAGGAACAGAGAATCGATAAGCAAATAACGCACAGAAACTCATATTTGAGTTTATATTTTACTAGACCTTGTTGGTATATCAGCAGTTTTTTTTTTCAATAATAAAAAATAACAGATGCATTAAATATTTTGTCCTGCATTCAATCATAATGATGTGCTAATGTTTAAAAATGTAACCCAAACTCAAATGGCTGCAAAGCTTATTAATACACCTCTTTATTATTATTATTATTATTGTTGTTATTACTTATAGTTATACCTGTGGTTATACTATTTATTCTCATGAGACTCATCTCATTTGTTCCTTTGAGACCAAGGAATACCATCGTGTGCACCTCTTTCAAATCGCTTGGTCTTGGTGCTAATTCATCATACACAATTCAAGTGTTTTTTAAGCATAGGTCAGGACAGTTAAATTTGTCCAAACGGATTTTGGATAAGGCTTCAGTTTCAGACCAGTATCAAATCTAAGAACTTTACTGACTGTTTTCCCATGTGTTTTGATATCTGGACCAGTTAACTAACCATCTTGTAATTTACCAAGGCAGTTTTCGTGACGTGGGAGTGGGACGTTGGCTAAAACCCTGCTGAACAAAGAAATGGCCAATTCCCTTTGCCTGGTTACCTGTTTCTGGAAGTCCAGCGCCTGATTGCGGGTGTCCCTGTCCAGCGCGATGGCCACACACGCGTCCACAAGGCCTTGATCCCCAGATTTCGCCTGAAGCGCAGTTCGCAGCCGGCTTTCACCCAGCGTCTACACCAATCACAAAGCTGCTTTAGTAGCGAGGTCACCAGCACCCAATCAGGCCAATCAGATGGTTTCTCTAGGATTATTTTTGACAATTATAATTGCCTGCCAATGAGAAAATATTGGAGATATGGTTAAGCTAACAGTGAAGAGAAAGCAATGATACACAATGATTAATCAAGTTTACAAACACCTAAAAATAAGAAAAATTGCTAGTGAAAAAAGGCTAGTAATCCAGTGGGAAAAGGAAAGAACAAGTGTGACTTAATAAGGTTAAAAAAGGAATTCTCTACATCTGTTGCAGCCATCTTTTTCAATCTAGGTAAGTTGCATCCCTTTTTTCCTCTTGCCAGCATCAAAAACGAGTATAATTTTCTGAAATTCAATTTACTTCATCATGAAGCTAAGTAAAGGGCTAAGGTAAAAAAAAAATTGGACTGGAAGTGTAAAGTTAGGTTACCTCTAGCTTTTTGAGTTCTTTCTGGTAGAAGAGAACGTTGTTAAACGCGTGCAATATGAAGAGGTCCAGGTCGTCCTGCTCCAGCTCCAGCTTACGCTGCGAGAGGTTCACGTTTGGGAACAGGATCTGGATCTCTTCCTGGAACAAGAGACGAGCGCATTGTTAGTGTGCTGAAACATCCTCCAACAAAACCGCCTGCAATGCAGAGTTCAGCTTGCAGAGGAGGCAACCCGGCGATAGACGTTAGAAGGTGCGACTCACGTGGAAGTGCTGTCTGGCTGCTTGGACCTGGTCCCAGTACTTGTCGGTGACGGATGCCTTCTCTCGCTCCTTGGTCATCGTGTCGCGAGCCTCCTGCATGTCAATCAGCAAGGCTGCCGACATCACCAAACACACACCGGTCACTCGTTATGAACTTCCCTAGCCAGCAAAGTGGTCTTATCGAGGGAAATCTGTGTGCCAGGGAGGTTGAAATAGGAAATCATTCTTTTATTACAGCATAAAAACAGTTGAAAGCAGCTATAGCCCCTAAACTACACCAGTGTTACATTTCAAAATCTACTGGATTTAGTGGCTCCTGTAGGCCTACTGGTAATATCTACTGGACAAATTCGGTTCAATAACTCCCAAAAATTATATTTGCTTTGACAGGAAGTTTTTATACGTCCAGCACATTAGATTGTTGTGGTTAAAAAATAGATCTAGTAGGAATTTTTACTATTTTTACTGGTTTTTTTAATGGTCTGAGGTAGTTTAGGAATGTAACCAATAATTGTTTGACTTGACTTCAGCCAACTTGATTGTTAAAACTGTTTAAAACAAATTTGGTCTAAAAATAAGGGAAATAATTTTCGAGGTGTTTAGAGAAGTATATTTGGCAAGATCGTTTTCAAGAATTGTGGTGGACTTGTTCGTGGTATTTAAACCTCCTTGCGCGCCACCCGATCTTTGAGTGGTCACAGAACCCTCCCATGTCTGAGAAGACAACGATGCCGCCATACCTGCTGCATTACGCTGTGCCTGCTCCGCCAGGTCCTTGGGGACTTGTGCGGCCTCACGTCCAAGTAGCCCCTGCAGGCGCGACAGTTCAGATGCCGCCGCCTTGCCGCGTGCGTCTGCCTCACGAGCCAGACGATCGCGTTTTTCAGTCTTCTCCCGCAGCGCTGACCATGTGGAGGCGGTGACCTGTGCAAGCGGCGGAAAGCAGTTAGCGGCGCGATATAGTCAGTGGGGCGATGTAGTTAGCAGGGCAATATAGTTGGTAAGGACGGGCCCAGTGACTGCAATGAGCAAGACAAAGGTCTTTCCCAGTTTTGCGTGTTGGAAACACCCATTCTCGTAAGATCACCAAAGTTAAGCTACACTGCGCTGGGGTCAGGTGTTGGATCGGTGACCATTCTACTTATGGCCAGTTCTATTTGGGAGAGGCTGGGGAAATAGAAGTTTGTACATTAACTTCACTTGCCTTGCTTATCAGCCTTTAAAACAGTATGGATTTGTGGTGGAATAAGCAGCGTTTCAAATGTACGTCAGTGGTTAAAAAGCCGATGTTTAGGCTCCGAACTGATTTCCTGCCGTGATTGGTCGATACCTGGTCGGGGGAGGAGTCAACCAGCTTATGCAGCAGCGCTGCATGCTCGCGTACGGCGCAGTATGCCTCCTTGTACGCAGCGACCGCGTCAACGGCAACCGTTGCTATGCGAGTCTCCAGTTCCGCCAGCGAGCGAGGGTGTGTCTCCGGGAGGCTCGAGTTGTCGGTCTTTTCGGTGGTCACTGGAAACCAAAAGACAGTCAGTCTTGCAGTTTTATTCCATGCCATTTGGAATAGGGAATGAAAGTTACTCAAATGTGAAGCAAATCCATTAGATTAACACAGAAAAAAGCTCTTTGGATCCTTTTCCCCAAAATCTCCTTTTTTCACTGACAGCAGTTTTCTATCGCATTGGTCAGCGCACTCATTTCATCTTGTGAATACAAATTGCAGAAGTCAAGGGGAGTTCTGCCAACACTTGGGCAGAAGTAAGTTCTCTTTTGACGAAACAATAAGAACGATAGTTCTAAGGCAGGTTTATCATGTGGACAAAAAATACAAGGCATTAGATGAGCTTAAAAGTGAATTTGACATTTTTACAATAGGAAACTAACAATGAATTTTGTTTCTTGGGAATAAAAAAAATATATCAATGATTATCAATGACCAATTTTTAGCAATGATAAAATATTTTTCAATGTTGGCAATTAGTTGTAGGCAACTATTTCCTCTATTGATGATTTAGAATGGCGTGCCACAGAGCTGGACATTCTGACAACCAACCAGACGGTTTCCAAAACACACAGTGTGATGCCACACAAACACAGAACACAATCCATGCAACATCCCTGGCCGTGCGATACTCACCGACAAGTTGGTGGCTAACGACGCCCGCTACTCACCGAGAAGAGGGTCAGAGTCGTGCTCGGTGAAGATGCGGATCTCCTTCCACGGCGGCTCCTTGATTGGTTCGTCGAGGAGCTGCGAGAAAACGGGCGGTGGCGCTGCCAACGCCCGCGAAAAGCAACCGATACGCTAAGCAAGCTTTCCAGTCCAGAACTATGTCACATAAGCAACGGTTTTTAACTAAAGACCATTACTTTTATAAGTAATTTATCCATCCTTTTTGCAGTGCAGGGCAGCGGAATGGATTATTACTTATTAGGTATTGGAATAAAATGAAGCAAGTATTGATATTTGATAGACATCTTTCCGATTCGATTTGAAGTTAAACCTTCTGTAGAAGATTGATATTTTGATTATTCAAGTTCAATTCTATCTTACACAGGGTTTTCAAAATTAAAAAATTAAAAATACACAGATTTGAAAGAATCTTGACTCTAATTGCTACCCTGTTGGTACATATTGGCAATACAACTTTGTGAAGTTGCAAAAGAACATACCAAATTATCCCTCCCTGATCCAAGTTACCCATTTGATAAAGGAAAATAATTATTCTCTACTTTATATTCTTGGTGCATCAGTCTGTTTCCAAATCCCATTAAAATTGAGATCTTTCCCAGGTCAGTGAGAATTCTTCACCGCAAAGAACATTCCACAACTTGGGGTTTGAGCATCCTAGATTGAACGGACCTGTATATGCCTCTTTAACACACATGAGACAATTCAAACTGCACAACAATTGTAAAATAACTTCTCATGGTTCTCATGCACAACTTTTCATGTAGGTATACGTTACTTTGAAACAGCCAATCAGATGACCGCCCATTGTACCTAAATTATTTAGTACCCAAGTGCTATTACATTTAATTTCGAGCAAGGTGAAAGATAAAACATCTAACCAAACAAAACTAAGTAACTAACATGCTAATTGCTAAAAATATGTGCAGGTAGGGTGAATGACAAGCAACATCAAAACATTAGCCACACAGAAAGCAAAACCAGGTCATGTTAACTGAACACAAAAGGTACCTCGGTAGGTGGGTGATTCCTTGATGTCCTTGCAGGGATCGTCTTTCTTTATCACTTCTTTTACGTTCTTCTTTGGTTCTTCCTTCTTGAACAGCAAGTCGAGCACTCTGATAATCAAAACATTTGCTTGTCAGTGAGTCAAGTTAAGTAGTCCTAAACTACTAAACGCTTGCAGGTATAGGCAGCAAATTTGCTTACGCTTGCTTGGCGCTATAAAAAGCATCGAGGAGTTCTTCGTTGAGTGGCTTTCCTTCTTGAAGCACGATGCGGAAGAATGGCACAGAGTAGGGGGCGTTAGTAGCTAGCCACCCTCGGAACTCGGGGTCATTCTTGGCTGCTAGTGTTGTAGCACCTGCGGCAATTGCAGTGGTGCCGAAGAGGTAGAACACCGCGCGCCCTGCGCCACCCCCGCCGCTGCCCCCGGAAGCGTGTCGAGCGACCACGAGCCTGGACTGTCCATTGGCCAGCGACTGAAAGTGACACCATTTGAAGATTTTTGTTTCGTCCATATAAAGACAACTTCCTGGCAAGTTGAAAGTCATGGCAAGTGACATAAATAATTACTTGTTAACCATCACAGACCATCACAGATCTTAAAATATCGAAATTAAAGTCAAGTGCAAAGAGGTTAAGTCCGACGAGCTCGAATTTGAGGGCTTCTTATGGGCATGAAAAAGACAACAAGAAATATTTTTTTCGTTATTACTGTAGGGAAAATGAACGCAAAGCACACACATACCCGATATAGTCCGCTGCACGGACCATTCGCTGCAATTCGCAGCATAACGAAGCTCCTGACCGGGTTCGACTAATGCCACTCAAGGGCACAAGATGGTGGAGGAGGCATGAGAGCAGAATGTTTAGAACGATTGTCGGAGGTGAATATTGGACGGGTTTTATGTAATATTGAAAACCTGGCTTACGGAAACTCAGATATTAGCTTACGCCTTGATGGCGACTTCAATTTAACACTAAAATTTGCTCAAGTGGCTCTACAGTTGCCACAGAAATCGTTTTTGCAAACCCTAGGTAACAGTTGACCAATGCATTGACTCCTATGCTGAATTTAATTCTTGATTGATTGTTGCAGCTTTGCGTCTGTCCGGGACTGCGAGATGCCTGTACAATTTGAGCAACAATATCCCTGGCAGGCTGCCGTTGCCGGCTAGCCAGGCTCCGCTGGTTTCTATCGTGCAGAGAAGCTCACTGTTCCATGGCTTTGGTCCCTCTGAACAGCCAAGACTTCTCGGTATACTACCTCTCCTGAGCGCTCCAGTTCGAACTGTTACCAAGTTCTCACACAAGAAGGGAAAGCGGAAAACTGTCAAAGCTGTGCTGAAGAGGTTTTACCGCCTTGATTGGTAAGGTTCAGGCGTGTTATGAGTTTGTTACCGTAAGCGAAAATTATCATCAGAACATTTGTAATAAAACTACCCTGTAGGCCACTACACAATTGCAGCATAGAACAAGAATTCTCAATAGGTCAACCTATTATTTAACCTTTTATTAAACCTTTCAACCTTTTATTTGTAGGCCACTACACAATTGTAGCATAGAATAAGAATTCTCAATAGGTCAACCTATTATTTTTCTATTTTTTATAGTTACTTGGGCTTCGAGGAACGCAATGTAATTTGCGTTGTTAGATGAGCGTAGCGGTATTGAAAGAAGGTCCCTTTATCAATCAACACGTCAAAAGCACTGAAAGCCCCATTTTGATGAGATTTGTCATGAGCTTTCTGTCGTATTTTTTCTTACAAAAGTTAACTGTTTCCTCCAGGGGCGGCTGGATTCGGACACGCTCTGGTCGCACGAAACACCTGTGGCGCAAGAGCAGCGCTTTGCGACGGCGGCTGCGTCAGCACGTGTTTGTCAATTCAACGCAGAGCTGGTTGCTGGACAAGATGATGACAAGGTTCTGGCGGCGACCAAAGCACTACGTCGACGACCCGTACACCCCCTACCACACGCGAGAAGAGTTTCCCATTACGCGGCGCAGGCCGCTCTGATCCGCAATCAATGTTAGCTGTAGTACTTTATTTAATTAATATTGGAATCTGTTGAAATAAATCTTGTTTTAACTTACTTGTCATGTACTGAATTGAACATGGGTGTTCCCTCAAGGTTCCCTTTTTCCCCAAGGATTATTTGATACTCTAGGGTTACAATAATTTCATTTGTCTGGGAACTCCTGGAAAATCTTTCTAGCTGAACCCAAGACATCTTAGCAGTAAAAGTCGTGAAAGTTAACTAAACAGGAACAAAATAAACATTGGCGTGGTGGAAGTGACCAATAATTTGTTACAATCGGCATACTTTTTATTCACAATTAAAATCTGTTGAAAAACACAACACAGGTTGGAAAATGTACAATGATAATATATAACGCCTGGATTTTCTTCCAGGCATGTCCGTTCACTGATCCCCTCGCGTTTCTTTGGGGCCAATCGCCTTATGCGATTGGTCGATTGACGCAGTGAGTTGTTCCACGTCCCCGAAATGCACGCTTATTATTATCACAGAAGTTGAGCTTGCGGCTTCCAGGGACTGACGTGGCTTCCATCTCAAATTGCATTTTCTTTTAATGCAGTTTTCTCCCCAATATTTCGATTCTGATTTCGATTTGGTACTTCAATACAGATTAGGTTTGCAATTCAGTTTTCTTTCTGATTTTTGGTATAATTTCAATATCTTCCTTTAAGTTTTTGGTTCTGATTAGTAAATTTCTTATTAATAATTCCCATATGTGCACTGCAGGCCATGCTAGCAGCAAGGGCAAGCCAATTGGAACGTTATTGCAAAGTTAGTGCTTTTAGCGCTGTTGGAAGAATAACTCGTAATAGTATTCTACGTTTGCATTCCAAAACTTGCTGGATTTACTTCCTAACAGCAGGCTTCCAATAAAATCTACAGCATGAATTGGGTGCAGCTGGGCCATCAGACACCATTAGACCTGATATAAAAATAGCGAGTAATTTAAATCGACACAGAAAACTTGGAAGATGTGACAGATTTGATTTCCAAACGTCTCCAGTACTACAATCAATTGTTCATCAAACAGTTCCGTTAAGATATTTTTTTCTGTCACAATAGATCCAGTGAGTTTGGAATGCAAGCTTCGTTGTTAAAAATGACAAGCTAACATGGCTGACCTGAAATAAATTGCTGACAAAAAGCACTTGTACAGAAAGCTGTTTCTGGCTGATTCTGCTGTAAGTCAACTCTGCACTAACCTATAAGGTATCAACCGACAGAAATAGATCAGTGCAGTTAATTTTCCTTCAGTTCAATTCAGAACAGGCCAAGATGTCCATGTTTAAAAGTTTTTCATAGCCAGCTTAAAGTTAAAACCCACATTTGTAGTCCTAGCAGGTCAGATTAATACGTTTCCATTTCAGCCTCCAGTCATCCTTAATATAGACAATATAAAATGAGCCATTACAAAAAGATCAGGTGCAGTTTCATTGTATTGTCACTTAGTTGCTGAAAAACAAGTTCTGCAGTCTCTCGGCGCTGACAGCAAAGATAGCTCCTATCGCAGGTAGATGGGAAACCTGCAGGCTTGCTTATTTCTGTGCTGCACGAAATGGACACTTTTCATGTCATGAGTCAGTGGCACATTTCAGTATAGCAAGTATAATGGCTTTCTCATGGCATTTATTTTCTCAGGAGTTGATTTTAATTTGGATTTGATTAGGGATGGAGGTGCTGAGTCCGAATTCCAGACGAGGCAGTTCTGCGACTTAGCCTGACTTCACCGGTACCATAGAGTGTACTCACACTCAACGCCGGTACCCAACCCAGACTTCTTTTCCAGTCTAATAACTTCAAAATCCTGCTGTTTCACCTCAAATCTCATAGTTCACAAGTGTTGTTTGGTCTTACACTGGCTGCAAACAATGTCAGGGCTGTTGCAGCACTAGGAGAAAACAACCTGACACCTTGGGAGCGTTCCCAACCTCAAAACCAATCGTTTTAATCTCGAATTTCGATGTCACTCGGCCATACACTGGTTGCACACCCTGACAGGACTGTCCCACCCCTTGGAGACGACTGCACGGCGACCCTGGGAGCAGTCATCACAGACACCGCGGCCGCACGAGCGGCAGTGGTGCAGCGGTATGAGCAGGCCGAGCGCCACAGAGCAGACGGCACAGTCTGCGCACTCATCATCAGGGACCCAGTAGGCAGGACGCACGCTCTCCTTTAGCAGCTCTGTTTTGAGGAAAGACAGGGGTAAGCAGCGTCGTGGCTTTGATTCTCAAGACAAGCGAGCATGTCATATGGCTTAGCCACATTCTCAGCATCACTGAAATAAACACACTTTTACAGGCAATTGTAACAGTAAATTCCAATCCAAGCAATTCAAAGTATGTACAACAATCAAAAAATTCTAAAGCACACTATTTGAGGTACTACTATCCAAAGAAACTCTTAAATAGTTTCCTTGCCTAGCCTGTCTTGCACTCACCCTTGGGATAGTCCAGAACGGCGGCAACGGCGCTAACCGTGCTGACGACAGCCTCGCCACACTTCCGCGCAGTCACCTCCGATTGGTCCCCGTCGGATAGTGAGTCTTGCGCGGGCGCTGCCTCAAAGCACGGGCGACAAACCCGGACCGGAGTTGGCCAGCCGCGAGACGGCACGCTGCGTTCAAATGCAGAGCACGCCGCGCAGAAACCGTGGCCGCACGCACGGCAGTGGTGCTTGGCTTCGGGCGTGAGCGGGATGGAGCATGCGCTGCACACCTAAGGGGAGATGAAAATCGGGTTTAATTGGCATTGAATTATGCCAATTGATCCTAGATTTTATCCAAAAAAATATAAATATATCTTCCGGTTCTGCCAATGCAAAAACAAAAATCATGATACCGATTCTGTCATTTCAAGAACAAAAATTCTAATTCTGGCTAAAAAAAAAACACTTTACTATATATTTTCCAGTTTGGACTCTGGTAAAAAGTGTAGTAGTGTTATAGATACAATAAGTAACTAATAACCTGTATCAGGTTGTACAATAACCTTACCATTTACCCTTACCTATAACCTGACCTATTACTATGTGATCAATTATGGGCGCTATATCCTGTCAACATAGTGTTAAAATGTTTTATGGTAAGAAATAAATAAAATAAATAAATAGAATAGATACAAAAAGTGTTGTTGATACAGCAAACAAGAAAATGACAGAAGGTAATTTCTGCCAAGTCAAAAGAGCGAAATGAAATGAGGAATACAAGTGACAGCTCTATCCTGAAATGATCGGCCTAGCCATGACATCCAAGAAATGCTATTTTAAGAAAACTGAAATATTTTATTTATTAATTATTATCATTGTTCAGTGGACAGATACCAGGATTTGTCTGCAAGATACGGAGACCGAATGTGCAATTTTATAAATTTTAAAACCATTCGATGAGTAATTTATTGCTAAAAAAACATTCATAACTGCCTCAGTTTTATATTATGCATTGAAATGAAACTGACAATGAACTAAAAATTAATAGAAATTAATGACAGACTACCTTGATCATGTGATTGGGAATCCAGTATGCGGGTGCTATCTGATCAGCCACCCACGCCGACAAAGCCTTCGCTGGCGGCGCAGAAACTGACGCCACCGCGTTGCCAAGGTATGACACTCCGTCCCAGACCTTTTGGGCTGCGTGCTGGGACGAAATCACACTAGCAGTCTGAAAAACGGCAATGCGTTATTGAAACGGATGTTGTTTTTCACACACACAACGAAACCAAACCTGAGTAAGGCAGCAGACGAAATGTTGGCAATGCTTGTTAACCAGCATTTGGAAAGTTGTGTTTCCTTCTATCTTCGTTCGCAGTTCTTGTTTATTCTCCAACATAAGTGGAATTACATTCACAAGACACAAGTTTTGTAAATAACATGGCTGATACCATTTGTAACCTAACTATGGCAACATTAACCATTTTAGGCAGAGCCAGCATGTCGGGGCCTTCTTAATAATTGCTTCAAACAGTTTTAAAGTAAATTTGAAAGACATACCCCTGGCCACATGTGCTCTATCTCTGTGCGAACAGCCGCGTCCTCGGGAGACTTGTTGCCATACCAGAACTGTCGGCTGCGGTAGATCTCGCCGCATTTGCTGCACTCGATCACACTTCTGTAAGGCGCAACGATAAAGCTCTTAGCCAAGCAGCTTTTGATACACCTGCTTTATCAAGTGTTTCGGCTGAAGATCCTATGCTCTATCAATGTTATATGCACGTACCAAGCGAAGCACTTGCAGGTTTTCAGGATTAAAACCACTTTAAAAAAATGGATGGCACGCAATCGTAAAGTAGCAATTACCTAAAAGGGCTAAAAGACATGGCTATGTGTCAGCCATTTGTACTAATCCTAGTTCTCATCCTGAAAATATTATACAGTTTAAAAGAGTCTGTGAAGAGTCTGAAATTGTTCAATTGAAACGGGATTATTTCCTTTCACGAGTGTCAGTCGCGTTCTTTCAGTTCAGTGAGGAGTTCTCAGAAATATGAAGCATTTTTAGGGATGGAGCCAAAGTAAAAATGGTCCATGCACAGCCTTCCAGCAAAATGCACCCATTCTACCAATTAGGTTAAACTTGCTAGGAGGTTGTGAGTCAACCCAAATTCCATGAAAGAGGGGACCATAACTTGACGATTGGCACTCCCAAGCAACAATAACAATGCAGGGTGCCATTAATTCCTCAGGCAAATCTACTACCATTAAGCCCCTGCCCATTCCAAAATATTTTAAATGACATAAAAAAGCTAGCTGTACAACCCGAGGAAAAAAATCTATAATTTCGTCGACAAAACCGTATCCTACCAACTCACCCAGACCAAGCGTACTTGGCGAGCCCGAACCACGACGACTCGTTGCTTGTTGTCGCTTTCTCGGTGACGATGACGCGTTCCCCGTTACCGTGGCACACCTTGCAGATGTAGCGACAATTGCCAAACTGGTGCTGGTACCTGCCGAGAGTGACCGTGATTACTCAACAGTTTCGTCCATTTTGTATCAAAAATTGTATGTCAATGTTAACCAGAATTCTTCAAATGACGATGTTGAACTCGTATTAGGATTTAAACTGGCTGACTGGGAATTTTGGTTCACCACTGTCAACGTTAAAATGCCCCAACTTTCGTTACAAATGAGAAAATGTCAATTTTAACTGCTGGAGATGATGGCTAGTAATAAAATTGCACACAGGTGTCCATGGCAATCGACAGGACCCCAAAATGAGATAATTGTTTATGGAGATGCAATTAGCAAATGCAAAGGAATAATCAAAGTGCATTTTTGAAGTACAGTTATCAAAAGTAATGATGGTCAATAGCTGGTAATTAGCAGAAGGTAATAACCGAAAAATAACCGTGTCAATTTTCTAAGTCCTAAGTTGTTAATTTTATTGAAGAATATTCACTAAGATTAAAAAAAGTCTTAGCTGTCAAATATTTCTTCCCCCATCAAACCTTTTCACAAGACAAGCACATCTGGGAAGCTTTATCCATAATAATGAGATCCCCACCGCTATTTTCTACAAGGTTGAAATTAAGTTCCGCCCACCTGCACTCGTTCCGCGCCGCGTGCAGTTGTCCGTCCCGCTCGTGGCCCATGCTGGCGACACAACGCTGCTGGCACGAGCGGCACGTAGCCCCGCACGTGAAGTACTGCTCGGGGAATACCGCCGAGTCGGCGGACGGCGACAGAGCACCGCTGAACTTGTCGTTCACTGCCTGGAATGGCGGAGAAAGGTACAGGTCATGCACCATCCAGAGGTTGATTCAAAAGCAGCTTTCAAGGAAGAGAGAAAAGCAAAGTGAACAACAGTTAGTCTTTGTTGAGAAATTGACAAAACTTTGCGCTTGGCAGGAAATCTGATTCCATCTACGCCTGGTCAAGGGCAGTTTTAAGCAGTTTGAGCACAAGGGTATTTTTGCCATTTGGGCAAGAAAATGTTATTCAAGTCACCACCTTACTGTATTGATTCTCTTCACTCTGAATCGGAACTTTCCCCTTTGAGAACAAGTACGTTTCCTTTAATTTTTAAACTTGAACATTGGATAGAAATAGAATGACAATTATGTGAGGTTTTCTCTTTTTTTCCTGTATCTTTTTCAGGAGCACTATGAAATAAGTTTTAAATAACTAAGCTGATAAAAAAACTGTTCATTCACAGATTAAAACCACTGATATCATCATCATTCCTTGTATAAGTTTTTGTCAAGGTCATCTTCAAATTAAAAGAGTTGAGTTCGATTAAAGGATTGGAGCTTTAAGTCACAGTGCTATCTCTGAAGTCAATCGCTGTTTTCAGCCAAAGATGATCTTATAAAGAAACTTATGTGAGAAATAAAATGCCGGCAATCCTCCATTGGTTTCTTTTCCAACTCAAGACAATTAAGTTTGAATACACAAAATTGAAACCCAAGTGCACAATTTCAACCAATTATGCATATTGACGATTTCAACTTTGAACCTAATTGGCAAGAAAGGATCCGCAAAACTGATCATGCCTTGTTATGATGCCTTATTATGCCTAATTATGATAGAGCAAAACAAAATCTAGATGGAAATAAATTTTCTGCAGTTAATTTTTTTTTTTCACTGAAAGTCCAGTTGAATTTATCCTACAGCTTTGGACAACAGTCAAAACGGCCTTTCCCTGACCTTGAGCATGTTGTAGACGAGCGATGCATGCCGTGGCGAGCGCACACCAACATTTTCGATCTCGGCGCGCACCGCGTCTGTCAATCGTGTGAAGTCTGTGGGCGGAGCCTGCGTCTGCGTGCCCACGTAGCGCAGGGAGCTGAACGCAGACACGTCCAGGCCGCGGTTTGCGAAACCTTCGCGCAGGCACTCTTCCACGCTCTGCGCGCCCACTGGTGACAATAGGAAAGTCAGTTTCTAAGAAACGTTAAACTCCTTTCTAATACTTGTTTCATTGAAACAGAAAAACTGAATTCAAATTGAATTCTAAGTGAAGTTAAACTGGATTAAAAATTTTTTATGGTTGTCTCAAAATGGTGGGAAATAAGGGGGTCATTTTGACACAATAATTTTATGGACTAGAACCCCTGCAAAAAAATACAAAAAAAATATCCAGCAACCTCTGAAATTTCAAAAAAACTGTTTTATTATTTCAGCGGTAGTGCCCGGCACCTCCATCAACACCAGAAATCGTATTGGACGTTGCTCAATTTAGACACAGTTTTACTGTTGCGACCATGAACGATTAAAAAATATTCTTTTAAATAAAAAAATCATCAAGCTGTTAGGTACTAAGTGGTTGTATTAAAAAAAAAATCTTAATTTCTTTTATGAGCGACAGGTTTCCCAAGCCCCAACTCAAAAAACGTCAACTTAGATAATTTATGCTCAGGACAGCAGTATTGTGAAGCAGTCAATTCATCACTAGGGAACACCTAATTAAGCTTGAAAGGGACATAAGCTCAATATACCAAACTGTACGGTATATTTCTTAAAAAAGATACGCCAAACGGATTTTGCAACGCATTGCAAACGCACTTGCAAACACATTGCAAGCATTTGCAATTTAAAACAGATTTCGCAAAAGCCAAACGTCATTTGTTAGCTTCTTTTTCTTTGTCCTACATCCCGACTGGAAAGATATCACGACTTCTGTCCGGGATTTTTGCCCCCTGCCTGGTGCCGCAGACTGACCTGGCTGTAGCGGATGTGTGCACTGGGTTTCCTGGAAGACTATGACAGCGGGACCCAGCGCTGCCGCAGGCTCGAGGTTGCCCCGGGCCCCAACCGCAGCCAGGGCCCCCTGGAAGTGTGAGGCGTAGGCACGGGAAGCCCAGCCCAGGAAGCGGAACATGTCCGAGTGGAGCCGTTCTGAGCGCGTGCGGTAGATGACCACGTCGGAAACGGCAAGTACCTGCGGACGTAGGGACTGTCTGATGTATATATCCTTAAATTTTTCGTCTTTTGAGAGCATCCTGTTTTTCTGACTCTTTCGGTTCTAATGGGTCACATACTTGCTTAGTGTCAGGGCAAGTAGACCTGTCAATCACAACCAACGCATGAAGTAATATAACATTGGTTCGAGTGCTAAAACAGGCTAATCACATCAAATTTTCAGAAAGCCACTAGCCAATAGTAATAGTTATAAGGATTGGCTACCTGGATCGCATGATTGGACAACATCCCACATACAGCAAATATAGTTATTTGTCAAAATCCATAGCAAAGGCTCTTTAACGCTCAGAATTATAAGCGGTCTACAAAAACTCGAGTTGGAATGTTTCACAGCAAAAGCGCAAAAGTGTCAGAACTGAAGTTGAGCAGTGCACGTAATATTTAAGGAAACTTATGTTTTGCACCAATCCGCATTCGAATCCGATTGAACCATTGTTATGGCCGACGCAGAAAATAGCAAAAAAAGATAGTACCTTGCATAAATTTGCATTTACGTTCTTACGGTCAGAAAATTGCTACTTTAAACGAGCAATGCACCAAGCAAAAAGGTAAACATTACATTTAATTTTAAGATTTTAGTATACTTTTGAATGAGCCTATAAAATATCATGGCAGAAACATTTCATGGCAAATGTATGGATTGTTTCTATTGTCTTTGGCAATAATATTGTAGTATCTTTAGTTTATAATTGGAAACAGTTTCCAGTGCAATTAGGGTCATTCTTATTAATGACCTTCAGGAAAATGCCTAGCATGGCAGCTTATCAGCTTTGCTATCAGCTGGTTGTCTCGATAGGATTTATATTGTCTTATTTGCCCCCACTCTGTTGATTGCTTATCAGGCAGTCGGCCGACATCAATTTAGAGCTTCGTATCCAACCTTGAACTTCCACAGGTACATTAGACAATCAATAGCTGACAATAGAAAAACAGATGTAAATTGCACAAAGAGAAAGTTGTCAATTTCAAGGAAAGGGTCTTACAAAATTCTCTTATAATTGAAAAACCTTGACATTAGTTGAGAATTATATTAAAACACATTCAGTTATTTCCTGTAAAAATGTTGATACACATCCAAGGAATTTGAGGGTCCTCCTGTACCAGTACAAACAAACATAACATAACAACAACGCCTACTAAATTCACATAAACATGACAGTTTAGCCAATGGTCAGATCTGTCTTAACACGAAGACAGGCGTACCTTGAGCAGAAGCCGCGTGCGTTGGTTCTCGTGACTGGTAGCTCCTAGTAAGCCCTCGGTGTCGAGGCAAACCAACTTGTTGGCAGGGTCAAAGGCGGCCCAAACGCCGAGAGTGCAAGACTCCTGTGCCGGCGACGTCGAGAACACCTCGGTGCCACCAAAGAAGACCTGGAGGAAAGAGAGCAGAGCGGTCAGTGCTTCCGGCTTGGTGCAGCATTTAATCCTCAGCCTTATGGTCGCTGTACCTGCAGTGTTTACCATAATTAGCTGCAGGGGAAACTGAACCTTCAGCACAGATAGGATGCCAACATATTTTTGTTGACCTAGAAAACATGTTGTTGACAATTATTTAGAAAATTTGGCAAAACCTAAGACACACTACTATCAGAACTGGTATCCGAGGAAAAAAGTTTGTTTCTCTATAAGCAGAGTAATTACAGATCACGCTATCACTACTGAGTTGTGACCAGTAGCGGCAAATTTACTTGTTCAGGAAAGAATCTGACAGTTTCTCTGAGAATTACATTTTCATAACCTATGCTTGTTCCTAAAAAAGGCTTCAGGTTACTCAAAGGATTAGCTTTCCTCAAAACCTCTTTTAGCATGAATTACATTTGAAGTCGACTAGGCTAGACAAGAGTCTTCATAAGACCTACCTGATTGAGTGTGTGTGACTTGCCATCACCAGTATTGCCAAAGATGGAGACCACCTTCACCTTGGTCGACATATCACAACCGAGCTTGCGAAGGAAATCCTCCGAGTGGGCCGCCTACACAACAAAACCGACTTAACACACTTTTTCTAGTGTCTTCATTTGAGACAGGTTAATCGGTATTCAGATAGATCCATAAACCCTACTGTGCATTTAGATACAAAGTGGTAATTTTACTGTTTATGGAAGCATTACAATAATATTTCTGTTATTTTTCATGTTTAAAAATAAACAGACATCATTCTTAGACAGACAAAAAAAGAAGCTACAACAGTTCAAAATATCTTTCCACAAAATTTTCAATAGGGTATTGCCAATTGCAAATAGCAATATTTTATCATCCCAAACAATGACAATATCCAAAAAATTTTGGATATTGTAATATTTGGATATTATTAAAAACGTTCTTTTTTTTAATAAGCGCTAATTTTACACCTCCAGCTGTGCATACGAACAGCGTCTTGCACAGGATTTTTTATTTGTTTTGTGGCCTTCTTTTCGAGGTCAGTGCCAAAGCCTGAGCAGTAAACAAAGGCAGTGCCTGCCACTGGAAAACGTTCCAGCTTATAAACCTACCTTCAGCTTCTCCTTCCCATCTAGAAGCAGATAACTCTTGCCATTACTGGAGTTGCCAGTGTTGAAAGTTAGCGAGGTGAACTTTTCGTTGGTCAAAGTCACGTCGGGCTGGCTCAGGGACTGGGGGCCTTCGTGCGAGTAGATGTTGTCCATCTCGTCCGAAGGCTTCATGATGGCAGACGGTTTCTCCGACCAGTCAGGCATCGAGATGTCAATCATTCCTGCAGCGGTGGTAGATTCATCTGCACCCCAGTGTTCCTCCAGGTCACGCAATTGCCATCATAGGCTGATGATGGTGAATGAAAGTATGAGTCACAATAACCTTACTACGCAGGTATCCACAACCTTGAGTGTGGAAATCGATGTACCCACAACGCAAATACGTTGAAGCACGATTGGAAATAGGAAAGAAAGGTCAGTTACCTATGTAATTCTAGCAGACGCTACTTGATTTTGTATAACACTGTAATTTTGACAGCTTTTACGCTCGGAACCATGTTCATCCAGACGGGACGGCCATGATGTTTGAAATGACGAGTGTGAAGCCAGCGGTTATCACGATTCACGAGCACGTGACTGACTGCAGAATGCTTTCTCCAGCAGCTGCCAAGCACGTGACTAAAACGCGCGAACGTTAAACTTGGGTTGAGTTTTGAGCTGTCAATAAAATATGTTCTTGTTGGCAGAATTAACAATGTTCGAGCAATGTGTCTACACCTTTTATTTGAACAAAAAGTACGAAAGTTCAAAACGTGTGGAAGAGGACATACTTAAGGAAGTTACGATTCTTTGGCAGGTTTTTCTCAAATCTTCAAGGCACAAGGCCTTTTTTCGTGCCAACAAACTCCACTATTTCTAGCACTGCCATGCAAAACATCGAAACTCTGAAACCAGCACTGGAAATCACCATGCTATGCTTCTCTACCTAAGGTACCCTAATAAACTAATCAAGGATGATGTGTCTTAAAAAATAATGGTAGGAAAGCCTAAAGTAACTGAAAATAAAGTATGTAATTCAGGATCTAAGCAAACCTTGCTGCGCTTCTAGTTGCCACTATTCTTTAACAGCTAATAATTTCCTTCTACTGCTTACAAATCATTTAAGTTTTAAGTGCAAAATGTCCCAAAAGGCTAGATAGAATTAATGGGATTTATCATTTGACCAAGTTGACAACGCACGTAGCAATAGATATCTTGGCTTATGTGGCGACTAATACCGTGTTCTTACTTAAAACATCATACAAGACTTTTTTATCACAGCCTACCTTTTCAACTTCAGTTCGTTCTGTAACTCTCTTCCCTGTAAATCAAATAATTTTTGTAAGTTTAGTCAGGTCTTGTCAGGTCTTATCAGAAACAACAGCCAGTATATGTAGGAAAATTGATTAATTTATTGTGAATACTTATATACAAACATGTCCTTTATAAACACAAAATTTCGAACTTTCATAATCAACTCGGCAGGGAAAAATATTACTCGCGTCTCTGTCATCACGTATTACTGGTTAAGGCCTTTGTGAAGTCTCGTTGGTATATCACGCTCTATTTTGCGGCAGGAAAGGAGTGCAATTCTTTTAGTAAAGTATCGAAGAGCCCAAGTTCCACCCGTCTTAGCTAAACAACTAGGTTCGTTTGCTCGCCCTCGGGCGCATTGCTAAATATCATCAACAACCACCACGATATTGCGTTTACATTATTAAAAAAATATATACCACGTCTCAGGCAAAGGACTTCCAACAACACCCTGAAATGGCCAAAGTTAATTGCTATCAACAACACTTTTTATTGCCGATGCCATTTAGGTATTTCATTTTCCAAAGCAGTTTGAATCTAAATTCAAATTAGGTTGGCATCCAGACAAAAGAATAGTTTTTTACACAATGGTCTGAATAATGTCCTTCAAGTTTTTGCACGTAGCTGGTTCAGAATGCGCCCCTCCAGGGTGCTACAGAATCACCTCGGCCTGAGGGCTTAGCGAGGGCCAGCTGAGAAACGCCCTCGCCGCTACAACTAAGCAATGTACATCCGCCGGCGAGCCGGAATCGATCACGCGACTCCAGCCGAGCAGCCATTTCGCAAAACACTCGATTGTCTTGTCACAGTCACTGCAAACAAAGTCTATCGCATAGGAAACTCTTTTCCCCGAGCAAAATAAATACAAAAGAAAACTAAACTAAGCACGGAACACGAGAGTCAATCGTATACAAAAAGCATGGCTTCTTTCACATCTTCAAACGCCGGTTGTTTTGGAGTATTTAGATCTCTTACTCCCTGCACACTCGTCCGTTTCCACGTGAAAACGCTCGAGGACCTTTGAAAAATTCTGCCTCTTCAGATGTAGGCAGAGCGAGTAGAAGCCTCCTCAAGAAGTCAGCTAGTCCCTCTCAGAAACATCGGTTAAGAAGCCAAAGACTGCAGAACTGCGCCCTGGCTTGCCCAACGTTTCCTTCACCTGTTCACCGAGTCCTTGGGATAGATTGGACTGACTGACACCTCCAGACTGTTCGACAGTGACAATGGCAGCCCACCAACTGTGCCCTTGCCCTTCGGCAGGATGATAACCTCTTTGGGTCGCTTGACAGATTTCACCGGCGTGATGGCAACCTTCGAGGGCCAGGCTTCCGCAGCAAGCGAGCGTACGTCGCAGATCATGGGTCCCTGGACGCTGGGGTTGGCAGAGGCAACGGGGGCGCCGGGGGCCTTGCGCTTGTAGCCTTGCAGTGCACGGATTTGCGACTTTGTGGGGTCCACCAGGCGGAAAAGAGGTTGTCCGCCTTTCGTTACCTGTGGGACAGGATTTGGCAAGGTGTTAGAAAATTAACTAGTCCTCTACAACCTCTAAGGCAGTTAATGCTACATTGACAATAATAAAACTAGCTCAAGTTCAGTTGGAATTTTGTGAATCAGCATGTAATATTTGTTATTACGATAAGTATTTCATCCATGCCGCAATAAGTTAAGATTATGAATAATCTTAGCACTATCCGAATGTGAGGTTTTCACTTTGCAGGCACGATTGGAAATTTTTTTAAAATTCATATGAAAAGTTTTACTAATTATCCAGCAATTTGTCAAACTGGGTTGCAGTTGCAATTATAGCATGTCACCCATTCCATCTTACCAGAACTACAAAAGGAGTAAACCATGTGAAGCAACTATGGGAAGTCATCCTAGGGAAACTGAAGCTGCAAGCCACCATCTAAAACTGGCTCCAACTTGTTAAAATTTAAGGCAGTCACCTGCACGATGTTTGGTTTGCGCTTGGGGGCGAGCAGTTCGCCAGTGGCCGGATTCACCGAGAACTTGGACGCTCCTTGCGAAACGAACAGCGGGTTGGCTGATGAACCTGGCGAGAGCAGCGCTGTGGCGGAGGTGGAAGCGGCAGGGGCCAGGCCGACCTCGCTGGTACGTCGCTTGGCCGGCAGCTCGGTCACAGGGACAGGGACAACGCTAGCCTGGAACCAACAAAACGGTTGAGTTAGGATTGGAAGGATTCAATGTCAGGGCTCTGGGAGATGAGACATCCAGACGATCAATGAATTGTGTGGTAAATTGACAGATTTTAACAAGCCGATTGCTTTTAAATAGACCTTGAACCAGTGTATTATACTTACCAGTCATATAAAAAATATATAAAATTTTTTTTTTTTTAAATGTCCTGAAATTGTATTTAACTGACCAATTTTTTTACCATGAAGATTGAGTTCAAGATTCTTTAACCTGAGTAGTTTTAAATGATGACAAGTGATATTATTATTTATATTTTATTGCATGAATCATGATGTCCAGATACTATGTCCTTATTAGATTTCTTATTACCTAACATTAAAAATCTTGTCAAATAGCAGTTGGGATGAAACAACACTGAAATGATAATTTGCAAAAAACAAAGCTTAATTAAATTAAAAGATTCTATCCAGGTAGACACCAGAACAGAGTCAAACGCATTCCAGCCGAGAACACACCTGGAAGCTGTGCACTCGCGCCGAGACGCTCTTGAGATACGACCGCGTGCGGGAATGCGCCTGTCCGGCCGGCACGAGCTCCCCGGCCCGCCAGTACTGCTCCAGCGTCAGCAAGTGCTTGAAGAACGCCGACTGCGAGCCGTATGGCCGGCGGAGGCGCTCAAACGCAGCCCGCGAATCCACGTCGTACTGAAGCGTGAAGTTGCACCGCTCCCACGCACCCTCCGAGTCAGATCGTACTGTGCGCGCCGTCGAGAAGTCGGCGTGCGCGGTCACGCCGATCTCGGCAAGTGACGGTGGCAGCAAGGGCAACGCCTGGACAGCAGAAAACGTTCGAGATAAGAGATGTACGGTCTTTTAACATAACCGAGCTGATTGTGGTTTCTATGGTTTCCCACATCAACTCTAGGCATATGCTGGGACACTTCCTCTACCAAAGTGCACAAAATTGTTCTAACCCCACTGCCTTTCTGGTTTTGAGGCCTTCCTGACTAATTTAGTATGTAAGTAATAAGTATTAACCCATATCAGTAAGGATATGGGTTGTTAATTGTAAAATAATTTTACAGACAAAGTTTGAGAGAACAGCAATGCAAAAAAAATTTGCTCCTAGTAGTTTAGAAGTCGTTACTCTTCCAGCTTGTAGGTAAGAAGAATGTCATAAAACTTAGCAGGGGTTTGGCACAGGAATTTAAGCTGGGACCGGAATACCTGTGCCAACAATACATAGTCACGAAATGGAAAACTTAGCCTGAACGTTGCCTACCTTTGGCACGGCTCGAGGTTTGCTGTTCACCGTCACAGCAGCCGGTATATCCTCTGCTGGCGAGTCTTCCGTCAGCTGCGTCTCCAGCATGTCGCCGAGGTCTAGAGGGGGTGGGCTGTCTAGTCGGAGCTCCTCGTCGACCAATGGCAGCAGCGCAGGAGGCGGCAGCTTCTTACGTCGCTTGGTGGGTGGTTCCGCAGGGGCTGGCTCAGCGGGCACCTCTATATCCAGGCTGTGGAAGATCCTGACGCAAAAAGGGGACGGTATTAGACGTTGTCCACTTGGGAAGAGGGAGTCAGGAATATTGCAACTGTCCATCTCGCAAGAGGAAGTAGAATTATTAAGCCCAGCCTTTTTTTTGCCATAAGAGGGAGCATAGTAAATCCACCTTCGAAAATATATACCAAAAAAAAAAACACAATAAAATTGCTTGTCCTACTAGCACCTTTTGATTTTGTTGGCAGAAAGGATAGTTACCATTAGTGCGTGGGTTTCTTATTTAACTCATAAAGCTAATGGTTTACGGGCAAAATGTCACAACTGCAATGACCTATTTGCACAAATAGGAGCATTCTTTTGAAAACACTTTTTTAAATAACGGCCCACCAGATGAGCACCTTGAGCACATCTGATTTTTTTCTCTGGGACACAGTTAATTTAGAACAGGCAGACACAAAACGCGACTCACTTCTTGCGATAGCTCTCGTAGAACATCTTGTTGCTGCCGGAGAGGCGTGACCGGTCTGGGTGCTTAACGATGAGCTGCGAGTAGTAGCGGCACAGCTTGCACAGGAACACCTGTCAAGGGTGGAACAGACGTCAGCAAACAGACTCTGAGGCGGCACGATTTGGTCATGCACCAAAGCATGACCATTTGATTAAGTTCCCCCGGCAAACGAGCACGTTCTTTTGAACCCCTCCACGAGAATTCTAGTGATTAATATGTGGTGTCAAATGGCATCATTGTGTGAGCAGGTAATGACAGGGTTTATGACTGCCATTCTTAGGTAGCACAGAAGGGCCACAGAGACTGTTTCTGTGCTGGGCACTGGTATTCTCCTGTCCAATTATCCTTGCTGAAGAGAGATTTAAAAGACAGGCAAGTAAAGCTGTCACAGTACCACAATCCTTCCAACCTCTCTACTCAACAGAACCAGTCTGGAGTTTGGTGGCAAATAACAACCCATCCTAATGGCCATTTATGACCATTTTTCGAAAAGTTTTCGTGTTTCCGTTTGGGCATCAATTTTTGAGACGGTTAGTGTTTATAATATTAAGATACCCTGCGCATTGCAAGCTTTTGCAATTTGAATAAGATTTCATCCAAGTTGTTGCGCGATATCTTTTTTCACAATATCGTTATCAATGGGTTTAAGTCGAGCCATGCCATAGAAAACGCAATCCAATGTATCCTGCATATTTACACTGATGGCCTTTAAGGGCCAGACTACAAAGCAGACCTTACGCTTCTCTGGGGACAAATTTGGTTAGATTTAAAGAAAAAAAACCCTTAAAAACCATCTGCAAATCTGGAAACACTACCTGTCATTGGCTACTTGTCTTTTTACTTTGGGCATAAAGCTAGAACTCTGCTTTGTTCACTAAAGGATTCAGGTATCAGATAAACCAGGTATTAGGACGCCACTCACTCCTTGGCAGAGGAGCTAGGCTAAGGAATAGCATGTCATTCAATGAACTTGCCAAAATTGTAAAATTGTAAAACTGTATAGTAACCACCAGACAGTGCAATTCACTTATTGTGTTTAATCCCAAGTTGCTAATAAAACCATTATTATTATTATAACCTAGACAAGATATACCAGCTTAAAGGTCATTGCAAAAGCCGGCCTACCTTCTCGGTGAGATGCGCAGGCACACGATCTGCTTCGAGCTGCTCGTTGACCTGACCGACCTCTGGACCTAGCGGGTACATCTGGTTGCAGGTGAGCCGTCGTCGGCAGATGCCACACGCCATGTAGAGGTCCACCCAGGCAAAGTGCTGGGCGCAGAGCGGTAGCGCGGTGTGCTGGGACAGCTTGTTGCTGGACACGGGCACCTGAAACCAAGCGAGGGTAAGCTGTTAAAGGCTTACAATTTTAATTTGGAATTTTAAATTGCGGTGCGCAGCGAATTAAGTCGAGGGAAACCTTTTCTCGATGTTTGACAGCTACTTTCTTGGCTAAGCAGCAAAAGTGGCTAAGCACATTGGAGCCAATTGAATTTATCTCAATCATTAAAATACTGAATTAAAGATCACTAGCCTCGAGCCCAATTTCTTGACCGTATAACCATTTCCAAAAGTAACTCCAGCAGAAAGACATTTACGACGATAGGTAGAAGAGTGAATTATAGTACGTTTAGAAGAAAGCATTTTTTTTTAGAAAGTTTGTGATCTTTGTCTTCCGCCCAAACATAAACGCGATTTCCCTCGGCTTCATCTTCTAGATTACGGTGCGATGCTCTCACTTTCCTTACACCACCACGCCAATTAATTTAACCATCCTTATGGCAGCCTAACAAAGTGGACAGAAACAAGCCAAGTGCCCACCTTCTTGGCGATGCTGCGCTTGAGCTTGTTCAGCCACTTCCTCCTGACGTGGTGCTCTGCCGGCTGCTGGCAGCCCTGCACGCAGCACGCGGTGGTGGGCCGGTTCCGCGCCAGGTTCAGAGACTCCTTGCCGGCAGCCTTCTCCCGGTACGCCGGGCAGTTGGCCTTGCGGTCGACGTGCCGGTAGCACGCATCGCACAAGCACGACTCGGCCGTCAGGTGCAGCTCGGCTGGAGGGAACGCGAGGCAAGGTTAGTTTGCGCACTCGATTGGTATACAAAAAGTTCTTAGAACCAGCAAAAAAGGGACTTTGATTTTGTAAACTGCTTTTATCAACAGGATGCACACAAGGACTTTAGGCAAATAGGAAAATATGCAAGCAGTTGGCATTGGGGTGATTTGGATGAAAAAAAAGATTTTACCTACCTCAGCCTATTTTTCTGATTCTTGTTTGCATTGTTGGACAAATTGCTCTAAGCATAGCTCAAAACATTCAAATTTAAGCTATGGACCTAATAAATTTAATCTTAATTACTCTTGAATTTTATAAAAACCTGCACCCATTGAATTCCATTTGATTTAAAGTGTATGGCTGTAGAAACAAACATCAAAAGCCGATGCTAAACAACATAACAATCACGCCCACCTTGAAGTATGTTGACCTGCTTGTCGCTACCCCGCAGCTGCGCTATGTGGCACGGCGTGTCCAACGAGCCGAACTTGCCGAAGCAGTAGCTGCAAACGTCTGAGCACAGCCGGCCGGGGTGGATCGAAAACGACGACGCTTTTTCCGGTATCACCAGGCTCTGTTTGGCCTTCTCTTCCGTCGGTCCGCCGGCTTCCGCCGATTCGCTCGCAGGGTCAACGTCCTCAGCGGAAGGTGGCTGCTCGGCGAACAGCGCCGGGTTTGACGTGATGTCTGAATCGGGACGCGGGAAGGTTAGGTGGGGCTCGAACGCACATAGGGAAGTCAATTTGCAAGCGAGACGAGCAGTTTTTTTGATTCGGAAAAGACAACGGCCAGTCTGTGATGCACCCGAGGGAGGAAACCTTTTAATCTGACAGTTTCCTCTCATATGACAAACACAGACATCACTTTAAAAGCCTTTGCTACAAAATCTGCTTTCTCTTTCGAACAGATAATTTTGCATACACGTGGATAGTGGATGAATTTCGTCTAGTTCAAAGCAGCTGAAGCTAAGTCACAACCGATCCCCATTAGCTAAAAAAATGGTCAACAGGATCCACTATCCACACAATCAGTGGCTCAATCTGGTCATGTGCTCGGATGCTGATTCAAATACTCATTCCCGTCGTTAAGCTGACTACATAAACACGAAAAAAAAAAGTTAAATGTTTTGCATCTATTTTTAACATCAAGATATGTATGTTATGCCATCTCAAAATAGTTAGGTCCTCATTTTGAGCTACTTTGTGGTGATATTTTAGGAGTCGGATAGAAAGTACCTTGATATTTTCTTCACTTTGGAAGAATAAAACTGGAAAGTCAGGAATTTCAACCACAATAATTCAAAAATTGTCCTTGACTACAAGATGTTTGTCACAAATCGTAAGTTTAACAGGAAACCGAAAGAAACTACGCCCACAGTATCTTATTCTGATATTGGAAAATGTCAACTGTCATAAAGGTTCCATCTACCTTACGTTTTGCACCGCTAGTCTGTAAACATTGTCTAAATAAATTTACTTTTATTATCTGGGGGCCTATTTACGCTCAAATATGTATCATATCAAACTAATACACTAAGAAAATCCACCAGAAGTATGCATTCTACATCACTGAGCAGAATCCCCACCCATCATTGAGCAGATTGAGCCACTGAAAGTCTAATCAAAGTCTTGCCATCACCCACGACTTGCATTTCCCAACCAAACAGGAAACCTCAGTCTTGGGGTTCTTCCACACATTTGGAGCAAAATAATTAGTTTCTTATCTTGAAGACCTTTTGCCACCTGGGTTTGCAATTCCCTCTCAAATGCCACAGATGAACCAGTCACTAGCTAGATGTCACCAATTTTAACCTTGGGGCCCCTGAGTCTTGATTGCAAACCAGGCAAAATAGTGACCCAAGAACAACACAGATATGCAGCCTGCACTTCTTTGCTCCAAAATTCGGCTCCTCTCTCCGACTGAGATCACCCGCAGATGCAAGCTCGTGTCATGTTAGTCTGTTAGAGGGGCTGGTTAGCGTCAACCAAGTCCGAAACCGACAGTGCAAGAATGCAGTTTTCAAAATTTAGACAGGCCAGAGAGAGTGATGCTGATTACGGGCAAACAAACGTATTAATCGGCCGATTTGTTAAACAAGTTTTTTTGCCGCAGACGCAACCCACACCGCTACTTGCAAGGGGACCAAACTCTTGGATCTTTTGCTTGCCACAGAATTTCAGAATTCCCATGAACTTGATAATTACATTGAAACCAACCAAATGATAAGTGCTAGATAAGGGGGGCCCCCCTTTCCCTCAAAAAATGTGTGTAACTGGATTTTAAAAGCTACATAGTCAATACCATTCCAATAATTAATTTTAATGTTTTGTACTTTACTTTAAAGCCAGCTTTAGTTGGTGTTAGTAATCATTGTAATCAATGTAATGGCTAAAAAAGTGTATCAATCTAGTCATGTAGGTTGAATGCACCCAGCATTCAAAATCCAAGTTGATATTGCATCTAGCACTTATGTCAAGGTAAAAAAACACAACGAGCATCTCAGAAATCAAAACTAAAAACCCTTGTTCCAAGATTTTTCTTTTTAAATTACAATTACGAATTCAGACAGTGCCCGCTGATAACGGGGTGGATTGCGTCAGAGACCTAGGTCTAGTAAGCGGGCGGAGAGAAATAAAAACAAACCAAAATATGAACGGAAAGAAATAGGTGGCTTCAAACACTTGCGATTTCCATTCCCGGCGGGCAAGCCAGCAGCCCCGCCGCACCCAGGCAAATTCTCGTCTGCCGGCATCGCCTGCAACGGAAAATAATGCTGACGTTGAAACAGGCGGGGTGACAAGTCGCCGTTGCTGAAACGCGCTGGGTACCGCCCCAAATAGAGGCAGGTTCAGCGTTTGTGGCATCGTAGTGACATAGGAATTCTAACTCATTCATTACGTTCCCAATACCGGTTACATAGAGCTGCAATTGCATTGACTAACTCAAGATTTCAAAACACATTGAAGTGCACATTATTTTCATTATCAACTCAATAACTCATGAAAAAAAATACTACAGTGAAAAGTCACAGAAAATAGTCCATTTTTTGATAACACAGACTTTATGGTTCAAAGTGATTGTACCCCAGATTTATTTAAATTCAATTAGCATTCAAACTCTAGCATTGAAAAAAAGTCCCACTTTCAATCAGGCTATTCTAACATCATCAATCGCATCCGGAGTTACTGTTGTAACACCGCTAGACAGCTCAGCTTTCTTTGGATTACGAATGAAGAACGCCTGCCGTACCTCTTTGCAGATGGAGTACTGATATCCGTTCAGGTGCGTCTCCTTATCTCGCTTGGCTTTCTTGTCGCCACCGACATTGAGCTTCATCTTGGAGGTGCGAGTGCGCTTCTCGGGCGGGCGCTGGAGCTTGATCACGGCCTTGAGAGTGCCTGTGTAGCCGGGCACGACTGGCCGAGGCATGGCAGGCGTAGCCCGTTTGGCCCGCGCTGCCGCCTCCAGGCTTTGCAGGCCTAACGCTCCCAGCACTGATTCTTTGGCAGCCCGCTGCTCGGCGGTCAAAGAGTCCACCGCTGACAGCTTGGCATCTGCTGCCGCCTCTGGATTCTCGCACGTTTCAGGCTGCACTTCGGAGACGTCTTTCGATTTGTCGGGTGATTTGTCTGGATTTGTGGGGAAAGTTTGGTGTGAAGCATTGTGTGACAAAGTTGGCTCGACAGATAGTAATTAGGTGCAGATAAATATGCCAGTCTTTAGGAAAGTAGTGTTCCTGACATCACAGCTAGACATTTTTATTTGTTATTTTACTGCAATACGATTAAATAGACTGGGACTATAAAATAATATGAATCGAAAAATATGGCAGTCACACCGGTCTAGCTCAAAAGTCGCGATTCATCAAAACTCCAACAAGGCTATCATCCTCCGACCTGGCCAACATTGTCATCTACTAACCTTGGTCTGCAGTCTTGTCAGCCGTTCCAGTCGACTTAGTTGCTTGTTTTTCCATTTCCGTCGCATCAGGCTTCGCATCTACCAAAGCCTTATCAGCCTTTTTGACGACCACAGCTTCCGTATCAGCATCCAACAGCGGAGAGGGGTCGTCGACCTTCATCGCTGCTACTTCCACGTTTTCAGCTACGATTGAAGCCAGTTTTTCCGTGATTTTCTCAGCAACCTTGTCAACTGTCTTGTCGATTGCTTTCATCTCGACATTGTTTTCACTTATAGTTTCCACTGGCTGCTCTTCAGTTCTCTGTATCACACTCTTTTCAACAGCTGTAACCAGAATTTTTTCAACTGTCTTCACCCCAATTTTATTTTCCCGACTCTTTTCTAAGGGCTTCTCCACGAGTTTATTCTCCAGTGTCTTCTCAACGTCGCCCGCTGCGCTAACCAACGGCTTGAATTCGATTTCGTCGGGAACCGAGTCGCCGCCCTTGATGTTGAGGGACGGCAGAATGTCAACATCGGCCTCAAACCGCATCGAGATCTCGCGCAGCTTCTCCGCCACGTCCCCGTTGTCGAGTTCGCCGACCTGAGTCTGGCCGTCCGACACTGCGGCTTCCATTGGTTCCCAGCCGGGCTCGTGGAGCGACTCGGGCTGCAATTGCAGAGACAGGGTCAAGGGTCAGCATTGCAGATTGTGGTCAGGTCATTGGTAACACGTTATTGGGTCCGGGAAGGAGTGCAAGCAATCATAAAGTGATTGCATGCGACATCACTTTCAAAACTCCATGCAAAGTTTTACTGAAACCCAAATACAACAGTCAACTTTTTTGCCAACCTAGCCTACATTGGATGTTATCAAGTATTATGGTATTTCTTTGAATGGACTGTTAAGAGCAAGGACATCCACCCAAGCATCTCAATCCAAAATCCAAATTCCTAAAGACCAGGATGAGAAATTTCCCAACCCCCGAGTACCAACTTCATGTTAGTCGCCAATTCTGATGATTTTTACCAAAGCCTTGTCTTGCATCGTAAAGAATCCAAATTAAGACTCCCAAGTTCAAGATGCGGTCTTGAAATCTTATTTAAATTCGATGGTCTTGCAATGGGGAGAGTATTTTATTGTTAGGAATCCTAATAATAAATTAGTTATTTTTATTATTATGACATTTGAATAGTAAAAATAGATACACCGATTGACAGAATAAATTTGCTAGGACAAGAGAAACACAGCTGGTTGTCGGTAAGATGGCCTGTCACTAACTGACCAGCGAACGAACACAAAAGAACAACCGAACAAAACAAACAACAAACGAACTATATACCAAAAGAGTTCTGCCAACGTCTTCAGCACGGAAACGTCACCGGGTGTACACACCTTCTCTGCAGAGGTCACTGCAAGCTCCGTCGTAGCGGGGGGCGGTGGTGGCGGCTCTGAGGCTTCGCCAATGTCCTCGTGACCAGCGTCCACGCTCAGCTCCGAAGGTATCTTGCTGCTCTCCGAGGCGACGCTGGGGCCGTGTGCGCCATTCTCCAGCTTGAGCGGAGCGTTTTTGCGGATGCTTGCCGCCACCAGCTTCAGCTTGCCCTTGGAGCTGGCGGGGAGCGTGAAGCCGGCACCGACCGTTAGCTTCACGGCGCCAAAGTCGGACGCTCGGCGTGCCTTGCCCGGGAACAGGCCCTTGTCCACCAACGAGACGATGTCCTAAGCAGGCAAAGACCAAGCGTGATATTAGTTAATTCTTCTTTTAATTGCGAATTCTTGCAATTGGCATTTTGTTATTATGAACTCTGCACCTTCTCAAACATGTGTAATCAATCTGGGAATTGGACACCGGTCTCCACCTTTTGCAGGTGTTACTTTAACCATCTGAACAAACTGAACACACCCTTTCAAAGATATGAATTAGTGTATTTATTTGAATAGTCCAACGGATCTCCAAGAAGTAAAACCACGAGGTAAAACCAAACATAATAGTTGTAATCTAACTGCATCGAACTGTGTTGATCTTCCTTCTAACTGAAAGTCACATTTGAATTACCTGCGTGGACAGCGACTTGATGCGTCTGCGCTTGGCGTCGTCTGACAAACGTTTGGCCTCGGCACGAGGATCGTGTGGCTCGAGCGGCGCCTTGATGATCTCTTCGGGAGGCGGTGGAGGTGCCACAGTCTCCACCTGCCAGGCAAAGCATCGTGCGCGGTTAGACATTGGTCTCAGATTTCAAAACAATGTTGAAAAGGGATAGAAGCAAAACAAGGGGAAATGTACAGCCAAACCGAGATACGTACCTGGGACCTCTTATTTCTGGTTGGGCACTCTTCAATCAAGTAAATCTCAAGAGAAGCTACGCAACTTTATTTGTCACAAATACGTTTAGATAACTTCTGCTACCCGACTTAACAACAGTGCTGCTCACAATGATCTAGCAGGCAAGCCACCAACCAAAGTGTTCAAGAAAACATCGTTAAGAGTCTTGTGAATCACTTTCCATTTCGAACTGTCTTTGTGGCATAACTTATCTCGACAGAGTAATGAGACTTCATGAAATATAAAACTGATACAACCTAAGTTTAATGACTCTGGACAAGACTTTATTATAATTTTGTTTAAAATGGCAGTGGACGGCCATAATAAACATAAAGACTAAATCGGAAAGTACTGTTTAGCCGCAGAGGTTTGTGGAATAATCTGCCGGGAGGTGCGGTTCTACCACAGTCGAAAACCTCTAAAGAAATTAAGGCTAAACTTAGCAATATTCAAATAAGATAGCAACAACCGATACCATTGATAATGAAAGAAATGCATGTCAAAGTTATGAAAATAAATAAATAAATAAAATGTTTCACACCAATTATGATAAACCATACACAAGTTTTAATTGCATGGTCTCAAAGAAAAGAATTGTGGATGTAAATATCCAGTGAAAACCAAAAATCTCTGAAAGAATTTCACTGGCTAAAATCAATGATAAGCCGGGTATTTTGAACGCAGACCCACCTTGGGCGGTGGCGGTGCCGGCTCTTCCTCCTCGTTAGCTCGCTTGCCGGGTGCCAACCGTAGCAACGCCGCCCGCGACTTGCGTATCATCGAGCGTTGCGAACGGCGCACATCGCGGCCCTCGCAGTCGGTGCTGACCCCATCGTCGGCGTCATCAGCATTCCGAGAGCTCGGAGTCGAGACCGTTGACCCCGCCTCCCAGTCGGCCTCGACGTCTTCCTCCGTGCGCGCCTTGCCGCGCTTACCCTGCAAGGCGGAGTTTTTCGGTCATGGGGCAAAATTTCACAAGATGTTACTATGACTACAAAACATTTCTTACAAAATTTTGATATTTTAGAAGAAAATGTATTTACTGATAGTAATTCTTAGCGGTGAACCCTCTTCAGCAGAACAATGCACTGCTTTGACAGGTCACGTGGCACTGGTTTAATAGCATTGGTGAATGAGTGTGTAAAGATGAGGATGATGATGAACCTAACCTATCCAGAAAGGGAGGTAGGGAAACCCGGTGTTAGCACGCAGCCTACTCCTGTTGAAGAGCACCAAGGGCACACCTGGCTTAAGACCCAAAAAACACGATTCCTTCACCAATCCATGCTGTCGAGACGGCTGGACGGAGAGGTTGACGGCTCACCTTGACAGAGAACAGGTTGCAGTTTGAGTCCGTGCGCGGGCTACTGGCGTCTGGCAGCTCCTCGTCGACGATGGCGGGGGCGGCAGTGGGGAGGGAGAGGGGCGGGGGCACCGGGTCGCTGTTCAGAAGCAGCTCGAGTTCACTGCGCCGCGTCGTCAGGGTCTTGGCCGGCCCTGGAGCCGCCCCCGACCCTGTTTCTCCGTTAGGGGTAGGGCTGGGAGGCGGGGACTCCTCCTCCATCTGTCCGGGCAATGGGGCAATCAGCATCGTTCAGAAGCCAGGGAGCCTGGTATGTGGATTTACAAAAAGGGTTTTCTTTTTCTGATCATGAAGTGATATTATCTGATCGGAACTATGCAAGTTTATTGTAGCAATATACTATCCAAATGAACTCGTATGCCAGATCATTAAGTACAAGAAAATATCCCAGCTCCTACACAGGCTATCCCCTGGGCCTTCGAATGAGGTTGAATGAATGATTGTCGGATGAATGATGTTCCTATGAATGATGGTCGAATGAACGATGGTCGAATTAATGATAGTCGACTGAACGATGGTCAAGTAAACGTAATCAAATAAATGAGGTTGACTAAACGATATTTGAATGAATCAGGTCTATCGCTCAAGATCACAAAACCACAACTGCAAGTGTCGTTTCCCTACCTTAACTGCGGCAGTGTTCTCCCAGTCAGGCGGGCCGGGCGTCGCAGGCGTCCAGTCCCCGCTCTTGCGCTGCCGATGCAACCCCCCGGGCGGCTCGCGGAACCGTATCTTCTTGCCGTTGCGCAGCATCTGCGGCGGCACCTCGCTTCGAGTGGTGTAGCGACGAGCGCGGGCGCGAGCCACAGCTGACGCCATCGGGTTGCTGGGCAGCGCTCGCCGGCGCAGCGGGGCGGTAAGGCGACGTCGCGGACGCGCCTCCTCGTCTTCGCCTTCGCCGAGCGTCGCGGGCGCCGCGGCAGCAGGCGCCGTCTTCGCTCCGCGGTACACGACACGATGTTTCCAGCCACGCTTGACATGCACCGTCGCGCGCCGCGGCGCCTCATCTGACGCCGACGCCGCCGGCGCCTTTTTCACCGACGACGACATCGCGGCGATGCTGATGTCAACACGCGTCTCCGAGCTGCATGAGAGAATAAGAGGGACAGATTTTAGGAGGGAAAAAGACTGATTCAGCATCCGAAGTGTTTACTGTGGTGATAAATACTGGATTATGTATCATGAGTTCTTCCTGGAAGCTATGATTTATGAATCATCACTATCATCTTCTTTACTAAGCTTGCAGCTTATTGTCCCATCATCTCACGGCATCCCTTCCCTAGATTTGACATAAAGTGTGCTACCTTCTCTGAAACCCGTGAAGACCAAGGTGATATGTATATCAGTATCTACCAGCCTTCAACAGTGAGGTATCTCTCACCATTGATAGAAAGTTTTGAAAGAGAGATGTCAAGTGGAAATTTGTTTATTTTATCGCAACACTTTAAAACACCACATCACAAAAACAGTGGTTTGGACAAAAATGTCAACAGGGTGCTTGCTGAACCAGCACGCACCCTGTAAAGAGCGAGGGGGGGGGGGGGGGCTGGTGTTTCCCGCAAAGCTTGCAGGTTGAATCCATGTTATAAAACACGTCGACCTCCGCATAGTTCGTGTGCACAAAGCGCGAAATACCGAGAGGAAGATGGGCTGGCAGAAAGTCTCAGTACACGGAGAACGTGATTGTTCTATTAATTGTAGAAGCATTGGCTGCATGGCTTGGGCAGTAGCTTGAAACATAGGCAGCAGATAGATTAAAAGCTTGGGCAGGAAGATTAAAGCGTAGGCAGTAGGCTCAAGACACTGTAAACATGGGCAGTAGAAGGCTTAAAGCATATTTAGTAGACTTGAAGCTCTAAAGAATGGACAGTAGCCTTAAAGCACACGTAGTAGGCTTAAAGCATGGACAGTCATTGCCAAAAACATACTGAAAAACGTGAATTAAATCGGTCTCTCGACATCAAAGAGTCCCAAAACGTAGCAAAAGTCCCCTGACCTGAATTTAAAGCTTGAACCCCGCTGCGAAATAAAACAATTACGATGCTTGATATCCGTAATTGCGACCATGCTTTCTGAACTAGTCGCCGGTTTGCTGATCTCGAGACACACCCGCTCGACACTGACGTTTTGAAACGACTCTTCGGCAAGAGCTAACAACGCTGGTTATCAAAATGTCCGTAGACGCGAACACCCTGAAGTGAAACTGGCCATACAAAGAACTTTCAATCGGAACATTCTGTACGCCGCTACATACCTTAGGATCGCCATTTGGTCGTTGTGAGTGTTAAGATATTGCATTTGGTTAACTCTCACAGATTACTCGCAATTAAGACTGGTTTACACTGCATTAATCATTATTAATGATATAAGACTTAACATTTTAAGTCGTAATTATCTGATTGAAGAGGTATGTTAAAAAAGAATACAATCATCACATGACAGTCACCATTACCACGTGTTGCCGGCTCGTTTGCTCAGCGCTGTCACGCTGACGCTAACTCTAAACCCACTGGTGAAATACCGTGCACCGTTACACAATTGTGAAAGTTTCCGCAAGAGTCACCGAGCGTCAGGCCACACTCACTGGCCAGTTTTCAAATGGGCGACACTAAGCAAACTAGACGGGAGAAAATACACTTTTCCAGCAGTGCCGCTACCAGTCGTTTTTAGGTGACATGCGGGGCAACTGTCACCTTTAAATACACAACAAATCACCTTCGCTAAGGTCCGTTATTTTCCTTTTGCTCTAAAGCTTTTGACGTTCGCAGATGTTATGTTTTTTTAGCCATCATTTTTTGTTTGTTTACAAAGCTTCTGGAAATTATTTTGCAGATACAAGAATTTTGAAATCACACAACCATATCATTCGGTTTAAATTTCACATGAGTTGGTAGCAATACTGGGGGGGGGGGGGGGGGAGTCCACATGGTGGTAACGTCCATCACGGGCTTGAACAAGATTGCGTCGACGTGCTCTGCGGGCCCCGGAACGCGCGGCTCACCGCCTGCATTGCGGGGCTCAACACGTCTAGCCAACGTCTGCCTGCAGTGCAATTCGTCCGCCAGGTTGGCGGCCGTCTCTTCACTTCTGACTCATTGTCGCCCGACCCGCCGCTCGGCACATCGATCGCATCAGGGGCGTGAGCGAGAGTCGGGCAGTCGCTACTTTGACGCTTGTGTCTCGATTGTTACTCCGATTCTGTGCCAAACGTGTCCCATTGTTGCCCTAATCCAATGACTAACTTGCCCAATAGTTGGCCCTGATCCCGTGACCAACTTGTCGTATTGTTGGCAAAAATTTTGCAGTGATCGCGACATCGATTGCGGGCAGTCGCGAACCTTGCCGCTCTAAGCTCAGTCTCGACCGTTCCCCCATTTCAGTGCCAAACGTGCCCCATGAATGCCCTGTTCCCGTGCCAGACTAGCCCAATAGTTGCCCTCATCCCGTGCTCGACATTGTCCTATGTTGCCACAAATGTTGCTAAAGCCGCGACATCGATTTCGCTGACAGCAAAGACCATTTACGACCATTTAAACCAGCATTTACGACTGCTACAAGCACCACCATGGTGTAACTCATACATCACGACCACCAAGTAAGACTCTATGGTGCAGCTAGCGATTGACGTTGCCAAAGCGGGGAGCTTGTGGCTCAGTAATCCGGCAAGGGATGCTGTGGAAGCCACAGGGCTAGATCTCTTTTACCGAAAGGAAACAGTGAGCGGTAGCCTATGAGCCAATAATGTCCAAAAAGTCTAAAACCAACGACTAAGACCGAAGCAAGCGAGCGATCTAAAAGCGTCGTCGATTTCCGAGAGACGTGACCCACTGTACAGCATCTAGATAGCATGCCAGCCGCGCTCTTTGAAGAGCTGCCCCCAGGAAAACTGCTGGGTCACGACAAATATCCCCTGCTTCTGAACTAACAGAACCGCCGCGACCGAGTGTACGCCGACAACTACAGCTAGAGACTATGTCCTGCATACAGAAACCTCCATAGTGTCGACGGTATATTCCATTTGGTCGCACTTGGCACTACAGAGCGGACGGACAACTCTGAACGTTTCGTGTCCCGAATGCGGTACTGTCTTGACAACTCCCGCCCTCTTTCCTTGTCGTTCCCACTTCCCACCAGGACGGCGATAGGATAGGGCAGTGCCAAGAAACACAACTGTCCCCTTTCTCGGCTGGCTGCAGGAGTGTTTTTTACAATTGCATTACTTTCCCGAGACTTAGAATGGATGAGTTTCACAAAGAAAATTTTCTAGACTTCTTGGAAATCCGTCTCAGATACAGTTGACCACTGAAATTGGTATTTCCTCTTAGCAAGTGGATGTAGGAAGTCAGGGAACAATAGATTTGTGTGTACATATTTCTGCTGAAAAATATCAGGAAACAGACCTAATTTTTCAGAAGAATCAGAAGAATTTAGAATCTAAGAATCTTTCATTGGAGTAAGCATGCCACAAATAAAGTATGTTGTAGATAAGGATTACATTAAGGTACACTTAAGGCAACACCCTTGAGGTGGAGATCGGGGTTCGAGTCCCCGTTTGGGCATCAATTTTTGAGACAGCTATAGTGTTGATAATAATAAATTTTTTTTTTTTTTTTTTTAACCTAAATGTCATCATTTACCTACAAAACATACTTTATTTGTATGTATTCTCACCAAATGGCATTGCCAGAATTTTTCTGAAAAATGTGTCTTAGGAATCACTGGAGAATCTTTTCCCTTAACGCCATGCCTAGAGTTTAGGTAGTCGGGTTTCCACGAGTTGCTAAGTTGCCCAAAACTTTGTTCAGCTGATTTCTCAAACGTTCACATTTCATAAGTTTGGCAGTTTAGTAAATTATATATGCAAGTTGACTTTAAATTCAAGTAATTGTAAGTTTCAAATTCCAATACAATGATTTTAATGTCCAAAGGAATAACCTTTTCTATGCCTACCGAGGAAATGTGAGGTGGTTTAAAAAAAGTGGCCAAAGAAAAGCTCTAGCCAAAAGCCACTTCACTTTCATTACACAAAAAGATGATTAAAAAGGACTTTCAGGGATGCATTTTACCTACAATTTGGCCAGCAACACTCCTTTGTGTTTCACAGCTAGTTAACCCTAATAACGGATCAGCCCCTCATCCTACCGATGGGTCGTAGACTTTTAACCTACGAACGGAACTCTTCGGTGGCCTGCCCGACACTAGTGGCAGTTATGTTATCCCCACTGGTTTAACAATCTGCTAGCAATATGTCAGTGTCCAAAGCCGACCAGATCAAAGTACTTAAAATTTAAATTATCCATACCTATCATTGCAGAAGATTTTTGTATAAATTGTCAACAAAGAAGGTCAACGAACAAATATTCAATACTGATATCTGCAAGGCACGCTATCGCCCAAACAAAGAAAAAACAACAGTCGACAATCCTAATAACCATTTTAAGCCAAGGAAATTTGTTGCCAGCAAAAAAAAAATGTTTTGCAGTTGTCCCAAATATTAACCCAATATTACAATCCTAAAAAAAACAAAGTTAGCTTCCACTTTAAGCCTGTGTTATTGATCAAAAGAAAGGTGAATTACGTTATGATTTTGTAATATTCCCTAAAACCCCTAAATACTAAGAATGCACTGCTTTAGATCGGTAATTCGGATTCGGTAATTGCATAGCAGTCTTCCTACATATGCCAGCAGAAAATAAATAAAATAAACTGACTAAGCAGACACAGACCAAATAGAAGAGACAAATTGTGCTTATCCTTAAAAATATAATAAAATACTGAACCAACTTCAATCCAACTAGGTAAGCTGAATCTGAAATAAATTCCTTTGCAAAATGGTCAATTGATCTTTGGCAAGCAGAGATTTGGCACCCACTTCAATAGAGGCACTGACATCCACATTGGCCATTTATTACAGCGATTATGGCCATATAGCCCGGATATTATGATCAGTAAACCCACGTTTCATTTCACCAGTGCCAAACATTAACCCCAAAAAGTGGCAGATTTTGACGGGAGCATTTCCAGCGTTAAAAGGTTATGTCCTCTTAAAATAGTAGGTATGTCTTCTTTTTCATGCTGCATTTCTTTGACAGCAACACTGAAATATCAGCTTTCAGTGGTGCCAAAACAAAAAACAAGAGCACAAATGAAAAGTGGAACTTTAAATTGGAGTAATAACATTAGATCAGTTTTGTTATCAATCACCAATAAAATACCGACAAAAGAACCAGGAAGTTAAGGTCCAGAATACTCAAGACACAGTGAGAATATTATAAGCCACAACAATTCAATCGCAATTTCCACAACAATTTCCTAGCCCCAATTTGTGGTCCTGCTTACATAGCCGACTTTCCTTTAACCCCCATTGACAGGTGTGCGAAGCCAAACTAAAATCACAAACTAGATAGTCAAAAGTTCACTTCAAACAGGACAGGACAGTAGCCCAGCTGGAATCTTCCCAGCATACATTGCTGAGCATTGATGTTGCACACGCATTTTAGTTATCGTTCATTCTTCGGTGCCGAGTTCAGACTTGTATGAGGCATTATATGCTGGGGAGGTGCACCAAAGATTATCAAATCATTTGTATACATATATATATATTTTTTAATATAAAATAAATCGTAAAAACAGCACATAGATTAACTACCAGTGAAGAAAATTTGGCTTATGAGTGTAAATAAGTATAAGCCCTGAGCCTTCATGCAACAAGCCCCTACCCCTACCACTGTGCTTGGAGCAATCACCTGTTGTTTGTCAGAAAATAAGCTGAAGTCAGCAGCTTGAATCAAGCTGGCTCGCGTGGGTGGATACGAGGGAGACAACATTGATTGACTGTTAAACGCCTTGACCCTAACCTTTAGTTCACTGACAAACCAACTGACCTCGTATGACTGCTAGCATTATCCTGGAAGGTAATTTCCCAGAAAGCCTATTGTGTCACTTTCGCTGGAAATGTGAAAAGAAAATGTTTCCTGAGAAAGCGACCCTGCCGCGTCGATATCTTTAGGGCGGAGTACGCTACTTTGAAGGTCTTCCTTTATGTCACAGTAATCGGCCTGCCAGCACAAAGTGATGGAAATTGCATGCATAAACAAAAGGGACGGTGGTTTATCTGGCGAGGGTCGACATTTACAAGACAATATGCCGACGCCGGTGACGGCCGCCCCCAAGGATTGTTGATGTCAAAAGAAAGTTCATACCTCAGTAAGCATTTCTCAGCCAGCAATCGGGGCCGGGAAGCGGTGCGAGTCCGAATTAAAGAGCATGAAAAATCGACGGAAAGGCGTACACTCGATGCACCGACAAACACCTACCTACTTTTAGTGCCGCCGAGCGCCGCAGCCGAAACGCGCCGAGCCGCACGTCGTCATCAAGCCTTATTTTCCAATGACCAAAACGCGCCCTGCCCGATGATGAATACCGTAAAAGCTTCAGTCACACGCATATACGACTTTTATATTAAGTACTCACGCAGACAATCTGAAACTTCACCCCCTAATTTCGCAACAATTAATATTCTTAACACAAAAATTCTCAAACAATCCGCACATCAGCCATCTTGGCTACGTTCAGAAAGCATTGGCTGTAACCAACACGCATGATAAGGACAAAATTTCCATGTGCTGGAATGTCACGAGTTTTCTCAATTTCATTAAAAATAAAGAAATTGACAGTGTCCAAAAAACAAGCAAAACACAAGAAACAGTTCTAGGTAATAAATTCCAAAATCTCTCCGTTTGTTCTCAAATTTTTGTTCACAATCCCTGCCCGTCCTTGGAATGCCGCTCAGAGTTGCCCCCTACGAAGTGAGCGCTCCACTACGACTTTTCTCATTTTCAATTTTTCATTTTCAGCAGTAGTAGAAACTTAAGATGGCTGCCCAGAAACTGAGTTCAATCAACTTGCGATGTTTATCCGTGCTAAAACAATCAGCCGTCAGACATTTCGAATGCAGATTAATGACAATTTCTGACAAACGTCTCGTTTCTCGTGATGTGATTGTAAGTAAACGTTACAAGTTAGATATCCATGCGAGATCAAGAGAAATGTACCTACCCTTTTCAACCACCCTGTCACGTGCCGACTTAACCCCTAAATATTTACTTATTTTTCTCAACAGATAACCTCTACCAGACACTCATCATACAAAAGCAGTAAACCTGAAGGCCAATCTGAACTCTACACTAATGTGGATATTATCACTAATCCTGTTGAATGGAAATTCGTTGAACGTCTACTGCCCCCTTTGACAGTTCCTCAGCCAACACTGAAGTCAGAATACCCATCAGGCTGGAAATGTCAAGAGGCTGCAGGCTCAGATCTACCATACTTTGTGGAGAGGACCAAGAATCACATGGTGCCAGTCTACCTTCAGCTGGGTTACCGCGGAATGCGTAAGGTTACACAAGTGCGGAAAGTCGAGGGTGACATTTGGAAAATGGAACAGGACTTGCTCGCATATCTACAAAAACGAAGCGATAAGAAGGTATTGACCCAAGTTCATGAAATGAACTGTCAGGTCAATGTAAAAGGAGACTATGTAAATCTTACAAAGGAATGGATGGTTACAAAGGGCTTTTGAAAAGACATTTACAATGTTACACATAGTTTATATGTAAAGATCTTATGAAATAAAATACATTCTAGTGAATTAATACTATTTGATGATTTATTTACAATGAAAGTGATTTCAGGCATTGACTCTTCCAGCTGCATCTTTTAGAAGCACTGAAACAGAAATCAGAAAAATTAGACAGGAACACAAAGTCTCGTCAGCTTTTCGGAATGAAACAATTTAGAAGTTAGTTACAGTTCCTAGGTTTTAATTCTGCTGCAGATTGACTAATTCTCTGTTGTCGGCATCATTTGAGGAAGTAATTTTTTTTTAATTGTCAAAAGCAGCTACATTCAAGCTGGATGTTGGTCATCAGCTGTTGCCTGCAGGTGTGGAGTAAGTGACCAGGAGGTCCCCAGGACCAATGCTTAACTTCCCTAAAATTGCTGATTTATGGGATTATGTGCAAAGGGAGGGGGGGGGGGGGATTTATGAACCCAGGGCTTTTGACATTATTTGAGAGAAAGAAGAACTAGTAAGGGGATCGCTTTTACTGTCTAAAAAATTCGAAACTGGGATTGTAAAAATAGGAGTATACCCACGTCCTCACCCAACTGCATTCCAGAAATGCCAACTAACCTTAACAACCACTTCAGTTATTACTATCTTGGAAAGCAGTAGGTATGATAGTTTAGTGAGGTCAAAACACCCTACTGCATTGCAGCTACGATCACTGAAAACCTTGCAAGTAAACTAGGAATTCACGAACGCAATTAGAATTGCTTGGCAAAATTTTAGAATAATCCTTCATATTTCTTTGAATAGGGGTATCCTGCATGCTTCTTTTGGTACTTTTTGTTGCTTAAATTTTTGTTAAAATCCATGATGTAAAAAAATGTACAATTTCAAATTGTGCCTAGATTGCATTAACTGTAAAAAGTATAAACCAAATCTGAAAATGTTCATAAATCTTGAACAGTTTTACACAATTATGAGATTTTTTTTTGAAAATGCATATTGCCTTAGAAGAGAACACAAAAATGTGCTCTGTAAATTTGGTTTTATCAGTGCAGGCGAATTGCCACCAACGCGCAAACAAGCAAACAAATGACCCCAAAAAAAATTGATTTTTTTCTGGGGTAAGTGAAATTGAAGATTTCTCTACACTCCCTATGCTAATCAGTAAGCACTGTGTTATAGATCGTATAGCTCTTGAGTGGGTAGGTTATAGTTGGAGAGAAAATGTTAATGTTAAGCTTAACAGAATGCAACGAATGCAGATGCCGCTTACAGCCTTCCTTTCTAACAAACCCTCTACAATTCAATAATTACCACTCGAAATGTCGCTACATGTATACCTGCCGTTGAGGTTTAAATAAGTAAAAAATTTAGTGCAAGCCAGTTTCAAATGCAAGTAACCTGCAAGAAATAACAAAATTAAATTTCATAAAAAAGTGACTACTCAACGGCGCCTTCCAGCACTCTCTATTATTGTCGCTAAATTAGTAATTTGCATTTGACAGCCATCGTTTGTCCAGAAACTTAAGCACTAGTTTTTTCTCCCTAACTTTAACCTGCACACTCAACGGTTGTACACATTTTACGAATGACCACTCTGTGTAAGACCCCAGACAACAACACTTACAGCCAGCCAGCTTTAGTGTGATGTAAAATTTAAATTTCTTTTAACGAAATGCAACGTGATCGTGGTAGTTACGCAAGCCAAAACCATTAAGAAAGCCATTAACACGAGCATAGCACGAGAACGAATGAAGCTCACACGAAGAACAACCGATACAGATCCTCAGTTTATAAAAAAAAAAAAAATGTTCAATGTTTTATAACTTTTCAACGCCTTACCTCACCCTTTGAAAATAGATTTAGGAAAAACTTTTAAGACTAACCTGACAAATTTTTTATTGATGAAATGCTACTATACTATTAAAGACTTTTTAGGGACTGTCTAACAACATTATGTGTTTTTCTGTTACCGTCTCACTATTGGTTTATATTTTCAGTTTATATTTTATAGTAATTTATAATTCTTTTGTAATTCTATAGTGATTCATATTGACTGTCTGTACATCATTTTTTATGATCAATCATGGACAATAAACGTATTATTTTTATTATTACCTGCATGGTCTGCCTGGCGCTAGCAGCCCAGCTTGTAGGCGAGGTTGTCGAACTCCCGTTCCGACTTCCGCTTGGAAAGCGCCTTCTTGATTTCGGCCCAGTCCTCGAGGATGTCAGCATCACGCAGCTGGTAAACGATGTACGGGCCCGACACGGCCACCTGAATAGCACGGGGAAGATAAGTTACGTTCAGGCCCTCAGAAACATTACATCCAACCTACTGCACAACTGCTACAGCCCAGGCCCTCTTCTAAGATAGTCACCAAGATGCTAAAACATGGACTTCTTGTACCAAACAAAATTTTGTTCTCTTCCAAGACAATTCTTGCAACCAAATGCCTCCTGGTTCCTTGTGCTTTTATTTTCCAAACCTTCTCCCCAATTCGCACAAGCAAGCTGAGAGAAACTGTCCCCGCCATCGCGTAGGGCAGAGTAACTCACCTGTCGGCGCCGGCCTGCCCGGTCTCCACGACGACGGCGTGGCGGCGGATACCAGAATTCACCGCCGCCATCGGCGTTGGTGCGGTCTTCCTCTAGTCGGCGGATTTTGTCGCGCAGATCGTCCTCGATCGAATCCCAGAGCAAGCACTTCTCACTCTGTGGGCGTGAAAACAAGGCAAAGTTCAGTTCAGAAGAAAGTATTTAATTTTGTCAGGTAAACTTAGGCTATGCATTTAGACAATTTTTCGGAAGACCATAAGACCATATGTCATATCACATGTCCCCGACTCCCATTGAAGATGTCAACCTAAACCCCGTTCAAGGAGAGAACAACCTATTGTGGCAGAGACCTGCCAGTCTTTTAGGGGTGACATGCGGGCCAACTGGTATTTCTTAATCAGCTCCGCTGATATCTGCCAATTTGCTTTTGCCTTAAAGCTTTTGAAGCATAAAGATTTTGAGATATGAGTTTGCAACAGATTTAAACAATCCTGGGAGATCTTTTCTAGATATAGTTAGTATTTCGAAATCCCACCACTAAAATGTTGTTATTTTGTTAATAGCAATGCAACTTCTCTCACAGGCTTGACTGTAGCTGTAAACATTCATACTTGCACCATGCCCTATACCTTGGCTCACATGTCCCTGGCTCCCATTGAAGATGCCAACCCAGCTGTACACATCCATGCTTGCGCCATGCCCTATACCTTGGTACACATGTCCCTGGCTCCCATTGAAGATGCCAACCTTGCTGTACACATCCATGCTTGCGCCATGCCCTATACCTTGGTGCACATGTCCCCGACTCCCATTGAAGATGCCAACCTAGCTGTACACATCCATGCTTGCACCATGCCCTCCCTGGCTCCCATTGAAGATGGCAACCTAGCTTTACACATCCATGTTTGTACCATACCCTATACCTTGGTACAAATGTCCCTGGCTCCCATTGAAGATGGCAACCTACCTGTACACATCTATGTTTGTACCATGCCCTATAATTTGGCACACATTGGCTCCCATTGAAGATAGCAGCCTTGCTGTACACATCTATGCTTGCAGCATGCCCTATACCTCGGTACACATGTCCCTGGCTCCCATTTAAGAAACAAGCCTGTCTCTAGTACATACAAGTACAACTGAGCCTGTACCTCATGGTTCTGCAGTGCTGCCAATGTCTCCGCTTCCACCTTGTTCTTGATGTTGGCAAGCCGTAGTTCTCGCAGAACCCCGGCGACTTCGGTCCGCGCCTGGAAGCTTCGCTGGAGTTGTTCGAGCGGCTGCACATACTCGGATGCGCGACCAGAGCGCACGTCGCCGAGCTTGCCGTCGACCTGTGTCACGCGCTCGCAGTACAGCCTGGTCGCAGCCAAGGTATCAGGGTTAGCACTGTTAGATTAGGACTGATGCAGAAATTTATCTTTTTTATGGGGTTTAAGGTTTAGGAGGTCTCAGCCCTTATATTAACCCATCTTTGCAAAAATGTCCGAACAATTAATTCTATACCAAAATAAATTATAGTTCACCAAAAATAGAGCTACTGTCCTTCAGAATGTTAAGGAAGGTAAAACTATAATTTCTTGAAGATTACACGCATTTGCGAATATTGTGGCTTACGCTCAATTAACACTTATAAACCCTTTCATGATTAAATTATTATTACAAGGTATTTTTTCTAATACATTTTTTGTCAATTATAATTCTATAACTATTGTAAAAATGGTTCGATATAATTGTTTTATTAATGTTGAGCATAACCGTCAAATAAAGTAGAGGAATATATATTCCAGTAACATTGCAAAGCAATTTGAATAGTGGGAAAACTTATTCCCACTGGCCACGAAAGGATTAAGGCTTGCCGATATTTTGAGTTCACGGACAGCTGCAAGCACCACCAGTCGAAAATGGCATGGATTGTTTCGCCATGGGAGCTGTTAAGGCAACAAAAAATTTACCTCTTATGCACAAGGCAAGAACTCTAGCCAGTTGCAAGGTGCCGTGTTGCCAGTATTATATTATAATAGATTTCACAGTGTCACCAGCTATTTGTTGGCTAATTCAGAGATTGAGGGAAAATACCAATGCCTATCGTGGCTATTTGAATAGGCAATCTAAAGATAGGCTTTGCGCTGGCAATGATAGGACTCTCGAGGTGGTAGGAAATCATCTTGCATCTGTTCTGTTAAACGAAATTTGGCCCAACATATTTAGGTATGGATTTCTTTGGAAAGTTAATTCCAGTTAGAATGGATCAAGATATTTAAATCTGGATCCTCCCTCCCCTCTACCTACCACATTTTGGTAACGAGCCACCTCTGTTACCATAGAACAGGCTACCACACCATGCATTAATGTAGTAAATAAAGATATATCAATATCACGTAAAACCAAAAGCATGTTTCCCAGTCAGAGTAGCTACGGACAAAAGGAATTTCACATTTACGTAATGCGCAAATGTGCCTCTTGTGCATGATATTGATGCACAATCGAATGAACATCGGCACCTAGTAGGTATCTATTTAGCCTACGTTTTGTCGTATGCTTAGCACCGTAATCTTCTGGCACAAGCAATTGTAGCAGATACTCACTGTTCTCGCAGCAAAGTGAACTGGCTCTCGAGGTCAACCAAGTTTTCCATACACTCATTGCGACGCCGCTCGCACTCTTCTTCGTCCATCTCGGAACTGTCATCGGAATCAGAAGCAGCATCACTGCTCTCGCACGTCGAGCTCGACTTATCAGTCTCACCAGACTCATGCTCCATTTCCTCGCCGTCAGATTCATCGCGTTCCTCCTTCGCCACTGGCATCGTCATTTCTCAGAGAGCTCTTTGTCAAACTCCAATATCACCTTCCCTCCTACCGCGTTGAGGTTAGGATCGTTCACTATCAAATGTATAGAGATGGCAGATTAGCAGAAACCCAAACAGCGAATGTACCATTACCAAACCCCAGTTGTAAGGCAACGGGCTCTTTTTTGAGGTGCAAATGATTGGCATTCAAGGCAAAGCACACTAAATGCAGTCGCTGACCAACGACAAAACAGCAAGACGACCAGCAGCAGCTGTTTTACGGCATCCAAAATGGCGTGGGCCCGCCTACGGTGATGGCGGATATTTTTAAAAATGTTGTGCAGGCCCAAACTGATCACCAATTTCAGCCTTTGACCAACTCTACGAACGATTTTCCAGCGTACTATCAAATCCCAAACATAATAAATGTAACTCGTAAAAAAAAAAAAGTAAATTCTTTCAATCATGGTCTCTATATTTTTCTAAAGGGTCTATGGCACTGTTAAACCATTACAAAACCAAGAACTTTTCACATACTTTGAGAGAATTTACCACTAGCTTTTATACTGGCATAGACACCTCTTGCTTTTATGGCAAAAAAATAGCCGACTAAATTCGAGTGCGCTAGCACAGCACAGTTAGAATTAGGGTTGCCATAATAAAAATGTTGGAAGGCGGGACAAATTTTAACAAGCGAAAAGTAGTTAGGCCGGAGGCTCGGGACAGAGCTCCCCAAAAAATAAGAGTATGGATGTGGGAACAGGATTGAGGGCCATTTTCAGCAAATTTACGCGTTTTAGATATATTAAGGTTTTTCTTGGCACTTGAAATCCTGAGTCATATTTATGCATCAACTTTCAATTTATCAGCAGGCAATTTAGGTATAATTCGTATAACTATTTAAAAAAATATCTAAAAAAAAATTATGGGCGACAGTTCACGTACAATCATAATGTCATTGGTACAATAAGAGGAAAAATTAGCTATTTATAAGGAGCAATGCAAATGCAATGTTCGATTTTGCGATTTAAAAAAAAAAATTACGATCGAGCGGGACATTTGTCCCGCTCTGCGGGACGCGGGTCAGTCCCGCCGTAAGCGGGATGTATGGCAACCCTAGTTAGAATCCAGTCAGTGGGTTGGCTTAAATGTACACTACCAGTAACCCACTACAATAGATCTTAAAAAGTAGGTGTTTTCATTGGAAGTGTTCCAAAAGTGGAATGGGATTCTGAAACTTAGGCTTTCCCTTCTCACTTGAAACCTCAAAGTAAATATAGCAAGACCAGAATTCTGCCCACACATGATACATCATGGGAGCAGGGTGTTTTGCCACAGAATATGATACTTTAGTCAACACGGTGATACCTTAGAGTGATACCACAAAGTATGACCAATATTCCTAATTCTGTGGAACAAAAATGTTAGCAGCTGGAAGTGAAGTCAAGATGGAGACATTGGAGAAATCTGGTCTGTCTCGACTCTCGAGGAACATATTTAAACCATGGGAAAAGACCTCGGCAAGGAGAAGAGGTAAAAGTCAATAGAAAACAAGTAATTTTAAAATATTAATGTTTAATAATTAAAAAAAACTCTATTGTGTCACTAGAATGCTTGCCTACAATTTTTCAATTCAGGCACAGGTACATATCAAAAAATATACATATTTATGCTTTTGAGTCAATAAGATATTAAAGATTACAAAAAAAAAAAAAATCTGTCAAAGCAATGGCCAGGCCAACATAAAATGTAGAAAAAGTATAATTTATCACATCATTAATTAGTTAACAATGGCACTAATGATGACAATACTGTGTCAATACAATAAAGTACGCGGTTACTTTAAAAGACAGGAGCAACAGGCTTGCGTTACCTCTTGGTGGCACTCCAACCAAATCTTTACAAGGATGTTGACAAGTTTCTAATCATGTAGACTTTTGTACGGCCGATTTGCGCAATGACCCATCGTCAGGCAGGCTTATGTTTGGATAAACGGAATGCTTATCAACAATCTCTCCCCTGACAAACGAGGCATCGAATGTAGCTCCAGTATCCTCTCCCTGAATCAGAAAAGAGCCAAAAAATGTCAGTGCACCTAATAAGAGTGCTAAAGAAATCACACAATCATTCATTTATTATATCTTATAGCTTCGAATCGTATTTTTTAACGATTGCAATTCACTGATCCAAGGCCCTTTCACTGATAATTTTCATCACGACGTAGTAGAATACAAGTATTCAGAGAGACTGTTTTAGATTGGCTAATTGGATCAATGTAGGAATGCATTCATAATTGAAGCAGCAGGAGGAACTTAGCATTAGCATCTCCAGCTATTTTATCTTTTATCTATGGTACAATAATAACTGTGATCACAACAAAAGCCTACCTACTTTGAGGGCACGGGAAAATGAAACCTCAGCAGCCCACAACAATTAATAGTGCCCAATTAATTTAAATTACGTAAAGAAGCTTTCTGTGGAACAAAAGCATCTCACTGCTCCATCGAGGCATTAGGCACGCTTCGATGTAGAGCCGGAAGAAGGTGGACCGTGGCAAGTTGACATGCAAAACTTTTAGAGAACTCTTTCCTTTCTAATGTCGAGTGCACTACACAGATGTAAGATATGTAAAAGAAACACAACTACTTGTTATGGCTCCACACGGAAATTTACTGAGCGATCCATTTTCAATGAAAATTAACCCTAAAATATCAGTCTCGTGGACAGGTGATAAAATTGTCACCCAAAAACTACAAAGAGTCAAAGTATTCAGGAGAAAACACGATAAAAAGGGGAAGTAATTTTGCCAAGAGACTGCACGCGAATCCCTCAACTTTACGCAGAAAAATGCCGGTGATGCCAGTTAGTGTCCGACAGCGGTTGACTGACAGCTAATTACGCCATTTTCGTTGAGCAAAACATGGCCCACTGCTTTAAACCAATCTGAAGCGAGGTACCAAAACGGCGGGCTTCAAACTGGAAAGCTCAGATCAACGCTCAGATCACTAGATATGGCAATAAAATGTCAGTACATCTTCATTATTTGTAAGAAATTTATTTGTAAAAAGAATTCAAAATATCAATAAAAAAAAAACGCTAAATAAAATTTATACCGGTTAAAAATAGGATACTGGGATGAGGGCGAGCTTCAATCAAACATACATTAACAGACCGACTGACGATTGAGCAATGGCAATGCCGTTTTCCCTGGATAAATACTGACACTTGGGCGACACCACCGCACCACACTCTGTCCTATACCTTGACATCTTCCTCTTTGCCTTTGTCATCCTTTTCTGTCTTGGGCTGATAACTGTACATGAAGATTGAAGTGATGACGAGGGAGCCACCCAACACAAACTGCCACGACACTTGGAAGTTGAACAAGTAGATAGAGGCGACACACGAGATGATGATGGCTAGGGATGTTGCAAACCCTTTGAGAATGTTGTCCGCATACTTGACAACCATGGCAACGATTAGACCTCCGCCTGCTTGAAGAACCACGAGATACCAAACGAACCAGTCGTAGCTGAGGGATGCAAACAAAAACACAACCGTGACGTTAGGAGCTGTTTCTTTTGTCCAAGTAGGATGTAAGTAAGCTTTTTGTGCCCAATCGAGTTTAACTATTAGTGTCAATTTCTATTTATGACAGAGATGGAAATCTTATCATGAAACTTGTACTTACTCTCAGCCAAAACCAATAAGAAAATAGGCAAACATCACTAAAGTTAATAATAGTAATAATAATAATAATAACCTATAGTTCATAATAAGAGTATTAGAAATTTACATTGTATTTTGTACACGGTCTGTCTAACTGAACTAATAGCTTGATAGCTAGAGAAATAAAGAAACTTCAAAGATTCTAAGACATGGGAAACGTTGACACCCTACTACAATAAATTGAAATTAAGAACAAAATACATAAGGAGTTGCACATTGTTTCTAGTTCAAATCAAAATCATTGATCTCCAATTCAAAGAATTAATGGTCCATGACGAACAGTCATGGATGTAACTACTTTCAGTGTTTTGGCACGACCGACCCTGATAGATATTCATAGATTTTCATTCCAGGCTGTCTCATTAGAGTTCCCTTTTATTGTGCATGAGGAAGTGTGCTGCTTGTCAAGGATCAAATCTGGCAGGGCAAAGTTTAAACTGTTCAGGAAAGTGAACTGCCAAATTGCAGCTTGGCTCTTTAGTGCAAGTATACTTAAAATAACTTCTGCAAATGTGGATAACTTCATTTGACACCTATGTCATGTGTGTAACACCTTTCATGATAAATAAAATAAATTTCCAGGCCCAGAAACCAAGCCCAGGCTGTAAAATTTAAAATTGAACCAAGATACGAACCCCTAGTAAAACAACCTAAAAACCTTAAACCCTAGAAAACACCTTCCGATTACCAGCAAACGAAAGTCTGGATATTCCTGGGTTCGTATCCCAGTTCTTTCACACAATTTTCTAGACTCAACTCCCTTTAATCGATCGCTTGCTGGTTTGCGCTCCTATGAAGAAAACACCAGAGAAACCAAAAAAACCGGGTGTAGCTGTATCTTATTGATACGGCCGATATTTAAGCGTGACTACGTTCAACTACCGCATAGGCACGTAGGTCAACTACAGTACTGACCGCACTTCACATGCAAGTTTTACATCTCTCTTTATTTGGGTAGTGTTTTCATATCTAATTTACATGCTGAAGGACTTTACAGATTGGGATGAAAGTGTCATCTTGCGATATATATATTATTTTTTTCCATTAGTCTACTGACGAGTGCCAAAAACGCTGCCTCCTCTCACGCCTCCAATATTTATTTTATCGAAAATAAAAAAAAAGTACTTTTAGAGAATTGTCTAAACTATTAAACGATAATAAGTCGCATTCTGTCCTTTGTTTCCTGTAGGCTGTAGGGGTTGTTACACATTTGCCATTTTGCGTAATTTAACATTGGTCTTATGGAGAGCATTAAAAACGCCAACCCCTCTAACGCCTCCAATATTTATTTTATCGAAAATAAAAAAAAAGTACTTTTAGAGAATTGTCTGAACTATTAAATGATAATAAGTCGCATTCTGTCCTTTGTTTCCTGTAGGCTGTAGGGGTTGTTACACATTTGCCATTTTGCGTAATTTAACATTGGTCTTATAGAGAGCATTAAAAACGCCAACCCCTCTAGCGCGTCCAATATTTATTTTATCGAAAATAAAAAAAAAGTACTTTTAGATAATTGTCTGAACTATTGAATGATAATAAGTCGCATTTTTTCCTTTGTTTCCTGTAGGCTGTAGGGGTTGTTACACATTTGCCATTTTGCGTAATTTAACATTGGTCTTATGGAGAGCATTAAAAACGCCAACCCCTCTAACGCGTCCAATATTTATTTTATCGAAAATCAAAAAAAAGTACTTTTAGATAATTGTCTGAACTATTGAATGATAATAAGTCGCATTTTGTCCTTTGTTTCCTGTAGGCTGTAGGGGTTGTTACACATTTGCCATTTTGCGTAATTTAACATTGGTCTTATGGAGAGCATTAAAAACGCAAACCCCTCTAACGCCTCCAATATTTATTTTATCGAAAATAAAAAAAAAGTACTTTTAGAGAATTGTCTGAACTATTGAATGATAATAAGTCGCAATCTGTCCTTTGTTTCCTGTAGGCTGTAGGGGTTGTTACACATTTGCCATTTTGCGTAATTTAACATTGGTCTTATGGAGAGCATTAAAAACTTTAACCCCTTTAACGCCTCCAATATTTATTTTATCGAAAATAAAAAAAAAGTACTTTTAGATAATTGTCTGAACTATTGAATGATAATAAGTCGCATTTTGTCCTTTGTTTCCTGTAGGCTGTAGGGGTTGTTACACATTTGCCATTTTGCGTAATTTAACATTGGTCTTATGGAGAGCATTAAAAACGCCAACCCCTCTAACGCCTCCAATATTTATTTTATCGAAAATAAAAAAAAAGTACTTTTAGAGAATTGTCTGAAATATTGAATGATAATAAGTCGCAATCTGTCCTTTGTTTCCTGTAGGCTGTAGGGGTTGTTACACATTTGCCATTTTGCGTAATTTAACATTGGTCTTATGGAGAGCATTAAAAACGCCAACCCCTCTAACACCTCCAATATTTATTTTATCGAAAATAAAAAAAAAGTACTTTTAGAGAATTGTCTAAACTATTAAACGATAATAAGTCGCATTCTGTCCTTTGTTTTCTGTAGGCTGTAGGGGTTGTTACACATTTGCCATTTTGCGTAATTTAACATTGGTCTTATGGAGAGCATTAAAAACGCCAACCCCTCTAACGCCTCCAATATTTATTTTATCGAAAATAAAAAAAAAGTACTTTTAGATAATTGTCTGAACTATTGAATGATAATAAGTCGCACTCTGTACTTAGCTTCCTGTAGGCTGTAGAGCTTGTTACAAATTGGCTATTTTGGAGAGCAAATCCGTACATGCCTCCCTATATAATGCGCTTTAAGACGTAGTCACGTCAAAATCTGGCACACAAGCTTTTATTTGTGCATAGTTACCAAGTTTAACGTTCTGTAATGTTGATGTAACTCTTTTCAAATTATTTGATTGAGCATTGGATTCAGATTTCTTATCTATTCTATTCATAGTTGCTTGTTGGATGATCCAAAATTTAAAATTAAAGTGAAATCGAGGGGGTGTCACAAATGCAATATGACATCCTGACTGTGGCAAATAGAGCGTAATGAACAAGATTCAATTCAAACCAGGGTTTTGTATTAAAAACTATCTAAGCATATATCCTATCAATAATATTATCCTGGTTTTAGGCTCATACAACTATTATATAATTTTCAGTAGCCAAAAAAACAAATAAACTTACCTGATGGCAAATTAGGGCATGCAGGCAAACACTGTAATGCCATTTTCAAATGTTAACTTTTGGTGTAGCGACACACAACTTTAAGTTCTAAATCCAACTAATCATTCTACGGCCGTGGTTACATCGGTTTTTGTCGGTTACATCCTATATATCACCAGGCATGTAGCTAGCAACATCGAGCAAAGTCATTGAGCATTGACATCGAGCAATGCCAAATGCAAATACTGATGGTAATACCAATGCAAATAAAAATCAAATGCAAATTCAAATGCAATGTCTAAAGCAAGGCTAAAACTTTTTGTGTTCGGAAGATAAAATTCATAATAAGAACCATCAGTTTAAATGACCAACCACAAGTACCCTTGTTGCATCAACCAAAAAGAGCAATAACAAGCACACCATTTTCACAACAGAAATAGTATAAGTTGCTTGGATTTATTTATACTGGATGTAGCAAGGTAGCTTGGAGCGCACCTATCGATCTAGGTTCCTTTTACGCAATATTTGAGTTGCTTAGGTTGCTGGATAAGAATGGAAGGGAACCAAAAGAATGGTAAATTATTTAGGGAAAACAAATGTCTGAATGTCACTAGGCAAAAAGACTGGATATGCAGTAGGGGGAGAGGAAAGTGAAGCGAGGCAATGGTGGTAATCTGCGATAGTTTTTACGTTTTGTCAATGTTTTGGCTATTGCCTTTGTCATTTGTAAAAAGACTCATAAAATGAAAACTCAACTTACTAGAGTAGAAATAGCCAATTGCAACAGATGAAGAGACATCACAGCGTGTCGGCTGGTCGCAATCAGCTATTTCTATCTCGGTAAGTAGCATTTCCTTCGATCCTATTTTCTGATTCAATTCGGAAGGCATGTAAATGCTAGCGAGGTTTACGTACCCAAAGTAGTATCCGTTCTGCATGAGCAATGTCCAGTCCGAGCCGAGGCAAGTGGCCAGACCGAACGGCAGCGACAGCAGACTCAATTGCACGTTGCGCATCCACACGGATATGTCGGAGCCTTTGAGGATCTTCTCGAAGTAGATGCCCGCAAAACCAGACAGGAAGCAAGCTCCCAACGCCGCTGAGAAGCCTACCAATCGGTTCTGCTCGAGGCCTGATACGGGCGGCTCCGTCGAGTCCACCAGTTGCACGAGAACAACGCCCGTAATTAGCACCACCTGTCAGGTAAAGTGGGGTTAGCGATTGGGCAAAGGGCCTGTGATAGTGTAGAGAAAAAAACCTGGAGAAAAAGTTTGATTTTTTTGTGTTTGTTTGCACTCTGCTAATAAAAATGCATGGATTTTCTCATTTTTTCACAGAAGTTTTCAGACCTTTGCACTAAGTCTGCCATCTATAATTCATTTTCGAAAGAAGTATCAATGCGTATTCAAGCTTGTTTTCCATTTTTTTCCCCCAAGGCTATTTTTTTAAGAGTGGAGCTTGAGCATGAAAGTAGACAGATGAGCCAATCTATGTAGTTTTTGTAAGGACCTTAGAAATATTTCATGCTAGTTTATGTAAAACTGACAGTAACTAATTTCTGTAAGATTTTTTCAATACATCCTTCCTTAGCATAATTACATAAACACACACTTGCATTCATATGTAAATAGGTAGTCCTTTTTAGGGTCAAAAGAAATTCCTATCAGACTGTTCAATGCACCAGCGTCAAACCAACGCTAGGCAAACACAATTTAAGTTGAGTTTTAAAAGTGCGTATTTTCTAAGTACTGTCCTTAATTTCTTAATTTTTCTTTTGAGAGGAGTACTCCACATGCTCCTTTTTGGTATTTTTGGTTCACTAATAACAAATGCCAAGGAAAAATTTTCTGCAAATTGCAACCTAACCATGTGACTGGATTTTTTATGAAAAAAAACATGGTTTCTCCAAAAAACAGCGGCCCAAGTTTAGGGATTTTGAAGGTGTCCTGCAAATTTCATCCAAATCGGTCTTGCAGTTCGGCAGGTAGAGAGCAAACAAGTACACATAGAAAATGCTTAGTTCATCCAACAATATATGTATCGGGTTAATTGGCTGATTTCAACAGGGCTGTTTAAATTATCGCAACAACGCACCTAAAATTGCATTCTTGATTGTGCAGTTAAATATATCATTGTTTTAATTAATGCTCTGGCTAAAATAAAAATAAAATCACACGATCACTTAAATGACGAGTTTTTTAAGTGCTGTTATTTAATTGGCTCAGTATTAAAAAGTCAATTAAGACGTTCGAGACGTTAGTATTTGTTTTCATTTTTTATGACCGTAGCAAACAATTAAAAAATGGGTTGTTACTAGGGCGAGCATAGCAACCTAAATCGTCAATTTCACTTACCCAAAAAAAATCACTTGTACATTTTTCTAAATATTTTTTGTGTGTTTGTTTGCACTCTAGAGGCCAAATACCTGCTCTAATTTGAACCGAATTTGCAGAGCAAATCTTTATGTCCAGAAAAATCGGTAAAATAGTTTTGTAACTGTTCGAAATTTACAAAAATTGTCAGAACTCCAAAAACTTTATAAAATTGAGACACATTGTTCGATTGAATTTTGCAGATAAAGTTTCCATGGAAACATTTTTACAGTACGAATTTGAACAAAAATTCAATGAACAGAAAACATCGAAAGAAGAATGCGGGGTACCCATTTTTAAGAAAAAAAATAAAGGAATAATGGACAATAGAAAATCTACAACGCGACTCAAAGTGAATTTGCAAAGCCCTAGTAATAGTACTAGGCTCACAGACTATTATGACTAAGGGCAGGCAGGGCTCACAAACAGGCAAAAGTTACAATTAGGAAAAGTTGAAAGGGCAAAAATGGAAAGTTTGATTTTAAATGAGAGTAAAGTTACATAGTCTTTTTATAGCTTTTCTAAAATTGGTGACAATAATAAGTGAAAAAAACCAACACAATATCCAATAATTGTGGCCCTAAGCTGCCTCCAATAAATAGGATTAGAAGGCACTTGCATCATTCAAAAACAATTACACCAGAGAAAACTTTAGTAAAACGTAGTATCTAATTAAAGTAATATATATATTTTAACTTCTATCTTTTGAAATAATTACACACTGCATGGATAGAGAATTAATCAATGCCTTGATAGTAGCGTCAACAATAGTAGGTACTAACAACAGTCCTAGTAGACATTTTTATCTTGAGAAATACTTCAAGCTGGCAAGAACACTAGGTTGTAGCTAGTACCTAACTGTATAACCATTGCTGACGGTGCTTACTAATAACAAGCGCACACCTAGGCAAACAACATGCCAGTAGATGTGTAATACAGTTACTTAATGTCAACAAGATCATACGGAAAAAATTTGTTTTTTCTGATTAGACTGGTTTGAAGGTACACATTGTTTGTAAACAATGCAAAGTGCAGCACCTAAGTCCTGTTTATTGGATGGTCTCTAATGCTTCACCTACGCTCTACGCTGAGTAAACAAAAAATATGTCCAGCAACTAGGGTGACAATTGCTTTCAGTTGTCAAATGAGATGTCATTAGATATCAAGGCCAATTGACATTCAATAAGTGCAAAAGTAAAATAAAGAAAACTATTAATTCAAAAATAATCACAGGCCTGCCTCAGAATGAAGACTTACCAGAGCCAGCCACTGCGTTACTAGAAGCCGTTTCCTCAGCAACACCACGGCAAACAAAGCCGTCGTCAGGATCTTCAGCTGGTACGTGACTTGGTATGTGGCCGCGTCAAGATGTGACGCCGACAGGTAAAGCAAATTATTTTGAAAGATGTAGAGCAGCGACGGCAGACACACTTTGAGCGTGTCGATAGGTTGTTTAATGACCGTTCTGTGTAACGCATGCAGGGTATTGCGCAGATTGCCTTCTTCCTGGTAGACCAGTCCGAGACTGATGAAGAGCTTCACGAGTTCCGACATGACAACGGCAGTAGACGACAGAAACATGTCGCCAGGCCGAGTTCTTGCATACCTCATGCTCAAGCCGAGGACTGCATTCTGAACTGTCAGCGTCACAAGGCTGACATATTTCAGCGACGACGGTGGTGGCTTGGTTTTAGACCCCATAGCGTCGCACATCTAGGGATTGACGTTTTGATGAGGAGCTTGCAGGGTCGGCGTCGGGCTGGTACTGAAGGTGATAGCAAGTGGACAAGCACACCGGTTGTCCGTGTCACGTCAGCAAATAGACGCTTGTCGCGTCTGCGATCTGTGCGGTTGTTCCGTGACAGGCACGCACCACATGACACGCCTAGATATTGCGAACGAAGCGAGATTTGTGAGTAGCAGTTTCACGAATGTTTACGCTAAACCGCGCTAAACCCCGACAGAGTTTTGACACTCCAACGTCAGCCACGTTTCGTAGCGATCAGCTGAACCCTATATGCTGCTGCCTGCTATATGCCATCTTTGAGCCGAACGCTCTGACGTCATGTGACCTTCCACGGTTCAACACCAAGTTCGAAACGCCGAATTTGCTTTCCTGAAATTCCAGACAATTAGCCTTTTACTTTTTCCTGTGTAAGCGAGAATTAATCGACCCTGCGTGAGACAGTGAAAGAGAAGTAAAAAAGCGAGTGAGTGGGGGTTTTATGTTAGTAATTGACGAATATTTTTATTCGAAAAGGTCTGGTGTTATTGTGATAAAAAGAGAATTACAAATGTTCCAAACTAGGGCTTCGCGTTGTAACATGAGCGTAGCGTAGCGATATTGTTGTAGGATGTTAAAACGATAAAATACTTTTGGCGCTACAACTCCGAAAATTTGATACAATAAGTTAACATTTTCATACATGTTGAATAGTTGCAAAACTATTCTCCCAATTTTTCTGAAAAATGCAGGGGATCTAAGCACAGATCTAAGTTGTGAACACAAGAGTATATTCTGCAAATTTTTTAGAAATCGGAGCAGGGGTTTGGCCTCCAGAGCGCCAACAAAAATGAAAAAAGAAAACACACACACACAAACACAGACACAGGTGGAAATTTTCTGGGGTAATTGGAATTGCAGATTTTTCTCTGCCCGTTTTGCTCGCTGCGCTCATCAATAAAGGTGTTGAAATCGTTCAAACAGTCAAGTTTGAGGATAAATCAGAGGTAGACAGTCAATCTAAAGAAGCCCTTGTGATGTGTATAGTAATTTTAATAAATTACATTTACAGCAATATGCGAGGAGGACAAAGAAATATGGGATCGTAGACTCTGGGTACAGAAGAGGTCTATGAAAATGAGGAATTGACACGACACGCCAACGAACAGCAGTCTAGCGTATTCTGAAGATTATTTTCAAAGAGAACTGACGTACATTACTTCAGTACTAACTTTAATCCCCTTTCTAATCGGCACTTTTATTTTATTCCTAGTGATTCTAATTTTAGTCTCTTTTTTCTTGACATCCAGCTCTATAAACTGTGAAGGTCTATCTATCATAAACATTTCACTGTACCAAGAAGAATCCACTGCCTTGCTTAGTAAGCTGCAGAGAATTAGATGCACAATGCCGAGAGGACGATGATCGAGGCAGCAAAGAGGAAACAAAACAAGGGTAAAGATTATTACTAAGTACCTTATCACTGAGTTGAGCAAAAAAGTGACTGCTCCTTGGGAATCAGCAAGTACTTGTTAGTAATGCATGATGGGAGACTTGACACAGCATATCCTAGGCTGTGACGGTCTAGGCAGTAGCGTATTACAACAGGCGTTCAGACTTTAAAGTGCTTGTGGCCACCTCAGCGACACTTCAATGAATTGGTATAATGCCTGATACTTCAGGGGTTGGGATTATTTAGTCTCTCAATATAGGAAGAGTTTTGTCAGAACTGACCACCATTTGGAGCATTGGGTTCAAGCTACTGAGCGCACTCAAAAAAAGGGTGAGAATACACAAGGTTATCTTGACTATAAGGTTTTGATGTGGCAAGAAATAAGATTATACTTTGCCAAGGTAAAAAAACTTGTAGTGGCTGGATTTTCATCGCATAATTTGGCTCACCACCTGATGGTATGCACCCATACTGAAATCAATGAGTTAAAAAGAGTAACGAAGGGGAATTTCTGCATGGGAATAGACTCAAATAGACCTGAGTAAGAACCTACTTCTTAACGCCTTAATGAACAAATGAAATTTGTGGGACCAATTCCACCGTGCAAGCAGGAACGGAGTTGTGCGACCCCTTGCAGCTGCAAGATGAAGCTCGTACGCAAGTGGAAAAAGAGCAGCGGAAAATAAGCGAACTTTGATCATAAAAAGATAGCGGCTTGGCCAAGTTATCTTCATGCAGTGAAGACCGTTGCAACCTATATTACATGCATATGCACATTATATGCAACCTACAGTTTGCATATGCAAACTGGGCAGCCCACAGAGACGGAACCTGAATACAGAGGATCATCAGTTGTTTAAAAAATACTACCAGCTGACACTTACCAAGTATGTCAATTAGCTAATTGTCTTATACCTGTATTCATCGAATTAACTTGTTGAAACTGCTATGAAAAACTCATTCTGTGACCCGGATACTATCAATGCAAAGGAGAAATAATGGTTCAAGGTGATAAATATTTGCATACATTTTATTTTAATATTGCTTTGTAATGGTCCTGCAAACTTAGCTTCAGCTGCCATTTGCAATCAGCATTTTGAAATGAGGCCATAGTATTTGTATAAAGATATTAATTATAAATTAATCAACGACAGCTAAATTATTTCTGCTAATTGCTAGTAAGTGTAGATGCAACAAAATATTTCTTCGTTTGTTGCCAATCCAGGCAAGAAGTGCTTGGCAAATAAATTGCAAAACAAATATAATTGGCCTGATCTTGCGGAAATTTTGTCCGTTGGGCCGGTTGTCCATCAAGGGCTTCATTGTCTAGTTTCTGGTAAAAAAGAAATCTAATGAAATAGATTGATGATCACCGCAGAAAATAATAAAAAAACACAAGCACTCAGCACACAATTCTTTCCATGCATGGTGGTCAAATACACAAATTGTTTATTTTGCCAAAGTCTTGTCACCGACAACAAATCAGGTTCTGGATTTATCAGACAACCTAAACTTGTTGCCAACGGTACCAAGACAGCCAGAAAGGTGTGTGCGTAGAAATCTGCTTTGGTAACTTACGTTCCACCAAATTGTCGACAGCTCACACAGCTGCCAACAGAAAAGTGATAACAACATTGGTTTGTTTTATTTCAATGCTTGTGACATCCTCACAATATTCTGATACAGTTGAGAAAATCTCAATATACTGTAACACATTACAGATCTTGGCTATAGAGAGCACCAATTAATTCACCATCATTTTATCAGACTGGCACATTTCTACAACAACTGTGCCGTAGTTCTTAAGATTAAGTGAGCCTTTGATGCAATAACTGCAATAAGATCCGCAAAGGACGGATATTCAATGTTTAAACTATGAATGCCAATTTAGTGAAGGAATCCTGTTTCTTTACAAAAATATAATTTCATCTGGGCTGCAATTCCATCTGGGCTGTAATCTTATGGGTGATTGGTTCAATAGATGGGCCTGTAGAATTTGGCAGATCTATTCTAAAGAATTCTAGCAGACTGATTACAACAAAAAAGGAACATAGACTTTAGATTAAAATGAAATATCAACTTTTGACAATAGATCTGTTAACCAGCTCTGCACAAACCAACTCTGTTCAGATGCCATTGGTTGCTTTGCGACTTTTAGCACAAATTAACCAATGAAAATCAAACAAGAGATTCAACTTAAGTTTGTTAAGGGCAGGCAAACAGACCCAAAACTACCAACAAAACAAAAGCGGCAGCTCTCGGCTCATTTCATGCAGGGGAAGGACGAATTCAACTGGTTACAACAAAGAACACCAAGCACACTCCTAGAGAGAGAGCATAGACGTTTTACCAATCGGCAAACATTGTCCGTCTCCTTCTCGGAGTGCGCTCGACGCATACCAAAAGAATTCGCCGGTCGACGGCATTCCCCGAAACGGCCTCGCGGTGCCATATCGAAGAGCGTCGCTCATCCCTTCTTGAACTTGAGCACTGCGATGCTGACGCTCATGAACACGGCTATCCAGAGCAGCGTCGCAATGAACCCAGTGTAGACGGCCGGGTTGCCGAGGCCCCAGCCTCGAGCCAGGATAACGCGCATGGACTCGGTGCTCTTGGTCAGCGGGAGCAGGAAGCTGATGATACGCACAGTATAGTGCATGCCTTCCACCGGCCAGATGATGCCGCAAAGCATCACAATCGGCAGGAAGCTGCCCATCGCCAGGTAAGTTGCAGTGCGGTCCGTGTCACAGATACTCGAGACGACGAAGCCTGCGAACGGAAGGCACGGTGGTTGTTGTAATTTAGAAAAGATTAGCAAAGAGTTGTCATGGCCAAAGCCCGATTAATTTTAACGACAGTGATGGCAATGGGTAGAAAAACAGTGTCCAGAAAAACTTGATTGGTTGGATCAAATACTGTATATCAATCCAGTTGATTTAAGTCTCTAAGGGAAAATAGCCAAGATGCTAATATGCTGCTAAATAAAACAATCAACAATCAATGAGTCAAATATTTTCTTTCTAGTTGCTTTTTGTCTACATTTTTATATGCAATCGTATTAATTTTTGTATTGTTACTTTTCACATCTATTACTGAATTCTATATACATACCTGTTCATACAAATGCCATGTACTTGGCAGCAGCACAAATAAAAAAATATACATACAAAAACTATTAGTAACCGTACTATTCTTAAAATATAGCTTTGACTTTGCAGAACTACTTAGGGATGGCTGTCTATAGTTGGCTGGGCTGGATCAGCATGGGGAGCAAAGTAGACTAGAAGCTTAAAGCCAAAGAGAGTCAGGAAGAACCACAGTAATTCTTGAAGAGCCAAAGGGAGGCAGCCAATGGGAGACAAGAAGACCCAAGGTAATCATGCCAAAATAGACCTAAAAGAGCCAAAGGCAGCCACGGTAAAATTCGTACCAAACGACATCCCGCAGAGGCCGGTGAGCACAGTAAGCCCAACGACAGCAGCCATGGGACCGTGACAGGTGATGCCATAGACTCCAAAGCTGAAGATTATCACCTGCAACCAGAAACGAACATGGCAAAACTCCTCGTAATCACAGCCATATCACACTCGCCAACCTGTAGGTCTTTGAGGTCGTGAAGTCTCGTTGGGAAATTTTTATTAAACATATATTTACATCAGCATATTTCTATTAGACATTCTAGCGTAGGTTTTAGGACTGCTCACGAATTAATTGCATTAACGTGTAGGCAAAAGTAATTTTTCACTATGATATTAAAATGTTAGTAAAGATAACTTATTCCTGAACAGGAAATTTTTCATTGTTGTGCAAAACTGAAACAAGATCGTTATCACTGAAAATCTCAAGTGTTATCTCCATCAAACCCCTTTTAAATCTGATCTAATGATGTCAAAAAGAAGTGATAATACCAGTATTAACCTTACATCCTCACTGCTCTGGTTACAAATTGGAAAGATAACGTACATCAGAATGACACGTTTGACATAGAAAATAAGACCCAAAAGAGGTCAGGAAGAAGCCAGACATACTCTGGAAAAACACGTGAAAGCAAGGGCGGTGATGGGCTACGTACCATAGTGGTTTGGCCGCACATGACCAGGAACTGTGTGACAACGTGGGACGATAGCATCTCAGGCCCTGTTACCCCAGAGACCAGCATCCGCTCCAGCATTCCCTCGTTGCGTTCAATCAGCATCGCACCCGATGTCAGTGCCACAGACAGGAAGAAGATAATGCTGGTGGGAGACAAAACAGTTTATTAAGCCCCGCTTTCAACAAACGCGTTTTGCTGCAGAAGGGCAACATATTTTTACATGGATTTTTTAACCCTTTCAGAGATGTATTGTTTTCAGCCAACCCAGTCACTGTGCTGTTCAAAATCAACCGTCCGCATAAATTAAAATTTCACCACGTCTCTAAAATTTCCATCTTGTAACAAAAACTAAAATGTTGAGGTTATTCAGTACAAAACGTTTTTCTGACCAGGTATTAAAAAAAAAACCCACTGCGTTGGGAAAAGCATGCACTTTTTAATATTTCTATCACAATTTATCCGTCAGCATATAGTGACAGAGTGTGATTTCATTTACGGATCTAGACAATTTTATTTTTTTACTAATGTGGACAAATATCTATCTTCTTCAGTGCAACAAACTTTACCCCTTCCGGCTTCTGTTCCCTAATGACACAGTCACGTGTTTTGCTGACATGACTTACGTGAGAATGACTCCCGGTGCGGCAAAGTCAGTGAAGTTCGGTATCCGTGGTCCATAGATCGGATCATTGAACTGAAACAATGAAAACACCAGATAAGTGGAATATTCAAACATTTCTTTCAGTCTTTTTACTACAAATTAAAGTCTTGTATATAGCATTGATACACTTTTCTCTGGCATGAAACAAAGATATACCAAATTTAAAGCATCTACAACTGCAGAAATTAAGCAAGTAACTTCTGTTCAAACAGCATTCATTCGGTTCATTTGAAATTGCAAGGTGAAAGCAAACTAAGACTCCCCGACTCGAATTTTCGGGTATCACTTTCGTTCATTGCTTACAAGCATGCTGAGAATCATATCTAAAACAAAACAAAACAAAACTCTGCATCCATTCCAGTGAGACCAAAACAGGACCACTGACATGCGATCTAGAGCCAAGCTCTAGACAGTCACTTACCAAGATGGGGCTACTGGCAAGCTTGGCGCTGTAGTTGCACGAGACGAGCATGTCGGTGGCAAACTCCTGGAACGACTCGATCAGGGCGCGGCTGAGCATCAGCCCGATATGTTGGTCTATAGACAGCAAGCAAATAGCTGTGTGAATTATGCGTTCTTTCCCCTCATGTTGTACATTGTTGTTATGATTGTTATCAATTATTGTTATGACTTTCCTAAAATTACATATCTGTAATCAATTGTGGAATAAAAAATAATAAATAAAAAATAAATAAATAAATAAAAATTGATAAGTGGTGTTTTGTACTAAAATGTATCCATATGGTTATTTTTTCTTTTGGCAAATGCAGGGTATTCCATACAGTCTTTAATAAATATACAGATATGATATCTGTATTTGATGTAGTTGCTTTGGTGGGAATAATAAGGTGGTGTGTGTGTTATTATAAGAATTTAGGTATAGGAACAAGAATGAAAGAGGGAGGGCTAAACTTAGAAGAAATTATAGTTGGAAATTATAGTTGGCCTTACATGGTACGCTGGACTCTTAACTTTATCATTATCGAGAGAGTACTGACTCAAGAATTCAGAAAATCTTCTAGCGTGAAGAAGGGATATCAGATAAGCGCTAAAAGTATTTTGGTTTATATATTCAATTTTGTAATAGGTCATTTGAGATGGTAAAAAAATGCTACTTCCAAATACTACAATTGTTAAAATACTGCATCCAATTGGCCCAGTGATTATAACAAATTAACAAACAGTAGGTAAAATGCTGCAAACTGCAGAAGCTGGTGTGAGACCATGGCATACTCACTGGACATGTCTAGGGAGACGTGCAGGTTACTCTGTTCTACAATGTCGTCATTGGCGTCGCGGCCCTTCTCTATGCGCATCAGCAACGAAGACGAGTAGTTGGACTCAAAATGTAGAGCGCCCCAAGCCTTACCTCGCCGGACCGCAGTCTCCGCAGAAAGCCGGTCGGGGAACGGTTCCTGTAATTTCATTAGTCTTAAAAGGTATTCATAGGTAACTTTGAAGACATTCAATGTAGGCATAAGCTGTTACAAGTAAGGCATACACATACATTGGATTGATTATGTCAAGATAGAAAGTAATCACAAATTTAAGAGTCTGCAGTTAATCCAAGATTCTGGATCAAAACCTTGAGGCAAGTGGGTAGTAGATTGGCAGAGATTTATAGCATTTCAGTACATGGTCTTTCAGAAAATATAAAAAAAATTAATGCCGTCAATGTATTTAAAAAAAAGTACATTGCACTTCTAAGCATGATAATAATGTGGAAAAGATAGCAATTTTTGCCTGGGAATAAGAAATGTGCCAATTAGACTAATTACTACTATGTTTACGGTAAAAAAAACCAGCAGTTGGCAAGACAAGGTTCAGACTTACAAGTATAACATCCTTCTTTCTGAGCCGCTCCATATAAAGACAACTAAGTCCCTCCCTCGGACATCCCGGCTCAGTAAGACAGGAGCCGTCAGCCTCCAGCTCTTGGTTGAACACTGCCAGCGTGAGGCCGACTGGGTCTTGGCCAATTGAAAGGCAGAACAGAACGATTTGCACCACTGGAAGCAGCGTTATGAAGCACATAACACTGCAAAGGAAAGGTCTAGCATTAGTCAGGTTCAAGTCGGGTTACCAGGGTGCAAGTCTCTAACCGACAGCAGATCGTAGAAAAGTTTTGAAAGCAATGATATTCGAATGACTGCAGGAACAAAAATTGGGAGCTATTTGGACTCACAGCTACAAGATAAGAAAGAAACAATATCAATTCAAATAGGGGTGAACCTTCACGTTTACCTTGGTAAAAGAAAACTACCACTGATAAAAACTACTTGAACTGGGTTTTGAATGCTAAGTGAAGAACGAATAAATTTCCCAATATTTCGTAACTTGTACCTGTTGCTTTATCAAGGGTAAAAGAAGGTAAAAGTAGTCCTGACAATTCTTCACTAACAAGAGGAACAAAAAAAAATTATAAAAATTACCTAGATCAAGCATCAACTAGTGCTAAGGTTAGTTAAAGTAGACATCAGTCTAAAAACTATCAAAACTACCACTATATATTTATCTACAAATAACTTCTCTGCAAGGGAACTGGGATTTTAGGATTTTACTAAAAATTTCTTCAGTTTCAACAAAGAAACACGTACAAGGAGATTATAGCACCCCGAGGAACAAGATGCAAACAGCCAGCAATTTTGAACTGCTGTTTATGATGCAGGAATTAAATACCATTTAAATTTTTAAAGTTCTACACATTCTGCCCCCCCCCCCCCCCCTCCCCCTAGCTCGTTGGAGGAAAATCACCATGCTACATATACTCCGTAAATAAATACTACTGCTTTCGGTAACTTCTGAAGTTACACAAGATAGCACATATCCAACTTTTTAGAAAACTCATTCAGTGGCTGTGTTTGTGATTTCGCTCCCTAGTGCTGAGGATATAATGGCATCACTCACGGTACATTCCTCCACATCCACAAAAAGTTCTTCCAGCAGAGAGCCTTGATGCGATGTGCCGAGACCACCTTGACGTAGTCCATGCACGTCCACTTTGAGTCGTCCACCGGGGGTAGGTCCATTGGCTCAGCCTCCTGGACAAGGAAGGAAATGTCACACTGGATATTCTTGGAGCCAGTAAAAAACTGCTTATGCTACAAATGAAGGGAAAGACTTTTAATTTTTCTGATGTCAAGTTATTTTCTGTGAGAGCTTGCAGCACAGGAAGCCATATACCATGCCAAATGAAGTTATATCGGATAGGAGTATGAACATCCTGGAATTTTTAATATACTTGTTGGCCACAGTTCTGGTGGCCACATGTGTTACCATCAAATCCTTCGTTAGGGCTAGTTTTTATGCTTGCAAAGTTATCAAAATTGAGTGTTTTTACATCTGAAATATAAATAACACTTTTCATATTTCAGCTGAAAAAACACTCAATGTGTGAGTAGGAATTTATAAGGTAAGACTTGTGTAAACGTAAATGACAGTGAGGAAGATGGATAAAAATGTTCTTTGTTCTGCAACTGTCTTCGTATTAGACTACAAACAAACTCTTGGTGTTGTTTATATAGTGAATCACTCCTGGATCACAGCATCCTAGCCTTCGTTTTCCCAGCGGTAGTTTGTGACAAGCCATACCTCCTCATTAATTACTGAGTTCACTCGGAACGAGCGGTTTGAGAGGCTGATGTTGTCTCCGTATTCCCCGCTGATCTCAGAGTTCATGTCGATGGCTGCCGGGTCTTCGATTGTTGGCCCCATGACCTCCTTCATGAAGCTACTGCGCCGACGCTTGCCCTGGTTTTGCTGCTTGCTTAGCTTCAGGAAGACGTCTTCAAGCGAGTCGCAGAGGTGCTCGGCCATCAGGCTGTCGGGACTTTGTTCAGCGAGGAACTTGCCGCCACGCATCAGCCCGATCTGGATATGGTCACAGAAAACGTTAACGCTTGAGCTTTAAACTCTCTATAAGTTAGTAATTAATGGCATTTAGCAGAAAATGTAGTTTAGTTTCAATGACTTTGCATTTAAGTTATTTTCTAAAATATGTTGTAGCATGGCAGTAAGCAGAGTTGGTGCATCTAAATTAACGTTCATTCTATGTAGTTTCTATTTTGGGGCAACAGGCTTGCGTAAATCGTACCATATGTGCTTGCCGGGTTTCGTCGATGTAGTGCGTAGTGATTATAACGGTCTTGTTGCCGTCCTGTGTGATCTTCACCAGGTAGTCCCAGATGCTGTTAACACAAAAACAGGTATTAAACGAGGACAATTTAAACAAGCAATGAACAGTTCTTTATTGAGTCTTTACAGGCTTACACTGCATTTGTACATTGTGGGCTGATGGCAGTGTTCCTTGTAACACCAAGCTTTCTTTTCACAAGATAAGGACTTAACTTTTCCCCAAAATTGCACAGTTGAGAACATAGAAATCAATCATACTTTGATAGAGGTGTTTCTTCACAAAGCAGTCCCATCACACTAAGCACAACGACCTGAACATGGCAGTGGGTGTTGATTGTACTCACTTCTGTCGGAGCACGGGATCTAGACCGACAGTGGGCTCGTCCAAGATCAGCAGCTCGGGGTCGTGGATCAACGCTGCCGCGAAGCTCACGCGCCGCTGCTGTCCACCACTGGAACCAATACGTTAAATGTAGTCACAGCACAGCCACGTAGCTGGATTGTCACCACAATGTAGCAACGACTTTCTTATCAATTACCAGCTCTTTTTATTCTTTTTGCATATTTTGAACTTGTGAGGATTCCACATCGAAAATTATTCATAACATAACTTTTAGCCCTGCAAAACTTTAAAACTGTGGTCCCATTTTATCCACAATTTGCCCTGTTTGGATGTTTTTGGTACAAAATCTACTCTCTAGGCACGAGACCTGGCACTTGGCTGCCACTCACCTGAGAGTCTTGACAAACTGGTGCTCATCAGGCAGTTGCAACAGCTTAACGATGAAGTCGCTCTTCTCGAGGACCTCAGCCGTGGTCTTGCCGTTGATCCAGCCAAAGTAGATCATTGTCTCCTTGATAGTAAACTCCCCGTAAAGCGCCACCTCCTGGAAAAGAAGACAGTCCAGAGTAAGTACTATGGGGAAATCGAAGGGTCAGTGAGCCAGGGGCTAAGCCAGGGGCAAGTTATATTAAGACAGTCATCTCAGAAAGTGTTCACAGAATTTCTTCAGCTTCTAATTTTATACTGACGACAATAGTCTCCAGGGTGTTTATAGTCTGGATTCCGGATTAAAGGGGAAAAGACCAGAGCCAGACATTAAAACTGTTACAGCAAAAGTAAAATATATTTAAGTAGATTTTAACATCTACTTAGTTGGAATTTTTAACAAATTAATACAAAAACTGGCAAGGTTTTGACTGTGCAACTAATTTCAAATTCTGTCCACTGGCTAAATGTCCATGGAGGTTAAGAAGTGAAATGGTTTCAAGTGCCAAAGGTGGCATGGAAAAGTGGAGTTTGTAATGGTGGAGCGATCCTTCCGAAGGGTGGGCTTTCCGAGGACTGGTCTTTCGTACCTGTGGCATGTACCCAATGCGCGGTCCAGGCACACCGCTTCCCTTCGAGCCTGGCTTCCCGCCGAGCACCCAGATCTCGCCCGAGTCGAGCCGACGTCGCCCGACGATGCAAGACAGCAACGTGGTTTTGCCGCAACCCGATGATCCCAAAAGCCCGTAACTGCAACCCGCAATGCACCAGCGTTACAAGAGTAGTTTAACCCGCAGGGTAACTTTCAGGGAACCATTGGTACGGACCAGGCAACTTTTAGGCCAGAATATCGTATCTACATTGTTTTCTTCTTTTACAGCGAAAATGTGCATTATTACAGAACTAGTGGGCCTTTCCAGGAAAATAGAAGACTAACAATTTGCCAGTTTTTATTGCAAATTATGCACCTCATATAAACTGACGTGTTCGCGGGGAAAACGGCTAAAATTTTCACTTTCATCTCATCCTAGAGGTAAAATAATCTTTCAGTCATCATTTTATTGCCTTTCTCTTGCCAATGTCCACAAATTTCACCGTGGGGTATCCCAATCCTTCAAGAAATTACCTCCTGATCTCTGGCTTAGGCCGGAGGAGTAAGTCGGCGAAACCTACGTAGTGGATGCTAAACTTTGTGCGTTAATTTTGAATTTCAGCGTGCCAACGACCTCGTAACGAAAGTAGGGAAGATCAGGGACGAGGACAAATTAAATCCGTGGTAAGCGAGGCTGCAGCGAGATTACGGCGCTGCCAAATTGTCGAAGATTATATGCATTGTTCTGGATCCTTTCACCCTCCAGTTGGCAAACAAAGAGCGGCCGTGGTCACTCATGCGTGATACTATGCAGAGCTTAGACGTGTTGTACGTCACTCACATACAACATTTTGCGTGACATAACTTGCAATACCAATTCGCAGGAACCCCAATTTTATTTATAAATACATTTTGATAAAGTCGTTGTCTAGTACCTGACAGCCAATACCCTCAATAACTGCCCCAACCCAATTTGATACCAGTTTGACCATTTCAATCGATCCTCCACTAGGGGGCGATACCCGATCGATTTGTCAGCGCCAACCTATAAATATGTGATCGGCATTGCGTGCTACCAGAGATAAGTGCCACTTTGCGATTGTTTTGTGTCCTACTGACACTCTCTCTGGATCGTTTCAGCCCCCAGTACCCGTCCAGTCCATAGAAGCACAACGAGGCCGGTGTTCACTTATGGATGAGCCCGTTTTGGAACGAAGGCCGTCTCGTGCAAAGACTAGGTCTGTAAATTCTTACTCGTAATTCAACTATATAGGTTCATTTACAATCAACATAGCCGCAATCATAACAAAGTGTAAATTGTAAACTTATATTAAGCTTACGTAAGGTGGTTTCGCTCATAGCATAACATTTACGGTATACCAGCGGTAATATAAGAAAGCAGAATTGACAAGCTCTGTCAGGCGATCTTGGCATCTCCATGGCTACCAAACGTTAAATCTACCATTGAACCTCCTATGCTAGACCATGATATACCCGTGGTAACATAAGATAGCAGAATTGACAAGCTCTGTCAGGTGATCTCAGCATCTCCATGGCTACCAAACGTTGAATCTACCATTGAACCTCCTATGCTAGACCATGATATACCCGTGGTAACATAAGATAGCAGAATTGAGAAGCTCTGTCAGGTGATCTCAGCATCTCCATGGTTACCAAACGTTGAATCTACTATTGAACCTCCTATGCTAGACCATGATATACCCGTGGTAACATAAGATAGCAGAATTGAGAAGCTCTGTCAGGTGATCTCAGCATCTCCATGGTTACCAAACGTTGAATCTACTATTGAACCTCCTATGCTAGACCATGATATACCCGTGGTAACATAAGATAGCAGAATTGAGAAGCTCTGTCAGGCGATCTTGGCATCTCCATGGCTCCCAAACATTGAATTTACCATTGAAAGTCCACTGCTTGATAGTTTAAATTTCTTTTTTAGACTAATTCGAGCATAAGTCAATTAATGACTCCAGTGACTATAATACTATAATGCGATATTTGGCGGGAAACTCGTTGATTTGTTTCTTAACCCATTTTGAATCGTTTCAATTTGACGGTTCGGTGGCAAAGTTTTATTTCCCAACATATATATTCTTATCCAAAACACTATGGCTTTGTTTAAATTATTAAAAAGCGGAAACAACCGGCTAGCACGAGGAGTTGATATAGTCGGTACTGAAATAGGCGGATCCGATTGACTTTAGCTTATGGGGAAAATGGAGCTGTAAAAATCAAGCTTGGGATTTACTTTTACGTAATGTCTACTTTATGATGCGTTGCGATCGTATGTTTGTTGTTGCCGGTCTTACGAAAATCCAAGTGGCAAAGTTTATGTTTATCGAGCCTTTACTTTCTTGATATTCTAACGGCGACCTGATGGCAAACAATGCTAGTGAAATATCACTTTCCATCTCTCATGAAGCCCCGATATCATGGTCATTACTGGAAATCCCCCCCCCCCCCCCCCCCCCAAATAAGCGTGTCCAGACTACCATTTCCCTTCCCCAAACCGGAGGCTAAACTAAATTCAAAGCATTGGAGGTATGTAGAAAAAAACCGGCTTTCAGCTTTTGCGAAGCTGAAAGTGCAATCATATCCGAAATGTTCAGACTGCAATAGGTCATTATAATCTTTGCGAACTGCGTTTTGCAAAATTGCAACCTTGACTTTTTTGGGCTCGAATCGGGGTTTCTTGCTCGACTGCCTAGAGGACAAGAAAAGGCATTTCCTGTGGACCTGTGAATCGATTTTAAGCGCACATAATTGCTTTTTTTTTGTGTCACTGCGTGAATGGTCTAAGCACAGTCTAAGTTCATATTCGAAGGTCCTTCTGGCACAGCGCATTGGCAAGAAATGTTTTCCATCAAGACTCTACTCGCTGTAAAGCATGGGAAGCTGAGCTTACATGGTCCCCTTGGGCACGGTCATGTTCAGTCCATCCAGGACCATGTTGGGACTCTTTTTGGCGCCGTAGGTTTTGACCGCACGCCTCACACACACGGCCTGTTGGCGTCGCGACCACACCGTTGATTGTCGCGATTTGAACAGGCGTCTACGCGCGTTCGCCTCCGCCGCGGTCTCGCCGGCATGCTTCGTCGCCGACGTCGGTAGCGTCGCCGGCTCCAGGGCCGGCGCCGCCTCCATGCTCATCGCCTCCTGCAAACAAACATGTCATTGATTAATTGATTTGTTGTGATTAAAAACCACTGTATTTATTTTATTTTATTTTAATTTTTTTATTGAACCTTTATGACATACAGTTTGGAATCCAGTTGAGCCATATAATAAAACACAATAAGACATAAAGCATAAATCATAAAATATAACAAATACATGCATGACATTGCACATCACATTCAGCAATTCAAGATCGCTTACTTAAAATCCAAGAGAGACAAATAATGAATATCCAGATTCTGGATGTTGTCACTGTACAGGTTTAACAGAGTTAGTAATCTCGGAATGCAAAACCACCTAAAGATATTTATCCTTGCCTTCGGGGCCCTAAAAACGTCTTGGTTCCGAGTTTTCTTGCCTGGCACCCGAAAAGACACTTCCTTTAACAGGCTGCAATCAGAGTTACTATGTACGATTCCGTTTAAGAGTAGCGTTGCGCCTTCTTTCAAGTGTGGTGACTTCAAAATTTTTACAGGCGATATTTGACAGCGGGTCTGTGACACTGGTCTAATGCCGTTGGTGAATGAGTGTATGACGATTAAGAACCTAACCTAGCCGAGAAAGGAGAAGGAACCTGGTGCTGGCACGTAGCATCTCTTAAAGTGCACCAAGAGGACAATCGACTTAATGCTCACTTCGGAGGACGATACAACTCGAACAGGATTTATCCACCAATCCATGCTGTCGAGAGGTTACCAAGGAGAGTAAAGTTGATGTAATAAATTCAATCCCACCAACCTCTCTTCCAAACAGAACTGGTTATGGGTTTGATGGTCACCCATCCAACACCGGAACCAGCGCAGAGTTGCTTAACTTCGGTGATCTCTCTACAGAACTGATGTTCCAACACTCCAAATAATTGCGTTACACATCGAATACACACAACATTACGTGATATTACCGTGCCGATGGCCAGTGAGACGAGAATGATAACTCCATGGAAGCACCAATTGCTTCAAACCTGGTTTCCAAAGAGGTCTACAAGTTTTTGCCTTTCGGCGGACAGCAACTAACGGCCTTGAACGAGAAAACACTCCTTCTTTCCGAGGAAAAAACTAAGACCACGATGACCAAATGTGACTCAAACTGGGCAGTTAGGGAACTTCATTGCCAAGATTCAGCAAAATTTTAAATAATTAAATTCCTAAATGAATAAAACTGCAAAACTGTGAATCGAATTTAGTGAATTTAAGAGCAATTCTCCCGTGTACCAGGTGTGTGTGTTTTTTTTCAAGTAAGTAGCAACAATTTGGGTTCAATTGCCATTATATTAATGCAAAACGTTGCATCTCTGAAGGCTGAACTCCGACATCTCCACACACATCGCCGTCGCGTCGAGTCGCGAACAACTGGCCAATGCTCTCTAACGAAACGTGGTAAACCCCGCCAGCGTCTTCGGCTAGAGATGCTCCGTTCAAGTTGCTAACCACATCGCAAGCCGTGAATGAACTTGACGCGAGCACCAACAGGTAAATCCCGTGAAGCCAGCTGACCTCGCCCGTGGCCACGAGCGGAGCGCGGAAAGTCCATCGAAAACACTTAGGCACTTGTTGTTGCCAGATTCCTAGCAATTAAAAAAAAACACAACAAAAACAAAGCGACTGTGGAGCAAGTGGTTGGATTGATTCGGCCGTGGAGTGAACCACTTCTTATGCAGTGCAAGGGCCTTCAGCATTGCAAATGAACGATGGCATGTGCGTAGAGAGTGGCCATTTGCTAAAAACGACAGTCAGATTTGCAACGCGGCAAAGACGCGTCACAACAAGATGCTGGTGGATGTCATCTCTTTATCTCCATAATTTCCATCTTTGTAATCTCGCTGAAACTTGACTAGCTGGATGTTAACTCTCAGAAACGGGTGGTTCACTGCCTGGATTGGGCATAGCTGCAATGGCGGGCACAGTGTGCACATATTTTAGGGATCCTGCACTATTAGAAAAGTGTAATAAAGTCAGAAATTCACTCAAATATAGCAACTCATTTTTTTATATAAAGAGCAAATAACTTTTGACCAAGAAAAAATGTGACCTCAAAAATAAAAATAAAATTTTATGTCGGAAGGAGAGTTTTAACACCAGCACCAAAAGCATTTTGGGTGGTTCGGAGCAAATCTACGCTATTCAAGAAGATTCTTAAAACTCTGTCGAGTAATTTAAGACATTTATAGCTACGATTGTTCGCAAGAACCACTATAGGCGGATTTTAGAGTAAGGTCCTTTCGAAAAAATGTGTGGAGGCCTTGCCAGGCTATAATGTGAATCTGCAGAATCCCATTATTTCGGGGTCACCAGGTAAGCGCTGAAAAAAATCTGGGTATATGAAGTTTTTTCGCCGGTCTGGAAGGAGGGGAGGGAGGGGGGGGGGAGTCAAAGTTTTTTGGGTTTTGTTGAATTGTGCTGTAAGTCTACTCTCCCTAAACTTGTGACGAACTCGACTGCTGTCTTCGGAAACACAATATTTAATTTTCCACGATTCGTGGTTTCCTTAAGCATTCAGGGAGTCAGATTTTTTGTAATACAACATCGAATTAGCAACATTTCTGAACTAAGACCACGAAAGAATCTTGGGATATTTTTACCATGATAATTAATTCGAAATTCTGTGCAACAAACTTCGCAACAAGGAGCTACAAAATACGGGCGATTGTATTTATTTTTGAAAACGCAAAAGTTCACATTTATCAGCACATTTATTTGATATTAAGTGGGGTATGCGCTGGTGTACGGCATCTGTTAACATATAGTATGATATATAGTCGTTAACAGACTGTTAACGACTGTATGTTAACATCAAACTGCCTGTTAACATCTCTTGTTCATTCTGTCAATTGGCTGCATTCAACGACCGTGGTTACACATTAGTTATTCAATTACAATTTCATTTTCAGACATAATTTATTTTTTTTACAAATTATTGACTAGATGGGTCCACCGGGGTAAAAGATTTTAGGGACTCTGTTCGGGGTTCAGTAGGTTTCAGCATACCGATCCAATCCAACAAAGGAGTAAAGAAGATCTCGATATGAACAAGCATTGCGGTCGAAGATTAGGTTTTAAAAGGCTGCATGGAACACCAGTTAAAATTACATTCGAATGTTAATAATTAAATGTAATTTCAATTTAATTTGAATGTAACCTTCGTACGTTTAACTAAAATATAATATGCCATACACTTGTTTCCTCTTTATCTATCTTCCATGCTTTTAGTATAGGTACTATGAAGGTTAGACGGTTCAATATGAAAATACTTATATTTGCCAACATGGACTAAGTCGATGCCAATGTAGAATAGCATGTCGGTGGCCACTCTCTGGCAGAGTCTTCGAGTTCAAGCACTTCTTGCGCTAGAGCATCGCCTGCTAACGCCTCCGGGTGGATTCCGGCGAGCATCAAGAGCTTGCACCCCGTGGTAAAACCCAGCTGACATTGCTAAGACCAAGATTTCGATTACCAGCACTACAAAAGGCAGATCCGTTAATCATAAAGTTGTCCGACAAAAAACCGTGCAATTTGATGTTCATTAGCAAATATAAGTAGTCTCCTCCCCGTGCATACCAACAAAGAATAGTCTCGCCGTTGTCTTGACGATCTTCTAAATGCAACGCGGCTGGCTGAGCTGTGATTGGCCAAATTCGTCGTTGAAATTTAAATGGTTCTATAACGAGTTCTTAGGGTTCTTGGTGGGTTCTTTCGGAGTATAATATATTATTTGTGGTGTTTAATGACGCACTGTTTTGACACCTGGCCATGCGGCACTGGTCTAATGGCGTCGGTGTATGAGCGGATGATGATGAGGATGATGGTGAACCTAACCTAGCCTAGAAAGGAGAAGGGTAAACCCGGTGCCGGCATGTAGCCTACTCCTGTCGAATAGCACCAAGGGGACCACCGGCACAACGTCCCTTTCGAAGGACGGCACAACGCGAACAGAAGAATTCCTCCACAAATCCATGCTGTCGAGAGGTTGATAAGCAAGGCGAGTGAAGTTGCTGTACTAACTTTCATCCCTCTAACCTCTCTCCCGAACAGAACTGGTCATGTGTATAATGGTCACCTATCCAATACCTGACCCAGCGCAGTGTTGCTTAACTTCGGTGATCTAACGAGAACCGGTGTTTCCAACTTGCCGAACCGTTCGGTCCGTCGAAGTGAGCCTCTCATCTAATACAGCTGGTCTATGGAGATACAAAAGCACCTCGTGGGCTCGGCTTTTTTCCTCAGAATAGATTAAGATTAAAAAATTAAAAAATCCAAAAACCCTGGTCTTGAGGTTTGCACAATTTTACGCAGCCAATGTCTTTTTCTACGTTTGACGACCCGAACCCCATTATTTTAGTAGGTACAGAGGTTTTCCAACTTGCCTCCGCCACAGAACGCAACGCATTCCCTATTCTAAAGTTTGTATGCAGATTTTTGTCACATAACTCAAGTAGGAAAAAGTGCCCACTATTTGCTAGGTGCATGCAAGTATGCAGTGACTGGGACTGGAATTAGCTGAGCCCAGGGTCGAGATGCTCGCTTGTTTGCCCGAGAGACGCCTTCAGCGAATGGTTACGAGAAATTCGTTGCCATGGCGACTGTCAATACCTTTGGTCAATATTGTCACAGCATACAGGGAGTGGTATGAGCCAATCTGTAAAGTTCTGCAGGAGGACATGCTTCGAAAAGACATCCAAGGGACTTTGCAGTCGCTTTCGAGGCACGGTCTTTGGGAGACGAAATCGAAAGAATTCGCTGCATTTTTGAGCGAGAAACACCTTCTTTTCGATATGAAACCATTTGTCGAGATTTTTCAGCCGGATGTGAGAAACGGAGAGAAGAAAAAGGCTAAGCATATTTTCATAATCATGCGTTTTTTTAAATTGGTCAGGATAACCTTGCCAAAATCGTGACTATAAACAAGTTTTTCAGACAAACTGCTCCCGCACCGCTAATGAGAAAAAAATTGTGATAATAAAGTTTGAATTGAAGTCCATCTATAAAACATTTTAAAGGTACTACCCCCCCCCCCCCCCCTCCACCACTATTCCAGACACACACACACAATTGCCATCAATACACTCTTTAAATTCTCATTTAACCCAAGACACATGGACAATTTTACGACAGTTGAAATGAAGGCTATTTTGATCCAGCCTATCAAAAAACATACATGTCACGTTTGTTGGTTTTCCTGGTGTTTTTCACATGGGAGCTCACACCAGCAAGCGGTGTATGGAAAGGGGGCAAAGATGAAAAATCCAGCATCTTTTCCATTTCATACTTAACAATCTTAGCATTCCTATACCCTATCGGACAATGAGTCGCATTCTCTGCAAAATAAGTTGGAAATCACAATTTGCACAAAAAACGATGGTCATGCAATTATGTTACCTCATAGTCAATCGTCTTCAAGAACCTTCCACTGACACCTTCAACCCCATTATGTTTGCCGATCACAGCCTCGTGGATTGCGAGAAAACAAATAGTCACTTTATTACTTCGCACCTATGTAATTATCAACCAGGACGCTGCAATCCAAGAAACTAGCTAACAACTCTAACAAGCAGTGGAAGTTTTTACTGCAAGCAGCCGTGAATGTCAAAGTGCACACAGGGTTCCGGATCGTATCCCGGACGATCTAGAAGGCGCTTCTTCTGCGAAACAGAACATACGTTTTGCGACACACAGCCTTCGCGATTCACGCGAACACCATTTCCAGTAGGTTTAGCTAAGTCAAAATCCCAGCGACAATGTTTTAAACGAGCCTACTAAACGTGGTACCGGTGGTGACCACCCGATAGCGCTTCGGACTGTCCTTCTTGTCTAAAATTCAATAGTTACGACTCAAAATATCGATGAATTAGAGTTTGGCATTGATACTGACTTATTGGGTGTAAACCTGTCTCAAAAGCAAGTTATCTGCGATAAATGACGAAATTAAATCAATGGCGATGACTTACTCTCTTGCCGACCACTAGCTCTGTCGGTAAAGCAGTCATCGGTCGTCATTATTCGAGGAAACATTTTAACATTTGCACTGAGGCTCTTGGAAACCTTTTGAAAGCCTATTGAAAAACATATTGAAAAACCCATTGGAAATCCATTGGAAACCGATTGGAAGCTGATGCCGTTTCTAAACTGACGCGTTATGCAAGTGAACCCGCAGCGTCGCGTCGCGTCACGACAATTCACCGTCTGACTGGTAATTAACTGTATTGCCAATCAATCACGAGGGTAATTACTAACTGTGGCAACCGGCAAAGTGATTGTCATGCCGAGACAACTGCATCGAGTTTGTTTTTGCCCCCTTGGGGTCGAGGATCGGGTCACGCTGGCAGAGTGACAGGAAATCCAGAGGGACGAGGCCGTGGAACCAAGAAGGTGCAATAATTGCATGCACTCTGCGATGGCAATTGTTTAGAGTGGGAGCCACTTTTTTAGACGCTATCTCAGAACAAGAAAAAAATGCGCCGCCTGGATCATGGCTTATCTTCTCTTTCACGTGAGACAAGGCGCCTTTTCAAAGCAATTAATTTTTTTATTATTTTTTTACCGAACAGTTTGGCATGTTGGAAACACCGGTTCTCGTTGGATCACCGAAGTTAAGCAACACTACGCTGAGTCAGGTATGGAATGGGTGACTATCATACACATGACCAGTTCTGTTCGGGAGAGAGGTTGGAGGGATGAAAGTTAATACAACTACTTCATTTGCCTTGCTTATCAACCTCTTGACAGCATGGATTTGTCGAGGAATCCTGCTGTTCGAGTTGTACCGTCCTTCGGAAGGGACGTTAAGCCGGTGGTCCCCTTGGTGCTCGTCGACAGGTGTAGGCTACGTGCCGGCACCGGGTTTCCCTTCCTCCCTTCTAGACTAGGTTAGGTTCATCATCATCCTCATCATCATTCACTCTTTCACCGACGCCATTAGACCAGTGCCGCATGGCCAGTTGTCAAAACAGTGCTTCGTTAAACACTACAAATCAATCAATCAAAGTATTTTAGAATCATCCTGGTTATAAGAGCTAGTGGAAAGATGTATACAGAGGGATTTAAGGTTCCTTTTTGCACGGGGCAATAAAAATGAGATAGATTCAAATATAATAGAAAATAGGACCGAGAAACACCACCACAGTTTCTAGAAGACCAGAACACATCAACTGCTTTTTTTCAATATGAAAAGAATGGTATTCATTTTGATTTAAATCCCGGATCACTTAAAAGTCGACTTTAATAAATATAATTAATTTTTCTTTTGTTTCTGTAAATTTGCAGCGAGAAAGTTCTAGGCTTTGCGATAGTGATTCTTAATGCAATATCACGGCCTCTAGCAACATTAAAAAAAACATCAACTCGTGTATACACACAGCCTTCCAGACGCTCTTTTTAAAAAATGGAAGTGATGTTCTTTGGAAGGCTGCAAGGGTTTCTGCATTTATATGTAAAAAGTACTTGCTTTGCGAAGGTTTCCACCGTCAATCAATGCAATGCATCCCTGGAGCGCAAACATCATCATCATCATCATTATTACGAGTCCTGACAGTCACAGATAGGCCGGCCTAATGAGTCACCGCTGGCCATCAGTCCAACCGCAGGTCTTCGCCGTTTGTACGCGCATCTCGGTCTCCGTCTATAAGAGCGACGCAACAAACTCCGAAGCACGCTCCCGGTCCTTGACGGGAGGAACGCGATAAAATCCGGGCTCAGAAGGAACAAAAGAAAATAAAGGACAAAAATTATAGTCGCTCTCCCGGGATCTCACCTACACCCAAGAGATAACGGGTCTTGTGGCACTGGTCAAATGGCGTCAGTGAAAAAGTAGGTGATGCTAATAATAAAAAAATAGAATCTCGCATAGATAAAAGGAAGGGAAACTAGGAACTAGCACGTTGTCTACGCCTGTCAAAGAGTTTTAAAAGGATCGCCGGTTTTTCATCCCTTCCAAAGAACGGTACAACTTGAACAACAGGGGTTATCCACGAATTCATAACGTCCATCCCTCCAACTACTCCCCAAACAGAACTGGCTGTGTGCACTGCGGTCACCCACCCAAATGCCGGCTCAGCGTAGTGTTGCTTAACGGCCCCCTTAAGGCGATCGGCCGGACTGACGAGGTTAAGCGACCGCTTGACTCGCTGATCTGGGTGAAGGCCGCCTGGCGAGTACGGCGGTGAAACCGAGAGTGCGCGACGCCTAAAGGCGTGTGCGTGACGCAACGCGGAGACTTCCTCGAAGACGCCGTCGACCGCGTCTTGGGGCGTCGGGGAGGAAGACGATCGGCGGAAAGGTTTGCAGTTGTGGGCGACTTTAGCGGATTGCCATGAGCCAGTTCGTGTGTAGTGCGTCGTGGCACAGGAATTTACGCGGAGTGATGTGTGTGCGATTAACTGCTTTGAAACTTGAATTTGAAATTGCAGCATTTTCGCAAGATATTGTGGTGGCGAATTCACGATATTGCCAGAACGACAAACGAAGGCTGGTTTTAAAATTTCCGGCTAAATAGATAACTGCCAGTTAAAGACCCATCGATTTAATAAAAGTGGACAAAGTTGCAGTTAAAGAGGTGGACGACACAAAATACTTGAGAGTCCATAGAAGTAATACCTAGAAGTAGAATGTTAATATCATCAAATTAGCACTGAAAATAATGTCTGCTATTTAATAATGAGGTTGATGGGCATAGCAACAGTGGAATCTGGTCGTTTAGCAGCTGCATTCAGTAAAAACTACAATATGGAATATCTTTATGGGGGCCAAGAAACAAAAATACTGTTTACAATCCAAAAAAGTGCGCTAAGGATCAAAGTTGTGACTTATCTAGATAATTGTATCTAGATAATCTTGCCCATCATTACCTATCTTTTATTTTTATCTAGATACAAATTAGCGTTATGTTTACTATTTTTTAAGATAAAATATTCGTTATCTTTCAGTTTTGTTGTTTTTACTGTTGATCAAAATACAACCCCGTAAAACGTAATTGTGGTTTGTAACTACCGATTCAAATGCATGCTTTAAAAATCCAGGGAATATGCATACTCCTTCGTCCTCCCTAGTCCTTACTCCCTTGTTATTACTTATTACTATCTTACCAAAAATTAAAATTATTCCTGTAATATTTCTTATTAAAACCAATCCCAAAGTGTCGAAACGCATTTTTTTTTAAATTATCTTTTATCTTTTTTTACGTTATCTAGATAAACTTATGACAATCTTAATCTTTTATCTAGATTACTATGTTTATCTAACCTTTTAGTGTTTTCAAGATCTTTTTTTTTCTGCGTTATTTTTATCTTTATCTAGATAAATTTAAAATTTATCTGTCACAACTCTGGCTAAAGAATACATAGCAGAAGCGAGCGCAAACCTCACATCGGTTATTCATACCAAAGACTGGTACAAACCACTTTTTAGAAGTTTTAAAATATTTACTTTATCCTGTTTGTACACATATGACATAATAACGTACACAGTCCATAATTTTTATGATGATGATGATGACTTAGCACATCATTATTTGACTAGGGACAAAGGCCATTTGGAAAATTCGAGGCTGTTTTGAAAATAGACAAAACAGAATCCAGTTGACGCAGAAGCAAAACTTTACGATGCGCTACCGGCTGTAATTAAGAATCATAAAAAAAAAACTAAATTAGAAAAACAATCTAAACAAATCATGTGATTAACAAATTCTTTTATCCTGTTATCAACGAATGCTCTGGTCATCTGTACAAAAATATTTGATTATGTATTTTTGACTGTATTTTAAACTTGCGTTGTAAAAATCTGACTGCTTAAAACTTTATGTTGGTTTAGACAAATGTACTATAATTATTACCTATTATCTCTATTAACATAAACATCTGAATCTCACTGCTGTGATTGGCAGACGACATGGCAATTGTTTCCACTTCTCCTTCAACTAGACGTTGCTATTTTCGTAAAACTATTGCTAATTGTTTAAAGAAAAAAAAACTTTTCTCGCCAATAGGACATTCATTATAAAACTGGTTCAATTTGGTTCAAATTGACCATTTTATCGTTAGAGAGATTTTTCTGAATATTTTCTAGATGCTGAGTAAAGTAGTTAACGCTCTTCGTATTTCTGCAAGAGACGTTCCTCCAACATCACCGTCCCGCACTGCCTCGTTGACGTCGGCGGGAGCGGCCGATCCACGGGGCAGTGTGTCAAGATCACCAGCCCGTACTCTGGGTGACCATCGCGTTCAGTCGCGGCCACTATGACACAACCGCCGCCTCGTGGTGTCGACGTCCGTTATACAACATGGCGACTCACAGCCTTCTGAACGACGTCTTGGTTACCGTGATTGTCAATGTGTTGATATGCGACGGCGACAGGAAAGGAGAGTAAACCCAGTGCTTGGGAAATCGTTCTTTGCACGCACTAGTTATTCGTAGAAGACCTCGCGCAAACTGGCAACGGCCAAGTCATACAGTGATTTAGGAAAAGTTGTAGAGCATGAGCAAAAATGTGGGTACACAGTTATTTTTCGCCTGTCCGTGTGGCAGAGGGAAGGGGAAAAAAGCGATATTGAGTTATCGGATTATTTACAACAACTCCAATTTGCTGATGTTTCGCCTTTTTTTCTCGATGTGCTGTAATCTCCTCATGTGGAACTAATTAAATCAGTGAAATTGGTTAAATTCCATTAAAAACTTGAGTTCTTTAGGGCTCTCCTAAGTTAAGGAGTGAGGATACACTTCCCAAATACAAATAAACAGCATGCACCCGCGTGCATTGACCATTAAATTCCTGAAGTCGTAGGATTTCCAGGGACGAACCTTCTAAACAGTCCTGAAAACTCGGTCTTCAGGTTCCAGAAATGTCCGGTCATGCCTCGAGGCAGTCTTTACGTGTTCCCGCCAGCGTCCGGCTCACCGCACACCCGGAAGCCATCGACAATGACACGGCTGGCTGGACGCTTCACACGTTGCGTCAACGTCATCGTCAGAACCTTCTAAACTTTGCTTCTAAAGACGCGCAAACTTCGGCCAGCACAATGCGGGCTGTCCGATGGCGCGAGATCGTGCAGAAACGGTCACGGCCCGTTGGACGCGCTGCAAATTGATGTGGTGCAACCAGACCGGGCTGCGATAATACGATCGATGCTCAAATAAGATCATTGCTCACTTTCAGTATATTTGATTGGTACGAATTGCCCGTTGTGTCGCTTTTGAATATCAAGCGATGTTACTGAAATCGGGAAATTTTGAAGAGCAGCTTAAAATTTCGCGACGGTTTGTCAAATTTGCGTTTTGTGGTCAAGGAATATGTTCACATGACCCTAGTGTAATTGGTCTCATGGCTTCCGCGAATCAGTGGGTGATAATAAGGATTATGACTGCACTTTACACATAACTAGGAGTCGGGAAAATCTTTTATATGCACATAGCTTACTCCTGAAAGGCTAAGCAATTCATACCTGATTCCTCCAGTATAACCTGCGTGCTGTCGAGAAGTTGATAAGCAAGACGAGTTACTTTTTAATTCAACTCTAGAACAGAACTAATTGTCATGTGTTTACCGGTCACCCATCCACAACCTGAACCAGTGTAATGTTGCTTAACTTCATTGATATCTCTCAACCTCGTAGCAACTTCGTCTGCTTACACTAACAAGATGTCGGTGATTACAGTTGATTTCAGCACAAATATTGTAATAGTTAAAATGACAATCCAATTTTATTAATGGCATCTATAATGCCTCAGACAAAAGTGTTCGTTACTGGATATAATTAAATCTGTCAATAGAGAAATAAAAACAAGGCCTCGCTACTTTCCCTATCACCTCGACTTTGAGGAGGGCAACCTGTTGATTATCTTTCCTCGGTGTTGTGGTCATTATATTTTCTTGTCATATCATGAAATAATTACTTTCATGTGACTAACTCTAAAGTGTGGTGAATCATGTTAGATTGTTGTCTAAAAAGTACTTTATGTCTAAGTTAAATAAAATAGATATTTTCTTCAAAGTTTTTAATGTTTTTGGTTGTACAGCTCGAGCATCATATTCACATGGCAAAAAAAAACTTCGATAAAAACTACAAAAAACAATGCAAATTTGTTTTGCAGCGATAAATAAAACTACGGCCTTGTTAAAGATTACACCATAATCAAACTTTATGGAAGCCGTGCTACTAACCAATCGTTTTTTTTCTAGTTAACTCATCCAATTCGTTATGTAATCTTCGGCGCTCTTCTGTAATAACCAGCTATTTTATGTAGAAATGTGGCCGTAGCCAAAGAATTAATAAACATACTAGCTCGCGGTTGAAAAACTACCTCCCCGCCAGCATAGCTACCAACTGATTTATGCAATTTTAGGTATGATTTTCATTAGCAGGATCATAAAATACTTATCAAATACAAAAAATCCCAATGTTGTAGTAATTGATAAAAAAAAAACTTATAATAGCTCAATACAAGATCTTGGCACGAAAAAAGCTTTAGAGCAAAAGGAAAATAGTGGACAAAACGGAGTTGGTTTGCTGTGTTTTTATAAAAATGATATTTTTCCTGCGTGTGGAGAAAAGTGTATTCTCTCGCTAAACGGTCGAGTCCATGGAGTGAATGTTATGGCCACGATGACTGGTTATGAAGGCAGACCAGAGAATTATAAGGCAGTGTGAAGGTGTATTTTAAAGAAACCGTATCCATATAATTGTCAATAATGTAATTCGCTTCTTTATAGTAATTGAAATTTGCAACCATGAGCTATTTTCAGTGAAAATCACTTAGCGTCAATGAGGTTTGTGGTCCTCTTTACCAGAATTCAGGAAAGGAAAGATTACGAACGACCCTGATGACCGTAGACACCGGAGTTGGCAAGCGAGGAAGTCGGTACTTGGACTATGAGCCATTTATTAGGCATTGGTCTAATGGACGGGTGCAAAACCTAACCTAGCCTAGAAAGTAGCCACCCGTGAGTCCGGTGGTAGCGCGTGGCCTACTCCTGTCGAAAAGTACTAAGATCTGGTCACCGACATAAAGTCCCTTCCTATCTATCTATATATCTATATATCTATATATAAGCCTCTATCCTGAACTATACATGTTTGTCGTCATTATGGTCACCCACCCGATTCTAAATTCGGTACAGTTTTGCTTAACTTCTATTATCTAGCTGTCCACGGCGTTGGTTTTCCCAAGCGTGTGTGTTCTTTGTTTTAAATGATTCACCGACGACGTCGTTCCGGTTTGCGACGCTGGCGTCTCGCGTCGACGGCGATGGCGCGACGCCCGTCCCCGTCGGCCTTCAGCGTCGCGACGATCACGGTGTTTATCCACCCCCGAGATGTCCATTAGCTGCTATAGGGGCGTTGATCTACCTTGGGAACCGTCAAGGTCAAAGACCCACGGCAGCAGGACACAATGAGTTGACACTTCTGTGGATAGATTTTGGCATCACATCAAGAGCCAGAGGTAATGACTTTAAATCCTCAGTTTTGTGTTCTGACTTCGGCTTTGGGCAGTCTTTTGAATGGTTTTGCTAGCAATTCTGTCTTGTCACCCTGAGTCCCGGGTCCACAACAGGTAATTTTGAAAATCCTATGAAATTTGTAGGTATAGCCAATGAGCAATGAATTCCTTCGGATACCATTTTGCAGTAATACCAAATTTGGCCCGAGGTTTTGGAAACCCATATTTTTTTAGTCACTAATACTCTTTATCTACCGCTAGACCTAATTTTTTTTATAGTTCTCAGTCTCTGTAATCAGGACGGGCCAGGATGAAGTTCGGCCCCCCCAGTAGAAGGCTGTAGGACGTAGAAATAGCGCACATTTGTCAGATTTCTCCTAAATCTTGGCGTTGTGATAGCTTGCGTAACAAAGGTGCAAGAATTGGGTCCGGTATACCTAACTCGGAACTGACAGCCATAAATTTTTTTGCAACATCTTTGAAATGATCAGCACTTTACCATCTTGAGAAACGGTCAGCCGAGAGAGCTGCTGTTTGCGGTGCTCAAATCGGCTAAAAATTGTCTCAAAACTTCCCCACGTCTCATGCCCTTGTATTTTTAGCTGCAAATGAGTAGCGTATATTCAAGTTGAGACCCTATCAACCCAATTAGACAGCATCACAAGATCTATTGTCAAAACAGTGCGTCGTTAAACATTTCAAAGGAAAGCGACGCTGCCCAGCTCGAAGCCACGAGTCCCGGAACGTTTCGTCCAGCATTCGACCGATTTCACAGCACAGAGACCGCAAGGGGTTGCAACGATCCGCAAAAACGTCCGACATCCATCGGCACGGAACGACGCGCTCGTCGCACATCAGCGAGCGACTCACTCTCGATTCGGCCGTAATCCGCGGAGATTACGTTTCTCCCCGCGGCTGTGACGTAGACTCCAGCGTTCGACGTCAGATGCCGGCCAAGATGCACTGTCCGCGGGATGAGTCGGCAAGACGGGCAAAGATCGACGCTCGCCTACGTAACACCTCACTTCCTTGTCTAGGTTCGAATTTGCTCGAGCCTGCATCGAGTCGAGGATTGAGAGATTGTGGTAAGAAGGTTTATTCTTGACAGCAAGGAGCAGTCTAAGAATCCTTTCGTTTGAACTACACCGGCCCCCGGTGGTTTCCTTAGTTCTCTTGGACGGGTGTATTCTTCGATCAGCGAGAGAACGTACTTTTCCGGCAGAGACGCCACCTGTCGTTTTGGGATGACATATGTGCCAATTGTCATTTTTAAAAACACTTGAAATCACCTCCGCGGATATTCACCATTTTCCTTTGCTTAGCTTTTGACGTGCCAAGATCTTTTGTTTAAGAATTTGTCTAGTAATTACAACAATCTTGGGAATTAGTTTGCAAGTATAATAAGATGTTCAGCTCCCGCCATTTACAGCACAACTGAAATTTCATTCACGAGTTGGTAGCAATGCTAGGGGGCAGTCCTTGGGCTGGTAACTTCTTTCGCGGCAAGACTGTATGGCTGCGTGCCGTGTCCGGTTACCCATCCTGCCTTGTAGATCACCATTATAGATCATGGATTGATCGTTTACCAACGTCATTAGACCAGTGGCCTAGGGAACAGATAAAGGTTCTGGAAACTCGGCACAAAGGCCACTCAGTTGATAGCTTCAATATGCCCTTTTACTAACTACTCGCGATTCGCACACGCTTCCGTTGCTCCCTAGCGCCCAATCTGTGGAGATCGAATCTTGACGCCTGACTTCCGCGCGCTTACGACGCGTTTACACGAGGAAAGTGCGTCGCGGATGAGTGCGTACGCACACGCGTACTAAGAGCATGCCCTCGAAGGGCAACGAGCCGCCTATGTCGGCCCCAGAGGCTGTGCCTGAACTCTGCGAGCATTTTCACTGGGATCTCCGGCCAGTGCCGTCGACCGTGGCAAACTAATATCTTAGCGGACATTGCCAGCTGGGCTGAGAGTGATAGCACATATACTTTGGGGTGGCAACACCCACATTTTTGAGTTCAGTTTTATCTCTAAAAGCTACCATCCAACAGCCATCCACGGCTGGCAGACAGACACTGCGAGCTTAAAATCGTATAGACAATACTTCGACAAAACTTCGACAAATTCTCGATTCATTGCATTATTTAACTCCCAGTGCATTGATTAACTTTTAAAATTTGTAGCCAGAAACTCCTGATGTTCTTCAGGTGATTTTTATTAAAATATCAGCCCAATCCTTTTGGCAGAGATCACTTCTTATTGGCACAGTTAGTAAGGTGCAAAGTTTATCGGACTACGGATTTAAAGAGTCCAACAAAGATAATTTAACAAGAGCAAGGCAAGTCTGTGAAAGAGCTACATGGACGATGTTTGGTCACCGATCACCGTCTGAGCTGTGCCACACAAACAGACGACAACACCCATTAGTACGTTTTTCCTGAGTTTAGTTTATGCTTTGCGAATCGTACTCATGTTACAGTGGTAAAACCTGACCAAATACCGACTCTGACGTGGCCAGTGACACCTGCAGATATGGTCAAATCAAAGGCGGGCAGGCCACGAATCTTGGCTTCGCTTGCCAAGCTGTTCTCTGTAGTAAAAGTCTACACCCACTTGTTCTACATGTCTACGCGTCCGAATGTAAATCCCCAGCTTCGTTTTCGTTTCATGTGAGATTCCGTGGTCAAAGCCAGCTAATGCTCGCTCCAGGGCCACACCTGGCAGCCGGGTATTCGTTTGGAATGGGGCAATGTTAGGCTTGTCGTAATAGGTACTGCATTCTAGCAGAAATCTATGCGCAAGAAATCATGAGTAAGAACCATTCATTATATAGAGTAAGACCTGTGTAATTTCATCTGAGATTTCCTTCTGCCACTTGTATCAGCTGGCCGTTGAAAAACTAAGTTCATAGCGATAAGTGTTTATTGCTACCCACCATAGCCTAGGGCCCCTAGACATTCTTCCACAAACTTTAAAGACTACACTCCATTTAGTTTTGCCTTTCCACCCTAACCTGGCGACTAGGCTTTCTTGCACACTTTGAAGGCTACATCACATTTCATACTGTCTTTCCACCATACTCTATTTCACTCCATTTCAAGCAGCCTTCCACCCTAGCCTGACGATTTCTAGCACATCTTTGATGACACACTCTAATTTGAAATTGAACACAACCTTTCCTCGATCAGCCCATAGACCCTGGGCCTTCTTGCACACACCTCGAAGGCTAAAAAAGCCGACCACTATCATGTTTGTCTGCCGCCTAGTTTCGCAACCATCAAATATAAACAAGCTCGCCAGCCGATGCTGAAATCGAGTACACATGCTGGCGAAAACTCGCCGAGCGATTCGCCTGCCACGGCCAGCCGAGCCCGACAGCAACACGCGGAGTCAAAATGGGGCAAAACCCCAAGTACTTACAATGATGAAGCCGGCGGTCTCTGTCGAGTAGCTGACGGTGTCCTCTGGGCGTCCGGTATGCGGCTAGCACATGGCCCGGTGCGTCTAAGAGGGGCGTTTAACAAGCTTAGTGTAACACTCTTAACAAGCCACGTGGCTTCTGTCACTGTCACTCTCACTACAATGTCTTAGTTACTTTATCACAGTTCGGTGAATGATTTACTTCCCATTCTTTTTGGGAGATTTCTAAATGTTTCCAGCAGGTTTCAGCGTTGCAGTGCGTTAAGAAATTTTCCGCGCACGATCGGATGGTTTCTCTACGTTGTGTGTGGGACGTGGTTTTGCCGACGCGGTCCAAGTCTGACTGGCCGGGCACGTTGCGATCGACTGGCTGTTCGCGGACCACCCGGCCTTCACTATCGCGTCAGGGGAGGGGGCGTCGTGGGCGAGGGAGGGGGGATGATCCCAATACCGTCACTAAATTGGCCTGCACCTATCGTGTTGACTTTCGGTTTCCGCGCAACTTCTTGTTTACAGTCGATAGACTTAATTCTACGTTTCGCACTATTTTTGATTGGAGGTCCTGGTCTGGGTGGACCACCGGGTCTGATTCGGTCAATACTAGGGACTTTCAGTGATGGACAAGACGGACATGGGCCGCATAGTTCACAAGAATGACCCCTGTACCCTTTCATATGATTGCCGACAAGGGAGACAGTTTTAGAGTACCCAAACCAAAGTAACACGGCACTCACGATTTTTGGTTATAGTTAGCTTGCATTTTTGGCCCGAAAACACTCCCAGGCTATTTCGGCTATTTTGGGCAAAAGTGAAAAGTGAATTTTGATTATTTTATCCTGTTTTAAGATGTTCTTTTGAAACATTTCGCAATAGGTTTGACGACAGTTTATAGTTTGTAAATGAGGTCTTGACGACCGCGGGCAATTTTAGTCTCTTTATGGTGGAACACTTTGTCATTTTGACGTAACTACGTCTTAAAGCGCATTATATAGGATTTGATATAGGATATACGGATTTGCTCTCCAAAATGGCACATGTGTAACAAGCCCTACAGCCTACAGGAAACAAAGGACAGAGTGCGACTTATTATTATTCAATAGTTCAGACAATTCTCTAAAAGTACTTTTTTTTTTATTTTCGATAAAATAAATATTGGAAGCGTTAGAGGGGTTGGCGTTTTTAATGCTCTCCATAAGACCAATGTTAAATTACGCAAAATGGCAAATGTGTAACAAGCCCTACAGCCTACAGGAAACAAAGAACAGAGTGCGACTTTTTATTATTCAATAGTTCAGACAATTCTCTAAAAGTATTTTTTTTTTATTTTCGATAAAATAAATATTCGAGGCGTTAGAGGAGGCGGCGTTTTTAGCACTCGTCATTAGACTAATGCAAAATAAAATATTTATATTGCAAGATGACACTTCCATCCCAATCTGTAAAGTCCTTCAGCATGTAAATTAGATATGAAAACACAACCCAAATAAAGAGAGATGTAAAACTTGCAAGTGAAGTATGGTCAGTACTGTAGTTGACCTACGTGCCTATACGCGGTAGTTGAACGTAGTCACGCTTAAATATCGGCCGTATCAATAAGATACAGCTACACCCGGGGTTTTTTGATCATTTTTTTTGTTTTTACTACGACTGAATTTGACTGTGTTTTCAAGAGGTTGGGCAAAACTGGCATTCGGGGCCTCGATGTAAATATCTCGGGACGACTCTTGGGTTACAGAAAGATAATTAACAGCGATTTTAATTTTGCTATTTAAGGTACGTTTGAAACTCATTTAGTGCAAAACACTATTCGTGCGCCGCTGAAAACACTACTGCGCCTCGCCCGGAGGGCCTTCTCGTGTAGCTTAAACAGACAATTCAAAAACTATTCTCTCCGGTACAGTTGTCCGATTCAATATCTCTGAATCCTCGCCGACTCGGTTGCTGCAGCAGAAGTTGAAGGTTCAAATCGAGCCCGTTCATTGGCTGAAATGTCTGGGACATATTGCGAAGCCTTCTTGCAAGGCTTAACACCTTAACAAGGCTGAACACCTTCCTGCAACGCCTAGGCCAATTAACCCTTGTCTCTGTTGCACAAGACGAGTAGTAAACACGTTCAGCGGGGACCCTTGCCCTCCTCAGGTTGATGTTGAGAGTCGATGAGTGCCTAGCGATGACGCCAATCATTGACGACTCTGATTACAATGACGGGCAATTCATTAGCTCGGCACCCTGTCGACCCCGCTTGGGATCAGAAGGTTGGCTTGGGGTCGCCATAAAAAGTAACACATGATTGCGAGGTGCAATTGTGGGAAATAAGGAAACTCAGAGGAAGTGTATAACCGTGTAACAGAATGGAAATGTGCAACAAATTGAAATGTGCGAAGTGGAATCGGTGATTTGAAATTGGTGTGTTCGGAGCGGCCGATCGAAGATTATTCCCTTTGTTTCAGCCATATAAAGGGACACAGTCCTACCAGACTGTCCAGCGTTCCTCCAAATTCACTAAGGGGTTTATAAATCATCAGTTTGTATTGTGTGTTAATTATTGTGTGTGCCAGTAGGTGATCGGAGTTAACACCGGGTTATGAAAATGTGTATGAATTGAGCCCCTGTGATTAGGCAGAACACTTTGCCAAATCTTGATGGGAACTTTACACACTTATACAACATTGACAAAACCACAACGTTGATATGTTTGGTAAGTATGTAGTCGTTGATAAGTATGGCATTGCTACAGAATATAGTTAGTGGCCAATTTCTATATGAGGAAAATATCGGCTTCACTTATCGGGCATGGGCTTACAATGGCATGCATTTCACAAATTCAACTCGAACAATTAGTGTGGCTCGGGGGCTTCCAATCACATGCAGTTAATAAAACCCAGATATTTCGGTGAGACACAAGCTCAACTTAGAACTGAAGAATTTGGTTAAGCCGAGCCTTAAAAGAAAGTACTCTTGGTTGCCATTTCATCGGCAAAAATAGGAGCAGAGCAAGAAGGCTATAAGAGAGCCCTTCAGATGTGGGCGAAGGAAGGATAGGGATTCTAAGGGATTTCAGAGTCACATGCCCAGTCGAACACGTGAAAGTTGCACTGGGACAGAGTCACATGCCCAGTCGAACACGTGAAAGTTGCACTGGGACAGAGTCACATGCCCAGTCGAGCACGTGAAAGTTGCACTGGGACAGAGTCACATGCCCAGTCGAACACGTGAAAGTTGCTCTGGGACAGAGTCACATGCCAAGTCGCACACGTGAAAGTTGCACTGGGACAGAGTCACATGCCCAGTCGAACACGTGAAAGTTGCACTGGGGCAGAGTCACATGCTCAGTCGAACACGTGAAAGTTGCACTGGGGCAGAGTCACATGCCCAGTCGAACACGTGAAAGTTGCACTGGGACAGAGTCACATGCCCAGTCGAACACGTGAAAGTTGCACTGGGGCAGAGTCACATGCTCAGTCGAACACGTGAAAGTTGCACTGGGGCAGAGTCACATGCCCAGTCGAACACGTGAAAGTTGCACTGGGACAGAGTCACATGCCCAGTCGAACACGTGAAAGTTGCACTGGGGCAGAGTCACATGCTCAGTCGAACACGTGAAAGTTGCACTGGGACAGAGTCACATGCCAAGTCGCACACGTGAAAGTTGCACTGGGGCAGAGTCACATGCTCAGTCGAACACGTGAAAGTTGCACTGGGACAGAGTCACATGCCAAGTCGCACACGTGAAAGTTGCACTGGGGCAGAGTCACATGCACAGTCGAACACGTGAAAGTTGCACTGGGATAGAGTCACATGCCCAGTCGAACACTTGAAAGTTGCACTGGGACAGAGTCACATGCCCAGTCGAACACGTGAAAGTTGCACTGGGACAGAGTCACATGCCCCAGTCTAACACGTGAAAGTTGCACTGGGACAGAGTAACATGCCCAGTCGAGCACGTGAAAGTTGCTCTGGGACAGAGTCACATGCCAAGTCGCACACGTGAAAGTTGCACTGGGGCAGAGTCACATGCCCAGTCCAACACGTGAAAGTTGCACTGGGACAGAGTCACATGCCCAGTCGAACACGTGAAAGTTGCACTGGGACAGAGTCACATGCTCAGTCGAACACGTAGATCTCTCCCAGTGCATACCCGGGGCGCACCGGGACAGCCAGTCGAATACTGAATTTAATTCCTGCTGGCAACTCAGATTTTTCAGGAAGTCTGAGTGTGCCGGCCACTGAACCTACGCGAAATGTAGATGTTTTTTTAATAAAGGCAATCATATGTTTATGGATCATGATTTGGCTATTATATATTTCAAGGCTTAAACCTTTCAGTGATTGCACTGGGTTTCGATCAGCGACCGCTGCGACATTCCGTGCCATGTTTGTTGACGCATTCTTTTGCCGGTGTCCATGGTTACGCCGCGACTCAGTGCGATGAGGTAACGCAGAACTGAGGTAAGGCGATCGACTTGAAGTGCGGATCTAGGGCACCGTGACGCATCCGGCGACTTCGACGCGAACGCACAGACAGGGAGCGGCCATCTGCAAGCAATGGCTGCCATGTTTGCGCCGAAGAGGTTATGAATCACTTTCGATTCATTTAACGCTCTCTTGGTCTAAATTTACTGTAATTCCTCCCGTCTGGAAAAAGTTTATATGAAAAATTGGTATTAACAAGTGTGCTATGGGAAATGCTACATCACTATGGCGGCTAAACAATTTTGTCAATTGCTATTGTAGAGAATTTGTATAAAAAGGTAAGATATTGTTATTCTTGAAAAAGTTCCAACCAGAAAACCTTCATAGCTTGCATTGAGGGCACACTTGCACAGGCTAGAGTGATTAAAATGCCAACTTGTACTTTTAAAAGAGGAGCATAATATCACTTCTATAGTTGGGTTTAAGAGTCGCAGCGCTAATTTTAAACTTTCTGCTGCAAAAACAAGCCGGCAACATAAGATAATGTAAGCTGCTACGCGATGGCGCTTGCGACCGTCCTTTTTAACAAAGCACTGAAGACTACATCGAAGTAATTATGACTTCAATAAAAGATAAATACTTATCAATCGTTGAGGTTGTTATCGTTAAACTGGAATGAAGATTTCGGATGGATAGGTACGTATGGCATGGATTTGCGGTGGAATCCTGTTGATTGACACTATCGTTAATCGGAAAGGACGTCGAACCAGTGGTCTCTTTTGTATTCTTCGACAGGAATAGGTCGACACCGGGTTTCTCCTCTTCCCATCTAGTCTAGATTAGGTACATCACCAACCTCAACATATGTCACTCATGCGCCTGCACCGTAAGACCAGTGTCACAGAGCCCTTTGTCAAAACAGTGCGTCGTTAAACTCCACAAATCAATCAACTTTAGAACGTTATCCAGTTTTAAATACAAGAAATCTGCGCGAAAAAACGAAAGAGATTTCTTAATTCTCAAAAAGACAGTGACTTCATTTATTAGCAACTACCATATTCGTCAGTAAAGTAGTTTTTGTAGTGCAGCCAACATGGCGGCCATTGCTTGTAGATGGCCACTCTCGTGGACATGCAACGATGCCGGCGCTTGCAATGGTTGCGCCAGTGCCCGTCGAGTGCATTTCCTTTACCGCAATTGCGCAGGTTCGGTTACTGACGAACGTTGTTATGATGAGTACATTGTGCTAATTGCTAATTGGTAAACGTTAAGCATCGTGTTTACTGTTAATTGTTTTCTACAGTATAAATATGTATTTTACTTTAGATAACGCAACATTACAGAGGAAATGTGTTGTGGTAGGATATTCTGCGGTCTCTGAAGAAATGTCATAATAAATTAATAAATTAATTCAAATTAATTAATCAATTAAAGGAATAGTTCAAGGACTAAGGATGGGGTGGCACGGTGATTTCCCTCAGGAAGGCCAAAGTGAGGTAAACTGGTGAGATAAACACTCTAATCCCGACTTAATTCTGAATTTAGAGTCGAGAGAAATAATTTTTAATTGTCAAAAAAATGGATGGATTGATTCGTGGGATTTAACGAAGCACTGTTTTGACCATGGGCTCTGCGGCACTGGTCGAATGGTGTTTGTGAATGAGTAGATGATGATGCGGATGATGATAAACCTGATTTAGCCTAGAAGAGAGGAAGGAAACCCGGTACCGGTCTATAGCCTACTCCTGTCGAAGAGCACCAAGGGGACCACCGGCATAAAGTCCCTCCCGAAGGACGGTACAACGCGAACAACAGGATTCCTCCAAAAATCCATGCTGTCGAGAGGTTGATAAGCGAGGCGAGTGAAGTTGCTACACTAACTTTCATCCCTCCAACCTCTCTGCCGAACAGAATTGGACATGTGTTTGATGGTCACCCATCCAATACCTGACCCAGCGTAGTGTTGCTTAACTTCGATGTTCTCATAAGAACCGGTGTTTCCAACACGCCGACGGTTCGGTTTCTGTAAATACAAAACGGATGTTTCGTCGAGTGAAATCCTTACCTAAATCTTGGGAAAATGTGATCCGGAGAGAATGCTCGTGTTCGTGAAAATGCTCGTGAAAATGGGGCGTACGATTTCAATCACGTCCGAGCATGACACGCCGCTTCAGTACGAGGCGATAGGCACAGGCAGGCACATGACTTGACGCTTCGTGATTACATGCATCAGAGTAATGTCTTCTTGTAATGTGACTGTTTACAAAAGGGCCTGACGGACTGGCTGGAGGACTAGTGCCGCGCCGGTGGATTGATTACAGTGATCGGAGAGACCGAGGTAACGGGGTGGGGCAGGATCAAGGGGACCCTTCCTGTCTTGGCTAGGTCATTAATGCACAGTTGCAATCGGTAAGGCCAGGTGCCACGCGTTATGTACCAACGATAACATACGAAAGTAGAATTTTGAAATCTCTGTCTGGCGATCTCAGCATCTCAATGGCTATCAAAAACAGAATCTACCGTCGAATCTCATAAGGTTAATAGTAATTTTTTGTTTCAAAGTAGACAGCGAAAATGCATTTCTTAGAGATGTGGTTGATGTCATTAGTAGAGATATTGTTTTTTTCATTGATGCCTTGTTGGGGAAATTTTGATTTGAGAAATAATTATCGTGCAGAACACGCACATAAGCAATACTGATCTATGGAGTGAATTCTTAACAAATTCATAGATCCACGAAGTATCTAATTCGTGGGCTAAGATTAATCTCACCAGTAATCTCCCAGCATAAGATTAAAGAGATACCACCATCCTGTAAATACTGGTAGCAACCAGCAATTACCGCAAATCATTGTCTAGTAGAGTAAGTAACTCATCGCATCACGATTACATACAGTATAAAAGAAAAACGATGAAAGCAATCCGCATTGACTTCAGAAGGCTGGGAAGTGCGGAAAACCCACTACCATTCTGACTTACTGCTAAGAAACACTGAATCACAAACCACGAGACGTTTATGTCATCGATATCATCAGAAGCCGGATGGCAAAATTGATAAATTGGCAAAGGTGAAGACGGTACAGGCAATATTAGCGATGAGCATTTTGGAAAATATCATCCACGATACGAACGAAATGGACGATGAGGGTGATAGGGCGACATAGGCCACAGTTTATTATTTCATATTCAGTAAAGATAACCCAGAGTTGTGCTTCCAAATGACAGAAAAACCTAATATGCACTAAATTTGCTTGGAAGTCGCCTTGGCAATTGATTCAGCTACCACACTTTAGTTGAGAAAATGATAAAATTAGGCATATTTTGTTTTACTACCGATTTATCCGACATCTAGCGACAAGTCTAGAGTGCAGCAAGTTACAGCGCTGCTAGAATATGGTAGGCGATATCATTTCAACAACATGAACGCATGTCGTAGGCCTTGTCAAAACGCAATACCCCTGAACTAGTATCTAGCTAAGGGAACGACTTGTTTGGGAAGGCCGTAACCCAAAGCAGCTGAGACCGTCTCTCGGTGCATGTGCAGGTGCATCGCGGTGCACTCAAGGTAGGCCACTAGAGAGGAATGCACGCGGTGCACCAGGGTGGCCGCGAAACGGATCCAAGAATGGCCGAGGGTCAGTGCTCGATGCAGGGAAATATGTGGTAAGCAACACTACAACCGCTTCTTTCATTTCACGTTTACAAAATGTGGGTTGTCAGTGGCCAGAATATGGAAAATGTTTTTGTACTTGCAAATTTGTACGCGTTTTATCTGCTGATTTGCTTCAGCGTACCTCACGAATCTGAAGCTTGTAAATAAATTAGCCGAATTTCAAAGATTTAAACAGATTTTTTTTTAAAATATTCATGTACCTACTTTTGTTTTAAGACTGGGCCTACAAAAGAACACGTTGCTCATTTAAGACAATTATTAAATTTAATTGGCAACCTGTAATTTCGTTCTTTGCAGACAATGTTAGTTTAATTAATTGCGTAATCTCTTTGAAATAATTGGTCAATTAGTAAACACGTTACACTATCATTGTAACAGGCAAATAATTAAAAACAACTGCACGCGTACGACTCATGTACGTGACGTGTCACACTACCTAGTAGTCAACTGTAAAACTAAAAGAATTGTCGGTAAAACAGTGTTCGCATTGCCGACTCACGGCTCTTACAGCTTAGATTGACACCTGATAGATGGCCGCATGAAAATGAAGACGACTACAACGGAAGGAAGGTATAGAGAATTTATTTTGCCAGTCCTGAAAAAGTTTTAAAATTGATAATTCTGGACCCAGGCGCTTATAGAGTCTATCCTGTAAACGCACCACCGTCGATCTTTTGAAGAGAGAAAAAGGGGTAATCGGCTCCTATCTAAGAAAAGAAATGTCCAAACGTAGCTTCCAAAATCATCTCCAGATACTTTGGCAGAACCTAACCCAGAAAATACTAGAGTGGTTTAGGGTGAGAATATGTAGATATAGATAGAAAAGGGGAAATTGAAGGCTCCACTGGCTTGGAAACCAGTCCACGGAATGCGCTACCTCATAAGTGGGTACAGACCAGTGGGTTACACATGTAGAATAGGAGAGATCGAAGGCCCCACTGGCTTCGAAACCAGCAAGAAGCTACATTCCCTAAATTTGAGTTGTCACCGTCGCTGATGACAGCAACGGGCGACAATCGCATGGGATCATGACGCCCACGGCCCCTAGAAAAGTCTTCAGCAAAAAAGTATTAATAAATGCTTTGCTGATGGATCGATCAATTTTTTGGCATTTGTTTGGTTTTGTTTTGGCGCCGAGGTCAACCTTGAGTGCCGTGATTGTGCCGAATCCAATCGAAGGGGCCGGGATTTTTTGCGGGTACCATGAGTTGCAGTTCGTAAACCTGGCACAAGGTGCCGTCTGCCCCGCAACGATATTCGAGGCTAACTTTCAGGACGAGAGTCAACTCCGCGGTCACAATTCTAACATTTTGATTGGTTACGCCCCAAATTAGGCCGCCTATTTCTTCAAGGGTAGCAACTGTTGGCTGGAAGTTATCTAACCGAAACTTTGCCGCTAGCGCTCTGCATAAGATTTTAGTTTAATGGAAATTGTCCGCTCATTGAAACTGAAAACACTGTCGTGAAGTCGCCATGTTTTTAAAGTTTTTTTTTTGTTAAAGCAACGTTGAGTTTCATAAATTTTTGTTAAGCAATTCGACGATTTTCCAAAATATCTCATTCGTTATCGAGAGTGATTGGGGGAAAACTCAATACCAATATGGCAGTAATATAGGACAAACATTTGTCAATGAAATAAAATCCATTAGCAATTTTTTTTCTTTTTCCTTAAAAGATTAAAACAGTTGTAGCATTGGGATTGGTTTTGCATATAACCGAGGATTTTTTTAAATATATTTTTACTTTTTTATAAATTAATTTTTGGAGACGTTTTAGGCCACGCTCTTCCCAATAAATTAAACATTTTTTTTCATAATTTAGAACTATATTAAATAGAAATGAAGGAGAGATTGGTTGTTTACTATAAAACGAAGAAAACAAAACATATAAAAGCATGGAAGAGTATAAATTTCTGAAATTTAATTAGGTAAGGCCCCTGGAGTACCCACACCCCCCTGGAGTTTGTGGATAATGCTAAATTGTCTAGAGATCTATGTTGCCCTGGCATGGCATAGGGTTTAAAATTTTGGCTTAAAAAGTTTATCCTGTGAGGGATAAGAATGGGCACCCTTTAAGTTTGTTTAAGCCCATCTGATTGGACAGAAGGGAAGTTCAATCAGAGAGAAAAAGTACGAAGTTAAGCAACACTGCGCTGAGTCAGGTATTGGATGGGTGACCATCATACACATGACCAGTTCTGTTCGGGAGAGAGGTTGGAGAGATGAAAGTTAAACAGCACTGCGCTGAGTCAGGTATTGGATGGGTGACCATCATACACATGACCAGTTCTGTTCGGGAGATAGGCTAGAGGGATGAAAGTTAAACAGCACTGCGCTGAGTCAGGTATTGGATGGGTGACCGTTATACACATGACCAGTTCTGTTCGGGAGATAGGCTAGAGGGATGAAAGTTAAGCAACACTGCGCTGAGTCAGGTATTGGATGGGTGACCGTTATACACATGACCAGTTCTGTTCGGAAGAGAGGTTGGAGGGATGAAAGTTAAGCAACACTGCGCTGAGTCAGGTATTGAATGGGTGACCATTGCACATGACCAGTTCTGTTCGGGAGAGAGGTTGGAGGGATGAAAGTTAGTACAGCAACTTCACTCGCCTTGCTTATCAACCTCTCGACAGCACGGATTCGGGGAGGAATCATGTCGTTCGCGTTGTACCGTTCTTCGAAAGGGACGTTAAGCCGGTGATTCCCTTGGTGCTATTTGACAAGAGTATAGGCTATGTGCCGGCACCGGGTTTCCTCTCCTCCCTTCTAATCTAGGTTAGGTTCATCATCATTCTCGTCATCATTCTCTGACGCCATTAGACCAGTGCCGCATGGTCAGATGTCAAAACAGTACGTCGCCAAACACAATTATCAATCAATCAACCTAGGAGTAGACTACGTGCCGACACCACGTTTACCCTTCTCGCTTCTAGACTAGGTTAAGTTCATCATCATCCTCACCAGCACACGTACGTTCACCGATGTCCCTAGACCAGTGCCGCAAGACCTGTTGTCAAAACAGTGCGTCGTCAAACACAACAAATCAATTCAGCCTTGTCGGGCCGTCCAGCAGCGCGGCGCGCGATTGTTTCAGGAAATCACGGCCTGCCTCGTCTGCTGGCTCAGCATGCGGTAAGTCGGATGATGGCCGGACCTCCTGGCGGCGAAAAGAAAGCTGCTGGTCGCTCCTCGACAGCGACGACGACGACGTGATCCGTGTGTGTTACGCAACGCGGCAGTTGCCCAATACGGCACTTACGTCGCAACGCGATCGCTTGGGCTTGGTCGTTGATCGGATGGGGAGGGCGTTATTCCGGCTTGGGTACGGTGCCGTCCTCGTGCTGGTTGGCGAGTATCTGACGCACGACAAACGACCTGATCCCGTTAGGGTTTAGCTTTATTTTTGTGAAATTTTCTTAATTTTGTTGATGGTGGTCCGATTTTTTTATGTTTTTTTTTCTAACGTTTCACCGAGCTACTTTATCGCAAAGAAGGTTTAAAAGCCTCGCTGCCATCGGCAAAGTATCCGGTATTCAATAATTATTTCACCTTGAAAAAAGGGTGGGAGCGTTTATCAGGTTCAAAGCTGGTCCATGAAATCTGTAATTTAAATAGTGTTTCCAATTTTTTTTTATTTTTTTTTAGGAAGCGAGCAATGCTGATAAGGTGGATGTAGAAATTGTATAGCTAACGTGCGGCAGCAAGCGGTCGTTTCAGCACCCTCCCCGAGGCGTTCACCAATCTCCCAGCCGCGTCGGCGCCTCGAATATCGGCGCTGACGGCCAAGGTTGGCGTCGCCGCGAGCGACTATGGGCCGGCCACCGAAAGCTGCTCGCTCAGTTCAACAGCGACGTCCGCCCAGAACGGTCGCTCTCTCCTTTATAGCAAGACACGGTGCGGTGTGAAGTGACAGCGAGTGCATTGTGATCGACGCTCTCGGGATTTTCCTCCGACAGGCAGGTAAGCGTCGTTACTGGGGATTGGGATGCTAAGGAATGGTCGCGACACACTAGATCGCGGACTAGATCCATGTAATTATCTAGACATAATAATCTAGACGGATTGGCAAGGCGATGGATCCAATCCGCCGGCTGACAACGCGTTGTGTCTATCGCCAATCCGTTTGTTGACAACCACGAGGCAGTCAAGACGGATTGGCAAAGCACGGTTTCAATCCACGGCTATTGCATGTTGATCCGACTGTCATTATACTAATGATAAATAAACCAATTCATTTTCTTCTCATTAAGTTTGAAACACCTGACAGCTTTACTTCCGCGTTGAAAGCGAAATGATGATGGGACATGTCTCAAATTGTTTCTCAATTATTCGAATGGTACCTTCCTTTAGGATTGGATAACTTGTAAAACGTACGCGCACGCGTCATCCCGGTGTTTGACAATTGGGCAAGCATAGCTTACCGAAAAAGGGGGACACCTCTCCGAGTAAGGAGGCGATGGTCCCTAGCGATCCCTTTTGCCTCTGCTTGGTATGCGCTCTATTGGTCCCTACCAGCACAGGCCGGTACCCGATGATATTTTCCTCACAGTTCGCGTGATGTGAACAATCACCCGCTTCAAAGTTTTGTCCACACTTTGCTTAAAATGTACACGATTTCTACCCATGATGGTTCCGTTTCACTGCAATTAAGCTTTTTTTTTGCTGATTTAAAACCTCAAACAAACTGCAAGGATTATTCGGTAATAACATTGAAATTTGGCACTGAAACCATACATGGCCTTAAAAATAGACCCTCACCCCGCGCTCTGAATGCGAAGCAAGTTCAAAATTTAATGTAGCAAAAAGTTAGCTTTGACAGCGACCTGAAGCTATCAGCGGCTGACGTAAGCTAACTTCTTGTTTTGTCGCGGTTTGATTCAGACCCTCCGCGTGTTGATGGCCAGGGGGGTGCTAGACGAATAAAGCACTTGCAGATGCACTTCACTGCGAATTAAAACTAATGGTCGCCGTTCAATTGGGCGTAGTTTGCTGCATATTATTGGAGACGGATAAGTGCACCAGCACATGAACGTTGGTAAGTGGTAACCCCCGCAGGGTTGGAATTCTGATAGCCGTTAGCACAGAATACGAACGTCAGAGTACTGTCAAATGCAATGACATGCTCTTCGGACTTAATCGCCGTTACTTTATTTTTCGAATTATTTATTTGTGTCAGAAACTACTGCTAGCTACCTGAAATAATTACAGTTTGCTCCCATTGTCTTCTAGACAAGTCAAGACCAAGTCACTGAGATGACATAGCCGAAGACTCGCGTACTAGCACTGTCATGCAGTCTTGGTCAGGTTACTTTAAATTTTGGACTGTGCTTGTGACGTTATTTGTCAAGACAAGACAGATAGACCATAAAATGAACTTGGACAGAGTCTATATGACTGTTAATAAACTGTCAAGAAATAACATATCAGAAATCTTTCACGTCTAAAACTTGGTCTTGGTCCCATGCTGCAAATTTATTTTTCTAAAGCAATTTCATAGCTGGCACCAAGAGGTAGCACCAGACAAAGCTTAAGAGAGAAAAAGAGACAAAAATATCAGAATTATGGGACAAAAACAAAGTACCTATACATGCGAACAATGTTGAGTCAATCTCCTGCCTCAGTTAACGGAACAGTAGTACTTTCAACCATCGAAATTTCGACAATCCCAAAAGGTGTTACTCTTGCAAATGACAATTACCACAAAATACTGTTGCATCAACCGAGGACCAAGGTTTCGAAACTTTTTTGGCTGACACATCGTCTTCAAGAATCCACTGTTGCCAACGTACATCCGTCAGCAAACATTTTTACACCATGCATCGAGTGCACTTGTTGCCGCATTCTACTGGGACGCCTCAACCGACGCCCGATTTGCGCGCACGAGACAGGCGTCGGCCACATCGCGACGCTGTGGACGCGATGCGTGCGCACGGTGACGCCGCGAATTACGCAACGCGTGTGGCGAAAGTTTCGCGTCGCGTCGACACGTGTGCATGTGGTTGGACGACTGACAGCTGATCGGGCTGTACGCGTGTGCGTGAAGCACGTGTTGTACAATTTTATCCGGAAACGCAGGGGCACCTAAACAACAGCGTCCTCTACGGCGATTATAACGAGGAAGACGACGGCAATCGAGAAAACGCATTTGGCCAAGAACTGCGATCACAGAAGTCTGAAGCTTATTTGCGGATCCTCAGATGTTTTAAAACGATTAATGTCACCTTTAAGCTCTCAAGGGCCTGAGGTTTTTGGCAAGAAACCTTATTATGCAAAACCTTGCGTAACCAAACGGTGTAAGGGCTGTTAGATAATTTAATCTAGGTATGTTTTTGACGCACACCTTTGAGTGTTCGGGGGAATTTTGGGATTGAACGGAACTAGCAAATGGCAAGAATCTAAAAGGTCGCAATTCTGGGTGGCATATAATTTGGTGCCTACCGGTGTCTGTCTATTCGACCTTGGAACCAGTGTATCCTTGCCCTGATCGGACGACCCTGATCCAACATCGCCGGGCCTTGGTTTGGGTGGTGGGGGGCGTCGACGTCGTCGCGTAACGCCGTCACGAGAAGCGTCGAGTGTTATCGATGGTCGTTGCACGTGGTTAGCAGGCACAATGTGGTGGGACCTACCATCGGTTTGTTTCTTGGCACTTATACTACATTTCACCCCAAGAAGAGGCGCTTTCTAACAGAACCAGATGTTAAACAGTTTCGATATGGAACCCAGGTAGCAATAAACCCAGGCCTCAATAAAAGGAATCAGACCTCTTTCATTCTTAATGTGGCATGGAGAAGAGTGCTCAAATGCCGTTAGTGGGGCTGGTGTCACCCTTCTCAAGGTCTAAAAGAGAGACCTTGAACCGGCATGCAGCCATAAACTTTGAACGTCGAATTTTGTACTTGACACAATTCGAGCCAAAAAACGAGCACATTTTCTAGATTTGTCGGTGAAAACGCGCGTTGTGCGTCCTTTTTTTTGTATGAAATTAACAAATATTTGTTGTAAGCTAATATCAATCGTGATCTTGGTTTCGCTCCACGGCGTTTATTACTGTTTTGAAGAGAAATCTGAATATCTTTGGTGCCAGTTAGGTTAGCAATCTCGCAGCAGCTGCCACGGCGACTTGAGGCAAGACACGCGGTGGTATACACAATCCCCTAAAGAAGGCCAACAAAGATCTTGAAACGCGGCTGACTCACAGGCGACCACACCGTCATATTTTTGGCCGACAAGTCAGGTCTAGTTCCCTGCAGAACGGTGTGTCACTGACGATGGGAGGTACCACAAGAAGCACACCACTTCTTGTGCAACAGGATTTTTGGAGCATGCCAGTGAGACTGATTTTGAGGCTCTTGACAGTGCTATTGCTGCAGCTTTGGTAAGGAAAGGCCGGCTGGCAGCAAGGTTGGTACGGACAAGTGAGGGTCATGGTGTGAGTGATTACACTTGCTTCACAGATTATGTATTTCAGCGTTGGTCAATGTGCTTCACCCAAAACTTGATCCCCGCTCAAGGTGCAGCAGTCTCGCCCAGGCATTGCTATCACATCGAGCTGCTGACAAGATCTTTTCTGCGAAGCTGTATATTGGATGCCCACTTAGTGTGCAAGATAATTAAACCAGAAAAGACGGTGTTACTGCCTATTGGCTTTTAGTTCTGGAAGCCCCCCTCAAGCATAGCTAGTGGTTTGGAGCGTTGCCTCGAATCGAAGGGAGAGCCTCTTAGGGCGTAATGCCATACCCACCGTCATGCGTTCTGCCGAGATACAGCCTCTATTGGCGCTGAATTGCAAGCGGCTACCGGGGCTGCCGGTGACAGGAGATCCGGTCACCAACGCGAACGGCAGCTCGCGGACGCCGAAGCCGTCGCCGAAGCCGTTGCCGATGCCGATGGCCTGTGGCTGAGAAAGCGCCGCTCACCGCTCGTCGTTCGCGTCGACCGGCAGACTGCGTGACGCAACGCTCGAAGATCATTAGCTCTCGCTTTCTACGGATCGCCGCCGGCCGCCTGCGCGTCGCCTCCTACGGCACTGCGCCGAGAGGGTGGCGTCGCGTCGGAGAGACGTCCACGAGGGTTGACGTTGACGGCGTCGCATTTTGAGACAGGAGATGGAGAATTTTGTAGAAGCCCATTTGTCATTTGGGAAACGGCAAGACGCGCTTTATGAGAGAATCTGTTATGGTCTGGCGGTGACCAATCTAGCAGCATATCTTGTGAACGCCAAGATGGATAATTTGCTGCAACAAATATTTGCAAGGCTAGAGGGGGCGCAGGGGGTTGGTGGGCATTCCAGATTTCAGTCTCGTCTCACACAATTGATCGGCTGAATCAAGTGCTGCACTTGACCAAATTCGCGAGATTTTTTTGCGATTTTTTTTGTGACGAGTGGCGGGTATTGATTGCTGGTGATTAATGGGAACTGAGCTGAAAAAGGCTTGGGATCTTTTTCAGGGCTAGAACTCACTTTCAAAGTCTCTTAGAAAAGAAGAGCGACTCGCCGGGTAAACCTGCATGGCCAAATGCAGGTCCACAACGCCGAGTAACATCAGTTTAAATTATTTTTAAGTCATAAATTTAGAAAAAAAAGTTGTGTGCCGGACTCTAATAATTGATCAAGCTCTTATATGATATGAAATATATTTTTTCGCTGAGATTAGTAATGATGAAATTATTTTAAAAGGCTTTCGAAATGTTTCCCTCTCTGCAGAAACCTTTGCGCCATGCCTAATCGCCACACAAAAACTTAACTCACTTTACATGTAAGCCAGATATATTGTCTATAATGTCCCTTGCCAACTTTATTTTAGCAGCTATCTTGCGTTATACCAATATTTTGTACCCAAAGTGAACCTGTTACTCATAAATCGTATGTTGCCAGCAGGAAAAGTGCAAGTGCATTCTACTGCGGTCCAAGGCCACAGGTAGATCGCAGTTCATGGCATGCCAGCAGCAGGTACCAAAACAGATCTGCAAGATCATGCTGTGTGTCTTCGGGATTTTTTCGCGGGTGTAGACTAAAAATAAGTTATTAATTTAACAAAAAATTAAGCTAAATCAAGTAGATATGAGTCTAAAAACCACCCTTAAGTTATTAATTTATTTGAATGACGTTGTGGCATAATTAAAAAAAAAACGCCAAGCATTTAATTTGATTACAGTCAAAGAAACTCGTACAGAGATCATGATTTGTGCCCTGTTTTTCAGTGGAATCTTTATCCTCTTCAGACCTGAACGGCATAGGGCTTAAAATCGTTAAAAAGACCAGAAGGTACTATCAAAATATTTATAAAAATGTCGAAAAAAAAAATGTTACCCTATTCCTCCATCAGAGAGTGGAGGACTGAAATGGAAGTCAAGTGAACTATTTTGCACACATACAATTAATTCTAGAACTACGTTCGGCAGAGTTTGCTATCTTGATGAAAACGGTGCAGAGGAAAAGCTGGCTGAGAAAGATCGCAGGGCTGCGCGACGATTAAACTACATCGGTGCCAAACCAATTTAATCACGCTATAAGATCTGACGAGATTGCCTATGTGGTGCATACTAGAGAAACGAATGGGTTGCAGTCTAGATTTGTTGAAAATGCGGCAACACTTGATGGAACATTGCACGCATACCTGTAATTACGATATCTAGAATGCAATAAGTACTAGCGTGTGAGGCATGTGATTACCTTGATATTTCATCGCTTGAGAAGTGACATAATATGTCTGCGGTCGGTGCATTGACAGGTCTTACAACCTGATCTTACAAACACCACGACGTTATCCATCGATGTCAACACTGAGGTGAAGCCCCGGATTCAACCCTAGGAAAACAACATCACGCTTAGATGTTTACATTATCGGTTTGGCGTGTTGCAAACACAGGTTCTCGTGTAATCATCAAAATTAACCAACACTGCGCTGGATCTATCACATTTACGATCGGTTCTCTTCGGGAGAGAGGTTGGAGAGGTTAACGCTTCAGTGCAACAACTTCGTTCACCTTGCTTATCAACCTCTCGACAAAATGGATTAGTGGATGAATCCTGTTGTTCGAGTTGTACCATCCTTTGGAAGCGACGTTAATCCGCTGGTACCCTTGGTGCTCTTTGGCAGGAGTTCGCCAGGTTTCACCTCTTCCCTTCTAGGCTAAATAAGGTTCATCATTATCTTCATCAACTCATTCACCGACGCCATAAGACCAATGCCACAAGGCCCATTTTTAAAACAGTGCGACGTTAAACCCCACTAATCAATCAATCACTACTGGGCTTGCACCAGCTCCGAGCGAAAGCACTTCCACCCGATCACGTGATCATTAGCTGTCGATGCACTCATTTTTTTTCTAAATGCACCGCCAAAATTCTCGGAGCAAGAAAAGTGCACCGGGAGTAGCCCAAGAGCCGAGCCGCAGATCCACCCATTGCATACCCGCAGCGCACCGGGATAGCCAGTCGAATACGCCATAAAGTGCATGCAAGTTTCGCCAAAGTACGTTGACCAGAACTTGAGAATGAATTGCAAAATATGTCTCAAACCCAAACGTGGATTGCAGATGCTTTGAACTAGCTCTTTGTCAGTTGGAACGGGTCGAGCACCTTCTCAGGGTTCACGACGTCGCGTGTTACGGGGGCGTCACGACACCATCAAATATTGACGCTGTGTGGCGTTGTTACCCCGGTGACCAGGGGGGACGACGAACCCACGACCCCCTGTAAATGCGGAAACATTTAAAGATCGTTGCCGGCGAAACCAAGCAAACTAAAAAGAAGGCATATCATGAAAATCGAATGTCATTCCGTAACACTAGACAGAACTGTAATTGATAGACGATCGGTGTGGTAAAAATGGCGGATCAGCCTCAAAAATATGTCCAAGTTTGGCTTGGAACCTTATTGAGCAGGTTCAGTATTTTTGAATCCTCGCTGATTCTGTTTATGCCCGTGCAGTTAAAGGTGTCACATGACTAAATCGAGCCCGCTCATTGGCTGAAAGTAAAGCGACATGTCGCGAAGCCTGCGTGAAAGGTTGACTAAACGAGGCATTAGTCCTGCTGAAGAAAGATATTCGCTCCTTTGACACGCCTTGTATTTATTAGAAATAATTACATGCACAGCAGCAGGATGGATCGGAAATACGCGAATCGAAATTGTACTTTGCGAGAAAGCAGTGGCGCGAATATGAAATTCTAACAGCTTGGCCTTCAGTTGATGAAACTTTGAAACGCTAAGATCAGAAAATGGCATTGAAACAGTGAGGGAAGGAGGTCAATACCTTCCAACCCCCATACCTGTCAAGCTAAGGGGACAAACCCTATATATGACGAAATTATAACTCTGCGTGACTGCCAACGAGCTATAATTTCGAAGTGCCAAAACCCATCCGTTTTTATTTCCCAAATTAATAACTCAGCTATAACAAGGAGAAGATAACACAGTTTGACTAGATTTAGGGTATGTTTTACAATGCTTAGATAAAAATATAACAGGAGGTTGAGATGTATATGGAAAAATCTGATTGGATGTGACTATGATGATGAGTCTTCAACTGGCTGTTATATTTTTATTGGACAGTGTACAACTGACACTTATTCTGTACTGATTACACATTGTACTGACATTAGAATGACACTATTTGTAATATCATGGATTTCATCGCAATTATATGACCACTGCGGATGTGCATTCATTTGCGTTTGGTGCAAAAAAATGTGAAAACCCTGTAGGTTGAGTCTCAACCATTCGAAGGGGATCGATTGAAATGATTTGTAACCAAGCCGGGCATCGAATCCAAAGCTATAAGTGCACGGCGTGGAGTTGGACATCACATACATTTTAGTTTTCACAATCCGTTCTCGAACCTTCCGCGCCGTGCTATGAACTGGTCGGTGGGGCGATGGTTCTCAATTACATAACAATATTTGAAAGCAATGCAATATCAAGAAAGAGTGTAACACCGTTCCACTTCTACGCTTTTCAGACGTCAACCCCGTCAAGAGGGCGATGCCCCCCTGGACAATATTTGTATGGGGTGGCCACCCTAACCCCTCCGAAAGAGTTTTCTTAAAAGAATCGTGTCCACATCGCAGATTACAGTTATACACCTTCTTAAGTTTGTAACCATCTTTAAATAACCTGATAACGATCTATTGACCACGAACTAATCAAACTCTTTCTTCACGCACGTCGTTCAAATTATTGTGGCGAGTATTTAAATTGTAGCATGAACGCGGATTCCAATGACTTTTCTAATCAACCAGTAAAAGCTCGCCGGAAAGACTAACTCAAAGTCAAACAAGCTCAAATGAATGATGACAAACCGCCAAATGAACCGTCAAAGGTATAATAATAATTAAACTGCCAAACGAATTTAACATCATAGCACCAGTTTCAACAATCAACAAATTTGGGCATGCGTCGTGGTAACCAAACGCGTGACACATTCGCAACAACGACTTTATATCAAAGTAAGAAACTTCAGTGCGTTCTATAATTATCTACGAGGGTATTTACCATTAAAATCCTGAACATTGCAACATGCAATTAAAAATCGAATTCAAAATTGAAGCAACACAATAGAGCTTTCATAAATGGCACCACACATATGCGACGGCGCATGATATTACGCCACCAGATGCCGGAGGCAGAGTTATTACACTTCTTTCGATTGACAATGGCTTTCAGATTTCAATGGCCCATTCACCGCAAGCGTACACCGCGCACCCAAGTTCCGCCAAAAAACGCGACTTACTAATTAATTAGTGACATTGGTTTTGAAAGCACTGGAAAAACGGCGAGGTGGTATTAGCAAGAAGACGCCTTTGCGTAAACAGAATCTGCATACCGACAAAGGAAGGCTGTAAAAGACACCTCGCAAATACTTGCGACATCGAGGGATCGATTTCGTAGTAAACATATTCAGACAATGAGCTGACGCAGTTATTACACATCCCTTCCTTTTTATTGACAGAATGACTGCACACAACACAAATGTATTACATATTAGAAAATTCTACTTCTTTCCTTTATTGAGAAACCAGTTACGCATCTTAGGAATGGCCTTTGGTCAGTCAATTGGCAGGTAAAGCTTTTCCTTCAAGGCAACTAAATGTCGACCGAATTTCTCGGGCTTAATGCGAAAGGGCGATTAAAAGGTAATCATTGCTCCTCGATCAACGGCAGGTTCAGATTGTGCTTAATAATCACCGTAAATGTACACCTAACGACTATCTATACTTTTCATCGTTTTGAGATGAGCACAAACCCACAAGTCTGCTGGACTAAAATTCTAAAAACTGTATTACATTGAGAAGAGACGGAATAAGATGCGAAGCCTTCTTTGCTCCATCGCTAAATTTTGGATATCTCACCTCATCGTATTTCACTAACCAAAGTTAAACTTACATTATCTTGACTGATACCTATTCTATAAGTCTCGTTGCCTACATCAACTGTCCATGGCATATAAGCAATGGTGCCAATTATCACCTTTGCTAAATAATTGCACTAAAAAAAGCTGAGCCTACACACTGTTGTGTTCCTGAGCAAAGATCCCTGACTTCTCATCGTCTTCTTTGCCCAACAGGATGATGAACATGCACGGGGCGGAGTCTGCAGTCCGGCTGCGCGGTGCGTGCAAGACGTACGGGGGCGGCAAGGATGTGGTCGTCGTGCTAGACCATCTCAACATGACCGTACCCAGGGGCTCTATGTAAGTGCTAGTGTATTGTTTGAAACCGTGCTATAAGCTAAGTATGAAGCTAACTATGTTAGGTACTAACAGCCCATTACTACTTATATGACTCAATTGGCAACGCAATGTCGTTCGGCTCAACGTTTATTTGCAGGATGTAAACGTTGAGTGTATAGGTAATGTCAAAAAGTCAGCGTTAATGTTAAACTTTCTGCTGAGTAAATGAGCCGGAAACACGTGGTAACGGAGGATGACACCCGATGGCGCTTGCAGCCGTCCTTTTTAGCAAAGCTCTACGATTACATAATTGTGACTCAAAATATCGATTCATTAATATCAGTAGTTAAGTTTCGCATTAATATTGATTACCAGAGCGCAAACCAAATGTGAGTAATCTGGGAGAAATAATGAGATGGAATATCTAAACACTCGAAATGAAGGTGACACTAACCGTAACCATCCTACATTTAAGTTAGTAAAGTAGTCATTTGTTGTGCCTTTCACGAGAACAGTTTTACATTAGCTTTATGGGAACAAGATTTAATGATATTGCAGCTGCGCATATTGCAGAGCATCTATCTTCCCCAATCTGATCCCCGTTTTCAGTACAAGTCAAGTTACAAGATTTTGCACCCAAATCCTTGTGGAGTTCGAAGACTAAATACAGAAACACGGCATACCAATTCGAGACCTAACTGCAAAATCGAGATCCCTTGCTTATATTGCTAGATTAAGATTATTTTTAAAATTTGATCACTCCCTAGATATATGTCTTTGTTGCGTTTTTTTTTTTAATCTAGACACAATGCTATGCAACTGTGTCCCTACCAGTACCAATATACCGACAATAACAGAGTTTACTTATTAATTCGTTTACTTGCAAGAGGCATCACGAGCACGCCGAACTTATCTTGCTACTTATTACACATATATATATTTATAATTTTCTTACTTAATACTTATCTTGCTACTCACATTTGAGATTGGTTTGCGCTCAATTAATATTTATTAATGCTAAACTCAACAATTGATTTATACATGTATAGGTATTTTTAGTCGTAACTATTTAATTGTAGAGGTTTGTTAAAAGGCTACTATTACCACGTGTTGCCGGCCTCGTTTGCTCGACAGAATGTTTAACATTAACGCTGGCCCTCGTTATAGTGCATTGACATTTTTCAGAATTCGTTGCCAACTTTGAATAGGAAAAATGCAATCAAGCACATGAGATTCAATGGTAGATTGAACTTTTAGTAGCCATGGAAATGCTGAGATCACCAGGCAAGGCTTCTAAATTCTGCCTTCTTAGCGGTTTTAAAGCATTGAACGAAAACTGTCATTAGAACTCAGCAACAAGTATCCAGATAGACTTCGTCTTCTAATTACCTATCTCTAATTACTGAGCTAGAAAAATATTTATAAATCTCGAGTGCTGAACCACGAATAATTCCCATCCCTTGGCCCCAGCTGGTGCTTGTCGTTGAAAAATATCCTCAAAGCTCATATTTTCCAAACGCCAAACACTCTCGATTAGCTGACAGCGGCCAGCCTCCCGGCCAACGGCCTCCACAATGTCACAGAAACAGCCATCGCGTTATCAACCAGCGCCGCGAAGACAATGTCGACGCCGGAATGCTTTTACTGCCAGGATGCTTCGTACCACTAAGCCATGGTCAATGCATTCAGTTCTTTTCGATCCTCCGAGTGAGATAGCAGCTTCATGCACGAAGCGCCGGCCATCACTGCCTCAAGGCCATGGTATTGCATGTCTACTCCGCAATGACGCACGTTCAGAGGCGAATGAAGTGCCCCAGGACCGCTCTTTTTTTCAAATTTCAGCTCGCATTGGCAAAAGTGGTGTACAAAATAAAAATAAAAAAAAAATACCAGAAAGAGTAATTTCATTATAATAAGGGTTCAGGTGTTTTCTGTGCTGTCATTAAAACAGCATAGTTCTCTCTTTTGTGTAATGCCCTTCGTAAGAGATGCAAAGCTTTCAAAAGCGGGACCTGTACTATTTTAGGATAATTATCACCAACCGGTTTAGCCCCGAGTTACATCTATGTACGTCAACAATCATCGCCTGCCTGAAATTCACCAACTCCAGCGCGGTGTTTTAAATAGACTTTAAATCAAGGCTAAGCGGTGGCCAGCTCTTGCTGTTGGTGACTGCGTGCCACCAGGTTCACCCTATGTTACCTGCTAGGCCAGGTTTTCATGTCCTGAGCCACATAGCGTTTGAGTAGTTGGTTTTGCGTCAGTTGTCGTTGGCTTCACGACTGTAACGTGAACCTCTCTGACATGGGAAGTTGGGACGACGTCTCCGTGCTAGGTCTGTAAATCACAAGGAAACATAATGTCTGGAATCAATTAGTTCTATGTTCCCATGGGTCTCATTCGGGTGGCGGAATGCGATTTGTTGTAATCCACTTTCATTGTTGGCAAAGTTAATTAGCGGCGACGTGCGAGCAATCGAAAGTGTTACACAGCTTGATCTGATTGCTAAATCTAGTTACTAGTACCTTCAGATCGGATCGGTGTCGAGCCCAGACTATGGAGCTTAGTCGGCGACGGCCTGCAATGGAAATAGCTGGGAAAAATAGCGGAATAAAAGCTCGTTTGGGCATCAATTTTTGAGACGGTCATAGTGTTGATAATAATAAAATACCCCGCGCATTGCAAGCGTTAGCAATTTAAATCAGATTTCATCCTCATACAGCAACGAATCCAACGTCAAATTGGAGTTATTCGAGTTTGACAGGTTGTGACGTGATATAGCGTCACTAGAATCAGAGTGACTGTGAGCATTCACAGCGTCATGGTTCTACTCCTTGGAGAACTGTCATCCTCATCAAATACACTAGAATGGTCTCAAAAAAACCCGTGTCCAAAAAGCTCAGTGGTTCAGAGCAACACCCGCGATAGGTGAAGATCGGGGTTCGAGTCCCCGTTTCGACATACATTTTTGAGACAGTTACAGTGTTGATAATAATAAAATACCCCGCACATTGCAAGCGTTTGCGATTTAAATAAGATTTCATCCTAATAAAGCTCGCTTTTGTTTTAAATGCCACTGATTGTGCACAGCCCGATGTGAGGACTCTTGGTCCGTGATCAAATCTTTAGTACTTAATATGTCCGCTTGTCAGCAGAACCATTTTTTCCCGTGAGAGCTATTGTTTTATTTTCATTTTGCTAAAATATTTCACTGTGACCAACATCCCGATGCCCAGAAAGTTGGTCTCATGTCTTTCAACAAGTTTTCTCGAATTTACTTGTGTTCCGTCTGCGCTGAAGAGAGAAGGTGAAACCGATCACAGCTGGAAACTTGTATCTCAAATGCACCGAAATCTTCGAAGCATATATTTCAGAATGTAAATGTTAATTCAGAGCCCCATCGTTTCTGTTAAGCTTTGCGAGCCCGCAACACGATGTTAACAGCACCTGCTTCCCGATGGCACTCGAGGCCGTCCTTTTATACAAACACCAATGCAATTAAATAATTGCGACTTAAAATATAACGCCATACATCATGTACATCAGTCATTGAGACGAGCACGAGTAAGATTATTTGCGCGTAATCCAGTCTTAAATGCAAGTAATCTGCAAGATATAACGAAATTAAATTGCTATACACTTTCAAAAAATACGGTAACTCCCTCTTGTAGCAAGTAGCAACTACCTTTGGCATTGTTGCAAAGCCCGTTTTACATTAGCGTTGGGACTCTCACTTAACATATGAATCCAAAACGGCGCTATTTAGACGGGGTTTTTCCAAAATGTTCAACTATAAGTCAGATCTTTTACTCACTGAAACATTTTTAATTTCACTGCATGTCATTAGAAGTCGCCATGACAATAGTTTCAACTAACACTGCAACTAGGAGGCGAGATTTTGGAAAAACCCGACCTAAATGCCCGAACCACCCTGAGCAAGGTGCGAGATACGACCAAGCCAGGGCCAATGCCACATCGACAGCAACATCTGCCTGACGATGGTGAAGTCGAACCAAACTGGCGGTGCCAAGTACCCATTGTCCGTCGCCCTTGACTCGGCATTGTCAAACTAAGTACGGAACTCTTTGCCGCTAATGACTGACGGTTGTGCCATGAATTTTAATTGTTAATTTTCTGAGTTAGAATAAAATGTCATCAGTTTGAACCATGCCAGCGTTTGTCAGATTTAAGATTTATTTAAGACAGCCGAAAGAACTGAGCCTAAATTCGCCCTTTACTTGAGTTAAACCTGTCTAGAAATGATAAAAAGTATAATAGCATATTTTTAAGCTTGGCTAAAAATCCTCCAACGCACTCCTTCGTTTCCGCCATCGCATTTGTTCAGCTGCTCCTCTTCAAATACACCCTTCCTGTGATTTATTATTGTTTGGTTAGCATAACTTTTAGAACTTTACTTAGGTTAGAACAGTCGTTATTTTGTGAATACTTTATTTTCAGGAACGGGGAATTTTTAGCTAAATATTTGTGAAATGCAGTACTGAGTGCTTATTTCTGTCTGTATAGACAAACAAATCCTAGAAAAACGATTTTGTAACATTTTTACAAATGAGAAAAGATGAGATTCCACAGTTTGTTTCAATAATAGCATTGAAACATTTGGCTATTTCATCTCATCTCACTGGAAAAAAGTTACAAAATCGCACGCCATCGCTCCTGAAGGGTAGACTACATTTATGACCGTCATGCTTTGCGGATTGCAGCTACGGTCTCCTCGGGGCTTCGGGTTGCGGAAAGACAACGCTTCTGGGATGCATCTGTGGACGCCTCCGCCTCGACTCCGGCGACATCAGGGTGCTCGGCGGGGCACCGGGATCGGAGGGTAGCGGCGTGCCAGGACCACGAGTGGGTTACATGCCGCAGGTAAGACCAGAGCGCCATTTTCTCAATTTTTAATCTTTTAAATGTCACTTGAGAATTAGGCCAGAAGGCGTGCGCTGACCATCGTAATCTTCATTGTATTCGGTTAGAATTTCACGAAGTCGCGGACAAGGTTATGTTGGTAACAGTGCTTTCACCATCTTTAAAATGCAGTGTATTTAAATAATTTTATCCTGATTGAGAGAATTTTGCTCGCTTTTAAACATTGTTTAGGACTTAGGTAAGAACAGGTAATGTCAGTGCATTTTTTTCTGCGTTTGGCACAAAATTGGAGTTAAGCAACATTCCTGGTGTCCGTACGAATGCCTGGATGACCGCACCACGGCTACTTGGTTTTGTAACGCATGGCTACCAGCTACATGATATGGGAGAGAAGCGAAATTTCACGGCCATTCTTAGTTATTTCCCATGCCCAGCCTGGTACCTGACGTTCCTAAAATGGCATAAGTACCATCACGGAATATGATTAATGACTCTCGGAAATTGTTTACTTTTCACTATCAAGACAGCCGTGACCGACCACTTCATTTTTTGCATGTGAACTCGGGCCAGACGTGTTGAAACACTATGGTACCTTCCGAAGTAATTTGGGTAAATGCTGAGAGATTGTAGATGAAATCTTAATTAAGTTGCAAACGCTTGCAATATGCGGGGTATTTTATTGTTATGAACACTATAATCGTCTCAAAAATAGATGCCGTAACGGGGACTCGAACCCCGATCTCCACGGGATTTTTTATAACTTTTTATAATTTTGTATTTTTTATAACTGATCTCTTCGGGGTTCGAGTCCCAGTTTAGGCATCTATTTTTGAGACAGTGATAGTGTTCATAATAATAAAAAAAAAACGAGAGATTATCGTTATATTAAACGCACAACGTCTAGTCGGCATTTAATTTGTTCCCGATTAGCATTTCATGACAACAGAAAGCCCCCCTTGGTGTTTTGTCAATAGCTGGCTGTTTACAAATCAGATTTGTGACCACCGAACAGGCATCGGATAGGCGACCATCTTATGCAATATGAACAGTTCAGAGATTGGAGAGATGAAAGATATTAGAACAACTTATTTCGCCTTGATTTGACCTCTCAACAGCAGGGATTAGAGAAGTAATCCCGTTTATTTTGTTGCACCGTCCTCCGGAACTGACGTTATGTCGGTGTTTCTCTAAGTGCTCTTCAACAGGAGTAGTCGATGTGGCGGCACCGAGGCTAGGCTAGGTTCATCGTCTTCCTCATCCTCATCAAATAAGTCACCGACGCCATTAGACACGTTATCTAAATAGTGCGTCGCCAAACGCAACAAATCAGCAAATCAAATAAAGACTTGCAACAAAAACTAAAAAAAGCCACGCCTGAAATGTTTGGCCTATGACGGATGGAATCTGACTCATCGTGGATGTTGCGTTCAAGTAACCCACGTAACGCCTCCCTTGTCGATGTTGCAGGAGGTGGCACTGGTCGACGAGTTCGATGTGCAGGGGGCGATCTACTACTTCGGCTGGCTGTTCGGTATGAGCAACAAACAGATCGCCGATCGGTACCTGTTTCTTTCTAACCTGCTGCAGCTACCGCCTGGTGACCGGCTCATCAAGGACCTCAGGTACGTGCAGGGAAGCTCTTCTGGCGGCCTAAGTTTGAGTCTTGTCCTGGTTTCCTTGGCAACGTTATATTCCCCCTCACCCCGAAGCTTCAATTCTGCCAAACCAGAATGTGCCTTCCCAAAGTATGGGACACCAACTCCATTCTGATCTGGTTACCAAGGCATCCTCGACCCTTGGTTCTCTTTTGCATCAGGTCCAGATTGGGCTGGCTTATCGCACTGACCAGAAAGGTACCAGTGAGTTTAAAGGTGTAGTGCCAATTTTTCAGTGGCATGTTAAGAACCTAACAGTTCGTAAATTTGTTATTTACTTGACAACAGGCAAGTAATAGATGTTTTATGTTTGTTAACAGTCTGTTAATTACTTTACGTTCCACTGAAAAACCGGCTCTAAGCTAAAAAGTTTTGGTAAAAGCACTAACCGATGCCGGTGTGGAAATAGTGGTTGCTACATTTTTCTCAGACCACTCGCACTTGAGACTGGATTACGCTCGAATGAGCACAATTGATAACTCATGCAAATAAATCTCGTAGATTGATATAAATGTATCAATAATAATATTCGTGTTTATTTATCTGCATAGGTTTATTAAAGCGATGATCGCAATTGCCATCGGCTGGAAGCTACCAATACCACGTATTGCTGGCTCGTTTGATTAGCGGAATGTTTAACACTAGCGCTGGAACACTTACTAAATCTATTAACACAATGGTAATGTAGGAATATACTAAGAGTAAGTTCTCAACCCCCAAGAATTAAACACACAAGAACTGGTCAAAATTTGGCACTCTCCCTCCTTTAGCACCGTGCAGTGATCCTCAATCCATGCTTTGTATTAACAATAACGTCGATGTCTCCAGTGGCGGGCAGCAGCGGAGGGTGAGCTTCGCGGCGGCGTTGGTGCAGACGCCTGAGCTACTCATCCTGGACGAACCCACGGTTGGGCTGGACCCCGTGCTACGACAAAGGTGAGTACCAAGCCTGCGAAACGCCCTACCCCTAACATTGTATCAAAACATTGAGACGGTAGAAGCTTTCTGTCGTTTCCCAAAGACTTCTGGAAGCCGGTCTGCAAAGCGTGGCTAAACCACGGGGATTTTTCGAGGGATTTATGATTTACCCTCAATATTATTTCTTAATGCTTATCTCAACGATAATTTTGAGCCGTAATGACTTAACTGTAGAGGTCTGTTAGGAAAGAACGACCGTGAGCGACATCGGGTAGCGCATACTATTACCATTTGTTCCCGGCTCGTTTGCTCAGTAGACAGCTTGGAATGTACCCTGGTCCTCTAGCACATAAACTCAATGGTGTTGCCAAATTACTAAGCGGGCGCGTTGCTTTGGTGTCTGCAGCATCTGGGACTACCTTGTGGAGATCTCAAGGGACCGCAACATGACAATCATCATCACCACGCATTACATCGAGGAGGCGCGGCAGGCGCACAAGGTACGCACTCATCATGGACCTCTCATTCGTCTGGATGTACTGGAGTGGAACATCTCGGCAGATAAAAAGAATCCCTGCAGCTGTTTTTTGTTTGTTTATTTGTTTTCAATTTGTGTAACTCTCCAAGCCAACAATGGATTGCAAGACTTAAATTTTACCGGCAGGCTGGATCCTGTGATCTATTCAGGTACTTAAGATTCTCAAAAGACCAAAATCACAAAGTGAAAAGTGAAAAAGGCGGGAAACACTCCAAACTTAAACACAGATATTATGGTCATATATTTGAGGTTATAGTTATAAAGAATTTAGTTTCGGCACCTTAGGTGTATTTTTTCGAAAAAGTTTTCTCTTTGCCAAAATAACTGTTGTCTTGAACTTGAGTAAAAGATTTACTTTGGGGGTTCATTTTGGTATGCGGGAAAATATAGAACAAAAGAACAATATTGTTCCAATTGTATCCATGTGAAAATCGATGAAATCCAAGACATTTATCAGGTGCTTGGTCTTCTTGCTACAACAAATTCTTGCCACATAAAGTAAAATTATTATTAGTTATATAGTTTAGGACGTGTCGTGTGTAAGTACCAGTCGGTTATTTATTTTCTATAGTCGATTTGATGATCTACACACTAACAAACGGACGGTACATAAATTTCAAACGACACAAAAACCATTTGCTCGACTCAAGAAAAATGTTTCAAATTGTCGGTTTGTGTCTAGACACTATTTAGCAGTTCTGCATCTTTGGGTGATATTGGAAGTTCCTATGTCTCATTTTAATTTTTTGAGATTTATGTATTCTTTGCCCCTAGCAAATGCAACTTCTATTGTTAACAACTAACTTGCAAAGTAAACTTCAAATTCTAATTGAAGTTTCTCTTACATTTTTTTAGCATTCAATACTCTTTTAGGATTATATAATTGTTACAAATGGTTTAATCTGAGAGCAAAAGAAACCTATGAAATGCATACACGTGAGGAAGAATTACTCAAAGCCTTTCTTCTTAATTTCTTTTTCTAATTTTCTTCTCTAAATTTCTCAGGTACCCCATCATTTTTATTTTCCTACATCATTATTCCCTAACTTCTCCAGATCGGGCTGATGCGTGAAGGCACCCTCCTCGCGGAGACTGCACCCGACCGCCTCATCGCACGCTTCTCGGCTACCACCCTCGAGGAGGTCTTCCTGATCCTGAGTCGAAAGCAAGGAGACGGCGAGACGTTCACCCAAGCCACTTGCGACCTGGACGCTGAAGACGAGGGTGAGGATGTGAAACGACCCCAGCTTGACTTCGACGAGTACATCAATAAGCCGATCACCAAGCAAATCCGACCGGCGAGATCGTCCACCTCGAGGCTCAAGGCCATGCTCTATAAGAATTTCCTGCGCATCCTACGAAACACGGGGTATGTGCTACCGTAAGACAGGAGCAAAACACGAGGGATCTTTGCACACTTCCAGGCATGCGCTTTGTTTACGCAAGACCGTCTCAAGTACTATTGAAATATGGCCATCTGGCACAGTTACCAATCAACTAAAATTATGGGCAAACAGCTTTGAAAGCTGTTAATAATCGCTTTTCACACACTTAATTGATTCATTTGTGTTGCAAAACGCCGCTTTTTGAAGACAACTAGCCGTGTGGCAAGGGTCTATCGATTGTTTAATGCTAACCATGATGATGTATACCCATTGGCATCCCGGTGTTGGCCCGGGACCTAACAAAATCAAGGGGACCATCCTTTCAAATGGATGCAACAATTTGAACAGCAAGACTTCCATTAATCCATGCTGTCGAGAGATTAATAAGCATGGCTTACCCTTGAACCTCTCTCCCGAATAGAACTGGTAATTGGTATGATCATTTCAAAAAGTTGCCTAGATAGGAAAATAAAGAGTGAGCCCCATGCGGGAGATTCAATGCCAAGGTATCTAATCGAGTATCGCTGTCCCGTACAGCGGGCTTTTCTTCCTGTTCCTCTTCCCGCTTGTCGAGATCGCTGCCTTCTTCGTGGCGATCGGCGGTGACCCCCACGGCCTGTACATCGGCATCGTCAACGACGAGCTGGGAGACTGCACGCGGTACAACGCGGCGGACATCGGGAACCTGACTGGCGTGCAGCTTGGTGGAGACGACGCCGACACTTGTCACTTCTACGGTCTCAGTTGTCTCTACATGGCACGTCTTAACGACTCCACCACCGTCAACGTGAGTAGATCAACTACTTAATTGTCTTCAACGTGAGACCGATGGGCTGCTGTAGTTGTGGCAACCCTGTGAATAACTTAGTCGAGTCTGTCCAAGCTCGCCAGTGGATAGATTGTCACGAAAAGGTTTCATAATTTTGATTGAAGCTTAAATCAAAGTCCCAGCGTTACACTAATGTTACAGTGCCTTCGCGAGACCGACCAATAAATAAAATACCGAGAAAAACTGTCGTTGCTACTAGATGAAGTCTTTTTAAACTTCGTATCGTTATTTCTCTCAAATTACTCACAATTGCGAATGGGTTTTGCTCAAATCATCTTCGCTGGTGCTAACCACCACGATTGATCTACATTTTATCAATATTTTGAGTTTTTTTATCTGTAATTTTACTGTCGAGGTTAGCCGGCCGTTAACGCTTACAGGTGGCACCATACCAAAACCACATTTTGCCGGCTCATTTGCTCAGCAGACCGTTTAACAGTAGCGCTGAAATACTGACATACCCCCGAGAAGTCAATAGCGTCATTGAATTACCTTGATTCGTTCGCTAATTGTCCCCCAGGTGTACTACGAGACCATCGAGGCGGCAGTGGCCGACACACACAAGGGACTCAACCAGGGCGTGCTCTACTTCCCGGCCAACTTCAGCGCGCTCCTCGAGCAACGCGAAAGGGATGGCAACGACGCTTCTAACGCTACCCTCGACGACTCGGAGCTCAGCGTCTGGTTGGACATGTCGAGTAAGTGTCGTCTTCTTGAACTTGGGACCGCTCCTTGTTATGAAGACAGGAAGTTACTTGGGAGTTGCGTTCTGACCTATCCAGATGTCATTGGAGAGACTTAGAGAATATCTACTATATTTAGGTACCTTTTATCTGGATTCGATTACATACTTATTCCTTGATCCTTTTTAGGCCCAAAAAATCCTCAAAAGAGCAACAGTATCGAAAAAAATTAAAACTAGCCTAACTTTACATTGATTTGGTAATGGACGAAATATTCTTAAAGAAACTAGTGCTATACTGCAGCGAAAAATCTTTATGTCTGCCATTTCTGTAATCTCTCTTTCAACTTTGTTAAATATAGCCAGCTCCTATCAATGCTACTGATACTTAACAAGCATGAACATTGTTTTTTTTTTTGGCCACCAGAAGTTTTGATCAGTTATCAAAGAGCAGGAGTGAAACGCAACTGACACCATGCTTTGTTCCCTTCGCGCCTACAGATAGTCAGATCGGTGTGATGCTGGAGAAACACCTGTTGGACAAGTACACCGACCTGGCCAAACACATCGCACGAGGCTGCAACGTCAGCGTCAAGCATGCGCAGATACCCATAAAGGTAAGACGAGCAAGAGGAGGCATGGCATTGACGAGGTAAAGTCCCTCATCATTGGGCAAGAAATGCGCCAAATCATCACCAAAATCAGGAGTAAGTTCGCACACCAGCACATAGTTTGCCATATGTCTTGGCGACATCAGTCTTTTTCTATCTCATTGTGATGAATTACCTGGTGCCGGGCATGCGTTCCCTTTTTCAAGAGGTTTACAAAGTTTCTTGTAACCGCAGTAAAAAGCAAACGTACGTAGCATCGTGTGCGTATCAGTGAGCGTATGACCATTCAGAATAATCAAGCTTTTCAAGCAGTGCTGTATTTTTTGGGACTGAAAATAGACCACCATAGCAAAGTTTTTAAATTCTTCCGCTTTGCGTCTTGTACGGATAGAAAAATCCAGCGAAATGCTTTTGTAGGTTTGTAGGAGGCATTTTTCAGTTTGAGGAACAAGGTCCGAGGAGATCTAAAGAAAGCGTACCCCTAAGAAAGTTGCCTCTTGCTTGCTACTCGCTTGGTTTAACGGAACCAACCTTACGACGAGAGTAGGGATGATTTAATGGACCTATATAGTGCCAATATGATTGAGGGAATTAAAGGGAAAAACTAGAATTGATGGAACAAAGTTCCATAAGAAGCTCAAAACAGCAGAAGCCATTTAACAAAGTGATTTTTATGGAAATTACAAGCAGAACTTATGATAACGAACTAGTTTATCCAAAACTAAATGAATCCGCATGTCCTCTCCCTCCAACAGATAGCGTGCTTCAACGATCGCAACCAAACGACACTTTAATTGCCTTTACTCGCCTTTCAAACCGCGACTTCTACAATTGGGATAAAGAACACGATTAAAACTGTGGCAGCTCACGTCTATTTAGGTAGAACTTTAGATCGTTCCTTTTCCTCATATTGACGAAATTTGCAAAAGTTTGCAGTCCTGGTCATTCCAACTATATAACCTATCAACACGTTGATCACCTTGATCACGGTCTTCACCTAATGTTATCCAATGTAATCTTGGGCGTACAAAGCGATTGGTCAAACAGTGATTATCTACCGGATTCTAGTCTGGGGTAATTGATCAAACGGCCCGCTAAAAAATATCTTTTTTATTCAGAAATAGATCAATGCTTGAGTGATTTCTTTTAAAATCCGTCAAAATGTTAATTCGACTCTTTCTCTACACCAAGTTTGCAGCTAAGTTTTTTCAGGAAACGCGCGTTTGCAACAAAGCTCACATTTTTCAGTTGTAATTTTTACAAATGAATTCGGAACTCGCCTTGTGTCGCAAATTAATTATCTCGGCTGCCCTAAATATGCTCCCTTGTTTCCTACAAATGCTATCAAGTTTTTCATGACCAAGAAAAGAATTAAAAGCTTAGTTGATTAAATCAGTTAAGCGAACACTATTAGTATATTTTTTGTAATTCGTATTATACCATGGGAAAATGTAAATTGAGTATAAAACAGTTTTCTTCAACTATTTTTTTATTTTCCTCTTTAAATAGTATATAATTAGTATAAGCTACCAATTATACTTCAATTAACAGGACTTTTTGTCCAGTATTTTATAATTTGTTTTGTGGAATTGTTTTTGTTTATTCATTAATTAATTATTTTCTTCTGCTATTGATGGCTACCTTACTTATCCTTGTTTTTTGTGTTTGAGTTAACCACATTCAAGCCTTTTGGCTTGGTGAGCTCAAAATAAATAGAGGCCATAATTGCGTGTACGAAAAATTAAACAAATAAAAGTGTAAAAAAAATATTGATTTTCAAATCTAGTTCACATGATGCATGCTGGCCAATATCAACGTCCAGCTACCCACCAGAAAGTGCACATGGCTCTCACACCCCGGAGTAACAAGAGCTTTTGTCTGTGCATGTTTCAGTTCAACGACCCGGTATTCGGCACCAACAATCCGAGCTTTGCGCTCTTCATGGCGCCTGGCATGATCATTTCGTGAGTGTAAAACGCCCCGCACCCGATACCCGACCCCTATCCCGATCTACAGACTGGTTAGGGAACTAGCTGCCTGTCAAACCAAACAACTTAAACCTGGGTTTTGAATGCCAAGTAAAACAACTTATTTTCCTGTCGTTTCACAAATTATGACTGTAACTTCATCGTTGTGAAAGTAATTCTTCTGTCATCCTTTGAACAATTCAATCGACTGCTTGAATCCTTGATGAAGAGTTGCGAAAAGACGGGAAAATTACTTGTTTTACTTAAATCCAGTATGAATTGCTTTCTTAACACCTAGATAAAACGGAACTTGAGACAATTGCCTCGGCAAAGTCCAATCACATGCAGTGAAATTCAGATGTTTCTCTGAGAAAAACGCTAAACTCTGGGTTGAAAAATATTGTTACACCGGGCAAAACGGGGGTTACATTCAAAAACCCAGTTCCATTTTTTTCTTCATGTCTGTAGTGCTAAGGTTATATAAAGTAGACATGAGGCCAACAACCATAACAAGTTGTGGAGTGTTCATGCAGCTAATGACGAATTGGGTTCATTGAATTGCATTGAATTGCAAGGTAACTTTCAAACGAATTGACGCTTTCAGTGCATCATCGCGCAATTGATTGATTTCTGCGTTTTAAAAACGGCCTGTTTTGACAACAGCAAATTTACACCATGCATCAGTCGAAGTTTGATATGAAGTGGAAAAGAGAAAAGTGGAAACGGTCCTGCAGTGTTAGACAAAACTCAAAGTTATTGGGAGTAAGACTTTGAAAGAGTTGGTTTGCTCTGCCACCGGACATCGGGTGACATTGTGCTTGACGTTGCAGAATGGTCTTCTTCTTGTCGCTGACTCTCACCACGACAGTGATCATCATTGAGAAGTGCGAGGGCCTCTGGGACCGGAACCTAGTCGCAGGTAGGCTTGTGACCAGAAGGGTTTCCAAATAATCACCAGTCACAACGTTAAGCTTCGTCATGTCACTGAAGTCGCCACCATTGTTTTGCTGAGACCCAAAACACGTAACGTTATCCTTGCTGAAGCCGGAAAATACCTTGATAATAATGGCGGCAAGCGGCTAAAAAATCATCTCGAATTACATCTGAAACTGAAGTGTGAACTGAAGTAACAAGAACTAGAAACTAGAAACTGGAAACTAGAATAGCAGGAACGTAAGAACTCGAATGACGTTTGAACTAGAATAACGATGAAACTAAAACTAGAAAACTAGAAGCTAGAATAATTATGATTTTGAAACTTGAATGACGTTTCAAAGGGAAGTTTGAAACCTGCAAAGGACGAATTGACCTGCGGCCTTGTAATAAAACCTCTCGTTACGTCACAGGCGTGACAACTGGCGAGGTGCTGTGCGCTCATTTGATGGTCCAGTGCGTCTGCATGGCGGTCCAGTTGGCAGAGACGCTTCTACTCGGCTTCTTCGTCTTCGACATGCATTGTCTGGGTAGCGTGCCTGCTATGCTCATGCTGGTCTTCCTCCAGTCTCTCGCCGGCGTTGCGTTTGGTACGATAGCATTCGCTAGATGTCGCCTTCTGCCCTGATAGGAGACAGAGTTTCACCTTCCAAAGCTTCTTGTCGCTAAGCGAGTCACAGAATTCAATTCCAAATTGTCGCTTTCGGGAACCGTACAAATTTTAATAAATCTATTACTATCTAAAATTGCTAGTCATTCGCATGTTATGTGCGATAGGCTATTTTACATTTGGTAACTAGCCCAGGGATTGGTTTTCTTTGGTGATCACTGGTGGGTGAATCAATATTTCTATCACGCCAAACCATTCGGTAGTCACGCATCTGGAACTGAACCAACACCTTGCTACTTAACTTTGGTGATGTGTTGAGATCCCGTGTTTCCAGCCCCTAAAAGAGTTCGGTGGCCACCCACACGGTAGCCACGGCATTCACAGTGTTGCTCTACTTCGGTGATGTTGTCACGAGCAACAGCTGTCTAGGTAACACTTGTGTTGGTGCACCATCGGCGTTTGCATCAGAGCTATCGACTATCGACTATCAGCACTATCGATGGGTGACGAGGTGGCGATAAACTAGAAGCAAGTTGAGTCAGGACAGTTAGGAGAGTAGATTCAAATCAACAACATCAAAAAAGGCAGCGACAGTAAAAAGAGTTTTGAGCGCCTTCAGAAGGGATGTGGGCAGCGCCGACGAAATGTAGGGAAATATGCGAAAACTTGGTTCAAGAGCGCAGAGGAATTACGAGAATTTTGATTGCCTAGAGCGACTAGGTCTAAGCAACATTTTAAGACAGTTCCCGTTTTCATAGAATGACAAGAATCGGTGTTTCCAACACTTCAAACTAAGGCGAGCTCTTCAGAGACCTTAAACCGAGCTGATTCCGAATCATGACCTCCCTTTCAGGCCTGTTGATCAGCGTGACGTGCAAGGACCTCACCTCAGCCAACTACACTTCGCTAGGCTCGTTCTACCCGTACATCCTGCTGAGCGGCTTGATGTGGCCATTGGAGGGCATGCCAGCCTCTCTGCGGTTTATCAGTAATGCTTTGCCAGGGACGTGGGCCACCACTGCGCTCAGGTAACGTTTATTCTAATCATTTTTCATTCTAGTCTGCAGGGCATTTACCCACTTTTTGGGCTAAGAACTGGTACTTTACCAACCAGCTCCCGCCATAGAAAGCAAGCCGTAATTCCTCTTTTAAAGTCCATGTAGGTGTGTTATAGCCTCCCCCGTTGTAACCCTCCACACTCACTGTGTTTCCCGTGACCCTCAATGCGTTTTCTTGACCCTTCCGTGCCTACAGGAACGTCTTGGAGCGTGGCTGGGGATGGTCACACCCGCAAGTCTGGCCTGGATTCGTCATCTCCATCGTCTGGATCGCGGGTCTCTGCGCGCTCTGTGCTATCATCATGCAACGGCAGAAACTTTAACCAGTGCGCGCCCTTTGCGACGTACCGGTCACTGCGCAGTCCTGTCTACTTCTACGTGCGGTGAAAAGCGATGGTGACGGGGGAATGCTCAAAGGCCCAATGGACATAATAAGCAAGATAGAAAGACCAGCTTGCTTCAAAGACATGCAAGAGATTCTCTATCTACGCAAATGTGAACTGACGAAGGGTTTATAGAGGTAGAATACGGGAGATCGTAGGTCCTACTAGCTTTGTAACAGTCTACAGGATTCTCGTGAAACTAGTAGAAGTCCTTCTGATTTTCCCAACAAATGGCCAGTCTGAGTCGAAGCTCCAAGGGATTAGGCGATTTGGAGTCATATTTCAAGTCCCCCTTCAATCCCGAAGTTTCACAATCTAAAATACCGTCACTTTTCTGTCAACGGTATCACCCCAAGTGCTAGATGTGGACTCACACGCTGCGACCTCAACGTAGTAATCAGATATCTGCACAGTAGCGGAACTTTAAGTGGAGCGTTTGCCAAGCGTAGGAGAAGCGTTTTACGGACCCTGTTCGCTAGCTTTTAAGTGTACATATTTTTACTTGTTATAGATACTTGCTGTAAGCATATTATTTAATTCTTCTTGGCTGGGTTGGTTAAGCCATGAGATATTGTCGGCCGAGGTAAGGTTAGGTTAGGCGTTGTGCCGTTGGCTTTTATGTCGAGCGTTGACGTAAGATCCTAGGGTGTTTGGAGTCTTGGTCGTGAACTGTAACTCCAAAGTGTAGACTCTAGTACAAGTACTTTAGAGGTAAAAGTTACAACAAATTGCACTTAAATTGCGTCAATCGCAGTATTTGGATAAACGGACATAAAATTGTTCCCTGTTTTTCGTTGTTATGGAAAAATCCAAATACATAAACGAAAAGAATAAGAACTACACAAAAATGATAAAAGCTTTTATTTAGACACTGTGTGAATTTTAGATGTCTGCAGTTTTCTGTAAATAAAATAAATAATAAAAAAATATCGTTAAAGCTGGGACTATATTTTCCTAACCTTTTCTTCTTTTAAATTTCCGTTCCAAACTCAGTTCTAGGTACAAAGTGAGGATGTTTAGAGAATGTTTAAAAGCTGAAAATGTTCAGAATGTTATGCTAACCATGTACATGCAAACGGTTCATCACCCACTTGTATCCTCATCCCGTAAAGCATGATGAAAACACCGGTTCTCGCAACACTATGCTGGGTCTGGTATCTGATGGTTGACCATTAGGTGTACTCATGACCGGTTCTTTTTGGGAGAGAAGTTGCAGGTATCGTTGATGGTGCAACAGCTTCACTTGTCTTGCAAATCAACTTCTCGACATAATGGATTTGAAAATAAATCTTATTGTTTGACGATTGATTGATGTGTTTAACGACGCACGTTTTGACAGCGGGCCCTGTGGCACTGGTTTAACTACGTCGGTGAATGAGTGGGTGATGATGAGGATGATAATGAACCTAATCTAGCCTAGAAGGGAGGAGGATCCCATAGTTGCCCGGCAACAGGGGTAGGCTTTTGTGCCTGCACGTGATTTCCCATCTAGGCTAGTCTAGTTTATCAACATCCACTCATTCACCGACGCAATAAAACCAGTGCAACAACACCCGTTGTCAAAACAGTGCGTCGTTAAACCCTACAATGCATTAAACCCAGTTTTATTGCTTATTGACTGATGTAATTTGAATCCGGTAATGAGCGATAGCGTGTTGTACATGTCATTTTGTCAAGCCTCATTAAACATTGAATAGTTTTTTGATAAGTTGTGAGTAAAAGAAACACGAAGGATATAATCGCATGTTTGTACAGTAAACCCCGAGCCATAGCCTTGAAATGTAATCACAATGATTGATATGATAATAAAATTGAAGAAGAAAATCATGCATGTTTACGTCCCATTACGTGTGACTTATTGCGATGACCGCTGACACAAGCAGGCGCACAATGCAGAACACACTGTAAGACAAAACTTCTAAAACATTTTTGGAAAATATTTCGAAGATCTTCAAACTCTTGCTTTTCTCAAAAATAATCAACACTTCCAGTTACAAAGGTATAGTTGTGTTATTCTGTGGTAGATTTTTAAGTTCCCGAAGGACTTGATGATGTATGGAACAAAAATTAATCCCAATCATATTACTATTGACACAAACCACTTATCGCAAATCAGAAAAGAAAAACAGTACCTAAATAATCGCATTCTCTTTATTATAACTTGGTATATTTTTTACATGGTTTTTTCAAGGTTGTACCACCCTAAAATTCGCTTCGAATTCCAGAAAGGAATTTCGAGGAGCAAAACTCACAAAAGACGGATTCTTAACGGGTACACATGTTTTAGACGATGGACGTTCGATATTAATTCGATGCAAGGTGTTTAAATTCTTACCCTCATAAGCGAGTCAAAATTATCTCGATTTTAACGAAATTTTCAAATTTTCAACAGGTGAATTTGGGAATAATACACTCATTGAAGAGAAAATTTCCCGCGAATAAAATTCGGAGATTGCAAACGACGCTTCCAGTTTTGAATGCCACTTAACTTGTATATTTCCATTTGCTAAACGATACATTTTTTTTCCAAAAAACCATATTCCAAAATTATAGGTATACAAAGGGGGAGCATCCATGCTTCATGTAGTGTTCAGCCCTATGATTTTCCGACCTCCCCACCTTCGATGGCCATTCATGCTCCTAAAAGAACGCTCTTGCAATTTATTTACCAGAAATAAGATCTCCGATATGTCGGGCTAGAAGCTTGCATTTTTTTTGCCGTGAGAAAATTAACAAATGGCAGTCGACAGATTAATAAAGAGGCAAGAGCATGACTGCTGTCATCGTCATCGTGCAAGTTTTTGTCTCAAGAAAAGCAAAGTCCCGTGAAAACCCGGGTTCCGCCCACCGTTTCTCACATCGTCTCCTCCTTCCCTCGAGGAATCAGTGGCGCCTTTTGTCGCCTGTTCATGCGTCGAGCTTCCACCGTCAACTAAGCGACGACCAGTGGCGTAGCGCAATGTCTTACCTGTCCATCACAATACAGAAGTGACACTCGAAAAAGAAATTAGGATATTTCAAAAGAAACGTACTTTCGAAATTTCAGACATGGTTGATAAGCATTTCCGTCTGAACATGCCGAAAGAGAAATGCAAAATGGTATAGCTTTTACTTAGTTATGGATTGAGCCCCTCTCAGAAGAGTTAACATCATCATCACCCACTCATTCGCCGACGCCTCCTTCGTGAGCTCTGTTGCATTAAACTCAAGACAACGCTGTGGATGAAGCCAGGTTGTCAGTTGTTAGAAACTCATTTCCTATCCAATCGTTGGCAGTAGAAATATTGATTCGCAAAACGGCAACACAGGTTTTAGACAGAGGCAGAGTACGTAAAAAGAAATTGTCAATATGAAAGGGGTGAAAAGGGATTATTACCTCTATTTTTTTTGTGCGTTTTGGATTAACATCGAAAGTATAACGCCGCGTTAGAAAGTGTACCCAGTTGGCACTAGAAATTAAATTATCTATGAGATTTTAGCCGGAGCACACTACACTTCCATTGATCCGAAAAAAGCATTATTTCCGTAGAAATTTGCTCGAAATGTGGCGCTTTGATTTGGCTAAACCGATTCCTGAACGAAACTTTTAAATAATAAAAAAAGGTTGTGCCATTAGAAAGTCAATGATTTTCATACTAAAAATATGTGTATTTTTTTTTAAATCAGTTCAATGTATTAAGTGCTCGGGATCGAAAAATATCACTTTGTTATTCATATCTATAGCTTATAGCCTATAGGCTAAGTTTTTTCTAAGCACCCAAGACAAGAAACGTCAAAGTTAACAATTTTTGCAATTAGTTGAGAAAGTTGTAATTTTGTTGTGACAACAACAAAATGACACAAATAATAGGTACAACTTAAATGTAAGGGGTTGTGCCCCCTCAACAGGGAAGTCATAAAGATATGCTCAATTATATACCTGTTGCTTTTAACCTGTCTTGGGGAAGGCGATGTACACGCATCATTACACTGCGTGCACCTCACACCGCCTACGCCGCTGTCCCCGCGCTGCATCAGTCGCTTTGCTAAGAGAATTGCGCAAAGTGCAAGGTTGGCACTGCAACTGACGACGCATCGCTTAAGCAGAGACAGTATGCCGTGATCATCGCTCTCAAGACAGTTGTTGGCGGCAAGACCAGCGAACAAAATCAAAGCCATACCAAGGGGTTGCCGTGTTAAAACACCATCGAGACTTTTTTAGTGTTTTCCGGGTGCTGCTTCCACTTCCGTCGAAGTGTTCTGTCGATGTGAGATAGTCAATTAGTCCCTAATCAGCGTTTGAGGCACCCTCTTTTTGAGACGCAATGGCGGTGCGTCTGAGGGATGCCCGGAAGACTTATGGGTCAGGTGCAGGCGCTAAGCTCGTGCTCGACGGAGTCAATATGGAGGTGCCGGCCGGTGGCATGTAAGTATATCATATTGTCGACTCTGTCCGGTTTGGTTTGAAGTTTAGTCACACACAACTTAAGAAAAATACATGAGCCCTGGGTCGGTCATGGGGTCGGCTGGTGCATTGGTGTTATTGATTTTTCCTTTCTCTACCTCAGTTGGATTTCAATAAGTATTTAGATTACTTGGCATAAGTAAGTAAGTAAGTAAGTAAGTGTTTATTGTCTTTAAAATCAATTTGATGTACAAGACATGGTTGAACGTAGAAATATATAAACAACCTTTACAAATTCAGTATAAGAAACAAACATTGTATAAAACTGTAGTCATTGAATTTATTTAGCTAAATAGAACCAGATTACAAATTATAACGTAGGTACCAATACTAAAAATGACGTAAATAATAACTAAAAACAAGTATAAAGTGAAAGTCATCCAATCATTAAATCATAAAATACCATGGTATAATTTAAATTCTTGTATACTATAAAATATATTTTGAGTTAGAATCTGTCGAAGTTTATTTTAAATAACTTGTAAATAACTTGTATTCACAAAACACACTATTACGCATTTTTGCAAAACTTGAAAGCGTGGTTAAAACTTCCCAAAAATATCAATCGTGTTCCCAAGAAACTAGTAGATCAAAATTAAAATATCGCAAAGGTGTATTAAAATGCCATCAAAACAGTTCAGTCATTTGGTCAGTAGAATGCGTCCAAACAGAAAGCCTAAGAGATGCCAATATGAACTATTTTCCGTGAGCATAATCAAGTTGAGTAATTTCTTTGCTCGTTTCCTCATCTAACAAATAAATATGTGTCAATTGGAGGATCACAACACGTTCTGCGGACGCCAAGCAAGCTCTTAAGCCAATAAGAAGCGTGGTGAGCCTAACGGGTTGAACATCTCTTAAGATACCTCCAGGGCAGTTTTCCACCAACTTAGAGACTCAGCGTCACAACTGGCGCCAAAAGACAAACGAATAAGGACCTCGCCCAGTTGATCGCTTTAGTGTCCCCCGATCACCGACGGATCCTGCGATCATCGCCTTGCAGTCCCTGACACTGGCATCTCTGACATTGACTGTCATTACAGTCATTACATTCATCATTACCTTGCTAATGACTTGCAATTGAATAATGCACCACGCAATCTGCTCGAGATTATCTTGCTGAGACTGAGAGTCCAACTTCTCGGCTGGCTTGATGCACATGGTGCCACTGACAGTCTCTTGTCCCATGAGTAGTTCGGGAAGCCAAATGGTGTTGAATGTAAAAATGCGTAGTGATTCTCAGATAGTTTATTCCAACACCTCCCAACTTTACACGAAGGATTCTCCTCGCCTTGGACGAAGGATTCCACGAGTCAGACCGAACCAAAGACAAGACTTAACAGAACTTTTTAGAACTCCTAGCTTCGTCGTCACCCAATAATTAACCGACGCCATTCAGACAAAGAGTTTTTTTTTATGAAAACATTGCGTCTTTAAACACCACGAACTATCTTGTGCAGCTACGGATTGCTGGGAGCATCTGGTTGCGGCAAGACGACCATCTTAAGCTGCATCGCCGGGCGCCTTCGACTAGACTCGGGAGACATTCGGGTGCTCGGCGGAAAGCCAGGCTCGAAGGGAAGCGGTGTGCCTGGACCGCGAATTGGGTACATGCCACAGGTAGGAAAGATCACTCTTGGGAGGGTTCAATGTTAAGGTGGACCCTGTTGTCGACTACGCATGGTTTAGCAAGCAAAGGGAATGGAATAGCCGTGTGAAGCAATTGGCAAATCTGGACCTTGGTCTTGGTCACATCCTGCTAATTCATTTTTCCAAAGTGCTTCACTGGTTGAGTTCCTAAAATAACTGGATTGTCTGGCTCCAGTAGGCTTCCAGTAAAATATACTCAAAGAATTAGATCCAGTAACTCCCAGTTAGCTTTTTTGCTATGACAGAAGGTTTTAGAACGTGACAATTGCTGGCTTTGAGAATGAGCACCAAGACCAAGAATGCCAACCGTTTGGTCGCAGGAAGTGGCGCTAGTGTTCGAGATGACGGCGCGCAACACACTCTTCTACTTCGGCTGGTTGGCGGGCATGCACAGTGACCAGATTGAGACACGCTACCAGTTCCTGTCCAAACTGCTGGAACTGCCCCCTTCAGACAGACTCGTGAAGAACCTCAGGTGAGTCTCGAAGAGCCCCGGCATGTGTCCCTGGGTCACATAATGGTTTTGACCCAAACTGACTAAGTTTTAGCCCTGACCATCCAGTGAGATCCAAGAGGTTAAACGCCACATTGGCCCTCTAACCAAGCAGATAGACATCTAAGTACATGTTTTAACTATGTGTTGCCGGCTCGTATGCTCAGCAGAATGCTTAAAATGAGCGCTGGGACTCTAGTTAAACTACAAACAAAGGTAATATAGGAAAATACAGCGATTAAGTTCTCAAATCCCGGGAACCAAACACACAAGAACCGGTCACAATTTGGCACTCTGCCTCCTTTAACACCGTGCAGTGATCCTTAATCCATGCTTTGTATTAACAATAACGTCGATGCCTCCAGTGGCGGGCAGCAGCGGAGGGTGAGCTTCGCGGCGGCGTTGGTGCAGACGCCTGAGCTACTCATCCTGGACGAACCCACGGTTGGGCTGGACCCCGTGCTACGACAAAGGTGTGTACCGAGCCTGCGAAACGCCCTTCTCTATCGTCAATCGGTATTCTATGTTGGTTTTACTTTGGCTTGTCAGCGCATAAAGGAGCTAGTGACTCACTGAAACAATACGTATGATAAATACTGACGATAAGCACGTTATTTTGAATTTACTGATACCAAATGCCAATACCTATGGCGATCAGTTTCCAACAACAGTTACCCTTGTCGAACATTGGGCAGTTCATCCTTATGGCAGAGTAAAGGGTGGGTCAAGCAAGGGATTGCAGCTCAATTCAAGAAACGGTCTTTGCTGATGATCGAACTTGATCCAGACTAAGCTAAGATTTGTGTTGGTGTCTACAGCATCTGGGATTACCTGGTGGAGATCTCGAGGGACCGCAACATGACCATCATCATCACTACACACTACATCGAGGAGGCTACGCAGGCGCACAAGGTACGCCAGGTCACTATGGGTGAATTCTGTGGTTGGTCAGGGTTGAGTTTAAGGATTTTCGAGGGCCCCTATTCTGGTATCTATTTAAAATGAGATACCTTAATTTTTTCCATTGTTAGCCTGATAAAAAGTTGCCTAATTCATCTCATTTAATTCCACTGAAAAAAGTTACATAAAAGCGATCTAGGGATTGGTATTAGGCTGTGACCTACTGGTGAACTGCTATTGAATGTTTTTTCAAACGAAGATACAGGATTTAAAAAAAATAACTATTTTTAAAATGGGTCTGCTTGCTTTATTCCCGAACGACTTTAAAGCGTGGTAGATACCTACAGTTTAACTCGGTGTAACTTAACTCGGTTTAACTCGGCGTTGCGTCCAAGGTCACGGACTCAATGACACATTTATTCCCTGTCGTAATGCGTTGTTTTTACATCTCGCTGAGCTCGTGAGTAGTCACGATTCTTATTATTTTTTATCAGGGCCCGAAGGGTCGTTAACTAGAATTCCCAAGATCATAAAAAATTGTTTTTCCAGTTTCCACCATATTTGTTTGTCGTAATCTGAGATAATTTTGTTATCGACAGAATAACGGATGACAGGAAATCAAGATTATAAGAAAAAGAACATTATGATCTGATATTGATATTGATGATATTGACAAATGATATTGACGGAATAAAAGTATGGTTACTTTTTGTACTTACTTCGTTCGAATGAGGATGAGCAATACAAGTGTTTCTTTGGTAATCACCTTACGCCGCCGGCGACAATGATTATGAAACTTCTGGAAACACCGCAAACACATTTGATCGTGTGAATGTAACACGAATGTTGACTTCCGATTCTTGTCTGCTGTTTTTGATACTCTCCTGGTTTGCCAGCAAGCAGTTTACTACTGGACTACCGGTCCCTTCGCTAGCCCCACTCAAATGAGCTAGTAGGTTTGGTCCTACGCTATTAAGGGACCACTGACCTACGGTGCAAAAACAATAAAAATGGGTTCATTGTTTTTATATCCAGATTTTATAGCCTTGCGGTGGATTGAGATAGGTTTTAGTGAAAAGCAAAGCAATTAATTTAATTACCATGACTTCTTCTTCTGCCACCACTAACCTATAAACTCAAGGTAGCAACTAGCTCCCACACGTCACAAACATTACCGTGCTGAATTCCCCACGGCAACTTATTAATAATTTGATAAAGATCCTTTCGATTCGGTACTAATAAAAAAATCAAACAAATACAACAAACAATCTCATTACCAATAATGATGGAACCTCCGTCTTCTAGAACGAGGTTTCAACCTCTTTACTGAAAACAATTAAACCGGAGAGGTACGAGGTTAATGCCACTTCATTCCGCTGCGATTACACCATTCCAAAGCCAACCCATATGAAAAATTACTTAAATTCACTAATTTCCAGCATAAGTGCATCACATGAATATCATTGCACTGGGCCGCATTACCTACGTGCGTGCTAGCATCAATTCGCTTCTCACGGATGAAGGCGACGCGTCGCATTATGCATGGAATTGTGCAAGAAATGCAAGTCAATGCAGGTGGAGCACGCTAAGTGGACGACCTTTCTGCCAATACAGTACACAGAATGTGTATGTGTGTGCATCTCTTGGCATTGCTGATGATTAACATCGAACTGTCATTACTCATTACTTCTAATGTACTGCACTGACAGTAATTCATTTTCTTTCCTGTTCCGGCTGGAGGCGATAAGAAGCTCCAGCTGGCATGTGCACACGTTCAATTCAAATCAATACGGCTTGATAATTTCCACGAAGCTATTCAATTCACCTTGCAAATTGTATATGCATATCTCTTTATCTATCTTTTTGTAGTATTTTTTTTTCTCTTTGACAAGTAATGTTTTTAATTATATAGCTAGATTGATAGCAATTTGCAACATTATCTGAACTCAAAGTTCCCCTACTGGTACTTGCTGTGGCAGTGACTTGCCCATTGGTCAAGACCCTGACCTCGGGACCGTGACCCTTAAGAGACCTGTCACAGCAGACGGCCAGAAATCATGAAGGACTTTGAGTGCTTTAGGGCTTTTAGGGACTTTAAGGGACTCCCGAGGGACAGCACTCATACCATTAACAAACGAGATTCAGCATCTAAAAAATTAGTGGCAATTGCACACAGAGTGATTTCTTGTGATAAACGGTGTACTGAGAGACTATGGGCACTGTGGCGCTGTCTTAAAGCGCCTGTTAGTGAGTGGATGATGATGCAGATGATGATGAACGCCACATAGTTTAGAAGCGTAGAGGTGAAACCCAGTTTACTCCTGTCAAAGAGCACCAAAGGGACCACTTGCCTAATGTCCCTTCTGAGGGAAAGGTTCAACTCGGACTACAATATACCTCCACAAATTCACGCTGGCAAGAGGTTAAGAAGAAATACGAGTAGCTAGAGTAAAAAGCTTCTCACCCGAACAGAACTGGCCACGTATACAATGATTACCCATCCGCTACCTGGGCCAGAGCAGTGTTGCTTAACGCAGAGTCGAGCGACCGTTCGAGCGCCAACCCACCATCTGGTAGCCAACTTAAATAAGAAACATCCCTGTATGCTCTTGTAGATCGGCTTGCTGCGCGGTGGTAAGCTTCTGGCCGAGACCTCGCCTGCGCAGCTGGTGGCGCGCTATGACTGCACGACTCTTGAGGAGGCGTACCTGTTGCTGAGCCAGCGCCAGGAGGACTCGGTGGGTGACCTTGACGCCCTCGACGACACCGACGCCGAGCGCGGCGAGGACTGCGACTGGGTGAGGCTCTAGGACCCACGATTTCTTTTCTTGTGGGGAGGGCTCTTCCGGTTACGTTCGAGAGAGTTTAAAAGCTAGTGGAATTTTTGAATGCGAATAAAAAGGGCATTCTGGTTCACGACTGATGCCCAATACTGATGAGCGAAGCAAGCAGAGCGAAATTTTACAGAAATAAGATTAACTTGAGAATGCATAGGAGAGCTTGGTATTTCAGGAATAATTTTTAAAATAACGTGGTTGATGAAAATAGCTTTTAGCTAAGAGGCGCATTAAATTAAATGTCATTGCAAATACTTAAATGTTAAAGTCATAGAGATGATTTCTGTCTCTACGCAGGCGTCTGAGTCGTGCGCAGAGCCGATTGCACAGCGGCGTCACCGTTCCACCACCGCAAGCCGCGTGCGCGCGCTTCTTTACAAAGACGGGCTGATAACGATGCGCAACACCGCGTGAGTTTGGTGCATGTTTTGCGCAGCCAACAAGTTACAGCGTGGACAGATACAACCATTGGCAGCACGATCATGATGGTATTAGGTGTAATTAGCAAAGTTTACCACATAGGTATACATTTGGGCTTCCAAGTTCTGGATGTGATTTTCCTCTCTCAGAGATCCCTTTCTTCTTGGCGACGATGAAGGGTTCCAGTCCCGTGAGTCGTACCAGGATTAAAATAGTTTATAGAGATAAGAAAAAACTTCTTAAATGCATGTTGCTCTTGCAACTTGACCAGGATCTATACAATGTCACTTTTAACCGAAAATAATCTTATTTGATATGGAATCGATTTCTAACAGCATGCAACTAGTTATTACAAAAACTGAGTGGTCAATTTTGTGAAAAAAATACATCTACCAGATCCAAACCATCCGCGTATTTGCATTTTACACCTCCAGTCCAAGTTGGCTGAGCGCACAATCTCACGGCTTCCAATCAGCCACGTTCTGTGCCTATGCGCGTTGCAAAGGTCGGTCGTGTGTGCCATCGAGGCAAAGTGCGATCCTTGTTGTCGCCTGGGGCCGTAACGTTTCCGCCGGACAAACAAGATACACTCTCCATCTGCAAAGAACGTGCTGCGTCAATACGGCTTCACCAAACACACTGGTCCAGGGGTACGGCAAGCCAAGCTGTGGCTAACAGCGATGTTGCTAGGCCAGGGGTGACCCTGGAATGATTGAGTAAATACTTGCTATAAATGGGCCAATTAGACAGATCAATCACAATTAACAGCTCAAATCTGATAGCACCTGCAATTCACTGTGACAGTTTCTACCAGCGACTTTTATAAGTTGTATATTTGCTTCTGACGATTCAGCTTGGTAATACAAATAATTGACGTTGCCTCGTAAACTTATCTAGCAAATACATTTATAAAACCCCTGTGGTACATGCAAAGCTATTCCAGACGCCACATAAATGCAAACCAAATTAAACGAGACAAGTTCGATTTCTATTCGAAAACAGATCAGTTCTGAATTCAGCTTCTCAACCGATTGCCCTTTCCCGATGGGGAAAAAAAGTGGTACATTGTATTGTTTTTTATTTTAAAAAATGTCCATATCCACAGAATTTAAAACAAATAAGAGGGTAAAGAGGGTAATAAGAGGGGAAGAAATACGTTCACACATTATAAAAGAAAGCTTACATCTTCTCGGTCAAGTTTGCAGCTTTGCTAGGAGACAGGCTTTTCCATGTCGAGGGTCCTGAAGCATAAATGGTCTAATTGCACTCCCGTCGTTGCAGGGGAATCCTATTTATGTTCCTATTCCCGATACTGCAAGTGGTGGCGTTCTTCCTTGCTATCGGTATCGACCCTACCGGACTCCCGCTGGGCATCGTCAACGAGGAAATCTCCCCGTGTCCCGTCCGCACCGCCAAAAGGTGGCCGTCGGTGCCCCCAGGGAGTTGGCTGGACGCCGACCGTGAGTGTCGCTATCAGGACCTCAGCTGCCTCTTCGTCGACCTCATCGACGATGGCGTCGTGAAAAAGGTAAGAAAGTCTTAATGGTGTGCAGGAAAGCATAGGGATCCTATTCTAGGGTGGAACTACAGATAGTCTTCAAAGTGCAAGAAAGCTTTTGATAGAGATTATGGTTTTGACTGCATATTTAACCAGTATTGACTGTTTAACTTGTTATTTTGGTAAAGGCAATACACATATTGTTGTGATTATGAACCCGAGATTAGGGCATGGAATGACCAATGCTTTAAAATGCATATCACATCAAATATCGTTTCCATGACAACTTTGAAAGGTGTCCAGACTTCACCAAGCTCACTAAACGCCCTCGCCGTTACAGCTCCACTTCGCCGATTTCCCGACGGCCTACTCGGCGGCACGACGCGAGCGAAACCAGGGCATCATCCACTTCCCAGCCAACTTCAGCCAACTGTTCGAACTCAAGCACCGGAAGGGTGACAGTGTGGACAACGCTACGCTGGAGGCGGCGGTGTTTGACGTATACCTCGACATGTCCAGTGAGTCCTCGACATGCCCATGGGTCCATCGTACCTGTCACCAGCCTCCATGAGAGCTAATAGACCAATGCCACAGGGAAAACCAACACAGTGCAGTGTGTCAAAGGGACAAGGCTAAGCGGTGGCCAGCCCTTGGTGTTGTTGGACAGGAGCAATCAACACAGTATATTAAGGTTAAGCGGTGGCCGGCACTTGGTGCTATTGATTAGGAGAAACCAACACAGTGTGTCAAAGGGACAAGGCTAAGCGGTGGCCGGCCCTTGGTGTTGTTGGACAGGAGCAATCAACACAGTGTGTCAAAGGGACAAGGCTAAGCGGTGGCCGGCCCTTGGTGCTGTTGGACAGGAGCAACCAACACAGTGTGTCAAGGCTTGACGGTGGCTAGCCCTTCGTGATGTTGGACAGTAACAGGCTAAGTGCCGGTACCGAGTTCACCCTCGTCAAGGGTTCACGTTCCCGTTGGCTCCTAATTACAGACTACCTTGCCGGATACCAGACCAAGAAACTGCTTTGGGACACGATGGATCTGTTAAACCGCCAAATCGCCATCGCCTGCAACTACAGTGAACGTCAGTTTGTCGTGCCTGTTGACGTAAGTACATCCCCACCCCCTACCCAACAAACTCAGCTAGATTATGACATGAATTATTGCACCAATGATCAGGAAAAAGTATTCACCTGCGTTTCCTGCGCCAAGCATTTCTTCCATGGTTTAAACTCTTTCTTCCAGTGTTTTTGGGAAGCTAAAAAAGTATGATATTTTAATATCGACCATTTAGGAATGGCTTTACATTATAGTTGAAGGATCGCAGTCATCAATGAGGTCGTATTTGTGTCTTCGGTTGACATTTAAATTATGCATTCACGTTTTTGAGGCTGTTGTCGTTGCTTGCTGCAGATTTCGCGACCGGTATTCCCCTCACAGAGTCAGCGCACCTTCATGGCACCAGGCATCATCATCACGTGAGTGTGACACGACTACCCCTTGTCAGCCTTAACCTCCATCGAGGCTGGGTGTGGTAGCCGGCACTCAATTACTGGTTACTCATAGAATCCTTGTAATGGCAAAGGCTGGCTGGAAAAACATTTTCTATTTTTGCCGCAGGATCGTGTTCTACCTGAATGCCATGGCCACTGCCACACTGATCACCAACGAGAAGCAGCAAGGCCTCTGGGAACGCAATCTTGTAGCCGGTTAGTTATATGTTTCCTAGTCTACGCATGCAGACCAACTGGCGTTGCAATACTTGCGTCCTTACACCTTATTGAAATTTCACTATAGCATTATCCACTGTACTCAATTTTTGTTGCTAACTTTGAAAAAGAAAACTATCAAACATATGAGTTCCAATGGTAGATTCAACGTTTGGTGGCTGATATCGCTTAACAGAGCTTTTTAAATCGGATCTGAAGGTGAATGTTGCAAGTCAGCTGTTCGGTTAGTCTTTTCTCTGGTGGTTCACCACCTGTGAATGATGTTTCTGCACGCAGGAGCGCGCGTGCGCGAGTCTCTGCTGGCTTACATACTGAGCCAGTCGCTAGGCCTGCTACTCCAAGTGGCCGAGCTCATGGCCATCTCGTTCCTGGGCTTCGAGTTGCCGTGCCTGGGCAGCTTGGTGTACGTCACTGCCATGCTGGTGCTTCAAGCGTTGGCAGGAATCACATTCGGTACAATAACTCATGATGGTGGTAACCCCCACCAATTTCAAATTTTCTTGTAGTCGAACTCGAGTCGGAACTTTTGTTTGCTAACTAGAGCTCTACATTTCGGTGATATTCTTGATTTTAGCCCATTTCTTCTTACGAAATTTTTAGATCTCTGCTTGTCTAGGGTTTCTAGATACTTTAGTTAACATTTATTTGAGGTATCTTTATCATTTTTTTCGCGACCAAGCGTTCAAATCAAGTGCCCATCTCTCGCTTGGTTTTGGTGCTAATTCTTGGTGGCACCAATAGCAATGCTTTGAAAAATGCATTTGCATCATGGGACCAAGACCAAGCAAGTCTAACGCTCTCCTCCCACGTCTCCCTTACAGGACTGTTAGTGAGCGCCTGCTGCCGCAACGTCTCCACGGCCATGTACATCACGATGGGTTCTTTCTTCCCCTATTCGATGCTGATCGGGGTCATGTGGCCGCTTGAGGGTCAGATTGTATGGTTGCGCTACCTGAGTTACCTGACCCCGGGCACGTTGCCGACGGTGTCGTTGGAGAATATTGTCGCGAGGGGCTTGGGGCTGACCGACATCCTCGTGTACCCGGGTTTTGTAGTCACCGTCATCTACATCGTTGGCCAGTATTGGCTGGCCGTTCGGATTCTGTCCAAGTAGCGGTGTGCCCAGTGATGTATTCGTAAAAATTTTAGTGGGGGTACGCAAAAATGACCCATTTTTTTGTGTCGGCGGGGGGGGGGGGGGGGGGGGGGGGAGAGGAGACCCAAGGTGAATGCACCGAAAGAGTGGGGAAATAAGGGGCTTCGGGCGCAGCTCCAAGTTAATTTTTATTCTAAGGTTTCTTTTGGAGTCAATTTACGATGAAATTGGGCTTGGAATGACATGGTCAGAACTGTATTTTTAATTACGTAATGATTTTGAGAAAATTAAATTAATGCCGCCCTCTCATGTCTACACATTCCCACATTGTTGCAGTCTTTAAATTTGGTGGGGATTCGGGAATTTGGTACAAGAAAGTCAATCATTTTAATCGAATACTGGTTTTAATTTTTGTTGAAACTATCCATAGTTACGCGCGTACTTTCGCGTTGAGGAGATTACACCAGTTTTATTATTTGTGGTGTTTAACGACGCACTGTTTTGACAACTGGCCATGCGGCACTGGTCTAATGGCGTCGGTGAATGAGTGGATGATGATGATGAACCTAACCTAGCCTAGAAGGGAGGAGGGGAAACCCGATGCCGGCACGTAGCCTACTCCTGTCGAAGACCAAGGGGACCACCGGCTTCACGTCCCTTCCGAAGGACGGTACAACTCGAACAGTTGGATTCCTCCACAAATCCATGCTGTCGAGAGGTTGATAAGCAAGGCGAGTGAAGTTGCTGTACTAACTTTCATCCCTCCAACCTCTCTCCCGAACAGAACTGGTCATGTGTATAATGGTTACCTATCCAAAACCTGACCCAGTGCAGTGTTGCTTAACTTCGGTGATTTAACGAGAACCGGTGTTTCCAACGCGCCAAACCGTTTGGTTTAAATCAGTTTCCACAGTGACTCTTTTTCATTGGGCTCCTTGCTGCTGCGTGATGCGACGATGGTGATGTCTTCAACTTCCCCCAAACCAAATTTTGTTTTTTTAGGAGGACCAAGGCCCCAAAGGGAACGCAAATCCACTTGCTTCCTCTTCTGCATCTTGAATTGAACTAACTCGTCCAGTGTGGCTCGTGTGTGGCATTTTGGTTATTGTTTGTATTTTTGTCTTTCCTGCGAATTCTTATTATTTACGCGGGTTTGTTTCGGAGACCGCCGTGCAACGCCGCGAAAGCGGCTACCGACTTCCCGAAGTGATAACAGTAACATGGTTCTAACTAAACCCTTTGTTGCGAGTCGCGACACCGACATAGTTCCAGCTCTGGTTCCAGCCTACCTACTCTTAGTACATTCTTGGTAGGTTTATTTTTAAGTAAGTGGATTATTAGGAATGAAACCCTTAACTGGGATATTTTCGTCTTGAAAATAAAGAAGTGCACGATATTTCGAATAATCATAATTTAATACTGCGTTCCTGTGCGTTCACCTGCGTTCCCTCAAAAGTTTAAAGTGGGGGTACGGCCAAAAATAAAATAAATAGTGGGTGGACTGCGTACACCCGCGTGCATTGACCAATACATCACTGGGTGTGCCTTAGAGAACAAAATTAGTATTCCTTTCTCTAAAAAAATACCTCTGTGAAAACGTTCTGTTTTCCTGACAGACCTTCCTCAGTCTTCTGATAAATTATTTTGACAGCTCTATCCATTCAAATTTGAATGCGTTTTCAAACGTTACTATTTAAGCTGAAATATGCATCTTCAAATTCCACAAATGTTGCGATTGTAAATAAGTTTATTAAAATGAACATTGAGTTATGTTAGAATAGTAAATCCAAATAGAAAAAAAAACTCTAAAACATTAATGCAGAGCGTTTTATTCCCTATCTATTTAATTTCAGGTTAGGTTTTCACACAGATAAGCGATTTTGGTGAGAAAGTGGTCAACGCCTCTGTTTTATTTAGCGATAAACTGAGTTCCTCTAGATTTTACTCATTTTCACAGACCTTCCACTCTTCCGGTTAAAATATTGGGTGCCACTGCCAGCTGGGAGAGTAGAAAATCACAATTGTGTCAGACGGTACTAAATTTAGTACCGTGTCATAAATAACACTCCTGAGGAAATGCTCCTATCTTTATATTTACACATAGTATTAATATATTATTATTTATATTAATAATTACGAAAATATGTTCCTAGCATAAAATGTGAGCACATCTTACTGGCTTTTCCCGCTGGGCTTGGCATGTCAAAAAAAGTCAACAAAACAAAAAACAAAAAATTAATTAAACATCGTAATTTCAAACGTGGAAATAGTTTTAAAATAAGCAATAGGACAAAAACACTTGAAACCCTTTAAACCTAATGAGACCCAAAAAAAATCCACTGAAAACTAATTAATCCCAGAGCTTTGGGTTCAAGTTGTAGGGTTTTATATAATTGAGGCCATTTTGCTCATTTATGAACATGCGAAATGGATTTCTTATAGAGTGAAATTGTTAATTCAATCTAGGGAAGAAAATGCTCGTGCTCTAAAATATTCTACAAAAGCAAACACTTTAACATTTTACATCTCTAAATATATTATAGGTACCGACAGAACTTATAGGCTCTACAACTATTTGCTGTGACAAATTAAACAATTTCGCTAGTGCCGTACATCGCTGCAAAACACGTGCGAGCAATTTTGACCAAGGCCTCCAAATTTCGGCAATCACCGCAATCAGATAGACTCACCGGACGGGTTAGCACTTAACGACCTGTTAACGGTTGACATGATGCACTTGCCGGTGTGATAACGAGAGGTTAACTTATGGCAGCGATCGATGGCGCGATATCAGTGTGCAGACCGCTGACTTGCATTTTTGGTGCTTCACGTGCAAGATTGTAAACTAGCGATAACCCCGAGAATAGGAAATAACACAAAGTTACAAACAGAGATATTCTATGTTTTTTGCGGCGGGGATAAAATTGCAAGCTATAAATATTACTATCCATCGTCGTATTGATATATCTTTGCACACATTTGTATACTGTTGATAAGAAAGTTCCCGCTCAAATTCCTGACTGCTCTTTCCCGTTTACCCCGTCTTCCGGTTACAGGTAGGTTGTGAATGGTGGAGCCAAAATTACCCGAATATTCGAGCGGTTAGTGTACTGCACTGGCCTTCACGCAAGTTAAGCAACACTGTTTAGTGTCGGGGCGTGGGTGGGTGACCGGTGAATGAACACGTTGAGGCTGAGCGGCTACAAAAAGTCCCATGGAGAGGTTAAGGACATCTGCAGAGTATCTTTGAAAGTAATGACAAGCTACTGACACAGGACTAATGGAACATTAAGGCCAAAGTTTCTCGATTTTCAAGCTCAGTCGGAAAAATGGGAAAAATGGGAAAAATGGGAAAAATAAGAAAAAAGGAAAAATAGGAAAAGTTTCCAATTATAAGACACAGTTACAATTGTTAATTTCCTGATCAATCTATCGAACCTGCAGCGGTATTGGATTCAGGATTCTGATGTCAAGGATTCTAATTTGTTTAACTTGAAAAGTAACGGGGAATTAGTATTAAAAAGACTATTACATTGGTTTACGATCAATAAACTGCATTTAAACGTTGAGAAATCTAATATAATTCAGTTTAAAACTACAAAAAGTATAGCAGATATTGACCTTGAAGTGGACGGGCAACGCATAGAAACAGGAACGCACGCTAAATTCTTAGGCCTTATTTTAGACGAGCATTTAAAATGGAATCACCATGAAAAATATCTGTGCCAAAAATTACGAACTTCTTGCTGTGCTCTTTTTAAATTAAGACATTTGATATCAAAAACCAAACTGAGAGAAGTATACTTTGCTTACTTTCACTCTAAGGCATCCTATGGGATCACAGCTTGGGGTAGTGCTGGCTCGGTTTTAAAAAGGGTTTTTAAGCTTCAAAAAAACGCTATTAGAATTTTAACTCAATAAAAAAAAAGAAAATCTTGTAGAAATTTATTTATTCGGGAAAGCATTTTAACTTTACCTAGCGTTTTAATCCTTGAATCATTGACCTGCATTTTTAAAGATAAACATCTTTTTAATAAACATTCTGACGAACACCATTATGAAACCAGAAATTGCTCAAAACTATGTATCCCTAAACATCGACTAAATAGTTTTAAAGACAGCGTATTTTATCTTGGTATTAAACTGTTTAATAGCCTTCCTGACAATATTGCCTCAATAGCTGATTCTTTTAAGTTTAGACGCACTATAAAGGAATTGTTATTATGCAAAGGTTTTTATAGTATTGACGAATTTTATAAATTAGACTCAAAGGATTGGACAAAGGTGTGACTGTTGTTATTTGATTTTATTTATCTCACCTGTGTTTTTAGTGTTTTAAAATACGCTTTGTTTCTGTTTTTGGACGAGTCCACATCCTATTACACTCTGAATGTAAACCTTGTGATAACGGACAAATAAAGACAATTACAATTACAATTACAATTACAATTGACTTTTGGCAATTAAGAATTATTCAAGATTTGACAACAAGATTGAGCTCAAGCACAAGTTTATTCTGAATATTTAATTAATGAAATAATATATTTCTTTTAATCAGGATTTTAGGCTAGATTTTATTTATTTGATTCAAAACACTAAATTCATTATTAACTGCAAGCCGGTCTTAACGGTTTGTTTGAAATCTAGCAAATTCAGACATCTTATATATTATTTGTAGTTATGAGGGAGAAATTACTGTGAAATTACTCCATTCCGGCAATTTAAAGTTATGTGATGAGAATTGGTTTCAACTGCAAATAACAAACGAAATTTTAGTGAAATTATTCTTAAAATCATCACAAATCTTCAAAAAAACTAGTTTTAAACTCGATTTTTTTAATGCTAAGTAAATTCAACACATTTCCCATACTTAAATATCGAATTGGTCATGCTGATATCTTTGTGTGAGACCGAGTAGTTTCAGTTCATGAAACTTTTTTACCTCCTCATTAAATTTCGTTCTTTCTTATTCCTTAATTGGTTTTAAGGGAAAGGTAGCTTATTAAACTAAGCATTAAAAAAACAGTTGATTATTTTTCTTGAAAACTAATTCTCTAGCTGAATAAAATATGTCAATGGGTCTAAACACCATCACACCATTTCATCCCTAAGCTGAATTGTAATAAACATACTCATCTCAGGCTTCATTAATTGTAAAATTAAGATGCAGTCTGCACCTACGACCGCATCTTAGCTAATCACCCTGTTCCGTCGCGTCAAGATATCGGTCCCACACGTATCGGTGCTCAAACACCGCTTGCTGAGGTCGCTGAGGTCGCTGAGGTCGCCGGGGTCGGAGGTCGTCGTCTAGAACAGCGTTAATAGCTCGGCTCTCGGTACGGGGGAAGCACTTTCAGAGGGAAGGCCGAACAGCGAGCATCGACCACAAGCAGCTACTTCGTCAGACCACCAGCAGACATGTCCAAACGAGTGAGTAACCAAACGTAAAGTATCGGAGAATTGACTTAACTTTGGCCAGTTTTAACATAGTCTTAAAATCCAAGTTAAGCTTCTGATGGCACAACTCATTTAAAACTCGGTTTAATGGTAAATTTGCTTTGGATTGATTTTTCGATATTTTGAAACACTAATAAAAGATAATTACACAAATAATTAAATACTTGGAAATTCACATTAAAATGTGGCTTAGATTTTAAACTGCTCTGTAAGCTCAAAGAAAATAGTGTCAAACATAACCGTCACGTATTTCTATATCACAAAACATTCAATTTTTAATTTAAATCTGTGATAATACAAAATTTTTTAAATTGTAACTGCGGTGTCTAAATTAACTTGCTTAACATGTACACAATGGCGTTGATTAAGAGAACATAAAATCTTGCGTTAAAACCGAATAATCGGACTTAACTCAAAATTAGTTTCTGAATGTCTTTGCGTGTGATTGAAAGTCACCATGCTAACTTTTTTAATTCCCACTTTAACTGGGATTTAAGATTATTGAGGACTAATAGGACATTAACTTTTGAGCCTAAAAAGTGTTTCACTTCTGACTTTTGAGCTATGATTATAGTGCGTTGTTTACGACACAAAGTTAAATTCACGCAATGAAATTATTCTCAATCCTTGAGCCATCAACTCCCCTTTCTTTCACGGTTTAAAATTAAAATGTTCAATATTTTTTCTGCAAAATCACTTGTTTTAAACGTTTTTATGAATAGGTAGGTTTAGTTAAAGAAAGAAGACAGCTATTGGGGCAAAATGATTTAATGGGCTCTCTGTGTTAATTTGGTGGGTTGGAAATTTGAATTTTCTCTCAATTTTAGTGAGAATCTCACAACTTACATTCCCTATGTCGGTGTCGTGAAGTTAACGCTTGTGCGTTCTGGCTAGCCGCTTGAAGTTTGCCGCATAAAGTTTTCGGCTCATATCTTGTGACAATTGTAGCTTGTAGTAGCTTTTAGTGCTTGGTAGAGACAATAGCAACTCTTTTAATTCGATGAATTCAAACTTCGCAATGCCATTCGACTTCATGCTCTTCATGAAACGAGACGAACTATGTTTTTTCTGACAGACATCATTCACTTTGGAGCAGAATTCCTAATGAGAGGCTGTCACTAGAAATATACGGAATACGTTTACATGATGTACAAAAAAACACAGCACATGTCAAACACATGGTTCTTTTTGTTTAATTTTGGTGCGTTTTCAAAGCATTGTTGTAAGTAATTAACATATAAAACGTAGTTTAATTGAAAGCGCTCGCTGAAAGTGAAATCAGTTCAGTTAATTTTGCCGTTTGGCTCGTATTTGCGACACCTGAGTCTGCGACAGAGCTTCATAAGTTCCCATGTTCTCAGGGAATCCTTGAGCGCCTGGCTGAGGGCGTCGTCGTTGGCGACGGCGGCTTCGTGTTCGCCCTGGAGAAGCGCGGCTATGTCAAGGCAGGTCCCTGGACTCCGGAGGCGGCAGTCGAGCACCCAGAAGCAGGTAAACACCTTGGCTGCCATGATTTTAACTAATGACAACAACGAGTCGCCCAACCAAATTCATTTTTGAGATTTTTACCTACACAGCTGCTAAAAGCATCTATTAGATTTGAATGCAATGTACTGGTTGTCTTAAATATGGCTAAACTAGAATATGCTAATCGATACTAATTCTTCGTCTTTGTTTTATCCGTGCCCAGTGCGCCAACTGCACCGTGAGTTCCTGCGCGCAGGTGCCGACGTGATGCAAGCGTTCACTTTCTACGCGAGCGATGCCAAGCTGGACAATCGCGGCCACGGTGCAGGAGCAAAGTTCACGGTAGGCACCTTAGTCTGGTGCCCGTTTTTTGGCGTAGAAAGGCCGCCGGCAGGGGGCGTTGGTGGGTTAAAGTCACCGTTGTACCAGAGAGTGTAACGCCCTCTTCGTATTGCAGGGCAAGGCCATCAACCAGGCGGCCTGCGACATTGCTAAGCAGGTAGCTGCTGAGGGAGATGCGCTGGTGGCTGGAGGACTCAGTCAAACGCCGTTGTACCTGAGCCAGGCCGGCAAGGAGGTCGTACAGAAAGAACTGAGGAAGCAAGTCGAGGTGTTCGTCGACAACAAACTCGACTTCCTCATCTGTGAGGTAAGAAAACTTGACTAAAGGGCTTAGATTTGAAATCCAGGGCGAGTTTGCAGAGTGTAGAGAAACTGTCGGTTAAAAAACGTACTAACGAGGTTGCCCGCATTTTCTCTCAAACACATTACTGTTGCAAGATAAGGCTGCGTACCAATCAATATAATGTGTAAAATAAAGTTCAAAGTGCAGGAACTTAAATTCAATGTTGATAATGTGTGCAGTAATTGCTAGCAACATGCCACAGCAATTAATTAAAGTTGTTTGCTAAATGGTAATAGGTCAGTTGGATGTATACACCAAAAGAACCGATCGCATTTCTATGTGGAAGGTTTTTTACCTAAGAGCCATGAAATCCACACGGATATTTATTTCTGAACCCCTGGGCATTTTCCACAGTACTTCGAGCACGTCGAGGAAATTGAGTGGGCAATCCAGGTGTGCGCCGAGACCAAGAAACCAGTGGCGGCCACCATGTGCATCGGGCCTGACGGTGACCTGCACGGAGTTTCGGCCGGCGACTGCGCAGTGCGCATGGTGCGAGCTGGTGCAAAAATCGGTGAGTTCCTCTCCCTCCTCCCAGCCCCATTTGCTGTCGATAAATGACTTAAAATTAGCGTCATCGTCTTTAGCGGGCGTCTTTGCCTTCAGTCTAAGTTTTAGCGCCTTCTCCGAGTGGGTTCCAGGGTAGCAAACCTCACACCACAATCACAATCTGCATTGATAAAAAAGACAACAAACTATTATTATTATTATTATTATTGCCAAATCTTGTGGTCTGCTAACGATTGGTTGCTTATTTCCTAGTGGGAGTCAACTGCCACTTTGACCCGACGACGGTGCTGGCTACTGTGAAGCTGATGAAGGAAGGTCTGGAGGCGGCTGGTTTGACTGCTTACTTGATGACGCAGCCGCTGGCTTACCACACCCCGGACGCCGGCAAGCAGGGCTTCATCGACTTGCCCGAGTTCCCATTCGGTAAATGGTGCTGTTGATGATAAATGTGTACTGATGCATGCGTGGCTTGCTCACTTTCCAATTTCACCTAAGTTTCAGTGACAACGTAGAAGCGGGCAACTAAATTTCACCCTTTTAAAGATACATGAAAACAGGGAGTAGTCACTGAAGATTAGAAACCACTAAAGTAATTGATCCAAAATATCATTACATTTTAAGATTGCAATGTATTTTCTTTATCAAACAGCTGGATTTGTATTTCTTATTTGAAGATAATATTCTATGCAAAAAATAAAAAGGTTAAAGGCCGTATTTGATATTCTTCCAATTTTATGCTCTCTTTGAAGTATATTTTTGTCAGTTTATTATCAGGAGGATTTACTATATTTGTCCCAGACAGTGAAGACTCTTTTGGTGAGCGATTGTGGACATTCTCGATGACTCACGGGTTGTCACCGATGAACTATCCGATGTTGCCGTGGTCAGATGATAAAGTCGACACTTAAAGTGCAAATATTTTTGATCGTGAATGCAATTAGGATACCAAATGTGATGGTAGTTTTGATTGGTTATTTTTCTATTTGATTTCAAGTCAGTTGAGCTTTCACCCCTGCCATATTGTTAATTTTATAAATGGCTGACCCAACATTCAAACCCCATTTCGTAAATTCTGTTTCCTGACGTCACTAATTACCTTAACAGCTCTTGAGCCGCGCGTGCTGACTCGTTGGGACGCACAGCGCTACGCACGTGAGGCATACGAATTGGGCGTGCGCTACATCGGCGCGTGCTGCGGCTTTGAGCCGTACCACGTGCGTGCCATCAGCGAGGAGCTCGCAGCTCTTGGTCGACGCGCGCAGCCTTCGGGTGCCGACAAGCATGCACCCTGGGGAGAAGGACTTGCTCTTCACACCAAACCGTGGGTCCGAGCCAGGTGGGTTAACCAAAGAGGTTGGAAAACTTTCTGAAGCATCGTTGACCACGGGTTGTTTAGATGTTGTCTTGTCCAAAGATTTTGAAAAACTGCTGATTGTCTATCCAGTGAGAGGAGGCACCTTTTGAAAGGCTTATTTTGACACAAGGGAATTTTTTCCATATAAGCTAGTGATATCTAATTTATATTTGAAAATGATAACTTCTCTCACGGACTTAACTTTACAAATTCATTCCCAGCTGTTAGGCATTCAATTCTTAGCACTATTTTAAAACATAAAGTGTTTTAACTCTTACAATAATACATTTTATTAGCCTGTAACTGATCTGTTTGCACGTCCTAGTTTAGAGTATTCCATTGGTTTAATATTTTTTTTAACCCATCGTAAATGAACAACCCTTCTAGAATTTAGCCACCCCTGGCACCGGGTATTCCCTCGCCTCCTATCTATGCCAGACCAGCTTCATCGATACTCACTATAGTTTACCCAAATCGTCACAAAGGTACTGTACAACTAAAACAACCACCACTTATTGCAGAACCCGCCGTGATTACTGGGAACCGATGTTGCCAGCATCAGGACGCCCCTACTGCCCGAGTTTTTCAAAGCCCGACGCCTGGGGTGTGACAGCAGGAAGCGCGACGCTACACCAGCAGGCGGCGCCGACCAGCGCCGAGGAGCTGCGACGACTCAGTCTACACAAGAAGTAAACGAAGTCCGACGCCCGACGCCATCAATCGACGCTCTCATCGCCTATCGCACCCCATGTCACATACCGACCTCGCCAATACCAAGGACTGCTTACATGTATAGCTAAACGCAATAAACACTTCCTTTAATTTTAATACTCATGCGTTTTTTTGTTTTCTTTAAGTGTGCCTAGTTCTCGATCCTTTTAAACAATATTTGTAGAAGAGTTGAAAGGGCAATTGAAAAGAATCCGCTGACAAGACTGTGCTTAAGTTTTGGTAGAAACTTTGACTGTGTGGCTACTGTCAAGTCTTAACATTGTTATCAGCCAACTGCACTATTAAATCATATTTCGTAGACATCTAATTCGCATTCCAATCTGAAAACAAAGCAACAGTTGCAGTTTCCTCTCTGCCAAACCAGTTGTTTTTTTCTTTTATAAGATAGCACTGACAACATTTCACTGGGCTGATGGACGCTAGGATCACTTCGCCGAGGTTTGTCAATGCGTTTTTTTTTTTTGGTATGCTTCATAGTCAATGGTCATCTTGTTCAAGCATTATACCATTGCAAACCTATTTTCCTGTGTATGTAATTCCCAACTAAGCATATGATTGGTTTACATCTATATTGCAGTACTTGAGTAGTTTTTTAACTGAGGGCCGCCGGGAGCAGCATAGTTCAGGTCCTGCACCGTTTTTCCCGATTTCCAAACTAGGCCCGAATTTCACGTAGCACTTTTGTCAAATATATCTGTTGCAGTAGTTTTATACGCCGTTTTTTTACAGGATATCATCCTGGATAAATTCTGGCGGATCCTCCTGGATCCATTCTGGAATATCGACTTCACATTTCGACTGATATTTTTGGCAGCCTCATGTTCTGTCATTGCGCTAGCACACAAGGTCTTGTGAACCTTGCTCATCGAGTAGAGGATTTCGAAAGCCGTTTTAAAATAACGGTAACAACAAAAGGTGGCAACAAATTAAAAGGAACATAGACACAACAGCATCGGTTCTAGTTAAACGTAGTTTAATAAAACTCCACTCGGCAACACTGTATTTTAAAGTCTAGCTCTGACTAGCAACGAAAGGGAGAAAGTCTGTAAGATTTTGGTTGCTATTGGTTGTAAGCAATCCGATTGCCGTTCAGCCAATATGAAGAAGACTGCCATTTTTGTGGCCAGCTGCATGGAAAAAATGTGCACCAATCGGCAAAGTTGTTTTAAGCACTTCTAGCACATGTCTGCCGAGAATTCTTTCTATCAAAACGAGCCAATGAACTGTGTTATACTATAATGCAATGCGTTGTCGAGAACGCATAGCCTACATGAGTTAAAATATTCTAAAAACCTCATGTTTCATCTATCTTATATCCTCTCAGTCTTTACAATGCTTGTGGCAACTCTTTATTACAATCTACAGACGTTTTTATACTTTATTTCATATTTATCTTCCAAGATTACGTTTAAAAATTTGATAAACGTTTCAAAACCTAAATTCCTTGTTAATAGCTTAGAACTTTTAGGAATTTAAAATCTTTTGGCTATCGACACCAATGTACACTCAAAGCCCACTAATTATTTCAGTTAAATGTTGCTCTCGCCCAGCGCAGCACAGTCAGCCATCTCTAGACATTAGCGCGGCTTTTACCATGCTAAATCACAGACCATCATCATCATGAACCCAAGCAGCTGACCCAAAAATGACGTCCAATTTGGCAGACACAACCTCACTACAAAAGGTGAACATTTGAGGGTTACACAGGCAGCCACCAATAGACAAGTCTCCTGAATACCAGTTTACTCACCAGAGATATATGCCAGGAGCTCAAAGTACTTTTAAAATTTACTATTTTGTTGTTTCCTCTTGACTTCAAACAGTACCTAGTGTTCTGAACACGTACTGAAAACAGGGGGATACCAACCAAAGATAGAATTTTCCCTGAAAGCTTCAATCACGGCTTTATAACGTTGTCGACCTTGGCAACCGCCAATAGAAAAAAAGATGTTGACTTCAAAAGTCTAATCGTTTGACGTTGTTTGAGGTTATGTTCTGTTAAACCTATGGTACAATTTGCCTGGAAACATTTTAGAAAAATGACGTTATGGTACTATTCACGTCGAGTGATAGCATTTTAAAAATGAGAGGAGACCTGTCTATTGCAGCCGACGTAGCTAGAACACATAGGTAGACAGATGCGTTATTGTTATTTTAATCATATAGGTATGATTATCACCTATAAACGTGGATCATTTTAGAGAATCGAAACAAACGGCATCTACACCTTTCTCACTTTGAGCAGACAATGGATTTAGAATAAAATTTCAAACGGGCCGCGCGCCCACTTTTCCCGCCATGTTGCCTTGCGAGCAACCCACGTTCAGGCGCTGTTGCCAGCTCGCTGCTGCAGCACCCACACTCTTTGGTATTTCTATTCGGGCGCCATCGGGAGGGTTCGGCCCTTCCCGTGGCCCGCGGACGATGCCGAGGATTGACCTGACGCTGAATATTGCTGATTGGTTGTGACGCGATGACGTCAGAAAGCAACGATTACGTCATAGCGGCTCATTAATCTCTGCCAGCTATGATCCATTGACACGCCTTTTGGAGTTGCTGCCGGTCCACTTCGCTCTTCGTCAGCGCACGTTGACAGGACGCCACAACGCCTCCCCTTGTGAGCAGGGTCACATTCACAGTGCCGACAAACTCCAGCCCCTTAGCGTTGACCTTGAAAATCGCCCGCACCACAAGACAGAACCGTCCCGGCCATTCCTGACTCGAGCTACCTAATTATTGCGGACTGTGACCGGAATACTTGGGCGCCATCTTGGCACTGGAATACTGGAACGGTCTCGTGGGTCACGCGTCTTCTCGCACTCCTGAAAACATCAATCGGTGACAGAGTCGATAAATCCAAACACACTGCGCTCTGTAGTCCAGCACGGCGAGCGTCCTTCTGTCACTGTCACTTAAACTGTCACTGCCACTGCTCACCAGCTGTCACTGTTCGGCTAAAAACGCGCCAAGCAAAGCAAGTTCACGAAACGCCGCAGCTACAAGATTGCACACAGCTTGCCGCGTCCCTTGTGCTTGACCTTCTTTCCCGCCACAAGTGTTTGAACACCTTCGTCGGTGCTCGGTGAGGTGGCGAGCGTGCCTGAAGTCGGCCGAGCGGCGCCGTAAAGCGACGAACTGAGCCGATCGCGCGACGCCTTGCCTGCGCAACGACCGCGGCGCAGACTGGCGAAACGGCCAAGTGGCGCCGATTCTGAGCGAGCCGCCGTTGCCGACGCCGGCGTCGTCGACGTCGCCTCGGTCGGCGTCGGGTGGACGCAGTTGAGCGTGGTCACGGTGAACTCGATGTCCTCGGGCTCGTGGTTGGCTGGGAACGGGTTTGGACATACATCATGTCACGGCTCAGAGTTGATTTATGTACAAAAGTACTGCGTGCTTGGAGTTGGAACTTTTGCAATAAAAAATAAATTGAAAAAACTCCCTTATCTAAGACTTCAGAGTTTCGAGCATTAGGAATTCCCATTAAGGGCCAGTCCAAACCTTCTTCATCTAAAATCATAGGTTGTTTTGAACAGGTTAAAGATAATTAACACTAGAATTCTAAAAGCTAAAGCTAGCCTTTTTTTCAAACTGAGCATTGCTAGTGAGATGAAGTATACTCAACGAAATTTTCTTAAAGTTTCGTAACTTTACCTGTTTTTGTCAAGGTGAAATCGACTTTATAAAGATTTTCAAAGTAAAAATATGAGCATTCCCTTTTGATAAAGTAACGAGTACAAGAAGCTAAATTTCGGGAATAATTAGTTACTTTAACTGAGCATTCAAAAACCCTAGTTTGAAAACCGTTTTACTTATAACTAGAGCAAAGGATAGAGTGGATTTAAGTCTAAAACCCACAACGCCATGGCACCAAGGTATAACAACAGAGATAACGGGTACGCACTGGTGAACTCCTCGACGGGCTGGTCGATGGTGTCGTGGTCGATCCACGTGAGACCCATCTCCACCTTCTCGGCGAGGTCCTGCCAGTTCCTGCGGTTCTCCACGCAGCCGTCGTAAAGGGGCTGAATCCACGGGAACGTCTCATACAAAACCTGCAAGGATGGGTCGTCATATGGATTCATTTGTACATAAATTGTGGAATGTCATGGAAAAAATATATTCTCGACTCGTATATTTTTACTATTCCCAATGACCATTCCAGCTGATAAGAAATGATCCGAAGATGGTAAAGATAAATGGACAGAGCTAATGTCAACGGTTTAAGGGTTTAATTCTGTGCAAATTTATGTTTGAAACCGGTAAAGTTTATCGTACTCCTCCAGAAAGTTTCTCTGGTACCCAAACTATCTTATCGACTAGGATGACATTACACCCACCTTGTAAAGCGGCAAGCAGATGACGTCGATGAAGCCGACCTGCATCTGCGGCAGCTCGTCCTTCCTCTCGCGGTCCATCATCGCCTGTCAAAGGAGCGTTAGTGTTACTCGTTGTACTCGTTTCGTTTGAAATCTTATTTAAATTGCAAACGCTTGCAATGCGCGAAGTATTGTATTATTATAAACACTTCTACACCCGTTTGGGCATCAATTTTTGAGATGGTAGTAGTGTTCATAAAATAAAAAGCGATGTACTCGCGTTGGGGGAGTAAAAGTCACTACCGTGCTGTAAATTGGCCGGTTACTACGTACCACGGGCTGCTGATTGAGTTGTAGCTTCTCGAGGTCACCCTGATCGAAGAACTCGTCAGCCACCAGCTTGGCAACCTTGTGCTGCACCTCCCAAGGCTTGGCAATCGCGCTGACGTCGCACGCCGTCATCATCATGCCGCACAGCACTGCAAGGAACGTGGGTAAACTCCCTGTGTAAGCTACCAGTGGAAGGATGCGTTCTCGTTGCCCCCACCCTCTTCTTCAAGCAAAGGGTTGTAGGTGTAGCAAAACATTCCGAGTCCCCTCTTTGAGTGCAATGGCCTGCGTGTGGGTCGCTCACTCACGAGAGTCGCTGGCAGATTTCACTCGTTTTATACTTATTTGACTTAAGAAAACGTATTAATATATTATATAACTTATTATATTATTAATTAAAACTTGTTAAATATATGAGTCAAATCTCTACTATGAAACGGAAAACAGAATAAACACACGTTCATTTAAAAAACACTCACACTCCTTGTTGCCGTCGCTCTGCCAGTCAAACTCGCCGTTCTCGACGCACTCCATGAAGCTGGTCTTCTTCTTAAAGTACATCGCCAGGTCCGTGCTGATGATGGCATTCTCCACCGTCTTCATCACCTCTCGGTAGTCGTCCATCGGAAGCGACTGAAATCGAAGATTGCTACCGTTTTTAATCACCCAGCCTGGTTTGCAGATATTCCATTAGCGACCTCGTTAGTACGTTTTCAGAACCTCGTTAGTACGTTTTTGTTGAAAACATTTCGTTAGGAACGAAGATAACTGCAGTGCAGCGAGTGATGAAATAGACAACCAGCTTTATGGACTTCTGTTCTACTGTCCCAAAAGCTGTTCATCATTAAAACTGCCTTTTTAACACACTGTGTTGGCGCTATTCCTAGTCTGCTTGCTTTCGGTAAATGCCGGGCTGGTGTTACAGCTAGCTTAGCAAGGAAGGCAACCGAGAGGGAAACCTTAAGCTGCTCGCATCCTGCTCGAACAGCACCGGATGTACCCTACAATCTGCAAAGCCTACGAACGGGCGGTGGTGTACCTGGAAGATATTGTTGCCCTCGCTGTTGAGTATCATGACGCACTGGTCGAAGTGGTGGTGCTCCATGGTGGAGGTCGAGTAAAGGATGGCGAGCGGCGACTCGGTCTTGGTCTGGAACGCGTTGTTCGTGCCTCGGTGGTCGAGGTCATGACAGAGACAGGCTACAAGAAGTCCAAGCACCTACAAACACAGCCATGCAGGGCAATTTAGAAGCACATTCGAGGACAACGTAGCTTTTTGTCTTTTAGATACAAATCAATATAAATTCCCATGAATTATATTTTCTTCTGTATCAGAGTTAAGCATGACATTAGCTGTACCACATTTGTGAGTTTTACGTTTAGGGCGTTTGGGCCTCGTTTTGGGATGAAGAATGTTAAAGAGTTAAATGCCAGGGTCTTCACTTGACCCATTGGTCGGTCGCTTGCCTCTAAGTCCTTCATGAACCTTTCCATCTTGCCGGTCTTGAGCATCGCGAACATGGTCTGCGCCACGTTGAGCGCGTGCCGCCAGTTGTGGTATTTGACCGGTCGGTAGTTCTTCTTAACGCTTAGCACCCAGCGACACAGCACCTGCAACCATCGCCAGGAGGTGAACAAACCTGCACCTGTGATGAAGAGCGGGGGGGGGGGGGGGGGGGGGGGGGGAGGGACTCTTTGATCGATTGATGCAGTTTGTGACTCTCTGCAGTTATTTATTGTTACAAGAAACTAGATACCGAACAATGTAATTTAGATGGCAGATTCCTGTTAAAAAGCTATCGATATTAAATCAGATGTAAATTCTTCGTTATACCTAGAGCTAGACACAAAATGTACGTGAAATGTGCATGTAATGCTTGGTTCCTTCGCTAAAGAGTTTTAAACCAGTACAATAAGCTACAATATGACCTTCTTACCAAATTGAAATTACAAAATATCAAAATGAGCCCCTTTGCTCAGCATTTCAATTTGTACCTTTCAAATATTTTAACTGTCTGAGTTGATAGGTTTGCTGCATTTGCAAATGCATTTTCCATCAAAGGTATTTCTTGAAAGTGCATTTCTAGTATTAATCTAATTGCAAGGGGAGACGTTATTACAATTATTTTTGATAGGATACTAGTGTTTATAATAATATTATTTTCTGCTAATTGTGACCATTCGTAATTTTAAATAAAACTAGCAGCACATGGTCGAATCGAGACAGGTTGAAACGGGTCGAAAGGGTGCCACTTGAAAAGTGTTGGTGCTACTCACGTCATAAGGAATGTGGAACTGGTTGACCAGATTGCAAGACAAGAACATGCGCACTGTGGCCCTGCAAGTGTCTTCGTCTGACAGCTCGAAGTCGATGAACGTGAAACTGTAGAGGTTAAAGGTGTCTGCCGATGGTATGGTGTCTTCATTGAGCTTGGCCGTATCTTCGGTGGAGGCCGTCGCGTGGTAGGACAGGCACTCGAGGGCCACCTTCTGTTTGGCCATTAGCTTGCCTGGAATTACACATATGACGGTCAGAGCGTACCTACATTAAGGAGAGCTTTTCTTAGTGTTAAAAAGGTTCGAATTATGTAATCTGCTGATGACTGAAACCTATTAAGCGATCGTAGCCCGCATCCGAAACCTTTTTTCAGTCTAGGTATAAGTATAATTCTTAGTTTCATTGTTGTACAACAATGAGCATGAAAGTACAGAGAGCCTTGTCCAAGTCACCAAATGCTTCAAATACCTTTACAATTAAACATTTTTATATTGTATCTCATTTGTTTCAAGACCAAGCAATCTGATCTCGTGCCCATCTCTCGATTGCTTGGTATTGGTGCTATTGCTTAGTGTCTGCAATGAAAGCGCTCTGGGTAAATGCTTTGATAACTTGACCAATAGCTAGATTCAACAAATGCAAGCCCGATCGATAGGATATAAACGACCAATCTTCAGCCGTGAAATTGTAGCCAGCTCGTGTTGGCGACTCCCTGATATGGGTGGGAAAGGAGTGGGCGTTTCACCGATATAGTTCCCGTCAATGGCGACTCACATGCGTTCTCATACATCTGCGTGTTATGGATGCCGAGGCCGCAGAAAATTGCGAACGCCTCGAAGATGGAAACATCACAGTCGGAGAACGGTACGCCACTTCCCTGAAACACAATAAACGATGTCATCCTCCTCTCGGGCTCTCAACGGCGTCCCCTACTGGTTTCTAAGCTTCGTTCTTTGACAGTGAGAATGCCTGGTGTTTTTTGGTGTTCTTCTTAACGACACATGTACTGGTTGCACGCCGTCAGTGAACGAGTGGATAAATATTAACCTAAAACAGTCTAGAAAGGAGGAAAAGAAACCCAGTGCCGACACTTAGCCTGCTCCTGTTAAAGATCACCGACGGGACTACCGGCTTCACACGCCAAACCGTTCGGCCTGTGATTGCATAATTGCGGGCAAATCTATGCCTTTGTGACAAATAAGTTGCTTGGTACATGATTGTAACTTGAACTTGGGGTGCCTGCCGTACCTTGTTGATGAGCTGAGCGACGCCGATGACTGTCTTCTGCGCGTTCACGATCGGCATGCAGAGAATACTGCGCGTCAGGAAGCCGTCTTCGTCCTCACGCACCTCGCCGCTTGTCCACGTCGCGACGTCGCCGATGTTCAGGATCTGTGGGCCAAGGGGCAAGCGTTTAGCTACAACTGGTAGTGGAAGCATCCCTTAATCCTTTACCGGCCAGCATAGAGTGATCTTGCTATTTTTGATAAATGAAACAGTTGGTCAATAAAAACTGAGGTCAATAAATAATTTGGCCTATAAATTGCATGGTCTAAGCGTGTCGTTCAGAGACCTTAGTTAAAGCGGCCATTTGACGGTACTACCATAGATTGTGCTACCATGGTGCTACATAATATGACCGGTGGTATTATAAAATCCAGCCCTAGAGTGACACTTTTTAACAATTTTAGGGTTTGTTAATTTCAGCACCAATAGCAACCGGTCTTTGGTGCTACGAAGGTAAAATTATCTAGAAGGCATACTAGGTTTCAGTTGATCATCAAAGCGTAGTTAGGTTAAAGCAACCAATACCATGACGAGTTACTGACCAGGGTCACTGAAAATGGTGCTAATTAATACCGTCGCCCTAGGTCAGGTTTTCTGCTTGGTGCTATGCTGGTGCTGGTTAGCACGGTGCTACAGAAAATAATACCGAGCTTCTAAAATTACCGCTTTATACGAACCATCCTGCAATACTGCAAGGAAATCATTTGTTTGAGTGTGCTCTACGAATATAAGATAAGTACATTGCTATGAGATGACAATCCACGACAGACAACAGCATGGCGCGACCCATTTCATAAATTTGTTAACATTTCATCAACGCTTCAACGATCGCGACCATCCAAGTTAAATACCACCCGTCGCAGCAATTTCCTTCAATCTGACGACAAACTGTTTACCACTCGAGACGACTAGGCAGCGTGCTCTTATTATAAGCGAGACAGAAACAAGCATTGCCATTCTTGTCAAACTGAAAAGATCTCATCTCCTGCGACTTCCGCGAGGCGTTGGCGGCCCCTTACCGCGCTTCGACCCCATCTAGTACGCGCGTCATCGTCAGCAATCACCGCCTGACGGGCATAAAGCGCTACGTAATCGACGCATGCATTAATCAGTATGCACCGCCCGGGGCCCCGCGGTAGGACGATAAACAAAAGACGACGTTCGGTTGTGATCAACTATGCATGGACGTACGTCACGGTGATGAGAGGAAGATACGGTTCCTTTCGTAGGGAGGTTGATTGAACGGCTTCCTGGAATGACTCGCTGTATCTTTGTTTCTTTTATTTTTGTTTAGTTTCTATAGAAGTGACAGCTTATTTTTCGTTGAGTTGTTTTGATATCTTAGTAGAATTTCATAGAAATGCGACTCGGTCCCAAGCAACTCGTGGTATTCATTTTTAAACATCAGCGGAATTTCTGTTCACAGTTTTTTGTTTAGGCCCGTGGGTTTACGACCGAACAGCAACGAAGATAACGGCGTGAGTAAAATATACATGTGTCAGTCGTAACTTGGTTTTATGCGAGACATACGCTTCCGTTGCCGTGTCAGTGGTCACTTTGACTCGTGCCTACAGATCTGCGAGGGTTTCAAAACGATGGTATGTAACGTTTTCAATGTATCGACCATCGAGTTAACTTTACTACTTAGCCAGGCTAGTCAGTATCAGTCTAGGCTAGTGGCTTAAATGGCTCTATGGGTATAGCGTATCCCAAAAACGCAGGTGAATCGATTTATAACAATGGGACTTTGTCCACGCATTTGTAGAAGTCAATATCTACCTGTAAAAAATTTTAGTTTTCAGAATTGATTGATTATGCTCCGATTTCATTTGTATCTACTTCTTAGGGTAGTTCTGATGATGTTTAAATGATGGGAACAGGTTGGGGTTGGTACGTGAGTTGGCAACACAGCTTAGATGGCCAAGTCAAGTCGAAATGTTGACACGTCAAAAGATGAACATGAATCGAACAAAGACCCACTTAACTGCTACTTGACAAATTTTAAACTCAATGCACCCTAATGTACCACAGATCCATTTCGAGAGGTTGACATGCAAGGCGGATGAAGTTGTTGTCATAGCTTCAATCAGTGGTTAGCAGTGTGGTTTGTTGGGATATTTCAAATCTTTTGTAGCAATTAAAGTTATTATTTTCTCTCGGTCACCAATGCACGTACCTGTCCAGTGGCGGCGACGTATCGTGCGATCTGTGCCAGTGGTGAGCGGCTCATCTCGCCCTGCTGCGGACGGAACACTAGCGCCTCCTCGGCCGGCGCGCGCAACTCAAACACCGTTGTAAAGTGGATGTTCTGCGCAGGAGCACCCAGCAAACAGGGAACACGTTAGTTGGGCGAATGGCGGGAGTTTTGAATTAGCTTTTAATCGACTCTGGAGGTGCTATTAGTGACATTGCAAAAACATTTGGAGGCCAGCTGATTAAATGTCTTGTCACTTCTGACAGTTCATTGATTGGCGGCCATTTTGACATTTTTCTACAGCACTCTTCATAAAAGGTAAAACTTTAAAACTTAAAAACTTTTATAAAACTTTTATAAAACTTTTAAAATGCAAGCCCCATTTCATTCAACGAGAAATGAAGCGTCAATCTGGTTTGGAAAATTCTTTTCAAGCTAGTCCAGAAATCATTTTTTCAACAGTGGTGACCACTCGCCGTTCATGCGTTTTCAAATTACTTATCATTTCAATAGTCGTATATAAAGTCAACATTTTGTACGAACTACGTATACTAAAATTGCATTACATTACATTACATACAGAACCCACGATAGGTAAAAAATTGATGGGCTGAAAGTTGGGTAGGAACAGGTAAGATATTCTATGGTCTACGACCAGTCCGAGCTAAAGCAATCGAGGGGAAAATATATTTCTTAACAAAGTCTTGGCAATCTCTACTGGAAGCAAGCTTTTCAAGTCATCCTCCAATCGGACACGCCCTAACCTAATATGTCTACCCTGATTTTAACCCCAATACAAGATGCCAACATACGTCATGCTCAAGACTACCATGCACTACTGCTATATCCGTTGAATCGAAAATTTGCCCTGAAGGTTTCAACTAAGGTGAGTATTGGGACTTTAAAACCACAGAGGAAACAGCTTTAGTTCAAAACCATGCACTTGTATCGTGACACAGATGTTAAGTCAACAGTAAGTTAACAACCTATTCAGTTTCCAAACAAACCCTGAAAGTGCTTCGACCGAAAAAGCCAAGATTTTCGGAAATTTTTCAATATTTTCCATAAATATTTTTTAAATTTTCCAAAGATTTCTTAATATTTTTGGGAACTGACAGGTTAGTCCACGAACTCAACCTTTATTTCTGGCAAATAAAAACAGTGGCGAGCCGTCAGGCCCTTCATTTTCATTTTTGAGTCGTAATCTCCACCTAGAAGTAGTTTTACTGCTCGGCTTGCTTTTTTTTATTATTTTCTCAAGTTTTATAGTTCCTTAAAACTAAACTGTCAGCTACACAAACCTTGACTATAAACTGTATGCGTTGTTGAATGAATAGTGGGGTTTTTAGACGCGCAAAACTATTGATACTTTTCCGCAAGAGTCACACTAATAATTTCATTTCAAATCATTTTGTTACAAGAATCTAACAAATCGCGACGAAAATGTGAATCGTATTTTCAGGATAAAGTCTGTACTGGGAACACCAGGCTGGACCACATCTAGGGGTTGGGATGCAGGGTGCGAGACAATCGAAAGCTACTCACGCCCTCCTGTAGAATATCCTCGATTCGCACGTTATTACTCTGCGAACACGCGACACATGTGACGTTACTACTTGCACGCACACCACACACGAACGCAAAAGCGAGGTCGAGAAAGGAATTGTCTTAAATAGCAAAGTGAATTTGGTTCGTCGTCATGAACCAACCAATTAGTAGACCAATCGGCTGGGTGAAAACACGAAACGATTCTACAGTATTTTCATTATAAGAACAATTTTTCAAAATGGCGGATCACCCAGTCTTCTTGATACATTCACCCATAATGGCTAACTGAGAAATGATGAAAGATGGTTGTGAGATCGGCCATTTTAAAGATGGTTCTTAACCTCAAAATACTGTTCAACTCTTCGCTGTGTTTGGATACAAAGCGTACACGAACAGCAAAGAGACGCCCCTGATAAAAGTGCATGAAGTGCTACGAAGCATTACACAGAAGTGGTCAGAAGTTAGTTCCATCCTGCCAGATTGCAGAGTCTCTGCTGTGCTAGAGTAAGCCGGCAATGTGAAAGTGAGGCAAAAACAGAAGGGGCAAGACAGAGATGGACTCACCTCGCGACGACAGAGAGGTTTGCGCTCCGACTCTGGCAGCGCGCGCTGCGGACGTTCCAGGATCTTCTCGTAGTGACTCTGCAAACGGGAGTAAGCACTGAGTAAGCATAGAGTAAGCACTGCGCTACTTGCCTCTGTAATGGCTAGAAACTTTATTGTACACCGGCGCCGTTGACAAGTGGAGCTAAATGTTAGTGTGATTTTACATGTTATTTGTTCGCGCTTTACGGCCCACTTTATGACTTGATTTGAATTCCTTTTTTTGTGGCATCATATACTGTCTTCTCGACAGACCGCTCCTCCTGAGTGCAATAAAATACTTTAAAAAATAAAACCCAAACCAGATATAAACAAATTTGCTAAATTTCACACATTTACCTACACTCTAAGACGTTCTGAATCATTAACAAAAACTATTTGAAATGGGTTTTGAATGCTAAGTTAAGGACAAATAAATTTCCCTACGTTTTCTTATATAAAAATCTCAGCAGTCATTTGGTTTCAAGATTGAGTAAATATGCAGACTGACCGCCTCGCAGCACTCAGTGTCTAGCAAGAAGACGGCGCATCGCTCGCATTTGAGCAGTTCCCGCGCCTCGGTCATGATCTTCGTCACCAGGCACTCCAGATTGTTCTGCTCCTCGAAGATGCTGCGTGCCAGGTTCAGAAGGATCTGGTTGCGTCGGAACTCCACCACGGACATCTCGAACAGCTGCGCGTTCTGGATGCCGATGCCGCAGAAAGTCAGATACCTTTGGAAGACCTGCAAAGTCGGAAACATTATCATGGATCTTTAATACTGAACAAGGTCTACTTTTTTCGGGTGGCGCGAGCATTATAAATATTAAAAATACTGGGAAAAAAAACATTGACTGTCAACCACAGCGCTGATGCTGGGAACATGACAGCTACGAGATCGTTGTTTCTTACATCAACGAGGTCTATTTTTTCGGATGGAGCGAACAGTGAATAGATAGGAAACGCTGAGAAATACAAAAATATGTTCCGTCAAATACTGCGCTGAGACTGGGAACAATACAACTACTAGACCTTTGCTTCGAACATCTCACAAGGTCTACTTTTTTCGAGTGGAGCGAGCAGTGTATAGACGGAAACCGATGGGAAACACAAAAACATTGACTATCAGCCAAGCACTGATGCTGAGAACAAGACAACTACGCTATCTTGCATCAATGAGGGACGAGCAGTGAATAGACGGGAAACACTGGGACAGACAGAAACATCGATCTTACCTCGACATCACGTTGCGTGAACTCCGTTGTACCATTGGTCTTGTTGATGATCTGGGCGACTCCAATTACCTCGCCTTCGTAGTTACAGATCGGCATCGAGAGGATAATGCTCGTCTTGTATCCCGTCCTCTGGTCCATTTCGCTGCTGAACCTAGGGTCCTGCCACCGAAAGAAAAGGCATTGAGGCGTTAAACGTCACTGCAGGAGTTCTAGTGAACGAGACATTTAGTTATATTTGTGACTTTATATTTTGAAATGCAAGTTGTTGGCTACTAGAGCAGGAAAAACATCATCAATCGAGGTTTGTTGGGTGGATGACCACCCCTGTCAACTTATTGGAGACTCTCCAGGATTGATATTAATGTTATTGATACAATCTGACAAATGGCACATTTTTGACCAGAAAGGATCTGTCTTGGGTTTCGTCTCCACATGGAGTTGCACTTAAAATGGTAGGTACTTCTTAGTAGTTCCCTCTCTAACCTGGTATGCGTCGCGTATGTTAATGTACTGCTTGGTTAGCGCGACCGAACCGGCGATACCGACGCCGAAAGGGATGCGGATCTCCTCTGCCTTGGCGCTGCGTATCGCCTCTTCCAGCTCTGCAATCACGCGACGATGTCCCAGTTGGAAACTTATTAGCACCCCGTAAGCCCTTCGGCATTTAGATAACCTTATAGAGTTACTGGCTGAGTGGACGGCGGAGTTTGGGTTTATAGGTTTGGTTGGAGTGTCAGCGCTAATTTCAGCGCTCTATTGCACTAACGACCCGGTAACACGTAGTAATGGTTGCTACCACCCGATGGCGCTCGCGACAGTTATTTAAAAAAAAACTCTCTAATGAAATATTACGACTCAAAAATCCAATAAATGTTTATAAATAGTCGAGGTTCACACAAATGAAGGTGAGTTTTAGAGTAAATCAGTCTTAAATGCGAGTAATCCGCGAAAATAACAAAATTCAATTTCTTAGTTCTAAAAAAGACTCCGCCCAACTACCAACAACTTCCAGGTTTGTCGGTTTAATAATTGATCGGTCGATACATTTTGCAAAGACAGTTTAACTTTAGCGCTGAACTCTGAATAAACCTATAAATCCAATATGCAATGGCAGAATTACTTAAAGGTGCTTCAAAACTTTAAATGATCATAAAGAACTTGTGATCAATTTCATTTAAGTACTGGCGTACTCCAAGGTAACTACTTTGTAACGTACCCGTGTCGACGGTGACATCGAAGAGCTTGGCGACAAGGAAGCGAGCCTCACGAGGTCCTCGCGCCAGGAAGAGACTGCCACGGTCCGCATGAGTCAGAAGACCTACGTTCACCAGGATTTTATGGCACAAAACGTCGATGTCGAGCTCGTTGGCCACGTCGCGGATCAGTTCCATGAACAATTCTCCTTCGTCAAGGTGACCCAACTCTTGTCGGCGATGTCCCAGACAGGAGGATCGCCGCGGCCTGCAACCAGGAGAGCGTTGCGTCGAATCAGGATATTGGGGCGATGTTCCTAGCACGAAGTCCAAAACTGTAGGGCGTTATACATTCTTTGGTCTCGGACCAAATTGCGTGCACGGCTTGGATAAGAGATAAGCAACAGGTGCAGAAATATTGATCACAAATATTTTCTAGAGAAAATGTGTTCCAATGTAAAGCAATCTGATCATTTTCATTCTACGTGGTTTGGTGGGACAGCACAGAGTAGAGAAAGATGGAGGGCGTTTCACCTGTTCGGCGATTTGGAGCGTTTGGGCGATGCGGCCAGCCACATCTGGAAGAGCTCGGAGGTGACGGAGTTGCGCTTACTGCGCGGAATTAGGCCATTGTGGCGTGCGGCTAGAAGGTCCTCCTCGGGCAGCAACGACGCCGTCGACGAGCTCCTTGACCTACGACCGCCGCCCCCGCACTCGGGCGAACTCTGGCGGGAGTTGCGGAAACTGCGTCGCGTGCGGAACGACGACCTACGAAAAGAAGAAAGAAAGTTCATTGAAGATGAATTCGTCGTATTGTCAGCCAAAATTGATTTCCCCTTGATTTTCAGTAAACGGATTGGGGTACACACAAAGATTTGCCATCTCGCATCGGGTATTTGAATATGACTTTGACTGTCGGGCCCAATCCGTCTGCAAAACTGCAAAACAAGCAATTTAATTTGAGGCATCTAAAATTTGCAGACTTCATCATTGACCTGGAACGCACCTGTTCTTCCGAAACGACGATCGGTGCGGCGACTGCGTCTTCGGTGGTCGACTTCCTCCGGAACGTCCTTCATCCCCCGTGGTGCCAGGAGGCGTCAGCGTCGTTTCACCGTCGGCTTCCGGCGAGAGGCGCTCGGCGTCTGGTGAGCCTCCGGTCTCGGATGCCGCTTCCTCGACGCCGACGCCGACGCCGACGCCAATGCTAACGCGAGGAGCGACGCCTTTGGCCGCCAGGATGCGCTGCACCATTGCGGGGTCAGCCTTCTCCAGCAACCACGTCTCCACCGCCACCTTGTGCAGCTCGAGGAACGTGTCCATGTCCTCGTCGCTGCAGCCCTCCATCGCTGTAAGCATGCCTAAATAAGTCTTAAGAGAAGCTTTAACAAGACATTTACTATTGGCCTACAGCATCAGGAGACTTCGCAAAAAAGGCTGCTGGTGTTAAATAATGTTTGAGCCTAATGTTCGCCGAATGACCAAAAGACGCCTTGCTATGATTTTTAAGCTCGGAAGGTGGTGTTTCATGTGGTAACTAGAACCACTTGAAGTATTTTTAGCTTCTACAATGGCATGCACCACAAGAGGTCTTAAAATGGACTAAAAGTATCAAACAGCGTCTTTCACAGGGCAACATGAACTAAAATACGTCTCAAAAAGATCTAAGACCACCAAAAAATATCTTAAAGCTCCGCACACATTCTTTGAATGAAAATTGTCATGAGACTCTCCGGCTGTGTAATATTTCTTTCCAGACAAAACCATGAGATAAGGATATTATTTTTCGCTTTAGACTGACCTCAAGGCGTTTTAGCGTCGTTGGCGTCGTGGATCATGTGTTGGGCGTCCTGCAACGGCCGACGCCGACGGATTTCGAGCATGGCTGCCACGCTCACGGCCAGTCCATGCCGACGTCTACGGACGGCGAGAGGCTCGACGAGAGTGCCACCGATCACCGACGCAGGGCGTCGAGACGCATCTGCAACCGAACCGACGTCGGAATTCGTCAGCGGACGTCGATACATCATTTTAGGCGGAGTGCAGTCGAGTTGCTATGTGACCCATCTCGCAATTATTGATTCATTTGTGGTGTTTAACGACGCACTATTAAAGATGTTCTTTATAAAGTATTCCAGCCAGCCTCTGCCAAAGAACACGATCCGTGTCGTTTTCCTAATTTTTCCTATTTTCTAATAATAGCATCAAAAAGCAACTACATGTGTTATAAGGTGTGGTGGATACAGGTAAACCTAACTTCTCCGTTTGGAATTAGGTGCTTTTTGTTGGTCGTTGTGTCTGTTTTCATACTTGGACATAATGGTTTTCTAGATCGGAACATTTTTTTTATGGATGGGATATCATATTTGAAAAGTAATCCCTGTATTTTGTCGAAAATTTTCGCCCATACCAGCTCAATGAAAACTGCAGCTGGTCGTTAATGGGTACTAAATCCAAACGCTATTTCGCTGAGCCGACATCTAACCTCCTTTCGAATCACAAAAATGAATTTCCTTTTGAAATGGCTCTCAATAGCATTCCATTCTTGAAAGCTTGAGGACTTTCGGTGGCTTCGTAAGTCCCATCCCTTGGCCTTCACGCGTCCCGAGAGTATCCCAAACGACCGGGGCAGGAATGGGATCAAGCTATTCCAGGCAGTGTGATATCCCGACCTCGCGGCGTTTATGAAGGTCTTGAAACGATCTTGTGCGGTTCCTGTGAGCGGAACAATGAAGGGAATTTATCGTGTTATTATCCAACGTGGAAAGGTAACTCATGCGCACAGGCTTAAAAGAAATGGTCCACCATAATTTTTTACTTTTGTTGCTTTTAAAAGCACTTCACAAACATATTCAATATTCAAAACATATTCATAATTCAACATCACGTTCTTTTTAAATTCTAAGAAACCTGTTTCAGTTTACTAGGAAATAGAGCGGCACTTTATGGAATAGTCGGATAAAATTCTATATGAGAAAGTTTTTGTTTAGGACGCTGGTTGATTCCAGCGTAGTGACATTGCAATTTATTGAATATCAATCCTCGTTTTATCATCATATTTCGTGAGGCTTTTTCCATAAAAACCATTCCCGGAACCATTTCATTTTTCAAACACTGAAGACTAGCAAATCACAAGAGATTTCTTTTTGCCCCCTAGCGAGCGTTCGCTGCTCAGTTCAAGAAGAAGTACATTCCAAACCAAGAGATCCATGTCGCCGTTTGCCTACTGATCTCTTGAGACAAAAACAAATTACAACTCCCAAATCGGGAACCGACGTCGCCCTATTGTATCGGACCGACGCCGGTGCCCCGACCGACTCCGGTGCCTCCAGCTGCCGCGGCGTCGGCGTCGGCGTCGTTGCCGATCAATAGCCCGGGTGGCGGCCGGGCCGAGCCCAAAACGGCGTCGTGTGTTTGCTGACCCGACGCCCGGGACGCCCCGTGCCCTTCGGCGTCCCCCCAGTGTCCCGTCGGGGTCGGAATTAGAGGTCGGGCAAAGTCTGGCCAGACTAAGTCGAAGGCGGGACTCTTGTGTCCCGATTTCAACAGAGATGGGAGGACAAACCGCTGCTACTTTCAAGGTCACTTAGGAAGAACGAAGGGGACCGAACGCTAAGCCTTCGATCACAGATTTAAGGGTCTTAAGCTAATTGATCAGGGAAGCGTTGAACATCAAGTCCATTCCGACCCGATGAACCCTTTTCAAGGTCACGAAATTGTTCACTTAATAAACACTCAACTAGAGAGATATTAATTTTTGAACGTGGAATTCCATTAAATGCGATACAAACCCCAGCAATCAAGGTAATGATGTTTAGTAATTTTGTAAATTATGCCACCGCTTGTAGGTATACTATTCCATTCATGACTCAAAACAAATAGTGGACATGGATTTAAAGCTACGTATAGCTATGACACTTAGTAACCAAACAGATAGAAAGTTTAACGACATCATCCAGTGGTCATCAATACAAAACCATGGCATGTGAAATCTGATTTAAATTACAAACGCTTGCAATGCGCGGGTTATTCTATTATTAGGAACACTACTACCCTCTCAAAAATTGATGCCCCAACGGGGACTCGAACCCCGTGCTAGGTGGAGATTGGTGTTCGAGTCCCCGTTTGAGCATCAATTTTTGAGACGGTAGTAGTGTTCCTAGTAATGTCAAACCATAGTCGTCTTTGCCCCCAAAATTAAACAGAAAAATCGCAATTACCGGTTCCGACGAATCCCTTGTCCACGCTTCCCGCCAATACTTGCGACGGGCTTCCTGTGATCCTAAGCTTTTGCCCGGCAGACCTGTCAGAGCTCGCCAAGTCAAACGACTGGAGTCGCGTCGGTGAAGTGACATCGATGCCTCCCCGGTGCCGACAGGCACGTGCCCATTAGCACGGGACACATTAGCCGACTCGAGACAATAGCCAATCAGGCCGCCCAACTGCGGGGAACAATACCCAATAAAATTCCCCCTCCCCCACCCCGCCACCTCCTCCAGGATTTCCGTCGATTCCGCAAGATTTACGGCAACTACGCGTTAACGACGGTTTGGCTAATCGTCTGATTAACGCACTCCGTTGGCGATCAACGCGAGTAGTTTAAAGTGTGTCCAATCGTTTGCTACCTATCGCGTTTTCATGGCAATTAGCCACCCACGGCGAAGTTGTCTCCCTATTTGGTTTATGATGAGGTCAGGAATCAGAGAATGTTCTATGAACCTGATGGGGATTCCTTCTCACTGGTAAACCAGACAAGGTGGATTGGCAAGGTGACGGATCCAATCCACGGGATGGCAACTCGTCATGTGTATTGTCAATCCATGTGTTGACAACCACGGGGACTTCAAAACTGATTGGCAAGGCGACCCTATTTCGGGCTGGCAAAAACCTCCTCTAGATGAAACAAAGTTTTTACCCATGGCAAATATGATGTAATAAAATGGAGAAGCTCTGTCAGCCGATCGCACCTTCTCTGTGGCTACCAAAAGTTGCGTCTACTATATTGTACCTCATTAGCCTGGTAGTATTTTTAATTTTCGAAGTTGGTGACAAAAAGGGCTACAGTGGCCGGTGATTGTTGCACTTAATAGTGACGTCACTCGACGGGGTGAACCCACTTGCACGCGAGTTGCATATGCGCATGGCGACATGTTTACCCACTCTGTTTGCTGACAATTCGCGTACGGGTGCTAATATTGTTTGGTGTTTGGCAAACTCCTGGTCTGTCATGTGTGCGCATGCTCAGTGGGCGGCTGGCAAGCTAACGGCCAGGTTTAACGACAATCTTGGTAAAGAGCCGTTACTTTTTGCGTGGGTTTCGAGAAATCAATTTAGAATGTGGCATGTGGATTAAAGGAACTGTTCATGCCAGCACATTTGTCAGGGTTTTTAGAGGAAATTCTCCAGTATTTGGTTGTATTTTCTTTAAGAAAATGTTGCAGGATTTGGCAGTTTTTCCAAAGAAAATTTTTCAAAACTGATTAAGGCTTTTCTTGAAGAAAATTCTCCTGTTTTTGGCAGGTTTTCCTATGAGAAATGTCAGAAAATTTACCAATATTTCCCACAAAAAACACTTGGTCGTGAAGTGTGTTTGATATTGACTAACGACCTCTTGTACATGGTAACAGACGGTGCCACACAACTCAAAATATCGAAAAATACAAATCAATCTTTGAGATCAGCATCGATGCAGATTGTCTTCGCGTAAACCAGTATCAAATACGAGACAGCTTCGAGAAATATCGAAATTTAATTTCAAAAGTGATAGCAACTCCACCTAGTTCCTAACATTTTTGTCGGAGTATAATTAGATCATAAGTAATTTTTGCAAAGACTGTTAAAAACTTGCCCTGGGACTTTGACTAAGTCTATAGACCTAATGGAATCATCCTTTGGGGCAGCGAGCTAAGCAAGCAACGAGCCACCTCGATTCTCGTTGCGTCTACCTGTAGCGCCTACACCCATTGTAAGGCAGAAACACGGCCAATCTGTTCGCACGCACAATGCGTTACGCAGTGCGGTTATCACCGGCCACCGCTAGGCCTTAACCCAGTGCCTGCTGGACTCTCTCCACCGCCTTCCTCGGTTCTCCGTTCTGCTATAGTCCCTGTCATAGACAGTGGTCATCTTGCGTAACGGTCTCTTCGATTACAAGTTACATGCTATTGGGACTTTCATATGTGTTTGTCTTTTGTTGAAAATGTGACGTCGGTGATAACATGGCGGTCATGCTCTTTGGAAATCTAGCGATTTTATTTGTATTTTGTTGTAATTATTTCGATTTGTTTGGCTAATTAGCCAGCGAAATATCTCAAAACGCACCAAAAGTTATTTTTTCCTGGCATCTCTATTCTAATCTAACGTTTTGTTTACATTTTGTAGTTATACTGTAGAGGAAGCAAGAGGGAGCGACATTAAAGAAAGATAATTTGTGGTTTTCTGAAAATCACGACTATCAAACATGTAGACATGAAACGGACATAAGACATAAAGTGACATCAGATATGTGTCATATTGAAAAGATTATAGAAATAAAACTCAGTCTCATTTTTTCCGCTTTTGAGGGACAGAGATAAGAAGAATATGTCTTGATTATCTCCCATCACTCTCATATCCGTTATATCGACTTGTCAACTCTTCTATCAAGTTAAGTTTTATGGTAGCTAAAAAGAATTTTCAAATGTGTATAGTATTACTTCGCAGGTAAGTAACAGAACAAGGAGCGATAGCAACTACATTCGTAAATTAAGATCCACAAACGTCTATCGAATCGGCGCACGCACTCTACCTACCAGTCACACCTGTAGCTCTGCGTCGGGTCCTTCACCCAGTTTCGAACCGGGGACTCCAGCCATCGACACACCACGTGCTCAACGCCGAACAAGATGCTAAGAGACTTGCAAAACAATGCACACAATCTCTCAGCCTCTCAGAGTCACTGAACAAGATGCTTAGCACGACTGTGAGGCTTGGTATCCACCAGGCTGACGACTCGCTGCCTGTCAGCTGTTTTGTCCGGCGATCCATGTGACCGGTTGACCCGCGCGCGGTACAAGATAACAACAACCAAGCCGTGCCTTGCCCGACGACGTCGTCGATGACAACACGCACTCTGAGTGGCGGTGCGACACCGCGAACATCCGGCACACGTCCAGGAGAGTTGCTGATTGTCAACTGTTTTATTACTTCATGTAATATTACGCATAGTTCGTTCATGTTTCCTTCATTGGGAATGTTAATTACAGGGTGCTCACCCAAATTTGGAAGGAATTTAAATATATATATATATGTATCAAGACCCCGGTTTTTTTATATTTTTTTTCTTCAAAACTATTGCTAAGGTTAGATAAAGTATAAATGAGTCGAAAAACCATAAGTAAGGGAAATTCTTGTTTTCTCCCATAAGATAACATAGAAATCCCGGTGGATCCCTTTGCTCCAAAATCTTCCGTCTTATCTCTAGACTAGACTCTATAGACTCTCTTTAAAAAGGCAGATTCACAACCCTGCATGAGGATTGGTCATAAGTGATAAGGCATAAGAATTAACACAAATGCAAGATGCGATTTAATTAATTGTTGGCGTTCACATTCGAATCTTACTGATTCAAACTGCAACAATGGTAAGTCGTGAGGATTAATCAATTACGCCATTCAAATTTGTAATCAATTTTCCGTGCGATAGCTTAAAACCAACCTATCAAGAGCGAGTAAAATATAAATCAGCAATTATGTTCATTTTTTGTTTTGTTTTTTGAACATGTTTATTAGGTGAAACCTGTGGTGAGACCAAAAAAATTACATTAGATATGTCATCGCACAGTTTTTCACAAAGCCCATTGGGCTTATCTGTGGAGCAAACAAATAAAATTGTATGACGAATAACCATAACATAACCTTGAAAACACAACTTGAAAACATAACCTAAAAAGTCCCAGCAATTTAGATCCAGCACCATAATACCTGCACGTGCAATGAAATGTCTAGCGATGATGTCAGTCGAATCACAATGGACAATCCGTAGGCATTATAATAGTTATCAATACTCGTTAATCTCAATTATCACCAATTGTGAATCAGCTCCAACGTTCTTTCCACACGAAGACAAGACAAACTTTCCATTTTGTAAACGTCCACTCACCGGTGAAATGTCTTCTGATTCAAAATCCGAACCAAAGTCAACTTGCCAGGAAAACACTCGAATACTTGACAAGCGATCGAAATCAAAGTCTGGAAGGCAGTGTGTCTAGAAGAGGTCTAGAAGGCGGACAATGCCACTAAGCAAACCAACACGATGTCAGCTGGCAGAGCACTCTGTCGGTCAAGTCGGAACTTATAGACTTAATGCAGTGACCTACCTCATCCCTCCCTCACCGTAGAGTTAAAGGGCCTCTTTAAAGGGTGCGAGGGGTACGGGGAAAATGGAGGAAAATGGTGCAAGATCCTTAAGGGGTCTCTGAATGTTGAAGCATCAGAAACCGTTGGCTTTAGAGCCATGTTATATATCTAATGATGTAAGAGTGTTCATTTGTTTCGCTAAGTGTTGACAAAATTGGCAGCTCAGTGTGGCCGCGGTGGCCTATGCAATCCCCAGGTGGCCGTGTTTCCTAATGGCGTCGTGATCGTCGACAGGCACGCCGTCTGGCGGTAACTCCCCGAGGCCTCTTTATACCCTGGCACTCGTTCGTGGCACGCACAGATCGGCGTATCTTTCTGGAAGAAAGTAGCTGGAAAGGTCTTGCAATTTGAAACCTCTTTATGATCATTGCATCAAAAATACGTTGACATCTTTGGAAATCGAATCCAGAGTCCAACTCTGAATTGCTTGGTCTTGGTGCCAATTTCTTGGGCCAGAAATGAAAGTGTTAGGGAAAAATGCATTGGCAGCATGGGATAAAGACTAAGAAATCTAATCTACTATCCATCTCTCAATTGCTTGGTCTCGGTGCTAATTCTTGGTCCCAGCAACGAATGTGCTACGAAATAATATATTGCTTAAACGGCTACGTCGTTGACCTTGAGACGCAGAGTGGTTCTCGCTGTCGGGCGTTTCTGGAACCGCACAGCAATTCGCTTCAATGTGCCATGCTCATGGCGTCCCCTGGGTCAAAATAAGATGCGTTATATACCGTATGCGACAGGCACTGCGGTCGTCAGCTCCGTGAGATGTCCACAGCCCTGGAAACCCAGCACCGCCATCGTGCTGTATTCGGTCGCACGCACCGCCTTGTTAATCCACTAATGCACCGCCATCTATAGACATGGCAGCACAATCGCACGAGCCGTGAAACGCAAACAGGGAGCGCTGGTATCGGATGTCAGTTTATTGTTTGCACTGGGATCAATGTCGTCTAGATCGATGCGATATGCGGATCTGTTTTTTGCAGAGCTTTTTTTAGGAGTTGCGGACTAAAAATGTGAGATTCAACTGATTTTTTATATGTACAACTTTAACAAGCTTCCTCCACAAAACCTTGCTGTCATGAGGTTGATAAGTACGACGATTCATCTGTTGTACTGACTTATATTACTCCAACCTCTCTCCCAAATGGATGTGTTGACGTCAGCCCATTACCTGATCCAGAGCGGTGTTACTTAACTGCAGTGATCTCATAAGAACAGTGTTTTCAACTCGCTAAGCCGTTCGGTGGTCACCCATCCAACTCCTGAGTCCAGATCCTAAGTGATGTTTCTTAACGTCGGTGAACCCACGAAACCACGAAACCATCAAAGTGGAGGGTCTGCTGACCACCTGTAGCTTACCCCGGCGGTCGTGCATAATGCACGCTGTGTTATTAGCGGGGTGGTAACCGCTGGGAGCAGGTTCACACTCGCTAATGACGGGGCTAGCTTCACATCCGAGTCAATTATGTAACGCGGCAGGCCGAAGCGCGGTCATTGCTGCGGTCTTGCGGCTCGGAACTTAGACTCGTCAAATGAATATTGTGCTAAAGTTTCAAATTTGCAAAAGTGCTATGTCCAAAGTAATGATTTGCGACGATCAAGTCAATAGGGGCGTTGATCATAATATTAAAACCAATTTGGGAACAACTTTGGGTACAGTTTAGGTACAAGGCAGTGATTTGAAGCGTATAGGTTTTATGCGAATATCCTTAAAAAGCGTCAAAGCAGCTTTATATAATTAAAGCTAATCAAAGCTAATATGGTTTAAAGCTTCAAAGCATGACTATTGAAGATTTCTAGCTTGATAATATTATTTCAAAGGAGATAATTAAATCGCGATTTTAAGCCTGTTAGATTCAATATTAGCTTCAACAGATCCAGCATAAGCTGGGTAATTGGTTCGTGAATACTAAATTGACAGTAGCTCAGAATTGGAGTTTGCAGTTCACGCTAGATATTGATAAAACATTTCTGCCGATTCGAATACTTTTAGTCAGATTCGTAGACTGGGTATTACTTCATTTTCCCCGTTGCGTGATTAATTTAGCGAAGGAACTCGTTTCCGATTGGCGTCCGTCAATTCGATTCCCGCCGCGCTCGAGTCCCCGCGTAGACGACAGGCCAGACACTTCTTCGTCGTCTGCCACCCGACTTTCCCCCCAACGCCTCCACTCAATTTTCCCGTCTCAGCAGCAAGACGTCACCCTCTGTCCTGGCTTCAAGGCGTCAGCAGAGTCTTCAGAGCGCACACGAAGCGACCTGAGAGACCTCGACTTCAAGAGGACAAGTACTAGGCACTTGACTGACAGTTCGCTGACGCCTCGGAGCAAGGTACCTTTTCAAATAAACGCGTGCAGTAGCGTTTTATTAATATTTAGCGCGCGCCCTCAAATCCGCCAATCGTGACCGCGTGGGGCATAATAAAAAATGATATCTACCTGGTGTTCGACCTATTGGTTCTTAAGGCATATAAATAAATAAATATATTTATATATATATATAGTTACAGCCCTGAATGCTTATTTGACGGGAAAGCTGCCAGACGAGAGTGAAAAGTTGTGCGAACTGTGCATGTCAGCATCACGTTCTCACAAACTCGGAAAGTTCAGGAGAGTAGGTGACTGTGGGCTTGGTTTCAGTCAAAAAGTAGTTTTCAATGTAGCACCTGCCGAAGGGATGGGACCGGGGTCAACGACTTCCGTACGAGCAAAGGACGAATTAACGGGACAAACTACTGGCGAACTGGGCAAAGTTCGTCTAAACTAGGGAGAGGACGTTCATACAGGGCAAAGAAGGCACGAATGGGGCAAAGGACACCCAAAATGCACGTCCAAAAGAGATAAAGTATCTCCGCCAAACACAACTGTGCCGAGGAATGAAGGATAATATGACGAACGCTGTGAATTTTTTAGTCAATTTCCGGGAATCCCGACGCTATTAATAGACCCCATCCCTACGACGACCACACGACGGCGTCGGCGTCTCCAACCGCAATCCTGCGAGCAAACACGAAGAGACAATCGCTCTGCTTGCCGAGTCAATATTTGGTCGCGGGTTCGAGCCTGATTGCCTGCCATTTCCCAAGCGCTCTCCCCCTCCCCCGATACACACCCGATACAACAACACACGGGCACGGTCCAAATCCTCGTGCAATCAGCCAGGATTCAACCAGCCGTGCTGAGGAAATCTGTCAAACAACAGTCACACACATGACAACAACATAGGGGGTGCGGTGAGGGCAGGAGCGGTAAGGCTGTGATCGGATCGATACAAGGCGATACGTCTCAATCAGAGTCCCCCACCCACCCTTCCGGGAAATCCAGTGCCTGCTAGACACTACAGCTTTGTTAGGGTGCCGCCAGGTGGCATGCTAGCGTTCAGTAGGCAATGCCTTGCAACCTCATCGAGATGAGATGAAATTTCTCGAAGGAAACAAGTAGCTAAGGGGTTGTCTGGCGGTGTTGTTCAGTTGCATTGTGTGGGGAAATGTTGCAACCTTTATTGAGATCAACTAGTCTCTAGTGTTTGAATCATTAAGTCAACAACACGAAATAAGGTCGAGCTGTTTTGATTAACGTATCACTGTTTGGACAACTATCCCAAGGGCGCTGGTTTATGTCATCAACGAATGAGTGGTTGATGATGAGGATGATGGGGAATCGAGTCTAGTGTAGCAGGAAGGAAGAGACGCACAGTGTCGGCGGGTAGAATTCTGTCGAACAGCACCAAAGGGAACGTTGGACGAACGAACCGAACAACAACGCGAACAACAAGACTCCTCCGCTGATCAATGCTGACCAGAGGTTGATAACTAGGCGAATGAGGTAAGCTAATTAACTTTATCCCTTCCAATCTCTCTTCCTAGCAGAACTGCGTCATCAGTGTGGTGATAATCTAATCCAATGTATGCTTCTTAACTTCGGTGATCTCACGGCAACCGGCGTTCCTAGCTCGCCAAACCGTTTGGTTTGGTTTGTGGTCACCCATCTAATAACTGACCTAGCGCAGTGTTGCTTAACGTCAGTGATCTCACTAAATACGGTGTTTCTATTACGCCAAACCGCTTGGTGGTCACCCGTGCAATATCTGACCCAGCGCAGTGTTGCTCAACTTCTGTGATCTCACGAGAACCGGTATTTCAGAACACTCCAAACCGTTTGACGGTCACCATCCATTACATGGCACAATTCGCAGTGTTGCTTAACTTTGGTAATTCGACAAAAACCTGGAATAAAAATGGCAGGCGATAATCGCGCTAAAATGTGAACGCCCTGGGCCGTGCATGCGACGGTCGTTAGGGAGCTCTGCGTTCGTTGGTATCCTCGAAGCCTGTTCGTGCAAAATGCCGCGTCTTCCCACGGCCTCTAATCCCTCTGATTATCCCATACCTTTGACTCTGACGGGAGGGCGCCTTGTAGAGGGCGAGTGCTACACTTCGAATCAGGTGGAGTAGTAATCCAGATAAAACGTGACTCAGAAAATGTCTGGAGCAGATTGCGGAATAGATGGTCGTCTTGGCCTAGTCGAATTTCAATTGACCTCAGTATGAAACATTGATGAAAGTATTGAATTCCCGTCTTTGAGGAAGTGTCTGACGGTTCAAAAATGTAAAACGTTAAAAGGAATAAATCCATTGGGCTTACAGGTTTAATTATAGTCCTAGTGCTAAAATAATGACCAAACGAACCGACAACACGTAGTATTGGTTGTTGCAACTAGGTAGCGTTTGCAACCGTGATTTTTAGCAAACGCTTACAATTCATTATTTTACTAACAATATGGTAACTTATAAATCAATCGATTTTACTATTTGAACGTAATCCAGTCTGAAAAGCGAGTTTTTAACTAGAACTAACAAAATTACGAAACTCAAAAATACTGTCACTGCACCTAAAAGTATCAACCGTTAATTATCTCGATTTAGTATAGTTGATTATTCGGGAATTTCCGCAAAGAGGGTTTAACATCGCACGGAGGCTTGACCAAACCTGTGAACCAAGAGGTACAACCTTAAAGAAAGGAAAGATGGAAAGAAAATAACCCTGGATGGAATGCCTTCTTTACCCCCGCAATACGTCAATCAAGCCGCATTGACGTCATAAGGGCGGGTCACTGGTGCTGTCATTTGCTGCCGGAAGTGAGTAGTATGGTTTCGAGAACCCAAACTACTCGACAGTCCTGGACTACAGGACTTAAGGTGCTTGTTTCCAAATCCAGTCGGCCGTCCACTCAAACTCCAAGATGATAGTAGCAGTGAGGTACGTTGTGGATGAGGGAGTCGGCGACGAAGACGGCGCCGAGGCGGTGATGAACCAAAAGGGAGGCAGTGGCGGTGATGGTAATTAATAGGTTTGCTAAGACTTAAGATGTCTGTGAACAAATATTTTCCTTATATTTGGATAGAAATAACTTAGTGTTAGGAAATGTATGTTGGAGTGGAAGCAACGGCAGAACTTATATTAATAAAAGTAAATTTTGATTTAGTTAATTAAAGTTGCCTGCAGATGTTGGAAGGTGAAATTTAAGGTCAGTTTTATTCTTAATAGTCTTACAACTTACATTTGTTTTGGGGTATTAAAACCAATTTGACAGCGATTTTTCCATTTTTCCATATTTCGATTGGGTTCCTATTTAAACAACAAACAAAAAATCCATCCCTTGCGGGAGATCTGCCCCAAATGTACGAATGCACTTAACTTATGAGCGTATTTTTCGGGGTTACTTATGGGTTTTTTTGCTCTTTAACAAATAAGTGTCCCTATATATCAAATATACTTCTTAGAAAAAGTTAAAACAGAAAAAAAAACTTTTACTCTGTATTGCAGCACTAGTAAACCTAAGCTTGAAAGTTCACGCTAAATGACTGCTACATTGCTTGGAGAGTCAAGCATGTTTCGGGTTATGGCGGGATAATCGACGCAGCGGGACCGGGGATCGAACCAGGACCCCCTGGGGTGGGGACAACGGTCTGTCCACAGCTAGTGATAGCATTCTCGCCACGCGATATCCGTGGAATTGCTGGCGACATAAATCCACGAAATATTATCGATATTAACATTAGTGTTTATCGACAGTCGCAGCAAGCTTCCGGTTGATATCAGATGGAACAATAAACATTATTTCAGCACATTTATAAAAGATAAAAGGGTACCGTCCCAACTAAAATTAATTTCAAAATTCAAATTCCAACCCCCGCAATACAGTTAGGATCATAGCTGAAAATATATTTCATTGTCTAGCCTGTACTCTCAGTTGACAGTTCCCTCAACACTTATATAATTTCTTTGTTTACCTCTTTACAAGCAATTTACTTCAAGCTTTCCATGAACCATGGTCTTAAACACCTCTTTACAGGCTGTTCACTGCTAGCTTTCCATGAACCATGGTCTATAACACCTCTTTACAGGCTGTTCACTGCTAGCTTTCCATGAACCATGGTCTATAACACCTCTTTACAGGCTGTTCACTGCTAGCTTTCCATGAACCATGGTCTTAAACACCTCTTTACAGGCTGTTCACTGCTAGCTTTCCATGAACCATGGTCTATAACACCTCTTTACAGGCTGTTCACTGCTAGCTTTCCATGAACCATGGTCTTAAACACCTCTTTACAGGCTGTTCACTGCTAGCTTTCCATGAACCATGGTCTATAACACCTCTTTACAGGCTGTTCACTGCTAGCTTTCCATGAACCATGGTCTTAAACACCTCTTTACAGGCTGTTCACTGCTAGGTTTCCATGAACCATGGTCTATAACACCTCTTTACAGGCTGTTCACTGCTAGCTTTCCATGAACCATGGTCTATAACACCTCTTTACAGGCTGTTCACTGCTAGCTTTCCATGAACCATGGTCTATAACACCTCTTTACAGGCTGTTCACTGCTAGCTTTCCATGAACCATGGTCTTTGAAACCTCTTTACAGGCTGTTCACTGCTAGCTTTCCATAAAACATGGTCTTTAACACCTCTTTACAGGCTGTTCACTGCTAGCTTTCCATGAACCATGGTCTATAACACCTCTTTACAGTCTGTTCACTGCTAGTTTTTTTTTAATCCACTCGATTCAAGTAATATCTTTGACTTGAGAAGACGCCAGTTACATAAAAGTGAATCTTGCCTATGAAAAGTGAAACTCTTGACCTGAGAACCTTTCCAGCGGACATCACAGCCCCCCTCCCCTCCCCCCTCTACCCTCCACCATCAACGCATAGCCCCTCGTGTGCGTAGGCTTGCGTGGACGTTATTGATTGCGCGTTACGCAGCGACGAGCAGTCATCTGTTGATCACATCACCGGGGTTACGCCTTACCTCTGCCAAGCAGGCAAAGGCTGGTTGAAAAAATAAACTTGCCCACACTTACGGATAGGAAATACGGCTCGGCTCGCGTTCTATGGCGGAAGATGGCTGGAATAACAAATCTGCACACATTTTGTAATAGGAAACACAATTCTAAAATCTGTGCAGACTTTTCGCGGCATTTTGACAGACTTTTCAGCGATTACTGTCCACACCTGGTGGCAACGCCAAGTACCTACTCCAAGTGTCGTGGGGCGAGATCTCGAGACGACCGAGAAGTAATCGAAAGCGACGAATTACCGGGAGGAGCAAAAGCCAGGCCAATTCCCTTCAGAGAACGAGTTACGTGTTTGCTAGGACTCTGCGAACGCCGTTTTATAGTCGACCTGTGTGATCGTGAGTTGAACCTTTGATATTTGTGGTTGTTAACAGTTGATTGGTTGTCCCCAAGGTCGTTGGCAAGTCAGACACGCTTCTTATTGGTGTAGAATTGGGATATAGTTTGTGAATTCTTATTTTTATTGAGATCAGAGTCAAACAAGGCGTGCACGCTCGCTACGCTCATCCCGCATGAATGCGTGCCGGCCACCTGTTCGACGGTCATATTTAGGGCCTTCTTAGTATTTTTAATAATTTTCATTAATGCTTTATGCAATTTAATTTGAACGTTATTGTGAATCGCAATTATTTAATTGTGGAGGTTTGTTAAAAAGGTCAACAGCTAGCGCTGTCGGGTGGCAGCTACATTTACCACGTGTTGCCGGCTCGTTTGCTCAGCAAGTCGCGCTGGGACTTGGACTTGGTCAATAAAACACGATTTTTTCAAGTCCAGCATCAGTTTTCAAATATAACTATGACTGGAATGGCGAAGTGGTTCAGAGCTGTGATGTTATGGTGATTTAGTGATGTAGTGTAACTTCATGGTGATGTAATCGACGGTTTGGCGTTGTTTTTATTGAATTTTGATCCTGAAATGACCTGGATCAACGTTTCGTCGGCGTTGACGCCGCTTTGTCTTGAGGATTGCGTCCTGAATACGTCAGTGCCATCGCTGACGACACGTCCACTCGGGTGCTTTTTAGAAGCAAAAGTCTGTCAAAAAAGAGCAAAACCGTCGGCCACTTAACCATAAAGTTATGATGATGGTTCTATAACTGCAAGGTCAAGTTTTTTCTTGAATTTTGTGTTTCTTAAACCTTAAAAAAGGTATTTTTTTTTATGTCTAATTCATTTTTGGGTCCATCTAGTCGCAGCGCGTTTAGACAGCATCTTGAAAATGTTTCTAGAAATCCCGGAAACAGCCAGACAAACTTTCCTAATCCGGTTTAAACCCGTCGTGTACAAGCCCACCAACCTGAACAGAGTTTTGTAATTGAATACAATTTCAAAACTAGCGCTAACTTTGTGCTGCAACAGTAGTTCTGTCCTCAACGCCCTGAACGCCTCGGAAGGTCGTCGAGGGTCATGCTCAAAACAAGTGTACGACACCCCCCCTCCCCAAAATGCCATGATTACATCGCCCAATCCAGGATGCCGAGCGTCGAAGAAATTCCCGAAGCCGGAATGAGAAATGTCGAAATCTGTCTCCCCGACGACGGAATTCCATGCACGCAAACAGGGTCGAGGCGGTCCATCAAGGAATTTTGAGTCAAAACGTTCCAAAAATGCAAGATTCATGCTCAATTTTTTTTTCTTCGATTCTTCGAAGTGTTTATTTGCTTTGCTTTCGTTCCTGTGAAGGGCAAAAACGCTTATAGGTACTTTATTAAAGTCAATTTTACACAATTTAGTTTTTCTTAGTTGAGAAACATTTTAATTTCACTGCAGATTATTGTATTTGTAATGGTATTTCACTAGCTCCGGACCTGTTAAAGAGGCAATATAATAAAATAAAAAACAATAGAATAAATGAAATCAAGATTCATAAATTGCCACCATGGCAAACCACTTTAACCAGCAGTTGTGATTTTAGTAAAACCAGGCGTAAGCTTCTTGAAAATCTTGAAGATCTTGCGAAATTCTCTTTGCTTTTACTCTCACGTTTTATGTTCATCTACATGGCTATAAAATCACCATAAAATCAAACTTTGTCAGCGTCTATATGTGGGAATCTGCTCTTATATTTGCATGGTTGAATAAAGCATTTCCTCTAATCTTCCTTCCGCGATCCTTGCACGAAAATCGACATTCCAAGCCAAGTTGCTCAGAACTTTAAGTGCAAACAAACCCTTGCCCCTAGCACCTAGTATGCGCTCAATTAGATTAACTCTTAGGCCAAAACGTAGCTTTCAATTTGCTTGAGTTGAACAAGGTCCAGGATTCAATCCCAAGGGCCGTGTCTGACAAAAGCCCTCCACGCTAATTGTCAGCTCATTACGCACGGTTTTAATCACCGTGCCAATTATACCCCCGGGCCGTGATCGTGATGGATTACTGCAAAGGTAGGTGTACTCACGGCAAGGCGGAATCCTGGCAGCCGCAGAGATCGGGAGGGGGAGGGGGCCTTGGAATGTAGCGACGATCAACTTGCACAAGATCACTCCGAGATCAAGTTGCACTGGATTACTTGCACTGAAGGGACTATCGGTTCAATTCGCACTGGAATATCTTTGAGAGCAGGTGTCACTGATCCTCTTAAAGATCAAGTTGCAGTGAAATACTCTACGAGCGCGAAATATAAAGTTAACTTTCAGAAATAGCCCTACTGGGGTAGCTCGTGAGATCCAGTGTCTTCAGAATCGCTCATTTGAGATGAAGCATCACACAGGTAAGTTGGTGTGCGGACACTTTGTTACACAAGTCGTGATCGAAAGAACTCCCAAAAGAACTTCCTAAGTCAGCATCGCGCGACGCGGGAACCTCGACGTTACCCGCCTAGCACGCTTCGCCTCCCGGGCCGTTGGCCGACATGGACGCGGCCATGCTTTGCGTCGCGGCGCTCGGCGTCGGCGTCGTTGGTACGGCGTCGGTGTGCGGGTTCCGTGTCGCGGCGCGGGCGAGCGACGACTGCCCGCGCCGGGCCGTGAAGCGCCCGACGCCGACAACGCCGTCGCGCACTGGGTCAGCGTCGGCGGCGTCGATCGATTGGCGTCGCGACGCTAAGGGAAGAGCACAAAGACGCCAGCCTCCTGACGGCGTGGACGGCGTCTTTAGGGGAGAGAAAGGGGGGGGGGGGGGGGGGGGGGTTGCTTTCTATTTTTTGGGACAAACATAAGCTTGGTCGAGAAAAGGTTCAGGTCACACAGTGAACCCTTGGCTAGGCGAATGCCATCTCCCACCTCAGACTGAGGTTTCCAAAATAGGGTTCCCAATCTAGGGTCTTCAGGAAAGGACGTCCGATATTCCAGTGAATTGTGATGAGATTGAAAAATAATTGAGATGTCTGCACTTGTTTCATCGCTGGCATGGAAAAAATTGTCTATCTCATCTAATACCATTTCATTTCACTTGAAAAAAGTTAAAGAATCGCCCTCTAGGAAAGTTACGCCAGAGGCTGGGAAACTATAGGTTGACTTACTCAAGCTTTGTTAACTACAAAGAACTTAACAACGTTTAATTGCGGAAAATGCAAGTGCATAAATTCTGTTCTGGAGAACGGAGAACGGAGAGTAAACAAAGTTGAGCAATACTGAGCCGAGTCTGCCGTTGGGACGGTGACCGCCGTGCTTTTACGGCCAGTTCTGTCCGGGAGAGCGATTGGCGTTGGTGGTCATAGACAGGACACGGTCAAACGGTGGAACCGGGAAATATTTCTTCTCCATGTCAGGTCGGACTAGTTCATCATCAGCTTGTCCACAAGGACAGCTCCAAAACAGTGTGTGAAAGGGACAGGGCTAAGCGGTAGCCGGTCCTTGGTGCTGTTGGACAGAAGCAGCCAACATAGTGTGTTAAAGGGACAAGGCTAAGTGGTGGCCAGTTCTTGGTGCTGATAAACAGGAGCAGCCAACACAGTGTTCAAAGGGACAAGGCTAAGCGGTGGCCGGTCCTTGGTGCTGTTGGACAGGAGCAGCCAACATAGTTTGTTAAAGGGACAAGGCCAAGTGGTGGCCAGTTCTTGGTGCTGTTGGATAGGAGCAGCCAACACAGTGTGTCAAAGGGACAAGGCTTAGCATGGCCGGCCCTTGGTTATGTTTGACCAACACAGTTGGTTGGACACAGTTTGGTTCTTGGTTTTGGTTCTGTTTGGGGGTTGGACAGGAGGGGTTGTGTGTCGAATCCGTGTTCACCTCGGCTAGACAAGTTTCTAGCAAGACACTTTTCTATCAACCAAGTTTTTAGTTGGATTTAAAAGGTTCTTTGGTCTCTCTTATTAGTAATTTATAATTCTGGATAATAATTTTATTTCCAACCGTTTTACATAAATTGGAAGTCCATCTTAAATACCATGATAGATTGATATTTAACACTAAGGACCAGTTTTTCAATGTCTGGTTGAGAAATACTACTGTCAGTTAAAGACTTATCTCATGGACCTCTATGTTCATGTTAACCTCCTGTTGCCATTTTAAAAATTGTTAAACTGGACCAATTTGACAATATCACGTATTTCGCCGCCATCTACCGTGAGTCCTGGCGAAACAAAGCTTGCACCAAGTCCCGCGTAGCAGCGCCAGGCGTCAGTCGTGCGGCGTCGGAGAGCGTCGCTTTCAGACGTCGCCGATACGAGGCGCTGCTTGACACCCATTCAGACGTCTCGCGGTTTTCCCAACGTTTCGTAACATCTACGAGTTACTTTATCAAGGGTGAAGGCTCGACTGACTTGACATCGGGTAACAAAAGAACCAACAATTGCCTTGTATACGCTTCCTAATCACATCGAACTAAAATCGAAGGTCAATAATTCCTCTAATAATACGCTTCCTAACTTCCTCTTTAAAGGGAGTTCAAACTGCTAGCCTCTTGAAGTTTTGATTTAAAAAAGAAATCGAGAGGTATAATTCGTTCATCAACCTCGTTTTTTTGACGCATCAACTGCATGTGCTATAGATGTAATGTGAGATTTTTCAAATTTTCCACTTCCAAAGACTGCGAAATCTCTTTTTCACAAAAAGAGACCAGTGGTCTAGAGTTTCGTTTTGACTTAGCAAGTAAATTATTACAAAATAAAGTGAATGTAACTCAGCTCTTTCCGCCAATTACCAGACAATTGCAACCAACCCTTAACCCGGTCTTCCTGGCAAAACAGCAGCCAATCCATCCTCTGTGAACTCTTGGGACTTTAGATGGTTGCAGGTCTGCACCAGAATCAACCAGCAGAAAAAGAGTTAGAACTTTGACTAAACTAACCTAGAGCAACTAAAACAAAAACTCTAACTAGAGCAACTACGACTAAAACAAAAACTACAGCCAAACACAGCTTTCTCATCAGAACATTTCCATGTAGCATTTTCCGTTGTGTTGATATCTTTTGTAGTGTCAATGACCCAACCGCCATGTGGTTGATTTATGACTGGCCTAATGGCATTGGTGGAGGATAGAATGACGACGAGTTTGATAATGAATCTTACCAAGCCCAAACGGAAATCTGGTGTCGAAGAGTACCAAGGCGACTCTTTTTACGGATGGTACAACTCGAACAACAGGATTTCTCCAGAAATTCATTCTGTCGAGAGGTTGATAAGCAAGGCGAATGAAGTTGTACTAACTTCAATTCCACCCACTTTAATCTCAAACTACCGTGATGAAAAAGATTGCATTTTATATCGAAACGCATTTCCATTAAATGGCGACGCCTTCGCGGCACCGCCAAACGACTCACGACGCGCGAATCACAGTGCAGTGGATCGAATTCAAATCCCCCCTCCCCCCCCCCCCCCCGGACCGTAGCGTCGCGGTCCCCACGATCAGCTACTGTTTGCCACCGAAGCGATTTGAAACGAGGGGGCTGGTAGGGGGTGGGAGTAGGGTATTCCATGGTCACTTAATGCTTTGCCAGTAAAGCCGAATCGATCCACTCTGCCCCCGGTTCCATCCACCCTGCCGTCGAACGGCTCACCGGGCAATAACAAAGCCCCCTGGCCGTGATTGACAGATATTGCCTACATTCAGAGGGGTGGGGTTGACATGCGCGGCCCCTTGGATTATTAAGACGCGTCTTGTGAAGCTGAGACAGAGTCGCGATGACAATTTAGAAGGAATTTTCCTGCTGCTGTAGAGCTTACATAACTGCTTACGTAACGGGAAAGAATGATTTTTTTTTTTCAGATAAAATGTGAATAAAATGTAAAAATCACGCTAAAATATCGCAAAATCTGTGTATTTTACTCGCAAAAATAGGTATGGTGCATCCCAAAAGTTTAGTTTTATCGTTTCTCAGAATGGGTCTTTGTTCAGAAATTTTTAGAAGTCAGTATCCACCTCTAAAACATGACAGCTGTCAGAATTGATTGAAAGGGCTTCGCTGTTGTGTGTATTGTATTGTATTGCAATTATCTTTCTGGTGTTTACCTGCAGGAAAAGGGTAGGACAGCTTGGGTGGTTGAGTCAAGAAGGGTTAAAATGTTGACACCTGACAACATGAAACACAAATCGAACAAAATGCCCGCCTTGTCACTTGAAAACTTTGAAATTCAATGCAACTTAGTTTTTGGGACGTACCATGTCTTGTAAGATGTTATCAGCGATTCATGCCAAATTCAATCCTATCTTGTCCCTGTGTTGCCATTTTTCTAATTACCCATCTTTGGCGAACACTCGCATGATATGATTGTTATTATTTTTAGTGTTTAACGACGCACTGTTTTGACATCTGGCCATGCGGCACTGGTCGTTGCTTCGGACATTACTCGGCGTTGTTGACGACGCTATCACTGCAACAGAGCTTGCAAGGTTACCCTAAGATCGGAACTAGTTTAGACCACCTGTGAACGGCGTAATGGATAATCCTTCAAATCAGGACTGACGTCAAGCATTAGTTTCTCTTCACAAACCGACGTAAGCCTAATTGTGATGAGCTAGGTTTTTTTATCTGAAAACCAACTGACAGTGAATGAAATATTTATTTAGAAGATACTTAGACCAGGGATCCAAACGAGAACCCGAAAAAAACCGAAATTTGACATTTTGCTAGAACAGAAATCGGAACCGGAATCGTTATTGGGATAAAAAAATAACGGTTCTTTTCGATTCGATTACGGTTTCGCCCACACCGATAATATAAATCGTTTGCTTTTATTTTGATTCTGATCTCCGTTACCTAAACAAACAAAAAATATGAATTGGAACCGGTAGAGGGAAGGAAAATACAATATTTGTAGCCGATGTAGCCATATTAACCATTATTCTACAGAACTGTTATTGGAACCAAAATATTGATTCTAGAACCGTAACCAGAACCGGAACCAGAACCGCTATCTATTTCGGTTCGGATCCCTGACTTAGCCCCACCCATCCTATCACGAGTGTAGTCCAGATTTCCATCTCAACGTGTATCTAGATAATTTATTTTATTCCAAACGATGAATGCAGCCATGGCCTCTTGGATGCCATTTGATACGAAAACGGCCCTCTCAAACTCCTAGAAACTCTCAAACACTCAGAAATATTTCCTACTATGTTGAAACATTATTCAAGAAAACAAGAAGAGTGTCGGTGTTGACGTGGAAACCATGCCTGTGAATCGCCCTCCTCTCTGTTCGACGTCGCTCACCCATGGCGAGACAGGGCTTCCTGCAAGGACGGCCAGCTGCTCGAGGTGGTCGGACATTTCCTGCAGAGACATTTTCCCACGAAAAATCACGAAAAACTTGCCGACATGTTCATAAACAAAGAGTAAATAACTGTGTCTCCATGGTTCGAATACTTTCACGAGTTTGTTTTGAAGTTTCCACTTTTGATCATATATCTTAATTTAATCTAGTTATTCATCGATATTTTTTGAGAAATTTTTTTAGCCTGGCCATTTGGATTTCAATCGGCAGATCCGGCCCATATAAAGAATGTCAAAAGTTTTAGTGACTAGGTAATTGACGGTTACATAAATATACACATATACATATATTTATTTAACCCCTGGGATAAATTGTTTCTAAGTAAATTTCGTAAATTTTCCAAATTTTCTTCTCACTTTTCTGCAAATTTGCAAGCCGCAGCTGGACCCACAAAGCAGGGTTCATTCTAAGGACCAGCAATTTGAAGATGATCATGGCCAAACACGAATGATGTTGTCAGATTTTTAGGGGCTGTTACCATGGTGATGAAAAATGTCCCCCCAGAAATATGATAACTCAGCGTTCTTAAATCAGTTTGATTCAGAAGGCTTTGGTTTGACGATTTTCCCATTCTGAAGGTTCGAAGAAATCGTTCATTCTTGCCCAATACAATTATTTGTTGTAGAAAAAACTGATAACAGTATTTTAAATTCCATGCCATGGCAACAAATTGCTCGCCAGCCGTAATGATATTGCATTTATCACTGCAAGACCATTTTAACTTTTCAGGTGTATTATTCCAACAAATCTGGACTTATTTTCTGTTTGATTCGCAAAATCTTTCAACAAGATGAAATTGTGAACAACGTTCTGGCCAGAATATTTTGTAACATCCTGGAATACATTTTATTATAATGAACACATAAAGCCTTTTCAAAAATTACAGCTTTACAGCTTTAAAAAATGACATCAGAACTAACATCAGAAATAACAATAGAAATTTTTGAAATTTAACCAAATAAAAACATGACACGACTTAAGACATGACATTAGAAGTTTTGATTTTTTTTTCCAGGAAGTTCCCATGAAAGCCTTCATTTGTTTCATTGTTAACGTTGACAAAATTGGCAATCGCATCCCATCTCAATGGGGGCAAAAAACTTTGGCAATAACGGTCCAGACAGCGAGAAATTTTCCATGAGGAATTTTCCTGTAACTGGCGTCATAGTACGCTAGACAGTGGTTCCCACCCCGCCGTGACAACGTCATTGTCTGGCTGGATCCAATATCGGTTTGCGATATCTCCCAGGGGGGGCCGTGTTCGGGGGGGAAAGGGGGATAGAGACATCAAACTGGCAGGGGGTGCGGAGCTAGCAACAGGTACACAAGGGTGAGGGGGGAGGGGATTAGTCGGATACCGAATCCATCCCGGGCTATTTGTTTCACTCCCGAGGGAGACAGGATTTGATGATGTTGTACGATTGTTTCACATTAATGGCTGAGCAGATGTAAATTTTTGGTAATACGGGTTTATAAGCCCGCTTGAAGCCAAATCATAAATACAATTTTTCAATTTGAATTGGATTTAAAAATTATGACTCGGTTAAATTTTGAATTCTATAGAATGACAAACTGGCGTGTGCCTGTTTTCTAGTATGCAACCAAAATTAAATTTGCAAACTATTTAGCATAACATCTTTAACGGCCGATCTTAAAAAAATCAGACTTAATCTGGATAAAACTAAAGATTTGACATTCTCTAGATCAATGGCACTATGCACACGTCAAGCAAGCTATTTTGAAAACACATGTAAATAAAAGAAAAATTAAGTTTTAACAAACAAGGAATGTTTTGTGATTTAAAAATGCATTACGGTTATGTCTTTCACCATTTTCTTTGAACTTAAAAGGGCTCAAAACCTAAGTCTCATTTGATTTTGGTTAAAATTTTAAACGGTTATCAGCACGAAATGAAAATATTGACAGCTGCAAAATGTATTTAGCGTGTTGGAAACACCGGTTCTCGTGAGATCACCGAAGTTAAGCAACACTGCGCTGGATCAGGTATTAGATGGGTGACCATCATACACATGACCAGTTCTGTTCGGGAGAGAGGTTGGAGGTTAGTACAGCAACTTCATTCACCTTGGTTATCAACCTCTCGACAGCATGGATTTGTGGGGGAATCCTGCTCGAGTTGTACCGTCATTGGGAAGGGACGTTAAGCCGGTGGTCCCATTGGTAAGCTACATGCCGGCACCGGGTTTCCCCTCCTTCCTTCTAGGTTAGCTCCATCATCTTCTTCATCATCATTCACTCATTCACCGACGCCATTAGACCAGTGCCACAAAGTCCGTTGCCAAAACACAATAATCAATCAATTTTTTTTTTTGCTTTGACAGAAAAACGCCCTTTTGATTAAATACCACATTACAATGCAAACCTGTTTTTAATATTTGGGTAATTATTTTCTTTTAAGCATTTCAAAACATCAGAAAATCAGTAAAAATGAATGCGACCTTTACGCTAAGTTTAAATTAAGTTTAGTTCGATGTTAGTGAAATCTCCTCTTTTACATGCAAATATTGCAACGAGGTATGTAAAGTTGCAAAATGGTAGTTTTCATGTTCTGAAACTAATGAATTGGATTTCAAATAGAAAATTACTCTCTTTAATATATTTCCGAGCACGCCCACGGATCGCCCACGGATCGCCCACAGATCGCCCACGGCTTTACTTTCTCGATCCCCGCAGCTCTGTGCACAATTTGATGAATACGACGACCATATTCTGACGCCGTCCCAACTATAAAGCGGCAAATGAACTGGCAATCTGCAAAGCTGTTTAGTCAGGTGTAAACTGTAGTTTAATGTTTTTAAATTTGCATGTACGTGCTACTCTTTTATGTATCGTCCCACCTAAAGCAGCTTCCCGACAAGGTGTAGCGGTCTGGATAATTTATAGCCAACTCCAAGGGAACTGAAATTTTCTACTTCAGATCGTTTTGCAAATTTCTGTAAATTCTAAACATTTTCGTAGATTTTTATCACAAAAAGAAACAATGTGAACATAAAAATCATGAAAATCTCGTGAAAATCTCATGAAAATCTCATGAAAATCGGATGAAAATCGGAAAACCCGCTTAGCTGAATAAATGGAATGCGAGAAAAAGCAAACAATTTTTTTTTTTATCTGCAAGGTGAAAAACAAGACTTTGCTTCGCTAGCTGCTCGGGGCTATCCACCTCCCTGCCCCCCCCCCCCCCCCCCCCCCCCATCCCCGATGTAATATCGCGCAAGGACCGCGTCGATGTTTGCGATGCACTAGAGGGGGCTGTGCTAGCTCCCCGGGCGTCGTGGCGCATCAAAGGGGCCAAGGCACGTGGCCTCTGTCTCATTAGGTGGCTCCTGTTTAACGAGTAGGTCGTGTCTGGATGAGACTTCATATCTCTGAGAGATACCATGAATATGGCAAGGGCCGAAATCTCTTTTTTTATTTCTATATGTGAGTCTTTTTCTTGATAATAGCTCAGATTTCCAGAAGGAAGTATTCTGAACTCTGCCTTTCACGAGGTCACCATTAAAAAGCACTCGGCGATTCGGTACGATTTTGACAGCTGCAGTGATTTGTCGATATTTTAAAAAATGCAACCCAAGAAATGCATTTGCAATCAAATCTGGTGTCTATCTTTAGATTTCTTGGTCTTGGAGCTAATTCTAGGTGTTAGCAATGAGAGAGCAATTGGGAAAAATGCGTTGGCAGCATAGGACTAAGACCAAGATATTCATAAAAGACCTTCACAGCCTTGACTGACTTAAAATTGACAAAAAATGTGTATTAGAAACGAATTGAAATTCTTGTAAACTACACCCTCGCCAGACAGTGATTGACTTCGAACGTCGTTGCTATGCCCGTGCCCAGGCATAGACTGACACCTGCCCCCAGTGAGCGAAAATATGAGTTATGAGTCGCCACCCTCCGCACCCCCTGTCGGTGAGGGTTGCGATGGTGGATTGGTGTAATGTACAATAATTGGTTTCATATCGCCGACTACAGGGGGTGTTCACCATGACGGCAGCACCAAGCGTTACTTCGTTTATGGCATGACCCATCTAGCCACAAGTACTTAGAAAGAGCTCAGAGTCGAGTTCTAGTACACGATCATCCACTTACAATATTTTATCGTCTGGTTAATAGGTTTAGTTAGAGTTCCAGAGCTGTATGTCTAGCCCAGCGTTTCCCAAACTTTAATAATTCTAATTCTCCTCTATAATTTGCGTAACACCAAGCACCCCTCGTTAGAGAAACAAATCGCAAATGAATCCTATCCTAATTTATGCCGTAAAAACTGCAACCAAAAAAAGAGCAGGCCGAAGACAGAAAAAAAACTCTAACTTTTCATGCGCAGAGGTTGTCTGAACTTGACCCATTGGAAAGTTGGGAACATTTGGTTAGTTTCAGAAAAAAATGCATGAAAAAAATGCTTAAAAGAAAAAAAAAACTGAAATGTGTTAAGTTTTTTTGAGAAGCTCTCCATAAAATTGCAGCACGTACCTACCCCTAATAAACTCTCGCGTACTCCAGGAGGTACGCGCACCACATTTTGGGAAACACTGGTTCAGCCCGTCAGAGAAGGTTCTATTTCAAAGCCAGCTCTATTAGTTTGTCTTCACTAGCGCTGATCGCAGAAGTTGATGGACCATGATTTGGTTTATTAATCTCACTGATCGGACAGAAATGTGAAACATGGTCACACTTTCTGCTGAGCAAACGAGCTACGTGGTAATGGTAACTACGACTCGATGGCGCTTGCAGCTGTCGTTTTTGACAAACCTCTAGAGCAACATAGTTAGGACTCAAAACATCAATAAATGTATATAAATAGTTGAATGCGAAAAATCTGCAAAAAAATAACTAAATTAAATTCTCTAACACAAATAAAAACAAGACAACTCCACCTAATGGCAACCTCTATTTTCCTCGGTGAAGTAGTTGATCGTTGGGTATTTTTTAAGAAGATGTATCGCGTAACATTAGCACTAAGTCTGTAAGCCCAATGATGATACGACCCCTAGAGTCGAGTAATGAAAATCACCTCTTTACTTGACTCGCAGCCCGAGTTAACAAACGCCCTCCCCTTCCCCCGCACGCCACGTAGCGACGCACGACGCAGACGCCGCCACGCCCCGCCTCCCACGTCGACGCCGCCCCCTGACGTCGCGTTGCGGCATCGACGTCGAAGACTTGCGACGACCGCAGCGTCGACGGCGTCCTCTTCGCGGCGCGTGTCCGTCGCCGGGCACCTCGACGACCGCGGCGTCGTCGGACGCTGGAGGCGTTTAACGGTTTAAATTACCGTCAGCAAAATCGTCATAGGGGAACATAGAAAGAAAACTTTGAAAAACTGCGAGAAATCCGGAAAAAAGTAAAAAAAAACGGTTATAAATTACTTGAAAATCTCTTTACTTATCTTAATGATTCTTGGCGTCTCTTTCTAGTCAGTGCCCACTGAGTGCCGAGGAGTGCCGTGCGTGTAGTTCGACGGGGCCGTGGCAGAGCGGCGAACGCAGCGCGTCCAGGCGGCCGGGTGACGCGTCACGGCCCCGCCGAGCGCGCTCCCCGCGCTAGGAGTCAGTGCCTCGTGGAGTCTCGAGTAGAGCGCACGCAATGACGACAAGGCGCGTTCGCGGTGGGAGCGTTTGACACGGTGTGCAGTGACCGCGACAACAAACAACACACATGGATTACTACCTGGCTCTCATCGCGCTCGCAGCGCTGCTCGCCACGACCGGTGAGTGTGAAACGCCTCCCACTACTCCTCTGTGCCAAGGGTGGCCATCGACGGCCATGAGACCATTGCAGACGTCTCTGTGAGTAGAGGCGTCGACACTGATGTCGATTTACATACGAGAGGCCTGTCTTTGCAATCGACGGTGGTTGTCGATCCTCTTGCTGCTTGTCTGAATCTGCAGGCAAACCTTTGGCTCCTGTCCTCAAACCCCAATCACAACACTCTGAGCCCCAACCTCTGTCGGAATCCCGGTAAGGCAAACAAACGCACGTCCCAACCTTCTTATGGGACCAATTGCACTCACAGTGACATACTTCACTTCCCTTCGTTAAAGTGAGTGTCTTCGAAGACCTCTGGCCAACCAGCCCGCTAGGACCCATTCCGGTCCGACCTGCTTCGGCCATGCGATAAAACACCACCGTGGGCCCGACCTCTAAACGGTCTCCACCGAACGGAGATCCCTCGACGCCGACCCCTTGGCGGTGCTCCGACCGTGACCTCTACGACGCCGTGACCTGGCGGGAGGCTAGGCAAGATGGCGACCGACGACGCCGAGAGGATTGATTGGGTGCCGGGCGTCGGCACAACAAGTGTCCTTGAAGAGCCTGCAGAACGATCTACGGGACCGGGGTTGGGCTCAAGGAGTCCAAGAGGTCGTAATATTGGCTTCATTTTGCGTCCTTCCACAAGATCAGCGCAGTCTGCAGCGCAGCTAAATCTGCCTTGTGCTTCTCATTCTGATCTGTTTCCCTTTTAGGAAGTTCTTAAACGTATAAAAACGCGAAAATCAAAACGTTTGGCCATTGGATTTATTATATAGGTTAAACAAAAACCGAATAGTTTTGCTCCAAAAACAGCTGCTAGTTGTCTAGCTTCCAGACGTGCACTTGAGACACATTGAGTCATACTCTTACTGCTAGACAACAAATTCCATAAACAAACGAAGCGCGTCCCGCATCGCAGGCTTGGCACAATGGGAACACGAGGGCGATTTACGATCAACCGGGCGATCAACCTGGGAGTGATTATCTTTCGAAGTCTGAACACCGATACTCACGATTTTTTATTGTGAAGGAAGGATGTTTCGTTTCATGGGCCTAACACCCTCTATGCCTTCTATATATTAGCAATAATATGTCGAATTAGTTAACAAGGTGCATTGAACTTGTTTGTCTGCATATTATTTATGCATTTTGCAAAGACCAAGAATGTCATAGGTCAGGATTTGCATCTTGGCGCGCTGCATGCACCGCCACGGTGAGGCTGATACCCCACGACCTCCAGCCGAAACGACTCCGAACTCCCTAAAGTTCTGGTATCTATGCCCGCTATTCGTCTTCTAGCCAGACACCTTCGACGCCGCCCACCTGTCGCCGTCATGACAACCGGAAGTCTGAATCTCTCCCCCTGGGAACGGGAGCGATTGTCGACGGACAACTCGCAACTAAAGAAGTAGGCCGCGCTCGGATCGCGCTGCAGTGACCCAACAGTTTCACCGCTCGAGCAAAGCAATTGTTTAGAAAGTTGCTCCCATGGTGACTGCGATCGCGGCCGATTGGACTCGCGGCAGGAGCACGCAAAGAGGAAACGATCTTGTGGGCTTTGTCCAAAGATAAACAATTGGTTGCTTGTCTCGTTCCGCGCATTGGTGAAATACGGGGTTGGCGCATTTCTAGTGTCATCGTGTCGTTCACCTGTGAGCTCGGCGTGATCAAGGTGGACGACGTCACGGCCGGTGGATACCGTCCAGCATGTTAATGTCAGCAGGCATTGCTCAACGCTAGAAGGTCGTGGTCACTCGGTGCTCACTGAAGGGGTAGGGATAATTGGCTATGATTTGTACAGATGCTTTTTGACTTTCCGGCGAAGTCCACTGGATACTTAAGAAAACAGTACTGGGCTGGAGTGTCTCATTAGTTTGATCGCTTTGTCTTGCTTCTTATTCTTGGTGCCCGCAATGAAAGTGCGCGTGAGTTTCGTCAAAGGTAAACCACGTAATTAGGCAGACCAGTCATGAAGCACGCACTTGTCTTCTCTGTTACCTACTAATGAGATATGACTGGTGGTGTTAGGTAGTATGAGCGTGACATTACATTACAATTGTCTTAAGTGAACATGTTTTAGAGGTTGTTCTAAACCTGAAAACGTATTAAAAAAATGTCACTGGATTTGGAAAACAAACGGCGTTCCTGTTCGTCGGATTCGCCAAGCAACAAGTACTTCGGGTGAGAGATATCCTTGGGTTCGAACCCGGGAACGCTCAACAGCTTGAAACCCCCTGCACTCCGATCAACGAGAGAACGTAACTTTGCGACTGAAGGTTCACCGGTCGTCTTGGGGTGGCATGACAAGCTTGTCGTCTCCGCGGATTTTTGCCGTTTTCATTTTACTCTAGCGCTTTTTTCGTAACACAATGCTTTGTTTTCTTAGCTATTTAACAATCTTCGGAATTATTTTCCTGATATAATATAAGTAGTATTTCGAAATCCCGCCACTGAAATCATAACATAACTTTAATCCATGGGTTGGTAGCAATGCTTGGGGGCAGTTCTTGGGCTGGCATCTTCGCTCACGGACTAGATCATAGCAATGCTGGGTTCCTTGGGCTGGTAACTTCTCTTACGGGCCAAACTGCACGAATAACGATGAAGAGTCCGATGGAACTTGACTTTCTTTGGTGTCCTCTTCAAAGCCTCCGATCATCCTAACTTATCTCTAATACAGACCCTAAGGAAAAAAAATTCCATCTTTTCAACGTCTATTCTCTTAATTAGATGGCATACCTGAGGAATTTACGCACATTTAGGACCCATGTTAACAATAAATTAGCATGCGCCTAAATAATCACTTTAAAACCTGGGCTGCCATGCTCTTTTGCATTGGGAAATAATGGACATGGAGATTATCAAAATTTGCAGGATGCATTTATTTCCCCTGCGGATATCATTGTGTTCCGTGCTTTCAGTAGCAATCTAGTAGATAACAGTTCTGGCCGTAAACCTGGGTTGGCGCGAAAATAAACACTCCTATGTGATTGAACACATGTTTTCATTACATGAAGATATCTAGGAATAAAACTCGTGAGGAAATGCGATAAGAAAATGATTAAATTTGCCGGTTCTATGTTTGTTAATTTAAATAATTTTATGTTCCAAAGTGAGCATAGGCAAATTATTTACAAAGTGTAATTCTCCGTCCCTACCATTCACTCATGTGTTTACGTATGACTCATGATAAACTGCTCGTAATTAGCCGTGTTTATAAATTAAAAAATCCTCCCTTACAGACTGGCAAGCACATATTTTCAAATCATAAATTCGGAACTTCTGTTATTGTTGTATACATTTTAAACAAAACCACGACAAATTCTAATGGCGTGCAGTGAAATTCAAATGTAGTCATCTAGAAACATGATCTCAGTGTAAAAGAATTGGTACAACCGGTCCTTAGAAACTAGAAAAGTATTGCTCATGTCTAGTTGCAAAGAGAGTATGCACAACGAATAATTCTTATTGGAGGAAACAAATAAATTTGCTATACAAATAGAAGTCTAAACATAATTCAAAGACTGCCAAGTGAAGTCCACTGGGCTGTGGTAGAAGAAATAACCCAGCTCTAGATCTACACTGTTGGTTACCTGCATCTTTCACTGCAACCATGACACATGTGCAACCGTGATTGCAATCCAGTTGCAGTGGTATTTGTTCCGTTTACTTTCGCCAGTGCTACGAAGCATCTTGGGGGCGTTGGCTGAAACATCATCAGCAAATAACCTAGTATTTATGCCATTTTTAATAAAAAATAAAACCAGAGCTAAAATAACTAACTTGGCGATTGTTTTCTATGGTGAACGATGCATGGTCGGCAAATTTTGACTGGTCGAATTTTGTGTAGCACATTTTAGCATATTTTTAGCATATAAGCATTGTAGCATATTTATTTAGCATACTGACGATGTAAAGCTGCGACTGCGCCCATTCTCATGGCTTATTGTACAAACGCTTGGCGAAATTGCCTGATGCAAGATTCAACTAATGCACTTTGCAAAACCACTTTCATTTTTGGCTGCTGCCAATTGGCGAAAATTAGTTACAATATTGTTTTAATGAAAGTGCAAGTAAGCCTATTGATTATCGGTGGACCATATGAGCTTAAGTTGTGTGAGTAGAGCAAGTTCGGATCTTGTAAATAGGGCATTGACATGAAACCTGGACAAAAAATGCTAAAGAGACAGAATTTGAAACCAGGAATCAGCATGTAGAAACTGTTCCGATCAATTTATTGTTAATTACAATGTTTTTATGCTACTAAAAATCGGCGTCGTTTCTAGTATTTTCCATATTTTTAGAACCGTCAGTAGTGAAATGGCCTATACGCACAGCCTTACAACCTATCAGAGGGTAAATGTTGCTGAAAGGCTGTGTGTCCGCCGTTTTTGTGGTTGGTTCTTATCCTAAATACGCCAAATCTACGAACTCCAGATAATTTCAATTGTCTCTGCAAAGTTAACAAGTACTTGTATATCTAGAACTTGTTCTAACATTGTACCAGGTCATGATCAATACAATAAATAATACAAGTGGAAAGACCCGTATCAAGAGTAATGCCAACAAATGTAAACCAACCACGCCCGTCGGTTTTTAAAACCGCTTTGTCTAACGCGAGAGATACTCAAGGTACCGTTACCATGGTGCCGCAGCCAGCCGGTTGCTGGGTTACGGTACCAGTATTTACAGCGACCACCAGCAACAACAAAGAGGCTGTTGATCTGACTCCACGGCGAGTTGGATGCCGGCTATGGGCGGCCCGTGGCCTCGGAAGGTGTAACCAACCCGTTACTGCCAGGTCGGTCAGGTTGAGCAACACTGCGCCCAGTTGGGCTTTGGATGGGTTACTCCGCGCACACGGCTAATTCTGTTCTAGATGGAGGTTTTTGGGATTGAATTTAAGCAACACTGCGCTGTGTTGAGAGTTGGATAAGTGACCGCTGTGCCCACGGCCAGTTCTGTTCGGCAGTGAGGTTGGAGATAGGAAGTTAAGCAACACAGCGCGAGTCGGGCGTTGGATAGGTGACCGCTGTGCTCACGGCCAGTTCTGTTCGGTAATGAGGTTGGAGATAGGAAGGTAAGCAACACTGCGCCGAGTCGGCATTTAGGTCGGTTACCTCCGTGCACACGGCCAGTTTAATTTCGAAGAGAGATTAGAAGGATTGAAGTAACCGGTGACGTGGGTGACCGTTGCGTTTTCGAGCAGTTCTGTCCGTTTCTTCAATCTCTGGATAGCGCGCCCACGGTGTTAATCTGAGGAACGTAGCTAAGCGGTAGACGACCCTTCACGCCGTTAAATAACTTCAAACTTCGTGCCTACACCGGGTACATCCTCAGCTCCCTGCTAGGCCAGCCGCAATGGGCTCCTGGTTACCGATGCTTTACAACCCGAGGGTCGCAGCGCCCGGGCCGTATCGACGTCGGCGTCGCTTGTCGGCCATTTTGTGCCCGATTCTGTAACGGGCCGATCGATCGGCGCACGGCGCGCCCGGCTACCCCCCCCCCCCCCCCCCCCCTCCTTCCACGGCCTCCCAAATACCGTATACAGCGCTGCCTGGAAACGGTCTCACGACGTCTTACACATGGGGGGTCGTGTTCTCCTTCCTGGTCCCTCGGACTTGCGACAGGCGCGCACTGGGTTCGAGCACGGCCTGTTGGCTTCCCAGCCCCATCGACCAAAACCTCGGGGTCTTTGTCAGAGTCTCGTATACGTTGCCACCATCTTTAATATGTATATTAGAGGCGACAAGGACGTCGTTGCAGATTGCTCCTTCAAATTTAAAGCAAATACAGTTTCTTCTTTTCTACGAAGTTTTCTTCTCATTTTAATTCCCTATCGGTTCAGTTGATCGCCTATCTGTGTGCGCTTTACCATTTTTAATTTTTTTAATTTAGAGCTTATGAGTTATTAACTCGGTTTTATGGATTTAAATAATAATTGTTTTCCTTCGTCTCCTTAATCTACAGGAACAACAGTGGCTGCCTTATTTATTTATTTGGTTGCAGACAGGTTTGCTTACAAAAGACCACGCAAACGTCTTGCTGTCATCTAACCCAATAAACTCTTTGAATATATACCCTGGCATCTCAATTCCGTTAGACAGTCGTCTCCATCGACTCTGCACGTCGCAAACAGAGTCGATTAAACCCCCGCTTCCCAGCGCCCTCTCAATCCGACAGATCTGTCGATTTACCGCCTGCATTGTAAGCCAGCCTCTAGCCCAACGCCTTCTCGAGATATGTCTACAGCGTTTCTGTGATCGGCAAACACAACACGTCGACATTGGCATCCACAGGGCTGTGAGCACGCCGATTCTAAGTGGCTGAGACAGCTGTCAGATCGAGGCGTCGATCGTCGAATGTGATTTGCAAAACAACACAGCAAGGCCGTGAAGGATGGGGACGTGTGAACAAAAATATACAGATGCATGGCTAAAGAATTATACAATATATTATATTTTTATTATATTTTGATAAGAAAAAAGTATAGGGTTCTATTTCCTATGCATACTATTATCTTGACAGCCGATTGGGTGCTTTGTCGCGAATTACTAGGTAAAAGGTTTGCAAGGAATGTCGCAGATTTAAATTGAAAACACGAAAAAGTTTCCAGCAAATTGCATCCAATTCTGAGCATCCCTTTGGCCGATAGAGCGCGATTAAACACACGCGTGCCTTTTCGAACGTTCATCAATTACAGGCAAAAGGTATGCGCCTCATTTTGTCTGATTTAGGTGGGGAAATATTGACAACTCACTGAAATAATCACGAGCATGATCTCATTTACGCCCGTTAACGAAACCGTGAACTGTTGAACACCACAAATCATCAAACAATCAACCACAATCAAACAACATCGAACGCCGACTCTGCCATGAACAGTTCTTTCGTTCCTACGTTATACCACAGGTTATACGATGAGTGGCATTAGATTAGACCGTGGGCTTTAAACATCCAGGACGCCATGCCAGCATGGCACCAGACGCGACAAATCGCCCCCCCCCCCCCTCTCTCTCTAGATCCATTACCCCCACCCCGGGAAGTCGCGTGCGGCGGCACAGTGTTTAACGACGCATTAGCGCGAGGCTTTTAGCTGTGTTCGCCCCGTTCCGTCGCCCCCCCGATGAGGCGATTGACACCGGTATGTCGCGGTGTAGTGAGCTCGATTGGTGACGTCGATCGATTGTCACGGAACTCGGGGAAACGAGGAAACCAAATTCGATCGCTGCACTTATTTCAATTGGAATCACTGAGATTTCGGAAATAAGTTGTGAGGCTGTAATAGTTTGTCAAAATTGGGGTGTGTTTACTAGCTTTGATGTTAGTTAATTTTTTTTAAACTTCATTTTTGAGACCAAGTAATCCAGTGTCCATCGTTTGATTGCTTGGCCTTGCTTCTAATTCTTGGTGCCAGCGATGGAAGCGCATTGAAAAAATAGTTTGTAACCATGGTACCAAGACCAAACAGTCGTATCTAGTGTCCATCCCTCTATTGTTTGGTAATAGTGGTCATTCTTGGTGCCTCCAATGAAGGTGATTTAGCAGCATGGTATCGCGACCAAGTTAGAAGTGATAGATTGCACACAGCCTATGGGTTCTTATTTTTGAAGAAATGACTTAGACTCAAAACATAATGTAAACTTTTCGATACCATCGCCCCAAGCGCCCAGGCGTGCACCCTGGGAAAGTAGCTCAGGAAGTTCCTTGCTATGCAACCCGCGGCAAAACGCCAGCGCACTTCACGAGGCTTTGTCCCAACGGCGTAGTGACGTAGCAGAGGAGGGAGGGCGTTTCTCTGGAGCTGTACGCGTGGCAGGAACTCGCACACAAACACAGGGAGAGCGAGAGCGCGAGAGAGACAGCAGTTCCGGTTGGTGCCAAAATACCGAACGCGCCTTCACGGGAGCGCTGAGGGGTGCTCGTTGAGGGACAATACCATCGGGTATTATTATGCTTGAAGGGGCGCCGTTGGGAGTGCGTCTCGGTGTTCGAGAGTTCGCGTCTGGATCGGTTGGGTTGACGTTGCAGCTTGCCACGGGATGTGTTGTATTTGTATTTTTGAAGCCTTGCGATTTGCACGTGTAAGTGAAGATCTGGTGATTGGGTTTTTAGGTTAAGTAAAAGCCACGGCGGCAATTTTAAAATTTCTTCGATAAAACCGACTATATTGACAAACTATGGTTGTTGCTTCTAGGTGGAATGACTGCCTTTTTTAGAGTGAAGACATTTCATGTCGTTATTTCGCGAAGATTATTAGCATCTAAGGCTAGAACTGGAAAATAACTGCAGAATTTTTGGTTTTTTTGGTGTTTCCACTAGCGAAGGATGGCAAGGAAGCTAGACTGTAAAAATGTGCAACTGAACTGGGATACTGTATGCCGGTTCTGTCGAACATTCTTCCAGCCTAGCTTCTTTGTCACTGAAATAATTGTCAGTAATGCTTAACTTAACGATTGGTGTGAGTGTATCGAGACACTCATGTATCGATATTTTAAGTCATTATTATTTTTACTTGTAGAGGTTCGTAAAAAAGGGTGGCCGCACGTGCAAGTTACCAATATCACGTGTTCAAGTGACCCTCATGAGTGAGCCAGGTTAACCCCTTGTGAGGAGAGCTCACCCCTTATTTGGCAATGTCTTCGGATGGAAAAAATGTAAGCTCAACTCGCAGCGTCTTATCGAGAGAAATGCTATTTTATAGTTTTTGGCTTCTCTAACATAATTTTAGGTGCGTTACAGGATAAGTGTTAATATTATTGGTGGATAAATAAAAATAATCTGCGTCACATCGTAAAGAGCAGAAAAAGGCTGAGTGTGAATATTTATTAGGTAAAAATATTGAGAGTTTTAATGAAAATCGATGCAGATTGAATCAGAGCATTTTAACAGCACGGCATTCCTCTAGTGGTTGAAGAAGCACGAATAGCTTGTTATTTATTAATCGGTAAGAGTGGAGATTTTGTTCAATTACTGAACTACAAGTAATTAGCCTTGCTGGCAGCGCTAATACTGCAAACGAGCTGGCAACACGTGGTTAGGGTAGCTCCCAGCCGATAGCGCGGCCGTCGTTTGTAGCAAGATTATTTGAGCGCAAGCGATTCTCCCGTTTGAGTATTCGTGCAAAAGAGAAGAAAATTAATTCTCAAAAAGACGATGACTCTACTAAGTGGCAACTACCATTTACATCGGTAAATAATTTGATTGATTAGTAGGGCTCTGATCAAATCTTTAAAGCCAATGCTGAGATTTGTGCCCAGTCCCTCGGAGATAGCGCCAGTGGCGGGTGGGTAAACAACCGTCACGGAACATTGGCACGCGATGTGGTTCCCACGGCCACGCGAATTGCGGAATGCATCTTCCCCCCGGCCACTGGACGCCGTCGTCCGTGCAAATTCTGTTGGTCAGGCTGGGCAACGCATTCTGGAGATATTTTCGCATGAAGATGGGATGGAAAAAAATTCATTCAGAAGGTTTCATTCAGCATGTTGGAAACACCGGTTTACGTGAGATCACCCAAGTTAAGCAACACTGCGCTGGGTCAGCTATTGGGTAGGTGACCACCGTAGGGTTTGGCGTGGTGGAAACATTGGTATTTTGTGAGATCACCGAAGTTAAGCAACACTGCGCTTGGTTAGGTACTTGCTGGGTTACCATTATTCTTAAGAATAGTTCTGTTCGGGAGAGATGTTAGAGGAATAAAATAGAAAACAAAAACTTTACTTGCATTCCTTATCAACCTCTCGACAGCATGGATTCAAGGCGGAATCAAGTCACTCAACTTGTACCATCCTTCGTAAGGAATGTTGAGCCAATTGTCCACATGGCCCTTGGTGCTCTTCGATAGGAGTAGGCTACTTGCCTACACCGGGTTTTTCTCATCTCTTCTAGGCTAAGTTGGGTTCATCATTTTCTCATCTTCTAGGCTCATTCGATTTACCACTATTAGACGCTGTAAAACCAGTGTTAATGCTTTCAAAATAATTGACCCTCTGGGCGAAATATTTCATTTAGGCAGCGTGGTCGGCATATACCGCAATCTAACAATTATTCTTCCAAAAGTAAACTATTTAGCTCGTAACTTGTACTAGCTATATACAAACGGCCGGCTTTTGCTGCTTTGCAATTCCAATTGAGCTCTCATCGCGTCTGCCCCATCCGTTTTCCAAGCATTGGAAGCGTCATATCGCGGCAACGACGGGCCCCAATTACTATAAAAACACTACGCGTGAATCGCTACACTATATAGCCATATTATTCCGTTTTATATCCCAGCATTAGGAAACGATGGGCATTTCATTAGCCGGGGTACTTATCGCCCTCACTCCCCGAAGCGCTGGATTCCGCATACTATAACCATCATCGCCATCCCCCTTTCATTCGACTATCCGAAGGGAGGGGGCGCCAGCGTATGAAAGTCAAATTGAAACACGTCCCCCACGATCGTTATTCAAAAAACAATCGCGTCAGCGTCCACGGCCCCCCGAATGCCGAAACCCACCGCCCTCGCTATATATGAACTGGCACGGCACACATTATGGCGTTAACGAACTTGATTTGATTTCCATTGTGCAGTTGTCTCTCTCTAATCGCCCCCGCAACGGGGAGATGATGACGTTAGCAGGAGATGGGCCCATGAAGACAGCGAGAGCCACCCTCCTCCGTTCCTAGGACTCGGAGACTCAGATACTCTGGAGATGGAACGGAGTAAACTCGGTGATATTGCTCGTGTGCTCGATGCTTGTACGAAGGTTCAAAAGAACGATTTAAAAGGCATCCGACTGAGTTCAGCTAATGAGAGAAGGGAGATTATGGGGGAAAAGCGACCAAAAGCGAATGTAATTGGAGGAAACAAATAATTTTTCTTCCAACTTAACGTCTCCGGTGACTTCAAAATTAAGAATTTCAATTAAAAAAACTGTAATAATCAGCGCTGATTGCACGTTGATATACTCGTGGTAAGAAAAGGGAGCAGAATTGACAAGCTCTGTCTTGAAATCACAGCATCTCCATGGCTACCAAACTTTGAATCTGCCATTTAACCATTTACCATATAACTATGCTTGTTCGTATTTTTTGTTTTAAAAGTTGGCAACATAAATAGCTATCCCAGTGCAAAATGTTAGTATAGCTAAGATTAACTTCGGATAAGGAATCCAAATAATGTTTTCCGGATTTGATTCCTTCAGTAATATAGCTTGGAAGCGATTTTTGACACTGGAGGAAATTTGGGTGAGAAAATATCGAAATCCGATTGCCGACGAGAGATGATCCCGGTCGACTCTTCGACGACGTTCCCAGTATTGCTGATATCAACGATGTCGTCCCCCTGCCGTCGACGTCCTCCCCTCTCCGTCGGGGTGTGAGGCGCCGAACTGGAGAGCGTGCAAGCCGGAAGTCCGGACGCGCGGGAATTTGTTTAGCCCCTCGCAGCCGGAAGCAGAAGCTCTCCGGGGGGAGGTGTAGACGCCGTCGCCGGGCAGCGCGTTGTAGCGTGACAATAAAATGAGGGTTGCGACCGCCTCGGTTCGTAGCTTTCCCGAAAAGATTTCTGGGACGCGTGACCAAAGAAGATTTACATATACTTTTGCTTTTTATGGTACAAATGGAAAAAATTACGATCCAGACCGTGAGAGAAGAAACCTTTTCGCACTTATTTCCACCAGCTCCAAGACAAAATTAAAACTAGCTCTTAAGGGGTTAGACAACTTCTTGCGGAAGGCAGTACACTCATTTCAACTATAGAACATACTTTCCTGCCAGAGGCATCGCCAGTCGTTTTGCGGTAACATGCAGGGCAACTGATATTTTTAATAACACTACAATTCATAACCATCAGCTATTTTGCTTTGGCTCGAAAGCTTATGTCGTGCAAGAAGTTTTGTATTTCGAGCTATTTTAAGAATATCCTCGTATTTTTTAAATCTTGAGAATTATGTTGCAGAGTGAGTATTTTGAAATCCCACCAATGAAATCATAATCAAAAGTTCATCTAGACTCGTCTAGACTAGTCTAGACTTCTTTCATGGGCTGGACTAAAGATGAGGTGAGTTTTGAGAAGTTTTCAGTGGAAAATAAAATACCAAAATGGCGGCCGAACAATGCAGTGCGATTTTAAAATTTACTGGCATATTTTAATATATGGCTTCAAATAACTGTACATTGAACGGTAAGAATGGACCCTCCAGAGTAACGTACAAAGTTTTAGCTTAGAACACAGATACATTGTCCTTTTTTTCAAAATCACGAAAAGAAAATGAGGTGTGGCAGCAAATTGGAAAGAAACCAGCGAAGTTCTTTCTTTAGCGGCCGTCCATCAACCTGTGTAAAAATGGCGGTGCAAACATGGTTCCCGAATTTTTTTTCAGTAATTTGCTGTTGAACGATCATAAATACTGCCATAAACACCATCGGTATAGAACTATGTATTTTTATTTGTAAAACAATAACAGAGTGAATTGAATTTTTGAGGAAAATGGAAAATAGGCTTTTCTGGAGGGATTGTTTTGAGCTTATGGATACTACAGCAATTCGTGACCAGGAATAAATTCATCTTTTCTCCGGTCAACAGTACTACACCGGTCGTTTCATATTCACGAGCTTTCTGGAACTACTTGACGAGGCTTTCTCTTGAATTTATACCATCAAGATAGCGAATATATCCACTAAATGACTTTTCAATATCGCAAATGGTCTATTGTGGGGAATGGATAGGCATTCCTGTTTCCTCCCACCTCTGCACAGCCTCTCAAACGTGTCCCCCAAAACATCTCCCGTGCCATCCCCATGCTATGCCAGCAAAGCCTGTCCATCCCTCGTTGACACGACGCTAGTGAGTAGTGGTCCAGACTGCTACTCCCGAGTGCTCTGCGCAGATCGCATGGCGCTCCTCTAGGGACGGATCAACACGATCTCACGGAGACAGGGTACCGTGTGATCCTCTGGGATTTCCGAACGAGGTTGTGGGATCGATAAATCACCAGAGCGATCTCTCTGATCGCCCCCCCCCCCCTTTCCTCCACCACACTGCTTTTCAACCCTCCACGACTCACTGTGTGAAACCTTGATCGTCATGCGAATCGTAGCTTGTTTCCTAGCAAAGGAGCGGACACTCACTGTCACCTCTGTGCTGGACTCTCTATGACAGTGCGCCAGTTTTGTTAACCGCTAAAAAGCGAACTCCGCTCAGGATTAAATCCTGTACATACATTGTATCTGTTAAATATTTTTAAGCATATGCACTTTCTTAAGATATAACGCCGACTTCTGTACCATTATCTCAAATCTGTTCATGACTTGAGGTTTCAGAATAGAGCGCTGTAGTATGCAACGCTACTCACAAAATCCTTGACATGTCTGAGTTTACAAAAGTCTGCTACTCTTTTTATGAAGAAAACCTCTTTGCATGAACGGTTTTTTTTTAATGACTTGGGCTAAGAAAGGGTTTGGACTTGGCAGATATCATGGAAACTTGTCAAAATATACATCTATGTTAGCACAGCACCATCAGAATAGTGTAATGCTACTAAAAGGATGCATCTATAGGTACTAAAAAATTTCAAAATTGTTATTTTCGTTGTCAGCTTTGAAAACAAAAAATGTTCTCAAGCGTATGAGATTCAATGGAAGATTTACCATTTGGTAGCCATTTGGATGCCATTAAGTGCGGTAAAAATCTGCTTTCTTATGTTACCGTGGGTGTAGTTTAATATTCCTTTCGGTGCAATTGCAATTTGATCACAAGAAGACCCTCGAAACATTCTGGAGCAGTTGTCCCACGAAACTCACAGCTTGATCGGTTCAACCTACGAGTATAAATGTCAAGGGATGCCACGTGGTATTACTGCAAGTTGACATACGAGAAGAGTCCACTCATTTGCGGCGAGCGATCCATCCCCGCAAAACCCAGCCTCGCCTCTCAGCATTCAAGTCTGCTGCCGTTTAATACCCATTAATTGAAATCGGAGATCGCCCTTCCCGGTGCAAGGGGAGCGTCGACACCCTCTCGACGGCGACACCCCATCTTTGACGCTGGCATCTAGAGATTGGCACCGGCACATCGATAACGGTGTCCCCTCGGTGGTCGGCGAGCTGCCCCAGCTCGGAAAGTCGGTGACGAGACGTGGTTTAAGGGGTTTCAGGTCCTCGTTAGCGCCGAGATGGGAATGAGTGACGAGTCCCGGGACACCGTCGTGTAGGACGGGGAGCAATTGATTCCCTTAGAGTGCGATTGTAGTGGAAGTCGTTACGACGCCATGCCGAGGTATCTGGACCTAATTTGTCCAATAGAACAGGAAGCCTATAGGAGCCAGAACATCCAGTAAGTTTACGAACGAAACATGAATCACAGAAACAGAAAATAGTGTACAAATTCACAGACTGTTGTAATGGGTTCTTACTCAAGTTTACTGGATACAACTAATCGGCCAAACCACTTGTCCGATCGCGACGAAACAAAAACTATGCGACTCATTGGCAACACTATTGGCAACAGATTCAAGCTTTTCAATTAAAAATATTATTTTGTCTTGTAGTTGCACGCGTTATAATAGAGCCTGTTCAATGCATTTTTTTAGTGTTTTTCAAAAGAAAAAAAATCAGAGTTTTCGTAGCAGCTGTGGATCCCAAATTTCTTCGATGTGTGAACACTTCTAAACTTGACTTAAAAAAAAAAACTCGAGCGAACCATTTTGAAAACCCTCCTTTATTAGTTGTATCCAGTTTTTTTATTAACTTTTTTTTAGAATGGATTTACCGGAAAATGTGCACTAAAGAGATTTTTTTAGTTGCCGAAACATTTTTTACCAACCCCAATGAAAGAATAAAAAATATGATTTCGTTCCCTGGGTCCTGCAGAAAAAAAGATGGAGGCGATACAAGGGGTTAAGCGAGGACGTCACACGACTTCCTCGCGGCTGGTGAACCCAGCAGGTCGTGTGAGAATTGCCACTTGGTGCACGTTATTGTGTTGTCTTTTCGACGCCTAACGCATGTCACACAGTAATCCTAAGCGCCGCCAGGGACCATCGAGATCGCCGACCTAGTCCTGGTACACTTTCCAGAACCGTGAACCGGCGAGTGCGATTGTCTACTCGGTTGTTGCTTGTTGACGCGTTATAAGAAAGTAATAGGCACACCTGGGTTAGAGCAACACCCACGATAGGCAGAGATCGGGGTTCGAGTTCCCGTTTGGACATCCATTTTTGAAACGGTAGTAGTGTTCATAATAATAAAATGCAGCTCTGGTTCCCTATTTTAGAGCAGGTCCCGTGTCGCGACGCGTGTTCAAGAAACTGCCGGCTCGCTTTCATTGATTTCCCCCCGCGACGAGAGAGAGCTCGTGCGGCGCCCCGTCGACTCATTTGCCAAATTGCCACCCCCTACCCCCTTCCCGCCCCCAGACGGCACGGTGTCTTTGTTTCCCCATCGGCTTTGTGTCTTCGCGCTCGTCTCCAGCCGGCCAGGAAACAGATAATTAAATCTCGTATCTCCCCACCTTCACCCAGAGCACGGTACGGACGGGAAAAAAAAACACGCTGGGCGCGTTTTGCAAGATTCAGAAGGCTGTAAAGAAGTCGAGGTGACAGCCCGCTGTCTGGCGGCGACAGCGCGAACACTCACCTCGAGGATTGCTGTCAGCCAGGGTGGATGTACTGTTCTGCCGAGAGATGATATCGACCAGAAAGACGCTTTTGTGTGCGCTAGAAACGAGGGTCTTTCTGCACAATGATTATCGTCTGCATTTCTTATTCTCAGGGGAATTTCAGATGCAGAAAACTTGGCATTTATTCGTCACAGCGAAGAAATCAAATGAATCCAGCCAGATATGAACGGGGATTGCCGTACGAGGCCAAAAGCGCGACAAAATTAAACGTTAGCTCCCTCTTCCTGCCTGTTGCACTTCGCGATGTCCAAAATCTCTTGTCCAGGCCTAAGATTCTTGGTTTTAGACGGCAGTTTGTTGTAGCTGTGTCTGTCTCGTTCCCTTTAATTCAACTGTAGTTCTTCATTATTGACTTTTTTCACGACAAAGCAATCAAATCTAGTATCCATCTTTTGATTTTAGTCTTGGTACTAAATCTTGGTGCCAGCAATGAAAGAATTTTGGAAAAACTTATTGAATATCTTTGTTCAAGACCAAGAACAGGACCAACAGATCGCTCTGAGTCTGACTACACTAACATGGCGTCGAAAGTCACCAATTCGTCTTGTTTCACTGACGCCCTCAACCTTTCTGTTCTTCTGTTGCAGCGCTGGCCGCCCGCCCTCCGAGTCCCTACTACGGCCGCTTTATCGGCAACCTCTCGGGGTTCGCGCACGGGGTCTCGGGTACGGCGTACGCCGTCGACGAGAACACCGTCTTCATACGTCGCTTCTCGTACGACGGCACGGGACCCGACGCGTACTTCTGGGTGGGCGACACGACGCGACCGTCGCCCGACGGCGTCCTCGTGCCCTATCCCGATGACTTCAAGGGCAGGTAAAGCAAAGTTTAGGGAATGGTGGTTTAGCATGGAGACTTTTGGGTTAAAATCACATTGAGATGAAAGAGTGAGGGAAATGTACAGAGTCGTGCTGTCCTCAATGCTCGCGATGGTACGAAGCCCACACAATATCTTTTTTTTTGTAATCTGACCAAACCTTAATTTCTACAACTTACGGAAACGCTAGGGAATCATGGAATTTAACCAATTTAAATGTTGTTTTGATAAACCCGTACAAGGATTAGAGCACACCTAAAAAAAAACGCAAATATGTCAGAGATTTGGAAGCGTTGTCAATGTTTCGAGAATTCAATATCTCGTGTCACAATTTTGCAGATTCGATACCCCCCCCCCCCCCCCCCCCCCCCCCCCCCCCCCCCCCCCCCCCCCCCCCCAACACTAACATTTGACGGGAAATCACCATAGAACCGCATTGTTTCAGGGTCTGTGGTTTCAGCTTGTTTTGTAACATTTCAATCGTCATGTCCTGAACGAATTGTCTGGAGTTGTTTCATTGGTAGCAAATAGCTGTGCATTTCTTAATAAAAAGGCATGAGCAGCATAAGTTAAATCCATGCCTGATAATACATGATGACGTAAATCATCGCGCGAACCACATTAGCCTCCTATATTGCGGTTTTCCTGTCCTTAAACGAAGGAAATGGAACTGTAAACTGATTTCCTTCCTTACACGAAACTTGTCGATAAAAAAATTGTCTGGAAATTAATTCTATAATTAGTTAGTTATCCTGATCGACAGATGTTAGCGGCAAGAGATCGGGCACAAAATTGGGCGCTCAGTTTGTTTTACAGTATCGCAGCGAGCGCGGTATGAAAGTCGGGAAGAGCAGAAAGGAGGCATTGGTTCGTGTCAATGTTGGGTTAGGTTGCTTGGTTCGGCTGAAATTTGGGCCGGGAGCAAAAGTCGCACGCCAAAGTTGGCGGTTGATAAGAAGTGGAATTGGCAACAAACAGGTTGTGGATTTGATTAGCAGTAAAAAATTAAACGATTGAAACTTATAGATGTGATTTCAAATAATGTACTTTCGACACACTCATGCGAGATGTGAGATTTTAAGTAAAACTGTCGCAAAACTGCAAAACGGGACGTGTGGCGAACAGAAGAAAAGCTTTTGATCAAAGTCCCGAACAAACTAATCAAAGAACTGGCATTTTCCGATTCTCTGACTGATAAATTAACGTTAAATTTTAGGGCCTATTTAGTTTCTTTTCTTCAATACCCCGGAATGAGTCCTATAAAATAAACTAATTTAAGAAAGTGTTAAAATCTTTTGTACCTTCAACCCATGTTAATCTACTTAAAAATTCTGGACTTAAAGAAAGGAATAACCTAACCCATTATTTTCTCTAAGCTACGGCCACTCTAGGGTTTTCGTCAAATATTTCGCTACAAATTTGCCCTTATCTGTCCCTGCCCTTCTGTCCATCGAGAAAAGGGATGACCCTGGAAAACACTCGTGCCTGACAACGCCGTCCCTGTGGGTGGATTTCACTCTCAGGCGTTTGACGCTGCTTGATCCGCTACGATCGCTCGCCGGCGAGTGTCGAGATCCATTAGTCGGAGATTATCGAGCACCCCCTCGCCCAGGGGGTGAAGGCGTTCAGCGGACTTGGTACACTCGGAGGCGAAAGTGACGACTGCATTGTTGTCTGATAATCGACGTTTGCCAAGGCGAGGGGCGACGCGTTCGCATCATCAATCAACGCCAACTCGATTAGTGCTAACTCGCAATTAGTGAGGCTTTCAACTGACAAAAGTCCTTCTGTTGTTTCCACCTTGCCGTTTTGTCCTGATTCGGAGCACGCTTGGTTAGAGTCGAACGGGGGACGCCAGTTCGTCGCCGCTTTCACGCGCCAATGTTGTCAGCTCTTTGTCCGACATCTCAAATAGAGGTCACTCTTTAAGGATCAGTGTGATTTGAACGACCTTAACTTCCATAAGAATTGAATTTTGTCTTATAACTGTATTATCTTGCAGCTTAACTAACAGGCATTCATTGCAATCCAAATAACAATAATTTGAGACATTTTGTCTTTTCTTTTTGCCTGACAAAATGAAATGTCTACAGTCATGGAATTTAACGAGATAAAAAGGCTAAATCAAACTACAGTCATATCGTGCCCTGTATGTTCCGCGGTCTGCAATGACCAAAAAGTCAAAGGCTGTTCTTAGGCAAAGCAACTCAATTTCGATTAAAGTTAAGCAACACCACGTCGGTACAGCCTGTTGGTTGGGTGTCCTGTGGTTATTAAAGTGATTGCCTCAATACAGCCAGCCTTAATAACTCATCCGCCCCTGTACGCTAGACAACCGATGCTACCGCCACGCGCCGCCGACTGCCTACCCCACAGGGATTACGCATCCTGGAAGAGGGGGGCACGTAATCAAGGAGATCGCTTTCAACGGGGCGGTGAATACGCACCATCAAAGCCCCCTTTGTGCATACACAGCCCCGTGGAACGACGGATGTTTGGCGCAATCTGCAAATTGGAACTGTGTTTGATTCGGGATGGGACTCGGCGTCCGATCTGGCTCGTTTTCCGCCAAGGGAATAACGTTTGGGAACTTTCCCATCCCTTGTGAGGAACTTTAAGTCTGTTTCTTTTGGGGGGAATCGAGTCTCGAGCGCTCTGTCGGTGGATTTTTTCAATAGGTAGCAATTGCCGTGCTCGCTAAGCCTTAGCCAGGTAATATCCCAGTCACCCCTAGGTACCTAGCTACCCCTAGCTACCTACACAAGGATGGGGGGAAGGGGTGCTAAGCTGAAAATGAAGCGGCAAGTGTAATCTGAGACGTCTTCTTCCGTGGCGTCGGTCTTGTGAGATAAACAGATTTAGGCGCCAATGAGTTTTGCTCGCTCATTGACGTTTCTCAGCAATGACTTTTATAACTCCTATTTTGCTTTAAAATGGGAGTTCCGCTGTAATCTTTAACTGTCAAGGTATGTGTATGTGTACCATATCATTCTTTGATGTGTTCAGGTGGAAGAAATTTGTACGTTGTTTCTGGTATTTTTAACAATACTATTACTAGTATTTAAAATCGGTTCTTGTGCAGGGTTGTGTAAATTATAGTTGTTCGCCGCATCCACGCTTTCATAAAGTACAAATAAGTCCGTGTAAATTCAACACTCTTAGCTATAAATTAAGGCTTTTAAAGAAAGAATGGAAAGCTCCTATGTGGAAACCACCCACGAAACCAAGAATACTGCAAGATTTTCATGTCTTCAGATGGAGATGGGTATTTGATAGGCAAATAGAGTCGGCAAAAGCGTGAAGTCCATCGTTGTATAGCCAGGTCTCGTACCAGGTTTGCGTTCCCTAAGGTGCTCGCCAAGAGTGCAACAGCAGACCCGTGGTGGGTGATGGAGAAGTCGTTTAGGAGTCGATGCAGCGTATCGTCCAGCTATGAGCTAATTACAAGGGAAGGGGGCGCATTCTTAGGTAGGAACTAAGTCGTGGTCGTGTCAGGACTCAAATCGATGTTGGCGATGTCATGAGCTGCACCTACCCTGGCTGGACGGACACACGATGCCCTATAGTAAAGACTAACCAAGCTCAAGTTCACCTCAGGAGGAAAGTGGGTGCATCTTCATCTTAGAAGGCCCACGTCTGATAATAAACGTGAGTCAAACTATAAAAAAACTGTTTTGTAGCTTTTTGTTTCATTCGGCTCAAATCACGTAGTTGTAGATCTTCTTTGAGGTTTGGTAAACGGTGGTTCATTATCAAATCATCACTTGTGAAATGACGTAATAAGTAAGCACGTTCAAATTAAGATAATTTAAATTGTTTTAAAAGCCATTTTTAAGATTTTTAGATTAAAAAAAATATATATTCCCAGAGGTTTAGATGAAAATTATAGTATTCAAGATTGGCTTTTAGCCGGACGTAGCATTACTAGGTTGTGAATCACACTTTACGATTGTGTCGATGCTACGTATTCTTGGTCGATATCATCCGAATAACTTTTATTTATAGACGACTGGTATTACCCGATTCCCCTCGTCGGGAAACGCAAGTCCTCCAGGATGAAATCAGCTGCCAGGACAGGAAGACCTAGACAAGCTGACATCATGCTGAGTTTTGAATTTGGACCATGCACTCCCCAGCCAGCGACCAGATCGTAAAGCGCTAGCCTTGTAAAATCTCCTTTCAGTGTGAAATAGCAAAGACTCACAAAGTCAGGGTGATAGGAAGGGGGGAGGGGGGGGGGGGATTCACAACGTTGTGGATTGATTTCCTCGCACTGCAACCCTGAGACTGGAGCTGATTGATTGATTGATCGAATCACAATCTCTGTGCCGCGGCAAGCGAGAGTCCATAGGGCCCGCCAGCTAACACCATCATAGGGGGAAGGGGGGGGGTTGAGAGCGCAGAGATTAGGCCCCTGCTGTTGGTCTAACTCAAACCGAGAGAGCACTGCACTCTAATGGGCCGCAGGATCACGGCATCCTCTAATCGGGCACCACTCGTTGTGACGTCATTACCGGCTCGTCAACTGTTTACCCCCTTCCCCCATTATCCCCTTCCCCTATAGAAGGGGGTTTGATGGCGTGGGCGAGGGGAGCATTTCCCTTTCATCGGCGCGGGCTTTCCCTCTCCTCACGATGCAGTGCTGTTGTACGTTATCAGATTCCCACTACGCCGGGGAGGGTGGGGAGGGGGTTCCTTTGTTGCCTCCCGGATCAGTCTGTTCGACGCTGTCAAAGCTCTCCGGGAAAACTTCATTTCCCGTGTAGACTTCGCTCGTCACGTCGCGGTATTTTCCAGCTTCGGCGCGCGCATTCCGAACGTGTTGACAACAGCACGGGACTGAGAGGAATTTATTCTACGGGAGCGTGCCGGCACCGGGTCCCTCCGCGGCTTCCTGCTAGGCCAGGTCATGATTACTGTTGTTATGCGCAGGGATCCGCCGAAACTGCGCGCGCACAAGGCGCAAGACATAATCCTGCGTCTGCCGCCTTCCCGGCGCCTGCGCGACATCCGTTGGCTGTCCGTTTGGTGTCGACGCTTCACTGTCAACTTCGGAGAGGTGTTCGTGCCGCAGAACCTCGAGGTGCCCCGCGCACGCGTACTGCCCGAGTTCAAGCGACTTGCGCACGGACTGCGCTCCGGAAACATCAGGTTTGGATCTTAAATCTTGGATCTTTACGGAACTTTCTGTGCAAAAAGTCTGCAACCATATCTCTTCATCAGGTCGCTCAGACATGAAACCGCATAACTACAGTTAGCAATTGGCCTAGATGCAGTGAACGTTCCTTCAGGTAAAAATCACTCAAAGACATAAGAGCCATTTGTGCCATAAGAAAGAGCACATAATTTGCAACGTATTTTGTTTAAAAATGATTCCAATGTGATAGTTCTAATTATTTTGACGAGGGTTTAATTGCAATTTTTTCCCCGTATAAGCCCATACAGCTTAAAACATTTGATGATCACTAGGCAGCATGGCACAGCAGATCAGTTATCAGAAGAATAAAACCTCTCTCTCGATCAAAGATCTTACTTGACCAAGTTAATTGTTTTTACAACATAAATGTGGGTCTTAAATTCTGACGAGAAACCTAGCCAGCGTCCCTGACCAGTGTAACTGAACTAGGTATTAATTAAATTGCTGTAAATATATGTAATATGTTCTGATTCCATTCCACCCTTAGAAAGAGAAATATGTAAACTTTCCGTGAAATCTCTGTCTACGATGGAATTCACCTCTCAAGTCTCGCGGTGGGCCTAGTGAGTGTAGATTTGTCTGCGCCGTTGTAACGTGAATTTCTTGCAGCATCCTCGACGCGCGCACCATCTACATCCCAAACCTCCACTACGATGGCGCAGGACCCGACGCGTACTTCTGGGTTGGCAACGGCTCGGAACCTTCACCGAGTGGTAGGAGGGTGCCCAACGAGGTCGGCAGGTGAGTGCGTTGTTGGATCGGGTTTTGGGTTTTCGCGCCCCGGTCTCGAATGCGTTGGCAAACAAAACACCAATGTGCCAAGTCGGGTATTGGACGGATGATTTTTAATTACATTGCGGCTTAATATTTATGTACTACGTAAATATGACTAAAGATTGTGGTGGTGCTGCTGGAGAGAAGGTTTAATTTGTGTAAAGGGTTAACTCTCGACGCCCTTGCATGCCAGGCTAGCCACAGGGACACAGCTAATACAGTGTGTCAAAATAGCTTGACAGTAGCTGCATTTTAATGTTTTCGAGCAGGAGCAAGTTGCCGATCCCTACTATCTCTGTCTGACAATCAAAGGTACTGAGCCAATGTTCTTTCTGGTTGCAGTAAGGAAAAGCTGAAGGGCTACCAGGGAGAGGACATCGAAATTGTGCTGCCCGATGACCTCACGGTGCACGACATAGACTGGCTAGCTGTCTGGTGTGTGCAGTACAGACATAATTTTGGCCACGTCATGATGCCAAAGGACCTTGATGTACCACCCTCTTTAGGACAGACCAAGATCACCGTAAGTCAATCATTTTACCTTTTTTTAGATTGATTTGAAATTTAGACAGATCCAGTGTGCTGTTGCGAATACATGACCTGTCGATTTATCGTCTAAATTTGGTTAAAAACGATATCTCAAACACTTTTGCTAATTTTCTCTTCAAATATCAAATTGTGGAATAGCCATTGACGTCGTTTACTTACGACGAACGTGTTGTACGTAGTATTTTCAGGGTTCATGATTACAAATTGGTGCATGTAGTCTTCTAGACTATATTAGCTACTCTGGGTGAATGTAGCTATAATTCTATAGGAACGTTGTTTGTTCAGACTTTTTTACTGGTAGCTCTTATTCTGAAAATATTGTAGTTGGTTGAAATTTTCCTCTGTGTTTCCACGCTTTCCACGGACCCGTGCAGCCACCCTGGTGGTACAACCCGGTAAGGCGAGCCAACGCATTTAAGACTTGTTTCTAATGGTACCCTGATTCCAATTCCCAAGTTACCCTTCTTGCTGTATCAAAATACGAGGATAAAGTTTTTCTTAAGATATTCTCCTGCTTTTCGGCCACGGGCCTAAAGCAGTGCGTCGTTAAGCTCTATTAATCATCATCTAATCAAGTGCTAGCAGCTGTAGGGCTAAAGTGTGGAGGCTCAAATAATTCCACAATCCTAAGTACACGAGTGCCAACTATGGTTGACACGGTGCACCAGTCTGCGCAGATTTGTTGCATGCCACAGTTAGTCAATGGCATGGAATTCCTGGTGAATCTGCTCCCCAATTGCCGCCACATAATATAACTTTCTTCCTGAACTTGTGACAGACCATCAGTCCCTCGCCCGAGATGCCTACCAACTGTCGGCCTCTGCTGAACGACCGCATGCAGGTGACTTGGGAGATCATCGACGACATGCTTGTGGTGGACTTGTCAGCTCGCATGCGCGAGGACCAGTACATGGCGTTCGGTCTAAGCGGAGAGCCGGCACAAGCGGCAATGGTCGGTGCAGACATCGTCGTTGCGTTCTACGATGCCGAGGCGAGGCTGTTTCGAGCAGTCGACTACTACATCACGTCTACAGCGCAGGTATGGCCAGAACCCTACTGGTACACCATGGTAACAGTGCCCAATATGAATACTGAGACCTGCCTCTGGGTTTCGAAAAAAATTTGAAATTTTTTGTAAGCTTTGCTCTGTTTTCTTCAAGATCTGTTTCCAAAATTGATTTTAAAATGATAAAGCCCAACCATTTTTCCAGTGTTTGAAACATCATCAATGCATCAACAAACAAAGTATTGCCAAATGCCCAGGTCCTGTTAAGCAATCTCCAAAAAGCAATCTCGACAAAGCAAAAAAGTTCACCTCACAAACATAAACAAGTTACGCTTTTGAGGGTAGAAGCTTGACTGAGTAAAACCATACTTCACATCCATTCGTTTCCCCTGCAGTGTGATGGTACCGGCGGAGTGTGCCCTGACTCGCGCATCGGTGGACACGACGACGTTGAAATGCTGCATGGTTCGCGCAACAACGGCGTGACAACCGTGCGATACCAGCGGCCGCTACAGACTAACGAGCCAATCAAGGACCGCGGCGTGCCGCGAGACACCGAGGTCAGCGTCATCGCTGCCATCGGCCCGCTAAACGCCCGCAAAGAGGCCAATGCGCACGCCATACCTGACAAGACAACCGGTCAGTAGCATAGATTACTCGTAGACTTGGTACTTGGCTTAGACCCTTGTCTACTATGCACAAAGTGTAGCGCTGTTGAATTTATATGTATAATCAGAGGACCAGCGTTAATGTTAAACTTTCTGCTGAGCAAACGAGCCGGTTTTAGGTGGTAATGGAAGATGATCCTTTTCAAAAGACCTGTACAATTAAAAAGTTACGGGACAAAATATCAATACGTGCATACCATTTGTTAAGTTAGCACCATTAAAGATTAATTTTCCTTAAATCTGGCTCAAATGCAAGAAATAACGACTTGAAATTTCTTAAAATTTCAAACGACAGTGACCCCACCTATAAGCAACCTCCATTCTTTTTGGTAGATTAGTCATTCAGCAGCCATTATTTTTAGCAGAGACATATCGCAGGGCATATCGCTAGATTTTAACTTTGGCGAGTGATCATGTTGGTGCTAGTATCACTAGCATTATCAAGCATCAATCATTTTCAAGCAGCATAATCAAGAAGGCTAGTTAGTTTGTTGTTTTTGACTTTTCTGAGTAGCTTCAATCGAATATACTAGGTAACCCAACTGGACCGGCTGGGTCCGCTTGCCAAGTCAATCTACTTTGTTCTGACGGTTGCATTTTTTCAGAGGATAACCGCATTGACTTCAGTAGCAAGGACGACCATCTGTGCACTCACTCGCTGACAGATCTTCCCGACGAGGTGACTGTAGATGCTTGGCCACCAGCGGTCATCGCCGGGGAGACCACCTTCTCCGTTCGCATCGGTGAGCCGACCCTCTAACGGCACTTAAAACAGTCGTAATGAGGCGATAAATTCGTAGATTTAATTTCTGGTGTGAACACGGATACACAAGAGAAGTTTAAACTGTATATGAAAAGTATTTTGCAGGCTCAGATTTTTTAAAAGAAAATAATGATCATGGAGTGATTGATGACATGGTTGATGCAAACAAGGACTGCTCAATTTAAGAAACAATGCTTAAGTTTGCTAGTGCTAATATTTTGTAAGCAAAGTTTCCGTGTTTACTTCTGTTTGAAGAATGATATTTTTCCTACCAAAATTGTTCCTAGTAACTTGGGCCCTAAACTCTGTGTTATTGTTATGAATATGTTTTGCCCCAGCATCTACATTGGATATGTAAGAGCTTATCATATTTCTTCGAGGCCGTAGCGGCATTCTATTGGTTATCTTAGTCTGAGCCCCTTTACCTTGGATGCTCACAGGTCCAACGGGCGGCAAGCGTGGGTACACACCAATCACAGGCCAGGTCTCGTGGGGCATCGCGTGGTTCATCAACGACCTGCTCATTCCGGAAATCTACGTGGAGCGCGGCCAGACCTACACCTTCATAGTTGAGGGAGGTACGTACATAGAGGAACCGTACCAGCCTCGTGATCTTATCCACTGTCCAAATTAGGCCATTTATATTACGTTTTTTCAATTCCTACTCGGATATTCAGATTCTTAGAATTAATGATTCTTTTAGATTCTTAGAATTTTTAACGATATTTATACATGGCCATGATTTCTAATGGGTTTCACTAAGACAGTGTCAACAACAATTCGCGATAGCTCATTCAACATCTTAGAACAACCGACCCCTGGCATCTAACCTAGCAGATTCCAGACATGATTTTTAGGTATCTTATAAAGATGATTTGGTACCTACTTATGTACTTCCACAATGATGGTTCACAATAATTCACTATTTAAATTTACCAACTAATTGCTTATTTGGCAAATAAATGCCATCAGAACGTTTCTACACCTGCTTGAAGACAGAGTGTTTCCACGGTTGACATTTGCTCGTGTTACAGGCTCTGAACCGACCAACCCGGCACGCTACCACCCGTTCTACATCACCGACAACAAGGAGGGCGGATTCGGCCAGAAGTCTAACAGCGAGCAAGCGCGGCAACGGGTCTACGCCGGAGTGGGATACGACGACCAGGCCTACCCGTATCCAACCGCAGGTAGGATAGAGAGTCCCACTGGGCTACCATTGCCTTCTATTGGTGTTCAATTATAGCAGTAAATTTGGTTCAAAAAAGGTTTCTTATGAATGAGAGAGGGTATATGTTTGGAAAGAGGTCATACATATTTGTTGCAGCGTAAAAATAACTTAATTGATGGTTTTGCTTATAGATTTTTTGAAAGTGAAGTTTAACTTACAAAATACAGTATTCTTGGTAGTACATTTTGTGGTCATACGTGACGTGATAGAATATATTTGGTAGTTTTTCCTGTAGCAACTGCAAGAGGAAGGTCCCTCTAGCTAGGTAAATCCTTAAAGCACAGTGACCATTTTCAGCCGGTCGGTATTGCGAGTGGGCTCACAAGACGGTGGATATGTCGCTGGAGACACCGTCGTTCCCCGAATACCTCAAAACGTTGCGACTTATGTGCGAGGAGGGCGAGCCCGCATACCTCAACTGGACCGTGTCCACAGAAACACCGGACTTACTCTACTACCAGGTAAAACGAAACCTCACGCTCCATCCACTGTTTTATCACATCTCTAATAACACTATTTATTCAAGAATTCCAAATATCTGTAGCACTGCTCAAATATCTGTGATACATCGACAAGGAATAAATAACCCCACAGTATCCAAAAATCTCTCTAGCATTGCTAGCACAGCTTGTATCATGTGCGTTGCTGATCGTAGCTTCCTCGTTCTTTGCAGTGCTACACGCACAACAACCTGGGCTGGAAGATCCACGTGGTCAACCCTGGTTTCACGTATCGCGGCGCAATGAACAGCGCCGCACCCACGCTTGCGCCACCCGCGCTTGTACTTGCGCTGACGTTTGCGTTAGCGGCGAGGTGAAGCCGGTGCATTGCCGGGGAAGTGTCGTTGTGAAGTCGCCAGCGGCAAAGCGCCGGTCTTTGGTCTCCGGTGCTCGGATCACTCCTCGCAGTCACTTTAGCGTACAGTTTGCTTGCAAAGGTTCTTTCAAAGATGGCTATCGGAGGGTGAATTTGAAAAGGTTGGCTATTTTTGTTCAGCGGTCTCTAGTATGGTTACGGGAAGAACGATTATCTTTTCTCTCAAATTGGAAGGATAAATGTCTAAATTTAATTACCTACCGTGAAACTCATTTTGTAAGAGAAGGCAGATTCTTATAGCTAAGGTATTCTATGGTTGATAAATAGGAGATGACAAATTATTTCAACACAAATTAAATAGTCTTGAAAGATAAATTGCCTTGGGCAATAATAGCAGTAGACAATTTGAAAACGTTATCGACAGCATCCTTAGCAAGCAAACTTTACGCAATCCAACACCTGAAGCGGCTGCCAAAGGTTCTTCCGTACTTCCCAACCGCCGCAACAAATGCTTTTTGATTGCACACAGGGTGCAAGCGAATGCGAGAGATCGGAGGTTTCGGAAGCACCAATCGGGCGCTGAGCACGGAGCCTATTGGCCAAAATTGTAAATTTTGTATATAAATTCGCGCCGGGATTTTTCTTGCGCACGAAAGCGCAACCACCACCCGCCGTTTTTGCCGACTGGAATCTCTCGTCATAGGTCGTGGCTTTTTTAAGATTGTCATGTCGGGCCTTTGAATGCCATAACGCGGCGCCGGGCGATTCCCTAGCTTTTTAACAGAGAAACAAGATAAAAGCTGTTGTGACACACATAAAGTGAAGGGCTTCATCTTGCTTTACATAAGTAAACGTATACAAATTGCCACCTGAGCCTCTCACAGTGCAGATACCCTAGCATCTTGGGTACTAAATCTTTGATGGCCATATCGGTTGACATGTTAACAACTAGCATGCTAGTTGAAGAGGAATGCTAAGTTCACTGTGGAAGAAAGGCACCAGCTTATGTAGCACGGTAAATATTCACAATCTCTCCCTCACATGCCAAATGAAATCGAAATCACACTCAAATGATAGTCCTCAACAGAAACACATTCGCAAGCAGTCAGGCCAATCAACCTGTCTCCCACTGAAAAGTTCCGACATGACAAAGTTTCAAGAACGATCCCAAGGAGAAATTCCAGGCCGGCAGTTCCCGTTCCCTCCCAAAACATCGTGGTTTCCCGCCAAAGACCAAGGACCGACGGTGCGTCAGGGCAGACGCAATCTAGTTTGCGATTTGAGTTTGACGAAGATCAAACGAACGAAACTTGTGACAATAACATGTTTAGCGTAATTAAGATGACGTGCATTCCATCGCTGCTAGCGGTGGAAAGAGAAGCCGCCAGCTTTGGATGTTTACACATCGAGAGTGGCTTGGCCTGTTGTTTGGGGCTGGGAGCAATTTCTGTTGAAATTATCACGCTAACATGGTTTTACAGCGAGGTCAAGCATCCCAAGGTGCTTATCATCTTTGGGCTGTGACCAATGTGCATTGTTACAGCAAAACATGTTTTGATTCGTAACAAAGAAATCCCGGTGACATATTGAAGCCCAGCTCAGCTAGCAACGATGGAAAGCAGCGAACGTCGAGGTACCTTGTGACAATAAGAAACTGGGTTGGGGGGAAGAGGGTGGAGGGAGGCATTTATCTGTCTTCGCGTGCATATCCGACCGCGCGGTGGCGTGCAAGGCATATTGCCGGCCGCCCCCTAGCGCAAATATCGCGACAATATCCCGCCTTTTGGCGCACTTATCGTTTTTCGTATCGCCCCGATCATTTTAACCTAGGCTCGTCGCGGAAGTGCCACTGTAAGATAACGTGTCCGTTGTACGTAACTCGACGTTATTTTAAAATTAGGCAGACAATAATAATGTTAGGTCGTCGTGACAGCAGTGTTGTCGTCGTTGTTTTTTTATGGATTTATCGTCACCTCGAGCGATCGAGTTTATAGTAGTCTATCTCATGTTGAACTAATGTGTTGGTGTGGTACTAATTGCATAATCTAGAGTTACGGTTACAAATCTATGCTAGGCTCGCATGATCGAGGGAACTTTTGACAATAATTAAGTCTCGAGGCGACTGTTTTACGCAAATATAAATATCTGACAATAATAGATTCGGGTCAATTTCTCTCGTGTTTTGGAGAATGGGTGACGATTACGTAATGCATGCGCATGGTTCAAAGGTCTCGGGTCGAGAGTGAAAAGTTGAGAAACGATAAGAAACTATACTGTTATGTCTGGCTAGAAGTAAGATTCTACAATTGACAGTGCAGTACCAGATCTTTTCTCTCAGTGAACTAAACCATAGCAACTAACATAGTATTTAGTAAGAATCTTTTAAAATTTTCAATCAAAAGAAAGATGGGTCGATATTTATTAAGTCCAAATCATAATTACACATGATATCCATCTATACCTGACCAATCCCTGAACTCTGTCACATCTTCGTCTTTCTTATCCTTCACATTTTCTTAATAATCTTTACCGTTGCCACCCCACAGTACTTCTGCCTCCATCTCACTCCAAGTCATACCCAAATGGATGAATAAAATTTGTTCTGGACAGTTGGAGATTGTATCCCAGCCAATCTCTTAGCTTAGTTACACCGCTATGGATGGTTCTGCCTTTGTGCAAAGCAGTAATCAGGGTGAATTCGGGGGGAAGGTTGTTGGACAGTCCGCTCAGTATCGACAAATCCACTCTCGGCCCCTGAACTTTTCAATGGTTACCACTGATAACTGCCCCGGTGCTGGATTGCCATTCGGCGATTAGGAATAAACAGTCGATTAGCTGACCACAAACCCTAAGTCCAACTAGCATACTAGTTAATATAAGCGGCTAGTTAACTCCTGATCACTGATTGATTATTCAGCTTCTATCAGTTAAGTGAAAGCCTGACAATAAAAAGCAAGCGCATTTACAAAAGTTTCCACTCTTGGGACAATAATTTACAAAACTGTTGTTACGTGTTTTCTCGGAAATAAGATTTAAATAATATATCAATAATATTACATATTTACCTATATAAAAATACCATAATTATATCATAATCAATCGCTGAACCGTGTAAAATGCATTTGTTGTGTCGTTGCATTTGATTTTTACAGAATAAGTGTAACGTTAGTTATAAGAACTTGATGGTCATATTACCAAACCCAGAAACGCAACTGTCCCGCGTGTTAACGGAACGACGTTTTCAGTCCGGTAATTTCTCGGCTTATGAAGTAACGGCCTTCATTCGTAATTCATAACATTACGTCACAATCACCGGGAAACTAGCCCCAAGTTGTAAAAATTAAAAAATTAAAGGAGAACTTTAAATCTTGGAAGAAGATAGGACAAGTGGGCAGGAAAATATGACAAAAAAATTTTTGACACTTCAAAACTGCAGGACAGGAATTTCAATTAAACCTGCCCACTAATTGTCAGAATAGTCCACAAAGAAAGTGAAACTACTAGTGGTTTGCCTACGTAATGTATTGTAGAATTTTTATAGCGATTACTAGAACAACAAACAAGATTTAAAAGTCGCTAACATTATTTTATCAAAACCAGACACAGAGAAATTAAAAAGGCAACATTTTTAAGTAAAAAATGATTTTGTTCAAATGCATCAAAAATAATAATTAAGTAGCTGAAAGTTTCTCGAAGCATTCTCAAACAGTGAAATCAAGATGCGATGCTTTACAGAGCTAATCGAGTGAGTATACAGAGCAACGGTTAATCCAGGGGCCACCTTAGAAACAAAACTACGTACCACTGACAGCTCTGACCTCAAACCTCTGACCACATAAAAGTGATCTTGGAAAGATTAAATTATTTCGTCATCGGTTCACTGTCAGTTTCTCTGCAATCTACGGGTTAGTTATTACACTCTTGGTGATGGTTTTTGAAGACAAACGGAGTTCGACCGTTGGCACGCGGCTGACTGTTGAAACATTTCGTTTTTCGGCCGCGACCAACGATTATCAGAGAGTGCATATCGGCGGGGGACGGGCCAAGCCGTAATGGAGGTGGGGACTGGTAGGAGTGGGCAAGCAGGAGCGAGCACCTTTTTTAGTCAATTCGCGGCAATATGTCTGCAATGTTAAGTTTGTAGTCGAGCTTGGGAAGAAGTTATTAGGTGTGCATCAAATGCGAAGATTGGTAAATAATTATGAAGTCGCGGTTTTCACGGTGTTGGGGGCTTCTCTCGGTAACAGGCCTTCTGAATAACTCTAGGAGTCGAGGTTGTTGTAAAAATATTGTTGTAGGTTTTCTCCATGTAATGGATATTATTGTTTGGTTCACCTATCGTAAAATTGGGGCCATGTCAAGTTATCAGTCACAACAAGAGGCAAGCATTCAATCAGGCCTTGGCAATCTACACTACTCAAAACCAAACTGGGACAAATTTTTAACTGAAATATGAATAATTTTGCGTATGTAAAGTTTCAATACCAATCGGAACGCTTACCTAAAAATGTAATTTTTTTCCCAAAACTTACTGGATTTACTGGGTCACAGAAGATTTCCAGCCAAATCTCCTAGGCAAATTAAGTCCAGTAAATCTTAGGCCAGAAGGCTTCATTAGGTATTCAACCAAGTTTCATAGGGGTTGTGTTTTCCTTATTTTTATTCCTGAGGGAGGAAGACTTCCTAAACTGCTATAAAAAATGAATTGCAGAAAAATACACTAACTCCCCCTGCAAACTAGCCTGTAACAATAGAGCAAGTTTGGGAATATGGCCTGACAAAGGATGTTCTCCATTATCTCCAGTGTCTTAACAATCTCAAGCCTTCTGAATGTAGCCATCGGCTTATTTCTTAGTCCGTAACCAATTTATTTTGTAATTTCAATCACTGAAACTTGAAATGAGACAAATTCATTATCTATGTCCCTTGATTATAAATTTTGAGGTTTTGGGTGTAAAACATCACCAAGCGATTATCTTTAAGTGTGGTAAACTTTGCCAGTTCTTTGGCTCCGAATGAATGCAACGCAACGTTGTACCTCGCATGCCTAGGAACCAAAACAAAATAAACTTGTGGATGTCGAGCATGAGCATCGAACCGATTTTAACCATCCATTTTTGAACCATGCACCAGACAGGGAATCAGCCACTTAGATCACGCACGGAGAAATTCATAGAGCAGGAGGAAACAATCCATGCCTTCCATCGTACATTGGTAACCAAGTATTCCACGGTGATTGACAATAAAGTATTCGCCTTACGACTAGACTGGAGCATTTGTGCAGTCGGTAGTTAATTTTGTGACGAGAGACAGCAGCTTAACAGCCAGTCCATCGGTTTGCGTGGAAACGCGGCGGCCAGTCGCCATCCCCATTGACGCGACTCCGCAACCTAGCGTTTAAGTCGTCACGGCGACAGACATAGGCTTACGGACAGAAACTAATACTACTGTGAGTGAATACGACAATAAAACGTTCTCAATTACATAAGATGTATATTTAAATTAAGGGTATTACATTCATATTACATTATAATATATATATATTATTATTATTATTACTAATAATAATTACGATATAATCGTTGTTAGGGTGTTAATGGATTTGCTTCATTGGCCTAGCTCATGTACTTTGCGACAATAAACGAGGAATGATGTCTGTGAATGAGTTGGATTCTGTACTACGATCGTTGTCGCTTGTTTTCGAAAATCTCGAGCATTCGACCGCGAGTCATCTCCTTGGCCTCCTGGAGTCCGAGCTCATAAGCGACGTCGTGGATCTCCTTTATCTTGGCGATCAGAGCGGCTCGTGGCATGTTGCTGTACTCTGTGGCATAACACAGGTCTTAGAAACGGGTCTTTGAACTGATACTCATCCACACCCTGAGGTCCACAGTACCCTACATCCCATATTTTGGTATGGCGGCGATTAGACTCGAAAATCAATCACACGAAGCAGGAATCGAGTTGATACACAAGGCAAGAGTTAAATCTCAGCTATCTCTTGTTGTACTCACTTCTCAGCAGAACCAGCTCGTTGTCGTCGAGCTCTTGCGACCAGAGCTCCTCGAGCTCTTTGCCGATTTTGTTGGAAGCACGCTGCGACATAGGCTTGTAGTACTCGGTGACACCTGGAACTGCAGACAAACATTCAGGCGGTGGTGACACCGAGTAAAAAGGGTAGGCAATGAGACAGAAGAGAAAAGGGCTACAGTCTTACTGAGTTCGGGCCACAGCTCCGGCGAGCTGCGGTCCAGCTTCTCAAGTGCGGCGAGTGAGTGGACTCCGGTGGCAGCAAGGACGGCGGCCGCTGGCTCGACTGCGAGAAAAAAATGAAGCTGTAAGTTGGAGCAAGAAATCTGGGTTGCGCAAGAGATTTAAATAGAGTATTACCTTCTCGTATGGGTTTTAGCCCAGAAGCCATCTTCCAGGTTGACGTGCGGTTGAGAGGTTAAATTGTTTGGGAGGGTGTCGCAGATAGCCGTCGATAGTGTCGCGGCGAGCGCCCAGCCAGCTGTTTGGTGGGGATGGAAGGATGTTTCCGCGAGCGCGCGGAATCCAAAAACGTTAAACAAACGTAGCCTAGTTTAATTATACAAAGAATCTAGAAAATCTGTTTCAGAAAATATTAATCGTTTTTAAACTTCATAAGGTTCTAATCATTCTAAATCCATGGCCGGATATACGAGAATATAAAAAAAATCCATGATTCTTGCGTAGAAACGAGCAAAATCACTGTTGGTCTACCCCAAAGACGTCTACTGAATAGTTGCAATAGTAGCATGGAATTAATGTGAGCCAAGTCGATTGGTGACATTACAAGTTCCAATTATTAAAAAATAGGGCTGAATGCTAGATATCAATGCTTGCTACGATCCAAGCTACTTGATTAAAATCCTAGTGCTTCAAGCCACGTAGATAAAAAAAAAATGTTAGAAGCAAATTTTGAAAACTTTCTTTGCACTCATCATAGGAAAACATGGCCAGCAAAAATTTATGCTGGTATGTACCAGGACGCCCAGTGCAACAAAAAAATTACGCTGTGATTGGCGTGCCTGTCTAAGATTCAGCATTCAATCCAATGTAATACTAATAACAAACCTGCGTGCGTCACAGATTGACAGATTTGACGTATATCTATCTGTGCCTGCGTGAATTAACACTTCATAAACTGGAAATTATGATGTCGAATACGATTGATTGTTTGTTTCAGTAATAAGATCAACACATTTTACTTAAATGTTTTATAAGTAGACAAAAGTTCCAATAATAATTTTGTGACAAAATAACCTAATTGTTCAAGTTGCATAAAAATGTGTTATCACAACAGCACCAAGGCTGTAAATTGCCGATTCCCCATAGATTTATTGGCCTTTTATACAATGCTATGCTTAGCTGTAACATTACAAAAATCGCTTGCAAAACTATTTGTAAGCTAGAAAGAGAATGGTCCAATGAAATATGATCCGCTGACGATGAACGTCAGTGAACTCATTGCAATAAATGATTGCTAAAGAGTCCCCTTTGGCACTTGGATTTCCAACGGCTCCCTTCCCAGAGACGTGGCGACGATTCAGGCTTTCCACTCAGGAGTATTTTGTGTGCAGAAACTCGTAGACATAGTCGTAAACAACGAGCATGATGGCGCCACCTGGGCCCAGCCGCAGCACCTACGATGGGCAAACAGGGTTGAGAAATCGTTTTCGTAACTTCGGAAGTGTACCTGCACCATGAATCATTACTTCGATGACATTGGGTGTATTGTTTATATAGACTATTTTAAGTGACAGAGGCAAGTGTTGAAACATTAACCTCAAACGTACCACACAATACCATCTATTACTTTCCGGTAAGTTGAGCCACCTTCTTTCTTTTTCTTCTAACACCAATCATGCCACCACATTTTTAACTGACAACACACTCCTATTTTGTTCCGGCTTTCAGGAAATGGTTTACATACAACTCTCTTTGGTGCAGTCTCTAATTTTACCGTATTTTTAAATTTCGACAATAAGTACTAAAACCGTATGTAGCCAGATTTTAAAGTTTCTAAAACTACTGTGAGGCATTTTGCAGATGTACGGCTACCTTTTAGCCACAAAAATAGCTACGGAACATGCTGAAGAGAGACCACGCTGGTTTGTTTTGCATGTAATTTGTTCGGTGAAAAAAGAGGTGCAGGAAGTATGACGCAACTGCCAGCACTGAGTATCTCGAAGTAGACCCAGCGCCCACTACGTTCACAATTCTCTACTCTAAGCAACTCTGTAATCTAGGTAGCCACGTTTTACCTTTGGCAGCAGACCCTTGTAAAGCGCCCGCCAGCCCTCCTCTCGATACACAAGCTGCATGGCACTAAGCGTGCCGCGGTACTTGATCTCTCCAGTGACTGGCTGCGGACCCTGAAACCAATGGAAGGGTCGTTAGGAAAAGTTGCCAGAAAATCTCTAAAAGGTTACAAAACCCTATGCCAGTAGATGATTCTGTCATTTCTTTGCTATAGAGAAGTGGCATTGAAATGTCAAGAGAAAAGTGGAGTATAAACTGACAAAGGTAATTTTCTTGTATTCTAGTCAAAATTAAATTACATAGTAAAGTTGTATTTTTTATTTTATAAACACTAACAGGCAGGCAAAGCAAAATTTGAAATTACATTTAAAGAAAAGAAAAATATTGTCTAAACCCTGACTACTATCAAATGTTGCTTGGTAATTTTTTTTTAATAAAAAAAAAATGCAAACATTCCAACAAAATGGAAGATATAAAAACTCACAGATACACAAACAAAAAAGAAAATACTTTATTTTGTGGCTAGTACAGCTGAAGATGTCTCATTCCTTGCCATGCATGCATTCCCTACCTGTATTCGGCTCTTTGCAACGTCAAAGGGAATGTTGACGCAGGACGCCAGCGTTCCTGACGTGAAGCCGATGCCGGCCTTGCGCAGAAATTCCATTACAGGGTCTCGTTGCTCGGGCAACACCCCTTTTACCTGCAAGCACAAAACAACCAAGATCAGATAATGTGAAGAGATAGGGTATCATCTTAAGTCGTAGTACGCTTCAGAATTTACGTGCAGTCTTAGAGTTGACAATCTAAAGCACTAGATCACCCGGTGCTTACTTCTTGAAAATACAAGACTGACAGCAGATCCTGTGACTGGTTTCCAAGCTAGGGAGGCCTTCGATTTCCCCAATTCTATCTACCTGTGTAACCCACTGGTCTGTACACACTTGCGTGGACAGAGCCTTTAATGGTCCAATCTAAGAAATTTTACCAATGCGCCAGTGACTTACCGAGTGGTAGAAACCAAAGTAGAACATGTTGAACACCCCATTTCTGGCCACCGTGGCAGTGAGGCCCTTGTTCAGCCCTTTCAGGCCCAGACCCTAAGAGCAAAAGAGACGGCCAATTGTTAAAATAACAGAACTTGTTGGTCTGGAGCAAGTGTCACAATTAAAATTTTTTTTTAAATTGATCATGAAAAATAATTAGGCCTTCAAAACTTTATCTTAGCATACTTTATTTAAAAAATCAGTTTCAATTTGGTCCAGTGACACTGGATGAATGATATTGATAAATGATTGGGTGATGATAAGGAATATGTAGAATAAAGTCTAGTCTAGAAGATAGGAGGGGAAACCCAGTGCCGGCACATAGCCTACTCCTATTGAGGAGGTACAAAGGGGCGTCCGGCTTAACGTCCCTTCCGAAGGACGGTACAAAGCGAACAACGGGAAATATCCACAAATCCATGCTGTCGAGAGATTGGTAAATAAATGAAGTAAAGATGTTGTACTAACTTCGGTGATCTTGCGAGAACCAGCTTTTCCATCAAGGAAAAATACCGAACGGAAAGTCTACACTCACCAATTTATGAAAATCCCAATCTCCAAGCAGCGACAACAAAACGTTGAAATATTTCATAAAATCATTTACTGAAATCATTCAATGCAAGCTGTTTTATAACAATTCTAGGGACTAGCAGTACATCGGCTTGTTGGGGTCTACGTTGGCCACCTGCGTCTCGATGATGCGCTTGGTGACGGCCCACGTCGATGGAAGCCGGTCCGCCGTCGCGCGATTAGACTGCAGTGTGACCTTGACCACCTCGAACGGGTTGACGAGGAGAGCCTCCGTTACACCAGCGCCCAGCCCAGCCAGCGAAAACGTCTGTCGGCAACACACAATACTATAACAAACACTTTGATGGTAGTTTATTATGTTGAACTCTAATACCTTCTCAAATTATGTGACTTATCAGGAAATCAAACCCTGTTCTCTATTTTTTGTAGGTGTTGCACTTACTATCCGAGCTTATTGGACACAACCTTTTCGAGAGGATTTTTGTGTATTTGGAGACTGTTGAGGAGACTGTATTGTAGTTACCCAAGCTTGAAAGAATAGTGTGAGTATAGTGTAACTGGAATCAGCGTGGCTGTGAGCATTAAAAGTCTCATAATTCATGGAATCTTGGTTCTACACCTTGGGGATCCGTCCAACTCATCAAATATATGCAGCTGGATGCCTTGTCAACTCATTGTGTAAGTACTTCTCTTGCATTTTGGCTCTACTCCTCCCCCCTCTTTCCTCCCAACCATTACAGTGATACAAATTGAATATTTGTTCCCTTAAAATTTGCCACATTTTGTAGTTTGGGTCAGTTTTATATGTTGGAACAAGATACTTCTATCAAACAACTTCATTAAGATATCTTGAATAAAAAACTTGTTCGTTGTAGAACTTTGCATTTAGTCGACTAGTGCCTGAGTACAATGTCTGTGTGTTAGACAATGGAAGACGATGGGCTAACTGAAATGGGTTTCTTTCTTGGCAGAGCTTTTACTGTATCAGGGTAAATAATACATTCCTTTTGAAAGGTAAAAAGGTCCAACAACTAAGGTAGTAGGACCTACCAATTGGTTCTCCTGTCAAACGGTTCGGGCTCTGATCCCTGTTAGAGCGGTGTGGGCGCTGCTTACTTACGATGGGTGTTGCTGTAGGTGACCCAAAGAGGAAGAACTTCTTGTACTGCTCGAATGTAAAGAACTAAGGAAAAGGAAACAACGTAGCATTAGCACCAAAGTCTTGTTGCCGCACTGGGGTTTTACTGCCTCTTTCATTGGGTTGGCAAGCAGGTTAGGTTATTTTATGATAGACTGATTGATTTGTTATGTTAAGCACAAAGTTTTAAAGAGGCAACTGTGCAATATATATCCATTTTGGAAAATTATTGGTCTGAGAGTGTAAAACCTTTTTTTTTATATCTGTTTATCTATTTTTGTGGGTTCCAAAACTGCTGGAAGCAGACATTTTTAATTTTGAGCCAGATTTCGTTAACTTTTGGCGATTCATTTTTGTTGTCGAGTCTGTACACTCAACAGTGATGTTGTGTAAGTGCTCTAACTAAATTTTAATTTAAATTAGATGATAATGAAGAACATTCATGGGTTCAGAAAATCTTGGGTGAGTGACTAGCATGGAATTACTTCTACTTCTTCATTAGGTACCTTCAAAGATTGCAAACTGTTGATAAAAAGAAAACTTTAGGCACTTAATGTTTTGCATAAATGTTTTTCAGCTTAGCCTTGCACCGTTAGTTTAGTTGAGGCCTATAAAATGCTATGTCATAGTTGGGGAAGGATCTTTTTTTAGTGATCGTCTAGCTGATCGCAATCTTTTTTGTATTTCTCGATCTTTGTATTCGATTGTGATCGGATTTTCCACGATATTTTTAAAAGATCGTTTTAGAATACCAAGATCGTTTGCACAGTTATTCCTTTTTTGGTGTTTGTTGTTGTACAACACTTGACAATTGTAATTTGAATGTGGCAAATGGAAATATTTTCCATAGCTTTCAGTTTCCTTCAAAAACTTGAAAGCGTTTCCAGGATTCCAAAAGGTTATTAGTTTTACTTTTATTAGTTTTATTGATGCGCGCAAATGCTGCCTAGTATGTCCGCCGTGCTGTCCACGACCACAGCTTTTCTCAAATTGGGTAATTGAGATTCGAGGCCCCCTTTCTGCCATGTTCCACTGACCACTGTCCGTTGTAGACAACATGCAAGGCATTTTTGTTCCTGTTAAGTGTTTACAGGCTGTTAATTTTCTGATTGTATTCTTGCATATACTAAGTCATAGTCCTCGTCGCATTGTGTTCCTACTATTTCTATATTAATATTGCATTTCCCAGCACCTATAGGTGCTAAAAAATATGTTTTTTCCTGAGATCACATAATTTTTTATCGAAAACAATCTTTTATATGAACTTGATCTTTTATTGAAACAAATTTGAATTTGATTTAAAAAAAAAAACGATCGCAAATTTCAATCTTTTTAAAAGATTGATCTCAAAACGATCTTCCCCAACTAAGTGCTATGCGCCACAGAACGATTAATGGTTATGCTCACCTTTACAGCCCGCTTAGGTGTCTCCACAAGTATGGGAGGAACGACACCTTTCCAGAAGGAAGGGAAGCCCTCGGTGCGGTACATTTTGCCGAAGCAGTCGACGATGCCGTTGTAGTAGCCAGGATCGGAGGGCATTGCGGTTCGTACACTCTGAACCTGGAACCGCGTCTTAACGAGGTCTAGTGGGTGCATGATGCACACTTCGACAAAACCTGCTGATCCACCAGCCACAATCTGCATTGCAGCCGTCTTCAGCAGGCTAGGACTCTCCGACATTGTGGCGTTTAAACAGAGACGAGATTCTGTGAGAAGCGGAAATACTTGATTATTGATTAATATTTTAATTTAAATATTTGTGACGCGTATTTTCAATTTTGTATTAATTTGGCGCATGCGAGACCCATGCACTGAATGACCTTGTCAGGGTTCACACATGTTTTCTGCTGAAAAAGCAAGAGACAAGAGTTGGTTTTTACTCACAGGGCCAAGGTATTACTGACAGAGAATCGCGGTGCCGGCAATCAATGAAACAGCGGCGCTTTTCGGTGTCTCGCCGTGGGCGATGATAACGATCTGGCACTTTGATCTCCCTGATGATGGCACGCAATCATTGCCGAAGGTCGTCGGAATTAACATCTCCAGATTACGGGCGAGTGTCGAGGGAGGCATAAATCTTCCCGAGTCATTCTGTTCACCGATAATGTGCTGAGCAATTGTGTTCCAAGTGTGAGACGGTTCGTTCGAAAAATGGCAACTGTACGGCAAAGGAAGGTAATTCGTAGCTACTTTTCGGATTATTTAAACGCAGAGTAATTGTAGTGCTTTTGATTGTCTTGTCACTTGACAGTGACTTTTAAGCAGCTGTTTCGGCCAATTTTATTGTAGAAGACTGCTGTAACACCTTGCGTGTTATGCTTAGTATTTTGTAAATATTTGTTGTAGATAATACTATGATTTATCTACCTGTAAGCTGTGAACATTTAATATTGCCTAACCAGCACAAATCCGCATTAACACCTAACAAAACCATGCGTAGATTAACACATGCCGCTTGATAACAATTGTGGCAATGATTTTTTTCTCATGCAACAGGTTAACCAAAGCAATGTCGACTTAAGTTCCATCGAATTTTGCCATTTAAAAAAATGCTGACCATTAAGCATTAGGTATTCTTCCTTTTCAGACCACTAACATACATTATCAGTTCTGTGATTTTTGTTTAATCCCCCTACACTCATTTAAATTTGCGATGGTTCGTCGTTATGTACGGGATTTAGAATGCATCCATTGATGAACCTAGTTCACTCCGAAGGAAATATTGTTCCTTTAATTTGTAAAGAAAATTTGTACCAATTCAATAAAAAAATGTCTCTCTTTGCAGTTGCTTAGTGAGGACGATGGCGATCGCATAACGCAGCACAGAACAGTTCCTCGCCAAAAACACTCATCTGGCAAAATACAGCGATACTTCTTCATTCTCACTGGCTTTGTCTTCGTCACAATATTCATTTGTTATATGCTCAATGAATCGCTTGCCATCAAGACTACAGCATCTGTGGCTGTACACAATGTGTTAAACATGTTTGGGCTTGCCACGTTTGTCCACGCTGTCGTGATAGACGCTGGTAGCACTGGCTCTCGAGTCTTGGCATTCACTTTCTACGAGTCTTTTTTTGGTAAGTCCCAGGCAAATCATTTCTGACCAATGTCAGCACAGTCTTTTTTTAAATCTAACTTTGATAGCAATAAAAAACTTCCAAACCTACATGCACAACATTCTCTGCACATAGATATCCTATGGTTTGCTGTAGTAGCTATGCCTCTTAACAAAATCACTTAAAAAAATTGTCACTCAGATTTAGCTAGCCCATGCCTACTGTCTATGCAAAAACGAATCGGTGACGCAGCAAGTTTTGCTTGCGAGTCAAACTTGTAAATAAACACCCAAAAATTTGAATTCAAAGTTTAAATATGAGGATTTCAGGTCCAAAGTATGAATTATTAGATCCTACAAAAATATTGACTGGAATCCACAAATGTATCTCGTTTTATTCTCAACGGAATCAAATTTGGGATTTCTTCTCTTGAATTCGGCAGATCACTCACAAACAAAAGGGACTTTCCCTGCACACCATGCTGCTAACCATGCTAACCACCCTTATCAATTTATCTATCTCTAAATTTCATGACCATGTACTTGTCAGTAGCCAAATAAATAAATAAATATGCCCCAAGTGGACTAGACTTGCCTATGCAATCCAATAATTATCAATACACAATGGAGGAGTGCTGCATAAATGACAGATTGAAGTTAAACTCAAAATCACACCAAGAGGACACCCAAAACCAAGTTGAGCCTAGATTTAAAAAATAAAGCCAATATTTTGCAAGCTTATTCTCTGCTTACTATTTAATATTGATATAATTTCTTCCATGATTCTTCCAAAACATTCTTCTAGTCCATGGCTGGCAAGATAAGATTTATAAACTATTCCGAATAGTTCTTCGGCTCTACGAACTATGAAGAGATCATTTTCAAGCATGTGTTGAGAATTATAGAGTTCACTGCCATTACTAAACACCCATCACCAACCATCCTCATTATTTTTTCGATGGCTTGCCACTGGAGTGTACCAGAAATACGTGAGTCAATATCTTTGCTCAATTCCAGAAAACAATCTCATCTTGGACAGCGAACTTTTCGTTCAGATCAAGCCTGGCTTGTCGTCATTTGCGGATGATCCTAAAAAGGTAAGAATTTGCTGTTAATCTTTTTACTCAGGATATTTGATGAACAAATTATAGTCACTGATCTTAAAGAACCTGTTGCCATAGAGAGATTTTGAAGCCTAGGTCACCATCTTGAGAGTCCCTGATTTTATATTCCTTCAAAGCGCCCGTGCTATTTTATATGCTCTCACCAGTAATTTTTTTATTTTTGTAGTTTTCACCACTTGAATGGTCAAAATTGGTGGAAAAAGATTGTCAAAAACTCAAAAAAAAATTGCATTAAAATCATGGGAACAGCTCAGATTTAGGGACTTCTCATGGATTGCTTGACTTCAATTCTGATGGCTGGATCTTATGCTCTATCCAGGTTATTAGATACCAGTGAATGCAGCACAAAAAATGAGGCCTTAATTCATTAACTGCCTTTTTTCTACATTTATATTACAACATACGAGATAACTGTGAAATGGCACTTGATTGTATTGGTGCTATTACAAAACTATATAACCTTTTTCACAAGGCATTTGATAACAACTAAAAGGCAAACCTGCACTATCTAATCTTTAGATTATACAGTGCATCCACAAGATTACCAGGTATGATGACCTAGGCTAACTGGAGATTGCCCAACAACAAAGCTAGAGATCACCTCATTACTTCACTGGGAAAAAGATTGGCCATCAAAGATTGCAATTGATAAACATCGGAAAACGTATTTAGAAAATGTAGTTGAATTAGCGAAGTGTAGACATAAATATGACAAAAGTAATGTAACAATTATTTGTTTTCGTGTTTGTTGCCTTACCAATAATTGTATCGTAGTAAATATTCTGAAATAATTTGGATGCTGATTACAACTTTAAAATTTCCCAGCTCACAATATTTACCACGTAGGAGCCTCGACGAGTGTTTAATTAAACCAAAAAAAGAAGTTAAAGCTAGACATTTTTGTCATGTGCTGGACTTATTTTCTGCACTCCACATCTAACGGACTGCATAATCATTTCACCACACTTGCTCAATGCTGCCCGTAACTCACCGGCTGTAAAAAAACATGTGCACGAAGCAAATGTTACATGCCCTACTGTTGTTAAAAGTTCATTTAGTACTAGACTATCTAGAATCTAGTATTACTCTAGTATCTCAAATATTTAGTATCTAGAAGCTGAATTAAACTGTTGAATAACTGTAAGCTCTATTTGTTGAAAAAAAATCCTCCACAGTAAATGTATATTGTGTGACTTCTACAAAACTATAAAAACTGCTTTTTAAATTAGCACCAACATAATATAATCGAAACAAGTAACTTTTGAAAATGGTGTCTACTAATCGTGAGCGTACAGACACGTGGCAGTTAAAAAATCTGTTTGTTAAAATTCCATCAAAAAAAGTCAAAGCCAACAGTTTTGTATGTTGCTGATAATAACTTGCAGTGAATGGTTAGGAACGGATACCTAGTATTTGTACACCCATGGGCACGCCTCAAGACGCCAAAATAGTGAATACACTTAATAACAATTGCATGCGCAGGGTGCTGAGACGCTGGCGCGGCTTCTGGAACGCGCCAAGGGCGTGATTCCGGCAGCTGATTGGTCGCGCACGCCCCTCACAATGAAGGCTACTGCTGGGCTCCGTCTCCTTCCCGAGGCCAAAGCTGAGGCGTTGCTGGATGAAGTGCGTTCGCTCTTTGACAAATCGCCATTCCACACGACCGCCCAGTCTGTGTCTATCATGGATGGCGTCGATGAGGGGCTCTTCTCGTGGTTCACCGTCAACTTCCTTCTGGGTAAGCGTGCTGGTCTTTCAGAGGGAATTTCTTACCCAATCCCTCTTGTTGCAAATAGAGACATGAATTTATCAGTGATTTGCAAACTGGTAATATTACCAACAAATGGTTAAGCTTAAATGTAAATTTAAAAAATGTCTGAAAAGTGTGTAGCCTGATGGTTTGGGATGATAATATATTGAAATGTACAATTCCCTCTTGGAAATGATGTGGAAATGTATTCTGAATTGTAAATAGGCGTAATAATTTTCAGTGACAGATTGCTTGTGCATTTTAAATGTCAAATTTAGAAAGAAAAATTAGAACCGATAATATTACCGTAAGATTGCTTGGTAATATTACCAGGCAATATTACCACTTTACATCTCTAGTTGCAAGATTTGTCCTGGATTAAAGGTTAAGTCCAGGACCAGAATTATGTAACTTTTTTTATGGAGATGAGATAAAAGCTGGCAGCAAGAAACCATTAATTGTTACCTCATTTCATGTCATCTTGCTGGAAAAAGTTGCGGCGTTCAGATTTCTCAGCAAATTATTTCATTTGTGGTTTATCTCAGCAAAAAAAGTTACTGCAGCATTTTTTTTTTTGGTGACCTCGGAGGAAAATTGTATGCTTTTATGACCGCTAGGGCACCCTACTTTTCAAAGTCTTCATTATCAGAACCACAACAAACCTGAAGATCGTCTCTTAAATTCCTTAAGAAGTGACTAACTTTACCACTTGAGAGCTTTAGAGCTAATTATAACTATCTCTTCAGAATTGAATTGTTTGGCGTCGTGTAAAAACAGGTCGTGTCTTCGTTGTTCTATCCAGGTCGGCTTGGCCAAGGACCAGAGCGCACGGTAGCTGCACTTGACCTAGGGGGTGGGTCAACACAGGTGACCTTTGCGCCCGGCGCCAGTTCCAAGATAGCCCCTGCCGAAGCGGCATTCTTGCACAATGTCGCTGCATTCCACGAGAACGTCTCGGTCTACACCCACAGGTAGGCTTAACAACACAGCTTTGATTGGCTGCACGAGAATTTAAGGGAAGTTATCCCATCCCTCAAAATTCTAGAACAGTCAAATGACCGGCAGTACTCTCTTCCCTTGTCATTTCTCTAATCTCAAGCATTGGATTCATTTTGGTTGGAGAACCTTTAGGTTGTACAAAAATTGTACACCGGTATCACCAAAACAGCCCTTGGTAAAGTTTTTCTAGGTACAAAAATCACATTGTTAGGTAATTTGAACAGTTTTGTCATATTGTGGGAGTTGAGGTATTTGTCATATTGTGGGAGTTGAGGTATTTGTTACTGTTCTACATTTTTGTGGCATATGATCAACCTTTGAGCAGTACCCTATCTCTACCCTATCTATAGTCTTTGACGCTGACATAACCCCCCCCCCCCCCCCCCCCCCCCCCCCCCCCCCGCAGTAACATAGGGAAGAGGAATGTAGAAGCTCTGTCAGGCGATCATAGCATCTCCATGGCTACCATCAGTTGAATCCTCCATTGAATCTTGCATTTTGTCTTCTAAGTGTTATGTGTCATGCAACTCAATCCAAAAACTCTGTGGTGCAAACGATTCTCAGACTGAATGTTGTTGCAGTTACCTGGGCTTGGGACTTATGGCAGCACGAAAGGAGATCCTGGCTGCCGGCCTACCCGCGGATGCCACCGTTCTAACGAGTTTCTGCGTGAACCCCATAGTCAGCGTGGACTGGTCCTACGGCGGCAAGACCTACACAGTCAGGTATGGCGACCGATTTGCACAACGCAATCATAGAACAAGCAGTGATATCAGTAAAAGTGTGCTCACCCGAAGCATATTAACTGGATACAATATTATTTTTGAGTATTAGGGATGTCATCGGATTCTTGGCCAATCACTCGGATTCAAAGTGGTTTTTTTTAGGTTGCATTTAAGTCAATATTTTGGTTTAAATATGCTGGTCTAAACAGCTGGCATGGCAAGGAGTTGCTTACAGCCATTGTCTGCATTAATGGCTCTGCACTGACATTTATTCGATTTTTTACTGGATGTAAATCAATTTATCATGATGACTTTAAGTGGGTATTTTTTTCCTCTTCACAAAATGACAATTTACCTAATTGCATTTGCCAATAAGGTTGTAGCTTGCAGCACATGTATGCACCGAAGAACTCTTGCAACCTTATTATTATCATCTATTGATCTCTGTAATTGTATTCTTAAATTATACTTTGTTTATTAATTTGCATTTTCTTATTGCACAGCCAACAAGAAATATGATAATATCCCTTTTTTTTATTTAATGTTCTCCAGCATCCAACATCTCTAGTGAATAAGTAATGAATTTTTTAAAACACAATTGTTTGATGGCAATCGACTGTCCGCAGGGGTGACGCCACAAAGGCTAACGGCAAGCACCCGCAGGCGGATTACGCCAAATGCGTGGCGGCGGCAGCTGCATACGTGGGCCCACGTGTTACTGCCCCGCCAGGTCTTGCAACCGCGGAGATCAACGCATTCTCGTACTACTTTGACCGAGCGGCCGAGACTGGACTCATAGAGCCGTTCCTGGGTGGAACACTGCAGGTATGTTGTTCTCGAGGAACTTTTAATTGATGCTGTTATGTGTTAAACTTTGGAAAATTGGAAGCGCTAAGCACTGTTCTCATAATCCATGTGGGTACCTACACTGGCTTTCTTTAATTTTTTAACACTAATTGTGATTTATTATCAAGGCCGGTACTAGGGTTTTGCAATGCAATTTGAGTTGATTGTAAGATGAGCAAAGCAATATTTAGGAATGATAAAATGTGAAGCAGATCCATCGCGTATGATCAAAGCAAAATAGTCAGAAACAGAATGCACAAAATGAAGTTAGAAGTTCGTAAATAAAAAGAGAAAGAAAACCATGCAGGCTCCAAAACTTCAGAACCACTTAATTTTGATGTATTTCATATCTTTGCAAAGTTTGGTGAAAAAACATCAAATGATTCTGGCAGCACAACTCTGAAAAGTTCATCATACAGAATCTGAAAATGTTCCATAATTTTGCATAGTTACAAAACTATTTGGCCGATTTTCCTGAAAAATGCAGGGGGTTGAGGAGAGTTGAGAACATAAAAATGTGCTCTGCAAATTTTACTCTGGACATGCATCTCACACAGTTGCCTGGACTACTAAACCAAATTTAATTTTAAACATCTTACCCATACTCAGGCATTATATAAGACTTTCTGTGTACAAAATAAAAATTATTCTCATTCCAATAAAAATGCGTTTGTTGGAAAATGCTACGCCATCTCATAGCTGGCAGTGTTGATTGATAAATTATTTTGTTGTAAGTAAATTTTAAATTATCTTTCAAAATTTTCATCAGACAAATCTATCTAGGATTTTGTTTTAAAAATGTTCTATGAATTGACAGCTATTTCTACTCGTTTAAGTTTGCATGTTTTAAATTGTTTGAGTGCATATTTTAATTGATATATTCATTGAAAGATAAAAGAAATTAAAATTGTAAGTTTGTTGTGTGTTTTCTGGTTACACATGATAATGAGGTGAAAAAGAGATCTGTGAACTCGAATATTTCCAATTTCAATAAATTTGCAGGATCAAATCTTTGTTCCTCATCCAAATCTCTGATAATTCCTTTTGCCAAGGGTCCTTCGAAGATTCCTTCTCATCAAACCCCTGGTTCCAGGTGTCGGACTTTGACGTTGCTGCCAAGGCTGCGTGCTCGGCTGCCAACGCCGACCAACCGTTCATGTGCGTGGACCTCGTGTTCATCTCTGCGCTACTTGAGCGCGGATTCGGCCTCTCTCCCGCCACCCGACTCAACCTCTACAAGCAGGTCGACGGCCATGAGATCAGCTGGGCTCTCGGAGCTGCATTCCACATGATGCAGAATGGTATCTAGATATACGCTTACCACAGAAAACTGGTCCAGCCTTTGGTTTACCTACAGGTTTAGCCAATGCACAATAAGCTGGTGTTTCATTCAATTTTCAACAAATGCCTTTCAAACAGTGCCTTTTGCTGGCAAGAATTTGCCTATTTGTCAGCAATCTGCCACATATTTTATAAAACAGACCAATTTGCAGCGCATATAGAATGGTTCGTGTCATAGCTTTACATTCGGTTGTATGCAGATATCTTTTTTTTTTAGGGATTTCTCCTAATACTTGGCCGCCAAAGGAAAGGCCAAAATATTTTCAAAATGGACATATTTTCAGTATCTGTAGATGACTAAGCATGCTGTGCTGCATTTTTTTTTTTAATTGTAGTTTTCTATTTTTAAGAAGTGCCTTTGTGGATAAAACCAAATGGTGAATCTATATGTTTATTTAGTCCCAGGCCTTCAGCTTTGGGTGCTAGGGTCCGGTTTCCAAATTATAGCTGCTGGAAATGGAGAGTGAATATTTTGAAATCAAGGATGTCTTTCTTGTTTTGCTAATAACACCGATAAACAACGGCATTTTCTTGAAACTGTGCTATGTGTCATTCACGATTTGAAGTGAAGTATAGGGAAATTTATAGTACGTGCCTTTTGATTAGAAGGATGGCTGGGATGCAATGCAGGGTGCTTTTTTTTAGTGAAAGTTTTACAAAAATGTGTTTTAAAATGCTCATGTTGTTTATGCTACTTTGGAAGCAGGAATGGCGTTTGGGTTAAGTATTTTTGTTGTTCACAGCTGGCTCAGCATTTCTAACTGGGAATTTCAAGTGTAAATCACATGCTCAACTTGATATTTTAGTAAAAAAAGATTTTTAATTCATTCAGAGCTGCTGTTTTCTTGTAATTCGTTAACAAGGCTTGCGGGCGAAAGCAGGTGGTGCTAGACGTTATCAGCTGAGCTGATTAAGATAGTCTTAGTTACGAAAGACGCCCTCTCGAGTTGTTACCGTTACTTTTTTGGCAACTCATTACTTATGCAATAAAACTGATTCGTTCGTATCGTTACATGGCATTTGTATTTACTATTTACTTCCTTACTCTTGACTAGATCCTTTCTTACATCTGTTTAACACTTCATTCTAGTATTCTAAAAACACTGCAATCATAGAATAGCTCAAAAATGCTTGTCCCAAAGATAGTTTATCATATCGACTGGCGATTCCTGAGCCAAGAGAGCATTAGCATATCATTACATAGTGTCTTGTTCCATACTGCCATCTCCTAGAGAAACTGACCCATAAAATGGCTTTTTAAGGGTGTTCAATTTTTTAAGATATTTTTGAATCTAGGATATATGCGTTCCAGTTGCGTTGAACTTATATTACAATTCGTAGGGCTCATGCTCGGAATGTCTATAAATTAGCACATTCTACAGCCGTGCTCAACTTTGAATCTCAATAACCGTTCTGAATCAATCCATGACAGTAATGGCAAGAACTTACTGAAGCCGGATATTTGGGAAGAGGAATGAAACACAACATGCCAGAAAGTCAGCTTTTGGATTGGCTAATCAAACCTTTGCGAGCAAAGTTCCCTACAATAATACTTATCTGCTTCGATACCCTTCCCAATTAACAAGTCTGCTTTTTAGCACCCTTTTCTTTTTACGCGTACAAACTGTATTTCACGTCTCTACTTTTCTGAACTGGCTCCCTGTCAATAGCAGCGCAAAGCTAGTAACAATTCCTTTAGTACTTAGACTTTAATCCATAATTGTAAATTAGGAACATACCTGCTGGAAAGTTGGCACAGCTTTGTCTAAGAATCACTGCTTCCCATGCTCTATCCAAACAATATTACTGCTGTCTTCACCATAACATAACACAAGACAGGCCAGCCATGCCTTCATATAACAGCTTCATCTTCAAAAGTATGGGATTTAAGGAGCTTGAAATGCCAGGGATAGGGAACGGCCATCCAGGCGACAACTCAAATGATACGCCGCACCTCTCATTCTGACCGCTTTATGTAGCTATCCACGACGTACAAATAAATTACTACAAAACAGCTGTGCGCGCTGCGGCCAAACAACAATCGAACCGGGAGGCAAGTTTTTGGACGAGAGCGCGTTTCTTCGAGTGGGCACCGGGTTCCAGGGACATTTCACAAACAAGGGGAGGGGGGGGGGGAGAACATTTGGGCGTGCAGATCTTAGCGCTAGTCAGGGCATCGCTTCTTAGGGGTGAATGAATGTATACAATATTGCATTTTCAACAAAATTATACTACATAAAATTCTTTGAGTACCAAAGGCGTTGAATTTAGACTGCAGCCGAGCAAATGAGCACCTTACGCTGGCCTGTGCTGTCCCTATGAAGTACATCACTCTATGCATCCCATCTTTAAAGAACCGCGTAGTTGCCACAGGAGTCCGAACGGCCGCTCGTGGCACTGAGCCAACCCACTGTCAGAGTAACCAACGAGACGATTTGATCGACTTGTTAGCCATTCTGCCAGCGTTCCGGCCATTCGGGCTGCGTTTGCCAACACCGTCCGAGCAAAACGCAAGACCTGCACGCCGGCAATCACTTCACACAACGGCAGAGTATTTTTCGGAACCAAGACACGTGTATATTTCCAACAACGGGGGGCAAAACAATCGAATCGAGCGGACGGGGGCACGAGCGTAGGCAGGCCAGGTTACTTGAAAACCTTGCCCTGGTTGAACTTGCGGCCCTTCTTGTCGGTGCCAGTCCAGGAGAAGTACTGCTTCACGAGCTGCTTGGTGTCTTCCTTCGCAGGGTCAAGCTTGGTCCACGCATACGACTCGTAGTCAATCTGCCAGTCGGGGCTCAGCTGGAACGATCAAAACGCAGGTACGGTTAGTCAATACCCAAGCTAGACACAAAGCAGGTCATGTGCTGTAATAAAAAAACATGACATTCCTAAGATATATATTGGAGTAAATAATCAAAATTGTGGTTTGCCAGGTGTTTTTAGTCCTGGCCAGGCATGTGGTCAAAATTAGCCCGCCAGAGTGGAGCCACCCGTTTCTCTGCCTCCGCAACCCAATGAGTTCTTTAAAGCCCTGGGAGACGGCTGCAAAAGCTTTAACAAAAGCCTTTAAATGTTGGCATCGTTTCCTCATATAGCTTCGACGTTTAGTCAGGTTGACAGTATTCAAGTAAAATGTTAACAGTTGATTAAGATAAATATAGAACTTATTGGATGCGACCATAAAAATTAAAATATATTTTACTGGACATTGCCCTATAGCTAGAGCCACGATTATATGGTGATGCGCGAAATCGCGAATTGTTCTTATCTCTTGTTATTCTTACAAATGAGTGCGATTCATTGAATTCCCATCTCAAATATGTAAGAAGCTCATCGCGACATAACGCGAAATTCACGAAAAATCATCCATAACACCGAAATCAACCATTTCCCGCGAAATCATCGCGAAATGAGCCTTTTCCCATCCAAGTATCTTAAATTTCAGATAATCTGTTCTTTTTTCATTTTTATCAAGCCACATATCACGGAAAATAAATAAACAAACAAAATAACCCATTTCACTAAATTGTGTGTATTTTGCGAAATAGCCACTAATTTCCATTCAAAAAATTTTAAATGTTTATTTTATCTCTCTAAACACACATTTCCATGAATTTGTCAGATTATTTCCCCCAGTCTTGTTGTCAGGTCTGTTTCTCATCAAATGCTGTCAACATTCCTAAGCTTAGGGGGTAGAAGTAGTGGGGCAAAATGTTTGCTGTAGGAAACTATTGCCATTGGTTGGCTGAATCTTCCCCTCCTTGCCATGTGAGCACCAGCATCACATGCATTCAGTCTATATAGAGATTAGCTGGGATTTCAAATTTCAATGGGGTGTAATAAATCTTTGACTTTTGAGGATCAAACAAAGCAACTCTTTGTGAGTGATGGATCTATTTTCATGTGTGGAATCTGGAACACCAGACTTGTCTGGGAGAAAAAAGACAATCTTGCAAAGTATGTTGTTAGTACCAGGCAGTGGGTCTAATTCAAATTCTAATGGACATAAAAATCTCAAACCCCTCACTGACAAACTTTTTAGTTTTAAACTCTTTTTGGAAAATTAGTGTTACAAATAGGAGCTAATTGAAATTAATTTAATTTTGCATCAATAATAATAAAAACATGGAGCTTATATGGATACATTTTTCTTGTGTCTTATTTGTTTTGTAGTTTTCTTGTGGCGTAACAATGTATTTTATGAAACATAAAGGTATTCGCTACATTTTAAAGGAACTTATTGAACAGAAACACTATGTTTAACTATTCTTCTTTTTTTCGTCACCTATGTCCGAAATCTGCTATAGACATGAAATTCTGTACTTTTTCCATAACACCGCCATAACACCGAAATCCAAAAAGCTTACCACGAAATTAAAGAAATCATAACACCATAAAATCTTGGCTCTACCTATAGCCTATAGGACCTTGCATTATTTCTTTATTTCTTTATTTCTCAAGTGTAGTCTACATTTTGTAATCTTGCAATGTCAATCAAAATCATTGCCCACATCTAGGACGGCAACAACTACGAGTAGAAAAAATGATGCCCACGGGTGTCAAGACAAAAAAATTGCATAGAAACAAATAAAAAAAATACCACAAATAGCTCACAAGACTACCTCAGAAAAATGTGTGCTAAATGCTAACAATAAGAATTCAGAGTCCTCGCAAGATTGGTAGTAATTTGTCGGGTGTTCTTAGTCCTGACCGAGCATGAGGAGCCCGCCAGAGTGGAACCACCCGTTCTTCTGCCTCTGCAACCCAATGAGTTGCAGCATTCACAGCCCACAGGTTGGCTGCAAATGCTTTTACAGAGGGGAAACAAGCTTGATTGGATGCACCAAGAATAAGCAGTGTCTGGGACACCACTTGGTGGACCGTCAATTTACAACGAAATACCACTCGAGCCAGATTTTAAGGATTTGTATTTACCACTTTGACCATCACATTTCGTCCAGCTCAATGTTGAGTTGCTTTTCGTTTCATATTTCATAATGCAAGGTACCAACCCTTGTGGAATAGGAGTGTTTGTCAACAAATGAAATGCAATCAAGACATTATCAGTCTCGGATTTTGATAACTGACAGAGCAAGAGTCCTGGCGAGATTGATTAGTGTCTAGTCAAGATTGTCTGGTGTTCTTAGTCCTGACCGAGCATGCGGAGCCCGCCAGAGTGGAACCACCCGTTCCTCTGCCTCCACAACCCGAAGAGTTGCTGCGTTCACAGCTCTGGGAGCCGGCTGCAAACGCATTCATGGAGGGAGTACTAGCTTCATTGGTTGCAACACGGATAAGCAGAGCCTGGACCTTGGTTGGTTGACCATTTACAAGCAAATACCGCTCCAAACAGACTTTGCAGGTGTTTTTTACCACCTTGTGCTTCATTGCAAAGCTCTAATTCAGGACACATTACAGTCAAATTGCTTCAGGTTGCTTGGTAACAACTACACTTAGGGCTGGTCTACTTTCACTCTTATCACAGACAGAGGGAAGGCAGGATCCCAGCAAGATTAGCAGAGTGATTTGTCAGGTGTTCTTAGTCCTGGCCGGGCATGAGGAGCCCGCCAGAGTGGAACCACCCGTTCTTCTGCCTCTGCAACCCAATGAGTTGCAGCATTCACAGCCCACAGGTTGGCTGCAAATGCTTTTACAGAGGGGAAACAAGCTTGATTGGATGCACCAAGAATAAGCAGTGTCTGGGACACCCCTTGGTGGACCGTCAATTTACAACGAAATACCACTCGAGCCAGATTTTAAGGATTTGTATTTACCACTTTGACCATCACATTTCGTCCAGCTCAATGTTGGGTTGCTTTTCGTTTCATATTTCATAATGCAAGGTACCAACCCTTGTGGAATAGGAGTGTTTGTCAACAAATGAAATGCAATCAAGACATTATCAGCCTCGGATTTTGATAACTGACAGAGCAAGAGTCCTGGCGAGATTGATTAGTGTCTAGTCAAGATTGTCTGGTGTTCTTAGTCCTGACCGAGCATGCGGAGCCCGTCAGAGTGGAACCACCCGTTCCTCTGCCTCCACAACCCGAAGAGTTGCTGCGTTTACAGTTTTGGGAAACGGCTGCAAACGCATTTATGGAGGGGAGACCTCTTTAATAACACCGAATAACTCAATGGTGGAAAGAAACTTACAGGGAAGGCCAGCTCCTGACCGCGCCAAACCCACACACCGCTGATAGAGCTATTGTTGTCCTCGCCAAAGACTCCGGCAGAGGCGAAAGCACACTTCCGCATCTTGTCTAGTCGTTGGTACATGCCTGTCAAATGCAGAAAGAAAATGTCAGCACAACCAGAACATGCCACAGTGCTGGCAGAATTTCTTATTATACACATCTATGGCCTACTGACGATCTGAGAGAACAACTGCTACGGATGGAGTTTGTAAAAATCAGTGTTGAAATACAACAAGTTTTTGTAACCTTTCAGATAGTTGTTTCATACAGAAAGAAATCTGAGATTAGATAAAGCAAGTCTTTCAAATTTCTAGATCTAGCTGTACTGCTCCTTCAAGAACTTTTCAGAGTAAAATCAAGAGCAAGTCAATCCTGGCCTAAGCTCCGATTCCTAGTGCATGCCAAAAATATTTGTATAGCCTGGGAAAGATAAAAGTCGTACTCACCACCAATAAGGTTGCAGCTCATGAACACCTTGGTCAGCTCCTCCTCATACTTGTATTCCCCAAACCAGATTGAGTAGTTGGCTGCATCAAACTTCTCCCAGAAGTACGGGATGGACTTGGCCTCGTCTTCGTTGGAGTAGCATCGCTTGAAGTCATCCATGTTCCACGTGCTGCAAAACAAAACCTTTATCTCATTTACTTGTCCGCAATTTTTTATTTATTTAACCAAGCATCTATCAATTACAAGACGTCACTACGGGAGGTTTTGACTCTTGCAACTCGGTTGATTAGATTACTTTTTGGTGTTCCGCAGACCCGACACAACCTGTTTAGTTCTGAAGGCAAAGGATAATTTTCTAGCAACTGCAGAGGCTCTCAGTTCTGGAGTTCGAATCACAGTGAGTCATTCGAGGTGTCAGAAATTTTTGTCATCATATGAGCCAATCAGATTGGGATCACCAAAAGGACAAAGCAAGCTGTATCCAATTCATTCCAAGTAAGACTAACAAAGTTACGAGAGTCGAAGCTAACCAAGATGGAACGCTGAGTGGACAAATGAGCAGGAACTCGACAGAAACGTGAAAAAAATTAGGGCAGGCAGAACTGGTCTCTCAGCACTCATTGTCTTGTTCTTATCAGTAAAACCACCAAAATAATGCCAAGAGTCGGCTTACCCTTTGGGCAGCGCATCGAAAGGGTCTTTGCTCTTGGGCTCGGCTGCTAGCGCCAGCTCAGCCTCGTCAGGCTCCTCTGCTGGGGGCGCCTCCTCTTTCTTGGGTTTCTCCTTCTTCTTGTCCTTCTTGCCACTACCCTCCTTGGCAGCAGGGGCAGCAGGGGCAGCCGCTGAAAGAAAGGGACCAAAACGTAAGCAATCAAGCAATGAACACTGTTGAAGTTGATCATCAGCTACAGAAACGTGACCGTTCACTATATAACTATGTGGCAATAGTAAAAAGAAAAAAAAAACAGACGATAAATAAAGCTGCGAAAATGTAGAATAGAAGTGACACACCAGCGACTTATGAGGATGAACAGGGCCGCCTCTGGTTCTGGATACTTCAAAAATTGACTTGGTGACAGCTATTGATATGCTACAAAAATCGGTGTCAAATTTTTATTGAAGTTATAAATACTTTGGCTAAGGATACAGCAAAAATGTTTGCTAAAAACTAAAAAGTTAACAAACAACATAGTTAAGCTGCATTTGTCATACTCATATCAAAACAATGGCTAAGCCGCATGGTTTTTCACATCAAAGTCAACTGCCCTATGAAAGCCTGGCAGGGCATGTCAAGTAACGTTGATTTGTAGGGCAGCTATAGTGCCACAAGGCCATGCAGAGGACCAAGCGAGTGGATGCCGCTCCTTCAGTCTCCCTCTCAAAGTTACAAGGCAGGCCAGGAAGGGCATTGCCTGTCAGTGAGAGAGGGTTTGCAGTGGTGACAAACTAGCAATATTGGCCATTATGGTAACAAAGTGCCCTTATCATATGATTATTTATAATTGAAAAAAACTATTTGAACTGGGCTTTGAATGCTAAGTGAAGTACAACTAAATTTCCCGACGTTTTGTAACTTGTACCTGTTACTTTACCTGGGGTTCAATCAGTCCTTATATGTATATATATATATTTTTTTTATTATTCTTTTGTAATTGGATAATTGTCAGGACTGCTTCAACCCTTGATAAAGTAACAGGTAAGTGTTAAACAACGCTGGTAAATTTAGTTGTTCGTCATCAAGCTTTCAAAAGCCTGTTCAAATAGTTTTTGTCAAAACTAGTACTAAGGTTAGATTAAGTAGACATGAGTCAAAAAGCCAGTATCATTTATAATTACTGAACTGTTGAAAAAAGGAAGTTTTAGTCTACTGCTTTTACAATGCTCTGATGAATGGGAACCAAAATTAACATCTATTCAGAAGCAGTAGTTTTCAAACTTCAACTAAGTCATGGCCTGAGGTTCATCTTTAACTACTCTGCCACAGCGCCCCTTATCAAACCAGTGTCCATGAATCTCACTGAACACTAAAAATAATCAATCCTAACAAATTGTAATTACGACAAAACAAATTCCTTTCTCAAAACATGTCTTGTTCTAAGAATTAGACCCTAGAAGCCGTTTTTTTCTTTTAGATTTGGCATACTTTTCTCCAAATAAGACATTTGGAACTAACTATATACACGATAATTAGGTGTGCAGATTGATTATAGATTAAATTGGAAGGATCACGCGAGAAAGATTATTAATAGGCTAAACTCGGCTTGTTTTGCCTTGAAAATGCTAGCAAACCATGTACATGTCACCACATTGAAAATTGCTTTTCATGCAAATATACAATCCATACTTAGCTATGGAATAATTGTATGGGGTGGGTGGCCAGCAGCAAATAAGGTGTTCATTACCCAAAAAAAGGCTGTTAGGATAATAAAGGGAGTAAGGAGAAGGCGATCGTGCCGTAAATTATTGAAAGAGTTGAATATAGTGACGGTAACAATATATTCTATTGTACCATATGGGTCATTCCATGTGTAATCACTCACTTTTAATTAAATTTCACTTTGACCGACCCAGATTTTGATGAAAATTGGTATACTTGTTAAGTTTGTTGACTTAGGGGCTATTTTTTTTTTTTTTTTTTTTTGGTCCAACCGTTCGGATATTACAAGGGGGGGAAGTTGGGGTCATTTTGCCCCCCGGGCGTGTAGTGACCACCCTTTCTACGCAATATCTAGGGTTCTATGGGAGCTACAGAGCTGGGAAAAAAATCATCTGAAAGGTAATTTCATACCCTACCTGAATATGGAAACAAAAATGACGATATGTTAATACGAATTTAATTGTGATTTTACACATCTGCATTTTCCAAAATGACCATATCGCTGATGAGTCATTTTTGATTTGCCTGATTTTTTTTCTATATATACAGAACATACATATGATCATGTGTTCCAAAAATCAAGATGGGTGTTTTACCACTTTCCAAGAAAAAAAATTTTTTCTATAAAAAAGTGCCTTTTTGCCAGTAGAACAGCATTTTGATCACAATTATTGTGATCAGAGCACTGGCATATATTTTATATTAAAGTTGATTTTTGTTTGCACAGTTGCATGTTCTTGAAATGTTATTCTCTACAATACAAATCGATTGTTTGCCATATTCCTGTAAATCATGGATCAAGTTGAAACAGTTCATAGAAGTCAAAAGTTTGTTCATTTCTTGTCTGGACTTGCATCTACAAGAATCTTAAAATGGTATTCCCTAGAATACAACTATAGATTGTTTGTCATGCTCCTGAATCATGGATCAAGTTGTAACAGGTTACAAGTAAAAAGTTTGGTAATTTCTTGTCTGGACTAAAGCAATCAGTCTCTGGCCTCATGTTGATGAGGATAGAAGCTAATTTGCTCTCAAGCACCTTTTATTTAGAGATTCATAATGTGCTCAATTGGACTGTTCTTTGAAGAAGAATGTGGACCCATCGAAGATCTAGCGATTAAAAGCATTGAAAGTTTCAATAGTGACCAGCAGTTATCATTAGCTCTGCGTACTAAGTGTGATAATGTGAAGACCGTGTGTCATTTACATGAAAAGAAATTCCTTCGTCTGTATAGCTGTCACCACAAGTTATGCTGCGATCCGTTTCAGGCTCACTGTGGAATAGTGAAAGTTAATGGGTTAAGAGAAATTAATGCAGCATCCAGGACGAAATACTTGGAGATTGCCGACCTCATCCCTGGAAAGAAATTATGCTCAACTTGCCGTAAGCTGCTCTCGCTCAGGCTGAAGGAACTAACAACCGTTTCTGTTCTAACGCCAACTAAATCCACTGAACTTGACCTACCTTTCGTGGACATACCCTGTGAAGCAGATGCCGTGAATCAGTCTTTAGCTGCATTTGGTGTGTCACCTATTAATACCACCAAACTAAAGGGTAAATCTATGTTTTATTCGAAAAGAAAGTTCAGCGAAATAACACAAGGTGTAAAGAAGAGATTGGAACTAGTATCTCCCAGTAATGAAGAAATCAGCAAAGAAGATTTGACATCTTCAGAGGAGTGCAAGGACAGCATCCGTGATGGGTCAGAGATAATAGCACAACTGAAAGAAAAGTTTAAGACGAGTACCAGAAGCGAGAAAATAACAATTTTATCTGTGCTTCCAAAAAGTTGGAGCATTAAGAGAATAATGCAAGAGTTCAATGCATCTAACCATTTGGTACGTAAAACCAAACAACTAGTAAAGGCCCAAGGGATACTGCCATCTGCAAATCAAAAAGCAGGAAAAACTCTTTCCCCTGATTGCATTCAACTGATTGAAGAGTTTTATGAAAATGATGATGTAAGCCGTGTCATGCCGGGTAAAAAAGATTTTGTCTCGGTTAAAGTGGGTGACAATCGAGTTCACCGCCAGAAGAGACTAGTGTTAAGCAACTTAAGTGAAGTGTATCGCAGCTTCAAAGATAAATATCCTGACATCAAGGTTGGATTCTCGAAGTTTGCAGAGCTCAGACCCAAACATTGTGTTCTGGCAGGAGCAGCTGGGACACATTCTGTCTGTGTCTGTACGATACACCAAAACGTTAAGTTGATGGCTTTGGGAGCAAAGCTGCCTTTGCTTTCAGACGGTACCATCAAATCATACCAACACTGCCTTGCCAGCCTCATGTGCAACCCCCCGCTTCTCAACTGCTTTGTAGGAAAGTGTGGCAATTGTCCGGGAACCGATGAACTTCGTGAATGGCTAGAAATCTCATTCAGTGAAAATTTCATAGACTCTGTGACTTATAAACAGTGGCTGTCAACAGACAGATGTACCCTAGAGACAATTACGAAACCTACAGATGAGTTTGTTGACTGTTTTATTGAAAAATGCATTTTATTAAGAAATCATGATTTTATTGCACGGCAGCAAGCGGCATTCATGCAGGAGAAGAAAGCCAACCTTAAACCAGGGGAAGTTTTAGTAGTGGGCGACTTCGCTGAGAATTATTCTTTTGTGCTCCAGGATGCTGCACAAGGTTACCATTGGAATAACAGCCAATGCACCCTTCACCCATTTGTGTGTTACTTTAAGCCTGAAGATCGAGACATACAACATTTAAGTTACGTTGTCATTTCTGACTCGCTAACTCATGACACCGTTACTGTGCACACTTTCCAAAAGCACCTGATAAGACACCTGAAACAAAACATTTCGGATGTATCCCATTTAATTTACTTTTCTGATGGAGCGGCAGCCCAATATAAGAATAAGAAGAATTTTTCCAACTTGTGCCATCATGAAGTTGACTTCGAACTAACTGCTGAGTGGCATTTTTTTGCCACATCCCACGGTAAAGGACCATGCGATGGAGTTGGTGGGACTGTAAAACGAAATGCAGCACGGGCAAGTTTACAGAAACCATATGCCGACCAAATAATGACGCCGATAGACTTTTACCGGTGGGCAACAGAAAATGTGTGGACTGTAAATTTTGTGTTTGTAGCCAATGAAGAGATTACAGCAAATGGCATCAAACTTAAAGAACGATTCAAAGAATTAAAAACTATCGTAGGCACAAGAAGCTTTCATGCGTTCTACCCAAAATCGCTAACTTCCTTACATGTGAAACACTTTTCTCTTTCTGAAGAAATCAACATTGTGAAGATTGTTGAGAAAAATGAAGAAGGAGAAGAAGAAGAAGAAGAAGAAGAGGAGGAAGCAACAGCAGCAGAAATACCCGAGTTTGAGTTCAAAGACGTGGGCAGTTTCATCACTGTAGCATACAACGAAGACTGGTGGCTAGCGTGTGTTCTTGAAAAATCATCACAGTCTCTTGAACTTCAAGTCAACTTTCTACACCCTCATGGACCAGCTCCATCATATTTTTATCCCAGTGTACAAGACAAACTAATTGTAGCTTTTGCTGATGTTTTAACACTGGCCGACCCCAACACGGCAACTGGTCGAACATACTTTTTGTCGGCTACAGACACCAACAGGGCAACAGCAGGGCTTATAAAATATGTACCTCAATAAGGTAAACTACATCTCTCTTAAGATATGCAAATTTGTACTTCATAGTAGCTATGATTGTAAGTAATGATCATTTTCTTGAATGTTGTCTTAAATTCAGTTCATATTAATTTATATTATGAATGAATTTGCAGAAAACATTTTTTTTTCTTGGAAAGTAGTAGAACACCCATCTTGATTTTTGGAACACATGATCATATGTATGTTCTGTACATATAGAAAAAAAATCAGGCAAATCAAAAATGACTCATCAGCGATATGGTCATTTTGGAAAATGCAGATGTGTAAAATCACAATTAAATTCGTATTAACATATCGTCATTTTTGTTTCCATATTCAGGTAGGGTATGAAATTACCTTTCAGATGATTTTTTTCCCAGCTCTGTAGCTCCCATAGAACCCTAGATATTGCGTAGAAAGGGTGGTCACTACACGCGCGGGGGGCAAAATGACCCCAACTTCCCCCCCTTGTAATATCCGAACGGTTGGACCAAAAAAAAAAAAATTAAAAAATAGCCCCTAAGTCAACAAACTTAACAAGTATACCAATTTTCATCAAAATCTGGGTCGGTCAAAGTTTGAGGTGAGTGATTACACATGGAATGACCCATATGTTAAAAGAAAAACAAATAAATTAAATTAAATAAAAAATAACCCAGAGTGATTTCAAAAGAACAAAGATATACATGATCGTGATACTAGGGGTAAAGATCACCTTCGTCCAAAAAAAAGTAAAACTGAGGTAGGAAGAAGAGAGATTTCACACATGGGACCAATATTTTTCAACCATCTGCCGACGAGTCTTAAAGAAGATCGTCTAAATTTGTGTCGTCATTTGAACTTTGCTTATAGACTTTCCGATGGTAAAACACACTATCGTAAACTCACCGGGCGAGGCAGTCTTCACCTCAGCCACCTTCTCGCAGAGCTTGAACTCGCCGACGATGGCCTTGACGTTCGGCTGGTTGACAAACGTGCGGAACCAGCGTTCAACGTTGGGGAACGGTCGACGGAAGGCTGGGTCTAGCGCGTACTGGAAGAGGTGCAGCAGCGTGCAGCCGAGCGAAATGTCGGCCAGCGAAATACGCTCCCCGACTAGGAACGTACGGCTGAGGAGGTGCGCATCCAGAACTGACAGCGCAGCCTTCACGTCTGCCTTGGCACGATCAGTGTTCTGGAGGGTGACAAGTTCAATGATCAATTGCTGGCTCCAGAGCAATTGAAACTTTATATTTATGTTGAAAACACTTTGATTTATAAACAATATCTCAGAAAATAACAATTTTGCTCCTCTTCTAAACCTCATTGCAAGCCAACTTGTATTGCATTTCAAAACTTACTAAATTTACACGATCAGAAAAGTTTATCAGCACAATTAGAAATTACACTCAGTAACTCCCAGTATAGTATATTGTTGTGGTTACTGCATGGATACTGTAAGATTTACTGGCCCTGCAAAGTCGGTTATTTTTTAAGTACAAACAAGTCTAAAAAACCAAAAACTTATGGGTACTTTTTAGCACTATAGGGTCATTCCATGTGTAATCACTCACCTCAAACTTTGACCGACCCAGATTTTGATGAAAATTGGTATACTTGTTAAGTTTGTTGACTTAGGGGCTATTTTTTAATTTTTTTTTTTTTGGTCCAACCGTTCGGATATTACAAGGGGGGGAAGTTGGGGTCATTTTGCCCCCCGCGCGTGTAGTGACCACCCTTTCTACGCAATATCTAGGGTTCTATGGGAGCTACAGAGCTGGGAAAAAAATCATCTGAAAGGTAATTTCATACCCTACCTGAATATGGAAACAAAAATGACGATATGTTAATACGAATTTAATTGTGATTTTACACATCTGCATTTTCCAAAATGACCATATCGCTGATGAGTCATTTTTGATTTGCCTGATTTTTTTTCTATATGTACAGAACATACATATGATCATGTGTTCCAAAAATCAAGATGGGTGTTCTACTACTTTCCAAGAAAAAAAAATGTTTTCTGCAAATTCATTCATAATATAAATTAATATGAACTGAATTTAAGACAACATTCAAGAAAATGATCATTACTTACAATCATAGCTACTATGAAGTACAAATTTGCATATCTTAAGAGAGATGTAGTTTACCTTATTGAGGTACATATTTTATAAGCCCTGCTGTTGCCCTGTTGGTGTCTGTAGCCGACAAAAAGTATGTTCGACCAGTTGCCGTGTTGGGGTCGGCCAGTGTTAAAACATCAGCAAAAGCTACAATTAGTTTGTCTTGTACACTGGGATAAAAATATGATGGAGCTGGTCCATGAGGGTGTAGAAAGTTGACTTGAAGTTCAAGAGACTGTGATGATTTTTCAAGAACACACGCTAGCCACCAGTCTTCGTTGTATGCTACAGTGATGAAACTGCCCACGTCTTTGAACTCAAACTCGGGTATTTCTGCTGCTGTTGCTTCCTCCTCTTCTTCTTCTTCTTCTTCTTCTCCTTCTTCATTTTTCTCAACAATCTTCACAATGTTGATTTCTTCAGAAAGAGAAAAGTGTTTCACATGTAAGGAAGTTAGCGATTTTGGGTAGAACGCATGAAAGCTTCTTGTGCCTACGATAGTTTTTAATTCTTTGAATCGTTCTTTAAGTTTGATGCCATTTGCTGTAATCTCTTCATTGGCTACAAACACAAAATTTACAGTCCACACATTTTCTGTTGCCCACCGGTAAAAGTCTATCGGCGTCATTATTTGGTCGGCATATGGTTTCTGTAAACTTGCCCGTGCTGCATTTCGTTTTACAGTCCCACCAACTCCATCGCATGGTCCTTTACCGTGGGATGTGGCAAAAAAATGCCACTCAGCAGTTAGTTCGAAGTCAACTTCATGATGGCACAAGTTGGAAAAATTCTTCTTATTCTTATATTGGGCTGCCGCTCCATCAGAAAAGTAAATTAAATGGGATACATCCGAAATGTTTTGTTTCAGGTGTCTTATCAGGTGCTTTTGGAAAGTGTGCACAGTAACGGTGTCATGAGTTAGCGAGTCAGAAATGACAACGTAACTTAAATGTTGTATGTCTCGATCTTCAGGCTTAAAGTAACACACAAATGGGTGAAGGGTGCATTGGCTGTTATTCCAATGGTAACCTTGTGCAGCATCCTGGAGCACAAAAGAATAATTCTCAGCGAAGTCGCCCACTACTAAAACTTCCCCTGGTTTAAGGTTGGCTTTCTTCTCCTGCATGAATGCCGCTTGCTGCCGTGCAATAAAATCATGATTTCTTAATAAAATGCATTTTTCAATAAAACAGTCAACAAACTCATCTGTAGGTTTCGTAATTGTCTCTAGGGTACATCTGTCTGTTGACAGCCACTGTTTATAAGTCACAGAGTCTATGAAATTTTCACTGAATGAGATTTCTAGCCATTCACGAAGTTCATCGGTTCCCGGACAATTGCCACACTTTCCTACAAAGCAGTTGAGAAGCGGGGGGTTGCACATGAGGCTGGCAAGGCAGTGTTGGTATGATTTGATGGTACCGTCTGAAAGCAAAGGCAGCTTTGCTCCCAAAGCCATCAACTTAACGTTTTGGTGTATCGTACAGACACAGACAGAATGTGTCCCAGCTGCTCCTGCCAGAACACAATGTTTGGGTCTGAGCTCTGCAAACTTCGAGAATCCAACCTTGATGTCAGGATATTTATCTTTGAAGCTGCGATACACTTCACTTAAGTTGCTTAACACTAGTCTCTTCTGGCGGTGAACTCGATTGTCACCCACTTTAACCGAGACAAAATCTTTTTTACCCGGCATGACACGGCTTACATCATCATTTTCATAAAACTCTTCAATCAGTTGAATGCAATCAGGGGAAAGAGTTTTTCCTGCTTTTTGATTTGCAGATGGCAGTATCCCTTGGGCCTTTACTAGTTGTTTGGTTTTACGTACCAAATGGTTAGATGCATTGAACTCTTGCATTATTCTCTTAATGCTCCAACTTTTTGGAAGCACAGATAAAATTGTTATTTTCTCGCTTCTGGTACTCGTCTTAAACTTTTCTTTCAGTTGTGCTATTATCTCTGACCCATCACGGATGCTGTCCTTGCACTCCTCTGAAGATGTCAAATCTTCTTTGCTGATTTCTTCATTACTGGGAGATACTAGTTCCAATCTCTTCTTTACACCTTGTGTTATTTCGCTGAACTTTCTTTTCGAATAAAACATAGATTTACCCTTTAGTTTGGTGGTATTAATAGGTGACACACCAAATGCAGCTAAAGACTGATTCACGGCATCTGCTTCACAGGGTATGTCCACGAAAGGTAGGTCAAGTTCAGTGGATTTAGTTGGCGTTAGAACAGAAACGGTTGTTAGTTCCTTCAGCCTGAGCGAGAGCAGCTTACGGCAAGTTGAGCATAATTTCTTTCCAGGGATGAGGTCGGCAATCTCCAAGTATTTCGTCCTGGATGCTGCATTAATTTCTCTTAACCCATTAACTTTCACTATTCCACAGTGAGCCTGAAACGGATCGCAGCATAACTTGTGGTGACAGCTATACAGACGAAGGAATTTCTTTTCATGTAAATGACACACGGTCTTCACATTATCACACTTAGTACGCAGAGCTAATGATAACTGCTGGTCACTATTGAAACTTTCAATGCTTTTAATCGCTAGATCTTCGATGGGTCCACATTCTTCTTCAAAGAACAGTCCAATTGAGCACATTATGAATCTCTAAATAAAAGGTGCTTGAGAGCAAATTAGCTTCTATCCTCATCAACATGAGGCCAGAGACTGATTGCTTTAGTCCAGACAAGAAATTACCAAACTTTTTACTTGTAACCTGTTACAACTTGATCCATGATTCAGGAGCATGACAAACAATCTATAGTTGTATTCTAGGGAATACCATTTTAAGATTCTTGTAGATGCAAGTCCAGACAAGAAATGAACAAACTTTTGACTTCTATGAACTGTTTCAACTTGATCCATGATTTACAGGAATATGGCAAACAATCGATTTGTATTGTAGAGAATAACATTTCAAGAACATGCAACTGTGCAAACAAAAATCAACTTTAATATAAAATATATGCCAGTGCTCTGATCACAATAATTGTGATCAAAATGCTGTTCTACTGGCAAAAAGGCACTTTTTTATAGAAAAAATTTTTTTTCTTGGAAAGTGGTAAAACACCCATCTTGATTTTTGGAACACATGATCATATGTGGGTCATTCCATGTGTAATCACTCACCTCAAACTTTGACCGACCCAGATTTTGATGAAAATTGGTATACTTGTTAAGTTTGTTGACTTAGGGGCTATTTTTTAATTTTTTTTTTTTTGGTCCAACCGTTCGGATATTACAAGGGGGGGAAGTTGGGGTCATTTTGCCCCCCGCGCGTGTAGTGACCACCCTTTCTACGCAATATCTAGGGTTCTATGGGAGCTACAGAGCTGGGAAAAAAATCATCTGAAAGGTAATTTCATACCCTACCTGAATATGGAAACAAAAATGACGATATGTTAATACGAATTTAATTGTGATTTTACACATCTGCATTTTCCAAAATGACCATATCGCTGATGAGTCATTTTTGATTTGCCTGATTTTTTTTCTATATGTACAGAACATACATATGATCATGTGTTCCAAAAATCAAGATGGGTGTTCTACTACTTTCCAAGAAAAAAAAATGTTTTCTGCAAATTCATTCATAATATAAATTAATATGAACTGAATTTAAGACAACATTCAAGAAAATGATCATTACTTACAATCATAGCTACTATGAAGTACAAATTTGCATATCTTAAGAGAGATGTAGTTTACCTTATTGAGGTACATATTTTATAAGCCCTGCTGTTGCCCTGTTGGTGTCTGTAGCCGACAAAAAGTATGTTCGACCAGTTGCCGTGTTGGGGTCGGCCAGTGTTAAAACATCAGCAAAAGCTACAATTAGTTTGTCTTGTACACTGGGATAAAAATATGATGGAGCTGGTCCATGAGGGTGTAGAAAGTTGACTTGAAGTTCAAGAGACTGTGATGATTTTTCAAGAACACACGCTAGCCACCAGTCTTCGTTGTATGCTACAGTGATGAAACTGCCCACGTCTTTGAACTCAAACTCGGGTATTTCTGCTGCTGTTGCTTCCTCCTCTTCTTCTTCTTCTTCTTCTTCTCCTTCTTCATTTTTCTCAACAATCTTCACAATGTTGATTTCTTCAGAAAGAGAAAAGTGTTTCACATGTAAGGAAGTTAGCGATTTTGGGTAGAACGCATGAAAGCTTCTTGTGCCTACGATAGTTTTTAATTCTTTGAATCGTTCTTTAAGTTTGATGCCATTTGCTGTAATCTCTTCATTGGCTACAAACACAAAATTTACAGTCCACACATTTTCTGTTGCCCACCGGTAAAAGTCTATCGGCGTCATTATTTGGTCGGCATATGGTTTCTGTAAACTTGCCCGTGCTGCATTTCGTTTTACAGTCCCACCAACTCCATCGCATGGTCCTTTACCGTGGGATGTGGCAAAAAAATGCCACTCAGCAGTTAGTTCGAAGTCAACTTCATGATGGCACAAGTTGGAAAAATTCTTCTTATTCTTATATTGGGCTGCCGCTCCATCAGAAAAGTAAATTAAATGGGATACATCCGAAATGTTTTGTTTCAGGTGTCTTATCAGGTGCTTTTGGAAAGTGTGCACAGTAACGGTGTCATGAGTTAGCGAGTCAGAAATGACAACGTAACTTAAATGTTGTATGTCTCGATCTTCAGGCTTAAAGTAACACACAAATGGGTGAAGGGTGCATTGGCTGTTATTCCAATGGTAACCTTGTGCAGCATCCTGGAGCACAAAAGAATAATTCTCAGCGAAGTCGCCCACTACTAAAACTTCCCCTGGTTTAAGGTTGGCTTTCTTCTCCTGCATGAATGCCGCTTGCTGCCGTGCAATAAAATCATGATTTCTTAATAAAATGCATTTTTCAATAAAACAGTCAACAAACTCATCTGTAGGTTTCGTAATTGTCTCTAGGGTACATCTGTCTGTTGACAGCCACTGTTTATAAGTCACAGAGTCTATGAAATTTTCACTGAATGAGATTTCTAGCCATTCACGAAGTTCATCGGTTCCCGGACAATTGCCACACTTTCCTACAAAGCAGTTGAGAAGCGGGGGGTTGCACATGAGGCTGGCAAGGCAGTGTTGGTATGATTTGATGGTACCGTCTGAAAGCAAAGGCAGCTTTGCTCCCAAAGCCATCAACTTAACGTTTTGGTGTATCGTACAGACACAGACAGAATGTGTCCCAGCTGCTCCTGCCAGAACACAATGTTTGGGTCTGAGCTCTGCAAACTTCGAGAATCCAACCTTGATGTCAGGATATTTATCTTTGAAGCTGCGATACACTTCACTTAAGTTGCTTAACACTAGTCTCTTCTGGCGGTGAACTCGATTGTCACCCACTTTAACCGAGACAAAATCTTTTTTACCCGGCATGACACGGCTTACATCATCATTTTCATAAAACTCTTCAATCAGTTGAATGCAATCAGGGGAAAGAGTTTTTCCTGCTTTTTGATTTGCAGATGGCAGTATCCCTTGGGCCTTTACTAGTTGTTTGGTTTTACGTACCAAATGGTTAGATGCATTGAACTCTTGCATTATTCTCTTAATGCTCCAACTTTTTGGAAGCACAGATAAAATTGTTATTTTCTCGCTTCTGGTACTCGTCTTAAACTTTTCTTTCAGTTGTGCTATTATCTCTGACCCATCACGGATGCTGTCCTTGCACTCCTCTGAAGATGTCAAATCTTCTTTGCTGATTTCTTCATTACTGGGAGATACTAGTTCCAATCTCTTCTTTACACCTTGTGTTATTTCGCTGAACTTTCTTTTCGAATAAAACATAGATTTACCCTTTAGTTTGGTGGTATTAATAGGTGACACACCAAATGCAGCTAAAGACTGATTCACGGCATCTGCTTCACAGGGTATGTCCACGAAAGGTAGGTCAAGTTCAGTGGATTTAGTTGGCGTTAGAACAGAAACGGTTGTTAGTTCCTTCAGCCTGAGCGAGAGCAGCTTACGGCAAGTTGAGCATAATTTCTTTCCAGGGATGAGGTCGGCAATCTCCAAGTATTTCGTCCTGGATGCTGCATTAATTTCTCTTAACCCATTAACTTTCACTATTCCACAGTGAGCCTGAAACGGATCGCAGCATAACTTGTGGTGACAGCTATACAGACGAAGGAATTTCTTTTCATGTAAATGACACACGGTCTTCACATTATCACACTTAGTACGCAGAGCTAATGATAACTGCTGGTCACTATTGAAACTTTCAATGCTTTTAATCGCTAGATCTTCGATGGGTCCACATTCTTCTTCAAAGAACAGTCCAATTGAGCACATTATGAATCTCTAAATAAAAGGTGCTTGAGAGCAAATTAGCTTCTATCCTCATCAACATGAGGCCAGAGACTGATTGCTTTAGTCCAGACAAGAAATTACCAAACTTTTTACTTGTAACCTGTTACAACTTGATCCATGATTCAGGAGCATGACAAACAATCTATAGTTGTATTCTAGGGAATACCATTTTAAGATTCTTGTAGATGCAAGTCCAGACAAGAAATGAACAAACTTTTGACTTCTATGAACTGTTTCAACTTGATCCATGATTTACAGGAATATGGCAAACAATCGATTTGTATTGTAGAGAATAACATTTCAAGAACATGCAACTGTGCAAACAAAAATCAACTTTAATATAAAATATATGCCAGTGCTCTGATCACAATAATTGTGATCAAAATGCTGTTCTACTGGCAAAAAGGCACTTTTTTATAGAAAAAATTTTTTTTCTTGGAAAGTGGTAAAACACCCATCTTGATTTTTGGAACACATGATCATATGTATGTTCTGTATATATAGAAAAAAAATCAGGCAAATCAAAAATGACTCATCAGCGATATGGTCATTTTGGAAAATGCAGATGTGTAAAATCACAATTAAATTCGTATTAACATATCGTCATTTTTGTTTCCATATTCAGGTAGGGTATGAAATTACCTTTCAGATGATTTTTTTCCCAGCTCTGTAGCTCCCATAGAACCCTAGATATTGCGTAGAAAGGGTGGTCACTACACGCCCGGGGGGCAAAATGACCCCAACTTCCCCCCCTTGTAATATCCGAACGGTTGGACCAAAAAAAAAAAAAAAAAAAAATAGCCCCTAAGTCAACAAACTTAACAAGTATACCAATTTTCATCAAAATCTGGGTCGGTCAAAGTGAAATTTAATTAAAAGTGAGTGATTACACATGGAATGACCCATGTATGTTCTGTATATATAGAAAAAAAATCAGGCAAATCAAAAATGACTCATCAGCGATATGGTCATTTTGGAAAATGCAGATGTGTAAAATCACAATTAAATTCGTATTAACATATCGTCATTTTTGTTTCCATATTCAGGTAGGGTATGAAATTACCTTTCAGATGATTTTTTTCCCAGCTCTGTAGCTCCCATAGAACCCTAGATATTGCGTAGAAAGGGTGGTCACTACACGCCCGGGGGGCAAAATGACCCCAACTTCCCCCCCTTGTAATATCCGAACGGTTGGACCAAAAAAAAAAAAAAAAAAAAATAGCCCCTAAGTCAACAAACTTAACAAGTATACCAATTTTCATCAAAATCTGGGTCGGTCAAAGTGAAATTTAATTAAAAGTGAGTGATTACACATGGAATGACCCTATAACTAAAAAAAGGCAGCCAGTTAACCCATTACAGCCCGCCGTACACATGTTCGAATCGTGATTTGGTGTTTTCTTTTTATGATTATTATGTAAGTAATTAATTATTTTGAAACTGTATGATAGTAGGGTCATTCCATGTGTAATCACTCACTTTTAATTAAATTTCACTTTGACCGACCCAGATTTTGATGAAAATTGGTATACTTGTTAAGTTTGTTGACTTAGGGGCTATTTTTTTTTTTTTTTTTTTTTGGTCCAACCGTTCGGATATTACAAGGGGGGGAAGTTGGGGTCATTTTGCCCCCCGGGCGTGTAGTGACCACCCTTTCTACGCAATATCTAGGGTTCTATGGGAGCTACAGAGCTGGGAAAAAAATCATCTGAAAGGTAATTTCATACCCTACCTGAATATGGAAACAAAAATGACGATATGTTAATACGAATTTAATTGTGATTTTACACATCTGCATTTTCCAAAATGACCATATCGCTGATGAGTCATTTTTGATTTGCCTGATTTTTTTTCTATATATACAGAACATACATGGGTCATTCCATGTGTAATCACTCACTTTTAATTAAATTTCACTTTGACCGACCCAGATTTTGATGAAAATTGGTATACTTGTTAAGTTTGTTGACTTAGGGGCTATTTTTTTTTTTTTTTTTTTTTGGTCCAACCGTTCGGATATTACAAGGGGGGGAAGTTGGGGTCATTTTGCCCCCCGGGCGTGTAGTGACCACCCTTTCTACGCAATATCTAGGGTTCTATGGGAGCTACAGAGCTGGGAAAAAAATCATCTGAAAGGTAATTTCATACCCTACCTGAATATGGAAACAAAAATGACGATATGTTAATACGAATTTAATTGTGATTTTACACATCTGCATTTTCCAAAATGACCATATCGCTGATGAGTCATTTTTGATTTGCCTGATTTTTTTTCTATATATACAGAACATACATATGATCATGTGTTCCAAAAATCAAGATGGGTGTTTTACCACTTTCCAAGAAAAAAAATTTTTTCTATAAAAAAGTGCCTTTTTGCCAGTAGAACAGCATTTTGATCACAATTATTGTGATCAGAGCACTGGCATATATTTTATATTAAAGTTGATTTTTGTTTGCACAGTTGCATGTTCTTGAAATGTTATTCTCTACAATACAAATCGATTGTTTGCCATATTCCTGTAAATCATGGATCAAGTTGAAACAGTTCATAGAAGTCAAAAGTTTGTTCATTTCTTGTCTGGACTTGCATCTACAAGAATCTTAAAATGGTATTCCCTAGAATACAACTATAGATTGTTTGTCATGCTCCTGAATCATGGATCAAGTTGTAACAGGTTACAAGTAAAAAGTTTGGTAATTTCTTGTCTGGACTAAAGCAATCAGTCTCTGGCCTCATGTTGATGAGGATAGAAGCTAATTTGCTCTCAAGCACCTTTTATTTAGAGATTCATAATGTGCTCAATTGGACTGTTCTTTGAAGAAGAATGTGGACCCATCGAAGATCTAGCGATTAAAAGCATTGAAAGTTTCAATAGTGACCAGCAGTTATCATTAGCTCTGCGTACTAAGTGTGATAATGTGAAGACCGTGTGTCATTTACATGAAAAGAAATTCCTTCGTCTGTATAGCTGTCACCACAAGTTATGCTGCGATCCGTTTCAGGCTCACTGTGGAATAGTGAAAGTTAATGGGTTAAGAGAAATTAATGCAGCATCCAGGACGAAATACTTGGAGATTGCCGACCTCATCCCTGGAAAGAAATTATGCTCAACTTGCCGTAAGCTGCTCTCGCTCAGGCTGAAGGAACTAACAACCGTTTCTGTTCTAACGCCAACTAAATCCACTGAACTTGACCTACCTTTCGTGGACATACCCTGTGAAGCAGATGCCGTGAATCAGTCTTTAGCTGCATTTGGTGTGTCACCTATTAATACCACCAAACTAAAGGGTAAATCTATGTTTTATTCGAAAAGAAAGTTCAGCGAAATAACACAAGGTGTAAAGAAGAGATTGGAACTAGTATCTCCCAGTAATGAAGAAATCAGCAAAGAAGATTTGACATCTTCAGAGGAGTGCAAGGACAGCATCCGTGATGGGTCAGAGATAATAGCACAACTGAAAGAAAAGTTTAAGACGAGTACCAGAAGCGAGAAAATAACAATTTTATCTGTGCTTCCAAAAAGTTGGAGCATTAAGAGAATAATGCAAGAGTTCAATGCATCTAACCATTTGGTACGTAAAACCAAACAACTAGTAAAGGCCCAAGGGATACTGCCATCTGCAAATCAAAAAGCAGGAAAAACTCTTTCCCCTGATTGCATTCAACTGATTGAAGAGTTTTATGAAAATGATGATGTAAGCCGTGTCATGCCGGGTAAAAAAGATTTTGTCTCGGTTAAAGTGGGTGACAATCGAGTTCACCGCCAGAAGAGACTAGTGTTAAGCAACTTAAGTGAAGTGTATCGCAGCTTCAAAGATAAATATCCCGACATCAAGGTTGGATTCTCGAAGTTTGCAGAGCTCAGACCCAAACATTGTGTTCTGGCAGGAGCAGCTGGGACACATTCTGTCTGTGTCTGTACGATACACCAAAACGTTAAGTTGATGGCTTTGGGAGCAAAGCTGCCTTTGCTTTCAGACGGTACCATCAAATCATACCAACACTGCCTTGCCAGCCTCATGTGCAACCCCCCGCTTCTCAACTGCTTTGTAGGAAAGTGTGGCAATTGTCCGGGAACCGATGAACTTCGTGAATGGCTAGAAATCTCATTCAGTGAAAATTTCATAGACTCTGTGACTTATAAACAGTGGCTGTCAACAGACAGATGTACCCTAGAGACAATTACGAAACCTACAGATGAGTTTGTTGACTGTTTTATTGAAAAATGCATTTTATTAAGAAATCATGATTTTATTGCACGGCAGCAAGCGGCATTCATGCAGGAGAAGAAAGCCAACCTTAAACCAGGGGAAGTTTTAGTAGTGGGCGACTTCGCTGAGAATTATTCTTTTGTGCTCCAGGATGCTGCACAAGGTTACCATTGGAATAACAGCCAATGCACCCTTCACCCATTTGTGTGTTACTTTAAGCCTGAAGATCGAGACATACAACATTTAAGTTACGTTGTCATTTCTGACTCGCTAACTCATGACACCGTTACTGTGCACACTTTCCAAAAGCACCTGATAAGACACCTGAAACAAAACATTTCGGATGTATCCCATTTAATTTACTTTTCTGATGGAGCGGCAGCCCAATATAAGAATAAGAAGAATTTTTCCAACTTGTGCCATCATGAAGTTGACTTCGAACTAACTGCTGAGTGGCATTTTTTTGCCACATCCCACGGTAAAGGACCATGCGATGGAGTTGGTGGGACTGTAAAACGAAATGCAGCACGGGCAAGTTTACAGAAACCATATGCCGACCAAATAATGACGCCGATAGACTTTTACCGGTGGGCAACAGAAAATGTGTGGACTGTAAATTTTGTGTTTGTAGCCAATGAAGAGATTACAGCAAATGGCATCAAACTTAAAGAACGATTCAAAGAATTAAAAACTATCGTAGGCACAAGAAGCTTTCATGCGTTCTACCCAAAATCGCTAACTTCCTTACATGTGAAACACTTTTCTCTTTCTGAAGAAATCAACATTGTGAAGATTGTTGAGAAAAATGAAGAAGGAGAAGAAGAAGAAGAAGAAGAAGAGGAGGAAGCAACAGCAGCAGAAATACCCGAGTTTGAGTTCAAAGACGTGGGCAGTTTCATCACTGTAGCATACAACGAAGACTGGTGGCTAGCGTGTGTTCTTGAAAAATCATCACAGTCTCTTGAACTTCAAGTCAACTTTCTACACCCTCATGGACCAGCTCCATCATATTTTTATCCCAGTGTACAAGACAAACTAATTGTAGCTTTTGCTGATGTTTTAACACTGGCCGACCCCAACACGGCAACTGGTCGAACATACTTTTTGTCGGCTACAGACACCAACAGGGCAACAGCAGGGCTTATAAAATATGTACCTCAATAAGGTAAACTACATCTCTCTTAAGATATGCAAATTTGTACTTCATAGTAGCTATGATTGTAAGTAATGATCATTTTCTTGAATGTTGTCTTAAATTCAGTTCATATTAATTTATATTATGAATGAATTTGCAGAAAACATTTTTTTTTCTTGGAAAGTAGTAGAACACCCATCTTGATTTTTGGAACACATGATCATATGTATGTTCTGTACATATAGAAAAAAAATCAGGCAAATCAAAAATGACTCATCAGCGATATGGTCATTTTGGAAAATGCAGATGTGTAAAATCACAATTAAATTCGTATTAACATATCGTCATTTTTGTTTCCATATTCAGGTAGGGTATGAAATTACCTTTCAGATGATTTTTTTCCCAGCTCTGTAGCTCCCATAGAACCCTAGATATTGCGTAGAAAGGGTGGTCACTACACGCGCGGGGGGCAAAATGACCCCAACTTCCCCCCCTTGTAATATCCGAACGGTTGGACCAAAAAAAAAAAATTAAAAAATAGCCCCTAAGTCAACAAACTTAACAAGTATACCAATTTTCATCAAAATCTGGGTCGGTCAAAGTTTGAGGTGAGTGATTACACATGGAATGACCCAGTATTGAACTGTGAAAGTTTGAGGGGTTTTCAATTTTTCTTTTCCTGAACGATACTTTGCTCAATATGTTATTATCAATAACATTTAAACATAATTTTTGTTCGTAGTTTTTTTCTTGGACGTTAATGGGTTAAGGTAGGTATTGATGGTAAAAGATGATCTGCTAGCCTAGCCTTGGATTTTGAACGCACCTGCTTGTTTTGAGGCAAGATTCCCAGGTATGGAAAGACCCACGCGCTTGAAGCAGGCAAAACCTCGCTGTCTGCGAAGTCCATCCACTGCACGACCTGAGAGCGCTCGATGTCTGTCTGCCCGCGGAGCTGGGCATTGCCAACTGCTCAGAGGAATGGAGGACGTTTGAATTAATATTGAGCTTTGAAGCCAAGTCAATGGGAATGGCAAGTTTAAGTTTGTACAATGGGGAGGAAGAGGGCAGTGAGGAAGCAAAAATACAGATGGGCATCTTGATCTTGACTTACTGGCCTTTGGTTTCCACACCAAGTGGAAAATAAAGAAAGACCAGAATGAGAAAAGACTATCTTCCTGCCTCATGAGGTAATCTGAGATGGTTTAGGATTGTAATATTAATTTACGGTATCTTAAAAGCTCGTCAGTTGAGAAGTGTTGAAATCAACATGTATTCATAAGAGATGTCAGAATAGGTATCATCATTTGAGCTGGTTTAAGATATTGTTGGGTTTCAAAATATCTACTAAAAAAAAAGTTTTCTCACCAAAGTACGCGATGGCATTGCTCTCCGTTAACAACTTGCCATCATTTGATTCGAAAGCAGGAACCTGAAACAACGGAAATATCATAGATAGGGTTCGATTGCTGTTCACTACGCACATGAGATCGCAAACAGGCTATTGTCGTGCAATCTCTGCAAAAGTTTGGCATAGGAAGCCAGTTTGTACAAAGTTGCAGCTATAATTTTCCTTTCTTTGTTACGTAGCAAATAATCTAAGTTATGAGTTGCCTTCGAGAGGTTCCGAATGGTTCAAAAAAATCTGCCAAATAATAACGCCAACAAAAATTACTTTTGAAGATGACTGTAGGGTATTTTCAGCGAGACATTTTCAAGGATTAAACTCACTGAAATGCCGCTTTAATTTTCCTTTCTGTGTTACGTAGCACATAATCGAAGTTATGTGTTCGCCTTTGAGAAAGGAGGCCAGTGCGACACACCACTACAGCAGCAAGGACAGGACAAAGTTGCAGCTGTAATTTTCCTTTCATGTTACGTAGCAAATAATCTAAGTTGTGAACTCTCTTAGAGAGGTTTCGAATGGTTCAAAAAAATCTGCCAAATAATAACGCCAACAAAAATTACTTTTGAAGATGACTGTAGGGTATTTTCAGCGAGACATTTTCAAGGATTAAACTCACTGAAATGCCGCTTTAATTTCCCCTTCTGTGTTACGTAGCACATGATCTAGGTTATGTGTTCGCCTTTGAGAAAGGTTGCCAGCGACACACTACAGCAGCAAGGACAGGTACTGGACCAGGAACTAAAGCTAAGGGGTGGCTTTTTAGTCATGACTCTGTTGAGCCCTGAATGGCATTAGAACGAATATTTAAGGATATAAGACAATGCGGCCCTTGAGAGACCAACGAAAGCATGGTTCACTGTAGTGCCAGATTGGATGTCAAACTCAATTTTAGCGGATAGATAAGCAAAATTATGACGGCATTTGCAGCCTGGCTCACCTTTCCGAGAGGAAACTTCTTGAGAAAGGCCGGGGTCTTGTTGGTCTCGCCGAATACGAATCCCTGGGCGACCTTCACGTTGGCACCGGAATACTTGGCCGCAATCTGGGCCTTGTATGCCCGGTAATTCTCCGGGTAGGTGTACAAAGTCTGTCAAATAAAAACCCAACCACATTAACCAATGTTGGGGCAATTTATTAAAAATATTAAACGTGATTAAGAAGCTACGATGCCATAGAATAAGGCCGATGTAAATTGGTGTACAATACTCACTCCAGACGCCATTGCCGTGTCAGTACGTAAGAGAGAGAGACGGAAGATGTCTACACACGTCGGCTGAGCAAGTCGTGCGCCAAGTTGTGCGATATTCGTACTATTTTGGGCACCCCTTGGCCACCCCTGTCATGCCCGAACTCTCTTGGATTTAGGACCAAAGTAGAATCCGACCGTTCAGCTTTCCTGACACTTTGCGTTCAGCGCAACAGATGAGTTACTGAGTGACAAAATAGGGATTATCGCTAGGATTTTGACATTTGACAGAACATTAGCTAAGTATGGTAAGTGTTAACATCTATTTACTTACTTTATTAGGTCGCCGTCACGCCCTTTTGGCCCGTGCATATTGCCAAATCCATTCGCACGAGATGGACTTGTGAAATCGAAATTTTGCAGCTCACTAGCCCTTGCCCTAATATAGGCCTGGGGGCCCTCAACCCAGATGCATATATTTCACAATTAATATTCCATCCTAGAATCTATAATTGTTGCTCATTTCAGCATACCTACTCTTTATTTCAGGGTAATGAAAGTTCACTGCCAATGGAGCTATGCTCCAATTGTAAGTACCTACGCATCCATCTATCATAAAATTTAATTGCTCACTAAGCCAACTGGCCCTACACGTTGTAACGCTTTAGATACCCAGTTCGTTAAGAGCTAACTCGTTGCAAGTTAATACCTTGTACCAAGCTTTGGTAGGTTTGTTTACACACCTGCTAATGCATACTAACTGGTAGTCATGTATGATGCTAGTTTCATGTTTTGACTTACTTCTGTTTCCAGTCGATGCTGACGAGATCAGACGACTGGGCAAGCGTTTCCGAAAGCTTGACTTAGACAACTCTGGAGCACTCAGCATTGATGAGTTCATGTCACTGCCAGAATTACAACAGAATCCTCTTGTGCAACGCGTCATCGATATCTTTGACGCAGATGGAAACGGTGAAGTTGATTTTAAAGGTGGGAGATAGCAACTTTTACTTTAAAATTTCTAGCTCAAATGTCTCCTGAAAACATATGTCTCAAGCTGTTAAGTAAAACCACAGAGGATATAGGTTATGCCTAAGCCCAATATTTTGTTTCAAACATATTGAATTTCTATGTTCCGAGTTCTAATTACAATCAGGTGATCAAAGATTTACTAATTGATTGAATGAATTTTTAGTGGAACCAGCAACACTTGCAGCATCGGTTTATGATTGATCTTTGATTCTATGATTGAGCTTTGACTTGGCCCTAGTCCCTCATTGATGGTTTTTTTTTCCCAATCGATAGAGTTCATACAAGGAGTGTCTCAATTCAGCGTGAAAGGAGACAAGGAGTCAAAGTTGAGGTTTGCATTCCGTATTTATGACATGGACAATGACGGGTACATCTCCAACGGAGAGCTTTTTCAAGTGAGTTTCTTCTCTCCGAACGGAACGTAAAATCTATCTCTCAGCATCATATTGCTAGGATATGTTATCAAAGTCGGTTGTTTGTCTTGCAGGTGCTGAAAATGATGGTAGGCAACAATTTAAAAGATACCCAACTCCAGCAGATCGTCGATAAGACGATTCTCTTCGCAGATAAAGACGAAGACGGCAAAATCAACTTCGAAGAATTTTGTTCTGTGAGTATTGCCTATGCTAGTGATATAATTTAGTGAATTTTTTATAGCACTCAATTCTAATAAGACTGTAGGATTAGCGTTTAGAACTAAAAACGGTATCCTAGTGGGTAGTAGATTATAGGGAACACTTACGACAATAGAAATAATTTTCCATTGAAAGGCTGCGTTTAATTTTGTACATACTCTACTCACTGCTGTGATGTGAACATTAGATATGGTAAATTTTGCCAGCACTGATCTTTTCTTTTGCTCTTAAGCTTAACTTAATCTTTGTCAGTCTTGTTTGCAAAGACACCAGCATTAATATCATATCCTGATAATTTCACTCAATTTTTAATTGCTACAGACAGAGCATTGAAACCAGTTGGTCATCACGTAATTTATTTAAAAAATCCCATTTCCTTACTCATTCACAGTTTAACCCTCTTTTACTTCAAAGCATGATATAAAACACTTCTAAAAGTTAAGCTCTTGTGGTTTTTACTTAATGAAAGTGGTGCCAAGTCCTAGCATATGCTATGCCCACCATAATTTTTAAAACTCCTCTGATTTATACAAAGAGTGGTCTTGAATCCAAATTATCTCGTGCACAGCACCTGCCTATCCTACATTCTTCTCAGATCTTTCCTTTAAATTATTATTTGAAAGATTTTTAATGTTATCAGCATTCATTTATCCCCGTTGTTTTTTCCCCAGGTGGTGGGCAACACGGACATCCACAAAAAGATGGTGGTGGACGTTTAGAGCGTCGCTGGCGCCGCCGTTGCGTCCTCCCCCCATGGTTTTGAACCTCCGTTTCGTCGTGTTATACATACTTCTTTATCCTACCAACCGATTGAATTCCCAGTCGAGTTCTTACATTTAACTGTACCTACTCTTATAAATAACTGCGTGTACTACTCGTGTGTGTCTTGTTAAATCAAACGCTGGACTCGTCAGCCGGACCGAGTTGTCGCTTTATGCAGTGCCGAAAAAAACGGCGTTCGTGCGATCTTGATTCTCGGTTTCGAACGGCGATTTTAGGGTAGCAACCAAAGACCGCCCCCCATTATTGTAACCGGTGTGGCGATTTTTTATTGCATGCATCTCCTGCACTAATCACGTTATATTATATACGTAACCAACATTTAAACTTGAACATATTTAAACATACAAAACTATACATGATAATGAAGAAGAAAAAGAAGAAGAAGAAGCAAAACACACTTAAAATTTAAGAATTATACATATATTATTATACATAAATATAAATATGCGAGCGTTTACTTCCCAAGCTAGGTTTGTTTGTAGTCTTTATGTAAGTAGGGCTGTTACAGTATAAATAAGAGTCTATTTCTTTCCTTGGTGTGCATGTCTCGTTTGCCTGTCTGCCCGTCGGATGAAAGTCGACTAACTAAGATCGCGTATTGCTTAGCGGCGAGAGTGCTACAAGTCATTTTCTCTAGCAAATAATAATGCACTTCTCGAACGGTTTATTGTACCTACTGCGATAAGCTTATTATATACATGAATATTATATACATACATATAATATACCTTCATATATATGTATGTATGTATTACATTATTATTATAATTATGTAAGTGTCATCGATAATGCTGCAATTGTCGTTCATATGTTGTGAATGAAGATCAAGTGCAAAACGATCGCGGACGTCGCTGTGTTATTCTGTCTTGAAACTTTTTTCATCCTTCTTGAATAAAGAAAATATCGTAAAGACTTATATTTAAGTGAAATTTTGTTTTTTAAGAATCCTTGGAGGGTTGGTGCACACATTCTTTAAGTCAAAAGATCGAACGGGTTTGTTTCAATGTATTAAAGATTTCTGTAGGAGCGCATTGCACCTACATTGGTGCAAAATTAGTATAGGAATATACTTCAAGCCAATCAAATTGCTTTGGTTAATTTGCTGTGGTTTCTGAACAAAGCTATTGAAAGATCTCTTAGAATGAATGTATTTATTAAACATTCTGAGGCACCAGTTGCTAGAAGAACTAATGAAGTAGGAAAGCACCTACGCTAAAAATGTCAACTTTTATATTTTAACTTGGGTTGTAGCTGCTAACTACTTTTTAGGTAGTCTCTAATTCTCAAGGGAAGAAAACCAAGTACTTAATTTCAATTTTAAAAAGAAATAATCACTAAAATAGATGGGAAGAAGAAAATTTCTGACTCAAAACTGAAAAAAAAATCAGGGTCAGTGTTGGTGAGATGTTGTGTTGGTGTTAGTTTTGGGAAAAGCATAAAGCGGGATTAAGAGTTAGGAGAGTTTCAGGTCGAAGAGGCATGCTGTGTGACGGCCAATTAAAGATTTCTCAAAGAGATGGCAATAAGTTACCGAGTTTCAAGGAGTGCTAGTTGCCCCCTGCCTGTCTGTATTCAGCATTTGGCAGTGCCAGCCTAGATTTACCTACAAACCAAGTATTAGCTAACTAACCTTGCTGACCATCCCCACGCTATCCTATGCTAAAGTCATGGTCATATTTAAACACATTTCAATAAAATATGGTTAAGAATAAGAGAAGGATAAATGTTTCAAAAATGTCTCAACCTATACAAAAAATCTGAACAAACACAAAAACTGTCCTTGCCAAAAACAATAGATGAGGCAGAAGAAATACAGTATTCCATTTTAAATGGCATTGCGCATAATACCACAAAATAATTTTAGTTATGCAATAAGAATTTATTTAAATTTTATTTCTTTTTCACTTATGTTGTGTTTGCCAACGTGAAACCAACTACGATGATCACAGTACAAGTTATGCCACACAACAAGTTCCATTGAGAAATGCAATATGTTGCTGAAGATTTCGGAAATGAATGAGCAGAAGTGCCTATCACGAGGTCGGCCCGTCATACTTTAAGCTATACGTTTTGTCCACGCTAAATCGTTTGTAATTGCATGCTAATTGAATGCCTTTTGACTTGTACTTACATGAAGCTTAGTCTATGCATGGGTTTGTTGTAAATACTGGGTAGATCTTTAACCTATGCTTCAACGGTATAATTCACAGTGAGAACTTATATCTTTTTGAGAATATACTCTGAAAAATATTTGCATCAAAGCCTTTATTTTGCAACAAGTTAAAAATAATTAAATTAAAAAAATCCCTTCGTTTGCAACTAAATTATTTTGAAATTACCTCCATTTTTCGGCAGAGCAGTAGTCACTCGTGATTCGTTAAAAGTTTACAAATATGGTGGCCGAGGCAATCGTCATGGAGCTATCACGAGCGTAAAATGAAAGCCGATTCATTTATTGCATTAACAAATCTGCGTTCGGTTCAATCAATAATTCAAATGTGAACAGGCAGAACTCAATTCAATGTCAGAAACCGTAGCCGAGCCCGTCGAGGTGGCGAAATTCGAGGACGAAGCGGAGGAATGCCCTGACTTTATGGAAGACGGATTCCTGGATAACCTAGCTGTGGTCGACTCCTGCTACTCGGACGGAGACGAAAATGCCAACGAAGTCTTGACGACCACAGACTCGGTTCCTGCTGTAAGTGAAAGGGAAGTCGGAAGCGTTGCTTTGGCACCCATTGCCACTGGGGAGAAGAAGTATCCTGCCGTTAAATCGAGTCCTGTTACAGCCCCGACTAAATTTGGAAAGTCGGTTGTTCCGAAGCGTGAATTCATTCCCAGACCAGTGAGGGCAAAGATTACAATAAAGCCAAAGCCGGCAGCCATCGTGATAGATAAGGAAGCAATTGATGAAGATAAATCAGCTGCTCAGGAAAAGGGAAAAGCAAGCAGTGATAAAATTGCAGCTGCTAAAAAGGCTGCTTTAAAAATTAATGGTGACCAAACTTTGCAAGGAACAACATTGCCGGCACTTTTAGATACAGTAATAGAGTTGGATCCCCGAAAGGAGACTATTCGCAGGGAGCGAGACCTAAGAGAAAGGCTCCGTAGTAAGGAACACGAAGGCCGCCATGTCAGTAGAGAGAGAGGCATGCGGCGGAGCAGCAGAGAGAGAGGGGAAAGCCATCGTGACTTTCGCAGCCGGGAACGAGATCATAGACCAAGGAGCCGGGAGAGAGACCACGACCCTGTCAGGCCCATACCGAGAGACCGTAAACCGCGAAGCAGGGAGCGGGAACGACTGCCAAGAAGCAGAGAGAGAGAGTGCCTACCGAGAAGTAGAGAAAAAGACAACTTGGAGTCAAGAAGGCCTCGTACCACGGACCGTCCAAATACAGATAGGAATTGGACGAAAGAACACGGCAAAGGTGGGCCGCCAAGCAAGAAAGCCGAGAAGCGAGTGGAAAAAGTTCGTGACAAGTCCAAGATAATGGACAGCGAAGATAACCTGTTACCACCCGGCACTGAAGACGTATTGCTCCCAGATGCCGCTGCATTGCTTGCCAAGAAAGAGGCTGCTGACAGGGCGAAGAAAGAGGCCACTGAGAAGGAAAAGAAGGCGGAGAAAACTACAAAGACGGAAAAGCGGAGGCGGGCCAGTGGCAGCAGCGAGGGACGCAAAAAGCCGCGAGGTACTTTTGAGGAAATGAGCCGGGAGCGAGTTGAACGAGATCAGGATCGGATGAGTCGTGAGCTAAGTCTTGAGCGGCTCAAAGAGCTTGATCGCGACTTGCGGCGAGAAAAGTTGAGAACGTCAGACCGCGAGTTAGAACGGCAGCGATTGGTCAACGAGAAGCTTAACGACGAGATTCGGCTGATGCGTGATCTGCGTGACAGGAAGCGGCACGAGCGGTCTGCGTCTCGAGACAGGTCAATTGAGCGTGAGAGGCGGAGGATTGAGGAGAGTCGTAGGAGGTTGCGGGGGAGGAGATACGGGGACCTGTCGCCAATATCCACCGGCCATAACTCGGAGTTTTCGTTCGAGATGTCGCCAGGACCCGCGCGATACGATCATAGGTGCGTTAGGTATCACTATCTTTGTAGCGTTTCTTCTTTTTGACTTACTGTAATGCAAACAGCTTCTACGTAATATTTTTCTGAACTCGAATTTGGGTGCGTGCATCACATGTAAGATTTAATTTCAAAACCACCAGATCCGTTGTGCATCAGTACAACCACACTGCATCTCCTTGTTTACATCCCTAAGTTTTTACTTGCCTCTGGGAGATAGGATTACATCCTGTCTCTCAGGGGATAACGAATTGGGCACACTCTTAATTCCAGGTATGGTAACAGGGATCATAAGTTAAAGTCTTACACAGAAATCACTCGTAAAGAACTCGGTCTTTGCTTCAATGCCTATTTTACACCTTAAAAGGGATCATAAGTAACAGGGATCATAAGTTAAAGTCTTACACAGAAATCACTCGTAAAGAACTCGGTCTTTGCTTCAATGCCTATTTTACACCTTAAAAGGATCGTGAAACGAGCGGTTCACCTAATTTTAGGATGATCTAGTCTCTATTCTATTCTTTACATTCCAAATTCGCCTGTAAACTATTTTCATTGTTGTTTGTTCTTACTTGCTCACTTCCAAATTATATCTTTGATTGCTTGTGATCAGTTCTACTCCTTTGCTCAATCTTGCACTTCCAGAGTTTATTTGACAACTAGTAGAAACATCATTATTCGTGGTGGCTACTACCAACTGATACTTTTCAGCAGATTAGTTAGTGTTTTCTACACCTACTTAGACTGTGGTTTTCTACACCTACTTAGACTGTGGTTTTAACACGAAAAAAAGGAATATATCAGGAATCTGTCCTATGATCAGGTCTAATCTAGTCTACCCTGAATAATCCCTATCTTGTTATCAAAGTTCCAACACTGTTGAAAAATCTAGAATTGAAAATTCAAGGCATTTCAGTTGGAGAACTCCGTTGTTTATTATTTTATTTTGGTATCGGTGATATACAAACATTAACATGTTGTCGTACACCTTCATCTGTTCCTTTCCGTCTATCCATACCTGTTTCTCCATCTGCCAAAATGAGGTAAGAACAGGTTGAGGTTAAAAACACACAGCAATTAAAACAATTGAATAAAAGGTTGTATATGGCCCCTTTGTACGTGACAGAGCTAGCTCCTCAGCAATGCCTGTGTAGAAATATCGGTACTCATGGCGTTTTCATATTAAGAATTTCTGGTAAAAATTGTACCATTTTTGACATAAAATGTTAACATTCCAGCAGATACGAGTACTCGCGGCGTGGCGACCGCTCGTACTCGCCGATTAGCTCGGGCGGAGAGTCGGCCGGTGGTTCGGAACGGTCGCGGCGGCGGAAGCGCTCGCCTTTCTGGCTCGAGATGGAGCGCAAGCTCGGTATCTCCGTCATGGGAGGGGCCAGCTACGAGTACGCGACTGCAAAGGAGCCTCCAGTTCACTACCAGGTGCGTAAGGTCTAGCATGCCTATCATCCGAGACGTGGGCAAAGTCTGAAATCTTGTCATAAGCCTAGGTCTAGATCTAATTCTTTCTTTTAGTCCTTTTAAACTTTGACTGGGTTCACTGTCAACCTTTCTGAGAGAATTTTCTCATTTATAAAGAAATATTGATTAATTGAGATTTCTTGTTGATTATGATTGAGATCTCTCTATTGCTTGGCCTTGGTATTAAGAGCCTCGAAGACCAAGACCTCGAACTAACGGATTTCACTTCGGACACGACTAGCTATGAATGCGATCAAACCAATGCTTCTGGTCCCCAGTCTCCTGTGCCGGCGTCGAACATGATGGCACCATCCCATCCATCGCCTGTGCCATACTACTCGCCCGTGCCGGCAATGTTCACTGTCCCACCGCCTGTGACGGTTCCGTCGCCAGTGGCCGTGCCTGCCCCTGCGCCTTTGGCTGTGCCTGCGGTGTTGCCTAAGCCGGTGCCTGTGCTGCCTGAACCGCCGGCAGTAAAGAGTGAGGATCAGCTGAGCGATCAAGAGGCGGCGTTGATCGTGGCAAAACAGGCGCCGATAACTTTCGTGTTTCGAATGCCGAAGCCGGCTACCGTTCCGGAGGCGCCGCCTCCGCCACAGATATCGGTAAGTGGCAAGCTCTTTTGAAAAGTTTTGATAATGATTTCACAAAGTTCAAACGAAATTGAATTTCACTAACTGTTAGATGATTACCTTTTAGTGTTTACGAGTAAAGCTGTTGTCCTAAAGGGACCTTAAGTCTATTTTGTCTGGGGATTTATGGAAGTTTATGTTCACCGAACGGTTTGGCGTGTTGGAAACATCAGTTTTCATGAGATCACCAATGTTAAGTAACACTGCGCTGAGTCAGGTATTGAATGGGTGATCAATGATCATCATACACATAACCAGTTCTGTTTGGGAGAGAGGTTGGAGGGATGAAAGCTAGTACAGCAACTTAATTCACCTTGCTTATCAACCTCCCGACAGCATAAATTTGTGGAGGAATCCTGCTGTTTGCGTTGTACTGTCCTTTAGAAGGGACATTGAGCCAGTGGTCCCCTTTGGTGCTATTCGACAAGAGTAGGTTCCTGCCGGCACCGAGTTTCCCGTCCTCCTTTCCGGGCTAGGTTAGGTTCATCATCATCCGCTCATTCACTGACACCATTAGACCAGTGCTGCAGGGCCAGTTGTCAAAACAGTGCGTTGTTAAACCCCAATAATCAATCAATCAATCAAGTTTATGTTCCTTGTTGTCGAAGGTGGCTGAGCATCGTGAGAGAAGTAGTTCTAACTTCAATTCCTCCACCTTTCCCCTGAAAAGAACTCTCAAACATTTTTGCTCTTTCTTTAAACCAGCTTACTCCCAGTGAACGAATCTACTTATGGTGACCAATGGATTAGCTAGAGAACACCTCTTTATAGGTTCCAGGACCCATCTGTCAGTCTTGGCATATCAGTGTCAATTGATTCAAACCCTCCTTTATATAGATACACATGAAACTGTGGTAACACATCAGATGGTCATGATACAACAGCCATAACCAACACCAATGTGCATGAAATAAGAAATTCTCATTCAAATTGTGCAAGCACCAATAATTGCAATGATTATTCATCTATGCTAACGCATGCACTTTCCTCCACAGGGCGAAAACATGAGTCTCACAAGTTTCCTGGAGGCAACTGTCAAAGGTAAGCCCCTCCCCTTGCTGCCGCGACCCATGGCTGCTCGGCCCTCGGTGCAGAGACCTGTCTGCCGCAGAGCTGTGCGTTGTGTTTGCCACGCCTCTGCGTTTTCCGCAAAGGAGCGTTTTCCCGTTGCAGCAAACCCTGTATTCGTGGCTTTCCCTCGTAGATTTTTAGCGATAGCTTTTATTTCCTCAGTTGGCACACGGATCCGTTTTCTGTTACGAAGGTTTTTGTATGGCATTGCGCTGAACAAGGTATCGGGGTTTTCCGCGCAGTACTTTTATAAGTAAACGGTATGATAACCGCATAAATCTGAGAGAGAAACCTTGAGATTTTTGCATGGGTGCCCATTATGAAAACATGATGGGGATTCATAAATTGTCAGAGATTCAGCTGCTATCTGAAAGGTAGGTAATTGAAAGGCGATCTGTAGATGTTGTCCATTAAAAATGGGTGCATGACATCGTGGGTTTTGTACGCAAGTCATTCCTTTTGCTCTAATCGGTGAAGTTCTTCTTTAGGTCTTACCGTCGTGGTGACTCAAAATAGTCCACAGTGCAGCTATTTGCTAATTTAGTTCTTGTAAAACAATATCTCTAAATATCACAATGATCGGCGGTCACGGGCACAAACTGTGCTCGACTGTCCTTTACAGAAAACAAACGGCTCTCCCTTTCCATGCTCCTTTCTCCCTTACAGTTTCCTTCCTGTTTTCCTTCATCTTTCTTTTAGTACTTTCCTCGTTTATTCCCTGCATCTAACCTAGCTGTGACAGTTACTGGTCTGTGGTGAATCAACTGCTAATTCCAAAGCCTTGGATTCTGGAAAGTCTAAAAGCTTGGGTTGATCCTGAGGAGCGTGAAATGTCTTGAGGAGGATTGTACGAATTAGATAGTGGCTCCTTCCTTGTGAAAGGGAATTTGGAGTTTTTCTTGAAGTCGTTATGGTAGCTGGCAAATGCTTTTCTGAAAACAGAGAGTTTTTATTTTGTATTTATACGTAGCATTTATAAATTCACAGTCTTATATATCTTTAGCATATAAAGTAATTATAATATTCACAAATATTCAAATAGTAATTACAAATATTCGAGGTGGGTAGTTTGTGTTAGAATGTGGAATAGCTGCTAATATAAAGTGAGGTTTGTTGGGATTGTTACAGTAATATTTTAAGATTTTGTGTTTTAGGCTTTAAACTCTTTATTTTATTTGGCTAAACAACTTTGTGTTTGTACAAAAAGTATAAAGTCTGGTTTACATGGACCAAGATCCGCACTTCAAGGAGTTGATCAACAGGTCACTGCATTGTGGAAACTGTGTGCTGGTATTTCAAAGCAGGCAAGATTACAAAATTGGAAACAATGGAAAGATGGAAAGATTGAAAATATAATAACCTTGCGTTTATCACAAAATTGATGAAATACTTGTTAATTACCACGTAATTTTACGGAAAACGCAAGAGACAGACACCGGAGATACTTTGTATTGGCAAATTATGTTTTGTGGTCTCGTTTGGAAAGTGTCAAAATCTCACCTTACCAGCCAGTTTTAGATAAAACTCTTCATGAAAACCTAATCGAATGGCCCTAAGGAAAATTGCCTTGGGGAAATCTCAAAAATAATTAAAATATTATTTTTAGTTGGTTTTAAGCAATTATTAATTTCAAGAAAGGTGGAATAGTGAACGAGTTGTGAGTTCGCGCAGGTAGCCTATGATTGGTTAGTTTTATTCAAGATTGAACGAAAAATATGATTTGTTCTAATTGAGAAAAATTGAGCTCAATTGTTTTGATTAAGACTTTTTCGCTCAATTTTACTTGTTTACATGAGACAACTCATTGATGTGCACAATTGAGCTCAAGGTATTGATCAATCTCTTGATCCATGTAAGTAGGCTTTAGACAAGAGTTAAGTTCAATGAGAGTATAAAACATTTTGCTGAAATGTGTAAAGAAACTAAAACTTTAGAATAAGGATACCGGGGATACCCTTGCTCTACGCTAAAACTAAGCATTTCTGTTCGGTAGAGGGGTTGGAGGAATGAAAGCTAGTACAGCAACTTCATTCGTCTTGCCTCTCGACAGCATGGATTTATGGAGGAATCCTGTTGTTCGCATTGTACCATCTTTCGAAAGGAACGTTAAGCCAATGGTCTCCTAGGTGCTCTTCGCCAGGAGTAGGCTTAATGCCGGCACCAAGTTTCCTCTCCTCCCTTCTAAGCTTGGTTAAGTTAATCATCATTCTCATCGTCACCCACTCATTCACCAACACCGTTAGACCAGTGCCAAATGGCCAGGTGTCAAAACAGTGCGTCGTTAAAACCCAATAATCAGTCGAACTAGGCATTTTAAGCAATCTTACAACACCTTGCCATGTTTCCAACCAACTTACAGACCATTGATATGGAATGGTATCGTTGAGTGTGTATCCTATTTACATCTGCAATGACAGTATTATTCTATATGACTTCTAACCGTGGTAGAATCATGCTTAGATTTGAACTTGAACCGGAGCAAACCTCTTCTCTAAAAACTCGGCACATACTAGTGGTATCCAAGTATTCAACAAAGTTTTTGAATCGGTGCAAAGTTTAAATTAAAACACATCATAAATTGCTAGACACACTGAGCAAAGAACCTTGCCCTTTCCCTAGCCTACTTGTCACTTACAGCCATTAGTGGTGATGGCGAACCAATGAAACTTAAGAGTGCTTTAATGCTGCCACATACCCACATTTTACTGCTGTATGCTTAAAAAACGTAGGTTTCTTGTGAGGAAAGTTACACTTTGCTTAAAAGCGTGCATAGCCTCCACAAACTGAACAATTCTACATATCAGAAGTGTCCCTGTTCACGGTTCATCCATTTATCCATTTGATTTTTGCATTTATTGCTGGGTATGGACTCGGATGTTCCACAATTGAGCATTTCTCGTCTAAATTAAATGCCTCCCTTATTAGAAAACCCTAAGGGCAAGTTTTTCAGTTGAGCTTTAAGGAATTAACCTTTCTGCTAACAAGAAACAGCACTGTCTGTGAAGCTGTTGCCAAGTAAATGAAAAGCTAGCAGACCTTCAGGTTCTCAACCAAATACCCGTGCAATCAAAACTCCACACGCTCCGGTTCGCTATCACCACCCCATAACCTCACAATTCTTCCGACGCCAGCGATGCCGACTCCACCCTCTGGCCTCCTCGCTCGCTGCCAGGCTGCGCTCGATGCACTGCAGGATGACAACACGCTTGACAGCATCTCGACTGGCCGCTTAGTGGTCCCATCCTCTGACGTTGTCATTCAGCGCTACTCCTCCAAGACTCATTTCGACCATCCGGCCCAGGAGACACTGATGAAACTCAAATCCCCGCTGCTGCGTACCTCGGATGTCCATCTGGAGGCTACCGAGCTGCCGAACATGTGCGCGCCTGAACCACCACCCAAAGAAACCGACTTCGAGGACGTCGACAGTGGAGATGACATCGACAGCAGCAGCGAGGACTTTGAAACCGATGATGAAATGGGAAGCGGAGACGACATCGCCTTCATTGCCGAAGTGCCCAAGAAGAAAATAATTGACACGCTGGAGCTGGACCCAGTAGGCGACAGCTCAGACGACGACGTCGCGTGCCCCGAGTGCGCACGACGTTCGGCAGTCGAGCTGTGTAGCATCGGAGTCAACACGGTCAACGGGGCGACAACGCGGGAGGTCGGCACGCAATCGTCATGGCCGGACGATGCCGATGCAGAACTAGACGACGTTTCAGACGAGTCGGATGTGGTCAGCGAACGCACGCGTGCCATGCGCACCCAGTATGAGCGGTTTCGGCAGTCGATCGAAGCGGTGGGGCCAAAGGCACAGAAGCCGCAGACAGTAAACGCGAGGCGTGAGGTGATGTCAGGTCAACGGGAGAGCGGCGGTTACGGTCCAGTGTGGAATCAGAAGCCTGGAGGCTCAGCGGCAAACCAGCAGCAGAGCTGTGGTCCCCGGCCAGTATCAAATCAGCAGAAGAGTGGGGGTCCTGGGGTGAGATCAAACCAGCAGACATTTGGGGCTTCTGGTCTAATTTCAAACCAGCAGAAGGGTGGAGGTTCTGGGTCTTCATCAAATCAGCAGAAGATTGGTGGTCCCATAATGATGCAGCTGAACACCAAGGGTCTGATCAGCGGACCGATGGCAAAGAGGCAAGACACCGATTGGCGGCGGCCAGAGCTTCTAACCAACTCTGAAATGGATCAGCCGCTGTTCCAGCGCCGAGAAGCTCTCGACAAGTCGTTCCCATCGCAGTCATCATTCCTCGAGCGTCCGGGTACCTTGGGCGCTGGCCCGATGGGGGCCCAGAGCATGCCAAGTGGGCCAATTGGAGGGGAGGCAAGTGGAGGCAGGTTTCGAAACAACTCGGGCGACTCTTCCGCGCTGCAGCCACTGGGCGGGAACTCGTCGTTCCCACGAGGTCTCGCTGAAGTGCCATTTGGACAGAGCCGACCGTTCCAAGGCTCTCCATGGGTCCAGCCATTCCAAGGAGGTCAGCCATTCCAAGGAGGTCAGCAGTTTCAAGGTCAGCCATTCCAAGGAGGACAGCAGTTTCAAGGAATTCAGCCATTGCTTGGGAACCAGACATTTATTGGGGACAACAGCAATAGTTCAATGGGCCGAGGCAACAGTGGCATGCAAAACGTAGGTCTGCCAGGGATGGGGATGGGGATGGGGATGGGGCCCCAGGGTACCATCAACCAGCTGGGCAAAAGTGGTGCAATGAGCAACAGTGGTGCTATGGGCAATAGTGGCAACCAGTTTGGTGGCGGCCTGGCATTTACCGGTGCAGCCACGCCGTTTCTACAGAGCGGGGCATTTGTTGCGCAGACAGGTCAGTTCGGACAGACCCAGGGCGTAGCTTTCGCGGGCACGCAGAACACCAGCTTTCATCCTGGCACTGGGGGCAGGTACAACTGACTGGCTACTTGAGTATCTAGTGGTCGAGTACCGGATTGGGAATCGTGTGCGGGAAAATATCGGACTGCCAAGACGAATAATGCTCCGATAAATTAAAGTGGACTTGTTACTTTGTGCGTGTCGTTGTGCATTTTGGCCATCAGAGTTTCACTACCCAACAGCTTGCAGTTTCGCTACCCTACAGCTTGTGTTGATTGTTCATACTTCTTACGTGTGTACATTTTCGGAACGTATTCATCGGTGTTTGTTAGTGGCTTTTTGTTGGCTTACAGCGCCTTGAAGATTTGCTTGTTTCGACCAGTGGACCAGTCGAAACAAGTAGACTGCGATAAACTGTTAAACTGTTGATGATTATGACTTCTGGAAAGTGGTTTGTTTTGCTTTTGAAGAAGAGATGTATAATAGCATTCCTGTTTTGCAATTTTCTGTTAAAGGTGAATATGTACAAAAGCCATTCTGGTCTCATGTAATGCAACTGTGTATGAACAAATGTAGATGAAATGTGAATTCTACAGTTACTGTCTCTGTAACTTAAAAAAGTTGTAAGCAATAGCTTCTGCTTACAATTTGTTAGGTAAGTAGTATGTAGGTACTCAATAATTGTATGCAGAGCATCAAATTCCCAACTTTAATTCCCAACTTTAATTTCTCTCTAAATGTAGTTTTTTTTTTGTGGTGATTAATTCTTGTGATTTATGCTGTCTTTTACCTTTATTCATGCTATAAAAGTTTGGGAAAGTTCTGGCAAATGTTATTTACTAGTATTCTTGCTTCTGGATAAATCGTCGTTTTTGCTTTCTTTGGTCATTTGCCATTGGAGAATAGGGAGCATTTTCGTTGAGAAATTATAATGGATGTAACTTTTGAATATTGAATCAGAACCCCTTATAATAACAAATAGACTCAGACTGTCATTGTGGGCATTGCAAACGTTTCTGTCGTTCGTTACTGTAAACTGAGCATATCATTTTTGTCACTGTCCTTTACCCTTCTCTCTCCTAGAAACATTTCCCCTAATATCCAACTTGAGCTAGATCTCCATTTAGGTAGGCAAGTTGGCATGTCTACATATCAGTGGCATGTGTAAATGTGAATAAACAAGAAGAAGACAATTACCTGGTGATTAACATCTGTTCTCGGATCCATCCCGCCTGAAGAAGAAAATTAACACGGGCAGAAAATGTTACCTGCTGCAGGTTTGTTCAAGTCTTCGATCGAGGAATGGAATGAAAACAATTTCGGAACTGAAAGAAAAGCTTGCATGTTTTGATTGTTTATTTGTGTGTCTATGCTTTATTTACCCAGCGACCAGTAATAACTACAAGGTGGATTTTCGATTATTCATTGAACTGTTGGGTAAACAACCTACCAAGGAAAAACTAACCGACAAATTCCCAGCGACTTAATTTAGGAGGAATTCCTCTAATAATTATCTCCTGTGACCCTAAACAAGAACTATTACTCTTTTATTGGTGAAATGAGGTGTCTTCAAATACTTTGCATATAGCATATTTGCCAACCAAGGGTTGAAATTTTAGATCGAAAACCTATCGCTTCGCGTATTTTTTCAGTTAAACACAAAATATTTGGAATGCCTATCCCTGGAAATATATTTGCTCATTCATCGAGCCGTACAACCACATTGACTACATCATGTACCTCCGCTCGGCAGCTCTGGTTCCCTTTTCAGGAATGAAACCAGGAATGTGACTGTGTTTCCTTACCTGTTATTGCCTTCTATCGTATTATTGGAGTAGTTCCTCATCTGAAATCACAGAGATAGCTCATATTATACGCAACTCAATTAAAATGAAGAGTACGTAGCGCTATTGTTTGTGATTTCACGTCTGAACCTACTCCCCACTCCACCCTTTGGCCACCTGTCCTTCCTGTACTGTCATGTCGTCCATTTATTGTCGATTGATTGGAACCTATCGAATCTTCTGTGCTCTGATCCTAGCGCCAAAGTCACGTCGTCCCTTTTTACGGGACAGGCTAGCTGGAGAGAGGAGGGTGTCATCCGGGTTGTTTGTAACATGGACTACAGCATATTTGTGTTGTCAAGATAGCTTATGCGATTAACAACTTATATGCTTAGTCACCATGTACCGTTTTTTTGCTAAACATATACAAACTGCCTTCATTTGAATCTGATTGGCAGATACTCGAGGGCTGTAAGTGTTCTATAACTGTGGCAGGTATGTTAATTTAACATAAAATAGTTTTCATTCCTTTGCCCTGGTGGTCTGTTATCCAGCAACTATTTCAGTGTGGGAGTCGAATGATTATTTTTCTAATAAATTGGAAAATTAAATTCGAAATCCATAAAATAGTACACGGGACAGGGTAGCGAGAGAGACGAGGGTGTCGGAAAAGTACCACCGAATGTTATTCTGTGGCTTGCATGTAAGTAGACTATGATAGTAATGCTTGTAAAAACCTGTGATGTAAGCAACAGTTTCCACGTGTAGCATGTCGGTTGTGAAGGGGCATGTGGGGCGACATGTTACTCTCCAGTCTCCAGGCCACTCCAACGCGTCCACGCCGTGGATTCGGCGCCTCCACGTTAGCTGACTCTGGTTGCTCGGATATCAGGTTTGTCTAAAATTAAACGGCGCTGAACTTATTAGGAAATGGATTTTCCTTAGGGAAGCGCAAAGTGCTCGCAATTGGTGGGTGGGGCTCACATTGGTGTTCCCGATTACAATGCGGTAACACTTGCAGTTCGCAGAGACATTGTTCATGAGGAGAATCTTGTGTTAGTACGATCTTAGAGGGGTGGCATCTTGTAGAGCTCGTGCGATAACGGATTGGAAAAGTTTTGTCGGCGGCGACTTCGTGATGAATACGAATCGTGTGCGTTCAGTAGATCATTGCTCAGATCGCTTTCCATATGATGAGCGTTATTATAACGTGTCCTTTTATCTTCGCCGTTGCTTCCCATTCAGTACCAGGATGCCTTAGTTTGGCATTCTCGTTCCTTCTACAGACTCGCAAACGGCACCTAGATTAATTAGATTCAGGTGGGGAAATCCTAAAACAGACCACTGGGAGTAATATAGACTCGATAGACTTTCGTCCGGTGATAAAATAAATAATGCTCATGAATTGGACAGGGTTGACTTGGTGCGTTTATTGGTGGAAGGGGGGGATTACCGACAACATTATTGTATAATCTTGGCTTGTTATTTTTTACAGATAGCCCAACCCTTACATGCAGTTGTTCTGCTGAAGGCGTGTAAAATGTTTTACTCTGTGTGTGCCATAGACATATGTGTGCTATTATATAACATTCAATAAAAGTATGCGGCTAATGCCAAGCTAAAAGTGTAATGTGTTAATTCATTAGCTAAACTGAAGATATTCCTTGGCTTGGGTGTTTCCAGAAACCCGCCGCATGGGTTCCCATCCCCCTACATCCGACACCCAACTGCGACTGGATCAGCGGAATACTTTGGAAACAAAAATCCAAATGGTTGTGTAGGCAATAATAAGAAGTGTCCCGTTTTTAGTCACAACAGACAGCGATAATGTAACTTTAACAATTGTTAAGTAGGATCAAGTTACCGCATTTTAAGGTAAATGTCGGTTATTGTCGATAATTCACAATGATTTTCGCCTAGCTCAAGGTGTGCTACTCATTGAGCAAGTGGCTGCTTAGCAAGTGCCTTTTTTTCCTCCATGGCTACACTTAGCACACACCAAAGACGGTAGGTAAACCTTTTATTTTTTTATTAGTAAAATATGCAAGAGAGGGCATTATAATGCTATCTGTCGCGGCTAAAATATTCGTCAATGGAGTAATCTTTAATAGAGGAATGTTGAATGTTGTTAGGGAAACCGCTAAAAAGCATGGCTGATGGATATTGCGGATTATTGTTCGAGATTTGGAGGTTATTTACTGGGATGCATTTGTTGTTTTGGTTTATTCTATGGTGATGGTGAGTGGATTGAAAAGAAGTGTAAAAGGGAGGATACATTTTGACAAAACGGATGGCTTCTAGAGTAAAAATGCTAGTGATAGTGAGTATTTTGAAGGAAATAAACAGTTATCGGCATACTTCGTATACTATGTACGCCTAAACTAAAATTATTGATAATCACCATTCACATCTCATTGTACCTAGGATAGGTAAAGATCATATTCCTACCCTTCAGTCTGAACCTACTATACACAGGGTAGAGACTAGTTATATATATATTCTTCACCCTCTAGGATTCTAAATGAATTGAAAGACGGAGCCGGGTGTCGCCTGAGAAAGAGAACTGCCGACCCAACGAATTCGCACCAGCACCCGGCGCAGCCTGTTATTGTTTTAATCTTGCTGGCCATGGGGGAAGGGATATCGCCGAGGGGCACAGACGACGCCTTTCCCCGCAATCGCACACAGACGCCGACCGAACTCGAGGCGAGCGAACGCCGCGGAATTGTTATTAAGAAAGTTTGCGAACTAACGTCCTAAAGTCCTCCCCTCTCCCCAACGGTCCCGTTCTCCCAAGTCGAGGTGCCCAATTCTCCAGAATTTAGTTAACCATAGGCCACCAACCAGGCCACCAACGCTCATGCAACACTTACTCTGTGGCCATGCGGTAGCGGCAAAAGTCATGGTATAACAGTTTTATTCCCAAAATTACATAGATAACAATATCTTAAACTTGCAAGAATGGTTGTTAAGAAAAGAAAATGTATGCTAAAAAAAAGTTAATCGTTACATACTTTCTACATAATTTCTTTAGCGTGCTCGTGAATCCAAACCTGGCGCCTCCACCGATTCTTGACTGCGGTACTCCTGGCTAGTGGCGACGCATAATCAGAACGAATGGAAGAGCTGACCGTGGGTAGATCCCTTTCAGAGTCCCCACAAACCCTGTCCAGCTGCCAGACTCCTGTCAGGGTAGCATCTAGCGTGACGTGATTACTGAACACAAACTCGGGCACGACGGCGAAAAAGCGGTTTCCATCATTGGTGTTCCAGCAGCGGGCGGGGCGTTGACTTGCCAGCAGGCAGCAGGCAACACGTGCCGGCAACCGCGACGTTCAACGAATTACGACGCTTTCTAAACGCCGCGGTGGCGTCGCGACGTCCAGGCGACGCTTTAAACAACGCTCGCCGGTCGTCGGGTGACAGCTGCTTGAGAGAGAGCCCAGCACTGCCACATTGATTCGGTCTCAAGAATATTTGCACTCTGCGGGCCATGTTGCGAGTCTTGCTATGTTGGGAACAGTCAAACTAAAAAGAATACTTTATTTGTAAATATTGTTTCCTCAAATATTAATTTCATAGAGTCAATGATTATTCTGAATACATTCTAATGTTTCGCGGAAAACGTTCAAATAGTCCCCAGCCATTTAAACAGTCGATCAAGGCAATGTAAGCCCAGCGCTGATTAGCTGTTCAGACTTGAATCATGACGTACATGCACAGATGTGGCCAATAGAATGCGAGGAGACTGACAAGATTAGCGGCGTTGTCCACAAGTTTAATTTAATAAAAAAACTAGACAGACGCGATTCTTTAGAGAGCGTATAGTGTGCGAAACGTATCTGCAAATCGGCTCCGCTATTTTCTGTTAATCTTACCGAATTTCCGAGCGTTATAATACGTTATTCTGCCTCACGCATTTGAACTTGTCTGATCGAGCGGTTAGCGCAGCGCTCCGGGCGCGCTCAGAAATCAACGACGACGGCAGCTCGATCGCGAGCGATCGCCGAGACACGCCAGTAGCCAGCCAGTGCATCGTCTGCCATGTTTGTGTACCCGTCGAGGGCGTGCGTCTTGGCTGACAAAATTAGTTCGCGAACGCTCGCAGTCGCCGTCGACTATGTCGGGCCTAGGTCCGCGCGACAGGACAACGTTCTTGTAGCCACGTCTGTAGCCGAGACGAGAGCGTGCGTCCTGCAAACCGTCTTCGCGGACCTGTGAATCGCGCGTGATTTTTTCCTCATCGCGGCCTCGTTGCATCGCACACCTTGGGTTTTATTCGTATGTGTTGATTTGTATGTGCGACACCGCGTGTTTGTGATTAATCGACATCGGCTGAGCTTTTTTGGTGGCATCGAGACGTCATCGGTGGCAAAAAAGCGAGCTAAGTGAGCTCACGAGAGTCAGGCGCCCCCGTGTTATTATTTTGTTTTCCGTGCTTTTGACCCTAGTGGGCGAGTCCATCGCGTCAGACTGCCAGTGTCTCGGGGGTTTTGGTGACTACGAAACAGATGTGTTGTGACGTGCTCGACTACCACTTTTAAATGCGAAAACGTGTTTGACGACGCAGTACCCTGCGATTAATTTACACGTTGTGGTTTTTTGAGTGAATATTGTTTGTAGTATTATCTATTTCTTTTTGCGTCTTTGTGGTGTTTTTATTTTCGAAAGCAATCGAATCATAACAAACGCATGCGTACTTAGGCGTTATCATTGGCCTAATCGCAATAGTTCTTCTTCTATTTTCGCACTTCCGTGTGCGTGCCAGTGCAGGTAGCGCAAAGTTATCACACATCGGCTAACCAAAAGGAATACTTCAGCCAAGCGAATCTTCACATCTAAATACCGCATTGAAATAAGAAGAACAAACGCATGAATATCCCAGTGAAGTGCAACCCCAAACCATAACCTAACAACGCCATTTCTTTTTCAAAAATGCTTGGCGTGCCAAATGGCGTGGCCAGTTTGGCGAGATGAAACCTTGAAATAGTGACCACCGCTTGCGTTTCATTGGAGCGTGTGCGCGTACGGTTCGGGTGGTTTTGGTGCGCTGGAGCCGCGACCCGTACGTGAGGGTTTCGGCGAGTCGTTGGCCCATGACCCGATGGTGCTGTTGAACGCCGACGTCGCGTCGATGGAGGCCGCCGCAGCCGCCGCCAAGCGGCCTGACGCGTGGCACAAGCACGAACAGCTCATGATGCTCGAGAAGCAGAAGAGCAAACGTGAGTCAACTTAAATCTTCCATTTTGGCGCTCTCCGCTACCGATCGAGTGCTTTTATTTTACAGCCTAGTACCTTAGCGAGTGTGGCTTTTGCATTTCAGCTCATAATTTACAATATCCAAGCTGAAAATGGAGATTAGCAGATGTGAGTAGCAACTCGCTACACAGACTTAAGAACTTGAGAAAACAACTTAAAATATATATTATCAGCTATTCAAACTACAAGTTTCTCTGGTTGTGTAGCATTTAGTTTAATTTTGCGTTGTTTTGATCTGCGAGACACTTTCGAGTTTGTTAATCGCTCGTTAAAGAACGCTCTTATTACTAATTAACGTGCAATCTGTGTTGGCACCGTTGCACTATCAATATCACAACGAAACCCATGCGATGAGGTTTTTAATTTTTTCCCCTCTTTGGGTGATTTCCATGATTCAATCTTAGTTATTTATTCGTTGATAGTTCTGATTGAGAACGCTAGTCGATCGCTTTTCCTTCAGATGTGATGACATTTTGTTTTGGGGACAGTTTAGATTAGAATGCTGTTTGCAGACTTGTTCGATATGACAGAGTGGGTCTTCACTCTACGCCTAACCTAGGTGGAGGGTCTGCAAATATCTTATAGTACTGGAAACTTCAATTTATAGATCTCTAAAGTCAAAACCATTGAAAAACATTTGATTTCTGCACATATCTTCTAAGGTTCTCATCTTCCAGACATCTAAAAACGCCATCAGAAAAGCAAGCGAAGATGATCTTCAATTTGTATAATACAACTTATCATGATCTATAGTCTCAAGGAAAGCAATGTAATTTGAACATAGCCAGTAAATTCTGGTGAATCCCGAAATTAAATTCAACTCCATCTCGAGAAAGAAATGTACAACGAAATTACACTCTAAAAAAAAAGGCAAATGCCATGCGAATAACGAAATTCCCCGCCACCAAGGCCGCGGAGCCGAAGAAAAACAGCAATTAAATCAGGCAATTTATCAAACCCCCTCCTCGCTTCTACAGAATACCCTCGACGACGACGTCTGATAAGCGGCCGGCGCTAAATGACCCGCTACGTCTAGACGCCCCCCCCCCCCCCCTCCCCCCTGGCACCGGGGATCGAACGAGGGACGTTTCGTGAAACTCTGATAATTGCTCTGCCTCGAGGATGTCGGCGCCGCGGTGAAGTACCGCTTTGAAAGGGGTAGATGGGCATGCAGTCCTCCCGACGGGAAAATCTAATTGCAAACGAGGCAACTTCCCGAACGCAGACTCACTTGAGTGTCGAGGGCCGGTCTGCTTGCCGGACGCGCGGTTTCCCCAGAGTAGGTGTAGGCCAAGGGTCGCAAAGTTACTTCTCGAGGGGTACTCGTCTGAGGGGATTTCGCCGCTGTTCGCACAATATTTCATGAAAATCGTTGTGGATAGGTAAAGAAATGATTTTTGACTTTATAGTCAGTAACGTGACGTGCTCCCCGTGACCGCAGTGGCCGGACTGGAGTTGCAGCCTCTCAAAGCTGGAGTCTCCTATTCGTTCAGAACGTTCGGTAGGGCCGGTTATTAAATCCTGCAGCTATGTTTTATGGAAAGCATCGGCGCATGTTTGATCTCGGTCTTGCACCGCAGCCACTGCACCCGAGAGCTTTTCGCGATGCTGGTGCAACGTGTACTTCCGGTCTCGTGCACGCCGGATGTAGGCTTCCTCGTGTAAATTACGTCATCGGTTGCACCACGCACATCGGTTGGCCTGGAAATGGGAGGCTGAGATGTAGGCCAGTCAGCTGATCGGGTCATGGGATTGAAGCGATCGGGAGTAGCTGCCGAAGCCGCGTACAATGAGTCTGTTTTCTAAACGTACTGGCAAACACAGATCGAGGTGATTAGTTGATTACCCGACTGCCTGGTGATTACCTGACACCATGGCAAGAATCCAATTACATGATCGGATGGATACAGGCTTGCTCAGGGTTTCAACGGAAGAACTAATAATACTAATAATCATTTGTTTATTGTCATTAGATCACAGTAAGAATACAAGGACAGTCATACATATACAGTTGCATTATGCATTTCGAAAGGGTCGAATGAGTGTGGCAGAAGTGGTTCTTCGTACCTTAGTGCCGTTGCATAGCATGGTGGGGTGGGGTGGGTACGGAGCCCCTCGGCAGCGTTTTTGGAAACCAACCACTCGTGTGCAGACTTAACGATTTGCTTGTTCAGCAGTGCATTTCGTAGGTGATGGAACGGTATCTTACGGAGCTAATTGTGCATTTTAAGGTGCGGGTTTAAGGTGTATACTGCAAAAAAAAACATTATTCTTATTCATCTGTGCTCAAACATTTGAACAACGGGACGAAGTTTCACGCTGTTTTGAAAAAAATAGCTTTTGGAAAAACCCCGTCCCGTTCCAGGCCAAACATGTTCCCTCCCGCAGCCTCCTGGTCCAGCTGGTCATCGCGTGGCGGTCCCAGGAAGCGATCTCCGCGACGACGCAGGTACAGATTTAGCACGTGCAATCCGGGATCGCCGCGCGTCCGTCTGCGGTCGGCCCGTCGGCCGTGTACCCTATCGCCTCATTGGTTGCTAATTCGAGCCCACGCATTCCTCTGTCACCGGTGCACGTCTGGGCGCTGGCCACTGCACCGTGCATTGCAGTGGGCCGCGGGTAGCCTGCTGCCAAGTTAAGCAACAAGGGTGACCGTCGCTATGTATGACTCGGCTGACCAGATACTGTTGGTTCTTGGGAGGCTGGTAGTATCCAGCAACATCTTCACTTGAATCGGTCTGTCGGTATCTTATGACGAGGAAGTTCTGCGGAAGGCACAAGGAGGTCCTTGCAGCGAGTCCACCATTGACAAACTTTCTTATTTCGTCATCAAAAGCTTGCTGTAATTTGACAGCTTGTAGCAGGGACCCGAACCGGAACCGGAACCCGAAAAAACCCGTATTTTCTTGGAACCGAAACCGGAACCAGAACCGTTATTATTAATTTCCAAGAACCGGAACCAGAACCGGAACCCTTATTAAATTATGGGTTCTTTTCGGTTCCTTAAAGGTTCCATAAAGGTTCCGAAGTTATATTGAGATTTCAGAAATTCAGATTAAAATTATTTGCTTATTATGTTTACAACTTTTTTGTTTTTAATTTTTCCACACGAAAAAAAATGTTTCACTGGTTTGTTCCGAAAACATCCATTGACTCATCTTGTATCCACGATTGTTTGGGGAAAACACAAGGCATTTTAAACAACATATACGTCTTATGTATCTATAGCAACATTTTTAGGTACTATAATATTTACATTTACACTACAATTTTTCATTGTCTCTACCTTATACAATAAAAAATCTTTTACAGTAGAAAAACATTTTTCAAGTAGAAAATTCTTGAGCACAATTTTGAATTTCTTGTCCTTTTTGATTTGAAGATCCGCCGGCAATGCCCTATCAAGCTCACAACCCGCATAGGTGGGCCCCCTTTTATAATTTTGAAAAGCTGGTTCATCCAGTTTATAGTTAATTTTATGTATAGTGTTAAATAACCCTTTGCCTGTCCCCATCAGAGTGTAACCGTAAATCCATTTCTTTACATTTTTTACTTGAAAGCCTCAAACAAACTAACCCCTTGTCGTGCATGCTTTGTCTTATAGAGATGGACTAGCCTGCCTTTTTTACTCCGTACATAGTAGTACTCTGTAACTCTACTGGTGCAGAGAAATTGGATCAAAAGAATTATTACGACTTAGTTACACCCCTATCTTTTATGCAACTGGCTTCGTGTGCTTTGAAACCCAATGTGAGGAAAAAGACCTGTCCCTGGCAGATGGAAAAACAAAACTAAGTGTCACTAAAAACCACTAAAACTTGAACCTGTACAACAGCAAAATTTAAAAAAATAACTCTTTATTTATCAAGTGGAACCGGAACCTTTTTAAACTTAAAGCCGGAATCAGAACCCTTATTTGAGAAAATTAGGAACCGGAACCGGAACCGGAACCCCTCTTCACAATATGGAACCGGAACCTTTAAAAACGTAAAACCGGAACCAGAACCAGAACCCTAATTTGAAAAAATTGGGAACCGGAACCGGAACCAGAACCTTTAATCATTTCGGTTCGGGTCCCTGGCTTGTAGCACAGGGGTAACGCCAACAGTGTGTCAAAGAGACAAGGCTTGCTGAGCTATGTTCCTGTTGGACAGGAACAGGCTGTATCTCGGCACCGGACCCACCCTCTTCTCCCCGCTAGGCCATGCTGAGAACGGTACGCGGAAGTGGTTACCGAAGACGTGGCGCGCGTGGGCCGAGGACGGCGTTGGCTCCTCGCCGCGGGGCTATAAGTACCCACCCGTCGACGCGCGGCGCGGGCACGCTATTTATAGGCGGCACGAGGTTGACACTCGACGTCGGCCGGTCGGTGGCTGAGCGGTGACGACACCCGGTCTGGAGTGCGTGTGTCTATATTCCATGGCGCCGACGTCATCGCGGTGTCTTCGTTGGCCGTGCTGCAGAGGTTCGGGCTCGTTTCGTTGGGGGAAGACTTTAAATACGGTGGTCGTCAACTCGAGGAAGTAGTTCTCTAGCGTTTGTCAATGCTGCGTCCATAGCAAAGGTCTTTTGCTACCACAGACCTTTCTAAAACTTCTCATTAGGAATCCAGACCAACAAATCTGCAAAAAATGAGGCTGCTAATACGATCATGTATTGATTGGATAATCAATCATTAATTAGTGTGGTCTTCAATTTGATTCCTGGTTACTTTATCATGCATTTATATGCCGCGAGACTGCCGTCGACCACAAATGTACTCCGACATCTACACCACAAAGTATGTTATGGTCACGGTAATCGATACTTAGCTGTATGCTTAGTTTCCATTATTTTCGTGGTTCATTTTAACTGTTTTGTCCAAACGCTCCACATGTGTTTGCCCACGCGGTCGGCGGTCACCCACTTACCGGCCGGCCGCGGGCCGTGTTGCTTAACCCGGCGTGGCGGCCAGGTGGAGCGTGTCGGCCGAGGCTCTCGCCCGGCGGACCGTGTCCCGGGTACCGAACTCAGGGCCAAGGACATTGCAGGCTGCATCTGCCCGCCGGGTGCACGCGCCGTTGCACTCGCTGCAGCCGGTCTGTCGTGCCATACCGGACGCGTCGGAGGAAAGCCAGGCTCTAGTCGGTGCTTCATGTTGGGCATGGGCCAGGTTGAACCCGAAATATTTAATAAGTATAAAAATTATTTAATCCAACTGGTACATACAAAATCATAAAACCATGGCCCAGAGTCTAAAGCGGTGTACCTTGCAATGTGTGATGCGTCCAGGTGATGCGATGGTTATGCTTATTACACTTCCATGGAAGTTTTTGACGATCATTCTCTGGCAGTCTTTTAGGATTGGACACGATCTCACGCAAAAGATGTCAATATGTAAACAGTGAAGAGGAAAGGGGGCATTACGATTCCTTATCAGTTACAAACAAAACGCTGCTTATTAGTTTTAAAATTGCTGTGTCACACCAGGTCCGTCCTTATGGTTCTTTACTTAGTAAAATTAAAGGCTCTTCTCGCTCACTTGGCGCCTCTAGAAGGCGAGTAAAGCGCTCAATTATTTACACCCGGGTTTTTTTTCCAAACGTGTTCGACCAGTCTTGAGTGCGGATCAAGTGTTTGTGGGTTTGAGGAGCTAGGGGTGTTCCGACGGGTGGTTTTTCTGACCACGCTGACATGGTTTCATTAACCTGCTGATTTTTTTCCGAGAGTCTAAATTAGGTGATATTTAAGAGGATTCTGAGTAGCACCCATGTCGGAACCAAACCAGCGGACATATCGACTCCCCCGTCGTACCACATTCAGCGTACATTGGATTACCTGTTGCATTGAATGCGTCGTGTGATGTCATCGTGGCCGGTCGGGACTAGACCCGTGACGCGTCCAACCTAGGGTAGCTGGTCGAGGTAGGGTGAGGGGCAAGGAAGGGTCCAACCCAAGGGGCAGCCCATGGTGACGCGTCCTCGAGTGTCTCGAGTTCGATGCCCGTTCCGCCCCGCGCCTCGCTGCACGAGCACCGACTGTGCCGCGTCTGTCCGTGTGCGCTGTGAACGCCTTGGCCCGTCACGGGGAACATCGCGTCTCGATGGGGGATGGTCGCGCTCTCTCAAGTGTGTAGCGAGGTCGTTTGTTTCATCTCCCGATAAATCCGTAGACCCTTGGATGGCTTCACTTCAGTCAAGCTATGTTTGACATCCAAAGATGCGAAAGGGTGTCCGCGCGGCAGAGCCGTGGTGTAGATTGTTTAGCGATGAGTATCCGCTGGGATTGATTTGTTTGTTTTTAACGACTTACAGTTATGACAACTGGCTAGTGGCACTGGCCTAGGGGCGTCGGGCCTGTTTGGAGTCTTCGACGTAAGTCTCGCGGGCATCTGGAACTACGGGAAACGATATTTTACTGGTTCTTCCGGCGGCAGTGATTCGAGAATCGTGACTGCAAAGCTTAAACTGATGTTAAACGGCGTGGAAGCAAAGGCAAGCTGCCATACGCCGCCTCCACTCTTCGGCAGCGTGTGGTCAAGTCGATAGCGACGTTGGGCGTCGGTTTTTGCTGCGGTGTAGCAGAGTCGCTCGACTCCCGACGCTGGCTAGAGCGTCGTCGAAGTTTGTCGCGGGATAGAACACATTTCGTCACGCCGCGTGGCGCCCTCAGTCACAAACAGCGCAGCCGCGCTAATGCGTACCTTAAAATGAACTCGGGATGGCTTGAACCTCGTCTTACCAAAGAATCTCAAAGCAATTTTTTTCAGATGTGGCATAGTCTTAAAAAGTTTTGATAGCTAATTGTGATTGCTAAACCATTTGAAGTGTTCAGCGACGCAATTTTTTTTTACAGTGGCTCCTATGGCGCTGGTTTAATGATGTCGGTAAATGAGAGGGTGTTGGTGAACTTTACCTCGGATATAAGGGAGGAAGGGAACCCGGTGGCGGCTCTTGAGCTGCTCTTATCGAAAAGCCCAAAAGGGTCCACCACTAATTCCATAGCAGCATGTCGTTGAGTGTAACTGCCGAACAATTCTTGCCAACCCACGGAGTTTATATGTCTAGTTTCGCACGTTTGCCCATTGAAGGATAAGAACCTGCCTGTCCGTGGTGCATCAAAACCTGACCTGGTCCGTGCGCCTCTTCGTGGCCCCCCAATTAGCCACGCCTCGCCTGTCTGCTGCTAATTGGTGATTAGCGATGGCAATCGCCGGGGATGTGGGCCGGAACGCGCCGGACGGCACTGAAGGCTGGCCTATGGTTGCGATCGAAGTGGTGATCCTGGTTAAGCGACTCTGCGTCGTGGTAGTTGGTGGATGGGTGTCCAGCAAATTGATTCGGATGTTAACGTGAGAACGCATTAAAGTCGTGGTGTCGCTTACAATTTGTCGACAATCGGCCATGTTGAAAAGTCTAGCCCGTGAGAGAAGATACTATGTGAAAACCCTCCGTGTGAATTTATTTCCACCAGCTCGTATGGCAAATATTTTTTAGTGAGCCTAGAGTTGGCATCTTTTCTACTTTATGGAATTTAGGGTTTCTGGGCTGTGGGCTTCCCGCCTACTTTTGTGAATTAATTTTTTTATGTTGGTAACGTAGGTGGTGATAATTGTATGGGGACATATGTTCAGCTTTCGCAACGCAATCCCCTCGCCCACACCAAACTTCTCTGTCCTGCCATAAAATGATTGCCACCCTCTCATCCCAACTGAGCAGGTGCAGAATCGCCGCATGGTGTTGTTCATCTTGTTAAGTCAAAGGTTAGGCTCATAATCGTCGCCTTTACTTTCACTGGCGCCATTAGAAGAGTGCCGCAGGGCCGATGTCGAAACAGTGCGTAGTTAACGCCACAAATTAGTCGAACGCCAGTGGCACCAGCCTGGCGCTTCTAGCCAGTTACTGTGGTCGCTTCGCCTTGGGTTTCTGAGAGCGACGCCGGGCGCCGCGACGTTGACGCCTGGCGACGCCGCGTCTGAAGGGCCAGAGTGCATTCCGGTGTCCCGGCCACTTGGGCTCTCCTCTAAACGGCGACGGCTCGTGTTCGACTGGCGTCGCGGCAGGCGTCGGGTTCGTCTCGGGTTTGTTTAGAACGTTTTGCTGAGCGTCTCACTGCGCCGTTGTCTGGTGCTACGAATGGGATGATGCTACGCCGGGGCTAGGTTTTCATTGCGCTGTACATTACGACTTTTATCTCACGTACGCGTCTGAACGGTTTCGCGATCACTGCAGTTAAGCAACACTGCATTGGGTCAGATATTGAATGGGTGACCGTCATCATACAGATGGTCAGTTCTGTTAACGTGAAAGTTTGTGCAAGTTGAAGGTTAACAAGTACAACAACTTGACTCACCTCGCTTATCAACCACTCGACATTTAGTGGTGGAAAATTGTTCCCCTTCTACCGTCGTTCAGAAGGGATGTTAAGCCAGTAGTCCCTTTAGTGCTCTTTAAGTGGAGTAGGCTACGTGCCGGCACCGGTTTTCCCCCCACCCTTATAGTCTCGGTTATGTTCATCCTCGCTCATTCACCGACACCATTCGACCTGTTGTCGAATCATTCAACTGCGTCGCTAAACTTCACTGATCAATCAATTAAGCTCAGACGCACAGGGGAGCTTCAAACATACTTGTGGAATGAAACGTGATCCCGTCTCCTACCAAAGTTGAGTCTAATTAAAGTCTCTGACAATGTTAATTGCTGTCGGTTCGCTATGGGTATCGATTGGTATGTGTACTGGTCGGTTGATGGCTGATGCAATCCGGAGGTTAACGCATCCCGTACGAAATGTCGCAATGGATTTACGCTGTCGAATACTCTGTGACATGCCGAGTGACTCGAGGGAACAAATGCCTCTCGCTGGTCTAAATCCCAACGACCCCTAGGCAGGGCCGGAACGCCAACGTATGGGTATTTCTCTGAAACTCTTTCACGGTGAACGTGCCCTCAAAGTTTCTGGTGTACCATTCTTCAGTTATCATTATGACATTAACCGAGTCTTAAGGGTCTATCTTGCCAATTTTTAATGATTTCTACAACCTGTCTTAGCCCTGCGTTGCCATTTTGCGAATACATCGTTCATTTTCCGGTAGGCAAGCCCGCATAAAAAGAAAAACATTCAATTGAAAACACAGTCGTGTCAACGTACTATCTGAGAGTTTAATGGTAAAAAGCTTGCATAGTTCAGCCCGCTCCTTCCTCTACCATCTCAAGCGCGTTTGACCACATCTTAGAGAACCAACAGTTCCAACCAAAGTCCCTGGTCTTCTCATGTCCGGTCAGCACCGACGTCCCTCCACCACGACCGCCTCGCTTGCCCCCAGCAAACGACTCCACCTGCTCTGACGGCGTCGGCATGTGGCGGCCGGTCGGTCGATAGCTCCGGTCCCAGCCTCGCGCGGCGTCGGGAGGCGGGACAGGGGGCGGCGGCGGGGGGCGGCGAATAACAAGCCCGGTTGGCAGTACCAAGGTCGACGTCGGATCAATACGACGCCGGCGACGGCGACACGTGCTCGTCGTCGGCGGGGGCAAGGACCCGAGGCCGGCGCGCCGCCGCCTCGCCTGCCGGCAAACCCGTAACCACGATGTGGGTCATTAGGCGGACGATGATGGGGGGGCTAGAGGCTCGTGACTAGGAGCGTTTGGAGGGCTTCGACCAGATGTGTACACCGGGCAAGGGATATGGCGGTTTGTGATAAGGCATGATGCTGACTATGTGAAACAAAATATGCTGGGTGGAGTTTGGCTTACTGGAGCTACAAATAGCATCGTAAAACCTTCGTTAGGTGATCATGTTCTCACGGTTGATAGATTTGTAGTGGTAAACGACGCACTGTTTTGGCACCGGGTCCTGAGCACTGGTGTAATGGAGCACGCCTTGGGACGTCGTAACACCGGTGCCGCAAACCCGCTAACCCCGGGCGGTGCGGCAATCAAAACCGCAACCCAATTATACTCCGTGATCCCCGCCTAATGAGATACGGTCGCTTATCTTTCACAATATAGAACAATCGGACGGATCTTACCGCGAATTCATCTCGTCTCAAATGGTATGCGGGTCTTGCTATCTTATCTCACGCCGCCTTCCGGGTACACCTGTCACTCACACGACCGTGATGCGCTCTCATGGAGTGACGTCACCGGCACTGACGGCGCCAGAGATCATTCTTTCGGAGATTCTTGTTATTGTTGTCGGCCCACCTTAAAATGGAGACCGAATACGCTCGTTTCCGGCACAGTTCGGCCATCGCTGGGAGTTAGTTGTGTTCCTTTTTTCAATTTAGTTTCATGTGATAGGTAACCGAAATCACTTGTGAAAGATAAAACATAGTTTTGCATTGGTATCACTACAGCCTAGCAAGGTGAACGAGTGGTGTGCGGACCACATGTCATTCATTCAACGGTCCAACGAACAGTTTTCCGCACTAAATACCACACCGGCTCGTTTCATACTTGTCAGCGCAAACCGGCGGCGATTCCCAGAAACGCGCCGGCGACATCGGCAACGTCGCCGGCTCCCCCGTTATCGTCGCCGACTAGCTATCTGCGGAATGCGTCGACGGCGTCGTCGTCCAAGGGCCGTTATCTCCATGCCGTCGACGGCGGCGGGTATCAAAGCCTGAGACACTGACGACGCGAAGCCCGGTTGCCGCCGCCTACGTGTTTGCTCCCTGAGTGGCCGCGGTGAAACGCGTTCGGTACAACGCCCCGTGTCGGCCGCTCGCCGGCATCACACCTTTGACACGTTACCGAATAAGGAGCGATAGCATCACCTTCGCCGCTCTGGTGTGTTGCAAGCTGCAATCGTCGGAAACCTTATCCTAGAGGTGACCGGCCTGCATTTAGTGCCCGTGTGTTCTTAGGAACCAAGGCGAGAGGCTGGAAAGGAGGGGTTACATTTTCATTTCACCTCTTCACATCACAGATTGGCAGATGAATCTGCACTAATCGAGTTGAGCTAAGTGTTAGCTGGCCCTTGGTGATGGTCAACTTCGGCTACCTGCTAATACCAGGCTTCTCTTACCTTTTCAGCCAGGCTAGCTTTAGCATTAGCATTTAATTAACTGACAGTCAGTCAATAGACCAGTGCTACAGGGGTGTCAAAGGGGCAATGCTAAGCGGTCGCCGGTCCTTGGTGCTGTTGGAAAAGACGGCTCTCGCTTCACCCTCGGCTCCCTGCAAGACCTGGCAAATTTTTAAAGTCAGTCCACCATCAAATATTATGGCAATGAGGCCCGGTTGCAACGACTATAGCACGTCGTGGGCGAGTGACCCGGTTAGCCGGGAACCGAACCCGGACCTCCCCGCGCTCAAGTAGACCGCGTAGTCGGAGAGAGTGCATCCCCCCCCCCCCCCCCCCCCCTCCCCTAACCACCGGAACTTGTGCAGCGAGTGCATCGCTCGGGAATCCCCGGTGCGGCCACGAGGCTGACCGAAGTCCTCGGGCTGGCCGAGCCATATGGTGGATGCAAGCTCGTGGGAGCAGCGTGATCGCTCGGAAGACAAGAGTCGAGCTCACGCGGTGTTTTACTGTATTGTACAGTCTCTGAAACCGCGAGACTTTTGCGATTCTTGCCTGTTCATCTTGAGTAAAGGCAATGATTTTAAAAGACTTCAGTCCTATCTGAATATATTTTATTGCCGTTCGGAGACTGGCAATTGCTACAAACACGCTCTCTTATCATGAATTGTCTATTCACAGTCTTTAACACGATGCTGTGGTTGCGCCTCTGACCAGTATTTGAGACAATTTAACTTCAAGGATAGTGTTTGTGGGTTAGCAGAACCTCAAGCTATGCGACACATTATATCTGATTGAAATATACTTTCTTAGATGGGGGTATAGGTAATAACAATGCCATTTGGTTCTTTATTTTTGTCCTGAATTCAAGGTGATTTCACTGCGTCACAGGTTTGCGACGGAGGGCACAGTTTTTCAGAAAACCATGCCACTACGCCACTGCTACACCACGTGTAGCTGTTGGCATGGTAACGCGCTCGCACTAACCGGCCAATCAGTTGTTATCTCTCTCAGGTGGCGCCGGGTGACGTCACTATACGCTGCGCGTGGCTTGTGACGTTTGGATTTAAGTTAATCAACAATGCGCTGTGTCGGGCTTTGGGTGGGAGTCCGCTATGCTCACGGCCAGTTTTGCCCGGCACTTACAAGGGGCATGAAGTTAAGAAACTCTGCGCCTAGGAAGATGCTGGGTGGAGCACCGCACACGGCTTCAGTAGGTTGAAGGGATTGTACCTGGATCGTTCTGCAATGTCTTCTGCCACTGAATAGGCCACGATCGCGTGGTGTGACTCTGGCAGGACGTGACGTCACAGACAGTGCAGCCCACGTGCTCCAGTCATGTCCTAGTCTGGCCGGCCCACTAGTGTCTTGCATCGGGTGGTGTTGTCTCTTTTGCTCTCCCTATGGCCGGCCTATGCTAACTTCACTCTCGGGTGCACAGAGGGAGACGTCACGGCTCGCGTCGGCGCACTGAGACTACCAGTGTTAAGCAACATTGCGTCGGTTGGTAGACTAGATGGGTGACCGCTGCTTTTATTACAGTCGTTCTAGTGATGTCCCACGGCATCGGGGCCAAATTATTTGGATCAACATTTGACTTGCAGAACGTTATTGTATCGTCTACAGAGTCTTACATTAAAATTTGACTGTATTTGGATGATCGGAATCATTTTTGAGCTAGCGTTTGTTCAAGATTTTTTTTATTTACTAAGCTGGGTTTTAACGACAAACTGTTTTGACAGCAGGCCCTTCGGGACTGGTCATTACGTATGTGAATGAGTACATGGTGATGAGAATTGAGGATGATGATGAACTTAACGTGGCCTAGAAGAGAGAAAGGGAAACCCGGTGCTGGCACTAGGCTCTCTTGTCAAAGAGCATTAAAGGGACTACCGGCTTAAAGGCCCTTCCGAAAGACGATGCAACGCGAACAACAGGATCCCTCCACAAACCCATGCTGTCGAGAAGTTGGCCAGCAAAGAGATTGAATTTAGTGTTCTAACTTGCATTCCTCTAACTTCTCTCCCAAACAAATCTGGTCATGTTAATGGTGGTCGCCCATCCAATTCCAAATCCAGCGTATTGTTTCTTAACTTCAGTGAAATCACGAGAACCGGCGTTTCCAACACGCGAAACAGTTCAGTTCCCAAGTGGCTAGGATGCGCATTTCGTATTCCTGCGATTTCGGTTCTAAACCACTTGCGATCACCAATAGTTGACTTACATTTACTCTAGTTCGTTTATTTTTTATTGGGCAGGTTTCAATAGCAAGCAGGATTAAAAAAAACATGTATCTACCATTCACTCGAACAAAATCGAACATTCGGACGTTCAGCAAGAATATTATAAAGACAGATCAGTTTAAAAGCGGTACTGGCTTGACTGTAACAAAGGTTTGTCTTCCAAGCGCGCCAACCGTCCGTTGCCTACGCGTTCACGCATCGTGCAGGCGACCTCGCTAGTTGTCCAGCGACGCTAGGTTGGCCTAGGCTGGCCGGCCGGCGTCGCTGTCCTTGACGGGTCATCGCCAGGGTCGCGTCGGGACGATGACGCCGTCTCTCTTTGTTGCCGAGCGCGCGCAATCGGAGTCGAAGGTTTCTGATGGCAGGGACTTGGATGTGGAGTCGGACGGTGAAGATGGAACGAAGGCGTGGAAGTAGGGTCTTACCTAGAGTGGTCATTTGGCGGTGCTACCATGGTTCTATATGTTAGGACCGGTATCATTTAATCCCGATTTAGAGTGGCAATTTTCAACAATGTCGGGGTTTGTTGATATCAGCACCATTAGCAGCCGCGGTATAGGGATGTTCAGATAAAGAGACAGATTTTTGGGCAAAGAAATCCAAGGGGCTTTTTGTCCTTATCTTATGGCAGAAACCATTTTAATTTGTTTTAGAAAGTAAAAAATTGCGTTCCGCATTACCGCGGTGCTGCGACGGTAGCATCGTGAAGAAGATAAAACTGGGTTTCAGTAGATCATAACAATGAAGTGAGGACAAAGCAAACAATTGCATGAAGCATTACTGTAGCCAGAGTCACTGAAAAGGGTGCTAATTAATACTGCCGCTCTTGGTCGGGGTTACTGCTTGGTGCTAGTGAACCAGGATTACGAAATGACCGCTCCAGGCTCTGAGGCTCCTGACAGTTCTGGGTAACCTGTCACGTGCCCGTCATACGGATAGGGATGCTCAGATGATGAGACCTGGCGCTAGTTTTATAAGAAGACGTTACTGGGATTTCTTGACAACTTTCTCGCTCAATGCGTTGTTGTAATCGTAGAAAACGTTGGAAATCGGAAGATTGTGAATGATGCAATGCTCTGAATGCATTGCACTAAACGTGATGGCGTTGTGGCCGTTTAGCGCGTGTCGGTGTGGTAGATTCGACCCTGGCGCAGTGAAGGGGCCGGACCCACGAATCACGGTTTTTGCTCGAGGAGTGAAAAGTAAACGTCCGTTCACAGAAAGTTTTTTTACTTTTTTACTATGTTGATAACCATGGTGATAATCACCATAAACCATGGCACATCACCATGGTGATAACAGGTTTAGCTCTAGATTTATTATAATTCTGCCATTAAATCAGTGTCGCACGGCCAAGTGTCAACACAGTGCTTCGGTAAACCTTACCGATCAATGTCACGAAAAGGATCTGTCAACGTTTGTTTTTTTCGTGTGAGTGGCATGATTATGGGTTACAGCTAGGGTTGTTGGCAAGTTCAGTGTGAACTAAAATGTCGCTGGTAAGCGGGCTTTACAACTAGGTTCACCCGATAGATGATATCAGTTAAGGCTAGCTCATGGGGGCCATTTTTACATCAGTTTTTACACGCAGCTCGGTCGCAGCGTGTGCGCCCAGTCCCGGTGCAAGTTGCAAAGAGGTGAATATTTTCGAGAATATCGCCAGTATTTCCCAAACCTCAGCACTAAATGTAAGAAATGCTTTTTTCGGAACTCCTATACTTTTTCGGAAGCTTACTTTATTTTATATTCTTGATAGAGTAGCTAAAAGCTATAGTATACATGTATAGAAACGTCGGAAAAACAGTTTAGAATTCTGCCATTCCCGTCTAGGAAACTGTTTTTAAGAGGATAGAGCGTCTTCGCCGCAGCCCGTGTCAGACGACGAGGAGGCCTCGCGTGCATCGCCAAGCCGACGCTTTCTGGAGCAGACGGCAAAAAGTTTCTCCGATGACTCGCCGGCCCGGCAAGTTTCCAGACGCCCCCCCCCCCCCCCTTACCATCCGCCCGCAAGTTCCCGATAATTTGCCGATGTTTCCGCGACTTTGTAGCGCCCTTCTACCCTCTATTTGTTTCTTACTAGTTTTTCCGTCCGTCGCAACGCTCGCTCTTTGCCACCCCCTTTTTTCCCAAAACAGCTGGCGAACTTCGAACTCCGCAGACTTTGAAAGCTCGCCCGCCGCCCTTCTCTTCGTCGTCCCGTGAGAGCGAACTTCTCCCGTCGGAGCGTTCGGGACGATCACGTGACTGTCGGTAGATGCCTGCCTGTCTGGGCTCTTTGTAATATCCCTGGTCCAGACTGCAGCTGGCCACAATCTTGATAGCAACACTGTGACGAACACGGTAGCAACACGGTGGTGTGCGCTAAAAGATGTCGGAACTTCGAGTATGATTGAAGAGAACCGGAGAGAGCACGGGTTGAATTGGAACCACTTCGGGAAAGGTCCTTTTAAGTCAATAGTAAACCTCAACACATTGATTGCAATAAGTGTGTCCTAGAAACTCGGCTCTAGCTGGATGGGTCATACATCTCCAGGAAAACGCTTTTTCATCTCCTCAGCATAAAACAAAGTGAAGCTGCTCTTATTGCCTTGGCAAAACTTTTGACGTTTCAAAAATATGACTGCTGTGGGGAACGGGGTTTGAATCGCGGGAATGGAACATCTAGTGTATTCAAACAAGGATTGCGTTGCTTGATAAGATTATCTTACATAAGATTAAGCCACGCAGCTTATGGCCACTACGTCTAAGATGCTGCCAGCTTGGTTTCGAACGATTCGTGGGCCGAATTCGAACCCCGAACGTATGACGTTCCACATGTCTCCGCATGGTAGACTCGTCGCAGCGTCCACGCATGCGCCTAGCCGTGGGGGTGGGGAGAGGCCACGTGACGTCGCGCGGGGGCGGCAAAGGTCAGGGGTGAGTTCGACGGCGGCGAGGGGGTGGGAAGGTCAGGGGTCGCCGTCGAGGACACTTGTGGAGGCGTCGGACACTGCGATGCGACGCTTGGGTCGCTTTAGTGATTTCCCACCCTCCCCGTCTCCGTAACAAATCCGTATGTCTGTGTGCGGTGGTCTCGCCATGGGACACCGCGGGTTAAGTAACACTGCGCGTGGACCGCTAGCTTGGGTGGGTGATCGTCGATGCATTTGCTACCACGTGCCGACATTCGATGTGGCGGGTGAGAGGTAGTCTCACGTTAAATTTCACACATGTTCAAAGAGCAAGGCATATAAGGACGAAGACTTCCTTAATCCAGGGTCTTCACTATTAGTCAAATTAAAAATAATACAACTATAATTAGTTCTAAACAAATGCCGCTGTCTCTCGTTGTGACAATGCTGTCAAGAAGTAGATTTCAGACAAATCAATCCACTTTCTTGCTAAGAAGGATTCTTTTCTTCAGTCACGGAGTGTAGACTGATTTTGTAACAAATAAATGTGACCATCTTCTCATTTTCGCCTGATCGGAGGATCCAAACGATTTGATATACAAAAGCAACTGCAATTTCAAGAAACTCGATGTTATAATAGCCGACCAACTCTTTATTGCAACGTTATCCTTAAAGAGCAACGACATAGGCGGCCAGCGTACCTGGTGGTCACATTTCATAGCTGAAACATTTAATCTCATGGTCTACGTGCAAAAAACACCGCCACCTGACCACCGCGTGGATTGGAGTCGCGACGTTCTCGCTCGACGCCGACGCCGAAGGGCGTCGCTATGCTCGGTGACGTCAGTCCGTGCGGGATGCTGCAATCTGGCGCATAGCGTCGGTGTTGTTCGTGGCCCGACCATGCCCGGCAGCCGCCGGTGGAGGGAGTTTCTGAAGATGCCCTCATCCCCCAACCGTCTACCGTAGAAATACAACATCAAACGCATTTGTTAGAATTGTCAAGAAAGTGAACATTAACTACAAAAACAATTCCTGTCATAAGTTGGGACCCATGGTGCTGCCAGGGTTAAGCGGCATTAAGTTGGGTTTGCTTATGATGGGTGACCGACAAGCAAGGTGCTTTTGGACAGGAGCAGGTCCTGTAGCTAGCAGCTGCTTTATTAGCCTGGTATACACAAGGATGCCAATAGGACAGCGTCTACACAGAAAACAAGGCAAAGGACGGTCCTTGGTACTGTTAAACAGGAGCAGGCTGTGTACCGGGCACCGGATTCACCCACGGCTTCCTTCTTCCCATAACAAGCCACATCACCAGCCGACATACCCGGTGCCACACTGCGCCGTCGCGAAAACCATGCGCCGTAAAACAGCACGCAAATAACCGCGTGGGTCGAACAGATGGCCGCCTCGTTCGACATCTCGAGTTACATCTCTTGTAGTCGTCGCCCACATGCCGAAGCGTGGGCGAGCCCGATGATCGCCCACGGCATCCCGTTGCCCCGAGCGACGCGGTGACGACACCGACGGCGGCGTCACCGTGGCATAGGTCGGGGTCTCTGGAGGCGGCGAGCGAGTCTCGAGAGCAGATCGGGTTGCCAGGGATTGGCGGCGTGAGCGGACCTCGTGGATCTGGCTCGCGTGACGTTGGTGGGTGATTGGGGTTGTTATCTAGGAGCAAAGTACGCTGGGATGGAGACGATGGCGTCGAGGAAATTGTGGTTGATGGGGTTGCGTTACGGCAGTGCTGGTGTCATTGGCACTAACTCTAGGATAGAGGTTGCATCCCATTAATTGCCAGTTTTAGTTGGTGCTTGATTAACACTGTTCTGGAGGAATGTCTGGAGAAAAGTTGTCATTTAACATTGCCGGCACACAGCCATCCTCGTAGCAATAGCCAATATGCTTTTATGGATTACCGTTACTAGACTTGGGGTTAGTTTGATTGGCTCTTATCCGGTAGAAGCCATAGTGTTGTGGTACGATAATAGCTTTGATCACAGTGCAGTGAGATTAAAATATTTAATTGCACTTAGCGTTAATACCGGGAAGCACCTATACAGTCGCACGTTTGCACGGGGTTATTGCTTGGTGCTAATTAGCATGGCGTTGATCAGGTGTTGCTGGCATCGGTGCTACGATAGCGGATGTCAGACAGGTACGCACGAGGCTGGCGCCATGCGCGGCTCGCCGAGCGTCTTCGAGTCGGGATGTCGGCGAAGGGCCAGCGTCACGCGGCACAACGCTCGCCCCCCGAGCGCTAATTGCGCTGTAATCGGTCGCTAATTGCGGGTCGTCGTGCGCACGCGCTCGTCCTTGGTTGCCCCGGCTACGCGGCGCTGCGTCTGCGCTTTGTCGTCGCGGCGGCGGTGACCTTAGAGCGCGCGCCGCTGGCGGGTTTCGCCGCTGTTTTATTTTGTGGGACGGTTTTGCACGGTTTGACTCGACTCGGAGCTCAAAATCAAGCAAGCTAGCCGGAAAATTGATTGATGTCGCTTGGCTGAATATGAATAACTGCTAGGTGCCTTACCTAGAGCAGGGTGCTACATGCTATGACCGGTGGTATTATGTAACCCCGACGCAGAATGGGACTTTTCAACAATGCTCGCCATTGACAATTTCTAACAACCGATATTGCGAGTTGCTTCGACTGTAACGTTATAAAGAAGGCATACTGGGTTTTAGTTGGATCATCACATTGTAGTGAGAACAAAGCAACCAATTGCATGAAGTGTTACTGAAGCCAGAACCACTGACAATTATGCTGCCGCTCTAAGTCGTGGTTAATGCTTGGTGCTCTGGTGGTGCTAGTCAGCACGGTGCCATATGGAAAGCAATACCAGAGTTAAGAATAACCTTTCTACCCAGGTGTTCTAACTGGGTTGTAACCCCAGGTGTTGGCACGATGTCTTACTGCGAGAAAAGCTCATCGGCCTGACACGAGTTGGCTTCTGTACCAAACTCTCATTGAAATCTGTTTGGGATTTCAAATCCTAGGCTAAACGCCTGTCCCCGGCTGCTCACACCGCGATCGACTTCGCCTCGCGATCAGCTGACGCGGACTTCGACCCCGCACGGGCACGACCTTGGCGTCGCGGTTCGCGGGGCCCCGAAGGGGTGGCTGTCGGTGTCTCGTCGGGGGAGGCCACGATGGGTGGGCCTAGCCAGAAAACGCATGGTTGACATCGCCACCCTTAGTACAAAGACAGTTTAGCAGTTTGGGCGTCAGACCATTTCGATATTTGATTGTTGACTAGCATTTTAGGTTCACAGACCGTGTGCTCGAGTAGGGGTCAAGTTTTGTCTTGATGTCTGGCTTTTGGGCCTTCCGGAATTGGGCATGTGTTTGCATGCAGGCCGGAAGTATTTAAACTTTAGACGCAGCATTTGACCCAGGGGTCATGCCAAGTTATTGTTCAATATTCCAGTTTAATTGCAATATGGCGTTGGACGAGCACTTTCAGGCGCCCTGCAAGTCTGTGTATGTACACCGAACGGTTTGGCGGGTTAGTCACATCGGCTCTCGTGAGACCACCGAAGTTAAGCAGCACTGCGCTGGTTCAGGAATTGGATGGGTCACCATCATACTCATTGCCAGTAAATCCTTTCGGGAGAGAGATTGAAGGGATTGAAGTTAAAGCAACAACTTCACCCGACTTGCTTATCAACCTCTCAATAGCATGGATTTGTGAAGGAATCTCGGACCTCTCCTAGTGCCACAACTGAAGATCGGACGGGCACGAGAACGAGGGCGTTTGATGACGTCTGTGTAATCCGGGTGACGGCGACGCCGGGCAGAGGTTGCCGAGCTAAGTCAGGTGTCATCGCCTCTCGCCCTACCCACAAGATAGGTCCAGCCCTAGGGTGAGCATGGTGTCCAGTCTTACCGATAGAGAGCTTCGTTGCCGAAAGAGTTGCCGACGAAGGGGTGGGGGGGGGGGGGGGGGGGTAACACGTTGATATGGAAGCCCGATTTGTTGACAATTTCCTGTCATTGACAAGGATATATCGCGTGGGAGGCTATAGTTTGGTCAAATTATCCTAGGTATGCTTGCTCCTATTCGTATCAAAAAATATTCAGATGGCTATTTCTCGCCTCTGCTCAACACGTTGAAAGCATCACCAGTAAGATGCCGACATCGCTCTGTACCACACTTTGCTCTTTGTCCTTGCATCGAAAGTGATTGGTATTACCTTGGTTCTGCGGGTAGCTCTTCCGCACTCTCCCACATTAGTTGTCACATGCGTACACACCCAGCCATTAGTTTGGTATGGACGTCTGGCTTAAGACTTTCTGGCTTAAGACTTTAGAAAGGCAGTGCTGTTCCCGAACATTCACCGTTTCTGTTGCTGAACGTGTTGGTGAAAAAAAAACCACGGTACCTAATCGGGTACGATGTCCCAAACTCCGACTTTGGGCAGTACTGAATTTAGCCTAAAATTTCGCTTAAGAAAGTTTGTTTTCACGATTTAGGGCTTTAACGCCCTATTCCTGACGAGGGATTGAAGTTGGAAGAACAACTTCACTCGCCTTGCTTATCAACCTCTCGACCGCGAGGATTTGTGGAGGAAGTCTGTTGATTGAGTTGTATCGTCCTTGAGAAGCGACTTCCGCTTGGTGCACTTTACCATGAGTAGGCTACGTGTCGGCACCGGGTTTCCTTTCCCCTCTCGGTAAGGTTTTGTTTGTCATCATTGTCATCATCACGTTATCATTCACTGACGATTTTCGACCAGTGCTGCAGAGCCTGTTGTCAATGCTTCGCCAAACACAATAAATCAATAAATCACTAAATCTTGACCAGCAGAAAAAATGGCTGACACTCATCTAGCAGCATAAACCTTTCGTGATGTTGTATAAGAAGCTATGTGCTCTGCCATTTCGACTGGTCTTCTTATCCTGATAGTACTGTACCCAGCTGGCCGCTCTTCTCCCAGGCCTAAGCCGGCCTGTCACAGCCTCCTCTATCCTCCGGATTAACGCTGCGTCTGGCCGCGGCTTAGCGGCCGGACAGCGTGTTTACGAGGCCGGCCGCTGGGCGCGCGCGCGCGCGTAACGGACTCGGGACGGCCGATCGACTCGCGGATAACGCGTCTAAACGGGGTTCCGGACGGGGATTAGCGTCGAGATGGCGTCTCCAGGCGGTCGTGGCTGATGCCATCGTTGTTTCTTGTCGTGATTCCCTCGCGTTTTGGGTGGTCGTTCCTTTTGCGACGCGTTTCTTCCTGTCGCCGATGTCGCCGTCTTTGACGTACTCTTGCCGAACTGATAAGTAGCCTCGGTGCATTTTTTTTGGCACAGTATAGTTACTTCGCCACGAGTCTTAGGGTGAGAAATGACTCCCAGGTTCTTGACTGCTACCGTGACAGTTTGCCGAGCAATCCCACTTGTCAGAGCTGTTAAGCGAGACTAAGGATTTCTAGCAAAAATCCATCTATTTCACTTTCTAGTTTTTAAAGATAACTTCAAGGTGAACACCCTTGATAAGGTAGTTACAACGTGTGGTAGTACAACTGCTCTAATTATTCAGAAACCACTTTGAAATTCGTCTTGGTTTGATTCGGCTGAGCATTCCAAACCCCCGTGTGCTCCGCTAGTCTTGAATTCGGCCGAAACAATCACTCAAAACGATTGACTTGCATCAACTTTGGGGACAAGACTATAGGTTCACCGGATTGGAACACGGGCTTCGTGCGAGCTATTCACCCTCCCACACCTGCCAATGAGTCTTGTCCGCGGTACACCCCGTGGATCGCCGGCTTGCCGTGCATCATGCAGCAAGTGCATTCCTGCGGCTTCCGTCCAGTGCATGTTCAGCGATGCAACTGCAGCGCTCGCGCATTCCGACGGCGTGCACTCGCTCCAACTGGCACTGACTTGGGACATATCAAGCTCGTCGTGACCACATACCTAGCAAGCAGCTCAAACTAAGCAGCGTTGATTTCAATAAATGCATGACAAATATTTAAGACGTAGCTTTGAAGGTATTTGAGTTGTTTGACAGGAGTAGACTGCTTTTCGGTACGGAGTTCACCCTTAAATCCCTTTTGGGCTAACCAGCTTCCTCATCAGTCGGCACAGAGACAGCGTCAACACAGTGTCTCAAAGGGACAGGGCTAAGCGGTGGCCGGTCATTGGTGCTGTTGGGCAGGAGCAGCCAAGACAGTGTGTCGAAGGGACAAGGCTAAGCAGTGGCCGGCACTTGGTGCTGTTGGACAGGAGCAGCCAACACAGTGTGTCAAAGGGACAGGGCTAAGCGGTGGCCGGTCCTTGGTGCTGTTGGACAGGAGCAGCCAACACAGTGTGTTAAAGGGGCAGGACTAAGCGGTGGCCGGTCCGTGGTGCTGTTTGACAGGAGGCTGCATTGCGGCACCGGGTTCACCCTCGGCTTCCTTCCACGCTAATCTAGTTTCACACAACTTGAACATCACCGCCTCCCGCCCGCGCGGCTAACGCTCGGCCTTGCCACCGCCCGTCGCCTAGCAACCAGACGGCGCTAAATATAGCGGCTTGCGGGCGGGAGCCGCCTTCCGCTTCCGGTCTGCGGCGTGCCGCTGAGTCCCACGTGACCGGCCATTGTTTTTTCGGACGTCTCTCGCGAGATCCTGGCCCGGGTTCGATACCCGGGGCAGCGGCTCGACAATGGGTCTTTATGCTTGGCCACAAGATCATGGTTTACCGTACTTAGACGGTTTTGACTATGCGGTTCGGAGACGGATTCGGATACCGTAGTTACGATTGTCTCAAGAAGATAAGGCGAATTTTCCTCATTTCACAATGAGACATTGGTAATGGTAGCTTCCACCCAAATGCGCTTGCTGCTCTCCTTTTTAAAATCCTTTACAATTACTTATGTACCCACGGTCTAATAGACTAATATATCGAAAGATGTGAATCAACCGTTAGGGCATCAATGAAGATGAATTGGGCACAATCAAATGCTCAAATAAGGGTAATCGGCGAGAAATAACAAAATTTAATTTCTTTATTCTCAAAAAAACGTTGAATTCACCTTGAAGCAACTACCAGTTTTGTCAGTTTTCGGCAGATCGGCCGGTACTCTCTGCGAATACAGCGTAGGGATTAGCTCTGGTACCAAGACTATACCTATAAATCCAACGGCTACACACACCGACGCATTGCCAGCCCACGGATCGGATCAATATAGGAATCCGTTCGTGATCCTCACCTGTAACATTATCTGCTGGTTATTCGTTGTTTTTTCGGTACTTTTAAGTGCTTCCAAGAAGCTTGCCCGCCAGTGTTTGGCGGTTGCTAAGCAACGCCGAGCTTCGGTTGTTTCGCATGTGCCATCGGCGGTTGAAATCCACGCACGCCGGTGCTGCGGTGCGTGCGGCCAAGTCGGCGAGATATGGATGTCGCATCTGTCAGATTTTTTGCCACATGGAGTGCTCAGTACAAATTTTGTCCCCGGCTTTTCCTAATTAATTGTCGCCTTTCAATGAAGGAGCCCACGGTTTTATTTGCTATCACCATCTCTTGGGTACCCTACGCCGAACGATTCGGCGCGTTGGATGCACCGGTCCACTGATGATACGATCACGATCACTGAAGTTAAGAAACACTGCGCTGGGTCTGGTTTTGGATGGGTTACCAGCATACTCACGGCCAGCTCTGTTTGGTAGAAAAGTTTGTTAGACGCCGTTAGACCAGTGCCACAGGGCCCGTTGTCGAAACAGTGCGTCGTTAAACACGACAAATCTTAGATCTCATCTATCTTAGGTCGGGTTTTATCAAAACTTTCTACTATAAGTTGGACCTCTAACTCACAGACACGTCTGAATTTCACTGTATGTGATTGGCAGTCGTCATGGGAATTGATTTAACTCCCACTTTATCTAGAAGTAAAGAAAATTTTAATAGTAGACCTAATGGTATCTTCTTAACCATCAGTTGAATATCTTGTAAACTGTACATTGTAAAGCCGCTCACTGATATTTCCTATTACCAATCAATCGATATTGATCGCAACGAACGGTGAAAAGCTCGCCGTCGAGTGTTTGCCGTGATGTTTAGCGTGTTTAGCGTGTTTAGCGTCAACGCGTTACCTTCCGTCGTGCCGTACCTCGTTCATCGAGAATGTGTTCTTAGCTGGAAGCAACGGTCTTTGATTGCCCTTGTATGTGTTGGTCTTGTCTACGAGGAAACGGCAACTGAACCAATCAGATGTTCGTTGGAATTACCCTCTATGAGGTCTATGTAGTGCCAAGCAACGCAGACTCGCATTGGAATCTCTATTAGACGGCAACATTTTGTAGCCTGGTGGATGCTGCCTGATGCAAACCTCAATTTTAGTAATAGAATTAGTAATAATTAGTGAATCATACTATAAATGAAGACGAATTGAGCGAAAACTATCCTCAAGTGCGTTTAATCTACGAGTATTGTACCGCAATTGTATTTATTTAAACTCCTATGGTATTTGCTTGATTTCTACTAGTAAAAATATGCCTTCTAGGAAAAATACCCATGAGAGGTAGTAGGCTAGAAAGCTTTGATTTTACTGGTATATATACCTACCTGAAAATACTAAAATAGAGATTGGCTCAACCACCAACTGATTTTTTAGGTACAAATAGATCGGTCCTTTTGGGCAGTAACCATGGCACTAAGACTAACCCTACCCTATAAAGAGAATATACAGACATGTATCGAAGGATCTTGCTGTTGGGCGTGTGCCGAGCGAATCTATCGGTCCGTGGCCGGGCATTCCTTTGCGCGGTCAGCCTCTCGGCTTCCAGGAACGCGCCAAGAGGAAAACGGTGTCCATTGTAAAGTACCTGGCCATGTCCGGTGTCTGGCTAGCCGTTGCAACTCTTCTACGGATACCTAGTTTATCATTTCGAATTCGTTGAAATGACTAGAGATTTTTTTTTGGATGGGAGGAGCTCATTGACAGGGTTCGTTGTGTTGCATTCAACAAGAAAATTACAGCGCTTTGATCAAGGCTAGATTGTCTTTTTTTGCAACCCATTATTTACCAGTTTATCTGTGTTTTTTTTTTTTTTTTTTTTTTTATCAAATACGGTCTATCTAGTGACTCGCGAGAGAAGATGCCAACTCAAGGACTGCCTCCTAGCATTTCTACCAAAGCTTGAATGAAATTTCAGTTCTAAAGATCGTGGGAAAGCGTACTACATGTACTCAAGTTAATTATTGCAGAAGGGTTTACCTACCTATCAAGATACTAGGCTGTTAAAGCGCTTTTATACTGTGGCGGTACTGGGAAATTAACCGTTTTTCCAAGTCTATGAAATACGTTTTCTCATAGAAAAGCCGATTCATGGTATTTCCCTCTACTTGATAGGAAAAACACTCTCACCCCGCTTTTCTTAAGCCCCGTGTGGCCTAATTTCTCCCCTATTGACGGGGACTTCAAACACGCTCGCAGTTTCGTCGGCGTAGGTAAGGGCGTTTAGCGATTTCGGGGAAGCGATCGCCAGCCCTCGTGCTGTTCGTGGAACGCGGCACCCTCCGTCGTCGGCGGCGTCGTGCTGTTTGAAGAGAGCCGACTACAGACGTGGAGTTGGCGGCAGCTCGAGATTGCCTTTTGACACGTTAAAAAATTCCAGAGTTTATTTGACATACGTCCTTGGGGATAGTACTTTTCCACACTTTCTTTTCACTTGTTTTAGCAGCATGCGTGGAGTCCCATGCCATGGACTTACTATACGCGGTCCGGAAGAAAACTGCCAGTTCAAACTGGTCAACTCTATGGTGATAGTCGTTCACATATTTCGTTATTCTTTACATGACCTTTTTTACATGCTAGACCCACTCTCTTACCGTTATCAAGTCTCTCGACGCATCGGGCACTGAATTTTGAGCGCGTACAGTCAAGTTTGGCGTTTGGCGGTGCTGCCCTTTGTTTTCCGTCCGCCACTGCTTCCTGGATTCGTGGAAGCAGTCGTGGAGTTACTTGGCAGTCGTGGAGCTACGGGGCAGTAGTGGCATTTTCTTTGATTGCATTACGCTCGTTTTTGTATTTTGTTGTGCATTTTTGTAATTTGTTGTGCATTTTTGTAATTCAGGTAGCGGCAATGTTTTTCATTCATCATCGCCCGTTCGGTGAAACCCCTGCAGCACGTTACGTTTTTCCACCCTCGGCAATTTCCCCTGCTGTCATCGCCCCTGCTGTCATCACCCATGGCCGTCGTCCATTCGTCACTGCGCCGAATGCGTGCCCATCGTGCGTCCCGACGTTCTGAGAATTGCGAGGGTGAATCGCCCCCGCCCCCTCACGACCCCTCCCCCTCCCCCTTTATGACGACGGGTTGGAGGCGTCTGGCAAACCCCGCGGGCAGTGACGTCACGAGGCAGACCGACGTCATCGATGCGTTCGCTAGCGAGAGCTGGTTGCTGGAGTCAATTTCACGTTGTGAAGGAAGCTGGATTTGTGCCTTTTTTTAGGAGGGTGGTGGTGAAATGGTTACACGCGTACCTCTGTCGGTGACAAGAAAGGATATTTTATTAAGGGTTTCGTTTTCTAAAACGTTAACTTTTATAGTCGGTTAGCTTGAAAGAAAAAGCTCAGGTAATGTGCTGAAACTTGGACATTTTGTTTGTAATATTTTCTTATGCAGTGTCCTTGTTTTTGTAATTTCGTGCTCCCCAAAAGAGCGCCCGATGTCCATACATGCATTCGCACAACGTCGTCCATGTTGGTCATCGAAATATTTGCAACTTTTGAATATGTTCGATCTCAATAAGTGTCCTGTGCCGAGCACATGGCGTGCAATGCGCTCCAGCTGCATAATAACTGCGGTTCCTGGTTAGACCCATGGTATAAGTATGTACTTAGACATATCTGTGCCTTGTCATGTCCAGACAGGCTCAATAAGCACCGCGGTATGTCATTGCTGAGTACGTAATCGAAACACTTGTATGGCGTTTTTTTGGTTTCGTTTCTTCTGGGCAAGAATATTCGTCTCACGGGTATTTAGATATTTCAAATCTTACATCGCAACGCCATGTGGACATGGTTTGAAACTAAACGCTCTCACGGCATACAACGGCAGGGCTGGTCCTCCTTGAAGTAGCAAATCCCTCTCTTAGCTTGTGGAGAGCAGTGAAGAGATAGGTACTTGACTAGGGACTGGAGATAGACGGAAATACGGCTATGTCGAAATATCCTCGTGCGAACATTTCGACTCGGCGGTGGAGTCTGTGAAAAACATCAGTACAAACGCGGTACGGAGGTGAACACCGTCTGGCTCGTGCTTTCAAAGGACATGCGCTTGTTTGGTTGCTTTCTACAAAAAATGTGGAAAAAACATGTAGGTGGGATTATTGTGAGCGCTTTTCAAGTTCGCAGACAAGACATTTACGGGGAAAAATAAAGTCGCTGTTGGATTGAGTTTTCAGTCGTGTTAACCCTGGCGGGAGTTTTTATCTCGGTATGGCTTGATTGTGGAAACTTTGTGAATTCCAAAGTGGGCAATACTTAGAAACCAATGCAGGTTGCCGAGGCGTTGAACACGGTTGAACCAATGAAGCGTTGGAGGAACGATTGCCGTCAAAATGTCTGCACACCTTACGGAGAGTCGAAAACTAATTAAATGCGTGTCAAATCTCCACTGATTTTATGAAAAGCAGGATAAACACAATCTTAGAGATTTTATATTGACAAAAAGTAAATGTTTAGTTTCATTATGTTATGTGACACCGTTCTTAAAGTGTCAAAATTTTACTTTGTCAGCTAGTTTTTCTTAAAATTCTCTTTAATAACCATATAAAATCGCCCTGAGAATGTACTTCTAAATTCAACGCGCTGTTCCAGAAGAATAAGACAATCTTACCAATTAACATTCGCAATTCTTCTTACCACATCCCCCGTAAGGACATGAGAAGTTCTTTCACAGTTCTTTGCGGACAGCGATGGCGTGTGATGGCACAACCAGCTGGGTGTACCGATTCCCCGCTAGACGTACACAAACATATTGTCGTGCGCTTGTATGTCCACGCTGCGATCAAAGACCAGACCGCGCCGTCAAAGTGCACGGCATGGGTTGGGTGCTTGAAGGACGGTTCAGTGAAAACATGTTTTCCCCGCCGTTCGCGGAAAATCGCTCGCCTCCCGGATGCACTTTCCCGGTTACCGCAAAGATGGATGGGGTTCTTTAGAAATCGCGGCTTGGTCGTGGGAGCATAACACCTAACCTCTATCATCGTGGCGTTGGGTAGCATCTCATCGTGGCCGGCATGGGTAGCAGAGATTGGATTGTGGTCATCACGATACCCCCATATCATGCAGGCGGAATGCCTATCTAGTTACCTGCCTACGAGAATTTGCGTCGTACGACACCATCGTTGTGGATGAGAATTACCATTACAACGCAGCATGATTTTGGCAAGGTGTGAAGATTGGTTGACTTATTTGTGTGTTTAACGACGCCCTTGTGGCCCTGGTCTAATGACGTCGGTGATCAAGAGGGTGATGATGAACCTAATCTAGTCTAGAAGGGAGAAGGGGAAATCAGGTGCAGGCAAGTATCCACCGACGTACCGTCCCTTCCAAAGGACGGTTCGAAGTCAATAACACGTTTCCTCTACAAATGCATGCTATCGAGAGGTTTATAAACAAGGTGAATGAAGTTGTTGTACTAACTTTCATCCCTCCAACATCTCTCCCGAACGGAACTGGCCATAGGGGTACTGGTATTGGGGTTACCCATCTAATATTTGAACCAGTGCAGTGTTTCTTAACTTTGTTGAAAAGAAGGAGATCGTGTGTAGAAATCAATACATTTCAAATCTAATCTCGTTCTATAAATACACTTTTCCTAAATAACACCCTAAATATTAATTCAAACCATATTCTCTTATGATCGTTCAATTTCAGCCCTACTGCGCCGATCCACCAAGTGGTTGGGTAACCGCCAGTAGTCAAAGAAGTGAACAACCTTGCACTTGCCTTGCACATCAACCTCTCTACGGCGAGGATTGAATTGCTAGTTGACTAGATCATGCTTCGTGCCGGCACAGGGTTTTTGACTAACGCCGGCGAACATGTTGTCAAAACAGTGCGTCGCGTTGTGCACCCGCAGGGCAGGGGGAGGGCTGGGAGGGGTGGACGGACGAAATGTGGGTCAGCGGGGCCAAAAAGTGCATGGCCCGGCCGGCCGGCGATGCATCGGTGCATCGATCCGACCCGCCTCGCCGCTGCAACTGCACATGCACTCGGCGGCATGCGACAAGATGCAATCTCCATCCCCCACCTCTTCGCTGCTGCAACAATCGCCTTACGAGCGGATTACATGACGTGAGCTGGGAACAACACGCCGCAGGGGAAACCATTTGGTAGAGCGAGCGAATGCGATTTTGTCTTATTGGGTCTTAGCAAAGGCATCCTTGGGGCTGTTAGTGTTGATTGCTGCTGGCTGAGGCGTAGTCTTGTTGAATGTATGATAGCTTACGTTATGATTCTGATTTCATTAGAACCTGGGGATATGCACATGCAGATCTGAGCTAGTGGGAGCGGTACCACCTGATCGGCTTGCTAGGCGTCTAACATACAGAAGAGTTTTTCTTTCCACATCCTACTCCAGCTAAGATGCTCGACATGTGGATATCTTGCATGGCTTCTGTTGTGGCCAATTGGCAGTCCTCGCTTTGCTAAGCAGGTACTGGGTTTCGGTTCCAGGATTTAAATGGATCATACAGGTGGTTTAATAGTGGGAATCTTTAACGAATTAAAATATAAACCCAGTGGCAGGACATTTAACATAAGAGCTGGGTAGTCTGACTTCATATTCAACTACCATTTTCGTCGGTATAGAAGTAAAGCGATATTTTTCGCGAAGACAGTTGAAAGTTAGTTCTGGTACTCTGACGTCACCTATGAACCTAATACGACTGCATCACCGTCTTGCCGGAGATCGGCGTTCTCTCGGCAATCTGCCACCGATGCCACTCCCACGCCCTGAGAGTAACAATAGCCGGCTGCTAATTGCACCCCTCGTCGGCGCCTTGGCGTCGAGTGCTGACGCGGAGGCTGTGTGCTGACGTCATCGTGTTGCGTCATCGATAGCACGCGGCCGAGGACCGTGGTCCTCTGCACGGGACACGGGCGACGTGTGTCTCCACCTGTCAGAGAAATGGTCCTCCGTGGAACTCTGCATCAAAAGACTATTTTTTACAAAAAATATTTCTTCTGAAGGGCAACGTTTCAATCGGCTGCGTTTTACACGATGTCTTGAACGAGATTTTCCAACGTAATTGTCTAAATATAGTTGAGTAAATACAGTCTAACTTAAAAGACTTCTCGAGGCACGTTTAGCCAGATCCATATTCTACGTTGGAAACTTTTTCTCGAAGCATATTTACATTTGAAATTACTGTTACACGTGCTCCAAGCGAAAGCAAACGTGACTCGTCGTGTTCCTTATGTACACCTGCTTTACTCCTAAGATGCTTTTTGAACTTTTATACAAATTTTAGTTCAGATAATATCGACAGATGGCACCACTGTATAGAAGTCACTATGACTGTTCTCACGTAGAGATGCGATGTAATTTCTCGATGTCAACATCGTTAGGAAAAATTAATTCGTTCTGACCGCATTTCACTGCGTACACGCATGAATTGATAGTGATTGGCATCACTTGTATGCCTCTTTGACATGTCTCTTGGACACTAGAAGATCTTTCTCCGTGGCATCTGCAGCCTCGTGAATGCCATGTTGCTCCTAAAAGCTTTCTACATCCCGGGTGGCAGCCTGAGACACCTACACCAAAGTGACGGGCGGCCAATCATTGTGTTGCCATGAGAAATAATTAAAACAGCCGGCTTGAAGTATGATTTTTCATTTGAGGATGAGAATATCACCCGGAGTGTATTAGGACCACTAGTGATATCACCTAACTTTCCACCCTCTGTGTTCTATTGGTTCGATGAAACTATTTGATTTCAGGTTCTATAATTGACAGGGGTATCTGAATTTCACTGCATGCTATACGAATACTTCATCTAGAAGTTGGGATTTTGGTAAAACTGGGTCCAAGTTTGTCTGTACCCATGTTTCTTAGACAATACTGACTGTAGTGCAGTGAAAACGGTACAAACCCCATCTCTAACCTTGCCCTCTTTTTCTGTCCTTTTAGCCGGCGGCGACGCGAGTTCGAGATCTCGCCATGCGCCCCTCTACGGACGACTGGTGTCCGAAGAACCGATGCTGGCGTCGTCAATGGCGTCGGCCGGCGGAGGTGTCGGGGGCGCCGGCACACCGTCGGATATCCAGGCGATGCAGGCACGCATCCCGCACAACTTCCGTGAGCCGGCCACGGCGCCACTGCGAAAGCTCAGCGTCGACCTAATCAAGACCTACAAGCACATCAACGAGGTATTTGTTATTTTTTTGCGTATTTCAATATTAGTCTGTTATTTGTTGAGATTAACGACGCACACCCGGTCCTGTGGCACTGGTCAAATGGCGTCGGTTAATGAGTGGGTGATGATGATGAAGATGTTGATGAACCGAACCTTGCTTGGAAAGGAGGAGGGGAAACTCGGTGCCGACACGTAGCCTACTCCTGTCGAAGAGCACCAAGAGGACCACCGGCTTAACGTCCCTTCCAAAGGACGGTACAACGCGAACAGCAGGATTCCTCCACAAATCCATACTGTAGTGAGGTTGATAAGAAAGGCGAATGCAGTTGCTGTTCTGTCTTTCATCCTTCCAACATCTCACTCGCAGCAGAACTGATCATGTTGGTCCTGTATCATTGAAGACCCATTCTACGTAATTACTGCGTAATTCGGGTGAATTTTTTAAAATACTATCAGGACACCCATCCAGTGTGGCGTTGCGTAGATCGATGGATCTCGCCGCTATCGTCCTGAAATTATTCTCTTTTAAAGCGCGGAAGCCGGTTGAGTACATTGTGGCGTAGAATCTGTCTAACCTATACCAATGTATGGTCGCCAGTTCAACGTCTGATCAATCGCAAGTTGCATCTCGCTGTATTGGGTTTCAAATTATCGAAAGCGTTCTCGTGCCACAAATGGGCCATCGTTTCGACTCGAATTGCCCCCGACAAGTCTGGTTTATTGGTGCTTCTTGAAAAGTCGACGTTTCTCGATGGCAACGGCGGTCGGAATTCTCATTATGACCGCTGCTTTCACGGCCTGTCACTTGCCGGGTTCCGGAGCGGTTCGGTTTCGTCCCTATGTCGATGCCAGCGGAATGTGCCCTACGGATCGCATGGGCGGTTGACAGGTTGATCGCCACCCAACATTTCCATGCAGACTACCCTGATGCAAATGTGGGCTATCTCGACGTACTCAATTGTCTAGAAAATCGCGTTTTCACCCGGTACATTGAATAGTTCGAATAAATGTTTGGATATTAGATTTTTTATCGTTTAGCAGTGTGACAGTAAATGGAAGTGAAGTAAACGCGCCTTAAAATTCGAGACGAAGCCAAGAAAGAAACTGTCACATGTTTCTTACATTGCTGGAGATCCAGTTGGTGGTCTTCGAGGCAATTGTGTGCTGTACAGGGGATTTTAGGTTGGCAAACAGACTCCTTGAGAACGAATTCTTGAGATTCAGGCTTTTATAGTGCTCTCACTTCAGATACCCCTACCTTAACCATTTTGTCTTTTTTGCAAATAAACCGCGAATAATTACATATACAATGAGATGCTGTCAATTGACAACACAATGTATGTTTTCTTAGTTTATACAGTAAAACTGCAAAATCAGAGAATGCTTCTTTTCCCTGAAATCTCACGCAAGATTTTCACAAAATTTAAGAGAATCTACATGAACCTGGTATGTCAGACGTCCCTATTATCAGGAGCGACAACGCCTACCTACGCTAGGGTCTACCCGCCGGGGAGCCGAAGACCGCGATTGGCCATGTCTTATTCATTGCCAATCAACGACACCGCAGCAGCCGAGACGTCGTGCGTCGCGACGCTGGATTAGACAATTAAAGCGCCCGTCCGCGGGGACGATCGGGAAGGGGACGTCGTGTGGGGTGGAGCTTTTGGTGACCGGACGGTCGCTACTGTTCGCTCTTCGTTAACAACTTGGTTCCTTGGATTCTGTCGCAAAGTCGATTGGACTCGGCAGTTCAGTTGACACTCGTGCGATTCACCGAACGAAGTTCCGGGACCTTGCAGGCAACGGTGCGGCTCCTCGGCGCGTGTTGTGGGCAGGGGGGGGGGGGGGGGGGCTGGGTAAACAAACACAATCGATTGGGCAAGCGGAGCGCAATCCAGGGCGTGAAGGGGCATCACCGCTGCTGGCACACTGCACTCTGCACGCAGTGCAAATTAACAAGCTGTCCAAATCACCTGCCGTCCTAATGTGATAGCGGTCCATTTTCGGCATGCATTTTTTGTTGTTATAAGAAATCCCATATCAAAGTCTTTTATATTAATTTGCTTTCAATGGCGTTTATGAAATTTGATTTTTAAATCAAATATATCGTCGAGTTATCCGAATCTCTTCGCAGTCCGGATGACTCCAGCTTTGTGTCACCCATTGAGCCATGAAACTTACCTCGCAAACAGAGTCCCAAATTTGGAACAAATCGTGTTTCCCTACCAAAGGATCAACACAGACGATGCTTGTGCCCCATATCGGTCTTCCCAACGTCTTAATTTCCCTATCGCGTATCCGGCGCTATAGTTTCGCAGTGAATGCAACGCCGACGCTCGGCCGACGCGTTTGCTTCGCGAGTTACTTCGAGCAAGATGTCGCCAGATACCAGTGTACTTTATCGGCCGACCTTCTCGGTATTTTGACGGCTCCAGTCGTCAGACGCCGTGTTTTATTCACCAACGGCGCCCTGCACGTGGCGTCGGCGGCTGGTGACTGGCGGCCCGATGAATAAGTCACGAGCGTCGGCGTTCTTGGCAAGCTGGCCGACGATCATTCCAGCTCGATGACGAGGCGGCGGCGGCGACGGCGGCGAAATGAATTAAACATCGTCCACTGAAATGCGAAAACAATGTCTCGGCGTCTGCCTATGGCTGACGCTGTAAAATGGCAGAGAGACAAGCTGCGACCCACCGTGTTTCACGGGGGGAGGGGGCGACCTTTGGAGCGGTGTTTTGACTCGGTCCCGCGACCCAGACACCGTCGTAGGGGGAGGGAGAGATGGCAAGGTCGCAACTTTGGTGCAGGGGGCGTTTTGTCATGTCTGTCGAGGCCGAAATCTCGATCCATCGTTTCGGCGATGCCCAATCAACCTGGGGTAGGGCCGACCAGGAATTCTGTGTTTGCAACTGGAATGCAGCCTAGTCCGGGAAATCCCTGCTAGCCCCGTGATCTAACCGCTTAACTGGACGCTAGATTCCTGTGCTTTCGATGATCGAATGAGAGAGTGGCATTGAGACGGCAGTTTCTCAAGGATGGCAATTGGGTCCAAGTGACGCCGCCAGTTCATCTCGACGACGTCGACGTCCAAGCGAAGTGGGTCCATGCGGGAGGCGTCAATCCCGCTGCGTCGGGGTAAGGGGGGGGGGGGGGGGAAGTGCCGGGTGTAACGTCCGGGCGGCCGGCGTCTGCCGGGGGTCTGGCCCGAGCCCAGAGAGCAAAGAGTCGCCGTGGGTGGGAAGGGAGGGGGGAGGCTAGACGTCGGCGCCGGGGATCGATACCGGCGCCGGGCGTCGGGACGCTGAGCGTGGGGTAGGAGAGGGGAGGGGGGCACAGTTCGGCCCGTCTGCCGCGAGACGGCATCGCGCGTCGGCCTCTAAAAGTCTTAACTTTGTCCTCTCACCCCGAGTGCAGTCTGTGGCTCCCGCGGCTGCTGATGTCTGCACCACACTTAGGCCCGTGTGGCACAAACACAGAGTGCTGCTATCGGTGGTCTGCACCTCAGTACCGCGTCCCCTTCACTGGGCCGCCTCGGCCTGATGATTGATTGACGGCCGAGTCCTGCAATGCGGCGACGTCGATGACCCAATCACACGACCTTCTGCCTTCAGGACGATGTATGTGACCCTCGCGGCCCTCAATGGACCACTGGCGTTTGGCAAATGGTAGCCTCTCTAAATATGGACGCTTGTTAGGCTTGATTTATCTGACAGGCTAAGCAACACTGAGTTGAACTTGCTATTGGATGGGTGGCCCTTAACACGATTGTTTACTCTGCATCGGGAGAGAAGGTGCTGTTGCCAGAGAGTATAATTTCACTCGCCTTGAATATCAACACACCATCCTCTTATCAGACAGGATTAGTGAGGGAATCAGTTATACTCGAATAACGCCGTCCGTCTGAAAGTGGTTATCAGTAGTCGGCTCTCAGTGCTGTAGTTGACCGGAGCAGGCTACTCGCCGGCGCCTAAATTCACCTACGGTTTCCTTTTCGGCCAAACTAGCTTTTTCACCAGCCTGTCATCCACCGGCAATCCAGTGACCACTACCACAATCCTGAGGTATCGCCAACGCATCGCCAACGCGGCGTGTCAAAGGATCATGGCTTATCTGTGGCCGTATTTCTGTGTTGTTTGGAAGGAGCTGGCATGAGTTGCCCTCGGCTTCCTCCTAAGTTCCAAGCCATGGCTATCGCCGGTGTCGGTGCAACTCACTGACGGCGTCCTCCCCGCGTGTTGCAGGTGTACTACGCGAAGAAGAAAAGGCGGGCGCAGCAGACGCAAGGCGAGGATAGCTCGCACAAGAAAGAGCGGAAGCTTTACAACGACGGCTTCGATGACGACAACCACGACTACATCATCAAGAACGGCGAGAAGTTCCTCGACCGGTACGAGATCGACTCGCTAATCGGCAAGGGCTCCTTTGGCCAGGTACGCTGTTGTTTATCAACGTCTTAGAGATTATATGGTGTCATTTAGGTGGATTGATTTCGACACTTCTGGTTTCAATGTACAATTCGTAGCTGGAGTGCAATTATGGTTTATTTGGCAAGGTCTATTTTTTGTTGAATTAGCAGAATACAGACGGGAAACGTTGGGGAACACAAAAACATTGACTGTCAACCACAGCGCTGAGATTATAGGAACAAGTTAGCTACAAGTACTTTGCTTCTAGCATTGAACGAGGTCCGCTTTTTTTGGATTGATTGAGCCGTGTATAGACGGGAAACGGTTGATTCACAAAATAATGGGCTGTATCATATGGTTGTGACAGGAACACAGGGGCTAGAACCAAAACCGTTTTTGGGCAGGGATCAAAGAACTAATTAAATTTTCTGTTTTTGCAGGTGGTGAAGGCGTTTGACCACGACGAACAGTGTCAAGTGGCGATTAAAATTATTAAGAACAAGAAGCCGTTCCTGAATCAGGCGCAGATAGAAGTCAAGCTCCTAGAAATGATGAATAAGGCAGACACCGACAACAAGTATTACATAGGTGAGTCGTGCATGAAGCCCGCAGTAACAACCGTAGGCTCATTACATTTTCATTTACGTAAGGTTGCTTCAGGAGCAGCCATATTGGATTTTGGAGTTTAAGGGTCTCTAATTTTTCTATCATGAGGGTAACCGTGTTATTCACCAAAATTGAGCTAATATTTGCTGCATGCGATTGCTTCGCCACTTTTCCCTTGTTACCACTCGTAGGCAGGCAATGGTACATTTCTTAAAAACTTGTTTGTGCCAGTTAATAATTTTTACCGTGAAAATCGTCATAACATTCCCTAAATGAGTATCCAAATACATTGAAGGTACTATTTTGTTAAAGCTGCTTGCATGGTACTATTTCCATTAAATTTATTAAAAAAAAAAAAAAAAATTGAAATAAAGTAACTTCAATTAAAAAAAAACCAGCACATTTTGTTATTTTGGATTTACTAGAATAATGGAACTAATTATGTGTAAAACCTAACCTTCACCAACAACCATCTAACCGTTGCGTTCACCTCGTCCCCCCAGTTAAACTGCGGCGACACTTCATGTGGCGCAACCACCTGTGCCTGGTGTTCGAGCTGCTCTCGTACAACCTGTACGACCTGCTGCGCAACACCAACTTCCGGGGCGTGTCACTGAACCTGACGCGCAAGTTTGCGCAGCAGCTCTGCACGGCGTTGCTCTTCCTGTCGACGCCCGAGCTCAACATCATCCACTGCGACCTGAAGCCCGAGAACATCCTGCTGTGCAACCCGAAGCGGTCGGCAATCAAGATTGTCGACTTTGGCAGCTCGTGCCAACTTGGCCAGCGGGTGAGTAACATATGGTTTACACTTCGCCCGCAGACTTGCCTGATAGATTATGATCACTTCCTAGAGAAGTAATTTGCTGTTAGCTTATTAGCATGCATACTTCCCAGAAGTATTTCCAAGTAACTTGCATAAAGGATAGATTATTTTTGCAAAATTTTAACCTTAACGTACCAAGAATATATTGTTCTGAGCTTGAAGTGGGTTCCCAGTCCCTTGCAGTTGCTCCCCAAAGATAGTAGTTATCAACTAAAAAAGTTTTGGCCTCCCCTCACTTTTTCAAGTTTTTCATGAAAATGCAATGCGAGAAAGTATTTGGTTTATCGGCTTGCCACTGACCAAACGGACATTTGGATGCCCGCTGCAAAGTATTTGGTTGGACTGGGATTCAACCGGCAAATGCATTACTTTTTAACCCGTCAGTGACAGGATTTTTCCAGCTCTTGTCTTGCACCTAATTATTTTGTGTTGTATTGAAGAAACGGCTGTTCTCTGTTCATGACATTTAACTGATTGAAGTCAGGCACCGTGAGATTACCCTACCTCTTGCACTGCCCAATTACAAATTCCGATTGCAAATGTCTGCTTGTTCTGTCCTCTACTGCTTTGAGCTAATGCGGCTAGACAATCTGGTGGATTGAGAACAACACAAACTGAACAAACTGAACTTGATAGGGCACTTGGTCCTTCTCTCAGCCTAAAAAAAAAATGACTGATGGAAGTTTTCTTTCTGGCATAATCATTTAATTCCTCTCATATGATCGATATCACCTAAAAAAGCCAATTGAATGCCTTTTCTAAAAAATATGCTCACTTCAAGCTGAAAAATTTTACCCAGCCTTTTTTGTGCACTTTTAAGCATGGCTCAGGTAAACGCTTCCCTCTCTTGTATTAGTTTGTCGAGCATGATGAAAGCAAGATTTTTTACAATGTTTTCTCCCACTCGCTAGATCTACCAGTACATCCAGTCGCGATTCTACCGCTCCCCGGAGGTGCTGCTGGGCATCCCGTACGACCTCGCAATTGACATGTGGAGTCTCGGTTGCATCCTTGTGGAGATGCACACGGGCGAGCCGCTCTTCAGCGGAGCCAATGAGGTGCGTTTTACTTTTAGGTTAGGTTGAGTACTGTTAGAGCAGCTAGACTGATGTTATTTGCACGTCCTGCTGGGCAGTGTCGATGCCAGACGACTACTGATGGCAGCTTTGCTAATGGTCACCGATAAGACACTTTTTGGCCAGTATATGTATTGCTGTGGTATCTTACCTGGGGTTGTGCTTGTGCTACCGGCAAAAAGATGACTAGTGTCAAGCAAACATCTATGCTTATAGCATGGAGATGATTGAGTAAAATGTATGGAATATGAAACGGATTCTGAGGTTCTGAACCTGGCTCTTACATGTGAATCCAGGTGGACCAGATGAACAAGATTGTTGAGGTGCTGGGCATGCCCCCGAAGCACATCCTTGACCAGGCGCACAAGGCGCGCAAGTACTTCGACAAGAGCCCAATCGACGGCAGCTACGTGCTCAGAAAGTCCAAGGATAACAAGAAGTACAAGGTAAGAATATACGGCCGTTACTCACTGTGGGCCCTTAATTCTCGGTTGGTGGGCGCCTTGTCACATTAGACAGAATGCTGCTAATGCCCTTATGAAGCTAATGTATCCTGAGACTTTAATTTGACGTTGTTAAAACTTTTAAACACAACACTATGTGTAATTTTTTTTTTTAGTGTGGCAAACTAAAGTTTAAATAATAATAATAATAATAATAGTTTTTATTAGCAACTAAGGATTATATAAAATAAGTGAATTGCACTGTCTAGTGGTTACTATACAGTTTTACAATCTGATACAAACATATTATACATGAATCTGATACAAGAAATTATTTTACACTTCTGGGGATATATTTTTGGCAAGTTCGTTGAATGGCAAGTCATTCCATAGCTAAGTTCCTCTGCCAAGGAGTGAGTGGCGTCCTAAGTTTGTATGGTAGAACTTCAAAAATAGTTTATGTCCATTTCCACCCCGAACCCACTGCCTTGCTTTGGTGAGTTTCTACATATTTGGCCAGGTCCCGCCAGGCGTCGAGATCACATACAGCCTTGTAGATGTAGAGCAAAGTTTTTTTTAAGTTTTTGCAAAGCTGCAAAAATTTGCAATCTATACTGGGATTTGAATCTGGGACTTCCCGACTAACAATCCGGTGCTCTACGCACTGAGCTATCTGGAATAACAGACTACAGCTTTGCAGGTTGGGATCAGGGATCTTCGAGGTTAAAAATCGAATTGTTACCGCGCTAATCCACAAGTTCGTGGTGAGACCAAGCGTGAAAAAACGGCGACAAATCGACAGGCATATCAATCGGCCCCACACTAACCGCACTTCTTCCGCAGGGCTCCGGAACGCGGCGGTTGCACGACATCCTCGGCGTCGAGTCGGGCGGTCCAGGTGGCCGTCGGCTGGGTGAGCCCGGCCATGCCGTCTCCGACTACCTCAAGTTCAAGGACCTGATCGTGCGAATGCTCGACTTCGACCCCAAGACGCGGGTCACGCCCTACTATGCGCTGCAGCACAACTTCTTCAAGCGCACCGCCGACGAAGGCACCAACACGGGCGCGACGGCAACGCAGCCTGCGATGAGCCCGGGCCCGGCAGCGGGGGTCGACGACACGTCGCCTGGACCCGGTAGGTTGACAGCTTGAAAAGTCTGCTGCGATCAATTCGCTGTGTGCCACGTGCTACTCCCGTCTGTCCTTTTTTTGTGACGTAAACAGTGTTATCAGATATTGATCCACCGGTCAGAATGACCCATCACACAGTTTCCTTGCATAGAGTGCATAGCGCAGATAAAACTTACACAAATATTCCACCTTTGGCTAAAATTGATATCTGAAACCTTTGGGGCAGGGTAAACTTGCAAAGTGTATGCAATTCTCCTGGCATACAAGCCAAAATAATTTGGACCTCTGTTGATAATTGACTTTATCTGAAACCTAAGGCTTGTCTAATCAGATGTTTTCTCTGTCATGATAGCCTTCCTTTTTTATTAGTATCTTAAACACGTATGACCTCTCTAAGTGATCATAATAATATTATACTGTAGCCATTACAAGCTTTTGTAATTTAAATAAGATTTCACAATTTTAACCTTCTCTCTTATGATTTCAATGCTTAACACCCATCTAATGCAGGTTTCTTAAGTACGAGCAGTGATTTCCTTTGCTTAGCCTGTCTCCCACAAGGATAGTTTATTTGTGTACGCTATATCTGTGCTGAAAGGTTAATGTTGCAAGAATGCGGTGTCGTTGCCTATTTCGGCTGGTGGTTGTAATAGTGAAAATACTGTACTTAAATGTATGTGTCCACGAGGAATAGAAGTGAAGTTCAAAATGTGTGATTTTTAGCATGGTAACCAGACAGACGTACCAGTGGAAAACTGGCAATTTGTAGCAGCAATAACTACTAAATTTGCTCATATACTCAAATTTCATTACCCCTTTAATCTAAATGTCCCTTTTACGTAAAAGGTTTCGGCAATTCTAAAAAACCCACTTCAACCCTATGCTATGAAAATAACTAACATACTAGTCCTATAAACTAATGGCTAACATACCTGCTCTCTTTACTGGTGGTGGTTTAAATCTGGCTACACTAATCTGTGACATCTCTTACTGGTCGGTTTCTCTCCTGTAACGACGATCCTATCACCACCAGAAAAGGCTCGCTTCTGCGGTAAACGAGGGAGCGAGTCGGCACAGAAGATCTTGGCTGATCTTGGCCACCTCCCGGTTGCCTGAACCTAGCCTAAGAGCCACACAACTACACTACGTAATAAAGCAGCCTAGCCAATCCTAGATGGCTATCTAAAACCTACCTCGATAGGGATTACGTACCTTTTACTTTCACAGTTAACAGTTAAAATCCCTTTTGGTGTCAACAGCACCCTTAATTAACCATCGCGTTTATTCAAGTCAAGTGAAATCAGAGTTACGTAATCCTTGTGCCGGGATCGGGGATGCCCCACCAATACCGGTAATCTAACCAGCATCCACCTGCCCCCCTGGCTAACCGGGGCGGTTTGTGTTAGATGTGGCCACCCGATGACTAAGCCTAACCGAGGGCGCCGACCCTCGGGCCCCCGTGGCGCCTTTGTCAACGTAGCGGGACCGCGCGCGCACGACAGGAGTAAGTCGCCGTGACGACGCCCCTCCCCCCACCCCTCTCCGCCCGGAAGCACAGGCACGTAGGCGGTGCCGTCTTAGCAGGGCCGGCTCGCGCACGGAACGTTTCGTTGTTTTCTTGGAAGTCCGGTCGATGTTCGGGTATCTGGTCAGCACCACTCGTTTTGGCTTTGCTCATTGTTATTTTCTTGTCCGATGACATGTCAGCCACTAATAAATATTTAAAGTTCAAGAGTTTGGTAATCTCATCTTTCACAGTATGTTCACATTCAAGTCTGTTGTTTGCCAGCTGGAAGAAAAATGTAAAGAAATTACAGATTATGGCTTCAAAAAAAATGGCCTTTCTTCCTTGTGCGGAATATCCGTATGTACCAACCAAGATCACCATCTCAAACATCTTAAAAGCCACGGGTGTCTAGTGACAAACGAGATTATTGACCAGAGGCTACTAATTGCCTGATTCGTTCGACCGTGTCAGGATTTCCAGCGTCGAAACGTTCTGCCGCGTGTGATTTTCCCGTTCGTCGGAACGCTCACATTTGTGACTCCCCACACACACCAACACGCATACACCTAGTGCCCTTAGCGAGGGCCGAATGAAGCCCGAATGAAGCCCTCGCAACGCAACATAGAAACCAGCACCCGCCCACCCTCTCTGTGTCTCTTTCTATCTCCCTTTTCTCTCTATTGAAAGTAGACTAAGGCACTAGCTTCGTTGCACGTTGCTCTCTCTCTCTCTCTCTTTGCAGACAACAAGCAAGCCAAAGACTTGTTGGCTGCTAAAATGCAATAGGTTTGAACATTTTGGCTGGATTGAAAACTGGTATAGGCTTAGGCAGTATGCATCATCCAGTTCACACATACTAACCTGCACCTTATGTTTGGTTAGTGGGTTATGCTACAGATGCTATTGAAACTGTTAACCGAACGCAATGCATTGTATTTATTTGGTATGTATTGTAGGGCCGTACGTGCAATCTGCGGATACTTTTTAAGGGCTTGCAAAAGCAGCCAGCCTCCACGCCTTTACCATTTTCAATTAACCTCGAATGTCAGTGAATGCAACATGCTAGCGGCCAAACTGCAGTTACACAAGAAAACAGATCATTTATGTACAGTGTGTAATGTCAACTTCTGCCGTTTTGTATGCTTAAAACATTGCAACTAATAATCAGTTTTACCAATGTTGCTTAAACTGCTCTTAAAGAGAGGCTTTCAGGCACAGTCTAACAAACCAAGTCACCTGCCATTATCAGATGTTTGGCTCGGTCCCTTGAACGGACTTGTAGAGAGCCGTTGCACCCACCGCCTGTATCTGTCTTGCTTTTATGCTCCCTCGTAGAAGCAGAGTGCTGCTTACAGCTGTCACTACTCTGTCCTGCTTGCTGCTCGAGGACCCTGTCCTGACAAAGGGTACATTCACCTAGGATCGAGTCTATACGTGGCTTGTCCGGGAAAATAATTAGTCATTACGATTCAGTTCACCCGTAGCATTGAAAAAGTGTAAATTGTAGGTAGGCTTTCTTTCTAGTCTCATGGTATAAAGTGTCAGAGTAGGCTAACAGGTATTAACTACAGTTACCAACCAACTGAATAACACACCAGTCGTTTGTGCCATAGTGAAACAAATCTGCTTTTAAACAGCTGAAGGCTATAGCGAGGATATTGGGTTTTAATTACAGCTGTGATTTAAAGCTCCCTTTCATCTTTCTTTCATTTTAGAAGCTTTCATAAAACTTTATTTGAGACAAATTACTAGTTTTTATTATACTAGTCCTTTCTAAAGAATGACCAGAGAGATTGATAACATGTGATTTTGCAATCATAAAAGTGGGTTCTTACCAAGAAATTCAGCTTGGCTTGTTATTCCTTTGGAGGCTTTTTGAGCTCTGTCTACATAAATTCAATTGGTACTCGTCACAAAAATACGGTTGTGGCTCAGTTGTTTTAAGATCAAGAAATCAAACCAAGCAGGCATTATTAAACCCTTTGAACTTGTTGCTCTTACCTACTGCAAGCAATGAAAAAGCAAGTGAAATATGTACTAGCATTGGTTTCTTTAACGTTTGTGGTATAGTCCTTTGTTTCATTGGTTACATGCTACTCAGAGATATCAAAATAGCTAACCAAGACTGCCAGCCAGAACGAAAGCAGCTGTCTATGTGCTCCCTCCTAATCGCACTTCTTGCCCCAGGCCGCAGCCGCCTAGACCACCTGTCGCTGAGCGGCGCGCCCTCGTCGTTCGTGCCGATGGAGTGCGACGTGGCAGTGCCGCGCGCCCGCGGTCCTCGCCCCGCCGCGGTGCGGTACACGACGGACAACGTGGACCCCCCGGCGTTTGGATTCCGCGCCCGGCCCGCTGGCAATGCCGTGGGCGCGCCTGACGACCGTGACAGCCCCATGGTTGGCGTTTGCGTCCAGCAGTCGCCAGTGGCGACGCATTAACGACACGGCCGCAGTAGGACAGGAAATCGACTGAGATTTGCGAGCAGAATTTGTCGTTGGATGGCTTAGTGTCGTGGAGGCTCGTGGCTGGACGGTTGAGCATGACGAAGCTTTGCGGTTGATCAAATTTTTGACACAGCCATCTGTGACCGGACTGGGTTAGGGTCACAAAGGCTACGCAATTGGACGTCTTTGTGTCGCAAGGCTACGCAACGAGACGTTTTAGTGTGAAAAAGTTATGCGGCTGATCGATTTTGCTTCGCCGACCTTTGTGATTGAACAGTTTTAGTGCCACGATACTAAGCAATCGGACGTTTTAAGTGAAACGTGCAGCACAGCGATACAAACGATCTTGTGCGGCCGCCGTCATAGACGATTTTCCGTGTTTTACTCCGTTTTTCCTCGTTTTTTTTTTTCTTTTATTAGGAACCAGTATTGTTTGTTCTTGTCACGGCGAGAGACGTGACCTAATTTATTGTCCGAAGTTTTTAAACTGATTACACCGTTAATCGGCGGTCGACTTGGATTGTGTACATATTTGCGTAGCCGATCGCCGCCATTTTGTGCCGCCCCGATTTATTTATGAACTGGTCGAAAGCGGCCTGACGTAGAAATGGCATCGCGGGAGAAATCCGCAAACCTTCCACGACCATCGACTTCCGCGTTGAAAAAGAGAAAACAAAAAAGAAAAAAAATACCTACTTATAACCACAGTTCCTAGCCCGCAGAATTTACAAAACCGTGACCGAAAAAGTTCCGATATTCCATTTTTAAAACGAAACCTAACCTTCCCTTCCCGACAACTCTTGTATCCTAGCAACAGACTTTCGAACAACGTGCCATTTCTTAAATAAAAAATAAATAAAACAGCCCACGTCACTAGAAGTTGGGGCGATGCGAGGCTTGCCCATTCGCATATACATACATATATATATTATATGAAAAAAAAAAACTTGTGATTTTAGACTATTTATATAAAAATACTGTAGCCGTTAGCGTGAGCTAGAGCGGGACGGAGCTTAACTAGACATAATATTTGCTTTGGAATGATGGGAACCAGGTGCTTGCGGCTCGGGTGGGTCACTGGCTTCACTCGCCGGCCAGAGCTAGATGCCGACTTCACATTCGACAACACGTGGCAAACGAACTTCCATACTTGATGATTTCCGATTACTAGCCAATCGTATGATTTTTGAAAGGCACTATTTGTGCAGACGTGATTCACCACATCAATGACTTAACGCCAATATTGAAAGCTTATCCTGGACGCGACTGGTGGCAATTAATAGACAAATGAGTAGGCAATGTATCTGACAGGTGGCCAGTTTGTGTAAGCGTCTGTATTAGAGCATTAACTGAAACCCTGATTGGTCTTTACCTGCGTTTCAGTCATTACTTTATCGCGAGTGTGCAAACTCCTTTTGTAAACCGCTGAGCTGCTGGTTTCAAAAGCCGGATTCCCTGACTTGCATTCGGTGATACTTGCACAAGTTTTGGCCACCAATAACCATGCCGTCCTAGGACCTAGCTTTGCATATCTTATGTATAATAATGGCAGTAACGTTAAATCATTGCTTTGCAAAATGAACTGAATATCACAGTAAAAAAGTCGCGGTACATGTAATGAATATTGACTTTGATGTGATAGTTTCGATGACGAATGGGTAGGCTTTCAAATGCAACATGATGTCTGTCCCGTGACGATAAATTCCTTTTAAAGGACAAGACAATCTGGAACACCATCAAATCTATTGAATCGGCATATAATCTTGTAAAAGAAGATTGTGTGTTTTTTTCAGGCTGTCAATCTTTCAAAATATGTGATCTATTTCAGTCTTGAAAATATGCCATAAGGCTTATGCATTATCTGTATTCACCGGCTTACATTTCAAATGGGATGTTTGACGGTGAAACTTCGATGCCCGAATGTGAAGTTGGCAGGTTTTGTGTGTAAGATTTTGCCACGGTCGGTCTCTAGCTCAGCCCCTGAAAAACCGCTGGGTTTCTGCAGCCAGAGCGATCCGTCGCCTGACTCTCTTGGCCACGAGCGCCCTTGCTAGGCTACAGCCGAGAGCACGGATAATTTATTGTGTACATAAATTCAGTGATATTGAAAGAATGACATGTACAAATATATATATATACCATTATGTAGTGCATGTATATATTTGAATGCTCATTCAGTCACAATTTTATACGTTTTATTCTCTCGGATTAAAAATTGACTAAGTTACGAACGATGTTGCAAGGAGCAACGGAGGTGACAACCGATTATGACTAGAAGGTAGAACCGAGCTGCTGTCTGTAGCCTTGCGACTTGTTCCCAAGGGCGCGAACCTTTTCCTGGCTTTTTGTTAAATAAATCGAGCAAAATTTGTTGCAAAAATCTTTTCTACCTCTTTGAATGTTGCATGTGGATTATGTTTCTTTGAAATATAGTTGCTTCTAGCCTTCGGAGGGTTCCCACTCCTAAATGGGTAAGTAAACACAAGAACAATGTGTCTCAAAATCCCCTTTTGATCAAGTTACCTAGTTTTGTTCGCTGTAGTTTGCTGGTATGAGCGGTAATGGTGAGAAATAGTTTTTCAAAATGTATGGAGCCTCTTCTAAATCTGGCGGCTTCACGGATCATGATCCTCCAATCACAGCACACCTTTCCTCGGGACGTCACCACCTTATCCAAGATGGCTGCTAATTGCTATTCGGGAGCGCGTCGCTGTGGACCTGTTATTTAATTAAGGATATAATCTAGTGCGATAACTTTACACGTAGACTACTCCGTAAAGTATCGCGTTCGTTAAGTCACTGTCTCGTATTGCAGTGTGCGACGAGTTAGTGAAGTGATATGTAGTCTCGCCAACCGAGATCACGATCTGACGCTTGCTGTCAGCCAGGTAGGAATGTCGGAATTCGGCTGCTACCTGGAAAGCTGGGCGTGTTGTGGTTATTAACTCCTCAGAGCACGCACCACTGTTGCGTTATCGATACTTAACACGGACCCTCCCATATTTCGAGACCATCCCGTATCCCAGATGTCATAACGCCGACGTGGGATCTGTCAATTGAGGTTAACTGGCGTATCTCCACTTAGCCAGCATCTCTGGGAACCGTTCTCGCGGCTTGGACTAGAAACCCATTTCCCTCGACCAAAACCCACAAATAAGATGTTCGCCAAGAAGAAGAAGAAACCGCAAATCTCGCCACCTACAAACTTCGAGCACCGTGTGCACACTGGTTTTGACAAACGCGAGAACCGCTACGTTGGTCTGCCCTTGCAATGGGCTAGTATTGTTGGTAACAATCAGATACTGAAAAGCTCCAACCGACCAGTTCCGCTGGTTGATCCTTCAGAGATCACTCCCACTGAGATCCTGGATCTAAAGACAATCGTGCGTGGGGATCCACGACTAAATGGTGCTCCCACTGGGCTGCCCAAGACTTCCAACGTGGCTCGCTCCAACTCATTGCGATCATCGAGTCCGCCCCGACTGAGGAGGGACTATCGAAATAACGCTAATGTGCCACCGTCAGTGCCAGAAGGCGAAGTGATGCCTGGAACGCAGTTGCCTCCGCGACGGGAGAGACAAGATTCTACCGGATTCACAGCAGTGAGTAGCGCCACTCCCCTTTAAGTCAACACCAATAATAATTTTGTTCGTTTTTTAATCTATTTGAAACAGATTTTGGAATGGATACTAATGCACATGTTGTAGTAAAAATATTGAATTTTACAGAGTGACATTTTTTATGTCACAGCATCATATTCATATGCTATTATTATTATTATTTATTTATTCATTTGTTTCGAGTCACATGTTATTCTCGGTTACAAAGTTTTACATCTTAATGTCATCTAAATACAATTACGCTTTAAGAATTTTAATTTGAGTTTTGAATTTATTTGCATTGTCTGCGAATCACTAGCTCCCTTGGAAGACAATTCCAGGCACGTACACTATCTGCCAGAAAGGAGTATTTTCCTACATTTGTGTTGTAGCCCCTTTTCAGCAGCTTCTCTGGGTGATCCGATCTTCCGCGGTGTTGCGCTGCCTCCAGCCTCCTAGCAATATCTTCCTAGGACTCGTACCCCACAACTGATTTCTACAAGCCATTCAGTTTCGCCTCAGTTTGCCTCTGTTTAAGCGATTCCTATTAGGGAACTAACCTACAATTTTCCAAAAAAACCAGCTACCCCATTGCTCTAAGTAGGATTTACATTTCCACACTGTTGATCAAGCAAGTTTGGCGTCAGTATGGTGACATCAGAGACGCTTAACAGGAGCCGTTCACTTGACTAAGCGGAGCTAGCTAATTCTGACCTTGTTCCCTAGGGGAAGGAGGCAGAGGCTCGAGTATCAAACGGTGGTGGTGCAGGCCCGCCCCCGGCTCACGAGGGACCGGGACCTTACAGCCTGCAGCCGCCTCAGCGACCGCCTCATGCGCCACAAGCTGGGCCGCAGCGGCCACCATCGCAACTATCCCAGGCATCGCATGCATCAAAGGCACACAGTAAGTTCAACGACTGCAAAAATTAGTTCAGCATCTTAAAGATAAAGTTGTCCCATGTGGTTTTCCAATGAGAAATCCAAATGAATACCACATGCAGTCCTATGTGTCACAAATTTTAGTAACATTATAAAGTTGTTATTGCTGGAAAAGCACTTCAGCAAAGAGAGCTAACCTTGTGAAGATTACAGAGCCTGTTGTAAAATTTGCTTCCCGCAGTTCCCGCAGATGTGGCCGCCTCTCGGCTGTCGTCCGACCAGAACGCAAACGTCCGCGCAAATGCGTCGAGCCAGGCCGCGGCCAGCAAACAGCACCACGAACAGCAACGGCTCACGCATGAACAGGTAAGAAAACAATATCTGTGCTATCTGCAAATTTTTTCTTCTCGATTTCTGTTTTCGTACATTGTGCTGTCATGGAGATGAGCTGTAAGCTTTAGGAGATCTAGAAGTGAAATGTACAGCTAAAGGAAAAAATTGCAAAAAAGAATAAATATTAATAAAACGATAAATGTTTACCGTGCACATTTTCGATCTGAACATTTTCAGAAGGTCTAATAAACACTGGTCTACCAAAGCCATTTATTTTCAAATAATGTTTCTCTAACTATGACTCAGAATTGAGAATTTTTGGGTGTTTTTTAGAATGTGAACTTGCAAATTACTGGCATATAGGCCAAATTTCAATACTTTATAACTCTGAATGTACATTTCCATGTTTTCTTTACCCTCTTTTGTCAGCAAAAATCTGAAAATCCTAACTTATCACTTAATTTGCAACCTTTATAATGTGGGCACTTCATATATGATAAGCAAATTACATATTTCAATGTCACTAAATACTCTAATTACAACTAGAATACACTGGTTATGTGTTTTCCTGTTTGTGCCCCCGTGGAAGGCAATGGACAGCAGAGTAAGTTCCGCACCCGGCCTTGTGCCTATGCTCGCAATGGCACAAATTCCACTCTGACGCCACATAATCACTATGCTCTCATCTCGCCATCATCTTGCAGATAGACACAGCTTTTCTAGGTCTTGGTCATTTTTTTTAAATAACAAACTGCCCCTGCTTTTCACCTAGAGGTTCCTTTGGTGTTCATGCTGGTAAGTTTCTTTTGATCCATGTTTCAGTGCACAGTCTGCTTGTTTGCAAATAGACAGTGACCAATTGCAAGATTTTGGAATGGCTATAAATAAACATACTCCTCCGAACTGCTGTAGCCCCTGCAAACATCACTATATAGTTACTGTAAATCCTTTTTTACTGAGCCTTGAGTCATAGTGCAATGTTCATTAGTCATTGCTTAATTCATCTAGGATATGAGTAGAGTACATAAAACCATTCAACTTTGAATTACTTTGACAGTAGTATATCAGCTTTTTTATTGTTATCATCATCACCCCAAAACACACTTGCAGCTCCTGCTAACCCAACGTATTGCTTGCCCACGCTTTCACAGCCCATAACCTCACATTTCGCTGTTGCTAACCGACCCTTCCGCCCGCAGTTCCGAGCGGCGCTGCAGATGGTAGTGAGTGCCGGTGACCCGCGAGACAGCCTGGGCCGGTTCACCAAGATCGGCGAGGGCTCGACTGGCACAGTCTGCATCGCGGCAGAGCGTGGATCGTCGCGCCGCGTCGCTGTCAAGAAGATGGACCTGCGCAAGCAGCAACGACGCGAGCTGCTGTTCAACGAGGTGAGCCAATTGGAGCTAGGCAGTTGTCGGGTGGCGGTCAGTGAAAGGTTTAAGATTTTCACGATGTTATAAGGGATTTTAATAGCTAGCAGGATCTTCATTGTTAGAGATAATTCGAAATACTGAAACGTGTTTTAGTACAGCGGGAATTACTTTTATTATGACGATTTGACTGCTGCCGCTACCACAAATGATACACTTGCACTAACAACGTGCCGTGTTTTCCTCCGCCAGGTGGTGATCATGCGAGACTACCACCACCCAAATATCGTGGAGATGCACGACAGCTTCCTTGTCGAGGACGAGCTGTGGGTGGTGATGGAGTTCCTCGAGGGCGGGGCACTGACAGACATTGTGACTCGCAGTCGTATGACTGAGGAGCAGATCGCCACGGTGTGCAAGCAATGTTTGCAAGCGCTGGCCTACCTGCACGCTCAGGGAGTCATACATCGCGACATCAAGAGTGACTCCATATTGCTGGCAGCGGACGGAAGGGTGAGTGATTCTTAGATTCGAGTTTTCATACATGAGAGTTGGCTGTTTGATAGACCGTTGTTTTTCACCGTTTTTGTGACATTTTGAACGGTTTTAAAATGGATAATCACATAATTTCACAAGAAAATAGATTCTGTTGAAGGCAATGATCTTTCTTACAAAACATATTGCGATTGGTAGCTGTCAAAATTTAATCCATTTGCTGATCTTCTGATTATTGTTTAATCCTTAAACAATCAGTGTATTGCTAACTCCAAAGCAAATTAGTGTTACAATTAAGTAAAAAGGGTCAAAGGCAAGGGTATCGCTGTCCCTGCAAATGTGAGGACTTACATCATCCCACTTTTCAGCTAATGTCACTGGAATAACAGTCCTGGCAAACTCTTAAACATAGCTCTAACGTCGACTCCCCTTATCCAACCCAGTTCTCACCCCGCTTTTCTCGCTTCTTCCGACCCACCAGGTGAAGCTGTCCGACTTTGGCTTCTGCGCGCAAGTTTCGCAGGAATTGCCCAAGCGCAAGTCCCTGGTTGGCACTCCTTACTGGATGTCGCCCGAGGTGATTTCGCGGCTGCCGTACGGCCCTGAAGTTGACGTCTGGTCGCTCGGTATAATGGTCATCGAGATGGTCGATGGCGAGCCTCCGTTCTTCAACGAGCCACCGCTGCAGGCGATGAGGCGCATTAGAGACATGCCGCCGCCGAAGCTCAAGAACACTCACAAGGTGGGTGATCGCTGTGTTTTCCCTGGCCTCAGATGTTCCAGACTGGTCTTGAAATGTTAATTAATTATTTGAGTGTAGCTGGCATTAAAAGATTAGCTGCTAGAAAACAGCTACTAGGAGTCTTCAGTCCTTGTTGCCAGAATTGGAATGTAGACTGGTGCTAGGTTACCTTCCAACTGGTGTTATGTAAAACCCTCTTTTTCTGCCCAGTATATTGAATTAATCATTTTGTTTAAATGTTTCAATTATGTCCCTTGTTTTGTTTATTGACGTCATACCCACCCCTATCTAATAGCAAGGATGTTCAATGATAATAAATATTCATCGAATTTTCAACGCTAGCTTACCGGCCCAACGCTCTCCCATCTAACTGTCCCCCCCTTGTTTCGAAGGTGTCTGCGCGGCTCCAGGGCTTCCTCGAGCGCATGCTGGTGCGCGACCCAGCACAGCGAGCGACCGCCACCGAGCTGCTGCAGCACCCGTTCTTGGCTGCGGCGGCACCTCCATCATCGCTGGTGCCTCTCATGCGAGGATCGCGACACTCTAGCTGCTAGCTAATCAACACAGGAGGCACTTACTTGCTGCCAACCAATGAAAGCTCTCTGAAATACTTTGTTTGCTCCGATGCTTTGACAACTTCTTGGCTCAAACACCCACTGTCTGCAAATAAGTAGACGTTTGGTGTGTTCGTAGTGGGCCAGCGTTAGTGGCGTCACTGCTTTCATTGGAGATTTCCGGAGAAAGAAGGTCTGTTTTCCCCGACTGGAATTTGAATGCCAAAGCCCATATTCGAAGCGGTTGACGAAGAAAATCAATGATTTAAATGCTACGACAAGACCCATTCAATGCAGTGAAACTAAATCGGAGAGCGAGTAATGCCTGGAATTACAAATAGGCCTGACCAACGTACAGCTGGCTTTGGGAGAACCTTAGGCTGCTGTTTTAACAAGCCATTAAGTGAAAAATTAGCTTTCAAGGTGTTTTTTTTTTTTTTTACAAATTAGCATCTTTGGGGCTCAGCTACACCTGCAAGGAAGTAGAATGGAGTTCAATGAATTGAGGAATTCTTGTGACAATTTCAACAATTTGATAGCGGAAACTCAGCTATTGTGTCTGATGATCGCAACCAGTATTTCAGAAGTGTGTCAAGTTGTTAAGACAGTGTTAGGATGGCAGCTGATGTCTGATTGACCCAGCTAGACAATATGAAATGTAATATGTCTCGATCAAAATGTAGAGGAATGCTGTTCGGCTTTTCTTTGCATCTGAAAGTAGAAGCATTGCTTGATGGTATCTGAAGGTGTCACTTATACAACAAAAGTTTGTTGAGAGTACAATTACTTGAGGATAAACAGATTTGAAAATTAATTAATGTTTTTAATTGTCAGACAACGTCATCAAAGTCAGAAAATATATACAACTGTATTCATTGCAGTGTATTACCATTTTTTAAACTTTTTTTAAGCCTATTGTGGATTTTGCCAAATTTTCATTCACGATGCAAGAGATTAGATCGTCTGAAGTTGATATTGTTAATCGGCTCATGTACTTAAAAACAAGACGACTAGACTGCCTGACTGCGAACTTTTTTGCCAGCTGCATTGTAAAGTAGTTAGTGCGGAGAATACTGTAAAACCACATATCTGTGGTAAAACTATTAAATAGCAGCATAACGAATGATATTTTTTCTCAAGGAAGCATAAAAAAGTCGTACCATACCATTTTTTAGTGTTGGCACTACAAACCTATATACCTAAAAGTTTATCTAAAACCTTTACTACACCTAAAATACATCATTTCATTCATTTATAAATATATTATTTTTAGATTTATAAAGGTATGTGGAGCATTTAGGGCCAATTTATTTTAGTTGGACTTCTGGCTTCATTTACCTGTTTTGTAACCATGAGGCACTAGTTGTATTAGTTTTGGCTGTAAATAACTAACCTTTGCCGGCAGCTCTGTCATGTATTATGTAGCCGGCAGATATTATTGATCGCTAGCTTTGGCGAGCCGCGTGATTCATCGTGCCTTTCCGAGCGTGGAACTAACCTGTCCGTCCCTGTGGCAGCCGGCGCCAGCTAGCTAAATACTTGTACATTCCGTGGTGCGTTGTTGCATCGATCATTTAGTCGGACTTATTGGAGTTCGCGCGGAGTTGGAGCTATGTACAATATTATTCAATACAGACTTTACGTTATCAGCTGTTGAAGATATTACTCATGTACCTAAATGACTTTGTAATTTCCTGTCTATTACATCCATCTACATCCTGGACTATCGATAAGTGCATATGCCCTTTTTTTAGAGGCTAGAAATGCTAGAAGGCTTTTAAGAGCTTTGCCAATTTAAAAAAGAAATTAACCTCTCTTCAGCTTCGGCAGTTATCTTTCTGTTTTTCAGCAACATGCAACAGCCATGTCACCAAATAATTTCTGGATTAGGTATATAAGGTATACTGCAATGAATTTAATTTACCTTCATAGATTTTTGGAATCATTATGTAGTTAATGGGTGTGATACATTTAGTGTCATATTTACTAAACAGTCAAGCCCTAGGTAACATTTTTTAGGGTTCGCGAAACAGGAAAAAGGGTGACGTACTTTTGAATTGCGCTCCGTGAGTACTCACAGCCTTCTACATCAAAGGTCAGTTTACTGTCATAACACGAAAATAATCGAGAAATAGATCTGTCAGATTACACGAGATAATATTTAATTTGCCTATTCGAACGTCAGTGATGATAAATCGCAAATGAATGTTCGTTTATTCTTGAGATAGTGATGTAAAGGTGAGTAATTTTTAAACACTTTGTTCCGAATTTGGTATTTTGACCTTGTCAATTAGTTTGACACTAACCTAATTTCAAATTAACAAGATTTGAAAAGCACAGATTCGTTGTATAAATCATCTCAAGTCACATCATTCTTAAAGTTTCTGAATTTTGTTCACAGAAAACCTTGTGAAGATGGCCAATTCAGACCCAAACGGCAGCCGGTTGCTGCCTGGACTTTTCCCCATGTTTCGAAACCAACACCTCGACAGTCAAGGCCAAGGGTTTCATCGAACTGTTCATTCCTTTCATCCGCCAGGTTTGTACCTTAGTCTTGTTATGTTATTAATTGTCTTACGGTTATAAGAATACTTTTGTCAACTGATAAACATGCTCTTTTCCAGCCCCGGTTGGCGTCAACCGAAACATCGAGCCTCGACCTGCCGAAGGCTCACGTATGATTCGAGACAATCTGCACACGGTCATGGAGGAGCTAAGGCCTCTTGTGGAGCGTGCCAGAACTGCAGACACCCATGGTACTTGCTGATTTTTTCCAACCAATCATATTTAAACTTTTTGCTAGTTTTTCTGATGCATTAGGTACATCGTTTGCTCAATACCAGACTTGCAGTGTTTGTTGGTCATCTAGTAGTAAAAACAAACGTTTTCTCTTTTTTGTGTCTGTCTGATCAGTTTTGGCAGTAATCATGCTTGAGCATAATAATAGTCCAGGAGATGAAAACCTTTGTCTCACTCTGATCTACTGTTCTCTAAATGATCCTTAACGCAGGCATCTCATTGTCGTCCTGGCTGCGCCAGCCTGGGGCAGCGCTTCCCGACCCTGCGCCATCGGTGTCAATTCAAATGGAGCAACCGGCGGCACCAGCACCCAACGTTACCAACCACCCTGCCCCCCAGCCCGGAGTACACCACAATAACAACAACAACAACCAGGATGATGGTGAGTCAGACTTAAACAAGAAACGTTCAGAATAGGAATCAAAAAGTAAAAGAAAACCCAGTCTTATTTGAATAGCATAATTAAACACCAGGAGAAGCTGAACATTCTTTATATTCTATAAAGATTCTGGTGGATATATCGGAAAGTTCTGTATGGTTCTGTTCTAAACTAGAAAACAGGTGAAAATAGTTTGTGGCAGGTGAATTAATTGCTATCAATATTATGTATTTCTGCATATTGCATGCAACACACTAAACTGAAAGGAACAACTAGATATGTTAGTTGAATTCGGAGACTCTTAAAGAGTCGTTGTTTTTACTTTTTAATGTCTGATTTTGCTGAATGGTTGTTTGAAACAAGAAAATATTTATGTAGATGTATGAAAAAATGTAGCCAGCGTGAGAATTTGGGCTGATATTGTTGCAATAAGCTCTACCGCCAAGAGCAAGATTTGGCTTGATGGACAAGTAACACGTGTTGCAAAGTCTGCAGACTAAATTTGGTGAAAATTGAAAGATATTTGCGCAGTGCTGAGCAAATGAGACATTGTTAAAGTTGTTAACTGTCTCAGTATCACGGTGTTTCTAGGTAAGTCTCTATGGCTAACTGCAATGAAATTTGTTTAGCAGATGCCCTACCCCAGAACTCTGAGGCGCGGGCGTTGCTGGGACTTGCGCAGAAGTACATCCCGTTCCTGCTAATTCTCATCGGCAAGGGCATCTACGACCACCGCGCGGGTGAGAAATGACTTGCTTATCGTCTAGGGAAACTTTTATCTTGGATAGTATTTTCATTTCAGTGTTGATTTGTACATTTAATATTCAAGTGGATGCGATAACCAATTCTTAAATCTTTGTTAACTTATTCTTATCACTATCAAACTACAAGGAAATATAATTTGTTTTCTCTCGTGAGTTTCTTGGAACTATTAGAATTTACGTTTTTAAAGCTCCATGAAGTAATGTGGGTGCATTCATTTTTCGCTCATCTTTCATTTTTTCATGAATTAGGTTTCTTATCTCTTTCGTAAGCAAAGGTACCCTTTCTCTGGAAAAACGGCGCATTTGGAGTTGTGCATGTAATTCTAGTTCTTTAAGTAAATTGCTTTTAAAGAATTCATCGTTATCGTCGATATTTGCCAGATAACGTTGAACATGGGCACTGCATCAAGGTCAATATTAAATGCTTAATTATTGATCTTCATCAGCATTTTAAATATTGGCTGGTCGTTTTTACTACCAGATCATAGATAATTTATACTAAGTTGTGTTTTGTACTAGTGACAGGTGATTAATTTCACATTATCATAATTGTTGTAAGTTGTTTCATAACAATGCTCTGTTTTGATGAGTTTGTGGGAGATGTGATGGTTCGAATTCATATTTTGATGTCCCCATTTATTATTTCCCCTATATTTTCTCGCCTAATGTTTTACAATTCCTTGCCGCATTCCCTACTGATCCCCAGCCCATTCCTAAATCTCTAGTTCCTATGGCCCATACAAAAACAATGTATTTTGTCAGTTGGCAACAAATAAATAAACAAATAAACAAGTAAATGGAAGATGATACATTACAGTGGCTGTTTTATTTGTGCAGGCATCCTGATCTTTGTGGGCCTGTTCGTTACGTTCAGCCACGCGAACGCTGTCCTGAAACGCGAGATCGCAAACCAGGCTCGACGTAGTCTTGTTTCGTTGCTTGTAATCGCGTGCAATCTAACGTTCTGCATCTGCTTCATCTACTACATCTTTCAGGAGCAGAAGCTCTATCTCAGGTACAGCTAACTAGGCCAGCATATTCAATGACAGACCAACAAACATGTGAAATGGCATCCTACACCTTAATACACTGTCTAAAAATTGTTAACATGTATGTTACTAAAAAGCTATTCCCCTTAAAAAACTTGAAAAAAATGTGAAAAATGTTATCAGGCCAACCTGGTGCGATGTTTAAAATATAAACATTTAGAAAATTTGGTGCTGAGTTGACAAACTTGTGACAATATGTGGGAGAGTGAACAGACATCTTCGACAGTTCTTCGACGCTCATGTTCTAGCCTGGTTTTCATCCCGCCATACTCGCAGCCACTGAGCATGTGGGACCTGCTTTGGATGGTCGGCGTCACCGACTTTGTGCTGAAGCTGATCACAATTATCGTCAAGATCGGCCTGGCGGTCTTGCCCGTCTTCCTGCTACCATACCAGAAGCGGGTGAGTAGTCCAAGACTACTACTGGCAAGCTGTTTCTTATTTTGTTCAATGCTGTCAAATGTCAATACATACAGAGAAAAGTAAAATCTATGGGAGTCTAAGTATTTTGGTCTACAGTTTAGAATGTAAGACAATAATGGTCACTCCAAAGTTCTAGAGCTCACCTCTAATTTTTAAATTGTTGTTGTTTAGGTACACTCTGTTTTTGATTTCCAAAGTTCAATGCTGAACTAGAAAATATTACTGAAATATTAAACCAAGATCAAGGTCTGGAATTGCTTGAAAGTCTTGAGAATGTGCCAGTTCAAAAATTCAAAACGAGGCTGAAAATCATACTTATAGACTTCCATTTTTTAAGCGTTGAGGTTTTTATAGAGTTTTGCCAAACCACAAAAAAAATGTAAATACTTTTTAAATGCCACCACTGCACATTCAAAGAAACTTTTATGGTAATTAACACACATTTGAAGGCTGCCTCACCCTTAGGGCACTTAACCGATATTTCCCTTGGTTCCAGGGGAAGGTCTACCTTCTGATGGAGAGTAGCAGCCAGCTGTATCGCTCCCTAGCGCCCATCCAGCCGTGGCTCTACTACCTGCTGGAGTCGTACCAGGGACCAGAGAAAGTTGTCGGCGTTTTCCTCTCGGCTGCCTACATGGTCTCCAAGGGCACAGACTTGCTGAAGCGAGGCAGGCACTGGCGACAAGCTGCGTGGAAGGTGCTGCAGCAGGCGGTGAGTTGACTGAGCGGCCGAGTTCTTGGTCAGACAGTGTTGCAATCCAGATAAAATCCCATCTTGATCAGGCAGAATTCAGAACAGATGACCGAGAGATGATTTTTTCAAAATAGAGGTGGACAAATGATTTTACCTTAGGCATAGCACTGAAAAACAGAGAAAGAACACAACTTATTCTGATGGGAGACTTTTGCTGTCTATCAATAATCAATTAGCTGTAATCTAGATTCAAAGTTATGAAGCCATTGTTGACAGATGTTACTTTTGTGGGTGAGGGGATAAATGTACTTCCAGCTAAAAAAATCCTTTTTTTATATGTATGAGTTTTAATATTTATGTGTGTCATTTTCAATATCTTTTGCAAATATCTTTGTGTCCACTAAATTTCCACTAACCTGAAATTTCCATTAGATTTGCTCCAATCGAAAGAGTTCTGTCTCTAACAAACAAAACTAACCAAACCCCCACAACGCCAAGTGACCATCCAAACCGTTCCGTGCCCTCTCGCAGAATCTCGGAGTGAGCCCGAGCAAGGAGCAGCTGGCAACGGCTGGCCAGCAGTGCCCGATCTGTGTCGACGACTTTGTCAGCCCCGTGCTGCTCCCGTGCCGGCACGTTTTCTGCGAAGCGTGTGTCTCCACGTGGTTTGACCGCGAGCAGACCTGTCCAATGTGTCGAGCTCGCGTATCAGAAGATCCTTCGTGGAGGGACGGCTCCACCACATACTTCTCACAGCTCTATTAAAGTTTAGCTGGCTGCCAGACTACCAGTTACCTTCTCCTTTGCCTATCTTTGTAAATCTGTAACCCGTTTCATAACTATCAACAAAACTGTCTCATGATAATTATTTTGCACAGTTTCATGGCTGTTTATCATATGGTCGTTATCTAGACCTGTAGCCGATATCTTTTCTCAACACTTCCCTCAGTGACAGTAACATTATTAGTCAAAACGTTATACATTAGAAGTTGTGTTACAACATACATCTTCAGCCTTTAATTACGTTTCTGGAGTACCCAAGAGTACCTAACTGCTTGGTACCTACCTCATCTGCCTACAAACCTTTCTTCTTAATGTTAAAGCTGTTTTGTTTTTACTTCCAAGTGACAACAATAGTTGATTAACACTTTTATTGACAAATTTTGAATTGGAAGAGATTCAATTACCTAGGAAAGACATTTTATTCTGTGTATTTGATCTTGGAAATCTCGGGCTGTTTAGATTCCACATGTTATCCCCCTTAACCTTCTATCTGATACCCTCAGGCAAGTTGTTACATACTAAGTGCCAAGCACTTGGGAGCATGCTTTAGTATTTTCAGGATTAGAACCACAAATACAAATGGTTGACACACAGCCTTCGTGCCTATTTGCCTCTTATGGGGGAATGTTGTTCGACGGCAAAGTGTTGGCTAATTTTGTTGGTGGTTCTTACCCTGAAAATAATGTGTGTTGTGCAAGTCCCTGTCTCTACTTTTCCACAAGAACTTAGATTACTTGTCAATACTAGAAGCCAAGGATCGTATGCTAGGAAATTCTAATCTAGTGCCTACCCTAATTACTAGCTGTACATAAATTGTGTGTCATTAGACTTTGGGTTTAATTCAACATTGATGGAGGTTTTGTACTGTCAGTTTCTTTTTTCCTGTTTCTTGTGATTTTTCTGATGCTCTTCTTAGTTGATTGTATTATGGCTGTGGATGGGGAGAGTTGTCTGCTTAACTGGACGACAACATTATGATAAATTATTTTATAAGTTATAACACATGTAAATTTTAGTCTTTCAATGGGTCATATCATTATTGACACCCTTTGGGAACAATTTATGGATCGATAGTGCCAGTGATACTGTCGGTTGGGTAAATGTGGAAACATCTTGCTGCATTTGTGTAATAGCGGCCAAGCATCGTCGTGTAACACTCAAATGCAGTTTTCAGTCTTGCTGAAATATAATTGGTACAAGAGAATCATATTCGTAACATTGTAGAACAAAAATCTGGCTGTAATTTGTAATCGTTTTAATGGTGGTAAGAATGTTGGAATTCCTGCAATTTCTCTATATGGACAGAGTGCTCCTTGTGGCAACTTGTGAAGATAATAAATTGTTAATTTAATAAAATAACACATACTGTACTGCTTGGTACGTACATAGTACAGCGTTTAATTCCATATGACTTTTTGCACTTACCTTTCATAAGTGAGCAACTTGTGCTCTCTGCTTGAGTTAAAACTAGCACGATGTGAATATTAGTTATTTAGCCTAACATTTTGCAGCAGTAAACGTTGAGAGCGATGGGAAAGACAGTGAGGTTCAGTGAATCAATAGACTTCAACTGATAAAGGAACTAGCGGTTCAGTATATTGCATGTAAGTATACAGACATTTTTCCAAGACAAGTTTTTTACCAACTTTGATAAAAAAAATCAACCATATGAGATGCAATGGTAGATTGAACTTTTGGTAGCCATGGAGCTGCTAAGATCATTGGATATAGGTACTAAATCTGCTTTCTGATGTTACTACCTTTAGGTAACATTTTCTCCGTTACTGTAGCCCAAATTATGTTGAACAGGTGTACATTGCTAGGCTGCAAAAAGACATGAACAGCATATAGAGTTTATTGCGAGTGGTATGTAGGTACAGAGTAGTTAGGTAGTGAGAAGTGAGTTTGCTAGCTAGTGACGCTTTGAGTGCCGGTCTGTGACAAAAGATTGGAAGTATTCTCCGTCGCCTCTTGTGGCCTTGCGGTTGATTTCCTTGTGGCGCTTTTGGCTCACGCACTCCTCGATCACCTCACCGTCGCCCTTGATGAGTCTGTTGGGAAAAACGAGCTGTCAGGCAGGCTAGTCAACAGGGGGTAAGTTACAATTACTAGAACAGGGATTTGCGGGAATTTCTTTTTCATTTGAGTTCACTTGTGTGTGGATAAGTATTTTGTATTGTATTATTGTATATGTATATTGTATTTTGTATTTTTGTATTTTGTGTTAAGTATTTTGTGATAAGTATTTTAAGTTGTTTGTTCAAACTTGATGCTGAACTGTCAGGAACAAGGGTCAGATTAAATACAGAAAAATAGTTATCAATTAGGTTTCTAATTTTTATCAATAATAAACTTTGAGTCTTTATTCATTGGAGAACTGTTACACCATATCTTTAAAGTGATTTGGTAGAATCCTATCCTAATGAGGTGTAGAAATTGAGTAACTGTTAAAAAGAACTGGAAAAAGGAATGTGGATTAAGAATTTGTACTCTGTGGGAAAGAGTAACCATCTTGCTTTCATTTACATATACCTTTGCCTGCCGGTCTCAGGGTCTAGAACCTTCCGAATCACGCTCTGCCGTTTGTCCCACTCCTCTTTAGTCATCGGAGCCATGGCCCTAGCCCTGTCTGCCATCAATCTGTCGGGCCCTTCCACTTCCTTAACTTTCACCTCAGGTTTCAAGGGAACTGTCACCACCACAGCAGCCGCTGCTGCAAGTTTAGCAGCCTTCTTAAGTCTTTTTTTCTCCTTCTTGGCCTTCTTTTTACGTTTCTTGTCTTTACGACGTTTTTTTCGCTCCACGGATGAATCTGAAGAGCTCGACGAGCTGCTCTCTGTTGAACTGTGTCTGCGTTTCTTGTTTTTTCGAAGCGCGGGGCTATGGCTTCGTGACCGACTCCGACCACGCTTACTGGGCGTAGACAGCGACTTTGTGCGACCGGCACTCAAACTGCTTGAGCGAGACTTACTCACCTTATCCTGTTTTCCCATAGTTACAGTCGAGTTTTCTGTCAGCAAATCCGTGAATTACATTGCTATCGATCGTCAGCAGCCGGCTCAACACAGCTAGCTGTCAGTGTCAAATTTATCGCGCTCGAGGGTCGAGCTCGGTGCCAAAGCCCGGTGCCTCTGGGCGTAGAAGCCAGATGTCAGGACAATCGCCCACCCCGACCGCCATTGTCAGCTGTCCTTTTGCCCTTCACCGAATCGACTCAGCTGTGTCTGTTCTTGTGATAGAGTGCTCGAGAGGAGAGGTGCATACATATTCTTCAAGGAAACCTGAACTAATCTAGGTAAGCTTACTGTTTCTGACTGTTTGTGTTCGTCGATGCCTTCTAGTTGGCTTGCTGTTGATTTCTGTTGTCAAAACACGGCGTTTACTATTCATTTTGAATCTCAACCGGCTTATCTAGACCCAGGGGTCTACGTGCTACGTGCCCTTTTGGGACCCCAAGGTGAGATAACGTCTACATATCTTTCAAATCTGGTACTACAAATCTCCCACTGCACGTTTGGTCCGTCTATCTGCAGAGCTTACAGCAGTTCCAAAGCACAGGGATACGCGAAATGGACAGAACAACCCTTAACTCGAAAAGCAGAGCACACTTTTCTTTTCAGTTTGAAACGAACTCCCTCAATATATTTGGTTGCTGCAGTCTTGTTTGTGTTGTGCGCATCTTTCGTCATTTGTTTATCAAAGACTCAATGGTCCGCTGGTTCCGCCGAAGCGCCAAGGTTGCGGGAAGGTCACCCAGTACTCCACTGAGACAACGATTGGAATTCAGGGTGGTTTTAGTCCCTAAGACCGAATGTCGAGTCTCGCTATCTGCTTAAAAAATGCCACGAACACAACTCGTTGTAATTACGAGCCTCTATTTCGTCAGTCCTACGCAATCCTCCAAACTCGATCCAAGTTCCTCCCTTTCATCAACCGTAGTAGAAAAGAGGCGAAAGTGCCTGGCAGTGGAAAGAGGCGATCGTGCTGTACCAGAAAGTGGCTGGCATATACTTGTCCCGAATCGAACTTGGGCCGGGTCCCCTGGCGGTAAATAGTTTGTTTTCTAGCTTGATCGGGCCAATCACGTTGATAATTCAGATGATAATGTCGTCGGCGTCCTTGGTCGAGCCAAGTGAACGACCTGGCTGGATATTTTTGCATCCCGTCAAGGATTTAGGTTACCATCACCAGTCCATTCACCACTGGTTTATCAGGCTTGTGAAAGTTGTGCGAACAATTCGCTGCTATTTTGTCGCCGACAACCATGTCAAGGAATCTGCGTGACGAGAGTTGGCGCTCGCCGTTGACAGACCGCTCGTTCGTGTCTTTGAACGGTTATCAGGTATAGGTGGAGACAACATTTCCCTATCATAAGTCAACGCTCACAACCACTGACTTGTGACCCTTTTCTCAAGTGTCTGATCTTGTTGGAGATGTCCAGTTGTCAAAATAGTGCATTTTTTACACAACTAATCAATCAGTCAATCGAGATACCCATGTCAGATTTATCACTCGCAAAACATGCTATCAGCGAAACTTAGTACAACCGTTAAGTGCGTACAACTGGCAATAACAGTTGCAGAAGGAAACAAATATGGAATACGCATAATCTTTCGACAGCGTGTCATACTCATCAAGATGCAGGACTGCGCGTTGTAATACACGTCTATCTTTTTCGCGCGGGCCTAATTACGGGCAAGTTACGCAAATTGCTGTTGCCAATGTTGTGGTTTATGTGAATGAGGCTTGCGTAACAGGTCGACGGTACAAGGAAACAATAGCGTTACGCTCGCACCGAACGGACGGATACCACCGTCCTGTCGCTGATTTTGATTGCTGTCCTAGGGCTGGTGCCTAGCCGGGAATTAAGTACACACTAGGGCTTAGCATTTCGGGAAAGATCTTATGCTGTTTTCTAACTATTAAGTTTATAGGTTTAGTCAAGGGTCCCAACGCTAATGTTTAAAGTTTCACTGAGCAAACAAACCGGCAACATGTGGTAACGGTAGCTGTCACCCGATGACGCTTGCTGCTGTCCTTTTAAAATACCTGCACGATTTGATCATTATGACTCGAAATATCGAAAAATGCAGATCATTCGTAGAGGATGCATCGACGAATGTTAAGTAACGCAATCCAGTTTCAAAAGCCAGTGAACTGCGAGAAATAACGGAATGCAGTTAATTTACTTTAAAAAAGGCGGTGATTTCACTTCGTAGTAACTACCATTTTCGTCGGTTTAGTAGTGATCGGTCGGCATTTTTCACGAAAGCAGTTAAACATAGCGCTAGGAAAAAATCTGACAAACCTACCGTAAACCCTTATGTCGTCGACCACGGCAGTCGGCATCGTGTCCCTGTCGACGCCTCCCGCGTTTCGCGATCGTGACGTCACCGCGAGACGGTCGCGCGGGTTTATGCACTAGAGTATCTTTGATCGTGCGTCTAAATCGGCGAAGGTCGCAACCTCTCCAAGGCCGGGGGTCGAGTCAAGGTGACCCTAGAGACCCCGTCGATGAATGGTGGTAGGGGAAGGGGGGATCTCGGCAAGTTGCCGGCCGATTTTCGGTCACTCGTGTCGACGCCGTCCTCGGAACATAGCATAGCACCTGGTAAGCTCTCGCCGTCGTCGGCGTCGCATGCTTTGCGTGTCCGACGAGACGTAAAGCACGTGCCTAAAGTTAAGTAACACCGCGCTGTTTCACACATTGAATGGGTGACCATCATTCTTATTACCAGTTCTGTTCGGTAAAGATGTCAGTCAGATTGGAACAAGTGCTTACTTGCATTGCTTACCAACCTCACGGATGCCTAAATTAATGGAGGAATCCTGTTGATTGACTCGAATGCAGTTCGGGGTCGGCACCGGGATTCCCATCCTCCCTCCTCCCTTCTAGACTGTGTTTATGTTCAATATAATTCTTATCATTACCCGCTCATTCGTCTACGTCATCAGACCAACATCTCAGAGCCCGTTACCAAAACAGTGCGTTTTTAAGCATGTAACCGCAACGGTTTTCGGGACAATTGGCCGAAGGGGTTAAGCAACACTGCGCCGGGTCAGGTGTTGGCTGGATGACCGCCTCGAGTATCGGCCGGTGTTCGAGGTAGAATTTTGATGCAGGGAGAAACGTGCAAAATGAGGAACTGTTGGGAAAGCTTGTTAACATGAGGATACACAAATATATCATGAGAACCAGTGTATCTTTAGACTAAGTAACTGGTCGGTGCTATTTGACAGGAGCAGCCAACACAGTGTGTCAAAGGGACAAGGCTTAGCGGTGGCCGGTCCTTGGTGCTGTTGAACAGGAGCAGCCAACACAGTGTGTCAAAGAGACAAGGCTTAGCGGTGGCCGGTCCTTGGTGCTGTTGGACAGGAGCTGCCAACACAGTGTGTCAAAGAGACAAGGCTTAGCGGTGGCCGGTCTTTGGTGCTGTTGGACAGTAGCAGCCAACACAGTGTGTCAAAGGGACAAGACTAAGCGGTGGCCGGGTCTTGGTGCTGTTGGACAGGAGCAGCCAACACAGTGTGTCAAAGGGACAAGGCTAAGCGGTGGCCGGTCCTTGGTGCTGTTGGACAGAAGCATCCAACACAGTGTGTCAAAGGGACAGGGCTAAGCGGTGGCCGGTCCTTGGTGCTGTTGGACAGGAGCAGCCAACACAGTGTGTCAAAGGGACAAGGCTAAGCGGTGGCCGGTCCTTGGTGCTGTTGGACAGAAGCATCCAACACAGTGTGTCAAAGGGACAGGGCTAAGCGGTGGCCGGTCCTTGGTGCTGTTGGACAGGAGCAGCCAACACAGTGTGTCAAAGGGACATGGCTAAGCGGTAGACGGCACCAGGTGCACCCTCGACTTCCACCTAGGCCAGGCGAGCTTTATGACCTCCCGTTAAGCACTGCGTCTTTGAAGGCCCGCTTTGGTCCGTCGCATGACTTTGCACTTGCGCGCTAGCGACGCCACGACGCCGGGGGTGGGGGGTGGGGGGCCTCTGCATTGCGACGTCAGGACGCCTGGCTCGCTGCAGTCGGGCGTCGCGGCGCTCGGCGCCAGGTCGTCGTCGGCGTCGGGGCACGGGGTGAGTCTTTGGCGTCGGCCACGCCGTTTTGACAAGGGGTTTGGTTTCGCACGAGCCCTTTGCAGCAGGCGTGGAGCGAACGTTTTCAACCGTTTTTCTCACTTTTCCCACTGGAATATAGCTCTAGATTGTTTGCATGGGAACCTTCTCTTTCTAAGCAAGAAGGGGCTTTCTAAAGAGTGTTTATCCTGCCTCGTTCTCAATATACTATTAGGCAGACTGCTTTGGATGCTGGCATTTTTAGGCGTTTGATATTTAACATTTATCATCCAGACTTGTGGACAGGATGGGTTGTATCTTTGTCATCTTGGGGTTATGAGAGGCATACCATAGACTCAAAAGGTGTTCTACTCCTGTCGGGGACTTGCGCAACGAAAGTGTATTTTAAATCTCATTGATCTAGGTTGATAATTGCACGCATGAAAGATTTTCGAAAGATCTCGCTCTCGTTTAGCTTCAGATCGTCTAGCTCGTCTAGTCTGTCTGTGAGTTCGATGCCCTTCTCAGAGTGAAATGGGTTCTAGGTGTGGTTCCAGTCAGTTCTGTCTCCGCTTCGTCAAGGTGAACGTCAGCCCCGCAGGTAGTCGTCTAGCCCAGGCGAGCTCGTTGTGAGTTTCCTGGACGCGCGCCTGGACGTCCCCTTGCCTGCTAGGGTGGCAGGGGGGGGGGGGGGGTCACACCGCTTGTTGCATCCCCCCACTCGCTGCGTCGTGGTACGAGCACCACCTCCCACCCCCTCGCGGGGTCGCCGTCGGCATCGGCAATGCGCCACTCGGCTTTGCCGTTAAGACTGAGTGAAGAGCACTCGGCACTCTGCGCTTTGGGCTAGGCATTGGGTTTCCCTGGCAAAGAACACACCTACACCTCACGATCTGCCCGAACTTTGGCCGCTCAGCGTGTTGCCAATCCGTGTGTTTATAGCCACGGGGTAATCAAGACGGATTGGCAGGACGACCAATCCTATCCGCGCGCTGGCAACGCGTCGTATGCCAATGTATGTTGTGGTAAAAATCTTTTAACGGCCGTCTGAGAGGGAACGAACGATACGGAAAGAGTTATTTTTAAATTGAAACTTATGCAATTTTCTCCCATGCTCTTCTCTGTATCTTATCTTTCTTATCATTTCTTGCGCACAGTTCTTATCTGCTCATTCTATTTTGTATGATTCTTCTTAACAGCCAGAAACGCTGATAAAGCTTTGGTTCACCTGTGGTTCTACACAGTACAGTCCACAGAATATGAAGTTGATGGAACTCCTCCAAAAGCGTGGCTCTAAACATTATTGTCTGAAGTCTTAAACAGATGTCACTTTTCTGTGCTATCTAATTAAAGTATTGTACAGATCTACGACGTCGGTGCTGTTCTCGGTAAGCCGACGCTTTTTTCAAAATCCCTTTCAAATCGCGCCAACCCCCGTCGATTCTTTGCACCTCTTCCCGCTCAAAATTTCCTTGGATACCAAACGGTCTCTAGCGGCAGCAGATACGCTACCGTAATTCAAATCACCTAACTCGACACCACCAGTACCACACAGACTGACCAAAGGAAAAAGTACGTATCACAATGATTTAAAAACCAGTCGGCATTATCATCACTCTCTCTGCCTTCTGATGGAATTTGTTTGGAATTCGTTTCGATAACCCCTTGATGCCCTCTTGTCGTGTCGTGTGTATCGACTCTCGACCTTTAGCGTGGTGTCAAAGACATCGTGGACTTCGGCTCACGTGTACGTCTACACATTACCCGCCGTTGCTCTTTGGCGGGAACCCCTAGGGGCGTCGTATAAGACACTGGAATCTGCTTGAAGTCTGCCCGGTTGCGTTATCTATTGCCCGCCATTCTCAGGGGCGACCATGTGAGTCCGCGTTATGTCTCGACAGCCCTTCTTCCGTATACAGACCCTTCAGCTTTAGTTTTCTCTTGCAAATCCGTTTCGTCCTGAAATATTAAGACTGGCAGCTTTTATTTAAATATTTATCTTCAGATAAGATTAAGGTTTCAGAACTTCGGGCACGATCTCAGGAACGTGATCTCAAATCTCACCCCACTCGCTGGCGCTCCAAGTTTTTCCGACCCGACTGCTGTCTGGTCTCGTTCCCGGCCTCTTGGGAGCTGACACGGCCGCGCTTGCGAGCCACACGATGCACTTGGAACCTCGCTGTGCATCGTGCAAGTCGATGCAACGTGCAGGGCTCGTCCCTAACTCGGCCAACGTCTTTAGGGTGTGGTTTGACCTCTCATTTAGACTCGTCGTTGTTTATCGAAGGAGACTCTCTTCCAATGTCGCCATGAGAAAAGTTGTACATCTGTATGTTTTGAGTGCACTTAAGAACAGCAACGCAGCTTTAGCTTATGTTTTCTTGCTCAAATTTCATGTCTCAATTCGACCTTCTTTTCATTTCTGATCTGATTATATCTTTATCATAAATACTATTTTTAGTATAAAAATGTTTTCGTTCTGGTGCTACATCGGACCTCCTTTACCCCTAGTTCCAGTTTCATCCTATACGCCCCAGTGGGTTCAGACTGCAGACATGAACCCCCCTTCCTGCCCCCCCCCCCCCCCCCCCCCCCCCCCCCCCCCCCCCGCAAAAGCAAATCATTTCACCGCATAATCTTCTGCTCTTCCCGACGTTTGGGCGGGCTCTCTGAGTCCCAGCTCTGCCCACAAGGAATGCCAGTTGACAAGAGAGAAAGAGAGAAGAAAGAGAGAGAGGGATGGCGATGAAAATTTGGAGCATTTATGGGGTTGGTTTTCCCAATTTTAGGCCTGAAACTTTCCAAGCTAAGTTCTGCTAATTTGGGAGAAATGAAGATTGTTATGGCTGGTAGGGGGAGAAGGGACAGGCTTTCAGTTCTGGAAATTCATAAAATTTGGTTTAACTTTTAAAGTCAATTTTAACAGTGTTCAGCTCCAACAGTGATCCATCTATCAATTACCTTTTCACCATCAATTCTCTAAGTTAAGTCTCAATTCTCTGAGTAATCGACTGGCGGGAATAATGACTTTATCAGGCAAACTGACTAAATTTTCGGCACCAAACTGTAATAACATCGACGTTTATGCATCTAATTTTCACCTTAACACCGTGCTGTTCCATCTGGGATAAATCAGGCGACCAATCCGATTCTTCCGTTTGCAGCTTAGCCTGAATTATTTTTTTAGCTCAAAATTGTAAAACGTTCTTTAGTTTTGAAGAATGTTGTGAGAAATGTGACATTAAATGATTGTATTATTGATTTACCCAACTTGACCCTCTAGTATATACTCATGTGAAGATATCCGTACCTTAACCTATACAATTGTTACTACAAACTTCTCATTATCTAACTCTGTCCACCTTTTGTTTTGATCCAGCCCCACCATGACGACATACTTCAACTACCCCTCGGCTGAGGTACAGGAGGAGCTGAGCAAGATCGCCAACGCGATCGTTGCTCCAGGCAAGGGAATCCTCGCCGCCGACGAGTCCACCGCCACCATCGGCAAGCGATTCCAGGTGAGAAGACAATCACTGCAAAGGCAGTGCAATCGAGACGCTTAACTGTCTGGAATTGCTTTTCTGTTATGGTTGCTGTTTGTGAATGAGCAATTTCTTTCTGACCATGTCAGGATTCAAAAAGATACTTTGACTTGAAAATAATCGTATGATTTGAAACGGGTACATGCGCCGTTTCTTCATAAATTGAGGAAGAAGTAGCAAAAAATGTAACATTATGCATAACATGTTTGTAACTAACATTAGCTGTCAAGGTTGAAATGGCATATTACATAATCGTCCATTTCTATATGAGTAGGTACGTTGCGTTTCCTTCTTTCCAATACAAGCGTTTATAAATTACTTAATCAAAAGTCAACACCCAATGACATGAAATAAAAGTATCTTCTAAAAATGCATTAGCAGAATTCGTCCAAGCTTGCGATCAGACCTTGGACCAAGATTACAATCTGTGACAATCTAACGGTTGTCCCCCCTGCCCCCAGGACATCGCTGTGGAGAATACGGACGATTCTCGCCGCAAGTACCGACAGCTGCTGTTCCAAGGCGGCAAGGATCTCGGCAACAACATCAGTGGCGTGATCCTTTTCCACGAGACGCTCTACCAGAAGGCCGACGACGGCACACCCTTCGTTGAGCTCCTCAAGCAGAACAACATCATCCCTGGCATCAAGGTCGACAAGGGTGTCGTCGACTTGCTGGGATCCGAGGAGGAGTGCACCACCCAGGGTGAGAGTTTGAGGATTATATTACTCAGATTTACAGATGGAATTTTGCAAGTATTTTGCTTGTTTGTTGGCCAGAGTCTAATGAAGATCAACAATCCACAGATTTTGAGCTCGATTTAAAATCAAATCAAAGTTTAGTTATTCCAACTCTTCCAGAATTATATTGCACGAAGCTACTTAGATGTGTCTGTTCCATATCTAACCAACAAATCCTTCCTAATTCCTCAACGCCATTTATAAAGACTTCTTCTTAGCCTAGGCTCATTCCTAAATCACTTCATCTCACAGCCAACGCACTTCTTTCATCAATCTATCATTTAATACGCGAAGGAAAATACAAAATTGTTTATGTTTCCTTGCGTCTGCATTGCAGGTCTTGATGACCTTTCGCAGCGTTGCGCACAGTACAAGAAGGACGGATGCCACTTTGCCAAGTGGCGTTGCGTGCTCAAGATCAAGAAGAACACGCCGTCGTACCAGGCCATCTTGGAGAACGCCAACGTACTGGCCCGCTACGCTTCCATCTGCCAGGCCAACCGCATTGTGCCCATCGTAGAGCCAGAGGTGGGTTAGTTAGGGAATGTTATGTCAGGTGATTCCTCGATGCCCTCGAATGGCTCTTAGAACTGGGCGTATACTGTACGGTGTGCTTCATGGATAATTGCTATAGTTGAATGGTCACCATGTACAAAATTAACTCAATAACTTAACGGCCTTTAGCTGCTTATTCAAAGGGAAAAATCTGCTACCATCGATATTAAAATACTTTGTAGTTATGTAGTTTGAATGGCAAGACATTATAAATTTACCAACGACATGCTCCAACAAAATACCTACTTGCCTTCTAAAAACAAATTCATACCAGGAAAAGCATCGAGAGACTTTTTTACCCGTAAGACCTTTGAAGTTTTGACAACCAAAAAATACTATTTTTAATGTTAATTTTAATTGATTTTCCTTTAAGCAATTGAAGACCATCAAATTAGAGACACAATTAACTACGACGAAGCATATTCATTTAATCAAATTCAAGCAATGCTTTCACTTCGGCCGAAACCTTAACGACCCTCGTGCCTCCAGGTGCTCCCGGACGGCGACCACGACCTGGACCGCGCACAGAAGGTGACCGAGGTTGTTCTGGCTGCAGTCTACAAGGCTCTGTCCGACCACCACGTGTTCCTCGAGGGCACGCTGCTGAAGCCCAACATGGTCACCGCCGGGCAGTCCTGTCCGCGAAAGTACACCCCGCTAGAGGTTGCTCGGGCCACCGTCACCGCACTCAACCGCACCGTGCCCGCCGCCGTCGCCGGTTAGTTGCCCAGCAACCGGTGGTTACTTTGTCTGCTGGTCTTTTGGCTGGTTTAGTACTTTTAGGACCACATAAAAGAATGACCAAAATGCAGCATTCCGCCCTATTAGCGTGCTACTATAATGCTAATGTTAAACTGACGGTAGTGTTCACTCTCAATCAATCTTTTTTAATGCTAAACTTAACGATTGATACACATGTATCGATATTTGAGTCGTAATTATTCAACAAGCAGATCATTCTCCTTTTGCTCAGTGTAAAGTAAATAATTAACCAGCTGGTCTTTTGACTGTACGGTATCTATACACTAAACACTAGGAACGTTGCTACAAAAATTATTTTTATTGTTTTTTTTTTGTGGAGGAAATGCGATAAGGGGCTGTGTTCTATATCTTGTCAGAATCCAACCGTGTCTTTGGTCTTGGTCCTGAAGTGCATTTTTCAAAAGCTCCGTCATCGTTGGCACTAAAATTATCGCCAAGACCAAGCTGTTGAGAGATGTACAGTTACAAACTAGATTGAATTTGCTGGTCTTAAAATTGAAGCAAACTCCAAACAAAATTAATGTTGTAGCTCAAGATGTTTCTTTAAGACTAGTTAGCTAATATCAAAAATACTTTGGGGTAGGCCCAGAAGCCCATCAAAGTTTTGGAACATTCCATTTTATCTCCAAGACTTCTTCTGATTATGGCCATTAACAATTATAGTTATTAAAATTATTGTCTTGTCTTACTCGGACTGCTAATCATTGAAACAGTTTTCTATTGTTATCCGTCACTTGACCTTCTCTCATTTTATGAACTGTTGCTCCTGTCGCAGCTACTAGCAGCGATTCATTTTGCATTCCCACGGCACAAGAATGAGATGTCTGTGTAAGCTTAATCTGTGCTAAAACTGACGCCCACTGAGCAAGCGATTTCGTGATTGTCTTGTGACGTTGACGCATCCCTGGCTCCCCTTGAATGCCGCCCACCCAGCTGATGGAACTTTGAATGAAACTCGCCGTGGTTTCAGGCATCACCTTCCTGTCGGGCGGCCAGTCCGAGGAGGAGGCGACAGTCCACCTGGACGCCATCAACAAGTTCCCGGGCAAGAAGCCGTGGCCGCTGACGTTCTCGTTCGGTCGCGCTCTGCAGGCGTCTGTGCTCAAGGCGTGGAAGGGTCTTCCGGAGAACGTGCCTGCCGCGCAGGCAGAGCTGCTCAAGCGAGCCAAGGTATGGGGCGAGAGGGCTTTTGCTGCTCTTGTCGGAGCGGTTTGTTGGGGAAGGAAGGATAGAGGGAGGTGATGCAGCTTGCCCACCTTAGGGAGGCAGGCTTAAAAACCTTTGGAGGCTAATCAAAAATAGATTTTCTAAGCAGCGGTTTGTAGCCGATTTCATTTCTAAGACAAAGTCAAAGAACAAGGACAGTTCCTAAATTGTACCTACGTTTTTTTTAAGCTGCACTGCAATTGAAAGAATTTTTGCCAACGTTGACATCTTCATATTAATTGCTGTTTTTGATTGTTTTCAATGGTTGCCATGGGACAATTGCAATTTGTCGATCGACAACCATCAAACAAAATCTTAGAATCGCTTGTTCAATTTAAAGAATCTCTGCAGAGGGTAGAGGATGCAAATTGCCAGAGAAGTTTTAGCAAACAATGGTTTTGTGAGTTTCATTGAGTATAAACTTGAAAATCAGTTCTTCACTTAGCGATATTATTTTGACTTGATTATTTTCGTGCAGAGTTAGAATTAGGAATTTTTTTGGAAAACTATAAGATAGAATGTGTATTGATAAACTCTGAGGCAAGAGGGGGATGAAAAATCAACGCCCCGTGCAGTATTATGTCAAACATTTTTGTCTGCACTTTTTGCTCGCTTAATGCACTCATGCAATCGCTTGTTTCTTGCGTTTTATTTGCCATTGTGTCATTCATTTTATGTTGTGCCTTGCATTCATTTTCAGAATTCTGCCTGTTATGCCCCTCTCACAACCTGACTGTGTTTTATGTTTGTAAATAGTTACTTTGTTGTACATACCTTAATCACTCTAATCCCCTGACCCTCTGACTTTTGCTAATCATTAATCAATTAATGTGTACATAAGTATTCAGCACCACACATCTCTCTTCACTGCCATCACATTTTGTAAGTACATTTAAACCCTTGTCACATCAGGGTTTCAGCAGCTTTTCGTAAAGCACGCCCTGTTGTGCCAGGCAAGCTTCATCATATTGTCACTCTCCAACTAGACCAAAGCTAGCACCAGTCAAAGGGACAATGCTAAGAGGTGGCCGACCCTTGCTGCTGTGTTACAGGATCAGGTTTCCAGTACCGGGTTCACCCTCGGCTCCCTTTCATGTCAGTCTAGCTTCATCATCAGTCGATAGCTAGCTAAAGACCAGTACTACAGGGACAGCGTCAACACAGTGTGTCAAAGGGACAAGGCTAAGTTGTGGCCGGCTCTTGGTACTGCTTAGAACAGTCTAGAGACAACACCCCATCATTCCTGGGGGGGCGGCCGATGTGACGTTACTGTAGGCGGAGCTCCGAAAGTGTTCTGAGCCCTGATTGATCGCAGGCCAACTCGCTGGCGTGCCAAGGAAAGTACACGTCCGGCACTGTCTCTGGTGCTGCCGGCTCCGCTTCCAACTTTGTCAAGCAGCACGCGTACTAGAGCATGGTAACCACGACGAAGCACTCGTAATATTTTGCGGCAGCGGCACTCGACCTAGAAATGTGGGCAGCAGCCTGTGATTGGACCTTTGAGTGGAAGTGACCGGCTTATATCAGATTACGCCACGTTAGACTCATCGTACCCAATATTTGAGTCAATAATCCAGTTGTGCAGAGATGTTTTTTTTTAAATTCAGCTACATGACTTGCTATAGGCTCACACGTTACTTTTTCTTCCTGTTAACAATATTGTTAAGCCAATCGGTATTTGTAGAGCCACAAGGTTTTTTTCTGTTCTTGTATTTGAAAATGTCTCGAAAACATGCAGTGGATTGGCTCTGGAATGGGAAAAATGATTAAATTGCAAATGCTTGCAATGGGCAAATTATTTTATAATTACTGTTCCTTGTAACGAAATGGCTCTGGAATGTATTCAAATTTCTGTTTCGAATGTTTTTTCCTACTCAAAGGTCCAATTGTCTTTCGGCTTTTTTAAAACCAATTTCTAAAATTAATGCGAAGGCTGTCGTTTTGCGTCATTAGTTCGCTGGCCGTTATTGACGGCATGTTAGCTGTCTTATCACATCAAGAAGGTAAGTAAAAGGTCGAGCGTCGCTGTCTAAAAAAGCTGCATGACTTATTCTAGAACTTTCTAGTTTTTTGTGCCCCGCATGTTTCACAACACCTAGCACCAAGTCTTGCTCTAGCATTTTGTTTACACACTCGTAGCATTGAGCTCTGTGCATGTCTTTTTTCAACTGCTATTGCTAACGATTTTGTCAATAACCGCGGTAACGGTCTCGATAGACATGTGTGACCTCCGTGCTAACTTTGTTGACACTTTGGCGCAGGGCAACGGCGATGCGGCGCTGGGTCAGTACGCAGCAGGCAGCATTGTCGGAGCTGCGGGTGAAGCCGGCCTTTTCATCAAGGACCACGCCTACTAGACGTCGGCGCGGAAACCAAAAGCCGCGTCCGCCGTGTCGTGCGAAGAAATAAAAAAACTAAAAAAAACTCACGTAAATTTAGTAAAAGCAAACAATTCGCAAACTAGTTAAGGATCAAAAAATACATATACTCTCTTCAATTCTATGTCGTCTCCGCGGTAACTAGCGACCGCGATTTGTGGGGAGGATGGAAAGCAGAAATGTCAGGCAAGCTTCGGAAATATATATTACAAAAAAACAATACTATATTATATAAATGTGCTACTTATGTTCTGAGTGTGCCCCTTAATTCACTAACGGTAAGACAAATAAAACGAGTTCGAGCAACGTATGAATTGCATTTCGTAAGTGTAAAATCGTGCTAGAGAGAAAACACGTTGCTTTGTCGATTACCAGAGATGTGTGTAGTTTGTCTCCGTGACTTTTCGGAGGCGTAGCCGTTGTTGTTGTTGTTGTTGTCTAGGTATGTCACCAATACCATGTCACCAGTAAACGCTGGGGAGGAACAAATATAATTGATCAATGAACACCCCTTATGGTCTTCGTAGAATGTAGATCGCTCCCTGTAGATTTTTTCCGTTGCATACTCAAACAGGAGATTTCGTAGCTCTGATTTTGCTGTTATTTAACGATAATGGCAAATGTGAAAGTTACGTGGTCACCACCTGGAATTTTAGTTTCAGTTTTCTACCTTTAAGTTGTAGAAAAATTATTTGTCTCCTCCCAGAGGCTCTTGGTCATTGTCGCTTCAAAACTAGGTTTGCTTCTTGACGGGAGAACCGAAACACAGCGGCTTAAAGAAGTGGCAAGTGTAAGTAGTGTTCAGGATCTCCACTTTTTTTTAGACAGAAGGGATCAGGTCTGGCTTGAGGGCAGCAAATTTTAGAATTTGCTGTTAACTCACAGATATCATAAACTGTGATTGTCAATACAGAGGCTGACTGACTTGGTATGCTATCGCAAAATCGTGCTTATGAATGAATTCGGAACAAAAATAAGTGACTTAAAACTTTGGACTCAGAATTCAACTAGATAGATGGAGCTAGAGCTCGAGGAAGGAATGGTTTTCTGAAGGATTCATACAGCCTGACTAGAACCCCAACATTTTCTTGCAAGCCCTCAAATTGAAACCTGAGCTTTAATCCTCTAATCTTAGCTGACTCCAAATGTTTAAGAAACTAAAAATGCTCTACAGAGATTGAAATGTGTACTTGAAACTGATAGATTTGCTCCCAAATATGTCTTTGATTAACACATTTCTTGGGGGCTACATCACCACATCCCCCTTATCTCACTAACCTTCTTGCTACTACAAACGTTAGAATATAAGTCTGATTTCGATATCGCCTAGGAGTCTAAAAGAGGCTAGAGCTGACCCTGAAAATGATTGTCATGCAGCGGCCGACAGCTTGGGCCTCCGTTATGAACAGAGTTGACAGTTATTTGAGTTGAGAATTAAGATTGTGCGGATATAATTTTTTAGCCTAAAATTTTTTCCTGAATGAGAGATTTATGCATAGAGCGAATACATATCTTATTATTATGAACACTACTACCATCTCAAAAATTGATGCCCAAACGGGGACTCGAACCCCGATCTCCACCTATTGCGGGTGTTGCTCTAAACCACTGAGCTATTTGGACACATGCTTTTTGAGACCATTCTAGTGTATTAGATGAGAAAGAATGACAGGTCTGTAAGGAAAAGAACCAAGAGGCTGTGAGTACTCGCAGTCACTCTGATTCTAGTGACGCTATACCAAGTCGCAACCATTCAATCTCGAGTAACTCCAATTTGACATTGGATGTGTTGTATTTATTTGAAATCTTATTTAAATTGCAAACGCATGTAATGCGCGGGGTATTTTATTATTAAGAACCCAACTACCATCTCAAAAATTATCTGCAAAAAAAACCCGTCTCAAAAATAAAAAAATTGATTTTTGAGACGGTAGTAGTGTTCATAATAATAAAATACCCGCGCTTTGCAAGCGTTTGCAATTTAAATAAGATTTCAAATAAAGACATATTTTATTTCTATGCTTCTACTCACAATTCCGCGAGTGCTTCCAAATTATCAGTTTACCAGTTTGAAAATAGGTTGTGGCAACGTGATCCTTTTAGTGTCTTGCATAGGGTCATTAGTTTTCTTGTCATCTGGTATTCTAGGGGCAGGCAATAACAACACAAAGATAAATAAGTAATGATTGTGTGAATTCTTGCGTTGGCCAGTTGGCGTGGTGCTAAGAATTGTTCAACGATTTTGAACTGCATAGGGGGGAGTGTTTATTTGCAACCCAGGCAAGCAACAACTGTCAGTGGGGGAGAATTGTAGATGCACTCAAAGTTCCTTAGCATTGTGCAATTTTAACTCGTAGCCCTTGGCACCCCCCCCCCCCCCCCCCCCCCTCCCTAATTTAGCACTCGTTGTTACTAGTAAATCCCTATTCCCTGCCGTTTGGGGTTCCACTTGCAGCCAGATTGTTATGTCGAGTGTTCTTAAATCTACTCGATTTCACTCATTTTATGTTTCTGCTTATCAATCAAGAAACTCTGAATTATATTGGTGAGAGAGATTTGAATCCCAAGCTTTGGTGATTATACATAATTTTGGTATCATCGGTATGTTTTCGTTGTTTATCATGGAAAGTGTAACCCGAGACAGATCGCTGAGAAAGGAAAACACCATTTTCCGATGCTCTTACCGACTACGAGAATAAGTGAGTTTTAGAACCAAACTGACAAGCCAGATTAGAGCCTCGTCTCGCAGCGCTCGTTCTTGCTGAACTAAAATTAGGAACTAACTGGGACGTCCGGGGTTACGAATTTGAGTATCAATCGCGTGGCAGCTTGTAGCAATGACACTGGCAGCCCGCGTGCTTACGACAAGTGAGCGGTGTCCGCCCACGGCCCACAGGATTCGAAGGGGACGTTCAGTGTCCAGGGAGCGCGCGCCACGGGAGACAAATGAATAGCGCGTCGCGTCTGTCAGCCGGCTGGTAATTGTTCTTGCTCCACCTCGGGGACATTCGGCGCGCTGAAAGGGGAGGACATAGCTCCCAGGGGAGGGGGTTGGGTAGTCGAACAAGTATGATCACATCGCCGACGCGTGTTTGCATGTACGACCACCTTGGGAAAGGAAATAATTTATAGGTCAGTTTATGGCGGCGGCGTTAGTGGTAGTGATTCTCTCACGGGTGAACAACGTCGATTTTGACACGTTTTTAAACATCTGTCACGAGAATAATCTTATTCTTCGACTTGATATTAACAAATACCGACTCTTGCCAGTTTCTGGTGACAACTTTTGTATTGACCAGCTCCGAGCGTCAAACCGGCCGCTAGTGCCGCCCGCGGACCAACGAAAAACCTCGTGAAACTTTTCCAGCTTTTCTTCCCGGAGACTTTCACAGCTTCCCATCTCCGTGTCTGTACATTTCTAAGAAAACATGGGCAGCGTATTGTGCCGCTCATGATTCAACGTCGCCCTCGCCACGGCCTCCTGCACCTGACGCCCCCCATAACTCCCCATCTCCCCTCGGAAACACCCGTCCTCAATTCCACGATCACCTCGCGTCGCTATCTCCGTCCTTGTCTCTCCCGAGCGACGCCTTGTAGCGTCGTCTCGCTCCCACCAACGAGACGGTGCTGAATGGACGGCGCTGCCTTCTGGAAAATAAGCAATCTATATGCATAGATTTCCGCCCACCACCCCCAGCGGGCCGGGGTTTGGAATAGGACGAGGGGGGAGGGGGGGGGGGCGAACAACTTGTGGAGCTTGCACCTTCGCCTCGGGCTGGAAACCGATGCGTTTTATGCAGTTTCTGCTGCATTTGCAAGTATGACTGTTAAGGGATGCACTGTTGTCAGTGGACGTCGGTATGCATACATTAAACCTTATTGAAAAACACTTGTTTATTTAAAGTTGCAATTTCAAATGGGGATGCTGATTGCTTACAAATATTTATTCATACAAAACCAGGGCATCGAACCGAAATTAATATCGGTTCGGGTTCAGTTTCAGGTTCGGTAAATGTGAAATTTCGGTTCGGGTTCGGTTTCGGGTTTTTTTAAGTTTGCTTATTCCGGTTCGGGTTCGGGTTCGGGTTCGGTACGTTTTCAGGTTCGGGTTCGTTCGGGTTCGGGTTCAGGTTCAGGTTTTTTTCCCTTCGGTCTGCTTGGGATCGGATTCCAAAGGGGTACGCAAATTTTGTTTTTTGTATTTTTCCGACAATAAAGTGATAGGCATTTAAATGTTTGCAATAATGTACTGGATGAAAATGGTACTTTTGGATCGATGTTAAATTTTGATTAGGTGGTATAAAAAATATCAACTAAGTTATGGCATAATATTATAGTTTTAAGTGGTTATAATACTAATAACTAATATGTCCTACGAAATAGGTTTGAAATAGATACGAACTGCAGACTGTAAACTGGGTCTCGACAGTCGATACAATGTACTCATAAATACATTTGCAAATGTACCTTCATAATCACGTTACAGCCGTCTATTCTGCAACTTGATTCCTTTTTGACGTAGCTTTAACTAAAATATTTTCTGATTTTGCTTTCTTGTTTGCGCCCCATGATTTAAAGGTGTACATAAAACACAAGAGCGTAATACGGCCACCTCTTATGACAAATGAAAAAAGACTGACACTGACCGAACAAGCCAAAGCAAGCAACACATTTGGTTGTAAGTTGGTAAAGTGCAAACTTGCTACTTCTTAAAATAGAAGATAATCCCTTCCCAGTTCCTTACATTTTGTCCGTTTCCCTTGAAATGGTTTGAAAGTAGCCTTAAAGCGGGTAAGCCTTAAATTAAAAACGATGCATAACTAGAAACAATTCACTTGATCCCCAACCCAGTTTGTCTTTGTTTTTGTACCATACTGTCGCATTGCTTCGTCGGCGCTGCCCGACAAAGGGTAGCGGCGCGATATGAAAGCGAGTTGTTGGTAGAACCACTGTTGATATTCAAGAGAATCTACGAGTTCGCTGATAGCCACGCTAACTTTACAGGTTACAGCTCTCGCAGGCTGAGTATTCTGCAGAAATTTCAAAAGATTTCTCAGTCACCGATGTAAACCGTATAAAATATTTATTTTTCTTGAGCCCGACTGCGCAATGAGACGTCTGCGTAAGTGTGCTTACCCACAGAAAATGGGTGGGTAAGATAAAGGTTTGATAAAGTTCCTCTAAACAAAAATATCTTGCATCTATCCTGGAAGGATATCTGCACAATTTTAAATAAAAAGCAATATGTGCAAAAACCCGAAAAAACCCGAGAAATAATACCGGTTCGGGTTCGGGTTCAGGTTTTTCATAATTAAAATACAGTTTCCGGTTCGGGTTCGGGTTTCCAAATTTTCCGGATTCTGGTTCGGGTTCGGGTTCGGGTTCCACACATAATTGCGGTTTTTTCGGGTTACGGGTTCGGGTTCGATGCCCTGTACAAAACAAGAACAAGAAATTGCATTAACAGAAAAATAATGAAATCGCAGTGTGATTGTGTTCGTTATGACTATTGCTTCCTTTTCGCCCTCCGTTCCCCGCACCCCTCACCTTCCTCGACGGCTTAATGGGACGTCTATTCTGCGACGACCAATGCATTTAGATGGTCGAATTTCGGCCGGTCAACGGACACCCGGAGACGCCCGAATACACGAGCGAGGACATCCGATCGTCGAATACCAATCACCGTTGATTCCCTAAAGTTTTAATAAATTGCTACCCTTGACTGGCCCCTGGCTGGGTAGGCATGGTGTATGGCGTCAAATATGGTAGTCTTCTTTGTAGGGCGAAAGATGAAAATATATGGCAGGGAGGGACTTATGATGATGATGGAAAGTATTTTGATAACGTGTTTGCTTATTTTACTGGGTGGTGAAACTGGATGTACAAGCATATTCGGTAGGCAAGACATGAAGAGGAGGATCACATCGGATGTCAGTCGCTGTCGCCGTAGAGTCAATACTATATTTTACCCGTAAAGTAGGAAACCCAATGCTTCCCTTGCTTTCATGCAGTGCACGCCCCTGAATTCAAAAGCAGTTTCCATACTTGCATTTGCGTCATTCCACATCAAGCCGGCACACTTTAAAAAATTTGTTGACCTTCAAATCTCAGATTATTTTCAAAATTTCAGAGTTTGTTACCCAAGGCACCAAATGTACAAAAGGATTTATTTTTTATTTTTATGCCAACTAGTGTGGGAGATAAGGCCGTCCAAAGTTGGGCTTTTTTAGCGATCCAAGCTTGGACAGTTTTTGAAAAAAAAACCGGCAGATTGTTGGAAACACTTTCTACAGCTATGTTTTTATGAAACGACTATAACAAAAATCCATGTCTTCAAAAAACGATCAAAATTTTTATTGAACCATTAATTATAGATGCATTTTGACTGCTGAAAATTTTCATTGTTGGCACTCTACAGGTTCACGAAAAAAAAAAATCCACCGTTCATCCAAGCTTAAAAAACCAAGTTACCGAGAGTTTAGAAGTTCATAACTATAATATGTGTTCTAATAACTAGCTGAAACTTTCACGAAAGTTCTTCTTTTAAGTATCTTGACCGGTGCAAACTTTTATGTTTGGCACTTTTTAAGTTTTTGAAAAAAAAATCCACTGTTCGCCAATTTATTAATATGCACAGTTTTTAGGGACTCTCAACTCTTTGCAAGCGTACAACTACGCTCCATGATCAAATAATTAGCGTAAAGTTTCAAGAAAGGTGGAAAGTTCATCTCTGGTTCTTGGCAAGTTTTGAAAAATTTCGAACTGTTTTTGACTAAGTTTTAAAAGTTTTTCCCAATAGGTGTCGCTGGTAGCCAACAGTTTGTACAATTGGTCACACTCAAAACTGTTCTTACAAGTTTGATGCTAAACACTGCAGTTCGCGAGATTTGCGCCAGTCGCACTCTGCAATTTTGCAACTGTCAAAATCATACGCCCAAAAAAAATGCAAAACTTCTATTTACTAGCGGTAGCGTGGACAGAATTCGAACCCAGTACAATTAGCTTCCTGTGGTTCGCTTGGGTTTTGGTCTTTAACAACTCGACTTGGACACACTTACATTGCATTATTGTTGTATATATGTCTCCTAACTCTAGCAATCAAAGGTGGCCTTTGGTTGTGGTTCTAAAAGAATGATACAATAAGTGGAACGGTTTCTAAGTGTTTTAACATATTTGCTTCAAACAGCGCCATCTGATGGTAGATTCTGGCTCTAGACTCTGGACCGAATTCTTAGTTCAATAGCTGCCAAAGAGCTACCTAGTAGGGATTCGAACCCAGCGCCTTCAGCACACGACGCCCGTACGTAAACCACGGAGCCACGCTCACTGAATAGCATTCGCTGAAGAAATAAAAACATAAAACACCTAAAATACATAAGTGCCGACTGCACCCTACGACCCCCCCCACCTGGCCAATCACGACGTCCTTTCTCTGCCTTGCCGATGTTTAAAACGCCAGCAGCGTTCCCGGTCTCGCGGACGCCGCTCAAGCCCGGAAGACCGAGGGGTCGAGGAAGCCGGAACAGATAAGATATCACCGCCCTGTGAATCCGATACCCTCCCCTCACCCATCGGATCGTGTTCCCCAATACGAGGGAAGGGGGGCATTGTCTCGGTGTGCAGTGATAAATGCTTATCGGCCCACTGCCAGGGAGACAATGCACCCCTCCCACCCCACTGACGCCGATAAGGCTTTGAACGACGACGGTGTCCCCCAAGGACCGACGCTATCGACGCCAGCAGCCGACGCCTTTTTGTACACTTGCAGGAAGATTTGCATTTTTATTTTCGAGAGAGAGAGAGCGAAATATTGGTCAGTGTTTCTTTTCAAACCTTGGCACACAGCCCAGCCTAGCATAGCCCAGCTTGGCTTGCCATAGCTCGGCGTAGCCCATTAGCCATTGGCCATTGGCCATTGCCAATGCCGTTGCAATTGCCATTGCCATTGGCATTAGCCATTGGCTTAGAATAGCCAAGTGTAGCCCACTTCATGGTGAACAACTTAAAGGTTGATGATCTAAATTTGAAAAGTTAATTTAAACTAAATTTAAATTTAATTTATTAAACTGGAGGTCGAAAGGGACCGTAAAGGCTGATAAACGCTTTGTACTCGATTTTCAAAATAGAACCATCGGTAAACCACCTCGGCTACAGTGAAAAGAAACGAGCGCGTTCGGAAAACTCTCTGCGATCCACACCTCAACGCCTGGCGTCGCATTCGTCACCGCTTAATCGGCGTCGTTAGCGTCGCCGGGCAACGGTTGCTAACGAGCTATTAATATTTCCCACCTCGTCGCTGGCTAGCGGACGCTTTTCCGGCCGGGTGCTGGCGGCGACGTGGGGGAGGGGGGGGGGGGGGGGGGGGAAATTAGCGGGGCTTTACGAGCGCGGCCCGGTGGGTTATCGCGGGGCGTCGTCACGGCCACTGATTAACGTCGCCCACAATACGATGGTCCACGACCCACGGGATGCTGCAATTGTTGGAATCGCGACCGGTACGCACCTGAGAATCGTAAATATCACGTGGTCTTATCTGTGGCTTCAGATGGCCGTTATCAGAGTGGTGTTTTTTTCTTTTTTTCTTGTCGTTTGTGTGGTTTTGTTAGAGTGTTACGACTGGGTTTACAAAGTCTTGTTGAAAAGATAAAAACATGTTAATTGTAGACAATCTCCGGAAGTCGGGTTTAAAATGTAGGTAATTATCTACTATATGCTTTGGGCTATTTTTACAATTTCTAGTAAATTAAGCAAACGAATGGAAATGAAAATATAAGTATCTGATCGGCTGTGACCATGGAGATGAATCTTTAGGCTCTGGTAGTTACTTTTTAACCGGAAATTTCACAACTGGCTATCTCACCTATCTCACAACCTATCTAAAAAAAAAAACGGAATACTGTAATATTATAATATTATAATAATATTTTTGTAATATTGGCATTCTATGTTGTAGTTATTTAATAAATTTAGTCATTTTTTCCAAAATTCGCCACAAAATTATATTTACATTATGCTTTTCTCCAAAAATGCCCTTAAAGTAAAATCCTTCGTTATGGTAACAAGTGAATAATGTGATTGTTATGTTTTGGTAACAAAGCAAAGTTAAAACCCGCGCAGCGCCTATAGATCTTCAGTTTCTCATTTTGTAGATGCTTGGAAAGTGAGCGCTAAGCTTGTCGTCGTCTCCCGGTAGCTGGCCACTGATTGGCCGCTTCTTGACGGACCGTTAGAAAGAATCACACCGTTGCCACGGAAACCAGCGTCGTGACGTCGTCGGTAATGAACGTGGCGTCGCCGTCGGCGTCTTATCTTCAACGACGACGCGAGAAGGAAACTTTTTTAATAATCTGAAAATTACTTTTTCTCGCGTCCCCTGCGGAGAAGCTTGGCCCGTGGAGGGGGGAGGGGGGAGGGGGGGGGGGGGGGGGGGGCGTGCGCTAGAAAAGTTTGCAATTGGAATTTGAAAAAGAGATGCTGTGAAATATATTTCGGTGGAGGAACCGCGGGACCGTGTTTGGACTTTTCTGTTACGAGCCAGCAGACCGTGAGATTACGAGTTGTTTTTTGAAGAAAACAAAAAATATTTGTCCGTTGAGTTGGGAGTTTTTTCCTGAAAAGTTTTCTTGATTTTCCCTTTTCACCTAACTCTTCAGCTCTGAGTGAATTTTCTAGATCACAGAAACATAGGAGTTTCACTGCATGTGACTGGAAGTCGCCATAGCAATCCTTTCAACGAACATGTCAAGTATGAGCTGAGAAAATTATAAAACCAGGCCTTAGATCTGGAAATCTCTTGGCAATCTAACGTATTACATTGTATAACTATGTAATTATTTGTCAATTTCTAATTAATCTGTATCTGGAAGCTTAACTTTAGCCTAATTCATGGTAAAAAACCAAGTAAATGCAGAAAAATACTGTTTAATCAGCTAAGGCCGGTTGCATTGTGCATTCGGGGAGAAGGAACTCAATGCGTAAACTTTCCTACTTGCAGGTACATTGATGTATTGGATAACTAAAAAAAAAAAAAAAAAACACAGCTTAACTAAAATTTAGTGGACTTTGCAGAAAAACAAATAAGGGTGGTTTTTGATCCCCGCCATTCCTAATTACCTGTTGCTCACATAGTCGCAAACAAATAGAGACAAACGCACAAAACAGCGAAACGTTATCTCGCGCTCGACCCAACGAAATCCAGCACGCCGTGCCCCTTTCCCCCCACCCCTGACCTAAAGGTGTCAACGCTCGCACCCGGCGACAAAAGCTTCGACGCCAGCAAAAAAAATCCAACCCCCTGACCTCATCTAAATGCAAATACCTTCGCGTACTCAAAAACACTCCATTGTACACGTCATGGGCTAGAGCCGGGCAGGATTCGAACCCCAAGAAGTCCTAGCATGGCCGAATCCAACACGGAGGTCCTCACGCAAACGTGCACCCATTGTTCCCGGTTTCAAGTCTTACCCGAGCACCTTAGTACCGCGACCTCCCGCCACAAAACACTACAAAAGCCTTCCATCACACAACATGTATCCCACACACAGAAATCTAGGTGGCTTAAAATAACAATAATGCGCCCATCGGTCTAAAGTAGGCAGTGGTGTGTGTATCATTTTGTTATTATTATCTCGGTCCCCATGAGCGACTCTGCAGAGGGAATGGATACGAGACGGCCATGGTATTAAAGAGGGTCGTGCTTGTGTGGTTTTCGAACAATTTGAAAGCACGGGGTCTTGGATTTGCGGCTTTCGCCACCCCGACTCAATGGTAGCGGGATAATCGGCGTTGACGCGACCATCGAGGTTGGGATGGGGAACAACGGGGACCGTGTTTATCCAGAGAGTATCGCGTTACCTGGTCGACCGTTGCAAGGGGGAAGGGATGATTCAATCTGTGGGGACGACGTTGTCGCGGACAGAGACCGCGATTATGTGTTTGTTTTTGGCTTGTGAACTGGGTGGAGGCGTTTTCTGGGCTTGGAGTGACGGGTTTGTGTGATACATGGTGATAGATGTGGATGTAGAGAGGTGGGGTTGTTTTGTTTTGGGACAGTTAAAGCGTGGGTGAAACTGATGTGTTATTTAATATTTTGTGCATGACAATTATTTCAGTTTAGATTGAGTCGCCATATTTCATGCACGCTGTTTAAAAAAAAGTGAGGTGTCAATGTGAAAAAGAGTCAACGAAGAATGGTTTTTTGAAAACTAGGGCTTAACGAACGTAATTTGATGTATGTTGAAGATGAGCGTAGGTTTTATTGGCGGTGATAGTAATAAGTTTTTTCATGAGTAATTGATGAAAAGAAAAGCGTGAAGAATTTCACGAAAAATGTTCACAAAAATGCGAAGAGATTCGTTATATCGGGGCATATATTTTTGAGAAGTGATTAATTAATATTCATAAAAATAAAAAATAAATTGACCATTGCAAGTATTTGAAATTAAAATAAGATTTCACAGCAAAGAACTTGACTTAAGAACATGAAATAATTTGTGTAATTCTGAAAATGTTCGCAAACGTTTACCGAGTAAATAGTTTCTAACCAATTTTGCTGAGAAAAACATTTTGCTTGCCATGACCAACAATAGAATCCAAAAAAATGAAACTTTCCAATTACGTTTTCCAAATTTGATCGCTTATAAAAGATAGTTGAGTCAGCAAACAAAGATGGCGGGCACGTCGCCATGCGTATCAAGACAGCAGAGATCTTCTGGTTATCGTTGGATTCCTGTGACTGCTCTTATTTCGTGTGCCAAACATTAACTGTTAACTGCTAACATGATAAACACTCTAAACAAAGGCAAGAACAAACACCACAGCATAAAAACACAGAGTCAAACGGTGTCCATGGCCAGTAGGAATTGGGAAACAGCGCACCGTTCATAACGAATGCGTTTTACGAATTGACTCTGACTTGTAACAAAAGAAGCGCACAAAGTTACATTTAACCAATTTTGTGAAATCACAGCCCTGAGGTTTAAACTTTGTAATTTTCTCCATGTTGGTAGTCTAGGCCGTGAGGGAAGCTACCATTTCTGTACGAGTTTGTTTTCACTAGCTCTCGTAGGAAAAAAAAAAGAATTCTTAAGGCTTTTAAATGATATCTTTTCTAACTGAGAACTATTTTAATATTTTAATAGAATTTTCCATTCCGAGAAAATTGCTCTTCTCTGACCTTATGTGAGGAAAACGCATTTTTTGTAAAAGAGGTTTCAAATTTCCGTTTTGGAAATATACAACCTACATCTGAGCTATCGAATATTTAACTGATATCTTGGAACGAAACTTTGAATACTTTTTTTTCGAAATCCAAAAGATGGGTTATGTACACTTCTGGCAAATAATAAAAAATACTAGTTGGTTGCTAGCGCTCCGCCTGCTGTGAGCGTCCAATACATCGTTCTCAGCCAGAACGCCATCCTCCACCCTCCGCCACGACGGCCACCTCTCGCTTAGCATTCTCCGTCGCGACGGCGATAAATTCCCGACCCGACGCGTCGCACCGAGACATTATGCAAAACGCCCTCCCTTCCGCCAACCACCAGTTCGAGCGCTCTTAAACACATGCAAAAATCGGGAAAGGGTGGGAGAGGTTTTTAAACTACCACCACGGCCCCCTGGCGTAACGAGAAAACTGCTACGCCATCAAAACGCCATCTAAAACAGGTCTCCCCTCCCACCATTCGAGAAACCAGCCCCCAACCCTTCACGAGGAACCGAATGCTAAAGTTTATCGTCTCGTGAGATGCGTGTGCTTTGCGCAAACTCGATGAAAGATCACGACCACATGGAAATTGTGCATGATGGATACTGGCCGTGTTCGCAGTCTGTTAGGTCTAAAGATTGGTCATTATAGCCTCATTCATTTTTACAAAGCACTTTCATTGCTGGCACCAAGAATCAACGCTAAGACCAAGCAATCTAGAGAAGGATTTGATTGCTTGGTTTTGATATAAATGAGAAACACAAGTTTTGTTGACGCTAGCATCCAGTGTACTAAGCTTGCACAGAATATATGGGCTGGCTTATAAATCAATGTAAAGAAATAAACAATTACAACTTGTTATTTAGACATGTGACGTGGACTAAAAGCACGCAATAAGTAAAAAACAGCTTCTTGACTGCTTTCTTAGACCTCCTGTTATTAAACCCAAAAATACCGACTGTAACCAAGCAGCCACTTCCCGCTCACCCAACCCGTCCACCAATCCCGCTCATCGCACGAGTCATCCGACTATCGACGCCGACCCTCGACGTCCACGACGGCGTCCCCATGGGCCTCGATCAGATCGGGCTTAGAGCGTCCCGACATGATACATGCTCCACCGCCGCTCCTGAAGGGAACCCGTCGTTGCCATTAGCATACTTAGCCATGCGTGGGATGGGACAAGGGGATGGGGCACCCCCAATGTTTGCACGAGTAACCTTGCAATCGCGTTAAGGCCCTAAGGCACGGCTGCATGGAGTCATCCCCCCCCCCACACCGCCTTGCAGTGTTCGGTGCAATTGCATCCACACGGCGGTGGACAAATGCAGTAAGCGTGCATGCTATTTAAAAGGCTGTGTTTGGGTTAGTCTAGGGTCTTGGCAAATTTGCGGTTAGAAGGCGGTGAACCGGTCGATTACCTACCAGTGAAAAAGCAAACGTGTTTGTGACAATAACCTTTCAACTATTTAGAGATCACTGAAGTTAAGCAACACTACACTGGGTCAGATATTGGATGGGTGACCGAAACACACATGACCAGTTCTGTCTGGGAGAGTAGTCGGAGGGATGCAAGCTGTTTCAACGACTTCACTCGCGCACGACCTTTAAACATTCCTTGTTATGTTAGTTGTTTTCGTGGTGCTCTTCGACAGGGGCAGGCTGCCTTAGAACGAAAAATGCGACCGACAGGAAATCGAAAAGCATATATAAAGGTAAATTGACCTACATTACAAAACATTAGAAACGCAAGTCGGTGACTGACATTTTTGGCGGCAAACGATTTGCAGTTCGTTCACTCTAAACAACAGATTTACATCATCGTGGACATTTACAAAATGTTGTTTGTTTCCAATATTTTTGACATTTGGCAATTATAGAAGATGTTACAAACGATTTTGTCGATGTTACGACATTTTTGTTTTGACAGGCTGTGATCTTGGAAGTTGTAGGTGATTGATACTCAACATTAACCGTCCTTGCAATGTAGCGCGAGAGAGACGTTACCAGCCGAATAACTGCCCCCCCCCCCCCCCCCCCCAGCATTGCCACCCACTCATGAGAGTGTAGTATCTTTTCTGTGCTCGTGATGGGATTTAAATTTACTTATTTTCTCTGTAAAACAATTTCTAATATTGTGATGAAAATTATAATTATGACATAAATTCATAAAGTTGAAATAAAAACTATTAAAGTGGTCAAAATTCTTGTAATAGCTTGAAAAACACATGTTGACACGACAAAAGATGTATGGGCAAAATGAAAATGCGAGGTAGCAGCCGAGATTATATGAAGTGTTTTTAAAAATGACATCTGGCTAACACGTCTCCTCCAAACGACCGGTGGCACCTCTGCCGGAAAAGTATATTCTCTCGATAAAAGGAGTTTATTTCTGATTCATCTGCTCCCTCCAAAATTTCCTTTCTCCTTTACAATTGGTACTTATCCACCTGTTTTCTTTCCTAAGAAAACAACAAGAAAAACAATCTCAAATTTTTATGATCACGTTGACGCTGCTCCACAAATGAACTAAAATTAAACCGAAACAATATTTCCGCGAAACTGCACAAGAGAGCGCGCAAGTCGCTCCCATGTCCCGCGTCTTCACACGAGACAATAGAATATGTGGGGATCTCCTGATAGCCAAAGAAGCTGTGCACGTGACGTAGTCAGCCAGCCAAGAAGGCTGTGGAGCAGAGGGCTTAATGTTCTAGGCGGCGCTGGCTGCCTGGGACGGGGCGGCACGGCCCACCTGATTAATGACAGATAGCGGCTGATCATGCATTTAGATTGGCTCATTAATGCTGGAGCGCCGTGGAGTTGCCGAACAGCACCGCTGGATGGAGCGACGCTCGGGGGATGATGTTGTAAGGGGTGGTAGGGGGGGGGGGGGATGAGCTTGGACGAAGGAATGGTTAGCACGGCGTGGACGTTGGAGGTAATGTTGATAAATGTTTGAGAGTTTTCATTAAAGGGGATTTGTAATTTGACCTATATACATATAAGGAAATGTGATATCTGGTACATATCATGCATGGAAATGCTTCCTGTGCATGCATCATAAATACCACTCGATTTAAGGGAATGCATGTTGTATTTTCAAATCTAAGTCTTCTGTGAACACGGGGATTTTCAACGTCGAAACAACCCATTTATTTTGATCGTGTGGATGTGCCTGAGCAGCGCATGGTCAAGATTTTGGCTCAACAAACGTATGTATTGACACAGAAACAGACTTTTTTGACTTACATCTTCTTCTAGATTTACTGATTTTTGGTGTTTGAAGAGGCACTGTTATTCTGCTCGTTCCCAACTATAACATTTTGTACCCGCATCTTAATCAGAATGACTTTAGCTCGCGCATGATTAGCATGATCAACATTCGCTTACGCCTGTCCTTGAAAACTACTTACAGTTTTAGGCTTATCCCAATTTCCACCCTTTTTCCGAGTCAAATTTCCCGAGCATCGGCGATTTCCCAAGTGGCTGTGATGTAACGCTTGCTGCCAAGGTCGTCGAGCGGCACAAGCGCCCAAACAGCGACAAGTGTTTTATTGCTCAAAATGTTCAAAATGTTTTATTACAGGGCCTTGAGGTCGGACAGAATGTGAACAAAAAAAAAGGATGAACTTTTCCAAATTGAGAGCTAAAAACCATCTTAAACCAAATGAGTTGTTACTACATTTCCTTTGTTCGGAACTCCGAGGTAATTTCTGTTGTTTACATGTGGATTGAGAGATAGTTTACTAAAAACACACTTGCATTTGGATAAAAATCCTCAAGTTTGAAGATTCAATACAGTTTTTTAATTACAATGGAAAAATCGTTCGAAGCTTAGAAATGAACATTTTTATGACAGCTACCTGTATTGATAATATTTTGAAAAAAAAGGGATTTTGCTTTGCAGTTACAGACAAAACTTATTTCGCTACACTGCAGCCATTTCGATTTTACAAACGCCTAAAGTGTAGTCAGCGAAACGATAATTTTTGTTTGAAATTACAACCCAGATATTTTAGAAAAGCCCTTGACGTGCCGCCAAAAACCATTTTCACACAGAAGTCAAAGAGCATTTTTAATATTGTCATAATATATTCTCCAACATGTATGAAAAATTAAAATTTTTTTTATCCCGATTCAAAGTAAAAATAAGAAGACTCTGAGACATGACTAGCTCATTAAAAATTACAGCAAAGCGAAAAAAAAAAACCATGAGCCTCCATGAGAGCACCTCGACCACCGCCCGCTTGATTAGTTTGTTTTCTTAATCGAACCTCGCGGTCTTATCGGCTGGGAGAATCGCGATCGAATCGGCCGTGAGTCGGTAGTTTTCTAGTATCAAGGTGACTCGCAGGGTCTTAGGGCCAAAGAAATCTGATAATCAATGTTGCCAACACAATCTGATGGCTAAAACCATTCCATGCTTAACTCCAGGTTTATATTGACCAACGTGCCAATGCTTAGTATGAGCGTAATAGCACTTACCACCGAAGCTGATTCTGCCAAAGCTGATATTATAGCATGGCTAGATTCCATTTCAGAGAAGGGGCAAAAAGTGATTTCATTTATTTATTTATTTTTAATTAGCTCAAGTTCTTAAAATTGACTTCTTAAAACATTCAGTCGCTTTTATTTACTAGAAAAATATCAACTACACGTAAAATTTTATGAACAATTCATTGTTAAGAATATAATTCGATTTGTAGGTGGGGAGGGGGGGTAAGGGGGGGGGGGGAAATATTGACTGCATCTTGATATTGTAAGAATACTATGCTTGAAAATCCGAGTATCTGTGTAACATGTAATGTAGGCGTACATGAAATGTGTACAATTAGTTTTAAGTCATCAAACTCACAGCTTAAGAGCCTAGCAGAATAATCTAAATTGAAAAATAAATTACCAATTTGACCAAAAATGGCCAATATGAGTGGTCGAATTTCAAGTTCTTGTCCACAATATACAAGATTGTGACCAGCAATGTCAAATTTAACCACTAGGCAAGAGACAAATGAATATAAAATGTTGTGAATCGGCCTCTTTTACGGGACAGCTATCTGTTTTGCTATCTGTTTTGTATGGAAATGCGGACATAGAGTTTTGTTCTCTATGCTTTATCCCAGCACTGAGAAGCATACCCAGAAAAAGCAAGCAACACTGCGGCAGGAGCTGGCGGAAAAACCAGCTTCCCGACTTAATCCACCATTTTGCCGTCTCAAGAACGGTCCGGGGTTTTCTACCCTTATCTCGGAAGCCGGGGCTTGGGGTGGGGGAGAAGCCATCCCTTCACGGCCGGCTGGTTGCACGAGATAGCGTCCTCTGGAAGGGGGGGGGGGGGGGGGGGGGGGGGGGGGGGGCAGGTGCGTCTTCGCCTCCAAAGGGGAATGTTTCCGGAGCGTCGTGATCGGATATAACTGTGCAGTGACTTGGTTTTATGGCTGACAATATTTTCTGGGGGAAGGGGTTCTTGAGAAAAGATTGGTTGGTGGTGGAGTTTGTTTTGTTTTTAATGTTTCAATGAGTTTTGTCTGCCAGGTTGCCCCAACTTCTTGTTAATCTTAACAGCGACTTCATGACACCAGACTGACCGTTAAAGCCATTAATACCCGAATTTTACACAAACTAAGGTTAGATTTTTTCAATGCTTCGTTAAGAACGTAACTGTCCGTTAATTTGCCACTGAAAAACCTGCACTTTGGTTTAGTTTGGTCGAAAGAGTAAAAAGGCGACCAAAAAGTTTTCAACATGAGTTAAAAATATTAGCTGAACCTAAAAAAAAAAACTTATCGGCGGTAGAAATAAAAAGTTAGCTAATAGCACGTTAAGAGGAAAACAGACGCGTTAAACGCTGTCGGTTTCGAGACACAAAGTCTTTTTCAGAATTGCTTTCAATTTTTCTTCCTGGCCACCCTCTAGACGTGAAAATCCGATAGGATGAAAACAGCCAAGAAATTGTTTTTAAAACTTCGAGACTAATTACGTCCAACTGTCAGAAGCAATTACGATTGCCATCAAGATGTCGCAATTAAAATTAATTTCTTACACCTCCTTATACTTTATCACCAAGTTGAAAATGTGCAAAGAACATCCCGGAGTTTTGAGTTAGTTTAGAGCTAGTGCCCAAGTTATTTCCCAAGTCATATTGGGAATACACTAGGGAAAATTCATTTTGTGTCACAACATTGTCATCAGACCTCAGGACAGACCCAACACAATCGTCGCCCCTCTGCTCCCGATCCCATCAAATGCCCCCCCCCCCCCTTTGTGCATCCTGAGGGGGAGGGGGCACTAGGAGAGGCTCGGGATGCGGGGGAGGTCGGGGGCTCAGCGGTCGATATCTCATTTATAGCAAAATAATAGAATTTATGAGGAGTTTCAGCTCCCCCGCTTCCCTTGCTCCACCATACAGGAGCGACACCCCCCCCCCCCCCCCCCTCACCGGCTCAGGGGAAGCTTCAAGGGGCGCACTCCATGGGATAGAGACGTTGAACTCGCGGAAATGTTGGGTACTTTTGAGTCCTTTAAACAACATTTTTCCAAGACTTATGGCAGATCCAGTTAGGTCCGGTTTTACCAAAATCTCGCCTCCTAGTTGAAATGTTAGTTGAAACTATTGCCATGGCGACTTCCAATCACATGCAGTGAAATTCAGAAGTTTCTGTGAGCTAGAGATCCAACTTATAGTTAGAAATTTTTGGTTAAGCCCAAAGTGTGGTGTGGTTTAAACAAGAAATGTTGGCAACATCAAAATGGAAAAACAACAGAAAAACAGAAAAACAATCAAAATGCTAACGGGACCTTTAATTTGACCATCTTAAGCGGTTTAAAGCTGTACACATATATTTAATTTATATTATAAATACATATTTATTCAAGTTATTTAAAAATTTCTCTATCTCTAGGTTCAAATATTCAACGACGACTCGGGCAGAGGCAGGCAGGTGCACCAAGCCTATGCAGCCAATTGCATAGGCCATGCATTTACCCAGGAATGGAAACAAACGATTTCGCCACAAACTCGAGAGCTGGAACCAAAATGTTCCCCAACTTTGAGCAATTAATTCTGATAAAATCACTGCGTCAAACTTCCAAAGGGGCACAAATTACCGACCATTCCCGAAGGAGGCCGAACGCGAGTTGGAAAGCAAGACGTCATCGTGTGGTAATTAATGACTTTTAATACCAGCCTTGGGGGGGGGGGAGGGGGGGGGGGGTGCGCCAGGGGAGACATCAATCATGCAGTCAACAGGTGCAAGGTATATTCTGCAAGCTCTTAACGTCGGCTGTCCCTTTAATTTGGACTTGTGATCACTGCAACGTGGATTCGGCGAGGTGCCATTTGTTTTTTGGGGTCGCATGGGACATGGATTTGTCGGCAAGTGCTCAAAATTCACTTCAGTGCTCAAAGTGAAGTCCTTCTCTTTGGAAATGAGAAATGAGTGTTTGAGTTGTCGCGATTCTTCATAATACTAGATGAACACATGCCACAGTTTTGGTGCGCCACTTATCTTGCAAGGAGGGATATTTGTAGACGAATCCGAACATTTTCAGAAACGTTTGACAGTTGCAAATGGGAAGTAGGGTTAAGATATGGCAGAAATGGATTCAAATGAAATGTAAATGACATTAAACTGATATCCATCGGATGAACTATACTTCATTTTGAAAAGGAACATTTACATACTGAATCATTTATCAATATTGACATTTATTATTAATGGAAGCATTGAAGACCAATAGTGATTAATGAAAATTAGATCATTCCTATTTCAACTCAATTGATATTTTTTTAAATTTTTTTGCAACTCCTTTTCATAACACTTCGACATGGTTTTTCCATGGAAGTTTTTCAGATCTGCAAGGTGGTTTCAACCGGCGTAGTAATTTTCTTTAAAACACTGATATTTTAATAACTGTAAACCAAAAAATTAAGACAACACATGAAGAAGAAGAAAAATAGTTTCCAAAAACGTGTTTCATTTGAAGCGGCATATTTGGTGATTTGAAAAATCAATCAAAATATCATTGGGACTTACTTTGACCTCCAAATGACAGTTCAAAATATATACCCTCTTTAGAAGCTAAAATATTAAACGGCAATTAGGGCAAAGAGAAAATAGTGATAGCTGCTAAATATATATATATATTTTTTTTTGACTTGAAAAGCCTTCCTCAATCACCACCAAATTCAAATATAAATGTACATAGTTTTTTTATATATATATTTATCTAAACATCCTCTTTCGTATTTATCAAAATTCATCCTCTTTCTAAGCGGGGAAAATAAATTTCGCCCTGAAACCTACCTCAAACTCCAATTAAGCAAGATTTTAATAGCGTTAGTGAAATCGGCCATACGTCAACTTTTCTCGATTCCTTGGTTTTGGTGATCATTTTTGGTGCCAGCTATGAAAGTGGTCTGTAAAAACGCACTGGCAGCATTGGACCAAACCCACTGCCATATGCATAGGATATAGCTTGACGGATGACAGCGACAGGCAGGCCGTGATCCTTGCAAACCCGAGGGGCTGCTGGAATCAATCGCAAGGCGGTGATCGAAAACCAGAAGGCGGTGTGTGGGGAGAAGGGTAAGGGCAGGCTTTGGACCCACAAACTTTTAAATCTGCGCTCACGGCTCCATGGAGATAAGGCGATACTTTTGGTGTACATTGCTTGGCGTCGGAATCTACGATTGGGGCGCGGGGCATGCGCCATCAACTATGTCTGGGATCAGGGTTTGCCACCCCTTTGCCAAGCACGATGTGACAAATTGTGGATTTCTGGAGGAAAATATCGTGGCATGGTGGTTATTGAAAAGCAGGAGAGTGTATACTTTATTTGTTTAAATATTGTAAATTGCAGTTATTCAGGGGACAGGTCCTTTAACAAAATCAAAGAGACATATTTTTGGGAATTGGATAAGAAACAGACGATTTAGTTATGCATTTAGGAAATAAACTCACACAACCCCTAAAAAAGTTTCTGCAACCCTCGTCCAAGAGTCTTTGCGTGATGGCGATATTTTATTTAATTTTTTTTAACAAACTTGCGACCAGTGAAGACGGCAATTTAACTAACGTCGATTCCTCCAACGCCTCTCCCGAATAGAGCTGGCCGTGAATCGGTCACCCATCCAGTACCCAACTCAGCGCAATGTTTCTTAACTTTTAAGTGACATCACAGAAATACGTGTTTTTCGGTCAGCTTTTCAAGTCGGCCGAGTCTCATAGTTGAGGCTTACCCCCTAATCGTGAAACTGTCTCACTTATTAAATCGCACACTAGAATGTCTAGCGGCGCTCCCTAAATTCCCCCCACTCGATACCCAAGATTTGAAAAGTGATCCAAAACCCCAACTTTCCCTCCCGACGCGCACGCGTCAAGGCGGGTCGGACCCTCCGGCGTGTCATGCTCCCGAGATAACGTTCCCGAGTGCTTAGGATTGCCAGGGGGGGTCCATGAGGTGCAGATAAGGCGCTATCTGCACCGACACACGAGTCTGGAGGGACCGAAGCGAGTGTCAAACCCCCCAATACGACAAAGGAATGGGGATTTCTTTCTAGATCAATGCTCAGCGAGTTTAGCAAACCTGGAATCATCTTATTGTACCGTCACAACTCTAAATGTCGACTGGCACTTATAATTCATCCACCAGAATGCACTTTCAGTGTAATATTGGGCGAAAATTGGATCAACCGACGAAAATTTCAACTGTCTATCAATCAAATGTGCAGTCGAGTGTGCGGTCAACCTTTATAGCTTCGTATAAATCTAGTAAAACTCAGATCTAAGCTAGTAAATCCCTGAGAGAAAATAAATTTCCAGCAGAGGAGCCACCGGTCTTTTTGGGGTGACAAACCCCGGAAATTATTCTGCATACCCGCCACTGAAAGCATAACTGAAATTTTATTCAGTAGTTGGTAGCGATGCTGGGGGGCAACTGTCATTGGACTGGTATCTTCTCTCGCGGGCTAGATCGTCGATAAAGCCTGGTCTGATGACAGCACAAACAATGCGTAAATTGGTTTTTCAGAAAACTCAGAATCGTTGTTATTGTTATTGTAAGATAATCAAAAATCTCTGACAAAATTTGAAAATTCTGTAAAATCTTCCCCCCCCCCCCCCCCCCTACTCCTCTGCGGAAAGTCACATTATATTTTCCAGAACTCCAGTTTTATATTTTCGTTTATTTCCAGCTTTTCACTCTGATGTCTTCTTATATTTTCCAGCACTTCACCACTAAATGCAAGTGAAGAGATCGTCCACGGCCTCCATGAAAGCTTAGACCGCGAGAGGCTGGTATCTCCAGTCGCGACAAGTCACTGCCTACCGATGCAGCAGCCATTACTCATTTGGTCGCGTGGGCGTGGCTCCAGGTCGCCGTGGTCTGAAGACAGCGGCGGCTCCACCAAGCAGTGTCTGCTCCATCAAGATCGCATGGGCTGTCATTAGTTGCAGATTGCCACCGGGTCAAAGGAGCCGTGACGGGTTGCGAGTTTGTTTTTCGGTGCATGACCTTTCGGTAATTGATACGCAACATTGCAATTACGTAACCGCTGAATTACATGCTTCGTTGTACCTGTTGGAATTTAGAAGGCTGTGCGTTGGGAAGTCTCGTGCGGTGCGCGGACAAAGGGTGATGGTTTTTTTTTTCGGTGCCAATCTGTGGGCAGCAAACATAGACGTAGTCATTTGTTAGGCGTTGTTTTGGCAACGGCTTCGATGGTTCCTTTGGTTTTTCGGTGAATGTGATGGCTTGGCTGTGGTGATGAAGGTAGTCTAGCCTACAAGTAAGCCGAGGGTGGCCACTGTGCCGATATGTTGCCTGCTTGTCACCGCTTAGCCGGGTTCGTACCTAGAGTTCAACTCTTGAAACTTTTATCTCCTGAAAAGTACTGGCCATGTTCGTGGCGGTCAACGCAGCACAGCGTTGCTTTACTTCGAACCCTCCGACCTACCTCAAAAAAAAATCCTAATGACGTCCATTTCCCCGGAAAACAATTTTTCTGTGGACAATGCATTTCAGAAAAAAAAAACTAATGTCGTTTGGATTCCCAAATATCGCGTACATAAAGATAGTTTTTTTGTTCATCAATGATGCCACTTAATCTAAGCTATCGCGTTCCCCCCCAAAAAAAACCCACATCTGGCCCGGCGCCCACGACGCTTCAGACGCAACAATGGCGCGAAACGACGCCGCCTTGATTGCCAATCTCTAGCGCGACGCACGTTTTTTATGCACACGCTCGTGTGACGTCACTTCCGCGCGGGCTGCGGCGCTATCGGTCGTCGATCGCCCCACCCACCCTACCGGAGAAGGGGGGGGGGGGGGCGCCAAGCCGGGCAAAACGGGGACAGATTACGCGAGGCATAATGGACGCGTTGTGATGTTGTTTTGTGTTGCAGTGCTCCATGGAGAGGGGGTGGGGGCATTTTTTTTGTCCGCGTGCAATTGTTCTCGGAATGTCTCTGGAGCTGGCAAGATAAGGGTCCTTGGGGACGCACGGGTCTCTGGGAGGCTGTGAGGAGATATCAAGCAGGCTGTGCTTTACACTCGGGACTCTATGATTCATACCAACGGGCAGTAACCGTTTGTCAAAATCGTCACATGCTGGGTGAAGGAATTAGATGTCACGTATATCGACGTACTCATATACTCAATGCTGACTGCACTCAAAAAATATATCGTGGTAAAGGCGCAAAAAAAATCTTTGTCCGGTTTTCTACCCCAGGATATCGTCAAGGGAGTCCACATGGCTGTAATCTATTTTTCCTGAAAGTAATGGTAATGGCCTAATGGTAATTTTGTGTCCCTGGTATTCATTTCAGTAGCACCGTGCTAACTAGCACCACAATAGCACCAAGCAGTAACCCCAACCTAGAGCGGCAGTATTAATTAGCACCATTTTCAGTCACTCTGGCTTCAGTAAGGCTTCATGCAATTGTTTGCTTTGTCCTCACTGCACTGTGATGATCAACTGAAACCCAGTATACCTTCGTGATAATGCTTACGTCGTAGCACCTCCGTAATACCGGTGGCTAGTGGTGCTGAAATCAACAAACTCTAGCATTGTTGAAAAGTACCACTCGAGGTCGAAGTTGTATAATATCACCTGTAGTATTTTTTAGCACCATGGTAGCACCGCCAAATGGCCGCTGACAACTCAGCCACTGGTTGTTTAACAGTTTGACTGGTTACTAATAATTTCTTCAGGTTAAACCAGTAGAAATTGACAGCCCGTGGATTGGATCCGTCTCACGGAAACCCGTGCATTAATAGATCAAGACAAATCAATAAATAACTAAATTCTCGACCAAAACCTATAAAATACGTACTAAAATCGCCTCCTAAGTAGGAAAGTACACAAGACAAAGTCCTCCACCCATAATACCCTGAAACCCGATCACGCCATTAACTCACCCCGCCAAACTCGACGCTAACAAATCGCCTCCACCTCTTCTCTTGCATTGGCGTCGTCGCGATAACGTCGACGGGCACCCTCTGAAAGGCGTCCCATGCTCGCCCCGTGACGCGCACGTGGCTGTACACGTGGCTGGAGATTAGCTGCGAGTGACGGCAACGGCAGCGGCTAATTCCTGAAAGAGGGGGGTGGTCGCCGTTGAGAGGGTGGTAGGTCGAACTTTGAGGCAGTCGTCCGGCAGTCACGCCAGATGTCGTTGGCAGCGTGGGGCTAAGCAGCATGAGATTGTTGTACTGCTTTAAATTTGAAACTAAAATATTGTTGATTCACGATACAGAACTTGAGTTTAAACATATCCTATGATGGGGGTTTAACTTTTAGGAAGGTTTTGACAGGTTTTGTTTTATATTTATTACTCACTTTGCCAAGAGTCAAACCAGACTAGCCTAGAGCTAGAGCTAATTTCAACGATTGATATACCTACATGTATAGATATTTTGAGTCGTAATTAGTTAATTTGTGCTGTTTTTTTAAACGTATGGCTACAAGCGTCATCGAGTAGCACATACCGTTGCCACGTATTGCCGGCTCGTTTGCTCAGCAGAATAACTTTAGGGCTGGGATGGACCCTGGCTCTTCCAAGAAATCTAACCGAAAGGTTTAGCGGTATTACTGTTGCGTCAGGCACCTATATGATAGTCTTTTAGCGGACAGTACTGTCAAAATGTGTATTTTAATTAATTAAAATGTGTAAGTGTAGATTAGATGATACATTGCAAAAATATCAGGTTTATTTGGACCTTGAAGACACAGGCCAAGTCGTTCCCCTATTGGCTAGCGGCCGGCCGAAGGTCATTTCCGAGCAGCGAAAGCCAATAAGAACCTCTTCTTGCAAGGCCATTTTGCTCTTGCGCAGTCAATGGCAGTCATGTAGTGTTTTAAAATGCGGTTCGCTTTGGGGCCATTCCAAAATAATCTGTCACAATAAAAGAAAATCCACCCTTTCCAGAAATGTAGGTCTAAGGGCTTCCGAAGAAAGCCAAGGGATCAAAGAAGCAGCATGTTATACCAATGTTTTAAAATTCCAAAGAATCGCAGAAAGCCGAGAAGTTTTTCACTAAAAGTTCACATTTTGTGTATTCTAGGGCCGTGTCAAGCAGAATTTCAATACACCAAGGAATTACTATTCCGTGAGACACATCGACTTGATATTCTAGAGGGGAGGGGGGGGGGGGGGGGGGGGGTCGTGACGCACATAGGGTGACGCGTGCACACGTGACGGGTTGTCACCGAGCGAGCAACTGGTTGACACCCGCAGCAGGGGCGTTTAGAGGGGAGGGGGCAAGTGAAAAGCGGGGACTTGACCGGTTTCGTTGTAGCCGTGTCTCTTGAACTGCCACCAGGCGGCGATGGCTTTTGATCTTCGGGGCTCTGCATGTGTCCCATTGATGTTCATGGGGACACTGTGATTGACCTATGTGGTTGAGTCAGTTCACAGGTGTGCACGTGTGTTTTTGGAGGATTTAACGAGGCTTTAAAAGTGTTGATCGAATTTAGAAATCGGTAAAATGACAAAAAAGTATTTGTCGAATTTAGTGGTGGTTTGTCTTTGACAGGGCTTCTACGCACTGAGACTGAATCAACGCACTTTATAGAGAATCTCAGTAAATTGGAGGCAGGAGGCACATTTTTTAAATATTTAGAAGGCATACACCGGGATTTCTGCGTTCATTCTATGAGGGGAATAATAAATTTAAACACGAAAATTCGAATTTGGAAGAGAAAACTGCAATGGCTTTCAACAGTGCCATAATTAGGGATTAAAACATTTTGTAATTTCCATTATTAACAACATCCGGCTAAAATACTTCTGGGAGTTAGTCGGGGGGCCCGTGATTTCAGAACAAAAGAAAAACACGAGTTGTCAGCCCGGCCCCGCAGTGACAGTACGAGGGCTGATTTCCAGGGCACACTTGACCCCACTCGGTTCCCTCAGCCCCCTAACACCATTGCCATCGAGCTAATAAGCAGTCGCGGCATCCTAGATGGAGAATCCCACCCTCAGGGGCATACGACGAGCGCACGACCACTAACTCAATCAAGGAGGCTATGACTTTCAAAGCAGCTTCGTTGCTTGGGTTTGCGGTGAGGGTGGGGGGGGGGGGGGGGGGATTATAGTGGCGCTGGGCGCTGAGGTCTCCCAATTTTGTAAAGCGAAGAGGAGTTTCGGATAAATTTTGAATTTTCAGCATGGTCAGGATAATATCATTTACTCAAACATAATACATTTGAACACTCGGAATCGTTTATTTTATGGCTCATAAGCAGCGAAAAAAGATACGCAATGCACTTGATTTGTGTGTGTATGTTTATTTTCATCCGAACTGATTGGTTAACAAAAACAAACTGATGCTAAAAGTGCCCAAGAAAAGTGGTTCACACGCGCCGTGTCTCTTAAAAAACACAATTTCTTTTGGGTACATGACCATTGGTTGAGACCTGAATTTTTATTTTTTGTTTCCCGTTTTGCAATTGTGGCAAATTTCTTGTTTCTTCCCAAAAGATGAACGATACCAGTGCCTCTAAGATGCATTAAGGTACCTCATAATTGGTCTTCTCCCTGTCCGCCTATCTTTCCTCTATTTTTATAGGAAAAAATAGGAATCTTTCATCTATTTTTATTTTTATCAGCTCTATTTTGTTTTTCAAAAGGGAGCCGTTCTCCCGTGACTGCCAGGACACCAATGTGTAAAGCAGCCTTACATGGACGATAATTGGTGCTACAATCACAACGATTGGGCTGATTTTCGTGGTCGTAGCTCGCATTGTGATTGCAAAGAGTGCCAATAAAGTATTGTCACCGTGATCAAATCATGCGTGACAACAAAACGTTGTGCGTCAAAAAGCGTTGCGTGCGTGGTGAGGGTGCGTAATCACTGTCATTACACGGCGCACTTTTGTGTCAAAAAGGGCGGAGGGGGATTCTGCCCAGCGACCGATTACCCTGTTGCCAATTTTGGCGCTTTTATGGCTTGGGTTGTACAGTAAGTAAGTAAATAAACAAGTAATTTATTTTTAGTACAAACGAAACAAGAAAATGTGAAGCATGGCGTGAGTATTCACGAGGACGTTTTGTTGTTAGTAGAATTAAGCTACTGGGAATCACACAATTGAAATTGATGTGTAAAAAGGAGCCTGAAGATGAAGAAAATGATTTGGCATGATAAAGTACATTGCCTAAAATGTAGTATTTTCAGCCCGTTTTTATTAATGAATGCAAAAATTAAAATGATATACATTTTTTGAGAAATTCGGGAAAATAGTTTAAATTTACTACATATAGGTAAATACTTTTCAAAACTCTATTTGCTAAAGTTATAAAAAATACACAAATATAAAAAAGAATCTTCTTATAAATATAAAAAAATGACTCATCAGAGTGGTTGCTTTCACTTGTTAGGACTAATTTGACTAACGATACTTTAGCTCTTACTAACTTTGATTGAATGGCGAAGTGGTTCAGAACCGCAATCTATTAGATCAGTGATTTAATATATGATTTTGCTCTGCTTATACCGACTTTTGCTCTTAAAAATGACCTGTTTATCGATCATGCTACTTTTCGCTACAGATCACAAACTTTACAACAACTTGTATTAATCCTGGAATTAACCGAGATAACGTTTGTGATCTCTATAGAAAAAGTTACAAGATCCTGAGAGTCTACGTTCCGTCAGCGTTAGCTCCAACATCGCCAGTACCGAAACACCAAAAGTCAATTACCACGTCTATGATAACTTTTCTTTCATAGCTCGGCGCTGCACACATGTCATCAACTACCAAATGGTTATGTAAGTAATCTATCGAAAAAACGACCCTTTTCAAGTATTTGTACTTCCATTACCGACTCATGTCATTGACAGGCGGCCAATTATTTATACAACTCATTGCCGCTAACAGTCTCAACGCGGCGTCGTACAAAACGACGGCACTCGACGCTCGTACTCACGTCCACCCCATGCTCTGTGAGACGTATTATTATCCCATTGCGGGCAATCAGCTCGACGCCCCCCCCCCCCCCCCCCCCCCCACCCACCGTCGAAACACATGTACTGAGGGCCTGGTGATCGCCCCCATGCTGGGCACGACGACGTCGTGGCACTCTGAGACATGTGTCGGTGGCATACGGATGCCGGCAAGGGGTGGCAAGGGGTTGACGGAAAACAAATCGAAACAAAATAAGGTGATTGTTGAATTTTGGGTATTTTCTGAATCGTAGTTCTTTAAATTTTCAATGTTTTGGACTTCAAAAGAAAAGTGTGTCGAAAATTGCTTGCGATCTTGCAATTTCAGCTTTTTTTACTTCTTTTATAGAACAATCAAAAAGTAAAATTTTAAGATTAATCCACCAAATCTGATATCTTAAAATATATATATCTAATATCTATATACCTTATTATATCTAATAATCTTACTAAGAGGATATTTATGTTTAGAGCAAGGAATTCAAATTGAACGAATTGAAGTGACAAGACAGTGATGTCTACCGGTAGTCCAGCATGAGGCACAGTAACCTGGACTCATTCAAAATGGCGGCTTACAACCTAGCCACCCACTCTCACCCCATCACAGCCTTCTCAACGCACGTCAACCGGGGCTGGAAAAGAGGGGGTGGGGGCGATGTCATGGACAGGCGACTCAATCGCAGCGTGGGGTCGACGTCATGGGAAAGGGGAGCGATCGATGCACGCGACAGAGTGGGGCGTTTCACTGCCTTGGGTTACGACTCCAGAGAAGGGTACCGGCGTGATCGAGCTTTAGAAAGCACTCATGGGCTGAAATTCACTTAAAAAGTGTTCGTGTGCATCTATGGAATTTAATCTCGAGGAGATTAATAAGAAGTATTGAAAGTTAACAAATGTATTTAAGGTCAAAGCCATGGCAATCTAAGAAAAAAAAACGGGCTATCTTGAATCCTCTAGAGGTATTTTTCATCGTTTTCGCCTGTACTCTGTTAAGAGCACCAAGGGGACTACCGGCATAAAGTACCTTCCGAAAGTCGGTAAAACTTGAACAACAGGATTCCTCCACAAATTAAAGCTGTCGAGAGTTGCCTATGACATGTTTTTGTTTAGTTGATCTCTTAAATCTATAACGGAAAATCATTATTTTCATCTCTGATTATTTTAGTAAAACTGATGATGCACTGTTTTTTCAACTGGTCCTGTGATCCACACTTTGGTCCACACTGCGACTTCATGGCTGTCAACATGACAGCTTGACAGCTGTAGTCTGTTTGTTTGTTTGTTTGTTTATTTTCTTTCATTTCTACCATTTTACATTTTATAGCAAATTCAGGGAAGTAGATTATTGTGGCGAAAAATCGATAAGAATTTACATTGTTTTGACCCGTCCGTTCTCTGCCTGAACCTTGTCACCAACTGAACACAAATTCGCCCCATGGTACGCACCGTCGCACCCCATGCGTAACACGTTGCCTAACACCGCGAACGTGACAGCGCTGCGCCTAGGTCCAACAGGTACGCACTCAAAGCGCACAGGTGCGTACGTCGGGGTTAATCAGGTCGCTCGGTATGCACGGTGTGCGTCGATGCCGGCTTAACGCCCCTCCCTCAGGGGGGGTCGCCGTCGAGGGACGCGTGTCGATCACTGGGTGACAGCTTCGCGTGGGGACGAGTTGTACGTGCGTACGTTGAGAAATGAATTTGAAAACGCAACTTTGAAAAATTGATTTTTTAAGAAAAAAAAATGTTTACACCAAACGGTTTGGCGTGTTGGAAACACCGGTTCTCATGAGATCAGCGAAGTTCAGCAAAGCGACGCTGGGTCAGGCGTTGGATGAGTGACCATCATACACATGACCAGTTCTGTTTGGGAGAGAGGATTGGAGGGATGAAAGTTAGTACAGCAACTTCATTCGCCTCGCTTATCAACCTCTCGACAGCATGGATGTGTGAAGGAATCCTGCTGTTCGCGTTGTACCGTCCTTTGGAAGGGACGTTAAGTCGATGGTCCCCTTGGTGCTCTTCGACAGGAGTAGGCTACGTGCCGGCACCGGGTTTCCCCTCTTCCCCTCTAGGCTATGTTACGTTTATGATCATCCTCGTCCTAATTCGATTGGACGCCATGAGACCAGTGCCACGTGACTCGTTGTCAAAACAGTGCGTCGTTAAACACCACAAATAAACATTGCCATCGAACATGGATAGTTTTGAAACCAGAGAAGCGGTTGGTTTCCTTCATTCTTCAAAAGCTTCAAAAATGATTTTGTAGCACCCAATGACTTTCCCTGCTGATTTCATTGGGCTACAAACGAGCATCAGCACAGTTTATTTTTTAACTATTTTTTCTAAATTTTCTATTTTTGCTTTTATTTTTCTGGTTTGATCTACATTTTCTGTAAAATGCTATCATGGCGTTCCCAAGGTCGTGTGCGAGATTAACGACGCGTTAGCATGAGGTAAGCTTGTGGTTAAAATGCAATAATCACAATAAAACATCACAATAATCGTGTTAATGGTAGTAATTAGTATGCAATTATTTGGTATGACACAATCACTTCAAATACAATTACAGATACAGTAAAAAAAAACTGTATTGCTATAGCAAACGTCACGACTTGACTCATGGACTTAGTATTGAAAGAAATCCATCAGAGGAGTACTGCGATTATCTTATACTTGACTTACAACTTATACCATCTTACACATTGACTTTGAAACTCCACTAAACCTGCGCGACGTTGAATTACTGAGAAACCTATTATACAATCTACCAAATCATATATTTTACACCGAACGGTTTGGCGTGTTGGAAACACCGGTTCTCGTTGGATCACCGAAGTTAAGCAACACTGGGCTGAGTCAGGTATTGAATGGGTGACCATTATACACATGACCAGTTCTGTTCGGGAGAGAGGTTGGAGGGATGAAAGTTAGTACAGCAACTTCATTCGCCTTGCTTATCAACCTCTCGACAGCATGGATTTGTGGAGGAATCCTGCTGTTCGAGTTGTACCGTCCTTCGGAAGGGACGTGAAGCCGGTGGTCCCCTTGGTGCTTTTCGACAGGAGTAGGCTACGTGCCAGCACCGGGTTTCCCCTCCTCCCTTCTAAGCTAGGTTAGGTTCATCATCATCCTCATCATCATCCACTCATTCACCGACGCCATTAGACCAGTGCCACAGGGCCAGTTGTCAAAACAGTGCGTCGTTAAACACCACAAATAATAATAATTATTATATTTTACCTGTAATGCCCTGAAAAGAGATCAAGAAAATAAAACTTTCGCTTAAAAAATATAGCTTAGTAGTAGTAGCAAAATAGGTTTAGCAATATAGCTAATAACTCATCTACATGATCTCAGTCATGCAATCAGATACTTCTCTTTTCACACTGATCTCAGTTTGCTTATCAATCAAGGCTATAATAAAGAGGGCGGTCTACTTATTATTCTAGTTTGTAACCACACAAAAATACACAACTGTGCTTTATAAAAAACATGAAGTTAGAAGACTACACGTGTGCTTCCATATTTGCATACTTCCCATTAGGTACATACCCCTTCACTCTTAACACAGAAGCATAAAAAATACATTTCATACATGCCACGTGAAGTTCATGTGCGCCTGCAGCTTACATTGTTCGCACAGGGTAAGTATATCTTTGGCTAACTTTCCATTAACACTCGCTAATACACCTAACACCATCAACTTGAAATCGACGCCTTTTAGTTCATCGCTAGCAAACTTGAAATGAGGTAAATGAGTAAAATTCTGCTTATAGTATTACAAGTGACAAGAAACAAGTGCATTGTTTCTGAAGTAAGTGAAAATGTAGATTTCGCTACGCTCGCTTCATTCGGTACGCTTATCGATATTTTAATATCTATCGCTCGACTGCTCATGGTTTTGTTGCTTATTCTTAATGCCAGCAATAAAAGTGCTTTGGATAATCATATTGGCTACGTCCCTACAAGACCAAGATTTAGACCCACTAGATTTCGGACGCGTCCCTTTCAGTGCAAAGAGATACGATCTCTATGGATTGGCTATTGGATCCGACTGGACAGCGTGCGTACTATGAGGCGCTGGAGCGTGCGTACCGACCACGTGCTGTCTATCCCACGCATTGCGTGCAGCGGTCGTCGCACCGAGGGGGGCTGTAGGTTGTTGTTGTTTGGGGTACGAGGTGGCGGTGGTGAAACAATAGCTCGTTAATTAGCACGTCGGGGTGACCGTGTATACGACCTTGCTTCAAGGATATGTGAAAACTTGCGTGGGTAACGCCTAACCGTGGACTGGTTTCCAAGCCAGTAGGGCTTTCGATCTCTCATATTCTACCTGTTTAATTCACTGTTCTGTACACACTTGCTTGTACAGCGCATTTCGTGGTCTGGGAATTTCAATTACATCCAACAGTGTCGAATTAGCAATATATTACTCTAATATGTAACAGAAATCAGGAACATGGCGGCATTTCACGTCATGTTCGTCCAATATGGCTGCTACACGCGCGCGGCTAAGTCCACGACAGCCGTCAGCGATTCGTGCACACCAATGGTCGCTGCATCTGCGCGTGCAGGCGGCTGCACTTGTGACAAGTGACAGGCGACGGTTATCGATGGCCACTGCGGCTGCGCGTCACGCACGTGGTCGCAAACGCGCTGACCTTTACAATGTGGTTTACGTTAGTTATTTATGTGCCCCGGGGCGATTGCCTGGAAGGGCGACTGACCGGGGGTGTGGGGGCAGGAACTTCTCGTGACGTTAGTTAGTTGTGTGACGTTAGTTTCTGAAAGGTTTCTCAAGTTTATTTGGTGTGGTGTTGTCGAAGATGTCTCAGAAATGTGTGGCCATATTTTTAGTTGCTTCATCCGATAGGCCCCTGAATTCTTTTAGTGGGCCGTGATCATTTTGAAAATTTTACTGAATATTTTCACTCAGTTTTGTGTATCCATAAAAACTTGCTGGTGTGACTTTTATGTTGAGTTTAGCAAGACTGTGATAATGACAGCAATTTTCGTAGGTGTAAAACCGACAATTGCTTTGAAAATAACCATTCCTGACGGCCAAAATTGACACGAGAAACTCTCAAATATGAAAAAATCAAGTGTTTCGTCATGATTTGTGGCTGTTCTTTTTCAGGTTCAAACAGATATTCGTCTCATTAAACAAATCACACAAGTTTTTTAAAGAAACAAGTACCAATAAGCAATGTATTTTGCAGGGTCATCATATTATAATGCCTGCAACCTGTAACGCGACACTTTAGTGCTTAAACAAATTGTTTCTTGCTCCCAGCAACGTCCCCGTAGCTTCTCCACCCCCTCCCCCTTCCTCTTTCTGGGATGTGCGACAGCTGCGGCCGACGCCGCCGTCCCACGCACCGACGCCGTGCGTGACATGCGTGACCGATGTCTGGGAAAGCGCACGCGTCGACGCCGTCTGCCAAGCGGGGATTTCTTGGAGGTCATGATGGGCGGGGTGGTGGTGGGGGGGGGGGGGGGGGTTGCCGTCTGTCTGCTTGATAGACAGGTAGGCAGAATACTGATCGGCCACAGACTGATAACTTCAAATTTTCCAGACACGGAAGATGGAGTCATGGATTTTCTGGATTACTTTTTCCGTTCGTGCAGATTTTAGATAACTTTTGGTGCATGCACGTAATTCGCTGCAAGATTGTCAGGAGGCCGAGGCACTGAACTTTGAGTTAAGTGCAGGATCTATTCCTGCAGGAATCCTACTGGAACTGTGTATTCCTTCAGAAGAGGAAATGCGTATTTCATGCACACACCGCCAACAATTGTTGGGAAATCACTTAGAATGGTATAACCCTGAACTTTCTTTTGGTTTCCGTTTCCGAATGGTAACATTGCGAAGTTTCAACATTTTGATCAAAATAAAAATATTTCAGTCTCATTTACCAACTTCTTACAAACATATTATACATTTGTACCATTTCCGTTTTTCAACGTTTTTTTTTCTTCATTTCCTCAACCACGTGCGTGTTCCATTTGTTCCCTTTCTAACTATTCTCTCAGATGCAGCAAGCTGAGAAAATCAGGTCTAAAACAAGATTAGAATACGAATTAGATTCGGGCAAGTATGGTCTAGTTCTCAAATGATAGCACAGAGCACCTCCAACCGGCCCGAAAAACCATATCCAAAATTTAGTTAGCCATACAGCCTCGGCAGTGCAAGCCGGTACAGCCTGCACCTATCACGTCGCGTGATCTCGTGTCGGGCACACGAACCTAATCGGCGATGCCCAGGAACCGACGCATCCGAAGCACACCCGCCACCGCCGCCAATTTGTAGCGTTTGCCATGATCGAGCCCGCCGTGAGGTAGACAGGGTCACGCGACGCGGTCTAACAAGCCGTGCCCGCCACCTAGAGAGTCGTGGCCGGGTGCAGAGATGCCGGCTAGATTCTTGTCTTGCGTTCCGTCCCAAGCTGCCAATATCATTTCCAAAAACACTCTCATTGCCGGCACCAAGAAATCTAGCACCAAAGAAGACCAAGCAATCCAGAGATGGAGTTTATATTTCATTACTTGGTCTTGGTCCCGTGTTGCCAATGCATTTCTATGATAAATACCACAAACTTCATAAATTAGAGGCAGGCTGCGACGCTTTTCAATATGGCCACCAAGACATGTAGTTGGCCACCCCATCGCTGGCGGCGACCCTCGTGGCGTGACGAGACTGCCCTCTGCGCCGAGACGACGCCGTCGTAGGAGTGACGTGGGCCAGGGGATCGACGTCGACCACGCAGCTCGGAGACTGACAGGAAGATTGGGCAGGAAGCGAGCGCGCCCTGGCCGCTGCCAAATGTCAGCCCGTCGACGGTGACGTGCGAAGGGTGGTGAGAACCCCTGCAGTCTAGGGGAGGCGATAGCACGGACTAGTTCGTGGGATCGGCGATGTTCAGCGGGCATGTCGTGCTAAGTCTATCTGTCAGATCGGGCAGGTAGGCGATTGTGCAGGTGCTTGTCAGAGGCTGATGTTTCAGGGGGGTCGTTGGAGTTGCCTCTCTTGGTACACGTAACTTGTTTTCTACGAAATCCGCGCATCAATTTACCTGTCAATTGTCTTTTCTTTACTGCATGCTTAGCCAATGGAAACGCTTAGTTCAATCACAATAAGAAACGACTTTTTGTAACTACGGTTATGGTGTTTTTTTTTTTTTTGGGTTGGGGGTGATTTATTTATATGTATGTATATATTTATTTATTTATTTAATGCTGCGTACAATTGCATAGTATTTGTGTGAGATTGACTGAAGATTGAAGATTGAAAACTGAAGATTGGCAGCCTTTCTGACTGACATGCTGAAGATTGACTGAAGATGACTGTGTCGAAGTAGAGCCTGACAGGAAATCGAGGGTGAACCTGGTGCCCGAACTAAGCATTCTCCAGTCCAGTAGCACCAACAGTAGGCCACTGCTTCGACTTATATCTTTGACACACCGAGTTGTTGCTGATTTTGTGGCACTAGCCTATTGGTTCTTGGTGAATGGCAGGCTGGTGAAAAACTTCAAATATAGCCTGGTCTAGGTTAGAAACTTGCTCCTTTCCAACAGCACCAAAATCCGGCTACCGCCTAGCCTTGTCACGTTTGAAGAACGGTGCGCATGAGGTCATCAGTTTGGAGTGACTAGTCTGGAGTGAAGAAACTAAAAGCAAGCATGTGCATGACGGTCGCCCAGCCAAATGCCGACTCGGCGCAATATTGCTTAACCCCGTCTGACCAGTCAGGCCTTTACAGCCCTGTAGCATGGCAAACTGACCCTTATCGCCCGCTCCGCGCCGTTTGGCCATGCTGGGCGATAAGGGCGGTTATCGCCAGTCGCAGCGTCACACGTCGCGCACATTGGAGGACATAAATCAGCAATCCGCGATACGGGCCATGCGCTTGCGTACTGGCGGCGTCGGCTGCTGGCAGGATAAACGCAGTCCACGAGAGATTAGAAGGTAGCAGGACACGAATCTGCTAACATAAACCTGTACAGACATAAGAATAGAAAATGCGGCACGACTTGTGTTCTATGGTAGAGGCTGGCTGAGACTGTCCCAATCCATTTTCATAAAATTATTAGAAATACGCTAACCTTAGGTACATACAGGTTTACAAATCAAAATTACTCTTTTTTATCAAGGCACACCCTTTTCTCTTAGGAACGGCAATTTTCACAACCCGTCTCTGCCAAAGAAAGCAAGGGTAGTTTCCCTATTCTAAGAAAAGTCTGTGCAGATTTGTTTCCACCAGTGTAACCCTGGCGTCCTCTGACTGTGAGTGGACTGTACCAGAGCATCGCCGATAAGAAACCCTGGTTTACGGCTCGCGAGGGGTTCGCCGAAGGTTGGGGGGAAGGGGGGACGGAGATATCCGAGTTCCCCCGAGGGCGATAAATCCGTCAGGCGGAGGGAGAGCGCACGGGGACCGAACAGGGGACGCCGCCGTCGCAGACCACGAGGGCGTTTGCCTGGAGTCAAGTGCTACAGAACTATACACATGCACGGGTTGATGTACCCAACGAATACATTACAAAAGAGCGTAATGCACAAAGTCCTGTTTCAAGCGATATGCGATCGACGATAAGGTAGGTGGTGGGGATGTGCATTTAACATTGTCAGGGGCTCAGCGCGCTACCGAATTGAACTGGTTGACGCCTCACGCTGGGAGGATTGGTGTCCTCTGTCGAACAACGACATCGTGGTATAGATCCGAGCCCTAGATGTGTCCCCGGTTAGAGTTAGACAATCGTTGTCCCACCCGCGCCTCGTCGCCAGGTGTCTTCGGCTTCTAGATCGGTCACCCCCGACTCGGTTCTCGAGATCGACGCGGCGATAGCGACGGTCCGGGAGGTCGTGGGACGCGTCAGCGCAGCGTCAGAGTGTCAACGGGAAGGACGCCTGGACCGCCGCTACGTTTGCTAAGGAGCGATGGAGCGGAGTGCTCGGTTCGCTCACTGCGTTTGAGCGGACCGCTCGCTGACGTGACATGGCATGCCATTGCGGCTTAAGGCTAAAGTGGCTTTCGTATATCTAAAAAAATAGCCTTGTTCGATTTTTGCAAGTACACTACCACACACTTGTTTTCGAAGTTGAAAGCCTTCTTACGGAATGTCCAATACAGATGCAGCTATAGACATAGGTTGATGAGTCTTCCAGTTTATTTTGGGCTTACGTTTATTGGATTGTGTTGCGATGTTGCTCGGTGTGTTAAAAGATATTTTTGACTAATGACAACAGAGCCATTAGGGGGCACCAACGGTCACAAACAAAGTTAAATCATAAACTTGTCAAAATTTAGCAAGTGTCACATATGGATTTTTAAAATTTCTTGTTTAAAACGGAACAAATCCAGCGAGATTCCACGTCCCCAACTCAAGGTCACACCATGAAAAGCGTCTTCTGTCAAATCTAGGCACCTTAGTGTACTGGCCGGCGGGCAGACGACTTCGACACGTGTCGAACAATGCGTCGTTAAACGATAGATCCGTGCCCGGGACGCGACCGACAGAAGCAGCGCCGCGGCGGGCGAGCGAGGAACCAAGCGATGCACGCTCGGCAGGTGGCTAAGTGGTCATTGTCACTGAGTTGGGTCGGGCGCGCCTTGTCATATGTTGGGGTTGACATCCGAGAAGACGAGCTCGCAGTCAGTCCGTCTCAGAGGAATCCATTCTCGAACTCTTGGCCTTTTAATTCCACCAGAAACGTGTGTTTTCGTTGTATCCCAATCTTCCTCGGGCATTTCCCCATCCCGATAATGCACGGTGCGAGGCCAAGCTATCACTCATCGGAAAGTTTGCCCTAGCTCAACCTTGAGACACATTTGATTTTGGCTATGGAAGAAAAATATTTCCCCTGTGGTTCTAGACGGAGATTATTTTCTTAGTGACCTTTAAAAACCGAAAAATGAAGATGCATGATTTCTGAATTCAATTCTCCACCCACACCCATATTTTTTCAAGCGTCCAAGAAATCTCCATACCCACACATCACAGTATTTCATCCTCAGAAGAAATTTGGAGGGGGGTGGGGGGGGGGGGGGGGGGGGGAGGTGGTGGTTAATAATTTGAATCTAAAAGTGCACACTTATAACAGACTTGAGCTAATAGTTGAAAAACTATCACATACAACTAACAACTAACAACCAGTTTCTTAAGGCATACAAAAAATCACTATACTAACAGTGTTAAAACAGTTTGGTAGTTAAAATGTTCAGTAATTGGAAAGTCTAAGACTTACAAGTAAAAGTCTAAAAGGGAAATAGGAAATAGGAAAAGAGGTCAAAAGGGCGAAATAGTGGTATGAAACGCCATTTAAAAATGGCTAACTCGCTCCAAATAGGATAGCAGTAACAAACTGTGAAAATCACTTTGCAAGTCTGTTTGACGTGAACCTCGTGTGCTCCTCTGGTCAAGGGAAGCTGTCGACGCCTTGCAAATGCAGTTATACATTTGTCAGAGCAATTTCCCAATTATTGTTCCATCTAGAGGCAATTACCGACTGTGCTTGTACAAAGTGATTGGCAATTAACCCAGTAATTAAGGGAGTCGTTGTCAACGACGACGTCAAAGAGCGACGACGCTCTCGCTTGGAGCGTAATCTCGTCGTCGACGGCGACATCGGAGGGAAGGGGGTGTCCAGGGATCGCGCTCTGAGTTGATAACTTGAGCGACTGGGAACCAAATGGGCACAGATTTTGAAATTGGAAATACAGCTTAGGTTGCTTTCTATAGCGGAGGCTGGTTGGAAAAATAAATATGCCGGCATCATTTGACCTTGAACTAGGATCACATTAAGTAAAATACCGCTACATTATACGCTTAGAACCTGGAGTCGTCACTATGGTAACAGCGTCCCAACGCTCTATAACTTCTCCCTGGGCTAGGTAAGATGAGACATACAAAATTGGCAACTTAAACAAAAGAACACAATAAACCCACTCTCACCTGTGACCAAAACCATACAAAGCTGGCACCCAGCAGCGCCGAATCAAGAGGCCGTGAATGTCGGTGCCCCTGAGAGTAAACTGAAGCCGTGAGACAACTGATCAATGATGGTAATAATGAAATCAATCTGCCAAGCCGCAGCCTCCCCCCCCCCCCCCCCCCCCCCCCCTAGAAGACTAGCGAGAAGACAAACACCAATCAATCAGCCAACAACTGGCAACAATCACGGCCCGTTTGGTTGTGGAGTTTGTTTTGCGACGCGCGTTTGTAAAATGCGTGTGTATGGCGTGTGGGCGCGTGTGGATTGCGTGTAGTTTGCATGTGTACCGGGGATCGGATCCACTAAGCAGAGTTTAAGTTTTTCCCAAAACTATCAGCCAATCACAGACGGTGTTTCCAGATATTTGGGGGTTGTTGCTATGGTGATAACAAATGTAAGGTTATGTTTGAACTCTGCTTTGTGGCCATCTAGCGGACTGATCCGCAATCTCGATGTTGCGATCAATTGACACGAACTCGATGCCAATCACACTGATATGGTTGGTGATAATATTCCCTTCCGCGTAAACACACGGAACCTGAATTACACGGCACAAGAACTGGAACCATACTCTAGGTGGCCGTGGTCAGTACCGCCATGTTTAAACTTTATTGAAAGAAACCTATGGACATAATCGCTGTCTTTGGAATTTTGAAAATGGTCCTAATTCATAAGGAGTGACAGCATTACTGAATTAACACACACTTGTCTTACTCGTACCTATACAGCTTCCTGGAAGTCACAAGAGGAAGATACACGTATGAAAACACTCTTCCTTGTCAGTAATTAAGTCAGAAATCACCTCTTCATAATCATCCATATCTGAATTTAAATCATTTTTCCCTAATTTTAAACCGGTCAAAGTTTCATCAGATGTTTCTTAGAACAATCGATTCCGATTTCGTAGTTTCTTTACAAACTTAATTTCTCTCACAGGGCTTGAGAAGCCCTGCCAAGCCCGAAGGTAACCCACGACTCAACCCCAACCAAACCCACCGCCTTCGAAACCTGCACCCGCGAGAAGGCGGTGAAGGTTTGGTCTTGGGAGGATCCTCGGGACCGTGCACCCAGCTCCTTAATAATTACACTCTCTCTCTGCCGTTGGGCAAGGGGGGGGGGATGAGGTGGGTCCATCAAGCCGTGCCCGCGAGGGCTGTTACTCTCCACCAATCAATTAATTACTAGCGATGGTAAAGGGGGCGGGGGGGGGGGGGGGGGGGGGGGGGGGCAGGGACGCTCCTGAAAACAACGCACAAAAGCCAGAGATGGGATGTCGGACAGCGATGAAGTCTAACAACAACAAACAGCAAAAAAAGGAAAAGATAATAAAAAAAAGGTAAAAGTCTAAAAGAGACGAGCAAATGGTGTTTTGAAAAGATGCGGAGTCATAGGGGCCGAGAAACAAGTTCGAGTGCAACAAGCAGAGTGTTTGGAAACAGTGTAGCTTACTGCCGAGTCACTGCATGCTGGATGGGAGGGGGGGAAGCGGGTGCGGGATAGCTTGGTGTTTTGTACGGGACGGGACGGGCCAATTGTTTCTGCGGCAGTCGATTGTTAGGCGCTGCCACGGGGCGCTGACTGTGAGCATGTTACCGGTCAAAGAGTGGCTATCTTCAAGTAGTGGCAGACATGTTTGATACAAAAAGTCATCATAGTTTGCAGGCTTTTTTGTAGATTATACGTCAGTTATGTGAACATAGGTGATGCTAAGCCCGCGGTAATATAAGATAGTAGAATTGAGTACATTTGTGTGGTAGTAGCATCTCCATGGCTACCAATCGTTGAATATAAATTTTAATCTTGTGTTTGTTTGCTAGTTATTTTGGCTTTCAAAGTTGGCAACGAAAAAGGCTTTTTTCGTAGAAAATTCCAATATATGGGATTAAAGAACAAAAAGAGTGTACGATCGTAGAAGCACTGAAATCTCTGAATGGTTACATGGAATGGTAGATTCGTATTGACGCCATATTGACATTAGATTTTCCTCTATACATTGGCAAATTAAAATAATTAAAAAAACGAATCACAATTAAACAAAGTCGCTAAGTTTTCTTAATAACCCCGTGACACGAAATCGTCCAAAAAGCATTGATTTCAGTATATTTTAAATATAAACTTTGTTTACTAATGGATTTTTCTTTTGGGTGCCAACATGGCGGCCATTGCTTGTAGTTAGCCTCTCTATGGCCGTGCATGAAGTCTCTTTAGGGCGCTAACTCTTAGTGTGATATCCAACTGGGCCGTGAGCGTGAGAATCGGAGCCGGTGCTCGCCTATAGGAGGCGGTGGTTTTTGGTGGCGCGGACAATTTGACTGGAATGGCTTTGGTCTCGGATTGATTAATCAAAAAGATTGATTGATCTTTGGTCGAAGCATTTATTGAGTCTTATTGTCGAATTCTCTTCTGTTGTCCCAATCCATCGATTGTTATCCGTGCAAGTGACAGAACGGGGTTCCTCCGAAAGGTTTGGAATTAACCGATGTCGGGCGTAGGCCATCTGCCCCCGCTTTCCATGTAGAAAATTCACCCCAAAGTTTACTGTTTCTACAGCCTATCAAGACAAAATCATCAAAAATTGTTACCATAGCTACTTTACTAACCAGGCATAGTCAGAGTCTCAGTCCCCAGCTTAATTCTCTTCTCAAAAAGCAACCGATCGTTTATTCGAAAAAATTGAATCGAAATTCGAAATTGAATTACGTTATTTTCTCGCAGGTTACTCGCATTTGGAACTGGTTTACACTCAATTCATCAGTATTAATGCTGAACTCAACGATTGATAAACATTTATCGATATTTTGAGTCGCAATTATTTGTTTCTAGAGGTTTGCTAAAAAAAAGCCGCTGACGCCATGGGGTGGCAGCTAGTATAACTACGTGTTGCCGGCTCGTTTGCTTGGCCGAAAGTCTGCCATAAGCACATTTGTTAAACCGTTTTAATTATTATTTCTCTAAAATCTAGACGACAAACTTCACAAGAAAACTCATGAAAAGATTTATTCGCTGTGATTTGGAAAACCACAGAGCTGACAAACAATACCGCACGCTTCCCCTAAAACAGCAAATCATTACGAAAACGAACCAATACGTTTACAACAATGGCACATTATTTTCGGGCCGTTCTTACGTGACTCTAAGCTGCCATAACCGACAACGCCATAAGGACTTGGGTGGGTTCTTCAGCCGAGTCGACGACGGCGTCCTCCAGGGTGCGTGACGTGGCTAGCAGACGGCGAGGGTGATTAATTGACTCTGCCGACCAGGGCTAGCGGCTCTGACCGCTCGGTCGCTCTCCTGATGAAGATGGATGCGCCAAATCGTCGAGGCAAGTCCGGAGGTTGAGGCAGGGGGAGGTCTCTGCGATCTCAGAATCCACATCTTTACAAAGGATCCAGCGTCAATTTGGAGTTTACGCGAGTAGTAGGTTCCTCTACCTACAGATTGGGTAACCACAAGTTTCAGTTTCCTTTTACAAAGTGTAAAAAAATCCAGTCGTGGGTTGTATCAAAGAGACCGTGTCAACATTTCCCAGCTTTTGCCAAGCCGCCATGATAACCAGTCGATTTCGCGAGAGCGCCGAAGTTAAGTAACACTGCGCTGGGTCAGGTATTGGATGGGTGACCATCATACACATGACCAGTCCTGTAGGGATCTGGAGGGATTGAAGTTAGTACAACAACTGCACCGCCTTTTTCGTTAACTGCTCAACACCATATATTTGTGGAGGAATCTTGCTGTTCGAGTTGTACCGTCCTTCGGAAGGAACGTTAAGCTGGTTCTCTTTGACAAGATGTGCCGGCATCGAGTTTTCTTTCTTGCCTTCTAGGCCAGAGAAGTTCATCATCTTCCTCATTATCATCTATGATGGAATTATGCCATGTACCGTATTGCCCTTGGTGCGTTTTTTTTTAGCCTATAACAAGTAAATCAGTGTGTTTATGGACTTTGTGCAATGTTTTGCTTCACTTTTTTTTTGTTCGGTCTGGATTATAATAAATAGCTGCACAGCAATCACGAAGATCGCAGTTACCATATTTTTAATTTAATTTCTTTGCAATAAAAGGCATGTCATGGAATTGATAAAACAGTTTACTAGACTAGATAATTTAAGATTTCGTAAATAAAAAAATATCATATTGCTCCAAAACGTGCGAATACCCCAAATCTAACCTATTTGCCAGTGGTCACCTGAACGCCTCCCTTAAACCTGCTTTATTATTCCCAATACCTCCACCTACAAACACAGTATTTAACATCCAGCAAGTCTCGAAGCCAGTACCGTGCCGGCACGCCGGCTCCCCGCGGTACCAACAACACGCAACAACACCACCAAACAACAAAACAACAACAACGCGCGTCGAATCGCCGGAACGGGCTCCCGGATCGCTACACCGATGAGTGCGACCGAGAACAACGCTATCGAGCAACGTGTGGGACGGAGAGAGAACAACTGGCGAGACAATGGAGAACGTGGTATGGTAATCGGCAAGACCGTGATGGGATGCGATGCTATCGGTCCACGATGGCTGGCTGCTGCGTTGTCATGGTGATGATCGATGGACTCATGTGTCGATTGCTGATAATCGATATGCGGGGTTGGGTGGGGTAGAGAGGGGGTGGGGGGGGGGGGCAGTGGGAGCAGAGGCGTTTGGGAAATTTGGGATCCGGCTCAGAGGAAAATGCTTTTAGTAAATTCTGATCGCGTTGATGTCAGAATAGTGAGTCGTTGAAACCTATATTATTATCAACAAACCAATATATTTTTTCATCCCAGAAAGGTTTTTATTCTTCGGTAGAAAACCTAGTTTTATAAATCTCCATTCGTAACCCTGGTGTTGCAGTCAGTAGCACCGTGCTAACTAGCACCACCATAGCACCATGCAGTAACCCCGACCTAGAGCGGTCATTTGGCGGTGCTACCATGGTGCTACATAATACTACCGGTGCACTTTCTTTGAAAGTAGCACTTTTCAACAATGCTAGAGTTTGTTGATTTCAGCACCACTAGCAACCGGTATTACGGTGTTGCTACGACGGTAGCATTATCAAGAAGGCATACTGGGTTTCAGTTGATCATCACAGTGCAGTGAGGACAAAGCAACTAATTGCATGAAGCGTTACTTAAGCCAGAGTCGCTGAAAATGATGCTAATTAATACTGCCGCTTTAGGTCGAGGTTACTGCTTGGTCCTCTGCGCTGGATATTCCGTGACAGAGTACATGTTTCGATCCCCGTAAATAAACGGACACACCACACTTCGCCAGTGAGCTGGTCATTCTGTAACAAGGTGTGAAGGGTGCAGATACTGTGCCGTCGTTCCGTGCTCGTGAAACGCCTTCCATGCACGCTCCGTGGTCATCGACAGGGTCATCGACGCAATCAATTGCATGTCCACGCTCCTACTTGTTGCCCGGCGACCCTCGACCCTCCCACGGCCACATGGGGCGCGTTTTTGCCCCCCGAGCTTCGGGCCAGGCACGGTCCCGGTGACGTGGACAAATGATCGAGCATTTGTCAATGCTGGTGCTGGGACGACGCGGGTTCGAAGCTCGGACATTTGACTCTTAGAACTCTCATTGCGTTGTGTGGCGATAAGGTGACAGTCGAACGTTTGTACCGTTCACTTTGACAGATTAGGAGATTTTGTCATGCACCTTTTGAAATTTTTGCCCAGAGGCCGAGATAGGACTGAAATACAGTTTTAGTTATGTTAGTTTTTAGATTCGTTAGAGATTTCTTCATAAATAAAAATGATCGAGGAGTCGCCTGTTTAGAAACGATGTTTATGGCGGTATGAAGATGAAGTTGGTCGTATAATCATGCAATTAAATCAATATCATGAGGAGAGATGAAAGATCTAGAGAGATCTAGAGAGATCTAGAGTCTAACTAATTCACAAAGACAATCGCCGCAAGAAGCGAGCCCTCGAGATCTCCACTCGATTCCACCGCCTTGTGACATTCGACATTCAATTTCACAGAGTTTTTTCCCGCGCGTTTTCTCGCTCCAGCAGCCAACGACGTGGTCTCGAATCACGATTAGTTTCTTTCGACGCCGCGAGGTTCGTTTTTTGCAATGGGCGACACACACACAGAGAGAGAGAGAGACGATGGCGAATTTTGGAGTCAAGAAAAAATATGTAGCCGAGGGCTGAGTTAAAAATCTGTTAGAAGTTCACGGTCCTATGCTTTAAATGCAGTTTACCAAAGCAATTTCATTGCTGGCACTAAGAATTAGCACCAAGACCAAGTAATCGAGAGGTGGACTCTAGATTTGATTGCTTGGTATTGAAAAAAAAAACACAGACCTAAAAGTAAAGTTAGCGCAGTGTCCAGAGAACTCGGAGAGACCTCCCTTAAGAAGCCTCCAGAAAAGCGACGGGTTAAAATCAAGAATTAAAACTCGGATATTAATAAAATAAAAGAATACTGCTAAGCGGATATTGCATCCGACCAGGCGCGTTTATCAAGTAAGAGTATACGTTTGATAGAAAAAAAACTGAAACTGAAATTATGTATCTTTCCACGAGCTTTTCTCTTAAAAGAGTTTTCTTAGCGAAACAACCCCTTGGTCGGGTGTAGGGGGTCGAACCCACGACCCCCACGCCACTTCTTCCTCCTCGTCGTCGTCGACTATCAGGAAGCTCGCCTCCTTCCGGGATCGATGCGCGAGATCTCCCCCCCCCCCCCCCCCCCCTCCACCCAACGGGGTCGCCAAGACCATCCTTGCTAGGGGGGGGGGGGGGGGGGAGGGGGGGGGGGGGGGGGGGGGGAGGTTGAGATGAGTTGGGTCTGTTTTCGTTTCACAAACATGCGTCGTTTGAAAAATAAAGGCATTTTCCCAACTGTCTCCAAGGAAATGCACCTACCATCTCATCTGTTATCGGTTTTCCATATCATTGTGAATTTTGGTAACTAAAGGAAAACTAAAATTTATCGACAGTCTTTGGACTATCCATCAAGTTTCGGTACTAACTGTCTAGAGCGATCAATTAATAAAGTACCACTGTCTTTGGTTAGTTCATATTCCATCGGGATATTGTAATTTCTGAAGTTCTATTGCCGTTTCTTGCGAAGACAAATGCATCATGAAAAAAAGGGTACAGTGCTCCAAATAACTATTTTTATATAGATTGCTAAATGCAAGTAGGTAGTTAAAAACTATTTTTTAACTTTTATTAAGCTTAAAATAGAAAATTACTACTGAGCAACTAAACTTTTTTCAATTTAGTTCCACAATACTTCAAAATTCAATCTAGACGTTGCCCTACACTGAACGACACACTGAACGATAATTTGAATTTATTGAATTTATTTTGAATTTGAATTTTATTTAAGTAATTTAAATATAGTTTGTCTGTATTTTTGGCACGTATACACTTTCTTATATGTGAACCATTGACAATTTCAAACGTTTAAAAGCTGTTGTAAAGGTTTTTGGTGGAGATTTTGTATTTCTGCAGTAGTGCAATGTTCCGCACTTTCATCTAGTTGGTGACCTCTAACGACTATTTGGATGTGAACAGCCTGATTGTACGTTGACATTAAGTTACTGCTAGGTTTGTCGTGAATACGTCTTGAAAAAACTAACCCCCAGTGTAATTCCGACAAAAACAAAAGCTTTCGCACGACGGTGGTGGCGAGCTCACGATTGCTTCCCCAAAAACACCTGCCTCAGGCAACCCCCCCCCCCCCCCTCCCCCTCTCGCGACCGTTTTTCGAAACGTCACGGTTCGCGTCTATCGACAATTTATCGCTCCAATTTCTGACCCAATTCCGCGAGGGCTCTGAGGGTGACCCCACTTACACGGCCCGGCCGATGTAGCACATGCTCGGGGTGTAGTGGTCGCCTTCAGATCGCCACATGGCCGAGAATCGCTGCTTCTTTGTCTTACAGGGTAAAACTGTTCTTATGCAGTGGAACTAAACATTTTAGTTCTTATTATTAACAGATAGTTCGCCTTAAAAAAATTAAAATGGTTGCTTTATGCTTTCAGTGAAGTAGCATTGAATGTTAAAGAAAATTATGAAAACTGTAAGGCTTTCCCTAGCCTTCTAAATCTACTTTGGACGGACTTTTCATTTAAACAAATGTCTAGGCCACGAGAAACATTAAGTCGCAAGAACTTTTGAACGCTGAATTCCTATAGGGGATCTCATACTTATTGTATTTTCCTCTTTTTGTCTGGTTTTAATATTTTTAATATTTTCTTTCCATTTACTTATTATTTTAGCAAACTGTTTATGTACTTTTGTCAGTAGATAGCATAAGGGAAAAAATATCGATTTATAGAATCAATACTAAAGCTTATGAGCATATCAATAAACATTTTTAAAAATATTTCCCCTAGCTGGCATGAAGTAGAAGAATATTCACGGCTTCCCACCGAAATAAAGTGATGAAAAATATACTTCTTAGACCACAGATAATTGCAAAAAATACTATTGGTTGTGGTTACTTTGCAGTTATCGTTATAAAGTATTTAATTTGAAAGTCGACGGCAACAGAATCACTTCTCGTCTCGCCAACCGGAGCCGTTCCCCGAAACGCGTCGCGCACCGACAGCGTCCTCCAGGAAGCGGCGTTGACGCCTTCCAAGGAACGAACTCTGGCCCCGGGGTCTCCAAACCACGGTCCCCCTAAACCACCAACCGTTTACCCTGCCCGGCAATCAAGATCGTCCTAATTCCCGCCATTAAAATAAATGTATCAATTACCTTCCTTACGCGACCCCGCGGATTCTTTGTTTAAAACTGGAGACGATCCAGCGGGCCGTTACGATCGCACTTTTATTTTAATAGTTAAATTACCTTCGAAAACGTTTAGAGGCGTTTAGAAGCAACCGTTTTCCGAGGTATAATTCTTTGATTTGTTAAAAGGAAACCATGAAAGGTTCAACGTGAAATAGAGGTTTAATTTAATACGGCAAAGAGTACCCACGATGCTGTCTAAAATAGTCTTATGATGGTAGGAAACAAATAATTTTACTCTAAATTTTATATAGATAACTTCTAATCCACGGTCCGCACGATAGCTGAAGGCGATTCCGCGTCACCGCTTGATAGATTGCGTCGCGTCAGAGTCCGCAGGCGAGGATCGGGTTTGCCCGCAGTCGAGGCCACGAATGCCGGGAGACTAATACGATGTCGACCGCACTTTTCAAGGCAAGTTTCAGTCCGCCGGGATACAGCCGGGATAAAGAGTAGTGATCTTCAAAAGAGTTTGAATTTTTTTGTTTAAGCCTTCATTTGGGATTATATAAAACCACCAAATCCTTAGTTAACTAAGGAACCTTATAGTTTTCGTGCTTGAAGCCCATGCTGTTGTCCAGCTCAAGGCATAGCATGCTAAATGTTTCAAAGCTTGCAGCCCATGCTGTTGTCCAGCTCAAGGCATAACTTGCCAAACGTTTCAAAGCTTGCAGTCCATGCTGTTTTCCAGTCCAAGACATGGCTTGCCAATCGTTTCAAAGCTTGCAGGCTATGCTGTTGTCAAGCTCAAGGCATGGCTTGCAAAAGTTTCAAAGCTTGCAGTCCATGCTGTTGTCCAGCTCAAGACATGGCTTGCCAAATGTTTTAAAGCTTGCAGCCCATGCTGTTTTCCAGCTCAAGGCATGGATTGCCAAACGTTTCAAAGCTTGCAGTCCACGCAGTTATCCAGTCCAAGACATGGCTTGCCAAACGTTTCAAAGCTTGCAGTGGCAATGCCATCAAGACAGCAGTACTTTCTGCAATGTGGCTGTACAGCGAACTAAACATTATTTTTATACGTGTTAACACCTTATCGAAAGAAATGCCTTGCCTCTCTATCAATACCATAGACCACAGCGTGGGCTGCAAGTTTGTAATCTATTTCGAAAGGGGTTGAGGTGGGGTCGGTACTAGAGGTGTATAAAGAACGGACCAGGAATGCGAGCGATGAGAATTAATTGGCTTCTGTCAATACCAATCTTCGCCTGCTTTCAACCGCAGAGTCGTTTCATTTAGATCCTGACGCGTCGCCGTTCCCGGAATTTTATAACAAGATTCCGATCGCTATTTGCCTTGTTCTTTGGAGCGAAGGGCATGCTTAACTGTAACTTTTTTTTACACTAGAGAAAAGAAAAATTGCCGCTTGTAAAGTGGGCTTAAAGTCCCATCAACTTAGCGCAGCACTCAGGTTAAGCAACAATGCGCCATACCAATGTTGGATTGATACCGGAGGCAAGGAGATCTCAGTTGAGTATATTTAGATCAGATGAGCTTTTTCAGCGAGGAGTGCGAATAGATCATTGTTTGAATGACAACTCCAGCACAGTGTCTCAAAGGGACACGGACAAAGCTAAGCGGTGTCCGGCCTTTGGCAAAATCTCTGTTGGATAGGAGCCGGCTGCGTGCCGGCACCGGGCTGGCCCTTAGCTCCATCCTTTCCTAGACTAAAAGCCTGTCATTTAACGGAACAGCCAAAAGACCAGTGCTAACACAGAGTTTCAAAGGAATATAACTAAGCGGTGGCCGGTCTTTGGTGCTGTTGGACAGGAGCAGAGTGCATGCCCGCACCGACGCCGGCGTCAGCGTTGGCGGACTTTATGATAGACCGTTGCTTTTATTTAAAAGTCGCATACACTTTGTATAGATTTACCTAAAATGTCATTATTATTTTCTTCTATTCCTATGGAAATCTCGCGCTCATCTCCAACCTCCTCGGGTCGCCGTTAGTGCCGCCCGCACGCGATTCGTGGTACACGCACACGGTTCGACGTCCCATGACAACGACACAGCATCCGGCGTCGTCATGGTAACGCATGCTGCCCGGCCTTCTTATTGGCGACATCGATCTCGTCGCTCGGGCGTCGGTCGGGCGTCCCGACGCCGTCGACGTCACCGACCGTGGTGGGTTAAAGGCAAGGGGGGGGGGGGGGGGGCTGGGGTTTATCGACGACAACCTCTGTTACAACTGCATTTCAAGCGATTTTCTTCAGGATTAGGACAAGACTTGTGTCCACGATGGTAGAATGTCAGTAATTTAACTTTTAATCAAATGAGTGGGGAAATACGCGAGTTGAATTGTGTCCTAAGCAAAGGTGCCGAGCGGCGAAATGACCCGAAGTCGCACGAATCGAGTTTCACATGGGACGTTATGATGGTGAACGTGCAGTGGGAGTGAGAACACTGTTAAGAAAACAGCTATGCTAAAAAACAAATTCCAGGTTTCTAAATTCTAAATGTTTGACAGGACAAAGGATTTAAACTCTGGACGAATTCAAACCAGCCATGAAAATTTGATAAAAACTATACAAATAAACAAGGTTCCAAAGCATAAATAAAGGGTTAACGGATTCATCAGAGTTAAACGCAAATATAAACACATGTAAACACGAACCTCTTTTGAAGTGGGACATGGACATGGACAACGACATGTGTTCAACGAAATTTTAAGGTAACACGTATCCACGAAAAATACAAACGAAGTTCAAATTACGAAAATCTGTTAAAACAAAACTCAAAACGCCTCCAGTCGAAGCAAAAAAAAAAACAGCGAACGCGTGCGCATCACATCCAAGTTTCCGACGTGACAACAAATTCGCTCGCCTCTCTCCCTCTTATTCCACGGGTAATACCAAAGCACGGCCCCGACGATGCCAAGATTTATATAACAATGAGCAGCATCGTGGCGCATGAATTTTTCATCCGTCCCCGCCGCGCCAGCGCCTTCTAAGTCCCCTTAAGACGTCGACTGTTTGCACGACGCACCGCCTTCCGTATACGCGGTGGGCTGCTTAGCATTCATTTAGCGTCGTGACTGCCGTGGTGGCGTCGAGACGAAGCATAAGATCACGAGAGTGAGAGAGATAGAACCATTGTAAGTGCCTTGCGTGGGAGAGAGATAGGTGCTCCGCAAATGCCAGGGGAGCGGCGTCGTTGTGTGGCTTAAGACGTCGGAGGAGGATATTAAATAAATTACCGTGCGGGTAATGAGCCACTTCGGGGCTATGAATGCCGGCGTCGAGACGTCTTGCGTCGGCGTCGGGATTTGACGACGGTGACGTGGGGCCAGGCTGGCTGGGGTTGCTGAATGGGATGGATGTTATAGTCAGCGGGTGGTGTAAATTGTGGACCAGCAGAAAGGAGAGGAAGAAGAAATGGAATTTGTTTCCTTGGCAGTTCATAGATACACGCTGAGTAATGAATTTGGGAAGGGTAGGGGTACTCGGAAAATACACCCACATATTTTGGTACATCCCGTAGTATGACTTGTCCGGTGTTAAGAGATTTGTCCTTAATTTGTCCGTACTCGATGTTTCCTAAATTTTCTTTGCCAGTCATACTCAATCTTAGCCCTGTGTTGCCACGTTTGGTAAATACACCATTCCAATTCCAACAGACACTTGTACATAATGAATTGCAGCCATTTTGCAACACAGCCTTGTCCACGGATCAAGTTGTGATCTTCAAATTGAGTTCAAACAGAGCTTGCAATGGTCAGCCCATTTATCCTTCCCTCAAAATCGCAAGTAGCTTGGACTGTGAGACAAGGAACTGAAGCTAAAAGTCGTCAGAGGTGGCATGTACCATAACGAGCCCTTTTGCCTTTACACCTAGTTCTAGGTTTTCAATCGATCGTTAAGAGATAAACAGTCCGTTAGCAAAAAACTGCTTCGTGCGGAAGCGTTAAACGTTCGATTCGTTGATAATCACTACAATGGCGCCAGCGGCGGGATTAAGAAACACTTCCCGCCACGACCCATGAGACGATGTTCAGCTTCCAACGAGTTTGTTTTCCACGGAAAAACCACTTACTCCCCCGCCCCCTTTCGGTATGACGTCATCCAGGTATAGCCACCTACTCGGGGTCACCATCGTGAGGACGCCGTCGTGGGAGGGGAGAAGCCTGCATCTGACATCGCCTCCCGCCCGCCACCCTCCGATGGCGTCGACGGTGACCCCAAGGCACCCCCCCCCCCCCCCCCCCACGTTACCAACTACACGTGTCAGCTGTCGTGTAGTTGTGGCAACGACCGCGGCAAGGCGGTGGCGCTGCAGGCTTGTTGTCGTTGGTTGTACTGTTGTTTTGGTGGTAATTAAAGAACTTTCTTTGTGGAAGGGGTAGGGGATTGTGTTTAGGCCCCTTGAATGGTTGGATGTCGAGTAGGGTGAGGTGCAGATTGTGGAAGAGGAATCCAGAAGGCGTACGGCTATGTGACTCAGGATAACAGAGATAAAGATAGACAATTGTATTGTTAAAACTTCTGGCTTTAGCGAGTAGAATGATTGAGTCGATGGTCAAGGCAGAGAGAGAGGGTAAATTTTAAAGCAAGGCTTGTCTTTGTTGATCTTGTAGGAGAAATTGAAGGAGAAAACTAGGTCTTTGGAACGCGTCCTCATTAGAAGGTTTGCCCATGGGTTTAAGGGTTGTTATTCTGGGACATGAGATTTATGTAAATGAAAATGAACTTGAATGTACAAAAACATTTCATTTTTGTACCACCAATTAGGATGCTTCAGAAATTTACAGAATCAAGAAAAACTTGATTTTTCATTTTGAAGCCAGGACTCGTATTCCGGTAAGTTACGCTACAGGGATATCAATTTCGCCATAAGTAATCTGAATCCTGAGTCCACATTCGGAATATTATCGAATCAAAGCATAATCGTGAAATCCAGGGCAAATAACCGCGACGCTGAATCTCGCCCAGGGCGGATGGCGCGGCCCTCTTAGCGTGATTGCCTCACCGCTAGGACGAGCCGTGGCATGAAAATCTAGTGCGCTCAGCAAGAAATCTGCATACCCTCTCGTGTCTCCAGGTCGCCGCCGACCCCATAGAGTCAATATGCGAGTGTAACATATACTTGTGATCGCATTCCTATCGTTGTGATTAGACTAGCGACTGGCACCCCTTGAATTATGCATGACGGGGTGCTCACGGTTGGTTTAGAGGGTGCTGCTTGATAGGGGTACATGTGGAACGGGAATTAGCATGGAATCTGAACGGGACTGTGTCATATGGGCAGTTATTTTTTATTATACTGCCGTGAAGGTCTTTAGAGTCATTGTAAGCAAGAGGTAAGATTCGAAATGGTTTGAAATCTTATTTTAATTACAAACGCTTGCAATGCGCAGGGTAGTTTAGTATTATTAACCCTACTACCGATTCAAAAATTGATGCCCAACGGGGATGCCCGTTTGAGCATACATTTTTGAGACTTTTAACGACGCACGTTGTTTTGACAACGGGTTCTATGGCACTGGTGAGAATTGACGGTGACAATGAGAATTATTAATAACCTAATCTAGCCTAGAATGGAGAATAGAAAATCCTGTGCTGGCACGTAACCTACTCCTGTCGACTAGCACCACGGGGACCACAGATATAACGTCCCTTCCGAAGGACGGTACTACTCGAACAGGATCCGTCTACAAGTGCATGCTGACAAAAGGTTGATAAGCAAAGAAAGTGAAGTTGAATTATACTTACTTTGAAGTTGTAATCTTCCAATCTCTCACAAACTGATTTCATAATCATCCAACCATTACCTGACCCAACGCAGCTTTGCTTAACTTCGATATTCGATTTATTTTATAACCCAAAAATGTTTCATATCCCAGTCAGTGTCTCCCTAAAATGTGCCGGAATACCAGGCAGCTCTATGTCCTGCGGAAAATAGCGCAAAACAGGGCTGCCATTGTGGTTTATTTAAATGTTAACCGCATGCAATTGCAGCAGGAAACCTTCCCTCGGAAAATTAAACCACAACACACATGACCCGACCGTAACTAAGGCAACGCGTGGACACCTGCAGGGTTGTTTCCCCCTTTTCCCCACCAACCATCGCTCGTTGTATTTGATAGAGACCTTTCACCAGCATGTCGTGAGATCTCTCTCTAACTCTAACTCTCTCCCTCGAATTCTATCCTAGGAAAACGTCAAACAGAACACAGAACCTTTGGGACGCAGGGAGATTTGCTACTAAGAAATTAAGAATTTATGCATCAGGTAGTACTCCATTTTTAGATACCCAAAGTTCGTAGTGCAGGTCTTTTTATTAAGATATAACAAAAAATACTATCAACCTTTCAAACTTCAAAGAATGTTTCAAAGAAAAGAGTTTTCATGACATCGGCTAAAAATTTTTTAATTACACTTTGAGGGCTGCAGCTTACGATGACGTGGCTGCTACTTTGACAACATGCACACGATGTTTTTTTTTTTTTTTAGCCACCGACGATGATCATGCGGATATGATTGGAAATATGATCTTTAAATCTAGATCACCCCGACGATGGCCGATGCCGTCTGGAGGTGGTGCACCATCGAAGTGAATACATGTTTGCTGCATTGCTAATGTCTCAACTATGTCAACTTTACATGCCTGAAAATGGACGCAGATTGGCTATACTTTAAAAATGCAAAATTGAAATAATATCAAAATCGAAATTCAGCTCTTTGGGCTATAGACAGTCTCAGAATAAGTTCTATGATAAGTTCACTAGAAAACCTGTCAAAAATGCTTCTGAAAATTATTTATTTCAAGGTCAAGCATTAAATTATGTGTCCATCTCTCAATTGCTTGGTCTTGGTGCTAATTCCTTCAGCCAGCAAGGAAAGTGCTTTGAAAAAATGCATTGACAGCATGAGACCAAGACCTGAAAGATTAAGCAGCAGTAAAAAATTGATTCATTGCAAATTATTAAAATTTGAATGAAAATAGAACGTCTGATTCGCGTGGAAACCGCGCCAAAATGGGCGCCGTGTGGCAGATGTTTTGAGGGCGGCTACTAGCGCCGAGCCGCGGAAAGAAAATCAATTGCACCGCCCCTCGGACGACGCGGCGCGCGGCGGAAAACGCTCGGAAAAGTCTTGGAAAACGCGCACTGCTGTTTGTGATACTCTCGTTCGTACGTCTTGTCTTTTGCCCTAATTAGGAACACATAGAACTACTTTACCTAAGCATGTCTTTAAAGTTATTATATCTTTTAATCTATGGTTTATAATTTAAACGGTGATAAGCTATAATAATACATTCTTATATTACGGTAGTCAAGTTAACAGGTGTAAGCTACCAAGCGTCGGAAAAATATGACAACTTTACTTAAAATAAGAAATTCTAGTTTATTTTATTTTTTATTTTTTTGCCAATATATTCTTATTTTAATGAATTAACGCTCGTGATGCTTGAATTATAGCAGTTGTACTTTTGTACAATAAATAATCACCCCAAATCCATCTGGCCAGGTTTCATTTCAAAATTAAAGTTAAAGGGTTCTTAAGATTAACGAAAATGGTCTTGGTGAACTTAACATTACATAACATTTATTTTAATTTTAAGTTGTAAATAGGTCTTGAAAACTAACTGACAAATGGGCGTCGGTCTAGGCGTCGGTCTAAGCGTCGGTCGAGGTACGAGACGCGCACTGCGTTGTAAATATCAATTTGCATCATTTTCCCTGCAGAGCTCCTTGGAAGGCTGCAACGTGAGCTCCGCGGGGCTTAGAATTTTTCCTGGACAAAGTGAAAATTTGCCCGCGGAAATTGGAGCTCGCCGTGGAAATCCGGGGGGCGGTGCCCCCACCTCCTCACGGGAGAACGGCGCATTGGATTGCGTACCCACAGTTCCATCAGCCATCTAGATTGGTTTGGCGATGAAACAAAAGCAATCGGTATGTGCGAAATAAAGAATAATGGAAGTGAAACAAGATTCTCGCATGGATCTTAGAGGCTGTGTCGAGCTCGCGACTTAATGTAAAAGTGCGCCTGCGTGAGAGACGGTATTTTCCACGGGATTTTGTTTATAGACACAGCTGTTGGGTTTCAGTGAGATTCAAATCCTTCATTTCAAGAAATATTTGCCTCGGGTTTTGTTATTAAATTGGATTCGCGGTGATCAATCAGCAGAAATGCTTTTAACAATTGGTGCAATAATTTATTATTATTTATGAAAATACAGTTTCGAAAGTATTTTCAGAGCACTGCGTCTCAAACATTTGGTGCATGGAAATAAACGAGTGAAAAATACACACTTTGGAAACCAAAAAAAAAAAAAAAACAGTTTTAGTAAAAAAATGTCAATTTCTTTTATTTCTTCTACTTAGAGATTACAGATCGGCAATCGCCTCAGAAACGTTATTTTTCATAAAAGAGAATTATTAGAAGACTTGATGAAAAACTAGACTCTACCTCCGCATGCAAATACTCTCTTTTTTTTTCCTCCCACACGGAACCCTATTAAGGATCTCCAATCTTTCGAATGCCCCCACCCCTTCCCTTCGCCAGCGTAAGCAAGGGGGTCGGAGGGAGGCGTTTCACAACATCCGGTTTAATCTCCTGTGCGTCGAGATCCCATTTCCGCGACGCCGCGTGCCGGGGTAGCAACGCGAGGGGGGCAGGGGGGGGGGCCTTGAAATGCGTGCGACACGCGCACGTAACGGTAATGATGCGTACGTACCGACGCACTGTTCATCTCGACATTATGACGACTAGACCAGCTGTCGGCAAAACATGGCATGAAGACATAGTCTGGCGTTTCGGGGGTCAAATTGTAATTTCGCTCGCTACGCTCTACCGACAACGGAGATCTGTGAAATATAATTTTCAGTCTAGGTTTGTCTGATAACTGATCTGAGCCTAGAAACTCTGGAAAAAATTGGAGATTTTTCTTTTATGTTTATGGGTACGTATGTCAAAAATATTTTCGTATATAATTTCTTTCAAGACCAAGCATTCAAATCTAGTGTCCGAAAAAAGCTATTTGAACGCTAAGTGAAGAACAACTAAATTTCCCGACGTTTCGTAACTTGTACTTGTTACTTTATCACGGTTAAGAGCAGTTCTTGCAGAACCTTGATAAAGTAACAGGTACAAGTTACGAAACGTTGGAAAATTTAGTTGTCCTTTACTTAGCATTCAAAACCCAGCTCAAATAGTTTTTGTCAAAATTAGTGCTATGGTTACATCAAGTAGACATGAGTCTAAAAACAATCATAAATCTAGCGTCCGTTTCTCAATTTTTCGGTCTTGGTGCTTATTACTGATGCCAGAAATTAAAGTGGTTGGAAAATTGCATTGGCAGCATGGGACGAAGATCAAGACACAGACCCGACAGATACCACGACCCACGAGCACGGCTCAGAGGTATACGGCAGAACGCATAGCAATGCGATCCAACGGGCCACTGCTATGTTAATCCAAACGCGAGAGGCAACAAATGAATTCGCTAGAAATCCAAGAGAGAAAACTGCAATCTCACTGCACACCACGCAACTGGTGCTCCTCTCGGCGTCAACAGCGTCCCCCCCCCCCCCCCCCTCTATACACCGACCGATCCCCGGGGCCGTGTGCATGGGTTTGACGTTTCCAGTCCACTCGGTACTCGGATCGTGGTGGGTAGGGCCGGGTTGAGGAGGAGGGGGGGGGGGGGGGGGGGGTCGAGCCCTCGTCGAGATGGAATGGGGTGGGGTGGAAAAACCAATTACCCCATCCCACAGTTTCGCAGCATCCACCGCCTAGCTCTGTCTCTGTCTGTCCTAGCGTTATATCAATCATTTTGTCTCTGTTGCACTTGTATGTTAGCGACGGTCTCTCTCGCTCGGTCGCTGCCTGGTTTCCTTATCACGGAGAACGACGCCGCGCGCGAGATGAGAATTTACGGACGTCGGCGTCGGCTGGGAACGACGCTTGTCGAATGACGACGCCGTTGCCTTGCACGACGGCGAGGGGCGACGTTCGCCGGCTGGTTCCAGAGTTTGTTGGGAACTAGTTGGGGACCGCAGACTTAGTTTTTGGGCGTAAAGTAGTTAATTTCTTGTTTAATTACATGTTTGTTTTTTTTTGCTGTCGAAGAATGTTGAATTTATCAATTATTTTTAAAACAAATATTTGAATGATATTTTGCCAAAACTAAAAAAAAAATGTAGAACAGACCTGCTTTTATACAGAGTTGGTGAATTCAAATTGCTTTGATTTGGGCTTGATTTGGGCTCAAACATTGATGCCCAAACGGGGACATACTCGATTGGGCATCGATTTTTGAGATGGTCATAGTGTTGATAATAATAAAATACCCGGCGCATTGCAAGCGTTTGCAATTTAAATCAGATTTCATCTAAAATACATCAACGAATCCAACGTCAAATTGGAGTTATTCGAGTTTGGCAGGTTGTGACGTGATATAGCGTCACTAGAATCAGAGTGACTGTGAGTATTCACAGCCTCTTGGTTCTACTCCTTGGAGAACTGTCATTCTCATCAAATACACTTAAATTGTCTCAAAAAGCCTGTGTCCAAGTAGCTCAATTGGTTAGAGCAACACCTGCGATAGGTGGAGATCGGGGTACGTGTCCCCGTTTGGGCATCAAGCTTTGAGACGGTTATAGTGTTGATAATAATAAAATACCCCGCGCATTGCAGCCGTTTGCAATTTGAATCAGATTTCATCTAAAAAAAAGAAAAATAGGTTTTCAGCCGAGTATAGCTAGCAATGATTTTGATATTGGCAGGTAATAAACAGTGTTTGTGGTAGCTTAGCTGTTTATCGCAGTCTTACAGTCAGATGAAACGTTAAAAAGAATCAAAGCAGAAACCATAAATATGACCATTCTATCAAAAACTTAAACGAGATCGATCAACATCATCTAAGCCAGGATTTATGTTTCGTTCCGTATTTCATTTTATAATGAAATTATGGTTTTATCAGAAGCACCCAACGATTTGGTGTAACATGAAAATAGATATGGTATACTGATTTGGTCTTGTCACTGGCCTTCTTGAAGAAAAATGCAGTTTTTCCAGGAAGCGGTCGCAAAAATCGATAAAAATGGTAATTAATTTCACCTTCAATTAAAATACGCGGCAAAATGTAAAATTATATCAGTTTTTCGAATGAGTTTGCTTGGCAGTAATAAATGCTTAAAAATATGAAGTCTTAGTGTAAAACTGATAGTAATTTCCATGAAGTATGGATATATTTGTATTAAATATTGTATCTTTAGTACATTTTGCATATATTTAATTTGTATTTATTTGTAGGTATTCGAAAATAAAATCCATTGGATCCGCACCCTAGCAAAAAAACACCATAGTATCAGAAATTACTCGCAAATACGTCAACGAAAGTTAAGAAATACAAAGAATTTCTTAAAACTATGTCAGTATTTTTGGTTTTTATATGTTGGCTGCAACGTACCAACATTGCATCGACTTTAATTAACAATTTAAACGTGAATTGCCCTAAGAAAGCAGCCGAGCCAACATATCAGAGCACATAGCGTTCCCGCTCAATTTAAACCACCGCACAGCTTTTCACCAACGCGCCAGGAAATTGCCGCCCATTTTCCGAGGGCGCTCGATGAGGAAAATCCGCGTGCAATTGTTTCCCTAGTATCCGGCAGAAGCAGAACGAGTTTCCCGGGCGCCGTGATAAGGTTATTAATTCGTCCGTGTGGGGCGCTGTAAGCGATAAGCAGGCTTAGCGCAGACACGGCCACTCTGGAGCGGCCCGACAACAGGTAACCCACAAGCGTGCAAAGCCCCGTCGATGCAAACAAGGCACTTGTAGCTACGGAAACAACTAAATTATTTCTGTCGGACACTGTTTTTGGTAACGATTCTGGTTTGGAGAGATTGAGGGGTGAACCCGGTGCCGGCCTGCAGCCTGCTCCTGTATAACAGCACCAAGGGCCGTTCACCGCCTTGTCATTTTACACACATGTGTTGGTGCTGTCCCTATAGCTTAAAAAAGTTAATAATACTGTAGTACAGAACGGTTTATCCTTTATTCTGGTGTTTAGAATCATGAATACTTTTGTACTTATTTGCTTTTATTGGTTCTTTTTTATAGAAGAAAAATTCACCGCTATTTTCACTCTAAACCCTAGTTAAAGTTTTTTTTTTCTAAACAAGCCTTTTATATGGGGATGTCGAGGGTGAACATTGTGCCGGGCACTGCCCGGCACTTGAAAAATGTCGCTCCCCCGACCAACCGATGATTGAGCATTCACATCAAATTCTACAAAAGTAAAAACCCTCACCCGAACACTGGTCATGTGCCCGGCGGTCACCCACCCAACTTCCAACTCTACTTGAAGTTTACTGGTCTTTGGAATCAACTGCGTTAACGATAAGACAAAGACACATATTCAAACAACAGTTTTCAAGTATGGGACCAGTATTCAGGGGCCAATTGCCAGAGCGTTCATTTCCTAACCCTGGTATTACTGTCAGCAAATCCGTGCTAACTTGCACCACCATAGAACCATGCAGTAAACCCGACCTAGAGCGGTGATTCGTAACCCTGGTATTACTGTCAATAGCACTACCATAGCACCAAGCAGTAACACCAACCTAGAGCGATGATTCGTAACCCATAGGTTTACTGTCAGTAGCACCGTGCTAACTAGCACCACCATAGCACCAAGCAGTAACACCGACCTAGAGCGGCATGATTAGCATCATTTTCAGAGACTCTGGCTTTAGTAACGCTTCATGCAATTGGTTGTGATGATCAACTGAAACCCAGTATGCCTTCTTAATAATGCTGCCGTCGTAGCCCCTCCTTAATACCGGTTGCTAGTGGTGCTGAAATCAACAAACTCTAGCATTGTTGAAAAGTGTCTCTCTAGGTCGGGGTTATAAAATACAAATGGTCGTGTTATGTAGCACCATGGTAGCACCGCCTGATGGCAGCTCTAGATAAAGCCCTCGATTTATGTAGACGAATATGACTGTCGCAAGATATTCGTTGCTTACTACCAAAGTGTCTGTTGATGTGAACATCTCAAAGCCTCCCCCCCCCCCTCCCACCCCCATTCCCTTACGATGACGCAATGCGTCTCGGCAACAAGTCAGACGCAGACCGGGGCGATTTACAACCCCGCGAGACTCAACGAAGCGAGAGAAACGCCTCCCCCCCCCGCGTGACGAGATATGCCCTCGCCCTGGCCAGGGACAGGGGGATGGCGGCAATGGAGTTTATTAGGACCGGGAATTCGTCACGCTGATTTGCCGCTAGAGTGCACGCCAGTCACTTTAGGCAATCTCTGTGTATATTTTTAGGCACGGTCGGTGTGGAGGCTCACATGGTAATTTACGATTTTCATCATAAACACTCTCAAAATTGAATGCACACATTTTTATTTCGTTTTTTTTTCATAGGCCAGATCCCCAAAGCAGATTTAAATGAAACCCCGGAGTTTAAAGACTGTCCGCCAATTACAGTTGTGTTTTTGGATTTTTAGTAGCTGTTTCCATGGTGATAAATCTTTATCCCGGCTTCTGGTGGCACTGTCATGCCCACTGCGGCAGCAAAGCCTCCACTGCCCTCATGATACAAGGGCAGCAAAATGCTACATTTTCTCGTTCAAACATACTATTTTAGGTACCTGCAATTGTCACTGATAAATATCTGATAAATCGAAATATTCGGCGTCGGCCTTGCTATTTAGAACCTGTCTGTACAAGATTTAGCCATTAAAAGGTTGGACCTCAGGTCGAAGACCCGTTTTGATTCCTTTTCATATTTGTCAGATGTCATAGTTCGAGTTTACATGAAATGGCAACGAGACAAGATTTAAAATTCGTTTTCATCTCAACATTTAACGTATTTCAGGGTAGCATGGGAATTGCTGCAAATGTGCCATGGGTGAACCAAATAGTGACGATGCCGATCTTCCACAGAGCAATGGTAGATACTGAAAATAAAACTGATTTACCCTAGGTCCAGTAAAGTAAGTAGCATCGGCGCCTGATATTACCATGGTTATTATCATCTGTTTTACTGATGCCCCATGAGTTGCTCATGCATCAACAACTGCTTGCATTGGAAATTTGTCTATTTTTCGCAGTCTTAAGGAGCACTGGAATACTTACTAGTTTTAAAACTGCTTATTTTGGCGGCTGTCCCTGTTCCTCAACTGTAGGTAATGGACACACTTTTAGCGGCGAGTTTAAGTTGGATTTCACTGAGTTATGGAAGTATTTACTGTCGCTCCTTGGTTGTCAAACAGCGTTGCTCAAGAATATAACATTGCTGAGCGAGAAAATAGCAAGCGTCGAGTTTATGATATTCTCAAAAAAACTTGATCTGAATATACATTCTTAATAATTGCCAGAAAAAATTGTCCCAACTCCCAATATACCAGATAGTCTCATAAGGTAATTTTCGATTCGATTTCTTGGTCGAATTGAACCAAAAAGCGGTCAATTATTGCTATACAAGACGTACCCGACGAAATTGTTCGGTGTGAATATAGCAGAACTGACGAACCAATCGTAGAAATTGACAGCTGAGCTGAGGAGCGCCGCGAATTAGGCGTGGGAAACGCATGGCACCGATTGTAGCAATAGACATGCCGTGCATATTACTTGAAGAAACCGATCGGTTTGGCGTTTTGGAAACAACAGTTCCCGTGAGATCACCGAAGTTAAGCAACTCTGTGCTGGGTCAGGAATTGAATGGGTGACCACCCAGTTCGGCAGAGAGGTTGGAGGGGTTGAAGTTTAATAGGGTTTTAGATTAACTTTATTTTGCCTTGCTTATCAACCACTCGACAGCATGGATTTCTGGAGAAATCCTGTAATTCAAAATGAACTATTCTTCGGAAGGGAGGTTAAGTAGATGGTTTGTTTGGTGATCTTCGACAGAAGGGACAACGTGCCGCCATCGGGTCTAGATTAAGTTCATCATCACCTTCATCGTTATCGAACCATTCACCGATGCCATTATATTATTGCCATGTGATCTGTTGTCAAAAACAGTGCGTCGTTCAACAAAACAAGTCAGTTAATTCTCAGTTGACTTTAATAGGTAAGTACACCCCAACACGGAGAGTCCCAATTCTCCAACATTCCGGGTTCGATCCTCATCCGCTGCCACAACGGCAACGAGTACGTCATGGGCACCACTACGGCCCCGAAAAGAAACAATTGCGCACACAGACAGGTAGCGGCGGCGAGGCCGGCATAATGACAGGCTGTGAACATCCATGGCCAGCGTAATTTCGCCGACGACTGCGTCCCCGCGGTGCAGATAATCAACTGTTCCATCTGGGTTACCAACGGCAACCGCAAGTGCACGCCGTGCGGTCGCGTGATCGGAGTCCGTCGTGCGCACGCCAGCTACCGGCGGCGAGATTTTGGGACTTACCTGTTGCCGTGAGACGTCGGCGTCGTTGTCGGAGGCGGCGGTGGAGACATGCAGACGTAGGTAGGGTTACTCCACGGTTTCTATGGACAAAACAAAGTTGGGTCGATTTAGGGTCAATTAGGGTTTTTGCGAAAAATGGCCGCCAATTGATTAGTTTACCGACTTGCCTTGCTTATCAACTTCTCGAAAGTATGGATTTGTGGAGGAATCCATTTTGCCACCAGGCTTATCTCCTTTTCTAGACTAGATTACGTATACATTATCATCCTCATCCTCATCCACTTATGTGGCATTAGACCAGTTCCACAGGGCCCGTTGCCAAAAAATGCGTCGTTAAACCCCACTAATCAATCAACCTATATGTCTGACAACAATATCAGTGGTATGGGACGAGAATATGACCTACATTGCATAGATTTTGCGATAGTTACATTGAGAAACGGGACAGAGGTCTGTGACAAATATTTGCCCTTCTTCCAAATTGCTTGGTGTTCTCCTCGTGACTCTTTCCGAAAGCAATTGGCACGGTCAGCTATGCAATTCAGGAGGTCGACAAAGTCGTAAACAAACGTCGAAGTCAAACCCATATTGAATATAATTGATAACCCTAATTGCAGTGAGCCAAGTAATAATGAGTACAGTCGTGTGCAGATGTGTAAGGGTACTTTCATAAGTTTTAGCTCAAAGTTGAATGACTTTTCCTAGATAACGATTAACATATGTTCTTTACTATGGAGATGTGTTAAAATATTTTTGTATTTTATCTGTGACTTAATATATTTGGATCCTCAATAATTATATTGTGAGTTTATGAATAGAAAAATTACAATTAATTTTCGCAACAGATTTCAGAAGTTGCCGTGAAACAATTCTGAAATACTAAAATGACTAATCTTAAGAAAACCTTTGCTCAAGGTCGTCTTCCAGCCACAAGTTATAAGATCTGTTCAAAGAGAGGGAAAATAATCATTGTCAGCTCAGAAAATTACCACAGAAATCGATTTTCAACAATGTTCGATCGAGTCTTTTTGTATGAAGCAACAAATGATTGCATAACATCTTAAAACATACAAAATCACTTCTGAAATTTCAAAATTTTCCGCTTTTTAAATGCGTAAAGAAAAACAAATAAAATCTGTTAAACCACACATTTAAATAATGTAACTTCTCTTAAAATTGATTGATGTTCCCAAACATCCCGCTCTCATGGCCTATGAATTGATACCACGAAGAGTAACCCAAAACGCCAAGTCGTTTACCGCGGTATTAAATGCCTCGGCTGAGAAAATCGTATATAAAACGCGTGACGAGGCCAAAATGTTATTACCAACGAATGACGGCGCCGTTTTTTGGGCAATTTTCTGGGTCTCATGGCGTCAAATTTTAGAGCCTGAAATGCACGGATCGGCTCCTCAATAGTTTGAAGTTTGCGGCCGTTTTCGAGGTAATTTGATTGGCTATTTGAGAGTAAACCATCGCGTTGAGATGAAGTCGAGGAGAATGCGATTTTATGTTGATCAGTTACGGATTTTAGCAGTTTTTAGTGGGAAAAATATTACATTCAATATGCATGCATGATGGTAAAAACCATTTCCTACTTTCATAAAAACAAGCGTGATGAAGTATGTTTTTAACCGTTTTAAGTCAACAATGCTTAGTTTGCTTCTTCTGGATTGGATCCCTCGCCTTGCCCCGTGAATTCGTCGCCTTCTTGATTGCCCCGTGGTTGTCAACACATGGATTGGTTGCAAGATGACAGATCTAATCCGTATTAAAGAATCAAAGCTCATACAAAGTATTCTAATGATCATGTACGCAAAGATTTTGGTATTTGAATACCAGATAACAGTAAAAATCTGTTGTTGAAGTTAGAAAAGTAAAAAATTAAAACATCTCATGAGCATTAATTCCCCAGAGTACCGTGTAATGCAATTTATTAGCTCGAGCTTAGACCACCCTTTCAACCTGCGGGCTAGCCTCAAAAACCCAGACCCATTCGCGACAGCGCTCTGCAATTTCCACAACTGCGAAATAAAACCGGGCCTACATTTCATCGTCGGTGTCATATGTTAGTTTATTGGTTTGCAAGCGTCCACCTCCAGCGCGTTGGACTCTCGCGAGATCGCAGGGAGCGATTCTATCGATGATTTACGTCAAACTACGAAGACCATCCTTAAATCGCCTCGACGGGACGGGGACGTTAGAGACCGGGACTGAACCTGGCACCATATAGTTAAATTGCATTTTGCAAAGTGCAAGTTGCAGCGAAATGCCATTTTAAAGTTGTATTATAACAGGAGGTTTTCAATCAGTTTTGTTGGATTATTGACACAAGCTTTCGTGAGATCACTGGTGTTAAGCAGTCATATATTGGATGGGTGAACATAAAATTGTTTGGAGTGTTGGAGGCACCGATTTTCGTGACATCGCCGAAGTTGAGCAACACTGCGCTGGTTCAGGCAGTGGATGGGTGATTATCATATACATGACCAGTTCTGTTTGGCAGAGGTTGGTAGAATTGATGATGGGGTAAGCGCAAGATATTTTTTTGATATTCTAACGGAAAAGACCATAAACTTTAGAGAAGGAACAACACAAGACAGACAACCGGCCAACTCGAGTAATTATTTCGGTAAATTTTTGGTACGAAAACCAAGACCATTTTCTCTCTGGCATGAGGCAATTTCAGGTAACAGGGCGTTTTGTGTAATAATAAAACAAATGCATAACATTAAAAGGAAGCCCATTAAACCCTCGCTGCCCTTCGGACACAGCCACCTAGATGGAGGATCCCACCGAAAACGATCCACCCCTTTCATCTGCCACTTGTTAATCACCAAGGGCAACGCTTTCGCGGTCCTCCAGACCCACAGGATCGCTAATTGCGTTCACCATCTACAACGTCGTACGTAAATATATTAACCCGAAAACTCCAGAACACCTTTTTCCGATCTCCATAAAAGTGATCAGAGGGGGGCGTTCCGGGCCCTGGGTCGGGGAACGGCCCTCTCGCCGCTACCGCCGCGCGGTCCCGGCCCCGAAGAGTTATGACATCGCGTCCTGTCCACCGGTCCATCGGCCCTGCCTCCATTCACGAGCGCTCACCGCGATCCACGCTGCCGTGATAGTTAATTAACTGCTTCGCTAGACGGCCGTGCATGTAAAAGAAAAACAAGTGAGTCCTGTGTCGACTGTTTCGAGATGGTGTGCTGGTGGATAATTATATGGCTGGCCAGCAGGCCGTGATTAAAACCGTCCGAAACGACGAAGGTAGAATAGAGAAAAAGGCGAGCAGACCGAAAAAAAAATAAAATAAAAGACAAGCTGAGATAAGTCAAAGCCACCTTCGTCAGGTTATCCAATGGGCTGGCCTACCAGCTCGGGCGTATTCGAAAGAGAAATATGACAAACGCAATTATAGGTGTTCGACTGTTATGGTATACACATCGCTTATGTGCACGCCATACTGGATCGTTTGTGGCCATGCAATTTAAGTGTCAGCTCCGGCCGGGTTTCGGAAGCTACGTCCATTTTGTTTTATTACCTGTGGATTCAATTCGCTTTTCATGGTCTCAGTGGCTCGACGGCTGCGTTATAATTACAGGAATTGTTGGGCATCGCGAGACACGAACGCGGTTCTGTTGGCCTACGGCCCTGACCTAATGATGACGTCGACGACTCGGGGGTGATTCTGCGCGTAATGACTGTGATCTTGTCGAATCTAATTGGCAGTGCGTTTCGTAATCGGCGTCGGCGTTGACATGGTAATTGAACGTGTTGATTTCGCCCGATGGTAATAGGTGCTCGAAGGCGATTGGTGGGATTGATTCATAGCTGCCAATTGGTAGACATGGTAACGGGCAATTAGACAAACGATTCGCTTTGTTCGGGTTGCTAGGGGCAACCACGCGATGCGGCGAATTAATGTGAATGAAATTTCAATCGTGAAATGATTGGATGAAAAAAACTGTTCATGATATGGTTGTACGTATTGTGTGGCGTTAAGAAACTGGCATTGGATTTATAGGCTTTGTCAGAGTCCCAGTGGTATTGTTCAACTTTCTGCTGCGTACACGTGGTAATGGTAGCGGCTACCCGATGGCGCTAGCGGCCGTTGTTTTTAGCAAACATAAACAATTAGATGATTACAACTCAAAATCTGTATGTGTGTCAATCCTTGATGAGATTATTGCGGCGGATTCCAGTAACAAATGTGAGAAATCTGTGAGAAATAACAAAATACATTTTTAAAATCACAAAAAGACGGCGAGTTCATTTTTTAGCAGGCTGATCCGTCAGTATTTGCCATATTAGTAAATAAATTAGAAGTGGATGCAGGTCAAAGTGAGCAGAAAACAAATCTCAACCTAAAAAACTTAAAATTAAATAAATATATCTACACTCGAGAAATGTATAACGCGAAAGGTAAAGTTAAAAACTAAACATTGGCACACAAATGTAAATAAATGAGAACAAAACTATTTATTGTGGTAAACAGCTCAGTAATTTGGAAAATTCAGTCTAGAAAGCATGTAGACATTTTGTTTTCGGTGCAGTGAAGCGCATGGGAAAATGTCTGTAAATTTCTACTAAAATGTACTACACTGTGTCATCAGGTTACAGTAAATATGCGCAGAATCACGTGCGCACCTGTTCTGAGACTTTGCTCGTTGAACACTTGAAATGAAAAACGCACTAAAAAACCTTGCGTAGTTAGTCATTAGTCCATAATTTTAAAAGTAACTTGCTGCAAAAATCTCTACACCTCACTTTCGAATATACAGTCCATCCCAAACATCACCCAATTCGCCCCAGCAGGGAAAGAGTCCACAAAAACAACCCCTCAAGGTCCCAAAGCCTCTGTTCCTGTACACACCGCCACATGGTTCCTTCGCCCCCCCCCCCCCCCCCCGGGATGATCAAACAACAAGGGATCGTGCGCTTCGTCGCCCCAACGTGCCCCCCCGCCCCCCCCCCCCCCCCCCCCCATCCCCCACCCCCACCAGTTGGGCAACAGAATGTCTGTGACGACCAGAGAGTGACCAACTTCAATTGCAACTACCGCCATTTTTGCTCAATTTCGGAACCATACCATGGATAGACTGTATCCATGGAGGTGCGGACCCATGCTGCCAAAGCGTTTTTCCAGCCCACTTTCATTGCTGGGGCCAAGAACCAAGACCAAGAAATCGAGAGATGGAGACTAGATTTGATTGCTTGGTCTTATCCCAGGCTGCCAATGCATTTTTTCCACAGAACTTATATTGCTGAATGTTTGGTAGAGAGGTTAGAGGGATGATAGTTAGTACAGCAATTTCATTCGCCTTGCTTATCAACCTCTTGACAGCATGGATTTGTGGAGGCCTCCTGCTGTTTGCGTTACACCATCCTTCGGGAGGGACGTTAAGCCGGTGGTCCCCTTGGTGCTATTCGACAGGAGTAGGCTACGTGCCGGCACCGGGTTTCCTCTCCTCCCTTCTAGACTAGGTTAGATTCATCATCATCCACTCATTCACCGATGCCATTCGACCAGTGCCACATGGCCAGACGTCAAAACAGTGCGTCGTTCAAGACCATACATAAATAAAATCCATTGCTGAAACTAGGAATAAATAAGATGTGCTGAAAATGCTGAGAAATTAACATGGTTACCGTCAAGAGATGGCCACTCTCTTACAAACACATGCTTTCTCTCTTCATTCTCTATCGTGGTCGTTCCTCGTATGAGCGTGGGTGAAATAAGCAACTGGCGCTGCGTCCCGGTGGTTGCCCCGCGTGCAAGCCGGCCTTGTTGCTTGCCGGTTGTAAGCCTTGTAATAGCCGAGGTCCCGCAGCGCTCTCGGCGACGCCGTGGGGCGCCGACGGTGCACGTGGAGAAACAAAAGAGTCGCGACGGGGCGCCAACGAGGGGCAACGGCGCTCTGCGCGGCCCGCTTGAACACTTCCGAAACAACGTAGGATGGATTGATAGCACTTGTTATGCACATATGTATTGAGTGGTGGATTGGTGGTGTGCCGGCTTGGGTCTAACTGGCGTTGGCGGATGTTTTGGTTTTATAATGTTTCAGAGAATTGTTGGAATTACCGGCCACTTGGAATTGTGGGTTCGGCGTTTTCTCCTGAGTTTTCGTGGTATCTAGTAATTTTACTTAAAAAAACAGTGGGTTTTTATTAAAGTTTGTTGTTTTTAATTTTGAGTTGTCTCTATTCATTTTTTCATTTATATTTGAGTAAACAAAGAATTATTTTGATGCTGTAATGCTCAATGCGACAAATGGTTTACAATATTGTAGGTCTACTTTTACCTAATTTTGACTTTTTTCCAAAAACATATTTTTCCAAAATAAGCGTTGAACAGTTCGAACCTAGATACTAAAATTGCTAATATGTTTTGCCGACATTGCAATGCGATCAGAGTATTTTTGCAATTGCATTACGTTTTGTGATTACTCTGGCATATTTAATTGTCAAAAACCAATATTATTTTGTAAAAATAAAAAAATAAACTTTATATTGTTTCAAATATTGAAACAGTTATTAGTTTGGGGATTTCGAACGTTTAATTTAAAAATGCAATTTAATCGGAATCGGATCGAGCCGTTTGGTCAGTATAGAGGAAAATGCCGCACAGAAAAACAAAATAAAAAGTATATTTTTTCCCGTGTATTCAAACCGAGTCTTCAATTTGCTTGCAACGGTCACCCAATAAAGAATCCACGATATTTAATAACAACACTCCATGAATTGTCTGCATTCCATTGGTTTCCCAAATAAACAAGTGTCAGATTCTGCTGTAGAGGACCTGCCATGCACCACCGCTTCCACGATTTGCCGCGCGGACACCCTGTTTACACTTCACTCAACAATCGCGCATCGATTAACAAAAGTCATTGCGATCGTTGCTCACACATGCACACGGCATCCCAGATTCGCCACGGACCAGCCCCTCACCCCCTGGGAGGGTTTCACCCCCGGCAACCCTAAACACTATCAAACTCCGCCAGACGGCTCGCAAGGCCACAATTAAAACACTATCGTCCCCCGCCCACCCTCACAACCAAAATCCCATCCCGATGCGTCGTTAAGCAAATCTCCCGGGCATGGGGCATTGTCCCCGAAATGCAAAACATGAGTCACCCCCTCCCACCCCCCGATTTAGACTCTGTTACCAAACCCCAATTTCACGCTCTGTAGCCCTGAGGCCGAGGGGGTAGCAAGGGGGTGGGTGTTCGAATCCCGTGGGGCGCCCAGCGACCGCCATCTGCACCCCTGAACGCTTTCCCTCGGCGGCGACCTCCCTGGGGACGCCGTCGACGGCTACCCTACACGCTCGTACGGTAGAGAGAGGATCGCTTTAATTCAGTGGGCAATTTGAGACGATGGCGTTGATTTCGCCGTGTTTTGACAGTCAGAGGACGACGACGATGGGTAATCCGTGCTGATTCGGGTTTCATTTCGGTTTAATTCGGTTTGATTTGGTTGCGTGACGGGTGTATGTTGGACGTCGCCGTCGATTAGCGTCTAGAAGCGAGTCGAGGGTGCCGAACGAGTCAGAGAATTCCGATCACTTAAGCATGTATTTTTTAAATATTTATTTATAATAATCACAGCCTTCTGGAATAAACCACTAAGATGCTTGGGATAATTTAAATGTTGCAAGGAAACGGGAAAAGGCATCTTCATTTTGTCGAGTTTTGGAAGCGAAAAACAGGTTAAAATGTTCATATGACAGTGAACAACATTTTCGCACAAAATCAGCTGACAATTTCACACAAATTCTCTTTCAAATTGTTTGGCCAAGATTTTTCTTTTAGTCAGTTTGAAAACAGCTGTAACCTTATTAAGAGGCAACTTAATTATTTGCTATGGTTTCAACCAAAATAATTCTAAGAAATTCAAAGATGTTTGGAGTTCCTGGGAGTTTAAACGGTCAATTCAAGAGGTTGTAGCAAATTTGTCTAAAAGCCAGTGAAGAAAATCTTTCAGAAACCTCTTGACTTTTGTAACCTTATCGATATCTGATGATTATAAGGGTCATTAATTTTAAACTATCTGGTAAAAAAGATAACTGCTAGTTACTCTTTACAACTGGACACAGTACAACGGAAAAGCCCAATAGAAGTCTTTGTCCCAAACACAGAATTCTCTCTCTAACAGAAATTCCCTTCTCTTAAGAAAAAAAATTCCGGGTGTTTTTAAATGTAAACCACAAGGATCTAGATCCTGCCCGCCGGCTGAGCCGGTGTGCCTCTAGTAGGCAGTCCTCGACTTGGGGCTTACACTGCGATCGCGTAGGCGGTGGTTGCTGCTGCTGTCGGCTTACAGGATCTACATAAACCAGGATTAGGACACAGATATCCACCTGGCCCAGGATAGGAACAGTTGGACTCCGACTTATGACAGGCTGTGAACACTGCCACATGGAAAGCTAGGTGTTTCACTGTACTACCTTGAACTACCTTGTCCCGTGATTGTTTGCTGGGTGATCCTGCTTCCTCGAGTTAGCGTCACTGTTGTAGATTCAGGCAGAACATGGGCCGACGAGCAAGTGAAAGAAGCAATAGCCACAAGAAAAATCTCAACCCAACCTATAGGCTCTGGAATTTCTTAAGATAAACACTGGTCGGTGCACATGACGACTTCAATGAGAAGCATTGCTTTGGCCAACGTGCAGATATGACACATTAAATTTTAGAAGTCAGAATTGCCTTGTAAATGATGAAGCCCTAACAGAAAAGTACTAGGTACGGGACCGCAAATTTTCTCAGAGCTTGCGATAAGAAAACGTTAATTGTGTCAAAATCTATTTGCTTGTGTAATGCCGTTCCTAGACACTTCGTGGGATCACCGAAGTTAAGTAACACTGTGGCAGGTCAGGTATTGGATGGGTGACCATCATGCATGACAAAGTCTTTTTAGGAAAGAGGTTGAAGGGATTAAGGTAGGTCTTCCGTATCAATCTCTCGGCATCATGGAATTGGGGAGAAATCCTTTTTTTCTAATTGCATCGTCCTTCGTAAGGGACGTTAAGCCAGAAATCTCCTTGATGCTATTTGACAGGAGAAAGCTACGAGCCAGGACCGAGTCCTGTCCCCCCTTCTAGGCTAGTTTAGGTTCATCATCATCCTCATCATCATCCATTCATTCACTGGCGCCGTTAGACCAGTGCCGCATGGCCAGATGTCAAAACAGTGCGTCGTTGAACACCACAAATCAATCAATCAATCCAGGCTAGGGAAGGAGCATTATTGCTAATTCACTATCGCTGTTAGACCAGTAACACAGGGCCCTTTGACAAAACAGTGCGTCGCTAAATACCAGAATCACTCAAAGAAAGGCAATAATTCGATCTAGTCACACATTTGAGAGCAAAAAGATTGGCACCAAAATTCTCGTTTAGAATTGAGTTTACTGAAATCAAGATTCAAAACTCTTCTAAAATCTTTGCAAAGTATCGAAAAAAGCCGAAAGAATGACAAAGCACACGACGCGCCCGTCGATGCGTGGTGCGCATGAGCGCGACCTCCCATCGCGTCGACGTCGGCGACCCCCGGAGGACGCCGTTGAAGCGTGAGGACCGCGTCGAAGCCGGCCACGGCTTGCTTGAGCCGATTTCGGTCACTGTGACACGTGACATTCCTTGTGGGACGATGCGCATGATCGGGGGTGCGGATCACGGCGTGCCGGACATTCCGTTTGGCAATTGTTGAAAATGTGCCTGCTGTTTTTCATTGATATTATCAATTGAAAGGACGTGCAATGAAATATCTGGCTTCAGAATTAACTTTAAGGCCAGGCATTTTTGAAATTGCTTTCAAACATAACGTGGATGGTTGTACCTACTCTTTTTGCCGTTCGAAAATATTTACCAAATTTCGATTGACGTAGTTTTTCATAAAAGTGATCATAAAGCACAGCTTTGTGATACAGGTTTGGAAGAAAAATCACGTTTTTTTTTGGTGTAGTTTCTATTCTGCTAACATTTACCCTAATATTTTGTTCCGGTTTTCCCAAATTAAAGTGAAGCTTGTAACTCATAAATCATCTTAATTTTACATCATTTGATTGTAAGTCATGGCAATGGTTCAACTACCACTTTGATTAAAGAACTTGAGAAAATGTCAAAACTGGGCATTAGAGTGGTCCGATGGAGCCAGTTCAGTTCGGGAGAGAGGTTGGAGGGATGAAAGTTAGGTACAGCAACTTCACTCGCCTTGCTTATCAACCTCTCGACAGCATGGATTTGTGGAGGAATCCAGCTGTTTGCGTTGTACCGTCCTTCGGAAGGGACGTTATGCCGGTGATCCCCTTGGTGCTCTTCGACAGGAGTAGGCTACGTGCCAGCACCAAGTTTCCCCTCCTCCCTTCTAGGCTAGGTTAGATTCATCATCATCCTCAATCATCCGCTCATTTATTGACACCATTAGACCAGTGCCACATGGCCAGATGTCAAAACAGTGCGTCGTTAAACACCAATAATCAATCGATCATTCGATCCAATGGAGACGGGCAATAATAAGATGACAACTCTGATTACGGCAACTAAAACGTGCTCAAGGTGGCCTTGTCTTGAGACTAGGGCGAAAGGAACGAACACCCAGACACGGCGGGGTGGAAGCGCCCTGCCCTTCGTCTCAAGACGTAGGTGGCCATGTCACAATAACAAGCCTCCGTTTGTGTCGCGTAGCCATGGAGATGACAGGTAGCCGACATCGGATTACAAGGGTGGGGGCGATGGGTGGCCTTCATGTGGCCGGGACGACACAGGTGCAACGCGACGGTGGGCGCAGGGTGGAGTGATTCAAGGTGCAACTGGGATCAAGATCTCGCGCTGTGTTCAACTTCCTTGAAATCTCACTCAGGTGTTCAGGTGTTCTTTAGGAGTCCTAAATCTTATTTCTTATCTTGGTCAAATTTTTTGTTTCCTTTTTCTTTATTTTAGCCATGTCATTGTAAGTTTACTTGATAATTTATGTCAAAAATATCAATAAGCATCTAATTTATTTCAAGACTATCAAATTTAGTGTGAATGTCTCGATTGCTTGATCTTGGAGCTTGGTCTTGGTGCCAGCAATGAAAGTGCTCTGAAAATATTAATTGGCAGCATGAGACCAGGATCACATTTTGACCAGACATGCCATTTCTCTCTTTCACAATAAGTCGGTAATTTGTGATCTGCTTCTCAAGGAAGGTTGAGGAACTAACAATGGTCTTCTGGGTATTGTCAGTCATGACGAGCGATCAAAAAGGACCCCTGGCTTTCTTTTATGTTTTTCTGGGACAAGATTTAATTTTAACTTCTGGAACTCAACAATGCAACTTAACTTTTACCGATGCACTTGGTTATTTCAGCATCATTGGATTCGATGCATTTATTATCTCAGGAGATAAAACCTCAACAGATCAATAATCCCTGTGCCTTGATTCGTGATGCTAAAGCCATTTTAAAATAGCATTCATCAGCATATACGATTACTGAAAAGTATAAACTAAATGTTTTTAGTCAAAATTGTCTGAGGCAATAGTCCTAAAAACAACTTCCAGAACACCCTGTCCATGCTTCCATATTCAAGACACTTCGTGCCTCTTTCCCCTTAATTTCAAAGAATCGCGTTTAGCATGCGTCGCATGGCAACCGACGCCGCGAGAGCGTCGCGACGCCTGAGCTCGGCACGTGCGCAGCTTAAGAAACAATCGACGTCGCGGCGTCAGGGCCAGGGGTGCGATGCCAATAGGCCGGGACGTGGCCCTGGGCAGAGGGTGAGGAGAGTGGTACTAGTCACAAAGATGACAGTTTCTTCAACAGGAATATCTGAACTAATATTTGCTAGTAGAATGGAACCAATGGATATTTGGCATGTTCACAGATTTACAGGTATATTTGAACATTTCTTCTTACTTTGACATCTCATTGTCGGTATTGGCTTGTAAGGTGACTTCCCTGTATATACGTAGATCGGATTGGTTGCCTTGCCAATCTTTCTTGATTGGCGTTTTTAAATGCAAGATGATCGTTGTCCGTAATCATTTTGTTTTGTTACAACCATTGACGAGAATAAAATGTGTAGTTATGAATTTTGAAAGGCGGAAAGAAGTATCGCTACTGCCTAAATATCTCTACGAATAAACTGTGACCCAAAAGCTTACTTGAAAATAAAAACGAACACCTTCAAGGCATTCGCTTCTGTCCGATAGCTATGTGAGTACACATACCGATCCTCCGTATTCAACGCGGTAATGATCTTTGGCCTCGACACGTCATGACTACCGCCTCCGAATTTTTCGAAAGGCTGCGTTCTCGCTAGTAGCAGTGTTATGTGATGGGTTGCGCCCACAATCTGCCTCTGATTTTCTACCCAGGATTTTGTAAGAACTAAGAAACAGGATTGGCCCGATTAATCGATCTTTCCACGGTGCAACACTTGAGACGTGAGGCAGAAGACATCGAAGATCTGAAGAATCTGATGCCTTCCTGGTTCGGGTGGGCATGTATGGTCCTCGCCAATTCACTGTAACGGCGCTGGATTCTCTGGTGAATCCAGAAATTAAATATTGGATGGATTTATCCGTTCCACTGAGATCATCCAAGTTAAGCAACCTTGCGTCGAGTCGTGTTCTGGATGGGTGACCATTAAACTCATCAGCAGTTCTGTTTATAAAAGAGTTTGAAGTTCTTCCGCAGCTGCTTTTTAGGCCAGACTAGCCCAGAAGCTTGTCATTCTCATAATGTCAACAAACTAGTGACATAGGTCGGCGCCAATACAGTGCATCAAAGACACATTATATAAAACCCTCGTCACCATTCTAATCCAGGTACCGGGCGTCGAACTCGGGCGACACAGAAGCTGCCGCCGAGACGCCAACGCGCCAGCGCGGCGCTGTCTCTGGCCACGTAGCCATGGCGGCCATGTTATTACCTTGGCAACCGTTGCCGCGCATTCCGCCACGTAGCTACCGTCTTGCCTGTCAGTGGCGGACCCCACTGGTCAGAACGGGCAACTCGCTTACCAGACGGTAGCGTTGGGACTTGGGGGCTCGAAGTCGATCCAACCCTTAGAAATTACGTGCAATTTTAAGCACCTAGCAATTAAGAGCTTCTCTCTGGTCACCTTAAGTTCGAACATAACATAGCACATTCAGCGATGCCAGGAAAGAACCAGATTGAGCAAGTTCTGCGTTGAGGTCTAAAATAAAATGAAGATAGCCGAAAGTGGTTTAAACCCGTGCCGAGGTCTGTGGCAGTTTCTGCGGAGATACGAATTAACAACTGTTAGTTTTTATTTTCTTGCGAGAATTGCTCTTAGTTGGGAGCAGACTTGAGTTTTAACTTCTAAAACAAAAATATGTCTCGTATTCCAGAACTTTGAGAGGGAATGCCAAGTCCGCCGCTTGGTGACCGGACTCCGAGACACTGTCCGGACGCCACCGCGTCTTGGCTTCCCAAAACTCCCGCTGCCGTATCACCGCCTTCCACGATCTCACTGCCGCCGCGCACAAAGCAATAAATACCACGCATTACGCGGCAAGACAATCTGTGCGCGGTCGCCGGCTCTTGGGGGCGGTGCCCACGGCCCGCACGTAGCGCCAGCGAAATTACGAACGCGGGAAGCCGTGGTCAACGAGGTTAAGACGCCGTCCGAGCGCGGCGCTGCGATAGCAGACGCCAGTCTTCAGGAGTCTCGTCTTCGTGGTGGCAATTCTGTGGGATGTCGAGCCAGAGGGCCGTGTATATGAAATGGAGTGGGCGGGATACGTGGTTGGAGCGATAGTCTATTCGAAGCACAGTCTCTTGGAAATGTTGACAACGACAGCAAATGGAACCATTTAATATGCCACCTCAACGAACCTAGATGAATAGTTTTCAAGTTTATCACTAGATTGCGTTAATTTTGCCTAATTCCTCATTTTTCTGGTAGGTTTAGTGTCACAAAAATAGAGATAAAAGCAGTCTAAAGCAATGGGATTCCCATACGGGTCAGCCATTCTGATGTTTCTTGTTTGTTACAAAGTCCAGTATTGGCTGCATTGCATGGTACAAGAACACCAACTTTACTTTTATCTTAGGCTAGCTGCAGGCTAGGCGTGAAAACGTTCTTCAAGAGCCGATGATTCTCGTTTCAAACGCCAACGCAATCGTCGTGCCGATGTTTTCAAACGCTTAAACGATTCAACATGGCCAACAGCTTGCTAGTTGTCACAACTGTGACATTCGCACAAATGCCCCCCTGGTCGTGTTGCACTTGTGCAAGACTTCTGACAGCGCGTACAAGGTGTTATTATACTTTCCTACTGAATTATCAAGTCTTTTAAGTCGGTATTTTCTCTGCGCCCTTCGACCTACGACCCAGAAAGTGTTTGAATCAAAGACATTTACGAAAACAGCTCAAACCGCAAGCCACGAATTACGAAACTCTTGCAACACCACCTCGCCATAGCAACTGGCTTTGTATTTTGGATGAAATATGTGGCGCCCACGCTTGGAGTCAGCGACGCTCTGGCTATCAAGGCTCCATGAGTTGACTGTCAGTCTTGTGGCAAACATGGCGCCCACGCTTGGAGTCAGCGACGCTCTGGCTATCAAGGCTCCATGAGTTGACTGTCAGTCTTGTGGCAAACATGGCGTCCACGCTTGGAGTCAGCCACGCTCTGGCTATCAAGGCTCCATGAGTTGACTGTCAGTCTTGTGGCAAACATGGCGTCCACGCTTGGAGTCAGCGACGCTCTGGCTATCAAGGCTCCATGAGCTGACTGTCAGTCTTGTGGCAAACATGGCGTCCACGCTTGGAGTCAGCCACGTTCTGGCTATCAAGGCTCCATGAGCTGACTGTCAGTCTTGTGGCAAACATGGCGTTTACACTTGGAATCGGCCACACTCTGGCTATCAAGGCTCCATGAGTTGACTGTAAGTCTTGTGGCAAACATGGCGTTTACACTTGGAATCGGCCACTCTCTCTCAAACCACAGCCCTCTAAAAGTGGCGAAAGCATCTGAGTTGCGATTGCAAGAAGTCGGTGGAATTAACAATGCCTATACACAGTAACCGCCGCGTATCCATGGTAATTGACGGGTACTGGGTATGAGTTGATTGGTTGCAGCTCTAAGATAGCACGAGGTGCATTGCGCCTAGCCACTGGTTGCTCCCGAGTAATGAAGATTGTAATGCGATTACTAAGTACATCTCATTTCTTTTAGTTTCTCTTCTGGCTGCTCGGCGGTGCTACTGGCATTTCGGAGATACGTGTTATTACCGGGTAATTGCTGTAAGTGTAATTGGTTTTCAAATTTCAGGCGGCACATTGCGGATGGTATTTTGCGGAAAGGTAATTTCGTACCTCGGTGGGTTTCATTGATGGAACTGTGCCGGGTCTTGCAGACTGTGCGATTTGTGTAACGGGCTGTTAATGCGTTAGCAACGGACGTGGTGAGTTGTTCCAAAAGTCTAGCAATTTATTGTTTGGTCTTGAACATGCATTTTTGGGGAGTAGGTAAAGATTTCATTAGCATTTTTGTCCAGACCACCCAAATCTAAACCAAATTTAGAGAAAGTCTTAAATTTCAGGGTATTCTGTTTTTGGCTTTGAAACTTGACTTTAGTATTACTTTCTTGCGTCGAATGTTCTACCGAAATTCTTTGTTTAACACTTACTTTTGACACGACAGCTTCGATCTTTAACTATTAACTGCTAAAAAAAAAATCCCAAAATCAGACACGGAAAGCACCTATAAACCTAAAGTGTGTGTTTTCGACCGCCCGACCTCGTCTTGAGCCGCACAGCTGACATTTTCTGGTGGAAGGAAACGAATGATTGTCCGAGATGAGGTGGCCTGTAAATAGCGAACTCCCTGCAGTTTTCATCAAAAAACTAACTATTTTCCCACAGCGGCGATTTTCTCTTTGAAAAACCCCGTCGCCAACCCCGTCCTCTTCCAACCCCTGCAAACTTTACCGCTCAACGCTATATATATATATATATAAAGCAAGGAGCTCGAATCAATTCTAGGCGAGCCCTACGCTAAAAAATAGCTCGTTGCAAAACCGCTCCCGGCGCCCCCCTCCTACTTTCTTGAACGGAAAGGGCGGGAAACGTTATCTCCTCCCCACCCGGCCAAGACACACAGCTCCTTCACCGCCTTCGCGATCGCGCCGCGAAGAACTCTTTCAATTTCACCCACCCTCCTCCTTCCGCCCTGCGACCAGTGTGATACCCAGGCAAGGGAGAATAATTCTCGTCGGGGCCGAGATCGATTCTCTGTCTCTCCCTTACGAGCGCGCGCTATCTCTCGACGTCTCCACGGCATTCAAATTCATTGCGGCAAGGTCCACGACCCCCTGAGATGATGGGACGGGGTCTTGCTGAGGGTGGCAGCGGGGAAAGAGGCAAAGAAAGTAGAAACTTATTGCAAAACTTGATGTGTTTTGGTGTAAAGTGTGAATCAAATTATTTTTCTGACTGATGTGCCAAAGTTCGTTTCTATTGCGTTTGTTTTCTCTATTGGCAGGGGAGCGAGGCTGGGTAAAACGTGTACTGAACCGGGATGCGAACCCGGAACCTCACAATTGCCGGCCGAGTACTCTACAACAGAGTTATCCAGGCACACAGGTTCGGGCTATGTAGGATGGTGTAAGGGGTACCTGCAGGGAGGGGAGAGATCTGGACGACATGAAAGAGTACTTAGCACATCAGGGATGCTTATTTAACGGTCGAGTTTACTAACTGGGCTGCCACTTGCCCCAGAATCAAGTTTAATCCATGAAAAATCAACGGTAGATGCAGGAATTTTTTTAGTTGGTTTTTATGGTGTTTCCACATGGGAGCTGAGAGCAGCAAACGATGAATGGAAGGGGTGCTAAGCTGGAAAAATAAGCAAACGAACCGGGATACGAACCCCGGGACACCATGGTCTTTCTCTATTTATTGTTGGCCGGTAGCCCCCGTGCACGGAAACAACAGAAAAACAAAATTATTTATCCTGAAATTCCTACATTGAAATAACGAAATTTCAGCGTTCTTATTAGTTTACAAGGTTGTTTGCAATCTTGCGTGTAATTAGTCTCGGTGGGATAAGAAGGTAAATCTTGAAAGCTCTGTCAGGCGATCAAAGCATCTCCATGGCTATCAAAAGTTGAATCTACCAGTGAGTCTCATATGCTTGAAAGTGTTTTTGTTTTTTTAAGTCAGCAAAGAAAATGACTTTCTTGGAAAAATTGAAGTATATGAGCGTGTATTGAATTATCAAAAGTGTAGCGAGAGAAACAAAAACTTTTATTTCACTTGTCTGCAAAAATGCTTCATGTTTGTGTGGCATTTTTTCTTTGTTTTTTTGTCGCGCTCTATACTGGTCAAATATTAGTTTAGATTTTGTTGACATTTTCAGGGTAAATTTTTGTGTTTTGAACTTAGGTCTTCTACGTTTTTTCAGTAAAATCGACCAGAAACTTTACTCACCAATCAAGATTAACAAAAATTGATACAAACATTAAATAGGAAATTACAAAATTGCAGCCACGTTGTTGTTTTGAAACTCGCTGTATTGTTTCCGTTGAAATTTTTCTTTGAAAACATTTTTCCAAAATGACATTGGGGGATTTTTAAGTGAATTGAAGGAACCAAAAAAATTCCGAAGGGGGTTAGGGGGGATGCAGCAAAATGAGAATTGGACGATAAAAAAAAGCTAAGCTAATGAACCCCTTTGGTGCTCTTCACCAAGAGTAGGCCAAGTGCCAGCCCTGGATAACCTCTTCTCCTTTCTAGGCTATGGCAGGTACATCATCATCCTCATCATCACCCACTCATTTTCCGACGCCATGAGACCAGTTTCGCAGGGCCATTTGTTTTAACAGAACGTCGTCAACACCACAAATCAATAAGAAAAACTATTTGAAATGGGTTTTGAATGCTAAGTAAAGGGTTACTAAATTTCCCGACGTGTCGTAACATGTACTAGCTACTTCTTCAAGGGTGCTCTTCAAGGACTGCTCTAACCCTTGAAGAAGTAACTAGTACATGTTACGAAACGACGGGAAATTTAGTTGTCCTTTACTTAGCATTCAAAACCCATTTCAAATAGTTTTTCTTAAAACTAGTGCTAAGGATAAATCAAGTAGACATGAGTCTAAAAACCATCATAACCACAAATCAATCTCTATGGGACTATCTCTTAAGTCTCACCACGATTACTGCTCGCCATTGCGCTCCATTCTTTATTAGACACACAGTCTATTCAAACCGTCAAACACCAGTGGCGACCAAAAACGACTCATAATCGTTTCACCCGAGGTTTTTTGGGTCGAAACTTCTCCTAATCGTCGGTCACAAATCACCTCGTCGTCCCCGCGTCCCCGGGGCGGTGATGGGCGCCGGTGGCGGCGTGTAATTCGCTTGTTTCCCTGCACGCCGAGGTAAACGGTGGCGATTTGCATTCACTACAGGCAGGCAGGTAGCCGTGTGTCGGGCCCGGTCTTCTTGAGACCAGCTTGAGACTAGCTTTATAAAACGTCAGCAGGACATGCGGTCGTATGGAATCCAATGCACGTGTGCCATACGCTGTCAAAGTGAAACCTGTACCCCCGAAACTGAATTATTTTCTCGATAGAATCATAGAATCATTGAAATTTTACTTTATGCGAATGGTCGTTGCTAAGGTTATAGTTTCTGCCACTTTCTTTAGATGCGATTTTGGTATAAACCGGGTATTATTAAGATTCCCGAAGAACAGAAAAGTGTTAAAGTAACTTTTTCTTAATTTCGCCCCGTCAAATTACTAATCTTCCCATATAGGCATCGCAAAGATACTTCAACCTAAAAGAACGCACATCAAATTCTTGTTTATAACATTATTTGTTAGCTGATTTCCAAAAACAACCCCCGTTCTACCAATTGCAAGGCATATACTAAAATAGATAGTCATTTTCGTTCCCAACTCTGACTACAAAAAATATATTCAACCATATGAGATTCGATGACAGATTTAACTTCTAGTAGCCATGGAGGTTTGGAAACCACCTGAGCTTCTAAAATCTACTTTCTTACGTCACCACGGGCATATCAATTTTCTTACGCAAAGCTAAAGCGTCTCAGCTTCGTTTCTGGAAAAATCTGGTTCGAACCCCGCCGATCACGCATAATACAGCGTCCACACAAGAAGCCGTGCGTCGGCCACCAGGAGGCGGTGTCCACGTGGTAAGAGCACCAAGGAGCCGTGTCGCTGCTGGCATCTAGGAGGCCCATGGGAAGACCGGGGCACCTAGGGGTAATCACCGACCGGGCCGTGGTCACGTACCGGGCAAATTACATGTGCGCGGTACCCGGGTAATCGGCCAGCCCGCGCATCCACATGGCCGAGACGTGCTCGCATCCGACATGCCGTGCATGGAGGGTACACGATGGGAACCACTGGGCACTGGGCGACTGGCAGCAGATAAACGTTTTAAACAGAATTCGACGAGTCTATGTGGGAGTGACCGTCGCGTAGAAGCTTGCATGGTAAGATGGAGTGGCAAGCTGAGACGACAATCACTGTGTTGACAACTACGGATTTGTCAAGACGGATTGGCGCGGTGATGAATCCAATACACGGGCTGGCAACGCGTCGTTTGACAACTACGGGACAATAGAGGCGGATTGGCAAAAGAACCAATTTTTGTGGTATTTAAAACGTGCTTATGGCTAGTTCCTTTTTTCAAGGCCATGGCTATTTTTCAGAAAATGAAAAATAGACCGTGTATTTTTTACACCATTAAAATGTCCAAAATTGTGTTTAGAAACTTATTTTCTTTCTTATAACATAAACGTTGAAACCTCACTTTGTAAAACTTTTGATTTTTGAACTAATGATCCCTTGCATGAGTCTATAATAGTAAAATCACAAGCCTGCCGGTTTGTTCCACGGCCCCCGGCCTCTACCTACTGGCAGAGGATACAGGTACCCTTGTGCAGCCATCAATCAGATGTTCGGCCGAGACGTCTTGGCCGTAGTGACTGGACCCAACCCAAGTGGCCGTGCCGATAAATCAGATCCGACCGGCACAGCTAATCGCCAGTACATGACCAGCCTAGCAACCAGCATGCGACCCTAGCAACCGTAACCCATGGCAACACGACCGCTAACGCAAGCTGGTAGATGGACTTGCAAACATCATACTCGATCAGAAAAATTCTTTGAATCGATGCTAGTCGACGATCGTGATGAGAGGCTTGACTGGAGTAGAAAGGAGCAAGAGTGAACCCGGTGCTGGCTAGTAGCCTTCTCCTGTTCAACAGCACCATGTCCCTTTGACACACTGTGTTGACTACTCCTGCCCAACAGCACCATGTCCTTTTGACACACTGTGTTGACTACTCCTGCCCAACAGACAGCACCGTGTCCCTTTGACACACTGTGTTGGCTGCTCCTGCCCAACAGCACCGAAATTCGACTATCTTAGCCTATAATGCCTCTTTTACAAATACATTAATTTATTTAGCGCTGTCATAACTACAGGTTGACGATGCAGCTAGCCAAGCAAGAAGCAATACGAATTGGAAATGGTAATTTATCCTCGGAGGTCACCCATCCAGAGGCTGGCTAGGCGCAGTGTTGCTTAACTTCGGACTATGCTGTAACCACTAAACAAAAATTCCACTCCTGAATTTGTCACCACAGTCGAGATGGCTCAAATAGCCTCTGATGATGACTTTATTGATAAGAATTCCAATGACCATTGCAACATTTTTTAAGATGCACTTCTATAGCTAAGAAAGATTCTGGATTTGTATCCTCAGGAGCATCTTTTATGAACGTGGGCTCCGGAGGAGTTCCAAAAACTCTACTTACCAAACGTTGAAGCAGACTTTATGTAAGGTAGTTTTAAAGCTATTCACTCGCGTTTAGCAGCAGTGTATCTTTTTCAAAGGTACAAATCTTATGACCATCTTAGAGAAAGGAACCCTTCCATTACAACATAATAACACCACGGTCCTTCCGGCATCTCGCAAGCTGGCCACAACGCCCCCGCATCGTCCGACTACAGCATCTGGTCGGCGTCGTCTACCAGATCGCAACGCACATCGGCATCCTCCTTCGCCGTCCCCCCTTGGCCGCAAAACCGCATCGCTAACTGCCGATTTACCAGCCCCAACGCCTTCCCCCCCGGAGCCATGATTGCCCCGGTGGGTCGCCGACAGCAATCAGACGGCAGGTAACTTCCAACATCCTGCCGTTTACCTTTTGTTTCATCATCGACAGGCGCACACGTGGAATTAGTTCGTGAAAAACTGCTGGCTAATCGGTCGTAATTGTTGGGCCGATCGAGAAGGCTTATATTTTTTATGTTAGGTTTCGTACGGCCAGAGAGTGGCTATCTCCAAGGAATGACCGCCATATTTGGCCTGTAGTAGTTACCATAGAAGGTACCAAGTCAAAAAATGAAGTCTTTATATGATTTGAAAAAAAAAATGGTATTTACAATTTTGTAATTTGTGTGCCACATCGATATAGAAGTATTAAAAGACTGTCATGCGAGCTCAGTGTTTCCATAGCTACTACACGTTAAATACACCGTGTAAGTTACTATGCTTCATGCTTGATTGTATTCTTATTTACACAGTTGGAGATGGAAAATATCAGTACCCACCTATGGCAACTTGTAAGATCTATCCAATTCTTCCTTGAAACATGACTGTGAAATTGAAACATTTGGACCAAATTTTCTTCTGTATATTGCAAAAGAATATACCAAAACATCTGATAAGTGTGTTTACTAATACATTTTATTTGATAGCGCCAGGTGTAGATGAATAATCTCATTCAATACGTTGGTTTCAGTCTAAAAAGTTGTAAAATGGTGTCCAAATGCACAGAGATAGCAACTTCTACATCACAAATTGGCTCACTCAGATCATACGCAGATATAGGTAGTGCAAGAGGTGCCCTTAGCGGTCATCCAGGGCGGCTGCCAAAATTACCGTTTATTATTACCTTAATGGGGGGGAGGGGGGCACAAATCTTCGTGCATTTATCGGGCGGAAACGGATGCGACGTGCGGCGACCAGCCCCCAGAATGCAGCACCAACGTGTAATTTGAAAAAAATGGGGTTAAACCGCTCGGTGAGCGCTGAGCGGCCGGCGATTTGGATCACTGTTCTTCCAATATTGGTTGTAAATGCCACTGCCAGCTGGACTCGGTGGTCTTTATCAAACGGTTGTGATCTTTTTGGCGGTGATGGGGAATCGTAGCGAGTTCTTGAAGGGAAATCTAAAAATTATGCTAAGTCGTGAAAAGTTGCTAATTAAAATAGGAAGAAGGAATTGTACAAAGATATTTTTGTAAAATGAGTTGCCACAATTTGTAGCGTTTTTGTCGTATTGATCTAAACTCGGGAGGTAGAAAAAATAACTTTTCCTCAGATTTCAGAGAGAAAATTTGTTTAAGTTCCACGGCTATAGAAAAGAAGCGCTTTTAAAACCCATAAGAATCCACTAGTCACATCATAAACATTGCACCCAAATTGCGAATACCTAGAATTCGCCAGCTCGAAAGCAACCAAAAACAAAACAATAAACGGCGCATCTAATTCACCCCGTCCGTTGGGTTATTTGCACAACGTGCCCCTTCCCCATACCCCCCCCCCCCTTCCCCCTTGCTGAACACGGCCCATTACGCGCGCGGCATTGCGCTAATGAGAATTTGTTTATCGTGCAGTTCGCTTTTTTCCCGCCGGCGTTGTCGTCGTCCCGCTCAATTTCACTCGATATTTATACGAAAATTAACCACGCGATGCGATTTGCCGCTTTTTTCCAGCACGCCGACGTGGTCCCGTATGGTTTTTTTCCCCCGGCCTATTGCATGCCATGTATGCACAGAGTGTGGAAACCTGTCGGTACGTTTTTCCAGTCATGGCGTTTGTTAGCGAACAGAGCTGGCCGTGAGGGAAACATTGCTACAATCTCATGGAGACACAAGGGTGGTCTTTTTATAGAGGTTGTTTATCCATGGTCAAAACATTAACATTACAATACTCTTAATGTTCTTCCATGAAGCATTAAGAAGCTATGAGTAACTTTTTCGTTCTTGGTAAACAGATCTGCGAGTATTTTTTATTGTTATGAACACTAATACTGTCTCAAAAATTGATGCCCACAACGAACCTCGATCTCTACCTATCGCAGGTGTTGCTTTAACCAATTGAGCTACTTGGACACATGCTTTTTGAGACGATTTTAGTGTATTTGATGAGAATGACGGATCTCCAAGGAGTAGAACCAAGAGGCTGTGAGTGGTCACAGTCACTCTGATTCTAGTGACGCTATATCACGTCACAACCATTCAATCTCGAGTAACTCCAATTTTGAAGTTGGATGCGTTTTATTTATTTCAAATCTTATTTAAATTGCAAACGCTTGCAATCCGCGGGGTACTGTTATTTTTTTATTATTAATCAAATAGTATGTTGGTAGATTTACATGTTAATTTTATTATATGCTAATAATAATAAAATACCCCGCGTCTTGTAAGCGTTTGCAATTTAAATAAGATTTCAAATAGATTTACGAGCTGTTCCTTGCCGTTGCCATTCAGGTTGAGCGCAGTTTTCCCGTTTTCATTCACCTATTCAACCGTCAGTGCTGAGGTGCCAGACGTTTAAGATGGTAATAACTAGCTTTTGTAACTTTGCGTTTGTGAATACATTTATTTATTATTTATTATTTTTTATTTAATTTTTACAATTCAAGTATGCATAGCTTGTACCAATGAGTGAATCAGGTCAAGCACTTTATCACGTATAATACAAGATTAATTTACATTAAACATTCAAGAATTCGTCTAAACTATAAAAATTGTGTTTTTACATGTACGATTTGAGTTCTTTCTTGAAATTTTTTCAACGTTGGTTTTTGCCTCCCTTATCCCAGACGGAAGTTTGTTGAAAAAAAGGCGGCCTGCCTGTTCAACGCTATTTGAAGTCATTTTAAGCCTGCAAAACTTCTGGATAAAATTTGTGGTACCCCTTGTCTTATCCCCTGTCTCAATAAAATGCTTAGGATTGCTTTATGTGAACAGACACATTAAAAATGTAAAGACATGGTAATGAAAGAATCCCCTGTGCTGTAAAACCCTGTCTACAAGATTCTCTTGGTCCTAGCCCCAAAATGGATCTTATAATTTTTCTCTGAGCTTTGAATGCTCTTATTCTGTTCCAGGAAGCACCTCAAAAAACAAAATATAGATATATAATATATACACAATAGATTTTGGTACAAAATTGACACGATTTGCCATGTAAGTTCATCATAAAACGCGAAAAATGGCGTTTAAGTCGTCCTTCCCCGTACAAGAAACCATACTGTGAAGGAAAATGAAGAAAGTTCCACTGCGTAAATGACATGGGCCAAATAACTCAAGACTGTCCACTGAGCATTTGTGTCTTTGGTCAAAACTCCTTTCTACAGCAGCTTGGAAAGTACTAATTAAACTTCTTTCTCCAGAGACAGAAAATTAATACAGTCTGTCCCGTGAGAGAAGATGCTATTTTAAAGTCCGCTTAGCCAATTTTGCATAACATCTTGAAGATACAAATATCATTTAGAAAGCTTTGATATACAATCTTATATTCTCTCACGGGGATGAAGGTAAATATGCCTGAACAACGCCTTTATCTCATTGGCATATCCTAAGGGCACAAAAATACTGCGCCCACATCTCAGTAAACCATCCTCCCTAAACGCCCCCCTCGTCCACCAAGAAAGTGAATCTACACAAAACGATTGCCTACAGAATTGTCGGTAGCGGGTCCACCCCCAGCTCCCACGGGCCGGGGGCCGTCGGTTCGATCCCAGCCGGCAGTAATTGTATGGTTGCTATAGGTAACCGGGCACACGGCGATCTGAGTTAATGTCCGTGGTAATGACGCGCAGGGTCCATCCAGGAGGCAGAGGCTGCTCACCGATGGTTACCATGGTTACCATGTGGTCCGCGCTACAGGCCGTGATGCTGGACCACGGCGATGGTGATCGATCACACGATGCCGAACTTGGCCAAGAAGATTCCTGTATCCAGGCGGCACTATTTTTTCTCGGCATGTGGATGTACAGAAATAAGATTTTTTTCCAATTACAGGAGTGATATTGTTTGTGAAAACGCCAAATTTAAAGGATTTTACGGCATTTCAATTCGATAGGCTGCTCACTAAACGGTCCCTAGGGCTTAAAACTGACCCATGGTTGTAAACTATATAGAGAAAATGTATCAATATAGCTTGCAAATTAGCAATGTTACTTTTTATTAGATTTCACGGTTTTGTTTCCGGCAGTGTTTTCTGACATTTTCCGGGAGATGCCCAAAAATATTTAAGGAGGAATTTTTCAAAAGTATCTTGCACAAAAAGGAAAAGGCCGAGACAAATATTGAAAAACTTGGTCGTAAATCATCTAATATTTTTCGCAAATATTTTCCTTCTGCGAAAGTAAAACCACACAACATGTCACTTTCTGAAAGGCCATCTCTCAGTGCTCAAACCTACATTTTGGCAGAGATATTATGGTGCCTGAATGCCAAAACTATACTGTCACTTTCATAGGAGAATCCATTTTTAAGTCCTCTAGATCCATTGTCGTTCAACGAAATAACATACATTTCCGGCAGAGGCACCACCGTTCGTTTTAGGGTGACACGTGGGCCAGCTGTCATTTTTAAAAACACTACAAATCATATCCGCTGATGTTTGCCATTTTCTTCTTGCTCTAAAGCTTGTGTCGAGCCAAGATGAACGGTTTTTCGAGCTGTTATGAGCATTTTACTTCCAACAATAAAAAAAATACGGGCATTATTTTGTAGATATATATTTTTTTATTCCGTCACTGAAATCATAGATGAAATTTCTTTCTTGAGTTGGCAGCAATGCTCGAGGGCAGTATCTTCTCTCAGGAGAAGTAGTGGGAACAAATTAATACAGAGGGACCCATGGTTCTCTCATCGGAAAGTCTCTTAAATGCAGTATACCCTATTTTTTCACCAGAGAGTCCTCACTCCACGCTAGAGTCCAAACTCTGCTAGCCCCGACACTGCACGCTGGATCCTGCAGTGCCTTGTCGATCGCTATCCCCGTGTGTATCACGGCTCCACAGATCACCGTGGATCACGCACTGAGCTACCTCCACAGCATCTGCACGACCGAGCGGACACACAACCTATAATTTACTGTCTCTCTTCGTCGCACCCGTTGCCAGTGCCATATGTCTGTCTCTCTTGCGCTGCCGAGCGAGGCTTGGATATCATGATAGCTTTGCCAGGATCGGCGGACGTGACGGAACATTTAAGATGAGTTGTTTGGGCCGTGGTCGGCGACTGCCGGCGAGGAGTTGGCGTTGACGGCGTCCTCCTAGGGACGACGAGGGACGACAGCGTTTCGGAGGCAAGAGTGTTGTAGTGCTAGCTTAATGGTGTCGGTGAATAAGTGGGTGATGTTGAGATAATGATGAACCTAACCTAGCCTAGAAGCGAGGAGAAGAAATTTGCTGTCGGCAAGTAAACGACTTCTGCCGAAGAGCACCAAGGAAACCACAAGCTCAACATCCTTTCTGAAGGACAGAACAACGCGAAAAACAGGATTTCTTGGCAAATACATGCTTTCGAGAGGTTGATAAGTTGTTGTACTATAACTTTCAACCCCTCCCGAACAGAACTGGTCATGTGTATGATGGTCGCCCATCCAATATCTGACCCAGCGCTGTGTTGCTTAACTTCGGGTAACACACAAAGGGCAACGGACGATCTGAAAATGATCAGTTAAATCTGGTATGTGGAACTATGGGAAAGATTAAATTTAAAATTGAATAAAATTGTTAATGTTGAGTGCCGATTAATTCATGAAAAGTGACACACCATGAGCTAAGTAACTCAGCGGCTGTCTGCGTCCCGTGTTGACCATACTCTGCCTGACATCAACATCTCTACCCACATTTCCCATGTCGTCAAGGCAACCAACCCACCTCGGAACAGACCAAGACAAACGCCTCAGCACGCCTATAATCTTCCCGTCACTGATACAAAAACGACATGTCCGCCACTAAATCACCATCGACGTCGTCCCCCTGGCGGCGATCGCCACAAACACACACACGCTAACTCTCGGTTAAATCTAACCCCGAAAAACCCCACGGCAAAACGATTACCCAGCTCGCACTTAAACGACATCGTTAATAACATTACTCTATAGCAACCGACACGTGGTAATTTTAACTTAGCTACTGTATTGAGCGCTACCAGAAATTATCGATGTAGATATTTTATAAACGCTATTCTTACATCGTCATCCCTAGAGGCGTTTTATAGGTCTATGTTTTGAGAGATGAGGGACGACGTGTATGTATCGTCGTCCCTGGGGGCGTTTGCTCGGATCCGATACAGGGGCTGGATATGCAAAGTCGTATGTTAATCGACTCTGCGCGTATCGGCATGTTATCTAGGTGGCCGATCGCTGGTGCTGGCCAGATGGCCGTGTTGGATTGATCGTCAGGTTTTATTGTGTTTGAATTGGCGATGACGCGCGATTGGTAATTGGTTATTTTGCGCGTAAGTGCGCAGCGGGATAAGGTGTTTCTCTTGAGGAGGAATCTCGTTTCGGGAGTGCTGGATGTTTTCAGCAGGTGTTGATGCTTGTTTATTATTTTTACACACTGCACCCAGCATGAAATGAAAACAAAAGCAGGGTTGACAAAGTATAACCAGTATTCTGGTTCTCGGCCAGCTTTATTACAATGTCCGGTTGAAAAATGTACTTTTGGTGCTGACGAAATTGGATGTATCTGATTGATTGTGACCTTGGAGATGAGAATGTGGACTACAGTTATCTTTTTATCGTTAAGATTATCAAACTGTCCCGGCATGGTGTGCACTAAGCGACTGGATCATACAAAATCAATGCCGAATCCATGGTCAAAAGACGTCCATATTAAAAAAAAGCACAGAAAAATAACCTTCGTTTGTGGGTTTTTAGAGTTTTGGATGGTACGCTCATTTTTATGAGAGAGAAACGGAATATTTAGCCAAAAATACCCGTTAATGCTGTCTGTAAGAATGAAATACATGGAAAACTACAATAGGGGCTACCGGTCAAGCAATGCTACGTGGATCACGCCTTTTGCTATAAAATCATCTCGCCCCCATGACATCTATCTTCATACCTGACCCATGGATGTATTAAAAGTAATATTTAAGAGGACTAAATGCTAAAGAGTCTCTCCTGAGTTCTCATGGGTCCGATCGCGAGGCTTGCACACCTTGACCACCGACCATGCAACTCCCGTTCACAGCCACCTCGACTCGGCAGTCAGCAAGCATAGCCGACATTCCTTCCGATGCAGTTCACGGCTCCCATGACGATTCGCCTAATAACCCCCGATGGGCGGCCGAGCACACACGGCCCCTGCAATCTTCTACTCACCACGGCCCCGGGGGCGCACGGGATGGGTGTGCACTGGGTGCGTCAGCGTTCGCACCCAGCGCTAAGAGCACGCGATCATCGGACGGGCCGTGCACGGGACGGGTCGGGGTTCGATCCCACGACCACCACGCCGTTGCAATCAAGCGCACGCAGCGCAAATCGCGTCGGTAATTGGTTGTAGTATTGGTTTGTTGGTTGTAGATGAGCTACTGGCTAGTCTGGCGTGGTAGGGAGCCGAGGGCCAAATAATGCTGACATCCCGCCTGCTCCCGTCCAACAGCACAAGGACCGATTACCTATCCAGCACCAAAACCAGCTAAATGCTGCTTAACCGCAGCGACGCCAGTCAGTGGCAGCGAGTTTCAGGTTATGACGGCTTTGCGACGCCCTCGGGGCGTCGAGTGATTCGAATGTGCCAATCGAGATCAACCGGAAAGTCAATATTGCGCGTCGCCTAATCCAAAAGCAATTTTCTTATAAAGATGCATCGCCCACCCACCTACTCCAGAGACCACGTAAACGCTGTCGATGACGACAGAACACTCGACAATTTCAAGTCGCGAATCCGATTAGCGCTGAACGCTTCGGCACCGAATCGCACAGTTTCAGTCCTCTCAAACGCCCCTCCCCCCGCACTCCTAGTCACTCCGTCTGCAATATGCCGGCGCTCACCGGGACACGGAGGACGTGGGGCGATCACCGAGCAATTTCCCTTCGAGTGCTCGGCACGGCACTCTCGTCAAGTACCCCCCCTCTAGCCCCCCCCCCCCCTTTCCGGACGTGGAGGCGCTAACAAGATGTATTTGCCCACGCGCCGGGGGTGAGGGGGGGGGGGATCAAGTGTGTACCGCGATGATCGATCGCGGTGACGACGTCGTCGTGACCGGCACGGGCGTCGCGGCGCTAACGAGAAGGCGTCGGGACGCGTGTTTGCTCGCGCGACGCCGTCAGGAGACGAATGGAGCGTGGGAGGGTGTCACGCGAGAAGCGTGAGGATGGTGGTTTGAGTTGGATTTACGACGTGAGTTTGGTTGGTGGGATGGGCGTCCGCAGGATTCAATCCTGGGACCAAAGCTGGATTTTCTCATAAGGGTGTTATTCTTAATTTTAACTTTGGCAAGCACTTTCTTCATTTCAATCGTACATTGATGTCGGCATGTCTTTACTCATGTCTAGCCTGCGCGCTAGTCTTGAAAAAACTTTTTAAAACTGGTGTTTTCAATACTTTGTTATATCCGACTGTAGGTACCGTTATGTGCCGGTATGTATCTCTTGATGTGATGCAATGTTAAATTCATACATCTGCTCTTTATCACAAAACAGAGCTGGTGAATTCCATAATTACCAACCAATGGAAGGTGAAGCATTAGGTCAGACAGGCTCCTAGCAGCTGTTTGAATATAAGCTGCTATGGAAAATGTCGTCCGAGGGTACTTTTTTGCAGGGAACATGCATCTGACTAAAGATGATCATTGGGGTTTAGCAACGTATTGTTTTGACATATGGCTATTTGGCACTGGTATAATGGCGTCGGTGAATGAGTGGATGATGACGATGAGAATGATGATGATGAACCTAACCTAGCCTAGAAGAGAGAAGGAGAAACCCGGTGCCGCCAAGTAGTGTCGAAGAGAGACTCTGTCCCTTCCGAAGAACGGTTCAATGTGGAGAACAGGATTCCACCACAAATCCAAGCAGTCGAGAGGTTGATAAGCAAGGCCAGTGAAGTTTTTTACAAATATTTATCCCTCCAACCTCTCTCCCAGACATTAAAGTGTATGATGGTCACCCATTCAACTCCTGACCTACTGCAGTATTGCTTAACTTCGGTGATTTCATGAGAACTGGTGTTTCCAACACGCCAAACCTTTCGGGCATCCAACCAATCGTTCTCAAGTTTTAATATGCAAATCATTTAAACAATTTTAAATTACGGTATGAAAACTTTGTTAAATACAGGTAGATTAGTGATTAGATCTAAACATTTTACCCGTAATTCTCATGGCTGAAGCCGATTTTTTCCATAAAATGAACCTTCGACTAGAAAACCCTTATTGACAGAGTGGTCGCAGATTGTCTGCCATGATGCGTCTAAATATGTCTCCCGTAGTGCGTCAAGTCTTCGTCACTTCGGCGTCAAATAAACCCTTGCAAGTCCCACCGTATGTCCAAAGTCTTCAATAGCCTTTCCCATCTCCCCCCCACCCCCCCCGAAACTTGTCAAACGGCCATCAGCAACATGTCGTGCTCTTCACGGGGACATCCCCCCCCCCCCTCGCCCCCTCTTGGAAACAATCGGCACTCGACGCAAAGCACTGCCATCGGTGTTTGCCCGAGTGGTACAAAACAGTGCAAACAATTGGTGTGCCTGGGAGGGTGGGGGGGGGGGGGGGGGGGACACAAGGACACCCTGTACAGGGAGATAGTTCTTCAACTCTGTGTCTGTATAATTTGTGATTGATTTAAATCAATTAAATCAATCAGTACCGTTCGGTTTTAAGTGGTATTTGCAAGTTTTCGCTTGGGGTACGGTGTCTTGTGAGTAAATTTGCACGTCTGTCGGATCTCGTGCTTCAGAACTTTGTAGACACTTAGGTCGGGAAGAAGATGGGATCGGGTAAGCCACGGCAAGCCCCCGTCTAGTTAGGCAGCACGCGACGTGAGCTCGGTGGGCTTCGGGGACGCCGTGAGGACGTCGTCAGCTCGACTGGCGCCGTTTAGGTGATGGTATATATGTAAAATGGGCAAAGTGGGCAATGTAAAACGTCTAAAATGTCTTCCAAATACTCTGATAAGACATCATACCCTATTTAGGGAAAATATTGTAATCCCTGGTCAGTGGTAATTTTCGAGATCTTACCCCAGATTAATAAAAATGTGAAAATTGGTTAGACCAAATAGACAGACAGGTCCTAAATGTCGATCATTTACATTGCTTCTTAGCATAAACTTGAAGAGCTAATCAGATGGTACCAAAAAGGTGTCTTTCATTTGGAAATCTTCTCCAAGAATGATGGTGGTCACAATTGTGGTGGTTCATGCGCAGCCAAAATTAACACATTTAACAAAAAATTAACCCATTTTCGTGTTCGTCCTTATACCTAGCGGTCACACCATATTCGAGAACCCACCCGGTTTAACGCCATGATGTCCTAGATGCTGTCCGACAGGAGTATACTACGTCTCGGCATCGGTTTTCTCTCTCCTATGCTGCGTTGAGGTTCACATCACCCTCGTTATCATCCACTCATTTACCGTCGAAATTAGACCAGTGGCACGGGGTCAAAATAGTATGTCGCCAAAATAATTAATTCGCTAATGTCAGTTTGTTAATAAGGAAATTATCTTAGAAAAGCTCTGCATTTCGCCAAAAGATCCTCTGGAAACTTTAAAGAATAGAATAAAATAAAGAACCGAAAATATCACGATTTCCACAAAGAAAACCATCTCCCGAGATGCAGAGTTTTTCTTTCAAATTAACAAAAGTAAAGCGTTTCAGACTCTGCTTACCGTACGCTTGTCGGATCCAAGTCAGCGCCCCGAAGATGTTGTCTTTCGTTTCCAGCATACCCGCGTCGAATGTTTGTCTTGCATTACATCAAACGCACGCTGGGAGAAAGAGAGATGGAGACAAAATGACGTCACGGCGTCGATCAATTACCAGACGTCGCGACGCTTCTGATGAAACACAAACACGGCCGGCTCGACGTGCAGAGGAAATGACGCGGAATGCCAACGACGCGGACATTTGATCAGCGAGAACGAACGTGGTGGCACTTTACGGTTGGAACGAATGTTTGGTGACCTGCTTGCACTTGTTTCAGAGTAACTAACCAATTGTTTTCGCGCTAAACACCGTATTTGAGTTCAGAAGTTAACCTACACGTAAACGTCATTCTAATGTCAATATAGACAAGTGAATCTAGGCGAGCGGTCATCAGCTGGCCGTGACAAATGCTACCAAACCAAAACAGCTGACCAACGATAAATTGGAGTTTCCGGTTCCTCCTAACCCTTCTGAGCCGTTTGAAAAATGTATCCACTAGTTTGGAGATAGATTCTGTTATGAGTTTAGTGACTACACAATGCTTATTAGATGGTTTGCTGATAAAAGAACCCGTTGTGTCAAATTACCCTAAAAACAAGCCATCGTTTGACTTGGCATGTAAACAGCAGCAACCCAGCCATACCAGTCTGGAGAGTCTTGCTCAGATTTTGTAGACTCATACCGTTTATCTAGTAATAATCTACATGAGGAAGTACATCAATGAATCTAAATTATATCAGGTAATTTATTGATTGAGGTTAAAATACACTTTAGAACAGCCAGGTAAGTTACTGTTTTGAAATGAATGTATTCAAATTAGTATTTTAACGTGGGTTATAATTATAAACACAAAATTATTAGAATATGTACATAAACAACTGCAATTAAGTTTTTAAACGTGTAAAAAGTAAACCAAATGGCACTTTCCTTACGAGGTAAGGAGAAGAGGCAACTATAGTATCCCACCTTTGCGCTGTCAGAACAACATTCAATCCTGTGCCCAAAAGACAGCAAGACAAGCCTGCTCATCACCAAGGCTTACCAAACCGCATTGCCGACAACGCGCCAAGCCGTGATGGACCTTGTCAAAACACAAGACAACCACACAACGATCACAGCACAAAGCCAAGCCGCGACCATCCGAATCATCGTCTCCACACGGCCGTGATATCACCGCGACCATTGATTATATCCCCTTTGCCAGGAAAACGAAACATGTGTCGCTACATCGCAGACAATGAAAACACTGCCCCATTGAAAAGCAAGGGTAACACACTGTCAAAGTCTCTCTATCGACAAATGCTATGATGTTGCAATACAAAAGCATGGTCCCCCCGATCCCCCCCGCCCCCTCCCAATAACAGAGCGTATTAACCCCGCGCTGCGTCGTCACAGCCCCTTAGGCAGTAAGTAGCGATCGACAAAGCGGTGTGTAGTATGTGGTCACCCTAATTTGACTCCCGGTCCCGGCCCCGTTGATAATGTGATTTCCCGCGTACAAAGAGGACCGTGGGGGTGGGAACACCCCCGCCATGCCGTGGACGACCTGCGGGGCCATTGTGATGAGGAAAGCACTTGCAGTTGTTCGCGTTTTTGTGTGCAGTGTCGATCAATTTGTTTTTATTTTAATGTCTGGCACTTTTAAAGGAGTTGACGGGTGTTTCTTTGTTTGTTTTTCGCCTTTGGGGTTGTTGGGGTCTGTGGAAAGGTGTTTCGGGGAGAGTTGTTCGAGTTTTGGTAATGGCGTTGGGGGATGCGCGTATGTGTTGGTGTGGCTGAAAATGTATGTAAACGTGGTAAATACCGAGACAAGTTTATTAACTAACAATGTCTTTGACACTTTCATGGAAATCAAAATTAGGGATCAAAAGTTTAAAAAGTAAAAAGTAAACATAATTTTTTGAGAAAAAACAAAGGAAAATAATCATTTTGATAATACTGAAATACATCGTTCCATAAGCGTGTTCCTTTATAAATATTAACATATGATTGACGTCTTTATAAAACGGTTGGGGTTCAAGTTGATGTTTTTTTTTTCAAACTTCCTCTACAAACTCCAAAGTGTTGACTTTTACTGCTGTTAAAGTTGCTGGTGTCGACGCTGTGAATGGAAAGGTAAAAATAATAAAACCACTCGTATTGCAAGAAAAAGCACTGGCATGGACCATTTTTATTTACAACAGACTGTACAATATCATATTTATATATTTATAGGAGCTGAAAATGATGCTTTCTGTTTTTTTTTTGTTGCTTTTTATAAGATAACATGTTATTAAAAATGTCTTCCTCATCTCCTCCTTGAATTTTTCCTGTTCGTATCTTAGCAGCATCGCTCGGCACAAGTTAGGCCTATTTTCTGTGCGTCGTACGTTATTTTTTTTTTTAGTTGTTGTTCTCGCCGCTAATCGCGCGTTCACGACGACTGATATCGAATGCTGCCAGAAGGCCGTGGAGCACTAGGAAACAACCGACGACGCGTGACGCCCAAAAATGATCTCGATAAACGCAAACCAATCTACGAACGAAACGAAATCAAGTTGGCTGTGTCTGCGTACGGATCCAGGAGTCCGTGAGCAGCGCAGAAAACAGTTGCTATGGCGGGCTCACCGCGTCTCGGATCGAGAGAGACTCGGATTTTCATGTTCATAATACGATTTCACTGAGATAGAAAGAGATAGGTAATAGGGAGGCAGAGTGCATAGAACAAATTCTTGGAAATCATCTGGACGAGATGTTTCGTCGTGCTCAGAACGCATTTACGCATGTATGCAACTCTGCTCCTCGAAATTGTCTTTCTGTTGTTTTTGTTTTCGTAAAATATAATACAGTAACATTGTTGAGACACTTCCGGCGACAAGACTCGCACGCCACCAAATATCGCCAATGTTTATTTTTCCCGCACTGCCTTCTCGAATTCGGCACACGAACCACCACAACGTCGCCACTGCACCGTAGATCCCGCGCGCGCGAAGCACGAAACAAAACACAAACGTCTTTGCGAAATAAAAGTCAACGGAAAAAAGAGTCACAGTTTCACGACGACGGGACGACGGACAGGGGGAGTGGCGTTTTATTTGGGGGCGGCAGGGACGTCGTAGCCCTGGTTGAGCAGCAGACGGCAGAAGGTCTCGCGTAGGACGTCGTTGGTCGACGTCATTAGCTATCACCAGACCAAACCCTCGTTCTGCATCTGCTGGGGCTCCGAGAAACCACCTGGAATCATATCGCAAAGGCAATCGGCGTTAGACTCGGCTTAAGAGAGAATGGGACCGCGAGCGGATCCCTGAGGCACTCCCGAAGGAATATGTCTACGGTTGAATGCATCCTACACGAGTCAGAGGTCCGAGGACCTATTTAAAAAAAGTTTAAGACCAAGAATGATTTTTCGCAATGGATTTTACACGGGGCACATTTTATAAGTTCTTCTAATATTATATTATTTTATCACAAGGTATGTACCGAATTTCTTTGGATTTCTAAAATATTTTGTGTCATAAGATCTTGATCTTGGTCAAGAATTAGCATCAAAAACCAAGCAATCGAGAGATGGACTTGAGAAGAGTGTATTGCTTGGTCTTCAAACTATTAAGATACAGCGGTATTATAAAAGTTATTATCCAGTGAACTTTGGCAGATAGAATTCAAAAAGCTTCCAGGAAGCATGTGTTTGAATTGAGGACAAGAAGTATGACCTACATAGGCTAATAAAAGATCTCGGACACTGCAGTTCTAGTTTTTGGTGACCGAATAGACCGATAAAAAAATCTTTGTAAAGGTTTGTGTGCTAAGTACTTATAACTGAAACTTGGCCTAAAGGCACCTAAAGGCAGCATATAATCGAGATGATGCCTACCTTGCGAGTTGATAAACTCTGGACTTGCGCGCTGCGCTAGGAGCTGTTCGTGCGACGGCGGCAAGGGGTGGAAGCCGGGGGGTGGTTCGGGGGTCAGCCCGCCGCCTCCGTACTCGCCACCCATCTGGAGGGGGCCTCCATCCATCGGGCCGCCTGGAAAACAAGGATTGAGGCAGGGGGCCGTCAGTTGGGAGTTGCAAGACTTGACAATGAGGTCAAGGGTTGAGCCGCGAGGGAAATGTTTTGGGAAGTTTCGTGTTTATACTAAAATAATTTATTTAGGAAGTTTTATCTAGCAAGGTTATAGTTTCTGGAATAACGTGGTCAAGATACGACCATATTGGGACGAGAAAACGTTGAAAATTATCGTACCGTTCGGGGAAACTCTAGAAATCTTTAAAAACAATTAAACTGGGGGAGAATGAGTTGGAAAACGATGGAATTTTAAGAAAATCATTGAAGATAAGTACATTTTAAGAATCAATGTAGGAAAATCGAAAATCTTTTAAAGAAAACGCCTGAAACGTTGAGAAACTAACAGAATAAGAGGAAACCTCGTAATTTAACCCAACAATTAAATGAACAAGATTCATACATCATACTCCGCATCGTGCATCCACCTAACTCCACTCACCAGGTCCGTTGAAGGGCAGTGGCTGTCCCTGGTGTCCAGGATGATGGCCAGGGAAGAACTCGTGATGAAACCCAGGTCCAGGCCCGCCGTAGCCGAACTCGAACTTGCCGTCGGCTGTGGCGAAGTAGGGGAAACCAGGCGGTGGACCCTCGTCCAGAGCCCCTGGACTGAGGTTCATTGGGAACCCTCGCATCTTGCGCGACCCGCCGAAGAACGGGCCGCGACCCATCGACGTCAGCTGCTTCAGACGGCGCTCTTTGCTGCGCTTGTTTTGGAACCACACCTGGAACAGTGACGATCAAGGGGGCGTTTTAGTACATTGATTTGAGTTGCGATGACGTTTTAGCTTTGGGTTAAATGGTATGGTCAGAGTTTTGCGAAAAATACTGACGGCTCAACTCCTATACCGGCAAAAATGATAGTTGCTACTACAAGGTAGAAACACCGTTTTCTTGAGAGTTAAGAAATTGAGTTTCGTTATTTCTCACAGACAACTCGCATTTGAGACTGGCTTAAACTCAATTAAGGTTTATCAATTTTAACCTCAACGATTGATAAATTGGTATTTAGAATTGTAGTTTTTTTGTAGAGGTATGTTAAAAAGAATAGCCGAAAGCGCAACCTGGTAGCAGCTATACCGTTACCACGTTTAACAGGCTCGTTTGCTCAGAAAAACTTGTACAATTATTGCTAGGACTCTGACTTAACATAGGTATACACATAATAGTTGTACATTTTCAGCTCATGTTTTCGTCACAGATACAAGGAGTGCTAACTTTCCCTGGTTTAGGCGAAATAAAACCTCAGCTCCGTATGATTTCAAGCCGCCCGGCAGAGAAATGAGTTTGGTAATGAGTGCTGTTGGCATCAATTTTCCCATCTTTCAACGCATGCTGCACACTCTACAACTTTAAGTTTATCGCCTACAAGGGAAAAATGGTGACACTCGAAAGAAAGGGAGGCGTCGTAGCACCTCGGTTTTTTTTTAATTCAAGCCACCGGATTATAGCAATAGAGTATGGTTATGATTGTGCCCCCTCTCTCTACGCTCTCAATCTTGAACATCAATGCAGACAGCAGGGATGATAACTCGTTAACCGTGGCTGGGGCGTTTTAACACCACCACCTTGAAACGATCACGGCATGAAACTCATTTCGCCGGAGACAGTTTGGCGTTGGGTATGGCTTGGGGAGTGCAGTCATATGGGCCGTGTAGATGGCGGCACGAGCCAGTTGCAATCATCATTCCGTGAAGCCAAGATGCCGGGAAAATGTTCATCCGAGTGGCAGGCATGCGAAGTACAGAGCGCAGCGCGAAACAAGATGGCTGACAGTGGTGGGGAAGGAATCTCACCCTTGCCATTTCACAAAGCGGCTGCTATATGAAGAAACATTCGAGTCAGAAGGAAGTCGGGGAAAATGCATGCAACAAGGCCGTGTTTTTAGCGATCAGGCAACTTTACACAAGATAAATATATATATTTTTTTCATTTATATTAATATACAATGGAATGGAATGATTTTTTAACTGAATAAAATACCAAAACGACACGACGTACTGAAACCTACGTCGACCATCCTGGTCCAAAACCCTTGCAAGATTCAGAAACTGACTGTCAAATAAAAACCTAATCGAATTCCTCTCAGAAATTTTCCCCGGGCGTCCAGGACTGAGCAACGCCACCCCGACGCCCGCAACGACATAGTGCGGAAAAATCACAGCCTCCTACGCTTGCCACGACGTCGCCCCACCAAGACACCGTACATAACTCAGAAAGAGTGAGACGGACAGAGACCGCGGAGAGAGCGAGACAGAGAACAATGATATGTCGTTTCAATTACGACGCCTGACGTCGCGACGCCGTGACTTAAGGCTTCACGGCCCGCCTGATCTACACGCCGCGCTCTCCATGCGATCTCATCTCCCAACGGCGACGTCGTGCTCAGGAATGCGTCGCTTGCCCCTGCCGCCGCCAGGAGCGCAATCTGTTTTCTCTGTTTTCTTCCAAGATTAATGCAGTGTCATCATTAATCATCTCGTTCTCTCTCTCTAGCGCACACGCTCTACCCCGTCACGGCCTTCTCTACAGCATGCAATGTGTGTATGGAGTGCTCTGCTTGCATTTTTTTCCCTTTTGTCTTCGACGGTTGCTAGGCGACGGCGATCTGAGATGTGGAATGGTCTTTTGTTCGGCGATGGCCTGACCAATGCCCGGCCTATTCGACGTAACGCCTTCGGTTTCGCGCCGACGTCTAGAAGGCGCTGTCTGCAGCCGACTCACGGCGCTGTCTTGCGATGTGTGCTCGTTGTTTTCTAAGCTGCCGTGCCCTTTTTGTTTGCTCGATTTGTGTGGAGGTTGCTAGTGTGAGATGGCCGTGCAATTTGTCTTGATGCGTCCAAACGGCTTGCTGAATGCTGCGTGCGATGGGTGGATCGTTGGACCTTATAGGTCGCGCACGGTTAGGGAGACCCATTCTCTCTTTTAGGTTGCGTAGAATATATATTTTAAGTAAGGCATCAATTTTATTTGATAGCTTGGGTTGCAAGCTTTGAAACGTTTGGCAAGCCATGTCTTGAGCTGGACAACAGCATGGGCTGCAAGCTTTGAAATGTTTGGCAAGCCATGCCTTGAGCTGGACAACAGCATGGACTGCAAGCTTTAAAACGTTTGGCAAGCCATGTCTTGAGCTTGACAACAGCATGGGCTGCAAGCTTTGAAACGTTTGGCAAGCCATGTCTTGAGCTGGACAACAGCATGGGCTGCAAGCTTTGAAACGTTTGGCAAGCCATGCCTTGAGCTGGACAACAGCATGGGCTTTAAACTGTTTTCCATTTAGGATGACATCCTAAATAAACCACACTCATTGCGGATAAAATGCAATTCCACGGACTTGTGATATCTCCCCGAACGGGAACGAATCCAGCGTAACGCCCCGCAGGGTCGCCCGACAAAATCGCGCTCCCCTCAACGGCGTCGGTCGACCCCCTGGCATTCCACCTGCTCCTCCGATCGTCCCTTCGACGCCGTCATTGTCTCTGCTAATCGATATCGCCCGTCCGTTCGTCTAACAAATCGATCGGCGGCATATCGGCAGAATTCAGTCGTCTGCGGCGTTGTGTGTGTTTTTTTTTTTACATTTATAAGACCATTTTTTTAGGCGTGGAGGTTTTTTGGTAATTTTTCACGCGTTTCTACACAATGAGGGTAGTGTTATCCAGGGGAGGGGGCGATGGCACTGAAGCACTACGGTGAATCGCGTAAGGACGTTGGGTCGGGTCAAAAATGCATCTGCGGGAATCTACTATATAGATAGAAGCGGTGCAAGAATAATTGCGCAAATGAAGTTGCAATGTTCCATTACTGCTTGCGTTGGTAAAATAGTAGCGACACTGCTACACTTGGAGATTTTTTTTGCATTTTTTTTTGCATTTTTTTTTGCAGCTCAAAATCCCTCTGAAGAGAATATTATATTTGTCGCTTGAAAGCAAAATTAATGTATATTATATCAAATATTATTCGGTAGGCTGACTTTAAACAGAGACCAAATTTGAAAAAATAACTCACTAATCGGAATTATATGCCCATACCCATTTCTCCCGGCAGATGGCACATTCTAAGTTATGACAAAAAAAATTCTAACTTATAGCAGCCATTACCACACCCTTTACCAACCTAACCCGCACCCTGATAATTTCATTTAAGACCCTAATAGGCCGTTACCAGGGAAATCAGGGATTAAAGTTCCCCAGGTTTATCACTCAAATTTGGAGAAAATTCCATGTTTTTAGCATAGAACAGAAAGCCCCTTGGATCCCTTTGTCCCAAAATCAGATGATGTTACCTATCGCTCAACCTCACATTAAAGTCCGCACGATCACGAAGGCGGTGCATGGAAAAACTCTCGTCGTCATAGCAACCGAGCGACGCCGACGCCGTGTGACAAATCACCTCATCGCCGACGTCCAGCCAGCGGGCTCGAGTGTGGAGGGTGGGGAGGACTAAATTGAGATTTAATTCGCGCGTTACGGCATCCCGGGGAGACGATGTGTCATAAAGTTTGTCGTGTTAATTGACTTGTCGAAATGTCGCACGACGACTCGCGCGCCATGCGACGCCTCGGCTGAAATATTAAGCTTCTGGTTTTGTAGGCGCGCGGTGTTTGCGATTAATCAACTCTGCCGCGCGTTTTGCGACTTGCGAGAGATGTTTTGCGGTTCTGACTTGATGCACAGGCGTGAATTATCAAAGTTGCCGTGACTTGGGATTGCAGTTTGTCTCAATGACATCGCAGAGTTTGGAATGCCAACTGCTGAGAAATATATAGTAGATCTCGGGACATGAGATTTCTGTGTTGAATTAATGGAATAAAACATAGGATTTCCCTATAAACGATAGTAAGAGAAACATTTGTATTTTATTTTCTATATTTTGTGTTCTACCAAAAGTTCTGATGTTATGTATCTGTACATACTTTTTTGTAACTTACAGAATTTAAGCCAAATTTTGTCGTGGCGAACTAAAAATTGTCTTTAGCTGACATTATAAAAACAATATGTCGATCCTCTACCTCAGATTTATATCAAATACGTTTGTTTTCCTTATTTATTATAAAATATCGCCCTTTTGGTCGGTTTATAATTCGACCCTGACCCCGTCAGTAAAAATCAGCTACCTCCCTCGACTAGTGCACCCTGTCCGACCCCACCCCCGAACATTCCACTGCTGGCGCCGTCCCTGTGACAGACGCAAGAGGGCGGCACGGGGTCCCCGTTGAGAGGACGCGACGGGTGCCCCCTTTTATCGTGCCGCCGTCACGGGACGTGGGGGTCGCCGTTGACCCGAGCTGAAAGGAGGGTGCCGACTTGGGGCTGACCAGCAGGGGGCGTGTTTGAATCTTGTTGACTCGCATGTAGGGGACATTAGTTAGACGAAGGAGATTCTTTTCTTGGGAGAGTTACGCTAATTTTGCACAAAAAGACCGGCCTTTGGACGACGCTGGCAATCAGATGTACACGCTCTCTACCGAATTTTATATCAGAAATACCTAAATACCTTATGCTTATTGAATGTTATTTAAAACACCTTGAGTGTTGGCACTTTTACGTTTTGCCCGAGAAAGAATAATATCATATCGAAACTCTTTTAATTGTTTCCAATTAGCTAATGTCCCAAAATAATATCTAGATGGCTTTAATATAAAAGAATCCTATCCCAGGGGAAAAACAATATGCCCTAATAGATCTACAGCACCTTCACAGGCTGGCGGTAATTTTTTTGCTCATGTCGCTCTAAACTAATGGTCTATTTGCATCTTTATTTTTATTTTTTACATATGCCTAATGTTCCTTTACTTCATACTCACAAATGTGCTTACAACCAAATAAGATTTTGGGTAAAGTAGGGACGCCATAACCTTAGCAAGTAATCATTGAAAGTCAAAAAGCAATGCCACACTGTAGGTATAAAGGGCAAGATATTGTTGGAATGTACAGAAATCTTTGGTTCCTACTAGCAAGACAAACATCTTTACTGTCAATAAAAAAAAACAAAAAAATAACAGTGAAGTGATTTTTAAGTCTGCATTTGCTTTGGTAAAAACACTTGAACTATGCATACATAATCAACGCCTCCCCATGCACCGAGGCAGCTAAACGCCCCTACTCTTTCCCTACCTGTATCACGCGCATCGGCAGGCCTGTCTCCTTAGCGAGTTGCTCGCGAATGTGCCTGGTCGGTTTGGGCGTCTGCGAAAACGCCGTCTTCAAGATCTCCAGCTGCTTGGCCTTGATCGTGGTGCGAGGACCACGGCGTTTCGACCCCGAGTTGCCGTCATCCGGCGACTTGTTCTCGGTCTGAGAGTCGCGCGTCTCCTGGTCGCCGTCGAGTGACGCTGCGAGGGGGACAAGAGGGGTAGGCGTTATGAATGGCAGTTTTTCATCGAGGTGTTATAGAAAACGACATATGTTTTTTTTCGTAGAGTGAATTTGGAGAAAAAGCTGAAACTTTAACTTTAAATAGACGAACAATCCTAAGCAGATGTCTAAGGATACCAATATGGGTTGCCACAAGACGTTCAGTGTACACGTGATCTGGTTTCTGGAGCCTCATCCAGAGCGGTCATTTCGTAATCCTGGTATTACTGTCAGTAGCACCACCTACCATGGAGTTATAACACCAAATGATAACCTCGATTAGAGCGGCAGTATTAATTAGCACCACTTTCAGTGACACAACTTTCAGTTACAACGCTTCATGCAATTGATTGCTTTGTTCTCAATGCACTGTGATGATCAACTGAAACCCAGAATGCCTTCTTGATAATGCTACCGTCGTAGCACCTCCGTTCTGCCATTTTCTAGAAACTCTAGAAAACGCTAGAAACTCTTTTAACAAACGCTAGAATTGTTAAAAAGTGCCACTCTAGGTCATATCATATAATATCATCGGTCATATTATGTAGAACCATGGTATCACCGCAAAATAGCAGCTCTAGATAAGGTCCCTGACGTCTCCAGGGATTTTTCCTTCTGAACCAATGTGTCTTTCCCCTCACCTTGGTCCTCAGAGTCGTCGTGGCCGCCTTTGCTGTCCGAGCTCATCGCAGAGATCGGCGGCAACTCGCCTGCCACTAGGTTGTTGTTCGCCTCAGCGCCTCCATGAAGCAGGTGGTGCTTGCCGCCTCCCGCTGTCGCCGTCGTCGACGTGCTGTTGTCGTCGTCGTCTTCCTCCTCGGTCGCCGAACCGATCAGCGAGTCTGGAGGGCCGAGAAATAGGGGATCTGTTAGACGGTGACGGTCTGCCTCGATAGCATTGGGTTCGCATGGGGTAGGGCGTTTCTCTGGTCTGCATGAGGGGGTGGGGGAGATTGTCTATAACTGAGGTTCCAGAATGACTTCAGCTGAAAAGATTAAGTTAGAAGGAGTCACTTTTGTTTTACCCATTGGTACATCATGGAGAAAAACTTAATGAAGCCAAAAGAAACGGGAATGAGTTGTGAACTTCTGAAAATCTTACTGGAAAATTACACTTGAAACCATAATGTCAGCTGCAGTGACTCCAAGGGTTATTTTTTCAACTATTTTGAACTTCAAAGTGAAATTGGAAAACAAACAAATCCTCATCCAGCCAATAGGGATTTTCCCTTCTGGCTCTTCTTAAAATTCCCCGTCAGAGTTGAATAGGTTGGTACTTTGAAAGCCTACGTCCTTTTTTCAAGTCCTGCAACCTTTTCGCAAACTAATTACTTTCGGGCGAAGACAGGTAATCAGAGGAGTCATTCGTCAACGCGGACTTTTAGCTGCGTCTACCAGCGCACAGGCGGCATTGGCATCTCAAAACGCACGGCCAGTTGGAATCTGTCTTTGTTAAGAACGCCGAGGCAGAATCCAAGATGTCCACCTTATTGAATATCGTAGATGGAAGACTGATAGAGTATCAGGAAGACCATGTTTATCGTTCGAGTCTTGAGATCCATGTGTGTTGACAACCATGGAGCGATCAGGATGGATCTGTAAAGCAGCGGTTCCAAGGGATGGGAATACGTCTTGTAAACTGGCTTTAGACCCGGCGTATGGTAATTTACACAAAGAACCCCAAGACCATTAATAGCAGCACACAACGTATTCCTTATTGCAAGTCAGCTCCAGCATCGTTCGAGACTACAAACCAATACGAGCCCAACATACAAGGAGTGGCTTCTTGTTGCTTGAAACACATCGTTCTCTCTCCATCTCTCTCATATCGTTTGCACCAATCCGAGCGGCGCGAAAAAAGGTGAAACAAAAGCGCTGACACGTCGTATTGCGCCGGTGTTCTGTGCTCGCATGACAGCAACGGCCCCATGGGTACCCGTCTGCCTGGCCGGTGCCAACTTGATTCACATGGCTCGTATGTCCATCGTGTAGCCGTTCTTTGGCGTAGGCGGACATCCACGGGGCTGTGGGCCCCCGGCGAACAGGCGATGGAACGACGGGGCCGTGCCCGTTTTGTCTTGTTTATCAGGGGCAGTGGGCATTCAGTTTTGTTGTGCATACAGTTTTGAGTTTCTTAATGTCAAGATTTTGTTTGGATAATCACAAAATAAAGTCGCAGACTGTTTTGCTAACAAGTCTGGCTTTTGAAGTTAATTTTTTTCTTTTCGGTATCAAGTTTGTATGTTCAGATTACCAAATTTTGAGTGAAGTAGGGTCCCTCGTTTATCTCCATACACAATAAGTATTATACACGTGTTTAATTTCGCTATGTTGAAATAGTTTTGTTGATATATTGGCACGAGCTGACTTCCTATAGTAACCAAATTTTACTGCCTTTGAAAAGTTAGATCTCATGCGGACTAAGCATCGGTTTCAAATAAGCATATGTTTTTTTTTACCACCTGTATGATATGTTACAAACGTATAGTCAGCGATATTGTATTTATTCCCAAGCGATCCAGCTAAGTGCACAGAAATCTCAACGCAGGGTGCGACCGACGGCATCGTCTCAACAACATCACCCCCAGGCGTTAATCAGAAATGCATGACCGGTCCACCGCGGACGAAGGTAGCTGTCATGAACGCCATGCAACGAGCTGGCGAAACGCCTCGCCCGTGTCCGACCTATGCTAATGCTCAGGTCGGCCAATCGGCGTTCAAGGCCCCGGGCGAGACTCGAACTGCGGCCTCTCGCCGTACGATGGTTTAGTTTCGTTTTTTAATTGGTTTGTCAGTTTCTTTTAGGATCGCGCGGCGGTCGCGGCTTGGGTTTTAAATTAAATTTTCAACCGTTTATATGAATGTGATTTTTTTTTTTTTTTTTTTTTTTTGGAACGATTTGGGCGAAATGTTTATGGGGGGCTCAAAACAGATGGGTTGCCCGTGGGTTGCCGCAGGTGATGTATCATACTGGCAGTGCATTAATAAGCGTGTGGTGGGATTGGGATGGCTGAGCCTTCAGCGGCGCAATCGTTGTACGCTGGCTCTATACCTTTCAGCGCGACACGGTCCCGTGGTGCAGTGATATCAATGTGATATTCAAACTCATACCCAGTTGGTAATAATTTTAGCGGGCATTTGCTCGTTTTTTGAATGGTTACAAATAGTTCAGCCTGTGAAAGAAGATAGCATTTCAAAGTCCTCTAAATGAGTTAATTTTCACATGCTCGTATGTCAAAAATGGCTAGAAAGGGCTTTGAAATGGTGTCTTATTTCACCGAACGAAGAGTAAGATAGCAAAAGTGAGACGCACTTTCAGACGATTTCGGCATCTTAATGGCAACCCAAAGTTGAATATTCATTGAATCTGGTATGAATTGATACAATTTACTGTTTTCAAAGTTGGCAGCTAAAATTTATATCTGAGAAAAAATGGCAATAGTCCGATTTGCAGAATTGTAAATTGGCAATTTTATAGATAATGTCATTATCAGTAAGCGCCAATATATTTAACTAAATCAGGTGCTTACTTTCCTTAATATCTGTCATGTCTGACAGATATAACCTCTCAAATTTAGTTTTTCCAAGAGGTTCTATGTAATATTCATGCAATAGATTCAAGAAAAAGAAATACCTATCAAACTACCCCTATAGGTTATCATCCTATCACAGAGCCGTGCAAGAGAGAAGAAGTTATCATCATCATCATCAACTTCACATCAAATCAGCCACCGCATGTTTGATGAGCCCGTTCGCAACCAACTTGAAACAAAAACCACTCAAACCAACGCCATGCAAGTTTAACGACGTCGCCGTGCAAAATTGATGCGCGCTGTGCATCGAGGAAGCCGTGAGCTGGATCAACGGTGGTACGAAACAAGTGTATCCTTTGTAATTGAGCCGGCCAATGTTTGTCTAGAGGGCCCTGCGTTTTGGTCCAGAGGGTCGGGAGCCTGTACAGCCTCATCGATCGGTGTCGATGCTCGCGTGTTTTGCTAGTGGGATGAGCTCTACGCATTGATACGTGGGGGGAGAGCGGCAAAGGGGGACGATCCAGCATGGTGGAGTACAGTCGAGCTGCAGAATTAAAATCTGTGTTGAAAAATACAACCGTTTTATATTCTCGCGTTTCGTTTGCCTGATTTTCAGTTCATTTTTGGGGAAAATCGAAACCGTCTGCAATCACCACGTCGTCTACGCGTTTCACCAATATTCTTCTCTTGTTTGCAAAACAATTAGCACGTACAAAGTTTTCAAAAGTCTGCACGCCGGCGCAGAATTGAACTCTGCGTTTGTCCACCAATCGTTCCGCATAATCGCCGCCCGTTGTCATAGCGACAATGCTCGCGCGCGCTGCGTTTCATTTCGGCTTTGCCATGGCGACCGTCTTAACGGTCTGTTAGCTTCTTGACCGCACGCCGAAGAGATTAAACCGCCTTGAAGTGGATTGGAATTTGCAGATTATAGCATCGGCATTATATCGGGCATCGCAGAAGCCCTATCCATACTACAAAGTCTTTATGCTAAACAAACAATTCGAAAAGCATCCAGTGTTCAGTGAAATTTGTTATCCTGTCCAGTGCCCCCATGACTCTTGGGCTACCGATCGGGGACAGTTGACGGGCTACAAAGCGCCCAACGAGGCTGTGATGGCTACGCGGGCGGCCCGGTCAGTGCGCCCTGGACACAACGACCACCCTGACAAGGACTCGAGTCTAAAGGGCCGAGACAAAGCCAGATGGCAATTGTCCAGCACGGGACATGCACGCGTTCCTTCACCCTTTACGTTGTCATGGTTACTGTGTGAGCGGCACGCTTTGTTAGATATGGGATCAGCGCCACTTGGATTTGTTCGACGTCTGGACATGCGATTTTTAATCAGCATTCTCTGTCGAATTTGAAAAGGAAACGTTTGTTTCTTTTTATAATGTCAGCACAGACAGCCCCGTGGATGTCAGTGCTGAGTGTGCCAATTATTTCCCTTTCTATTATGAAATTTTCAGCAGGAGAAAACATTGGGGAATAGGGATGGTTCCCAAAGACAAGAAAAACGAGGAAAAACGAGGAAAATTGAAAAAAACGACGAAAAACAAGGGAAAAAGATAATGAGCTGAGTTTCGCATTTTTGTCCGTGAATAGAAAATAAGGCATTTAGGACCTGCGAGCAAAGATTGGTTGTAAAAAATATATCTAAAAAGGTTCTGACCATATTATTTGGAAAACGTGAGCGGAGACTCAAACCCCGATTTTCACTCTCGTGGGTATTGTTCCAAACATTTGAGGGCATGAAACCCCGATTTGGCACTTGTTTTTTTAAAGGTTGTCAGTTTTCAAAAAAGTAAACTATACTCTGCCCATTTCAAACAGTTGAAATTTAACCAAAATTTAAAAAGTACTCGCAAAGCAATAGCATTATTACTCATGGCAAATTCCAGATAAGAAAAACATGCATAGTTTTCTTCAAGTACTGTGTAGACGAGTCGATATGAAACTCTCAGGTAAGAATCAGTCATGCGTTTGACAAACCAACGTTGTTCGTGAGTTACGTGGTGGGGCGCGGGGTGGGGGGGGGGCGTCGTTGCGGCAGGTCGTCGTCGACGCCGGGTGAATGGAGGCGGCAAAGTCTTGCTAAGCCGTCGCGACAGCCTGGTATTAGCGGGCTTGTCACCGACGCAGAGTTCAGGGATTAACCCGGACTCCGACCAGCAATACGTTGCAAGTGTCATCGTGTACCTCCGCGGCTGAAAGTTGACGTTAAAGGGGGCGGCACAGTTGGCAATTTTTCTGCCGATAGCTATGGATAAAAAATATCGGATTTATTGTTGAAATCTTTAGAAATGTTTAATTTTTGTACCCTTGAACCGCTAAGTTTCCAATTATTCAGAGTCATAGAGCTAATTATGTTAAAACTTTGGGCTAAAAAACCGGCAACACGTGGTAATGGTAGCAACCACTCGATGGCACTTTCGGTCGTCCTTCTTCCAAACTACAATAATAATTACGATTCAAAATATCGATAAATTTAAGTATATACAAATTGTTGACGTAGCATCAATGAAGAAGTTTTGAACGTAAAGAAATGTATTTAACAAACAAATATCTATGTTGGCTTCGAAGATCGGTCTGCATTTTCTGCAAAGCCAGTTTAACATGAGCGCTGAGACTCTGACACGGAACTCTGTAAACTCAACGACTGTACAGGCGCAGTCAGGAATTTGTATAAAAGCAAAATATTTTTCAACTTTGATGGGATTTTTTTTTTTTCAGTGACTGGTCGAACACCCGCTCGGCGTGATAAGCATTAGCAGGGTGCATTATTGATGTGCACGTTTTGCAACGAGCTAGAAAATCGTACAAAAAAAAAAAAAAAAAAAAAAAAAAAACACAGGATGGGTGGAATTTTAGGGTTAAAAAAGCAGATTTGGAAGTGGTTTAAATGCGGATGAATGTAGGTTAATCACTGCTCGGACATCCCTAGCAACGAGCTGCTATATGTTTTCCTGGAAAAGTCTGGAAATTTCCCAGTGCGTTTCGTAGCGAGTTATCGCTATTCGAGGCTGACGATCTGTTTTAACCCAGATATTTAACGAATGTTTGCGAATAAATAAAACGACCAGTATTGTCATAAGACTCGAAACTAGTCCGACACTTATCAAGGGAAAAAAAGCCAGAAATTTTAACTGCATGGCTTAAAACTGTTCTATATCAAGTGGTTATGATAAAGTTCTGAAAATTTATTTTTAAAACAGTTGAAGTAAGATTCAATATGAGCATTAAAACAATCATAAGCTATAAATGTAAACGACTTTTCAAAATCGGAAATAAATCGTGCTGTTTACATAAATGAAGTAAAGTTATGACTTTACTCTAATTCCGAGAAATCTGCCCCGATTCACTCCAAGCACCCCACTGTGGGAGCTATTTATAGGTACATATACGTTTAGGTAATCTAAAACTGTCTCGAATCAATTAAAACTATGTTTTAAAATTCACGCAAGGACTAAAACCAATCACCTTAACCAAACCAAAATAGAGAATGCCTAAAGAAATGCATTTTAAAGCAGCTTTTCTAAAAAAAATCACTTGCAAAATTCCAACGCAGCTGCATTAAAGACGTTGGCGTTGCGCCGTACTGCGCACAATCTTGGCGACGCCGACGCCGACGCCGACGCCGACGCCGACGCCGACGATTGGCGGACGCGATCCACCAATCATCGGACGGCGTCGCGCTTGGCGTCGAATCGATGATTTGCGTCGCGACGCCCGTCGGCGTCGGCTGCTCTGTATCGGGATTAGAGCTGCATTGCTTGAGTTTTTTTTTTTTTTTTTTAATGCAAAAGGTTCAAAACCTCGGCTTCGAGAAGATAGCTTTAGCCAAACGTACGTGAATTTTTTTTTTAGAAAAGCATCCTGAATGTCTGAAACCTTTAAAAATGCACAGTTTTCTGTCAGGCAATTGTAACTTTAAAAAACCAATCAAGTGAAATTGTCTACGTTTACAGTTAATGCAGGTGTTTAAATGTCATAAAACAATTTAGCTGTATCACAAAAAGATATTCTCTATTTAATTTCTTGCTCTGCATGGTATAACAGACAGATCATAATTCATAAAAGCAGCAAAATCCAAGTTAAATAAAAATATGTAAAGCAACAACTCTTTCGAAATATTTCTGCAACTGCATTCGCAGCCTTCAACGCAACAAACCGCGAATTACTCTGCTCTAGATTCATCGACACCTTCACAACACGTTTAAACAAAAACGCCAAACGTCAAAAGGTACACTGACAGCTGTCACATTTCAAATGTGCTCGAATTTTTCAAATTCGTCCGTTGGCAACGCACGGTCCGTTGCAATACTTCAACCCTCCAGCGGCCATTAGACGCTCTCGTCTTTAATCACTGCCGAGTGGGATAATTAACAGACGCTAATCGATACCTCATTGTAGGCAGTCTTCTATAGTAACACAGAAACAGCCACGTGACAGTCACCCATTTTGCTGAGTTGGAAACAGTTTCAGGTCCTGTCTTTCTCCGCCATAGACGACATAAAATAGCAAAAAAAGAAAACATTTTACGGGAAAGGAAATTTTCCCGAGTGACAACACAACGGTTCGTTTTAAAAAGACGACAGCGTTCAGAATTTCGATCAGTAAGTAAAGATTGGTAACAATCGGCTCCCTTACTGGCCCCTTTCTAGCCACATTAATGACCCTTTATGCAAGCCCCTTCTCCCTTATTAGCTCATTATTAAAATTAAACGCGCTCCGTTTTCCGTTCAGACGATGTTTGTAGGGATTTTATCGCTATTTTGACCTCAGCGTGACCTGAAAGTCATATACGCCTCTATGACTGCATCGAAGAGGGTTTCACGCAGTTAAGTACCTGTACCACACATGGCCTGTACGTATGGTACTAAATATACTTTCAATTCAATTAAAATGTTTCTAATGAGCGGGCACTAAATTCATACAGAAATCTAAGAAAAGAAGAGAATGCAGAGTGTTTAACTAAGGGTGTTAATTAAATTGGCGGAAACAAATTCACATTTTAAGGAGAAAACAGTTTCTTAGGACTCTCACACCTTTAAACACAAGGTACCGGCTTTGCAACCCGTATCAACCTCTCAACGCACTCATTTACAATTGTCTTCCATGCAACCATGCATGTTGAACAGAGTCCGCACTGTCAGCACGCGAATAGACTCCATCCATCACCCGTTCCGATCCTAATCACCGTGTGCGCCTTCTAAATAATCCTCGCTGCAAGAACAATGCCCACCGCCACCTCGTTCGTCTCGGAAGGCGGGTTGAAGTTGAACAAGGTTGTGATTTCCCACCGGTAGGCAGAGCTAGTGTCGAGGCTTTGTATGAAAGAGAGTGGTCATCTCCTAGGAATGGCCGCCATGTTGGTACCAACATGGCTTGCGAAAACACAGCTCACAGGCTCGATGGCTGTATTTTTTCTTATCCTGACACACCAGATAAAAAATAAAAAATCTAAATGAAAGCAAAATGTTGACAACGTTTAGAAATATGTTCTAGTTACTATGTCATGGGTGAAAACTCAACAAACTTGATATCTCGGAACAAAACAACCAAAAACCACCTTCTCCAGGCTTCCTAAATGCATCTAGCTTATAAGAAAACCAGAGTCAATCATTAAAAAATCCCCAAAAAGCTGTTTACACATTGTTTTGCGTTTTACCTTCAGTGACAGTACTTTTTTAAATAGGAATTGTGTTCAAAATATGTATCTATTTCAGGTGTTTCAGGTGTATCATTTAGTTCGCACTGTTTTAGTTTGTCTTTTTAAGTTTTAGTTTAGCATTGTTGAAACATTGCTAAAGCTATATGTTATGAATTACGGCAATGTCTGTATCAACATGGCATCCATTATTTGCGAAACCCAACTCTACGGTCCCATCGACTCTCTTAGGGAACCTAACCACGGCTTCTTTAATTACACGTACATGGACTCCGAATCTGCCCCGCCGTGATTACGATCGAGACGCGCATGCGTGAATCTAGACTAATTAGCCGATGCAATTACAAGATAGCCGTTTGGAGCACTGCTAACCACCACGGTCCGTATGGGGTAGACATTGTGATACGAATGCAATGTGCAGTGGGTCAATTTGCTGGACAAAACGGTGTGAGAGCCCGATGTTTAGCTCGTTGCCATGGTCACGGTAATCAGGAAAACCGATGGCAATTAGCCTCGCTTCTGCGCAGGCGCCCGTGCGATTTCACGCTTCCCCGCGTCGCTCGTGCAAGGGCTGTAGTGTTATCAGTATGGTCCATATACGGCATGTGTAGAGTTTTTCTTTTCATTTGAAATATGGTGGACCTTGAGAGGTTACGTGGGAAGCGGGGATTTCCCGGGCTCGGCAACAGTGTGGTTCGGTTCGGCAACACTGAGCTGTTGGGTTGAGAACTTAATATTCCGAGTTTGTTAAACGTTACTTCTTGCAAGTTTTTTTTTTTTTAACTAAGTATACTTGTTTTAACGAATGAGACTTCTGTCAACATGAGCAGGGTGTTGCAATCTGAACAACGATAACCCTCCAACAGACTGATCACTGATTTCCAAATATCTTGACCTTCATAGATTGTCAATCTGCCCACAGGTCAATGCTGGGGTCACCCCAGGTGTCTGGTCAATTCCAGCACCGCTAGTGTTTCCCCAGCACATAGCAGCTAAACGCCCCCCGTCCCGCCGTCCTCAGATCCTCGTAGAGAAACACTCCTTCGCATAAACCACGCGAGCTGTCCACGGCCTGCCCGAGTACAACCCGGCGACGTCATCCCACACCTTCGTTGCCGAGCCAAGGACCCCACCTGTAGCGGTGCAGGATGGCTTTACCTGGATTTCGTGGCCATAGCTTAATTTTGCGGAGGAAATACTTTGGTGAAGAAATCCTTAGAGGTCTTTAGGACAGGAGCTGGCACTCTGACACACCGGTTTCACCCTGCGTCTCCTTCTAGTCTATGACTTGTTTTATCGTCAGACTGTCATTCAATGACAATCAATAGACCAGTGCCCCATGGGCAGCGCCAACATACTGTGTCAAAGTTGCAAGGCTAAGCGGTAGCCGCCCCGCTGTTGGGAAAGAGCAGGCTGCGTGCCGGCACCGAATTCACCCTCGATTCCCTACTAGGCGAGGTTAGCAACGTCATCGATGACTCATGTCTGGCGCAGACGACGGAATGTCTGCGCCCGACGACGCATCGATGCAAGGGGGACCGAACCCAGGACGGCAGAATGCTGGGAGTCGGCGCCGGAAGCTCGGCGTCACCATGGGAACGCCGTTCAAAAGCCACTTTCAGTGGTATAGGATGTTAGTTATTGAGAAAGAAAATTCTGTACGTATACTAAGCTTCGTTGAAAAGGTTTTAAAGCTAGTGCAAGAATGCTTAAGGATTCCAGACAAGGGTGGAAAGGCAACATGCAATTGAGTGTAGTCTACAAAGAGTAAAATCTGTGGCGAAGCTTAGAAAAGTTTTCGCTCGTGAAATGCACACATTCGGTGGCATCACGTAGGCGCGAACAAACAGACAGGAGGTCCACACCCTTCACAGTGTGTCGACAGGCTCTATGGGTCGGGGTGACGACATCGACGTCGACGGCATTGTCCTATCCCAGTCGGCTTGAGGACGGGATGGGAACCTAGCGATTGATGCATGCGGAAACAGTTTTGCAACGATAGGCTATAATGGTAATGATGACATACGTCATCAAGGGTATCGAATGTAGGCTCATTCTATAGCTTAGTCAAATTTTAAATAACTTGAGAAGAAAGCACAACTAAGAAAAACATTTTGGATATTTAAATGTATTTACATGAGCGAATATATAAACCTTCTGGCTTTAATTTTTTCTGATTGTTTTTTTTTTTGTTTTCTTTCAATTTTGTCCGTTGTTATGAGATTCATATAGTATTTCATTACATCGGGCTTTCTGCTACGACTCCGTAAACAATTTGCTTGACGCAAGCAATCGATTGTGTTCAAAATAGTTCAAAAATAGGGTCGAAAATTATGAAGGACTTAAACCCAGAGAGTGCCGATCGCTATCGTGCTATTAAAAGCACCGGGATTCGATTCTTTTCTCGTGCCAGAGAGCTGAAGATTACGTGACATAGATGCTTTTAAAGTTGTTGAATGAAGAGCATTGAAAGATTCCTCGAACGGTTTGAAAACGCCGGCCTTATGAGATCACCGAAGTTAAGCAACACTGAGCTGAATGAAGTTTAGGACGGGTGACCATTATACACATGACCAGTCCAGTTAGTGCGAGCATTTGGAGGGTTTGAACTTAGTTCTACAATTTCATTCACTTTGCTTATCAACCTCTCGACAGCGCATGGATTTGTTGAGGCGGCCTGTTGTTCGCGTTGTACTGTCCTTCGAAAGTGACGTTAAGCCGGTGGTATCCACTTGGTGCTCTTCGACAGGAATAGACTACGAGACGACACCGTGATATCCCCTTTTCCTTTCTAGCCTAGGTCCATTATCATTCTCATCATCACTGACTCATTAAACCTCAGACTAATGCCACAGGGTCCATTGTCAAAACAGTGCGACGTAAAGCACAATAAATTAATATCAAGCAGTCCACCGATGTAATACCACGTCATCTTCAGAGACAGCTACTTGCTTGATTGCTTGCCCTAAAAAACGTCAAGTCGAGCAACGCGTCGCGCTAAAAATGCACCTTCTCGTTGACTCAGGCCCCTTAACGACCGATTCGGAGGGCGCTAATCACCGCCCGATGGATGGCAACACAAAGCACCCCACGCGGCGGGCGGCGTGTTTCTAGGAAGCGCTGGACGGCTGGAGTTGGTCCTGCCAGCGACCCCTGCGGCGAGCCGCTCCGCGATTTCACGGCCCTCCATAGCGCGGCCGCCGGAGCGACGGGGTGCCGTGTCCGTAGCCTAGCGATCTTTTGCCGTGGGCGAACAGGCCACTGGCTATTGTTTGTCGGTGCCGGAGAGAACACGGCTCATTGGAAACATCGGTGTCTGTGTTCGCGCTCTTAAAATTGTAGCGAAATTGTTTGTTTCTAAAAAGAAATACAAACAGTCCCCTAAAAGGCTTTAATTCAACATCGGTTTTGCCAATCAGACTCTACAACTCTGAGTTTAATTTTTAGCTAACAGAGACATCTGAATTTCAATCCATTTAATAGGAAGTCACTGTGGCAATTGTTTCAACCACCACTTTAACTTTGAGTTAAGGAAATGCTAAAACAACAATTATTTTATAGATCAACATAAACGGGAACCATATTCAGCAAATTATTCCAGGACCAGGTTCGAATCCCAGACTTGGTTTCAAAACTTGACTGCTCATATGACTTCAAGGAAATACTGGGATAGTTCACCCATCAACAGGACACAGCCTCCAAGATGACCCTTCTTGATTCCCAGCCCCTCAACATAAGCGACAAGTGGCTTCGGATCTTGTAGAGTGATTCCAACACACAAAAAAACAACACATATCTGGTGTAGCCGTCTGGTAGTGATGGCGGACAGTGGCCGGACTGACGTGGCTCCCACTGGCCGTGCATAATGCGACCCCGATATGACACTCATAACAATATCGCATCGGCCAACCATTGTCCCGTTGAGTGGCAACTGCCAGCCCGCAGTCACTGCAGCTTTCAAAACGATCTCATGGGACGTGAACCGAAGAGAGCCGCGAGCCTGGCGAGAGAAGCTTTGCAACACATGGCAATGGCAGACATGTTGTTTTTCGTTTCAATTTCATTGGTATTTGTATTTTTTATTGGAAAGAGTTTTCACTTCGTATAACAATGAAATAGGAGAAGTTATCTTGAATAAAAACAAATTTTATTTCGCAATAGTGTAGTATAGGTCTAAATTTTAGACAAAATTCCAATGTTTTGTTTGGCGCGCTAGGTTTAGGTCACATCTCTTAAGTTTCCTCTTTTAAGTCAAAAGTCTAATTGTATTTGCTTGATTTGGACCTGTAGCAATCATAACTTCGTAAGCCTATTTCTTATTGCAATCCTGCCATTTCTAATTCGCGCCTCAAAGAAAGTGAGATGGAAAATACAATAGCCAGCACTGAAAGTCGAAATCAAATTTGGACAAATCCCCAGTCGGCCACTCCAACCTAAAGCGTAGCTCTCTAAAACAGGCGAAAGACGCTCTCAATAGAAGCCAAGGTATTTGCCTGGCAGTGCTTTTGGTCGCGCCACTTGGAAGACAAAAAACAAAATCGAATTCTACGCCGCACTCCAATTGTTCGCACCGCGCGCAGTTTGCCCCGCGAAACTGTTGCAACTAAATACTAATACAGAAGGCAGTGTACTCGATACGTCACTCACTGGCTTTACTCGCAAAACCTACGACTAAGCCCTCGCCGAATACAGCCGAGCGAACCCTTCGCGTCGGCGCAATACGAATTGCAATTCCGATCGAATTTGCAAACTCGTCAAGGGATGGGACAAAAGGTCGTTTGAAGTTGGTAGTACGCTCGGTTCTCCCTTTTAGTTTTGGCTTGAACGAAGGGCTACGTTACACGTTGCCCGGGAGTCATGAATAATGTTTCAGCTTTGATACTCGCGGTGGCAGAGTTCAGACACGGAAGCGAAGAAAACACAAAATAACATGTTCGAGGAATTTAACTATTAATCTCTCTTACGAAAGCTTATATTACGGTCGTTGTCAAACAGCATCCCATTCCACCGATGATTTTTCCCAAAGCACTATCATTGCTGAAACCAAGAATTATCGCCAAGATCAAGCAACCAAGAGATAGACTCTGGACTTCACTGATTGAGCAAGAATCCAGTGAACTTAGAGAGAAAGAGCTCAAAAATCTCCCGTGTAAGTTATGAGCTGATTCAGCCAATATTCAAGAATTAGACTTTTGCTTAGACCCAGACCAAGACTGAAATTGAACGCTGCCGTTGGGCCCATAAAGTGGAATTCGTCCAGCGTTATTGGCAATGTTTATCAAGTAGCATCCAGAGTGTATGCACTAGCACTGAGCACCCTCCACACTCAGAGTTTGCACGTTCAATGGAGTGTAGCATTTCGAGCGGTCTGAGCGAACCGCTACGAGCGCTAGCAGGTTTTCGAGCGGGGGTCGCTTTCTAAATCGCGTTAAGCTCCGATTAGACCGGATGACGAGGGAAACAAATGGGAAAACATCCCCCCTACCCCCCACCCCCCTGTGGAGCTAGCGAAACGCTTCCCCGATTCGATTTCGGCGAGATCGACGCCGCCAATCGAGTTATCGTGTCGACGAAACGACTCCCCCTACCCTTGGTCTTGCGCCGCGGGGAGCTAGCTCTCAGCAGAGACAACAATTGTCTTTTGACGATGTTGTCGATGACATGGGAGGGTAAATATTGACGGCGGCGTCGACGCCTCCGGCAAGGTGAGGGAGGGGGGCGTCTGGTGGGATGGGGTTAGCGGGGATGTGTTGGACGATGATGGAGTGACAGCTGGCTCGGGGGATGGATGCTGTGCGAGTATTGCTGATTTATATTTTGTCGATGAAGTGAGTTGGATGGGTTTTTAAATGAATTTCTTGACGGATTTTTTGGATTGACTCGGCATGGGGGGTAGAATTAGTTTATTTTCAACTTTTTTTATATTTGCTAGAACGGTTGTCCCTTCCCGATGGGGACTATTATGTCAAAGTACTTTGCAGCTAAATCTCTTGAGTACGATTAAAATGTGGATAACTGCAGTTTCCTTCTGTTTTGCACTTCTAAATTTCTTGATTTTCTTTCTGCTCATATCCACAGAAAGCATACCAAGTCAAAAAGACCTGGCATAAGTTTTTTTTTTAATTTAAAATTTGGTAACAAATTCAAAAAATCAATTTCCAATTTCAATTCTCCAGATCCTTCTCAACTGCCACCGGGCAAGCCTCTTAGATCATTGCCTGCAGGCTGTCGATTCCACAGCCCCCACGATAAACAGATGAGTCGAGTGGTAAAGCAACGAACCAATTTAAGGGGAAGATTCAAATTTCTTCTGAGGGGTTGACTCTTCGGAGTCGTTATAATTGAATATCTCTAGTATGGTAAGTTCGCAAAAAAATAAAAACCCTAAAGCACAATTGTTTAGCCCTGTAAGACGCCATGGCATTAACAGCGGTTTTTTTTTACGAAACCCAGTCTTAAACTTTATCTCGAGAAAATTAACAAAATTTAATGTCATAGCTCTCACAAAGACAAGTGATTCACCTTCGACTTAGTTGCTTGGTCAATATACAAGCCCATCGGCTAAATAAACAAATACACTATGTCCTTCCTAATTTGAAAAGTGGTCCATCTCTAATTCCCCAAAACACCCCTTGTTAAAGTCAGTCGTCGCCATCCTACCTTGGTGATGCTGCACACTCTTCCCGGACAGGTAGTCCTCCTTGCAGATGAACTTGTTGTCGTCGAGAACGTACAGCTCTTCGCCTGTGGACAACTGCTTGCGGCACACCATGCACGTGAAGCAGTTCAGATGGAACACTTTGTCCTTGGCTTTGCGCACCAAGTCAGACGGCGAGATACCCTGGCAGCATCCTCCGCATTTCGTGCCGTATCGTCTGCAATGACAAGAAAATGAGGCGTTAGACTAGCTAGATATGTATGGAACAAGGGGAAAAATACTTGGTAAACAACTTCGCATTTGTGTCGTATCTTCTGCATGTGACACGGAAGGGAGGCGTTCGACAAGCTTGGGTGTAGGGTTTGTAGGGTGTAGGGACGTTAAAACATTTGTAGCCGGGTTAAAAAATTCCTCAAATACAGCTTTTTAAATACAGCGTATGTACATCCGAACTATGGTACGGTGGGCAACAACAGCGTACAACTCCCATGCGTGAGTATAAAACACGCCAAGCTAACACCTCAAAAATCACTCTCATCGCACTAGAATTGTTTTAGAAAATGGCCGCGACCTCAGCCTTCTGATAAATTTGCTTCTCAATCCGGTGAAATACTTTAAGAGGGCTGCGCTTTAGTTCGGCCACATGGATGTACTTTCAACGCAAGCAATAAGTGCACAGAGGATGACCCAGCATGCCGAGCCAGCGCCTCCCAGATTGAGCCGTAGCTACGTTGTTTCAGCCATGTGCCTGACGGGTGCCTGACGGGTGCCTGATCAAGAGCACGATGTGATGCCGTCAACGGCCGACTGTCAGCGTCCTCTGTTTGACGGGGAGGTCGTGATCATCGCGGACGTTTGACTCCAAAGCAAGGTGGTCGGTCGGCTGGCTTGGCATGGGAAACCTGCCGACTCTAGGACTGGCATTTTTTTGCTGCTCGGGTGTTATCCAAGTGATTTTGAGCCACTCTAGGGAACGTTGGTTCGGATATCGCAATAAAATAGGTTCGTTTTGTAGCAAATTGACATGGTTTTTTCAAAAGAGTTCAGGTATGCAAAGCATTCGTTTTTTTGTTTTATTTTTTTGGATCATTGCTGTGTAGGTACCTATTGTAGAAAATAATACTTTTTTTAGTACTTACATCTAAGTGTACATTTAATATCATTGGTATTGGTTAATTTTCAGAGATATTTTTTTCAAAACGTAAAGCCACAGCGCCGTAAAAAGACTACAATGAGTAAAGTCATCGTGTTATGGTAAATGCTATTTTCATGTAAAGGTGGTGATTTTTTTTAGGATCGTGTACTTATTGTGAAAATTAATCATATTTTTAAAAATTAGTGAAATAAAATGACAATTTTCTCGTTTTTAGTTTTCCATGTACAAAAACAAATTCAAGGAAAAGATTTGAGGCACCGATGACTCTCATTTTGGTGAACAAAAAAGTGTCGAGAAAATAAACTCGAGAACCTCTCAAAAAACAACGCCGAAAAAAAGTGCCACGTCGTCGACTCCCAACGCCTCCCAAATTACCACGTTCATCGTCGCGACGCCTGCACGCGCCATCAGGCGTCGGTCGAGGGCGTCGCGACGCACACGACGTCGACGTCGCCAAGCTAATCAAGCCAGCTAGCGTCGCGTACTTCATCACGGCAGGCGCGACGCGTGATAATTGGGTTTTTAATTCACGTGCATTCCACGGAGATAATTGAAAGTTTGGAAATAGCTTTGTGGCAGGGGGGCCAAGTGGCCGGGGACGGGATACTAGTCAATCTGGTGTAAGTCAGAGCCAGCTGGATGCGTTGCTGAATGTGACAGTTTATTTTTAGATCTATCGTCGAGTTATCGATTGAAATTCACAGCGAATTATGAAGTCAGTTTTATTGCTTTGTGATGAAGTTGGTTTCATCTCTCATGTAAGTTGGTTTGGATGAGGAATATTTTTCAGCTAATTTATCTGTCTGCGTTTTTTAATACCAAGCAAACTGGGACAAATTATTTTTCTTTGTTGGAAACTTTCAAGGGAGTGGATGGAATTTGAAAAGTCCTCGTACTCACTCATTCATAATTGAATTTCCGTATTAAGAAGCAGTATGTGTACAGTTAAAAATTGCAAATTTAAAACGGGTAAAATTTTTTAAATATAGCATATAATAGATATGATGTCAACTGCTGAATCCCAAAATAGAATTGTATACTTATTTCAAGTCAGTAAATTTTTTAATATACACGATTTGATGTGTTTTGGAACTTCGAAGTTTTCAAAAAGACACTTTTGTGATTGCGAGAGTTTCAGTCGTTTTAACTTGAATTTTTTACACTGCAATTCGAAGATATTCGAAGATATTCGACTTTATTTCGTTATTTCTCTCAGATTACTCGCATGTAAGAATATTACTCTTAAGTAATATTCATGAATGCTAACCTCAACGCTCGATAAACAAGTATCGATACTGCGAGTCGTTAATATTTAATTGTAGAGCTTTGTTAAAATAACAACGGCCGCAAGCGCCATCGGGTGGCACCTACCATTCTCAAGTGTTACCAGCTCGTTTGCCAGACAGTTTAACATTAGCACTATGACTCTAACTAAACCTATAAACCCAATGGTTCAAACCAAACAGGAGGCAAGCTTTAATCAACTGGTTTATACCTGAGGCGTTATAAAGATGCAGATTCTGGGTCGAAATTATCCCCTTAGACAGCAGCACTAAAGATTGCTTCGATTCAGAAAATTGATTTTTTTAACTCCTGTCAATTTGTTTACGTTTCACAGCGAGTATTAACCACATAGCAATCTATCCGTCGGAATCAATGCAAATGTAAGCAGTACGCACGTAAATTACATATCGCTGGCCGCCCGAATTATTGTAATAAAGTCCCATCATCAACACTCTATGTCGGCGCCAATCAAATCTGTCTTGCGGCGTTCCTCGGGCACGAACCATGAGACGGCTTGGTGCCCGGTCATGCGGCTAAAACCAGAGTCAGGGTGTTTAACGACGCACTGTTTTGACAACGGGCCCTGAGGTACTGGTCTAATGGTGTATAGGTGAATGATTGCGATGATGAGGATGATTATGAAGGTAAACTAGTGAAGGTGCTTCTTATCTTGAAGAGTAACAAGGGAATTACTGGCGTTAAGTCCCTTCCAAAGGATGGTACCAACGCGAACAACAGGATTCCTGCAAAAATCAATTCTGTCGAGAGGTTGATAAGCAAGGCGAGTGAAGTTATACTGTTCCGTCCATCTAACCTCTCCCCGGAACAGAACTGGTCATGTGTATGATGGTTTAAAATGGTATTTCCATCCACGCACATTTTTTTATTGAATTGATTCCGCAGATGGTAGTCTACAGAAACAACAGATATCAAAATATTTGTATATTTAAATTCATATAATCGAGTTTGACAACTTTGATTCACTGTAAGCTTCAATAAAAATCCATCACTTCTAAGAAACATCTGCAAGCCAGTGAAGCGACAATGAAAACTAAAAAAAAAAAAACTCCATGTCACCTTTCAATTGGGCAACATTTCAGAAGGCGCTGACTAATTCGAACATGCAGTCAGCCCCTTGGATGTTTTCGTTCATTGTGTATGGCTTCCGATCCAACTTGTCGTGATCTGTTTCGACTAGGCACGGTCTCCTCGTCCGCGTGTTGTGTGCTCAGTGCTCACCGACGAGCGATCGACAGGAGCAATCCACCGTGACGACGGCCACCTCGAACACGGCGGCGTTGTCATGACCGTTGGAGGCAACCTTCCTCGCCCTTTTGCCACGGTAGAGACAGTGGCGGTAAGTCGTAGCAGGATTTTAGAAGCGAGGCTAGACCTTATAGTATACGTTTTACCTTAGTTGTCAGCGTCTAGGGATATTTTTCAACCACTGGCACTTAGGTCAAAAGATGCCGGACAAACCCTTGTCCGGCATCGGACAGTTGATCACAATGTAATAATAATATATGGGTAAAACAAGGGTTCTCACGGGAAGAATGGGATAAGTAAAACTGGTCCAGACTGTGAACACGAGCACTTGAAGAGTTGTCGCTTTGTTAAAAAGTGTAAGGAATACGAGATGGCAGCAGTAGCGTTGATGATATCAGATTTTCATAATGGGATTTTTAATGCAATGCTATATTTTGTATGATGCCCAGATGATATCTCGCTAAACAACCCAATTGCGCAACGATTGCAACCTGCAAGACCTTTGGCAATTGCATATTATGCGATAGCCAAACCATTTTGTATTTTCCTTCATTTCTTGAACCGTATCCGGCCCTGCCCCAACGCCACTGTTCTTCCACGGCCCTCTCGCGTTTTTATCGACGGCGACATCGAATGCGCCGTGTCATCTCCTTGCAGCGCTCTGGCCGCATGCAAAAAGTGCGCGTCGAGTCACCGTCCTTTTAAAACCGACCACTACGAGCGCTAGAGTCGAGTCTACATAGCCCGTGAGAGAAGATACCATGCCCCTCTGTTTGAGTTTGTTTCTGGCAAGAAGGGAGCTAAAAGACTTTGAGTTGTTATCTTTTCTCACGGAATAGACTCTATGTCTAGGTCGGCCATTTAAACTGATATAATTTTTTCTATAAAAACAAGAAATATGCTTGATACACAAAAAAGTGGAAATCATCACTGCTCAGCTGATCGTAGTACAAATATGGCGACCATTGCCTTAAGATAGCCACTCTCTCAACAAACACGTGGTAATAGCGCAGCACTGCCCGCCTGCGTCGAGATTTTGTCACGGATTGTCTCGAATCTAGGCGGCGGTGGTGGTGGCGTTTAAAAAATGCTCGACAATGGCTCCCGACTTCTCTGGTCTGACTGATCCCTGGTCGGCATCTAGCGGGCCGTGACGGACGCGTATCACGAGAACCGTGGCGTGTCTCTGTTGTTGTTTAGAATTGATAGAGATGTCATAAAAAAGTCAAACGTTACGACGCGTTGGGTCGAAAACACGACAAAATTTACTTGCAGATCGACATTCGTTGGTTAGATTTCTAGTATCGACTCCTTACGATGAGCATAACAAACTTTCGTTTTCTATTACAGAAAAGTCTCCTAAGACAACGATTATAGCATGTAAAACCCCCCAGTATTATTTTTCTTCCTATTTTACTGGATCAACACCATTGCTTGTGGGTCAACGATCATGTTATCATATCAGTGGCGTCGATGACTATAGGAAGTATTTTTAGGTTAAGAACCATCATTCAAAATGACCGAGGCGCAGCCTTCTAGCAAAATTCGCTATTAAGAGTCAATATGCAAGAAGGCTATGGCCGGTCAATTTTATAGGTGCTTCTTACCCAAGAAATACTAAAGAGTACATAATATTGCCACTTTACTACGTCATTGCTCTTTTTTCTATGTTTTCGCCTTTTATTTTAAGACTAACTCTTTTTTTTAAGTATATTACATGCAAGGCCGTATACCATCTAGCGTTCAGCACGGTCACTTTGAATCCCGACGATCGTACCGCGTCAAAACACCAAAACGATCGACTCTACATGGCCAATGATTTTCACGGCTTTCCCGATCTCGCCACGGCAATCTTAAGACGCGTGCGCACGGCGGGGGAGATGACTTCAACGCCTCGAAACAATTCAAGCAGACGAGACAGTTAATGCCGTGAGCGCTCTTTGGTCTTATATACTACTATAAGTGGCCGTTTAGGGAGCTAAATGCTTTCCATGTAGCTTGTGGTTATTAGAGAGGTTATCCCTCAAATCAATGAAATCGCTTCCAATATTTTCGCCTGGTACCTGTACCTAAATTATATACTGTACAGTGTAAACGGTTCGAGAGTTTTGTATAAGAGTTGTGCCCCTCTCGAAAATTTGGTACCGTATTTTACTGTAAAGTCGACCAAACAATTAGATCGCTCTAAAAGAACCGAAGAGAAGGTTTCCAGGAACATACCTATATAAAGTATAAACAGAAACACAATGTTTTTTATAAGAAACCCCGTAAATCCTTTATTGACATTTTAGAGAATTTGGCAGCTTAAGTAATCACCGTTAACCAATCCGCGGATTGGATCCGTACCTTGCCAATCCGTCTTGATTGCCCCTTTGATTGTCACCACACGGATTGGCAAACACGCGACGTATTTGCTAAACGCAACGTATCCAATCCACGGTCTGGCAAACGCATCGTGCCTACCAGCAATTAAAAAAGACAAAATGCGCAGCCTGCAATTCATTTTCAGCCACCGCTAGGAACGACGCCGAAGAAGGTAAATCTCCCTCGGGTCACAACAAGTCAGGAGTCAAAACCCAGCCGCGACCTCTGATATCAATACATTCAGCCAATCAAAATACAAACAACACAGCCGATACCTGACGATATGCAAATGGCTTCCTCTCCAGCCTCAAAGCCCCGTGGATCCAAACGATTACTAATTGGACTTGTTCTCATGTTGCCATTGCCGTATATCCATGGCAACGTATGACGGCCCGTTAAGCCCGGTGTCGGTTGCTAAGGGCAACGTATGGCGAGCGGACCGCGTTAACGACGTGGGACCCCCGCTGGACAACGCACCGCCCGTTGGGCCCCGTGCAGCCGCAGAAAACATGGCCCTCAGGAGCCCGAAACGATGAGTCGTAGACCTACACCTGGTATCCTTTGCGGATAAACTATAATGTTATTATCGTTATTACGTATTATTATAAAGGCTGACGAAAAGAATGAATAAAAATAAAAATCCGTGTTTTTCGTGGTTTTTGTTTTGGGTTTTGTGTCCCGTGTTTCTTCTTTTTCTCTTCGCGTTGCTTTCTTGGCCGTCTCGGCCTCCTCGAGTCGCCGGCACGTACGGGTCGAGTGCACGAAAAAGTGGTACGGCAAAAAGCGTGTGTATTGCCAGTACTGAGACGCCTACGTCGTCTATGAATTCGCTATTCACCAAGAAGCTCTATTGCAGTCGAAAGATTCCAGATTCGATCCTGATAGCAGGCTCTCCTGCTAGTGAGAGCGCTATGTCTAACATACATTCGGTATGTCTTAGGTTGGATTCTGGTAATCGGCTTTTCTGGTATGGTAGGAGACCTTATGTCTCTCTTGCATTCGGAAGGTCCCAGGTTCGATCTAGCTGGTGGGCTGTCCTGCTAGTGTGAGAGCAATGTCTATCTTCCATTTAAGAGGTCCCAGGTTCGAGCCTGGTGGCCGACTGTGCTCAACATCAGATTTATTCTGCCATTCTTCGATGGTTACCATCAACAAATGACGATGACGATGAAAATATTTTCAAGACGAAGCGAGCTGCGGTTCGGGCGCCTCATTTTCTCAGCAAAAAAAAACGTTGTATCGGTGAAATCTCCTAAATCCAAGTCTGACCGCGGCTGTCCGTCGAGGCAAACCGCGGCGTCGAGAGGTTGCCGGGAGGACGCCGACGGTACCAGCCGACCCGGACCTTGTCGACGGGCTCCTCTATGTCAAGACGTTGCACTCGAGGGTGACTGACGTTGTGCTGACGGTTTGGAGGACAGGTGAAAAGGAGGAAAACCACGGCAAATTGGGATCACTGATGGTACCTGCGTAACAGAGAACTTGGGAGATCTCCTGGCTGTATTTCTGCGTCTTGGAATGCACTTTGAGGTTTGCAAGAATCTTGGACATGAGTCAGGTCTTCGATTCGGTTTACAAAGTTTTTTATTTAAAGTGTTTATTTTCGCTGGAAAAGATGTCATGCGTTAGAGAGATTCATCTGGGAATGTACTTCTCAGCTTTGTCCTCATCCTTATTTTTACTCTGGGTTTTCGACTGAAAATTCTCTATTTTTCTATTAATCCAAGCGGGATGCCGTTTAAAGTTACTAAAACTTACTAAAGTAACTTAAGCTATACTAAAGTACTTTAAACAGCACCTCCATGGTCACCACACAGCCAATCAAAAAGGTTACTTTATTTCCTTACTCAACCTCCGGTACATTTTGTAATGCACATGGTCAAATTTAGTTGTAAGACGATCACGGTGAAGTTGAAGACGAATGATCCTGAAGTCACCAAGTTTCGTTGGACAAGTTCCTCAGGACATAATTCGTATCGTCCGCAGTGGACCACGCAACTTCTACCTCCCCTTCCCTTCCCCCTTTGGGAAATCCAGACGGCCGGGAAACTTTGGGAAACTAGTTCAGTGCGTGACCGAATCGATAGCGGGCGCTCCGGTCGCCTAGGATCCTTCAGGGAGGCCGGGCAGGAGGGATCGGCAACGCTTAGTGCGACCTTAGGTGCGACCATCGATGCCGATGTATGGTAGTTACAAGCGATTGGAAGTCATGAGCTTCTGTAGTTTCGAGTAGAGTTTTGCGCGTCCCTTTTAGCTAACCATTAGGTTTACAGGCTTAGTCAGAGTCCCAGCGCTAATGTAATGTAATGTTATGTCTTTGCAAGAAATATCGACCGATATTTCGACCGAACTACCGTACCGACGAAAATGGTAATTGCTACTAGATGGAATCACTGTGTTTTTAGAGTTAAAAAATTGCACGTAGATAGTTTACGGGGATTACTCGTATTTGAAACTGATTTACACTCAAATAGTTTTCTTTGGTACCAACCTCAATGACGAATAAACATTTTTCGGTATTTTGAAAAGTATAGTTTTTTAATTGTCGAGATTTGTATAAAAGTACGGTCGCCAGCGCTATTGGGTGGCACGTACTATTACCAGGTGTTGCCGGCTCGTTTGCTTGGCAGTACGTTTAATATGAACACTGGGACTTAAGATATCTAAACCGTGTCTCTACTCCTAGATAGCGTTAGTTTGTTAGATTGCGTTTGGTAAGGAGTTATTTTTGGCGCCAACTCCGATATTGACGCTTTGTGCAAGGAAAGCAGCCCCCGGGGGGAAGTAAAGTAAGTTAGAGTTTCTCAATTCCTATTTGAGGTAAATTCAATCCAATCTCCCAACCATAAACACAACATCAAAAGATGAATAGTTTCAAAATAGCACACATTTCGCTCAATTTCTTCCGGCAAATAAGACAAAATGTTTTGAAGTGCGCATACAACGTAACAATATACCAACATGTCAACGAATTATAGTAAATAAGGAATTATTTTCGTTCTACAATAAAGTGTGTAAAATCGCGCCTGTATTTTGACTGGCTTGTGGTCCTTCTTTCCTTAGATTACTGAAACTTTTCCCGGAAAAAATAAAAGTTTGAAATCTTTGCACATGACCAGCAAAGTTGCTATTTTTGTAAATATTTATGTTGATATGTTGTTCCAAATAAAGGGCAACAAAATAATTATTTCAGTCGCTTGAAATGCAAGTCGAGAGTAATCGTGAAATAGCACACATAATGTACAGACTTTCCGAAAAAAAAAAAAAAAAATCTACATAAGCATGCGAATCATCCATGGACTGACCACTGGTCCATTACTGGATAGATGGGCAAGCGCCGATGGCCGAGCAAAAACCACGGGCACGCAGAAAAACCTGACACGCGGAAACCACAGATAGCAAGAAACAAATTTGTCGGCATTTCGATGAAAGTCTAGCCCAGCATCTTGGAATGTGTCAAAATCGCGTTTAGCCCGCGGTCTCTCAAATTGCACGCAGTGATTACATGCTCCGTGGTCGACCGCACCGGTCGATTCTACCGGGCAGTGGCTTTAAGTCGGCGTTCGGTTTTCTTTTTTAGAATGACTTTTGGATGAAAGATATAATGTAGGACGTCTGTGGGAATGATTTTTGAAATAAAAATAATTTAATTTGTGTTGAATTGGACCACTCTGGGATAGCCTATATTCACTAACTTAACCTACAGGGCACTCGAAACTATTCCAGAAACCTGAACATAACATATCCTTGTACCGTACCCTTATGAAAACGTATACAAATTCTCTAGGCTTTTATCTTGCCATAAAAACTAGCATAACCTACATCTGAATCCTAACCTGGCATAAAAACTAACATAACCTAAATCTAGAACTCTTAGTCAAGAATAAAAATGAATTTAACTTGTAAATAAACTAAAGTCTTGCTTCTAAAGGCTAGGGCTAAACTAAGTCTTAAAACAAACATTAGCTTCGTCTGGACCACCTATCTAAAATAGACAGTATCATAAGGACATTAATAGCTACTGCCCAATGACCAGTCTTTCATATACATGATCTTTTAATCAAATCTCTATTATGTAGTCATGTCAAGCATCTCTCACCTCATCTAAGAAACAATAACAAAACAAAACTTATAAAATATGCGGCGATAAAAATTTTCTAAAAACCATCGCAAAGCACTTGGAATTTTTTCCCATAATAGCTACTTGAGAAACAACTTCATTCGGACTCCTGTGGTCACGGCAATTTTTTAACCTCACTATTTTCAAATTAGACGGAATAAGTATATGGATGCGACCGCACGCTGTATCTCCACTGCACACCGTGTAAAAGAGGGTCCCGTGGTTACGTTGCATTGCTTCCTGGTAACCGTGGTGATCCCGGATTGTTGTGTAACTCGGCCCACCAATTACTTTCGACCATACGTTGCGTCTCTCACCGAACACCGCGGGATCGGGTGTGCGGTGACCGTTGGATTAGCGCCGAATTCTGGCGACCGCTAACGGACGTTTTGAAACTTGGTTTTGGGTGACCGAAAAGAATTGACATGACGTAGGTACTGTCCGTTCAGAGAGAAATGATACATAAGCAAAGATATTTAGATCAATTTTTGACGTAAGAGCGATTATAATAACAGATATAATATCTTCTCTCATGGGCTGAAATATGCTAGCTCTCTGAAGAGCGTAGCGAGCGAAGAAATTACCCTCCGTGCAGTGTTTTTGATTTTGCTCTACCGACCAAACGGCTGGTACGATTTTTATGAAATTCATTCGGTATTCGCAAGTGATCTCCTCGAAGACCCCTTGCGATTTTTAGAAAAATATGTTGAAAAGTTTGTGAAAATTTTCAGAATTTCTACAAATTCTAACGAAACATTGCCTAGCGGATCTTCTAAATTTGCTGAACGTTCTAAAAAAATAATCATTCTTGAAGTGTTTGCCCTTACCTCTTTTTTGCTGCCTTTTTATTGTCATTTAACTTTAAATAAATGCACTTTGATATATCTGCTATATTTCTCTCATAAGGCCAGTTTTTGATTGTCCCTAAGATGCAACCAGCCACGCAAAATCTGTCCTCTCTTTTAACAAAAAGAACATCCCCTTTAGATGAAAACATAGAACACTTTTAAATGCTTCTGTTTATGAATTAAACCACCACAAAAGTGGTGACTTTATTTTTTCCCAAAATCGAATCTCATCGTCTCTGTCTAGCCAAGCTAGTCGATCCACCTCGTTGAGTGCGGTCGCTGACTTCTAGGTGGCCGGGAACGTCGGCCTCGTTGCCCGGCTCCCGCAAGTCATAGGCGCCGTGCCCTCAACGGCCAGTCAGATACCAGAACACTCACTACCCATTAGCCTATAAACATGACGAATATCTCTCTCAAAGTAAAATTTGAAATATTTATTTTCTTTAAATAATATCTGTGACTTAGTCAAAATATGAGTTATTTTCTCTTGATGCATCTAAAACGACCTCGTATCTGACTTTTCCAAACTTTTCCAGGGAAATCAAAGGGAAATTCCGTGCTCGCAAGTTCCCTCAAGCTATGTCCATACTCCGAAAAACATGACTATTGCATTGATATCTAAACTGTAAAATTGATATTACTTTTCTAAATCACAACTTAAAATAAGTCAGGTAATCAACTGATTTTATCGTGTGGTTTCCATTTGATCGAGTATACATCAGACCAAGATGTTTAAAGAGCTTAATTATACTTTAAGAGCTAGTTTTTAAAAGACTACTTAGAGTTAACTGTAGGTTAAGGTGAAAATATAAATAAATGATTGTAAGTCACCATAGAGACGAATCTTTAACAGGGATATTACTACCTTTAACTGTTAAACGAAACTGTTTAACTGAACGTTAAAAGCCGCACAATAAAATAAATTCTGCGCCCTTTTTTTATGATTTTCTTTGAATGGTTTAATTCATTTTCATTCGTTAAATTCTTGCTAAATCTTTGTATTTTTCTTAATATTTTGTTTCCTCATATAACAAGACACATACAAAATACTATCAATTTAAAATTGTAAAGTGAACATGCCACCGTTTAAAAATCAAACTCGAGATTTTGAATTTCTTATAAACATCAAATTGCGATTCTCTACATATAGTTATAAAATATGTATACAACAAATTATCACCAAAACCAACGAAAATATGTTCAAAATTTGAGAATTCGTAGAGCAAAATTAGCGGAATTTGAAGAAAAGCATTGTCTTCAATTCTAAATGTGCCTTTAACTCACAGACACATCCGAATTTTTATTTGCCATGGCAATTGTTAAAACCGTCACTTCATTAAGAAAGTGCAATCAGACAGCGAAAGGATATTTTGGGGCAAAGGAATCTAAGGGACTCTTATAAATAATTAACATTTGAATTTGCTCCAAACTTGAGTGAGAAACTAAAAACGTACATTCCACATTGAGAAAATATTGAAACCAGGCCTAAGCATCTTCAGATTCGTCGACTATCTCCCCAGAAGTAACGTTTTGACTCGTGCCCCTGGCTCTTTAGCGTACTCCGCCTCCAAACCCCTTCGAACCCCCAGGGAACGGCGCCGTGCAGCCTGCGGTTATTATCTCCCTAATCCCCAGGATTCAATCGTGTCGGGAGCGGCAGCTTGTGTCTGGCTCCAGAGGCTTCCCGCGGGAAACACGGGAAGATTAGGAACGAAGAGGATACCACGTCTTGGGAGTTGTGGGAGTTTCAGATGCAAAGCCACTGTATTAAACCAGCCGCGTGCTCTAGTGGTAATTATATAAGTGAAAACCATGCGGCATGGAGTTAGAAAAAAAATATATCAGTGAAAATTTTACAAAAAAAAATACGATTATTTTACCTTTTTCTGTTTCTTTTGAATCTACCTATACATATACAGTCTGGTCCATGACGGATTCAGCTGCATGAAATTTTACAGTGTTTTTTTTATATACTTTTTACCCTCCGTATGGCCTCTAACTTATCCAGACAATTACCACCTTCCTGTAAAACCGACGTAATTAGAAATAGGCATAAAATTGAATCGAATTATGCAAAACAAATATAATAATAACATAACAACCGTTCATATCAGGTGTATTCCGTACACGTTATCGCATAAATATCCTATAAAACGGACGGAAAATATCTTCACCGCCTTCTCGATACACTTCACTGCATCACTATCGCGACCGACAGACAAGTTTTTTTTTTATCGAATTTAATATCCGAATTCAAAATCTTGCGGCAAATAAATTCAGTTGTCAAGTAAATGCAGTGCGCCGTGCCAGCCCTTATCACCGCCTTGTGTGTTTTCATTATTAAAACGTTCGCGTGCGTTTTTATCTCACCACCGCCCCCTAGTTTTCATTATTCTCTCTAAAATATTCACATATTATTCGACGCAAGGTGGAAGTGCTAGTTCCTCCCTTCGCTAAGGGCCGACATTTACAATGTCTTGAATAAAAGATGGACGTTTTCACTAATTCCATGTTTCAATATTTATAAAGATAATGCATAACTTATATTAAAAGCTCATTGTCAATTTTCTGAAATGTAAACTTTAATTTGATAAAACTGTGTGTGTCACGCGGAGATTTAAACATCGAGTTTTCCGTGGTTATTCGTTTAATCAAGTGTATACAATCTGCAATTTGTTTGCAAATAACTCTGTGTAAAACACTCTCGGGCACAGGCAGGCAGTGCTTCCAAAACAACCCGCAAAACAATTGAAAGGGTATTTAGTAAATAAGCCATTGTCACGTCGTAACATTCGCGTGTGATTAAAAACATTTGCGGTGTCACCCGCTGGTAATCTCACACAATCGCCGAAGGAATTGTAAATGTCAACAGGTTTCTTAGCAGATTTCCGGGGGCATCCTTGTGAGATTTGGGCACCAAGGGACCGTGCACGAAATCTGTCACGCCTGTCTTGTTTCCATGCTGCCAACACAACTTTCCAACGCACTTTCATTGATGGCACCAAGAATTAGCACCAAGACCAAGCAATTGAGAGATGGACACTAGATTTGATTGCTTAGTCGTGAAATGAATGATTATTGAAATAAAAATCATTCATATGTATTCAAAATCCAAATAAACTTAGACAGATAAAGTAAAGATCCAAAAACATATGAACTCTGCTAGAGGAATTATGATATGAAATCAAAACATAGACCTTCACACCCATAAGACTGAAAGTTATGTGCAGAACTTAGTCAAAGGTCGTGCCCCCCCCCCCCCCCCCCCCCTCCCCAGAGGACCTCCTCTGACCACCAAAAACTACCTCAAGTTCTTGTCTAACTTATTGCCATGACAACGCGGCGTAGTGACCGGGTCAAGCCATCCATCGATCGATCCCGATTTAATATCCAATTAAACACAGAAGCACAGCCACATAGAGTAATCAACAAACAGTGCCAATAAATAACAATCGTCCCGCATAACTCGTCGCGAGCATTTGTTTAAAAATAACCCTTTAACGTGCGATGACAAAAAAAAAACGGTTGAATCTCGTGTTGCAAAAGTTATGGCTGAGTCAATGCTACGAGCTATGCGCCTGTGGTCACCGCAAGGGAACGTAAGAAACGTCTAGAGCCGATATCGCCGTCGTCGTCGTCGGGTATTACTCTGTTTAACGACGCACTGTCGACGGCGCGCGTGATTTACGAATCGACCGTCGTTAAAATGTGACCCGATGATTTAGCGTCCGGCGGCCGCAGAATGGTATCCAAGAGGCCGTTAAAAAATTGTTAAGGCCGAAGGGGCTGACGCTATATCCGATGTTTTAGAAGCACTTTTAGAGCACATGGCATGGTATAGGGGTACAGGACGGGGTTCTTGGAATCAGCCAATAGATGTTAGCCCTTTGTGTTAAAGCGCGCGAGGATATTGCGATGGCAAAAATAATAATGTGATTTGCATTCTGATTTTAATAAGCGAGGTCTGATTTGCGATTGATTTATGAAGATTGCTTCGTTGGGTTTTGTATCTTCGAGATTCATTGCTGGCTGGTAGCTGAAGTCGCGGCGGTGCGCTGGTTTTATTCTTAAGTCGTACTGCATTAATTTCTTCTAAGCGTTGATCCCGCGCGGGAATCGAACCCGTGGACTCCTGATAAACTCACGACTGAATACGCGAAGGGGAATCCGATTATTTGATTTGTGGTGTAGTTGTTTGTGTTGTTTTCTTGTGAAGGATTTCACAACTCGAACAGGATTCCTCTACTAATCCAAGCTGTCGAGAGATTGAGAGGCAAGAAGAGTGAAACTGAATTGTACCATCTTGAGACATCCTCTTCTTGGTCTTGACTTGAGTATAATGGTCACCATCTCAATCTGGCTACGATTATACAAAGTGATGTATAGTTTTGTAACAACGCCAGTTGGTTATATTTGCACTAAAATGCACTATTATTTTCAAATAACAATTTAGTGTATTTTAGAAAAACATATGCATTTGTCTTCCTATGTTTATTTATAAATGTATACGGTAAACGCCCTTTTTTACAGAAGATTTGTAGAAGTTTTCGTTTAGAATTCGATTCAAATTCTCGGCACAATTGTCGATTGGGTACATATCCGAACTCCTTTTTGCACATTCCAGGTCATTTGCATTTCCAAAATATACCCTGACCTATAGGGCGGTTATTTGGTGGTGTCACCATAATCTATGGATAAGTTGTGTTATATTACCTCAATATTTGCGTATTGCAATTGTCAACAATTCAATAGATAGCGGTGATTTCAGCACAACTAGCAACCGGTGTTACGGAGGTGCTACAACAGTTTATACCATCTTTAGACGGCATCATTTTCACGAAGGCAAACTACCGCTATATGTGGTGTTACTGCATGGTGCTATGGTGGTAATCAGCCGGTGCTACCGACAGTAATACTACCCTTCAAAGTCCTGCACAATTCGGACTGCATTTTAGTCTTACCTGAAGAAGTCGTTTCTGCAGAAGAGCTTCCCTTCGCGACTGAAGCACTTGTCTGTTAGGTTGGCACGGCAGTCGTTGCAGCGTACGCACTCTGCGTGCCACGTGCGTTCCAGGACGTTTAGCAGGAACTTGTCGAGGATCGGCTTCTCACAGCCGAAGCAGGCGATGATCATCCCCCCGCTGTACAGGTGCGCCGCGGCACCCCGACCTGGAGGCGGCGAACACACAGAGAGGAGGCGTTAGACAGGCAGTTAGATGGGTGTAAAGAGGTCACCACGCGTCGTCAGCCCGCGGGTTGGATCCGTTCTGTCTGTGTGGAACCACGGGGCAATCAAAATGGATTGGCTAGACGACGAATTCAATCCGTGGACTGGCAACGCGTCGAGTGTATGCCAATCGGCAAGACAACGGGTCCCGGCTAAGACTCATAAAAGAGTGTCCGATGAAAGGAAAACACGCCGTCGAATGGGCGCATCGCGATGCCGCTATCCGCAAAAAACGAGCGAAAAGTACAAGTCTTTGGGAGAAATAATAAGTTAAGAAACAGACCATTTCTTTAAAGTGAGCACGAAGATGCTCCAGATTGCTATCTATTTGGGTCACTGAGACAAAATTTCTGGACAAGTGAACTGGGTGCAAACTTAAGAAAATGCACCACAGAAAATCGCCAATCTTATCAATGTCAATCGCAGAAAAATGAGGAAGCACACATCTAGTTTCACCGTGGGCAATTAGTTCACCATTCTGAGTAATAGCTTTGTTCACTTATGTTAATCTATTCTACAGCTTTGTTCAATCTTGCATTTGCAATGTTCATTTGTGTTGTTAGAAGCGAAACATGGCCGCCACCCATGCATGCTCGATTCTGTTAGATAAGTTCTAAAAGACCACATGCGAGCTGGTATAATTTACGTTTTTCATACACATATAAGAGGCAATGATCAACTAAATTAGCACTGGTCTAACCTAACAAAGAAAGGACACTGACGTTTTTAACAACAGAAACTCTTCACTTCTAGATTTCCTGTATCGCCACAAATTTTTGTTTCACATACAGCCTCTTGGACAGTTATCTTCTTCGTCCTCTGAACACCAACTTGACAAGAGTCGCCGTGCTCGTTACGTCAATGTGCCGCGTATAGCTACCCGGGCCGTGACCGATGACCACCGTAAATCAACATGGCCGAGTGTCAGTCATGCCGCGACGGGACCATCAGTCAACGGCGACCTCTGAGTGACCCTAGGTCGCCGTCGGGGGGTCCGCGCTTGGTACAGACCGGCGTAGGCGGCTGGGTTTTAGACAGGACGGGGTGGGTTATTGGCCAAGACCTCCAGGAGACGATGACATGGGACACTTTTGGTGATTTTGATGTGGCCCCGTTACTTCAAGAAGTGGTTTCATACACGATTTCTTAAAACAGCGAAATTCTGGTCTGGATGCCGGCACGAAATATTATGAAATGAGCGGTTGTTGTATGGTTTTTCACGTGCGAGGACCGCGTCAAAGCGTTTTTTTGACATAGATTGGCAACCACATATCGCCTTTTGACTCATATTTTGATCCCAATGCCCTCAAATATTCTGTCAGCATAACTAAAAAATCGCTTCTCTGAAATATTTTCTAATTAACCCTTTTTTGTGTCAGCTTTGACAGCGAAAAAAAAATCTATATTGCATTAAGTTTTTTTTTTAAATCGTCGATTTCATATCCAGTTCCATGCACCTAGTTGCATTTTAGCTATTGGTAAAAATGGGTCTAAATGACTTTGGAATTGGTAGTTCAACTTTTGGTAGCCATGGACGCCTGTCAAAACTTCTCAATCCTGCTAATAAATATTTGCTAAAATCAGCCATATTTTTGTCTGAACTGAGTGCTAATGATGCAGGCTACATGAAACTTGCTGTAAGAATACGGTGTTACAGTCAAATATCGTTATTGACTGGACCTTTATGCCAGAGACCACTTGACCGCGGGGATTTCATATTTTCAGGATTCAGAGTTAACGACTTGGCCCAAGGTGCTTCGCCCTGCTCGACGCGTGTTTCGCTCCCCGCGCAGAACTCATTCGATACAACGGAGTCGTAACTCGCGTGACTTTACGACCGATAACATTTACTAGAGGGCTTGTGCTAAAACTTCACTAAAAACAGCTGCCGATGTTCTTTGTATACATTTTTTTTTTAAATTCAATGCACAGCACTCCTGTCACGAAATGACCAGCACAGAGGCGACGGCAACGGTCCGTTGTTTTGCTGAGAGGGAAACAAGCACCAGATCGACTATCAAGGTTACCCTCTTAGATACATCCGACACCATTCAAATGGGGGTTTCCGCACATTTTCCATCACATCAGATGATCATATACATCTTTTCGCCGTTTAGCACACTCTCATCGTGGTCATCGCGGTCGCCGTCATCGTGGTCGTACCTATGTTGTGCGAGGCGGTAACCTGGCAGCATGCGGACTGCGCCGCCCCGGCGCCAGCATGCGTGGGCTGCTTGACCAGCAACCCGACGCCGACGCCTCTCTGCAGGCCCTGCAGACCCAGGTAAGCGACGCCCCCGTCCGTCGCGACGCCGGCGACGTCCGTCTCGGCCGGCGGACAACACCACGACGCCGCGCCACCGACACCTCCGACGCCTCCACGGCCACCACCTACCGCCCGGCGGCCCGTCAGCGCGGCGCGAGCCTCTACCTCCGGCGGCGTCGTCGTCGTTGACAGCGTGCCGCGAGGCGTTTCACTGGATTGAGACGCGCGCACTTTGGTTCACTGCACGCACACGTTGTATCACTGTCGATCGCAAAGTGAGGACGGCGTTGCACTAGAAGCGTACGATGCACATGTCCCGTCGGCAGGGATAAAGACGCGGACGCTGGGGAGGCGTTGATAGGACACGAACTCACACGGGGAACACGCGCGCTCACGTGGCCGATTTCGGCGGGTGCACGACGGAGCTGCGATCTAGCCCTGACGATGGCACACGATCTACTGACGGCTATGAAGGGTGGTGACGCGCAGCTGCGCCCTCTGCCGCACGGTGATTGGTCGGAAAGAGTGACGCCCCTCTGCACTGATTGGTTGGTTGTGAATGTGTTGTCACGGCCCAGGACATGGCGCTGCGCAGATAGGCGGCTGCGGTCCAAGCCGCCGGGAGCAGGGAGCGCCCCAGCGGCGGCGACGGCCGTTTTGTGCGACTATTTTTGTGTCGCATTTTTTAGGGGCCGTGGTCGCCGTGGATGTTGCCGTGGACGAGAGCGATGCGATGCTCGCACGGGCCGAGAGTTTACGCGCTCTAGTTTTTTTCGAAATTGATTTTTTTCATCCTCCGAGATAAAGCATTTTAATTTGTACGTTTAGGAATTTTCAAATCACGGCAAAGAAGACAAATAACCCGTCAAAAGACGAGCTGTATTGGTATTTGGGGGAAAAAAACAAACAATTTCCATTCATATTTGAGAGAGAAACTCAAGACTGAGACGCTGAAAGCCTCGATACGTTTCCAATATACAAATGAGGCTGCACGAGTGGTGGCTATCTTCCTTTTAGACAACGCATTTCCATGGGCCGGCGACCTGTCTTCCCAGTGGGTGGGGTGGGGGCTCTCGTCATGGAGTTGACACCATCCCTCGTGGGAATCAATACTAGCAATGCAGGCGAGCAGACATCATCTGTTTGGGAAGATGGGTGACCGTTGTCGCCCACACCATTACGTCCGAGCCCTCGCCATGCGTTATCGCGTAGTGCAGCTACTGCATTCATTGCACTTTAAAGGTTTTTATGAATGACCCACACATTAAAATTGAAATGTGTAAGGAAATCATTCTATAAATAGCATATTTTAACTTAATCTTGAACATCTGTACATATATATGCATTCTTATGTAAATAAATCAAATTGTGTCAAATAAATCCCTTTGTTATGCTGGCACGGTTGTAACAATATCTAGAAATTATTAGCATCTAACCATTCTTGCACAAAATTTACATGAATTGCAATAATTAGTCATAAAAATAGCAGATATTGTAAAAAAAAAATACTGAAAATTCTTTACAAATTCAAATCAGCTTTAAAAAGCTGGAAATTATTGCCATAAATACCATAGTCGATGAAATTATAATTTCCATACCTGCTAGCCTTGTAAATATCTTATGCATTGGAGAGCATAATTTTTAGTTTCTCACTAAAATTTGAAATAAATTAAAATGTTGTTTTGTCACAAGATAACACATGGGCTGCTCTTGGACCCCTTTGTCCCAAAATGTGCCATCTTTCCCTGACACGAACTTCGCTATAATGCAGTGATTAAAATGTCTTACTTTTGTATATATTGATTAAATGTTAACATTTACTAAACGCATGGCCCGTCAAGCCATTAAGATGATGAATCTGATAACCCATGGTCACTTAAACAATCCGCATAGCTTTACTGCCATTCATCCCGCTGTGGCCCACCGGTAATTTTGTCATGTACCTAACACGCGACCCATCTAGAAAATAATAAATTACAACCTAGGAAGTCCGAGCATACCTAATTACATGTAAATCGCCGCGTTTTTGACACGCCGTGCCGGTGTAAAGTGGACCTAATCACCTTTTGTAACTCACTGGATGCGATGAACTTGCGTATCCACCAATCAAACAGCTGGCAAAATGCGTGTAATCCCGCATTGGTTACAGCTTTTAACGCTTGCCCGTGTTAATTTCCTGCACTCATATGAAGCAATTTGTCACCCATGTTTGCTGGCACCTTTATAAAAAGAGGTGTCGCACACAGATATAGAAATAACATGTAGACCGGCACTAAACAAAGAGTACCAGCACCTGTTATACTTGGAAGAGACGTGATTCTTTGCTTTTTTTAAGTTGGCGTAATGCAGGGAAAACTGAATTTCTAAAGCGGCAGAATTTGAAAATATTTTTTTTTTGTGTCTACAAAAATTTGGAATTTTTTTGAAAATTTCTTGTCATTCGGTACTGCATTATTATATCACTAAATACATATCACTATCACGTATAACACATCTTAAGTTCACAATCGCATTCCTGGAAGCGGTGTGAAAAGTGTGACGAAAACAGCCGACTGAACTGGTTCATATGGACTGGTTCGATAGCTGGAAAAACAGATAAAACTGGTACCAATAGAACTACATACAACTTATAGAACGGTGTTGACCACTAGCGCGCTCCGACGGAGAATCACCCATGTTCACCCTTGTGTGAGAGTGAGGCACCCACTGCTACGAGACGTGAGTTGACCGTCAAATTTTGCAGCATTTTTCCAGAAGAAGACAAACAAACTCGATGAAAATTGTAATAAAGATTGACACTGAGTACCTAAATTTTCACAAATGTATGTATAAAAATTCAAAAGTCACTTGCGCCGTTCCATTCTTCGTTCAAATGTCTACACAAACAAAAAGTACCCCATAACCCCATAACTTCGAATTTATTCGCAGCACTGTAGTATATTTCTCGTTTAGATATCTTCTTCATCGTACCCGTTTGGTACTTTGCACACAAAATAATGCTTCCAATAAATATACTTCATAAGCTTTCAAAAGCAAAATAGAATAAAACGTACCAGCTCCACCAAAAAAAAATCACAAGTGACTAATTTATATCGTAAAAAAAGCGATAAAAAAAGGCAGCTTAACTCTGTGAAAAGGGCAAAAAAGCAGCATGATAGCCCCGACATATGCCTTTGGCCACGGGGTAGGCTCGTTCAGCCAGGGTAGCCGTCGACTCAAAGCGACCGCGACGACGGGGTTCCTTGTTGTCGGCCCCGTAAGACTGAGACCCCCCGTGGAAGTCGAGGGTCCGCTCAGCACGCCGCCTCGTCGCCGTCGTCAAGACTACCAGGCCTAGTGATCGTTTGCCACGGTTTTTTGTGTGCGCAGGCCGATTTTAGGGCCCGGCTTGCTCGATGCCTTTCTGTGGTTGCTCTTTCGGTGGGTTTTTATATAAATCGTGGTGTCGAAGGGGGTCGCCGTTGTGGGTGGTGCAGAGGGTCACGTCGACGTTTTGGTTTCGGTTGGATAAAGTAGTGTTGGCGCCTGGTTTTAGGTATAAGTCACGGCTTCTCATAAGAGCTGTTTCATAGTTTGAGAAAACACTATGTTTATCTGCTGACGCCGTGACCGTGGTCGAGTCTCGGTGGATCGAAACATTTACTAATAAGTATCAAATTTTCTATCTTTGAATCACGTAAAGAAAATGAAATATCCATTATTGCACCCCAAAAAAAGGGCTGAAAAGAAAATTTAATCTTTCTGCATCAAAAGCAAGAAAATCACTTTTGACACCACTGCTGCACAATAGTTTCCTATATTCTGCATTGTTTCATAAAAGATTTCAAAAGTGTATTGGTATTTTTGATGTTGAACTGGCTGCAAGCAGATGGATCCTTGAAGCAGGGCCATGAAGTCAAAGACAATGGTGTCACATGACGTTTAGATTTCAGTCCTGTCTCCCCACTGAACCATCGACGTAGTCATCAAATGCAAGAAACAGACCTTAATTGACCGCAAACATCACAAATCACCAGACATACTCGTGTCTTCCTCACACATCAAGACCAAAACTCGTCGTCGAACATTTTCAGAGCCACATAATCGGCCGTTAACATCGCGTCCCATATCGCACGGTTCCAGGTTCCAACTCAATCGGCTAACCCGGCGTTGCTAAGGTCGTAAAGACTAACGCGCGGTTGTCAGGGTAATCGGTGACAAGCATCGCCGTGACCGACAACAAATTTACAGCGTCTTTTAGGTGTCCCGGTCGCCGTGGACCCGGTCCCTGGGAGTCCATAAAACTTGCTTATGAAATCTCGCTCGGACGCTTTTTACGACACCTGACACCGACACTCGCGGAGTTTCCATGCCGCTCGGAGAGAGTTGCGAAGTGTGAGGGAGTGGCTATCTGGTTTGCATAGCGGCCATGTTGCCGATAGAGATATAGTGTTTGCTTGTTGCATGTCGCCATAGATCTGGCTGGCTTACCATGTTGAATCATTTGGTAATGCAATTAATGCAATGTTGCCTAAGTTGTATAATTGCGTTACATGCTCCAATGCCTCAATGGTTGTCTATCATTACCAAGTACAAAGCTAAAACTGCTACCAATTCAGGGTTAGAGTGCTACAGTCATTAAGAAAGTAGATTTCGAGGTTAATTTTTGCGTGTATCGGGGTAAATCTGTTCAAGAGACATTATTACAGATTTAGACTTTAAAATATGTCACCTGTAGCAATGACCCGATATAGTATGGACCACTATTGGAGTCGGCCGCTCTCCGGCTCTCAAGAAGGCTTCATAGCTTGACAATCAGTCTAGGTGTAACATGGGGTCCACGCTTGGAGTCGGCCCCTCTCAGCCTAACGACGACTTTCACTGTCCCGTGTGATACACCGAAATGTGAATAATTCGCGCGCCGCGCGGGGCCGTGTAATGAAAAAAAAAGAAGCCAAACGCAGATTTTTATCCGCGCGTTTCTCGGTGGTCGGAAAATCCCTGCGAGTCGCGTCGTTAATTTTCCGACGATTCGAGCGGCCTACGCTAGGGTGCTTGCGGGGTGCGCCGAGCGCGGCCGATCGTAAACGAACGCTCAAAATGCCTTGCTCGTAAAAGTTTATGCCCCCTCCCTGGTCGTTGGCGTGAAGGGCTGACTGGAGCGGTACAGAGAATTCTCTCTCGGGCGTAGGAAAAAAATATATCACGAGTTACGGGCTGCCTTTCATGTTTCACACGCGTTTTTTTTTCGTGTTTTTTGGAGCCTGGGGTCCGGTACCGACATTAGTTACTTGTACTGGTGCTTTACCTTGTTGGCGTATAAAACATAAACATGCACAGCTTTGACATGCATAGTACGTTGCACGAAATCTCATCGATGTAGATGCATGTCATGACGACGACCTGTCCTTGACTTGACTCTGGTAATCGAGTTGTCTGAGTTTTCTGACCCTGCTTCACCGTGTTCTGCCCTGTGGCGCGATTAGAGCCAATAGCGATGCTCTGATTTCAAATAATATACCCCCTAACCTTAAAAACTGTCATGTCTGGTGAATCGAGTGGAACAGATCGTCTCGCAGCTAATTTTTAAACACTCTAACCTTCAGTCCTCATGCATGTGAGAAGGTTGACCTCCTGCTAGCAGGGTCTGAGAATCACCGCATAAATTTCAGCTAAGGAGACATTGACTTCTTAATTTTCTGCCATTCCGAAGAGGCGGACACTGACCTTGTTTCCACATGTTTCATAAATGAAAAAAAAACTTTAGGAAAAATCTCTGCATTTTTACCTGCTGTCGGCAGAGTAATCTTAAAAATAAACTGTGAATTGGTGCTCTCTGCACCAATTGTGACTTGCGATTGTCAATCCGCGTCATTGACCATAAGAAACCTCAATTTAAGAGAGATTTAATCCGCTTTTTTTGGGGGAAAGGAATCCTAGAGGCTGTACGGGAGAAAACATATTAATTCGCTCCAAATTTTAGTCAGAAACCTAAAACTTATAAAATCCCTGAACGGAGAAGTTCACCAAACCAAGTATCACAGCATTCGAAATATGAAATCAGAGCATGATCTATGGGGTCGAGCCGCGCGCACGGCCCGTTTGGCACGGGGTCAGAATGGGTGCGCCCCCCACTGCCCTCTCGACCGCGCGTCACGGCCAATTGGTTGGACACAGAGACGCGGCTGTGCGCTGGCAGCCGCGTCTCTGTGCCGACGTTGCTATGGCAACGCACCATCAGTCATCTGCATGATACACGAGACTTGGAGCCCGCTGTTTTTTGTTTTTTTTTAGCATAGAGAGATAACACATATAGTCTTAGCACCCTTCTTTACCTTCTTAAGAAGATGGCAGTCGGCTCATTGATAAATGTTACAGGGACGTAATATCTGTTCCGGCGTTGGGTTTATGGTTTAGTCAAAGTCCCGGCGCTAATCATCTGGTGTTATAACGGCCATGTCTGCCTGATTCAGACTGTGCCACTACGCACTCAACTGTACGTTCAAAGTTCAAGAAGCGGTTCGGCATATTGGGAACACCGGTTCTCTTGAGATCTCTAAAGTTAAGCAACACTGCGTTGGGTTAGATATTGGATGGCTAACCATCATGCACATGTTTGGGATAGAGGTTGGTGGGATGAAAGTTAGTACAGCAACTTCACTCGCCTTGTTTATCAACCTCTCGAAAGCATTGGATTTGTGGGGTCTGTTGCTTGCGTTGGACCGTTCTTCGGAAGGGATGTTAAGCCGGTTTTCCTCTTGGTGCTCTTCGACAGGAGTAGGCTACGTGCTGGCTCCGGGTTTCCCTTCCTCCTTTTCAAGGCTATGCCAGTTTTATCATCAAAGTCATCATCATCCACTCATCCGCCGATTGAAAAGCTGCCATTAGATCAGTTCCACAGGGCCCGTTGTCATAAAAAAACACTGCGTTGTTAAATTTTAAGAAATCACTAAACTTTACTGGATTTAAATACCCATACCCAAAGATTTAAGCTGCAACAGCCATAGAAACATTAAACCAGGGTTGTGGGTTAATATTGTAAAAAGGTAGTGAGATCTGCCACATCTGATTTTCTTTTGTAAATACTATTCCAACATGGCTTTAAAGTGGACTCATGTCTGAGGTGGTGAGTACCACACCCGAGGCGAATTGTCGGCACCCTCTAGCCCGAGTGTCGACAAGCCTCTACCCCGGACGCCCGTCAACAACTCGCTACGCTCCGACGACGCCGTCGACGGGCGAACACATGTTGTCGACGGCGTCCTGTTAGCCGATGGCGGATTTGGGGTCGTGATAGAGTTGTGCGGGGACCGGGGACGAGGTTACGTGGAATTCCGACGGCTGAGATGACCCCAAGAGAAGAGCGATAGTAAAAAAGCCGAGACGTGTCAAACTCTTATTTTAGATTATTTTTGTCGGGAGGAGGGGGAGGATATTTACCTTCCTAGTTAGTGATAATGTATGTGTGTCTGCCAATCCCCCACGGGTACATTTTTCTAATCGCTTATCACTTCTTACTGAGTTAATGAGCCTGAGCCCGAGACACTTTATTTTCTTTCGATTTTCTGGAATTGCCTGGAAGGGATGTATTTGTTGCAATAATGCTGAGTGCGTGATAGAATTGGATAACTTAACGTATACGTTTTAAGTCTAGCAAAGTCAGAACTCGAAACTCTTCGTCAATATACGATCCTCACAGATCCTTTAACAATTTCCGGGTTGTTTTCCGCAACACCCACATCTTTTTTGCGCCATGCCTGCACGAAATTTCTGTTAAATACGTTGAGTGCTTATAAAATTCATACACCTACGTCCTGTCCGTGGTGTCTGGGGCTTGCACCCCAAGTAGCCGAGACAGACGTCACGCCTTTGGGATGGGAACGCCGTCACGGCTATCACGAGACCTAATTAGCGCCCGCTGGATGGATGCTAATTGCTAATTATGACGACGCGAGTGACAAACGAGGAACGGTGACGACGTCGACGGGCACACGCTCCATTTAGCCGCGTTCGTCACGGCCAGGACGCGGACGGGAGGAAGTAGATGCCTTGTGGAGCATGTGGGGAGCATGGGAAGGAAGACGTTGTCGGTCACACGGCGTCGTCGATGGAGTCGGAGCGTCAAGACATGTGCCACTGGTTACTACATGGTATGCTACTAGTTATTATCGTATAATAATTGCTTTGCCAGGAATTGTCACTTTCGTTGTCGATGTCCTTTTCGGTGTGACTGGGAAGAAGTGGAACTCGAATGTGTCAAAAAAAATGTTCACATAGAGGATAGGACATGACTGCACTGTGAAAGCGTTCACAAATAAACCATGGACCAAAAGCTTTTTATGATCTGCATATTTTTGAGAAAAACTGCTGTTACTGGTAGCTTGCAAGAGAATTCTGTGCTTGTCATTTACGCTTTTAATATGATAGCAAAAGCTGAACTTTTGTGATTTTTGGAAATAGCTCGACGTGACTTACGGAAGTGGTCTCTGTAGCAATAGTTCGCCATCACTAGCCAAAGAAATGAGATCGAGATGAACAATTAAAGTTGATTCGATCAAAGTCGATGTTTTGTAAACTTGAACGGGTTGTTCAGAAATGTGAACGGCGATAGTAGGTACTCACGAGAATGATGGTCAACGAAACGATCTTGGTGTTGGAAGAAAATAAATATAATAAATCGCTACACATTTGATTGAGAAACCCAACTTTTACAAACCCCGTTAAATTATAGATATATGCAGTCTAAAACAACGTAGCACTTGATAGTACTTAGAAACGAAAAACTGTTAAAAACGATGTGTCAGAAAATATTATTCGAAAATTTAAAAGTCTCTCGATGCAAAACTTACAGCGGGCGCCACCTAGTAGCAAAAGTATGAAGCTGACGGATCACTTGCTGGGTAAAAGGGTGCGCTACCCGTACCGCCAGCCTGGTACGGCACCTCCACTCTCACACACGCCTGATCCTACCTAGGAGGAAGGAACACGGTCATGACGACTTCTAACGACAATCTCAGTTGCAGTGTCTTGCGTCCCAAAACGGTGGTTAATTTAGTCTTTAGTTATAGGTATGATATGTGCAAAACCAAATTTTTCGGTAAAATATCACAATTGCTTTCAACCTTGATAAAATAACAGGCCAAGTTGCGAAAAGTCAAGGAAATTTGTTGATTTTTACTATGAAAACCAAGTTGTTATTATTTGTTTTAAAAACTAGTGCCAAGTCTGAAAATCAAAACTGCCAACAGTTCACTTTTAACATTATCATCTGACTGCAGGTAGGGTAGGGTTGGACTACAGAAGGAAGTGTTTGAAATTAGAATATTTTTTTCTTGAGATACATTGTTTTTTTAATAAACATTGTCCAGGAAAGAGACTTATGAACATTTTACTTCACTGTCTACCACAGATAAAAAAAAAACTTCTCTACTGTTTAAGCTTAATTTTGAAATCTAACTGTAAATCACCGCTCTTACACAAGTCGACAAAACAAGCTGGTAGAAAAAACTCCATGCGACCGTTCCCCTTGATCATCACATCGGCCTGGTCCCCCCTCCGACCGTTCTCCATGGGACCATCACCCGTCATCAACACATCGGCCTGGTAGAGCACCTTATGCATGCAAGTTATGTTTGTATTAGGTGTAATTTCCACGCTGTAATAATAGCGCGAAGCATCTTTTGCTTCATTGCTTACAATGCGCAAGGTTCTGGTAAAAATGCGCGTTGCTAAAATAAACTGGCTCGCGAGCCAAAAAAAGTCGTTATTGAAGTAAACCAAGTCTAACCATTCCCGATCACGACTCTGTAATAATAAGATTGACTTGAAAGATAGGGTCCCATCTGTTGAACATTGCCTGAAACAAATCGGATGATTCTTGATCACGTGTTCTTTAAGACGCTGTACAGTTCCTTTAAATTTCGTACACATCAAGCAATTGAAACCATGTTTACACAGCGGTAAGTGTTCGTCCAGATCCTCTAGATAAAAAGTGAGCGCGCATGGCTTGTTTTCGCAGGGAAATTTCAGCAGTGCGACAAATTTCTCAAGTTGTACGCAGCGTAAAGATGGCTTCCCTGGAGCTCGACACGTGCTGCACTGGTAGAGCCGCGGTTGGCACTTAGCGCAGACGCAGTGCCCGTTGGTGCACATGTAGATCGGTGTTTTGCAAGTCTCGGAACAAACTGGGCACTCCAGCTGGCTTAGCAGCTGCACGTTGAGTTCTTCAGCACTCATTTTAAGCTGAAACATACAACTAAGTCATGATACATGGCGAGCGGCTGGGAAAAATAATGATTGTAGCCCTAAAAAAGGGCCTAATCAACATTTTAGACTCTTTTAAGGGCTTCAACCTTTAAACCAGAGTAAAACCGAAAAGCACATTGAGAGTGTTGCAAGGTATATCCCGAAGTGTTGTTAACGGCTATTTTTTTAATTTAAATGATGCTGTGGCAGTTTTGCCGTAGTAAGTAATCCGAATTGAGCTAGCGTTCGACAGCCGTCGTAAACGGAATCGTATCGATGAGATAGCCGTTAACGGTCAGCATTTCCCTACTGATTATGCTCTTAGTACAGAGCTCTTAGTAATATGCTTGTTTTACGGAGTTCCAGATAATTTTGCGCAAAACTTTGATAACCTGTTGGATTGCTGTCACCAAAGACCATACAATCTCAAAGGAAAATGAAGTTAAAGGCGTGAAGGTAGAGACGAGTAATGCCACGTTGTAATATACCTTTCGCCACCATTACCGAAACTCCCACGAATTGCCGCCGACGCACTCAGTGTGGTCCTACGGGTAGGATGCGGGGAACAGACTTTGACTTCCAAATATAATAGTATGCACAAAACTTATTTACTGTAGAATAACTATACATAAGATCCCTAATTCCCTAGCTAGCTGTCAGGCCAGAATAAAAATATAATTTTTACTTTAGTACAATAGCGTCGTTGTAGCGGTACGTCGTTGTCGACCAGGCGCTGTGCAGAGTTGTTCGAGACGGCGTCGTAATTTGTGACGCTCGTAGCTCGGGACGGTGTTGCAGCCCAAGGCGCAGTCGAGCAGGCGTCCTGGTATCGAGGCGGCTCGCAACTCAGGCGGTCCGTCGCTCGGGACGCACTGGCGAAGGCGTCGTCAATTAAGGCAGCGTCGTGATTTGAGATATTTGGCGAAACTCGGGTTCGACGGTTCCCGACGGTCCTTGTCTGCTGTCCGCTCGGTTCGGCGCTCTCGGACCGTTCCTTTGTTGGGCTGATTGACGATGGCTCACTACACTAGGATTAATTTGAGTTTGCCACTTTCTGGGGTGCTTGTACCAACCTAGAAAACATGACACCATGATGCTACTGTTAACTATCCGATTTAAAAGTAACAAAATAATGTTTTTCTTTGGTTGAAACATTTCATAATTTCAGGAAAATAAAATATTTAATGAAAAACAATAAATGTTTATCGACTAAAGTTAAAATTAATATATTTCGGGTTACTTTTAACTTTTATCAGGTGTAGGCAGGAAACCAAGCTCGCAAACTGCTTTTTGGCAGCCATCGCTAGAATCCGCTAGTGTACGGTAGGTATTTAGCAGAAGCCACTCGGACTTTTAGTTTTGCATTTAAGTTCTTATTTTTCAATAGAATTAATTTCACGTAAATAAACTGATAAATTCACAAAGAATTTAAGTGCATGATGCATTGTTTGGTCATAATTTTCTGGTTAATTTCAAACTCCCCGGTGAAGACAGGCTTTATTTTGCATTCTAAAGTTGGCAATGTGTAATCAGAGTCCACCAACTTGTGGCAAGGTAAGGCTAACACAACTGTAGCGTCTGCTTGGCTTCGCGATCCCGGGCCGACACCGTTTCTTACGTCTGCTCGGGTCGCCGATTTCCTGCCGTTTCCTTCCTACTTCGTTGGTCTTCCTCGCGCGTTCCTCGAGCTCCCTCTCCAGATTCCACAACTCGTGATTCCGTCGACCAATTAGGAATCGCGTCTAGCTTGTGACCATATTTGGAGGGATTATTTTCCTGTCCGCTCCAGATATCCTGCGTGTCGCTACTGATCAACTTACTCAAATAATCCTCTATTTTACATTTACTGAACATTGAAAATATTTAGGTGAGGCAGTTTGGAACGGATAATAGGGACAGGACCTCACTGCGAGCGTCAGCACATTCCCCCGAGGAATCGTCATCTAGTATCGCCACTTCGAGATAAAAGCAAATCGAGGCGAGAACACAAGAAGACTTTGTTGAAGAGGGGGCGTCCCAAACTTATCGGATATTATTTTAAAGACGCACGTGGCTGCGGTTCGCCCCTGTGGCCCCTGTTCATCTCACACCGTTTTTAAAGAAATAACATAAAGTTGGTTCCGACTTACCAAGATGGATTCACGATGTAAATTCACAACTTATTGGTGCAGATTGGTAAATGTGGTTTCACTTTTGGTCGATTGAATGATGTTGTCTGAATGAGAGTCTTCGAACCAATGAATTGATCTGTGTCTCTCACCGGCACGCTGTTCAAAATGAATTTAATATTGGATTTTGACCTATTACTGTAATGGTGCAGCAGAGAGCAGACTAACCTGTGTAAGTAATACAATTGACTTATGGTAAAGAAGATAGCAAAATGACTTAAATCTATTTGAGTTAATAACTTTGCTGTACCAACCAATGCTACAAAAAAAAGCTATGACACCGCTGCAGTAAAATGACACAGTTGAAATTTAACTTTTAGTTTCGGTCGCGTATTATCAAATAATACGAATACAATTAAAATTGAGATGATATAAGTAACGTTATGTGTAAATATCAACTCAGATATGAAAAAAATATGCATAAGAACGTAATTTTGTAAGTTTGGCCATAACGGAAGAAGCTGTTTGGCAAATTTAGCCACAGACAAATGTCTAAGTTCGTATCGACGGGAAGAAATCGTCGCTCTATGGGAATATGAGAACAGAAAAAAAACTCAGTCATACTTGAACAAAAACCCATTATAAATAGTTTTTGTTAAAACTAGTGCTAAGAATTATCTAATCAAGGAGACATGAGTCTTAAAACCATCTTACAGTCATACATAGTTTGAAACCAAACAAAACAACAAACGGAACTCGGTTCGAGAACTGTCCTATGGGAACTCCAGGAGACTTAGCACCTGCCCAGTTCGTGACTTTGTATTGACTTCTTATATGGTTACACAGAAAGCACAACATCACAACTTGATAGCCTAGGCTATACGAGCTCCTCCATTACTCAAAGATGTGACGGGTGTTTTAAAAGTCTCGCTATTATCTCAATGTTGAACGCAGTGTGTGTACATTCTAGGCTCTACTACGGTGTGTGTCTGGACTATCCAAACAATGATAACGAGAATATTTTTGTAATGTTTTGCTGATCAAATTAAAAGCGAAGCCAAGAGTTTGGATTATAAACAATGATTTATTAAGATTGTTGTTAGGGCGCACCGGTGATAAACTTGAAGGATCGAAGTCAACAACTCTCCTCGGGGTCGCAGCTCTTTCGGATAGTGTCTCTACCTGCCCTAGTGGAGGGACAGGTTACTACCCGCACAAAGTGGCGGGAACGTTACAATGTTAATAAAAAAAATTAGTCTAGATGTAAGGATTGGTTATCGCGGAGTCTGTAAGGTGTAACTTGTAACAAGCGTCACAACCGGTAGACCGCATTTCCTAGAATTATCTAATTGTGCTGTCAAAAGATTTAGAGTGGAGGTTAGCTTAAGTAGACAGCACTAAGTTGTTTTATGATCCAATACTTTGATTCGTGCCATATTTCAACGCCAATTTTATTACCATGGCAATAACATCCGTTGTGGCACGAGGACCGCTGTTCAACAAAACAATCTGTGAAGTGGGGTAGTTCAACGAAGGGAAGATAAAACATTTAGAGTTCTGAAGAAAAAGGTTTTTAAGGAAACGTTGAAGCTGCTTACAGCTCTCTCATCGAAACGAAGAAAAGAATCATTGGACAGGTTAGGTTGTACGACAGAAGAAGAGTTCAAAGTAAGAATATTGCGTAAGAAAGATGCTTTATTAATTCTAGAAATTATTCACGGGAAATTGGATGTCGTAATTTTACTTCGTTGTCCTTGCACAAAAACACATTTCAGAAGGTGTTAGTACTCTTAAGTGTTATTTTTAAAGTGTAGGTTACTAATCCACTCGGATACGAGCAGTGTCGGACTGGCTCCAAAAGGCCCCGGCGGCAATGAGACTTCTGGGGCCCCGCAAAGCCCATGCCTTGGGGGGGGGGGGGGGGGGGGGGGGGGGGGGGGGGGGGGGGGGGGGGGGGGGGGGGGGGTCTGCCATTTAGGAAAGGAATGTATAGGCACGGTGGTGTATAGGTAAACTAAGGGTTGTATACACATAAACTGGTAGCAGCGCCCAAGTCCGGCGTTAGAGAATGGAGATTGTACAGATACAATGATCGATCAATGGCCAATTTGAAATTAATTAAACCAAAATTATACACCTGTGACGTATCGACTTGAGATACGATTGTGTCGTGTACGCACAGTGTAGGGTTCGGACGCCCGAAGCAAAACCCAAATTTAGCGCCCCGAAAAAAACTCAGGCAGCACCTCACTCGCCAAAATTAAATGAAAATATTACGCAGAGTCGACGGAAGGAATTGTCCGCGAACTGGACAGTAACTAATTCACAATTATTTGTCACAAGCGAAAATTTGTCGACAAGAGTCAACACGTCGACGATTCATAAAATTGAATAGACGATTTACAACAAGGCTCATGATACACGATATTAACACGATATTACAACACAATATTAATTGCCTTTGGAATTACTAAAAATAAAGTCTTTTTGAAATCGTCTATCTACTTCTCAGAAAAATGCTTGTGCTAGGGGAAAAACAGCATTTCTTTGTCTGGAATATGATACATTTTCTGCCCACTGCAGAGGTTATTTTTGGCGTAAGCTCACGTCAGCCTCGCGTACTCACTTTTTCTTGCGATAGTGTAAATCGATCATTCATTTCCGGAGAGGTTTGCTCTCCTCTGCTTTTATATTCAAGAAGCACGTGTTATTTTTACGTGTTAGCACAGATATGGTGTTAGTGACAAATTTATTTGTAAACGGAAATCAGCGATAACGTACATATTTTCATAGGATCTTATCATTCTGAAAATAATATGCCAACACCCGAAGCCCGAAGTAATGTAGGAGTACAGCTAATATGATGACAACGCAAAGCTACCGAACTATCTAGGCTCGACGCAGCGCCAACAAAGCACTGCGACACTCGAAAGTGTGGATATTGTTTCAATGTTAATTCAATGATAAATTCGCTGTAATTTTAGCCATTTTTTTCTGGAACTGTTCTGTTTCAAGATACTGATACCCACATACCGACACAACAGCTGTTCGAAACATCACTCTAAAACACATTCTGTAGCCAGCTCAGACTTCAAATTTGAGTTTAGGCTTGCTCGGGGTCATCATTTAATTTAGGCAACAATCTGTATGACAGCAAAGCACGAGTAAATCCGGCAGACCCGTGTAGCTGACAAATAAAAATCTTAATTTACCCGTAGAAACGCCAATAATTATTGTTGCTAAATCGAAATAGGCGCGTGGTCGACGTCTAGCTCCACTGCAAATATGTGGTTAGCTCAATGCAAACCCTCATAATTTTATAACCCATACGTTGCAAATTTGGAAGATTTACTTTAGAAATGCATGTAATTCTTATTCGATTATCAACCGCCATGTTTATCGTAACTTCTAAATTTTGTCCAATATCACTTACTACTTTACTTCAACTTCTTTACTTTATATTTAAAAGAAAAACCAATTCGGTGGCCACCCCATGCATTTTTGGGGCCCCCTGAGTGTGCAGTTTCTTTGTATGTGCTACAATGCTACATAAGTGCGTTGTATAAAATGCTATTCACTTTGGTGTCGCGTTGCAAGAGCAAGAGGGGATTGAAACGGGTTGAACCGGGGTCCCGTTTGTGTCGCGAGGCCCGAATGACAGGCGTATAATGTTATTCCGTAAGTCTACAAAAGCGATCTTAGAAAATTTCCCAAAATTAAGATTGGAGCCCTGATTTTTAGGTTTAAGCACGAAAATCAAATTTAAAAAATCCACCCAGCCGGGGCCCTGGGGGCCCCGGCCGGCTGGAGGCCCCGGCGGCATTTTACACCTGGCTGCCCTGGCCAGTCCGATACTGGGAACACCCATTCTTTACCCCAAGATCCTACAACAAGAAACCACTCCCTAGCTTGGAGATGTAACTAATTGTTTAATTTTTTTGGTTATTTCCAATGTTCCTAAATTCACCTACTTCTTGGCTCCAAACCAGCTACTCCATAAGAAGGGAATCAGGAAATCTACAGGCACAATAATTTAAGTTTTTAAAAAATTTTTAATTTCACAAATCATAAGCGAGTTAAGTAATACGTAGATCGTAGCAAAAGTATCCATGCCAATAAATGGCACCGACCATTACAAAACAGTTTAACTCGGGTCTTGTAAGGCCACACAAGTTAATCAAGACTGCATTGAGCCAAGTATAGATTGGGTAACCATCTTACTCACGACTAGTTCAGTCCAAGAGGTTGCATAATTGAAGTTGACGGAACTGCCCCACTTACCTTGCTTAGCAACCTTTCGGCAGTTACGTTAAATAGGAGAACGTCGTAAAAACCTAAAGACTCTACATCTGGCTTGTCCGTGGTGCTCTGTGACAAGAAAGCGAGCGGGCACCGAATTTCCCTTCCTTCCTCGTAAACTATATTTGGTTCAAAAATTCCTTATCAATCCCCCTTCCCTCATTCATCAAGATTATTACACCAGCTCTACCCGACTCAATAAAAAAATCGCGAATCACTCAACACCACAAATAAACCAGTTTTGGAAGAGTTTCCCAAAAAGCACCAGGATAACGTGCTGATCAGGCAAAGGGACAACAAGAATGAGATGCAATTAACACAAGGAATTGAAGCTATTGCCCGGAGGGCAGCGCTTTGCTGACGGCTTGCAGCAATTTCTTCGCACTACCCTGGCCACCCGTCGCGCGGACAAAGTCGGGGTCTGCCAGCGCCAGTGCCAGCGTCTGCGCAACTGCAGACAGGTCGGTGACAGCGTGACGTTTACCCAGCGTCCACGTCGCAGCTGAAGGCTTGCATATGGAATCGTCATCGTCGGCCAAACTACAATCAAAGAAGTAAATATGGAATTGTTAACGATATTATATTTTCATTTATGACTCATGGCATTTTTGTCTGGCCTGCACCAGGGCAGGTTTAAAACTTGCACAGTGATATCATGCTCTCCACTGGGTTAGGACCATTTTCGAGCAAGACCACTCCCACCCAAACACGTCATCAGTGCACTGTCATTGCATCAATTTGTTTGCCATTTACACAGTCGAAATAATCACAGCAAAAAAGGAGCTCTGGGAGTGACCCTAGAGCGAGCAGCTCTGAAAAAACCTCAAAAGCTTGGTTTTTTTGTTATTAAGTCATGTTGCTGCTTTTAGCATTAATGCTTTAAAAAAAGCTTCCCTTAATTTTCCAGGCAAGTGTTTTCAGATGGCCAATTAAAGCGGTCCATAACATAACCCAAGTAATTTTTTGACTTATAAAATATGACAGTCTAGTGAACTGACCCAAGCTGATGTAACCTGCGTCGTGAGACAAACTCGAGCAGAGCGTAGAACCCCGCGAAGTCCATGCCCTGCAATGCAGCCAGCATCGTCTGCAACAGTATCCACCCAATTAATAACCAATCCATCAGCCCCTGAACAGAATGTCAAGAAGCTGGATATTTGCTGTGGTGAAGAAGTAAAGTGAGAGGGAGCACAACTTAAAGCAGAAGAAAATTAGCATCGCTTTGTCTTCATTGATGAGTTGAGATTATCAAATGATAAAAGATGCCTGTGCTAGATGAGATTCTAATAACAAAATAATTAAGGGGCTGGATGTCCAACTGGCAAAACAACTTTGACTTTGTTTTTGAGTGCCAAAAACTTTGCAATGGTGTTTTTGGCTAGATATATGACCCTGATTCAATGCAACATTTCCATTTTTAATTGAGCAGGATCATTGGCTGTTAGTTCACTCAAGGTGGACAATTAATTTTCAGTAATGTGATAAAAATAGAACAGCTGACAGAACTAGCAGCTTGATTGGGTGGGAGAACAATAGAATCAAAGCAAGCTTGGTGGACAGCAATACCTCATCGAGCAGATTTCAAACCAGCGTTGGTTTTGTCCAGTAAAATGTCATTACAGAACTGAGACAATCACAGTTTTTAGTTGAAAACACTGCCATTCACTGGTGTAAAAATTGCAAACTATTCTCCAGGAGTGAGATCTTGTCAAATCGATGTGAAACACAACAAACACTCATATTTTCTACATATTTTCTACCAGACCAGAAACAAATACCCAACGGTATCAAATAGGTATAGTCGACGAATAGATCAATAGAAAAAACAATGTTTTCCTCACACCCAAACGTAACTGAGTGAGTAGAAGGTAGTGCGTACCTGGCAGTGCTGGTGCCAGTCATCCATATCACGGCAGTCAGCGACCTCTTGCTGAACGGCCGTTAACGCAGTGCGGAGGTTGCACCACGCTCGAACAATGTTGCAGGCGTTCACCCAGTTGTGGTTGATTGATATTGTATCCTCCTGCAACAAAGCCAGGCGTTAATTGTATGTTTTTAATTTATTTTTGAGTCGTTGGTTTTTTACTCCTGTCTACAAGAAAGTTCATCAAAGAAAATTTTCAAAATAGAAACGTACACTTGGCATTTAAAACTTTTAAGGTTGTGTGCTCCTTTCTCAATTTAAAAGCATTTATAGCCACGTGGTTTAACAGCATAAGGATTAAAGACAGTTAAAGAGCCTAATTCTTTCTGCGTTTTACCGAAATTTTGGAAGTTTCACAAGTGGATTTCTAAGTTCCTATTCTACAGTATCACTAGAAAAATTTCATTGCAACCCTTTTATAAGCTGAACATTTGACCGCACATCGCGTCCTATAATCTAATGGCATAGAGTAAAATAGTAACATTTTCATTTCTTGCACTTTAGCTTCATCAACTTGTCTGCATTATGCAAAATGTCGGTGATTTCAAGCAAATTGATGCTCCAATTAACGCCGAGCTCCAATATGACAGAAGTGAGATCTAAACCTCATTGACAAAGATAACCATCAGGCCAATATCACCTGAGAGACTTTAGAGCCACCCACCTCGTTCCACACTTGGTGATGCCAACCCGACGGCACAAACACGGCCTCGCCTTCGTGCTGCTCGAACAAGATCGCGCCGCGGACGTGTGCAGACAGAGGGAACTCGGTGGGGTCTGCAATCTCAGGAGCTTCGGCGTCGTACGCCAATCTACCATTCCTAAGTAGGGGTGAGAGGGGATTATTGTCTGTTAAGTGGAGCTATGTTTTGTACAAGTTACTTGATCATAGTTTTTCTTGAAAAATAGAGCTTAAGTAGCAAGACTTTGAGACACAATGATTGTAATTTTGCTGGTTCTTATGTTAAATGTCAAGTGAGACAAGCATTCACTCTTGATAATTCAACTGGAAAATGTTCGAAAAAAAGAAAATAGCCCAGCAGTAGGAACGCTGTTTTGCCTAACAATGTAAGGATCCTATTGACTTGACTTAGCATTCAGTTCCAAACATTTTTTTTTTCATTCAAAACAAGTTCAGAAATATTATCACGCACAGTGTTGCATTATTTAAGTCTCTCTGATCTCTCCCCAATCAATAATCATATCTGCCTATACTCATGTCGGACACCTACCCTACGATCAGCTTGACATACTGTTTCTCTCTCAAAGACTGACCAAGTACCGCAGCAGTCACCCATTCGACAGAGGACTCGTAACACACCTGTGCTTGAGACAACGCTCCTGTCCTGGTGGAAAAAGCAGCCAGCGCTTGCGTCCGCAAATGTTGACAGACCAGCTGTACGAGTCCAGTGTGTCGGCGTGCAGCGGCGTCCTGAAACAACGCAGCAATGGAAACCTTTTTTCATACATGTCTGTGAATGACAGGCTGACGATGAAGCTAGCATGACTTAGAAAGGATTGTGAGCTCAGTGCAGTTGCAAAGCAAAGAAAACCATCAGTGAACTAAGTGCGGTAGCAGCTCACGAGGCGTTATACTCATAGGTAATCAGTGGAAAACTAATAGAAAGGTACTGACCACGATCTGGTCGGCCCCATATACACGAAGCGATAGTCGTCTCTCTCCTGGTCACTCGCCTGGGGCCGTTCGCACAGGAACTCGTTGAGCCAGTCAGAGCCAAACATTCTCGGCACTGTATAGGCTCCTGCTGTCGGAAAATCCCTTGCAAAGTGCCAGTCCTAACAAAACAACAAACACATTTAGTCTTATCATTTTTCAGACCGTTTTAATTCTTTTAGTCTACTTACTAAAAACTATTCACTTCATCAGGCGTGAAAGAACAACCTTATCTACCGTCTATGCTTCTGCAATAGGTACCTACTTACCTTCATGTACAGGACTGGCTGCGTGATTTCGTCACGTTGTTTTATATTTTCTTCCCAGTAAGTGAGAAAGTCTGTAAGGCTCAAGTCAGACTTTTTTTGAGCGTTGAAAAACTTTTCAGCGCAGTCAGCGACGGGAACTTGGACATAACCTACAAAATGTAGTAATTTAAAATTTACAACTCGTCCTTCGATGGGAAATAAATAAATGTATTAAGCACAACAAAACGGCAGGGAATATGTTTGCTTACCATATTTTTCGTGTAAATACTTAAAGTTCGGTTTACCATTGACAGTCCATTGCAGCCGACTTGGCCATTTGCTAGAAATATCTTGCTCAATGACACATGGTATATTTGGGATTAGATACTTTTCGAAAAAGTCATTGTAGGAAATATCATGCTTGACCCTTGGTATACTTTTGTCGTGGCTGTTCACTTCATCATCGAAACGTGCTGGACCGAGCACATGTACTCGGTCCAGCTCGATGACACCAGCCGCCATTTAACTACCGCCTACTGGAATTAAGTGGCACTACCTGCCTTCATTTCTCAAATTTAGAAGTTGGAAGATTTTATTACAACCAACCACGTAAATTTTAAGAATTCTGGGCTCTGCTGAGCGTCTCAGAACTATGAAGCTATTGGGGGTGGTTTCTGCGCTCTTTTTGCTTCGATGGAGGTGCCGTGCGCTGCTGTAGCCTGCAGCTTGGAGCCTGTAGCCTGATGTGTAGCCTGAAACCTGAAGCTTGAAGCTGTATCGCAATGCGATCCAATACAAACATGGGCATTTCGCTCTATGACTTAGAATATTTCCATACTAAATTCTTCAAACTAATTGCTGACTGCACATGTCATCTACATTGCAGGCTTAAGCAACATCAGAGTCGTATCGCACACTCAACGGTCGTATCAAATTGTTGATCCATTTCGATATTAATTGACAACACTTTTTGGTCCTTGCCCAAAGATAAGTGCGACCGAATTTGCACCGACTGCCGTTAATAATTAATCTCACCTTTTTTGCAATGTGTTCACAATAAAAGAAATCACGTTGCATAACTTCCTAACGCATCCCGCAGAGCAAACCCGGCACCTCCACAGTTGCAACAGGTAAAGACATCGTTAGGTCCTACAGGCCTAAAATATTCTTGTGGTATTTTAAATTTTCAGTTGAGTTTTCATCGAAATAAATCTTAATTAAATCTAATTTTGAGACATTTTTAAGTCATTGGTTTAAGGCCATTAGGTCTGGCATCTGGAAAATTAAAAGACCGGGCAAGGGGTGCACGGTTAGACTGGTCAGATTGCAATGGTAGGGTACTCTACATGATTCTAGATAAAAGATGTGCTGACAATCTTATCTAGATGTAGCATGAAATTTGAACTCTGAAAGTGCATTTATTGTTTTAGATTTGTCGGTGCTAATGAATTTAATCTCATTGGCAACAAAACAATTTGGCGCTTTTTTGACTACTGAAATGAATGCTAATATGAGCCAGCAGGTAAGTTGCAGTAACGGTCTAACAAGAGGTGACTTTGATATTGACCCACCCATTGATATTCAGACTTTAGAACATGTTCACACCATGAAACACAAACATGACTATCATAATTCATTTTTCATATTTATTTGTTTAGTATTCAAATCTAGGAATGTCTATGCTATGGATCAGCAAAATGTGCATGACTGTGATGACTGTGAAGTGATGACATGGTCGCTGTCTCGGTTCGTTTTGAGGACTGGTATGAAATAAGAATTGGTTTTTGTTTTCTGTGTTTATTGCGGTTCAAAGCTACGTAGAACAAATAACAATCTGTGGTAGAAAAGGTAGAACCATTGAAGCATTGACGTCGAAGTCACCAGGGAAGCAAGCAGCTACGGTATTATAAACGGTATTATATTACATTACAAGTATAATTACAACCTTCAACATCTTTGTGTTGGAGCACAAAGATGTCGAAGGTTTGTTGTTGAAAGATTAGTTGTTAAAGGCCACCAAATTGAAATGATTGCTGACAATACTTAGCTATTGTTGACATTTCTTACAGTTGCTTAGCCCTAGTTAGCCTCATACTTGGTTGGTCTGAATATTGGCAAATTGTACCTGTCATTTTGTTCAAGTTTTTATCTCTAGACCACTCAAGACAACTATTATATTCTCAAAAGGTTTCTAGGGCGTTTGTCTGTTATCAAATTTCCGTGAGTTCAGTACTTGTGACCAGCATTCTTACTTCTTAGGCTTAAAGAGCTGTGTAAACGAGCAAGGAATAGTACTTTTTCTAAGTCTTGAATTTCTATTATCTCCTGAAATGCGTTTTTTTATACATTATACATTTTTCCATTTTTTCGCTTTCATTTTTGCGAACCAGTAATACCTACCGTGTAATACTAAAGGTAAAATAATTACAAAGAAAATCGTAGGGAAAATGGCTTTTTAATAATTCATCCTTCCTTCGCCCGTCATGAATAATATTTTTCTTACGCGCTTAAAAAGTTCCAGAGTCTGAAAAGTAAGCCTTGATGAATTAAATGCGGCATTATGTTTATTTACTTTACATAAATTATAATTGTTGATGTTTCATCGGCTGTAAAATTTGTCCTTTTACTGGCTACTTAGGCAATGCGCATTGCAGCCAAATACAAATTGCAACATAACCATCTGCTGCCAACTGTGGACATGACAGATCTCTTTGTGCTTGAATAAATTTCCATTTTATCCTCTTGTAATACTTAGCACCAGACAAGAAGTTGTTTCTTTAATTACCAGTTATAAGGGCAAGTAAAGTTAAATACATAAAACTGGTGTGAAGTTCTGCATTCTTTACTAGAACTTCAAAGTTCTTTTCTAACCTCACTAATTGACATTTTTCTTTGTAGACTGTCACGATCATGTTTCAGTTTGGTGGATTTAATATGTTCCCGGATGTTCCTCGTCCATTTAACACTCAGTACCGATGTTTCTCTGTATCAATGCTGCCTGGCAATGAGCGACACGATGTGGAACGTGGCGGAAAGAGTAAGTGCGTTTCTCATAACTTGTTGAATTTAAAGTAGAACCAAATTGTTATTTGTTCTTTGTTATCATTTCAGTTATAATGCCTCCATCTGCACTGGACCAACTAACACGTCTCAACATTGTCTATCCGATGCTGTTCAAGTTAACGAACAAGAAGACGAACCGCATCACTCACAGTGGAGTATTGGAGTTTGTTGCCGACGAGGGTAAAGTTTACCTTCCCTATTGGGTACGTGGCTCTGATGAAGGTATCTTAATCAGATCAAATTTATTGCCACTAAAAGCACTTTTTTGAAGTGTTTTTTGTTTTGTTTTGTTAAGATGATGCACAACCTTCTGCTGGAAGAAGGCGATTTTCTTTTCATCGAGAGTGTCTCACTACCTGTGGCCACATTCTCCCGGTTCGAGCCCCAGTCACCTGACTTCTTGGATATAACTAACCCAAAGGCAGTGCTTGAAAATGGGCTACGCAGCTTTGCATGTCTTACAGCAGGTGACGTCATCGCCATAAAGTACAATCAGCGAATCTACGAGCTGTGCGTGCTTGAGACCAAGCCGGGGAATGCGGTCAGCATCATCGAGTGTGACATGAATGTGAGTCAGCTGGGGTGACTACCTACCTCAGTTCTACCTTTTTATAATCATAAGAGATGCTTACTTTTCTTCTTGGTCATATACGACCGTTCAAAAATGCATCATCTTTTTACTGGTGGCAGCAACTTAGTTACCTTCAAAGCCAAAGTTTCTTTCAAGGTACCTCACAGACAAAAGGCAGATTTTGGGGAAAAAAAACAATGGAATTTCTGTGTTAATCTAATGAGAGTAAACATGTAAGTTGTTTGATCCAAATCTGGAACTTTTCTTACCTTTTGTTCTCTACCAAATTATAACGATAGAGTGAATTATCCGCCGATAGATTCCCCCTGTCGATGTTGCTGAAGGTCTGATTTGCCATCGGGATTGACTTGCACTCTCCTTGCGCCAGGTGGACTTTGCACCCCCGGTGGGCTACCAAGAGCCGGAGCGCGTGCCACGTGTCACGGAGGAGGAAATGGCCGTTGATCCCGCGCTGCTCATGCCTGAATCGAGCAATTTCGTTGCTTTCAAGGTGCGTTGCAACTCTCAAACTGTGTTTTGAAACACTGCTCAGTTCTAAAGTACTTATTTGCAGTGCTCAAACATGCCTTTTCTTCACCAACTGAACCTTGTAGCACTGGTTTGCCAAAGCGTGGGTGTAAAGACGGTGAAAAACTGACTTGGTTGTTTACAACTCCAGTTTTTTTTTATTACGCTTAAGTATTTTTACGTTAAGAATCAATTACCAGTAAAAATAGCCAATACACAGCCTTCTAGCAACATTCACCGTGAGCTTGTTAGTAGGTAATTTTTAGTATTGGTTGTCGTCTTGAAAATGCTTTATTCAAGGAGATTATTATACATGTTAGATCTGTCCATTTAAATCTAATATCCAATGGCTGCTGTAGAGTACTTTGTAGCGGCCTTGTTTTTGATGTCGGTCGATGGATGTCCAGGGTGAAGGCAACCGATTAGACGGCAAGAAGAAGAAGGAGTCACAGGTGGGCGGCGCGAGTGAGGTGTCTCCGTCGAAACCTCGCGAGTACACCCGTGGTATTCCCGACTACGACCACCGCGTGGGGACGCTGCGGTTCATGCGCAATTCGAGGCCACCAGCCAAAGAGGTCAGTCCAGAGCAACAATCTTTAACAGTGCATTTTGAAAAAGTGTACATTTTTCATTTTTATAAAATATTACATTCTAATCTATGCATTAAATAATAAAATATAAGTAAAAGGTGGCTTATAGTTTATTAAAAATATGTCCTGTTCTGAAGTTAGTTTAGTTTTACTGTCAGTAATCAAAACAGGTAAACATTTCTTCCTGGCTAGAGAAGAGCAAAAGGCACTTGATGAGTTATTTTAAAAATTGAAATGTTACCCCATTAATGTCAAGGTCGGTGCTTATTTGTTAGACGAACGCTAGGGCGATGTTTTTGATCTCCAGTTCCAGTGGACATTTACTTCTTCTCGATCAGTGCTTAAAATTTAAGGGAAACTGACTTCTTTGTAAGGAAGTGCTGACCAGAGGTAATTAAATAGCCGCACATACCACTGCGCTGTTGTGGAGGATATTTGGACTTAAAATTATTCATATAGGTACACTGGGTATACACATATTTTTTTAGCATCTGTCAACAACTCATTTTGAGCCCTATCTTAAGTCACTTTCAGTGGCATATGCATGGGACAGAGCAAGATTATTTTACTGTAGTGCCAAAATAGGGTTGGAGCATTAGTACGAAATAAAAGCAATACGCTGTTGATTCATTTAATGGACGCATCAATGAAACATTGCTCGTCATTCCGTTATCTTGTATATTTTTTAGCTAGGTGCGGGAAGTTTTTGAACATTGCTTCTGTTCCAGACACCAGAGGCTGCTGATGAGTTCCAAGCTTTCGGTGGGGCGGGATTCTCTCTGCGTAGCAACGCCAAGAAATGATCGTCTGTGTGATATAAAATATGTGTAAATAAAAGTACCATCTTCTTGTGTACAACAAAGAGAAAAGCAAGTTTGAGTTTTTTGAGTTTAGTCGTAGATGTTTTCAAGCGTTTCAAGCGTTATGTTTACATGTTAAACTTACTACATCTTCACTGTTTGCTACGAAATAATATAAAGAATCCTAAGAGGAGCTATTATTCTAATTTTGTCATCTCTCAATTTTCAAGTTTGAATATTTTTTTCTAGGTAAGTTCCTTTTCCTTTTTTCTTCTTCACCACAATTAAACAGCAAAAAGATTTCAATTTAGGGAGACATGATCTGACTTTCTGATCAAACTGCAAATGTACCATCCTTCACCATTGCTTGTTTAAAAGAAATGGAAATGATTTGAAAAGAAATGGATATCAAATTCTATCTTTCTCAATGCTTAGGAATGTTTCACCGTTGAGTGGATGGATGTGCGTATACTCAACAATCGAAATCACATGTTGGTGACTAGTTAATTACAATAAAAATTAAACAAAATGTAAAAGTTGATTTTTATTTTTTTCTGAAAAAATTAATTATTTGGAAATATCTATGATATCTAAATATAAAATCTATAGCTATGGTCATGCTGATGGTCATGCACCAAAGAATTATTCACAGCATACAAAAGTATAATTAATTCAGTCTTCCATGTGAAAGTGGCAAAATAAAATTATTATCAGACAAGCATAGAAAAGCTCATACTATAGTTATAACTTATAATACTAGTTAATTAAACAAAAAGCCCTGTAAAAACCTAGTTTTTAAAAAAGGTACAATGTCCTAACTAAACAAAGGTAAACAGTGAAGTTGCGGCAACTAACAATTTTGTTTCAATTGGCTATTGTATAAGTCTACATTTAAAAAGTTACCAGGCTTTTTTGATAGTGTTAAATTTAACAACTTTGGTATCAGCCCACAATAGAAATGATTGTGAACGAGAAAATATACATTCGGTAAGAGCAGTAACATCCCCAAAAGCCGAGTGAGCATCTTCTCTCTTCTTGTTGGTCACTAGGAATTTGTAGAGATCATCGAGCTTATGCGTTTTAAGCACTGCAGCCGTCTTTATCTTCTTGCGGGGAGGCTCGTTCATCACAAACGAAACAATTTCATTCGAGCGAGTGCCTTTCGGTATCATCTCTCTGAATAGATTCAAAGAATCTAAAGCCAGAATATTATCGGCCAACGTCTACAAAGGAAATAATGGAATTAGAAAGAATGGCCTACAATGTGTGAAAATCTAAATAAAGGAAACAATTAGTAACTAAAGGATCAGCTCTTACCTCTCCAATGTTGCTGAGCTCCGACTGGAGTACCGGAAAGTCAAACTTAGTTCCATTATGAGCGACAAGGCATATTGGCTGCGGTAACCGGTCAAGAAAAAGCTTCAGTAAATCACAGAGTCCTTTGTCAAATTTTTTTTCGGTGTTCAACGCTTCGTAAGATAAACCTAAAATTGATGAAGGTTCGTCATTTAGTCAGTAGCATCAGAGATAAAGGATAGGAGGGATCTCTGGTATGCTATCTCTGGTAGCATGTAGCGTGGATGGATTGGAATGCTTAAATATGGAACCTTGTATTTACCAGTCATTTCAGCAGCAATAGGGTGTATTTTCGTTCCTGGATTAAGACAGAAGATCATTTTGTTTGACACTCTTGGGGTGAGAGCATCACCAGGCTTTGTCATTACAAGACTTGCCCGGGAGAATGATAGCATCGCAATCTCTGTGATTTTCACAGTCTCACCCAGTCGGAGAAGGTCCGTGGTTTCCAGATCGATCACAACAAAACTTTGTGCTACAGCCATTGCGGATCCCTGAGAAAAATGTAAGAACAAGGATACTTATAAGAACTTTGCAAAGGTAGCAATTAGGAGAGCGTTAAAATGGTTAAAGGTTAGGAACATTTTGTCAGCTTTTAGATAACTGACAAGAGTATATTAAATAGAAAATTTAGCTAAAGAGACCAGTGCGTCAGTATTCCACATAATATATCACAAGCCACAACTACTTACGTGTTGTTGTAAATAAAAAGATACCTAGACGGTAAGTAACACCTCCAAGTTCAGACCGAAGTGCGCGTTGAGACTTGTAGCAATTGTAGAAAGCGCGGGCTGGCGCGGGCTGAGTGTTGTCAATGAGGTGTGTGGCGGAGGGGGGGGGGGGGGGGGGAGGCACGTGAATATGACGTAAGGTGCATGTAGCGCATGTGCGTGCGATCGTGCGTGATCGGGCAGGCACGGCAATTTCCGTGAACCTACATTCAACATGGAGTCGAACGGAGGCTAGTTGTCTCGTAGTAGGACATTAGCTCTGTGAGATAATTGTTAATTATGTGTCTGCACGGATTTGAGACGCACTATTAATGCTAATTTGAAAACGTTTTAAAGTGTTGTTTTGAGGATGGGAGCGAAAGATTCCAAACCATGTTGCATCACGTACGAGGAAGCTGTCAAACGAGGTACAAACCTACCTTACAGGCCAGACAGATTCAATGATCGCCTCTAATCTTGTCAGTGACATTTCCCATTGTCTTCTTTCAGGCATGATTACGTGTGAAATTAATGACTATTCTGTTTTGCAGTCACGGACGCCGAATTGAGAAGGATACGAGAGGCATTTAAAAGGGTTTCCACGCTAAATGGGTGCATTACAAAGCAGTCCTTCGTTAAAGATGTACTTGGCGAAGGTGTACCTTTGGCAGTTGCAGAGGTAATAAATTGTTTCCTTAAATAATAGCAGACACTATTAATCCTGCGATGTATTACACTCTTCAATAAGACTTTGTGTAATTACATTATTTCCACCTTACCTACAACTATTACAAGGAAGTGCAGTGAAGCCTTGTGATTTCCTTGTTACAATTACCTTGGGTTTTTCTGTGACTGTGTTGTCATTGATGAGAATTATGACCATTTGTGTTCAAGTACATCTTCACGGCTTGCGGTGGCACGCAAAAGGGCATCGCTCTCAAGGACCTCCTCTGCGGCCTGGTTTTGCTCACGCGTGGCCGCGAAGATGAGAAACTCAAGTGTAAGTCGTGTAACCTCTAGGACATAGATGAATGAGTCACAGCATAAACGTTAAATGTGCTGCCAGCTATTGAGTCTCTGTAAGAAGCTTGAACCATTTTTAAAACCTCCCTGACTAAATAATTAGAGCCCAAGCATTGATAAATATGAAGAACCAATTGATAAGTAATTTATAAAGACTATTTAAGTGGAAACCAATTTGGCATAGTCGTGAAAACAATGAAACACATGGGGAGCTGATGGACCCTTGTTGTGACGGCACTGTTTTGTTTCAGTCCTGTTCAGCTTGTACTCTAACGAGAGCGGCACGTACGTGGTACGTGATGAGTTACACCGACTGCTGCAAGCGTGCGAGACGGGATACGTGCCCGACACTGTCGCGAGCCTCTTCTACGAGGTGAGACGTGTGAATTTCCGTTGCCGTCTTCTCTCTTGATGAAAATTCAATGTTGTGCTGAGAATGATTGCCAATAGAAACTAAACGAATTTAGATACGAACACGGGATAAAAGTGATAGTGATTTTTAGACTCATGTCTATTTTATCTTACCTAAGTCAGCACTTGTTTTGTAAACCAAACTATTTACATCAGGGTTTTTGAATGGCTATTGAAAACGACTGATTTTTCTAATTTTTCACTACTGTTGCCTGTTACTTCATCAAGGATGATAGCAGTTGTTGATAAAGCCCTTGATGTAGTTACACCCATAAGTTGCAAAAAGAACATCAGAAGAATTAGTTGTTTTTACTTAGGATTTAAAAATCCAGTTGTAATTATTTTTCTTTTCACAGGATAAAAGTAATTTTAATCAAAACTTACACCTACGTAGATTTTTTTTGTCTGATGATTCACCGGGTATTCTATCAGATGCTTTCTGAATGGGATGGCAATTGTTGAAAACCTTGGTTGACCAATCGTCGTTTGCAGCGCGAGCGAGCCAGCTATGAGGAGTTCCGCGATTGGCTGATTGCCCACCCGGACGCCACCTCGTTGAGCCGCTGGTTACTGGCTGAACCGTGCACCGTGACGCTGAGCAACGACCTGGAGACTCCAACCTTCTATCAGACTTTGGCGGGAGTCACGCACCGTGAGTTTCTCCAGCTTTCCCTGCGATAGACATGTAGCCTATCATTGATCAAGAGGTTAGCGCATTGGATTGACAGCTCAATCGCACAAGTGATCGCATTTAAATTACAGCATACACATAAAAACCAGGTATTATCAAAGTATTGCTATATTAGATAACTTTCAGCTTTGACTGACCCGTATAGTGCATTTATGGCCAAACCAGCGACGGTAGGTACATGATTCTAGATTCCATCATATACAAGAAGAAGGATTTAAGACAAGACCACCACTGTGTTAAGAAATATTTTGAGAAATGAACAGACAGTAGCAAGCTGATCTTCACTGTCTGCATTTCCAGTTTCAGTTATTTTTCAACAATTTTCAATGAAACTTGTTAGATAATTCCAGTTCAAATCTAGAAAGTATTACATAGTCATTTCAGAAGGCATTCATGCGCCAGTACACTACGATCAGTACCAACTGTCTCTCAAACGTGTGCTCATGCTCGTTATTCCAGTGGAAGAGTCTGACATCATTGAGCTTGAAAAGCGCTACTGGACTCTGAAGGGCCAGTCGCGGACGGGCCAGCTCGATCTCGACACCCTGGTCCCATTGGTCAGCCCGCCGGTGCCGCTGGCCGCCTGCGCCGGCGTGTTTGCTGCATTCGACGAGAACCGCGACGCGCATATCGACTTTAAAGAGATGGCGTGCGGCGTTTCGGCGGCGTGCAGGGGGCCGCTCACAGAACGCCAGAAATGTGAGTGAATTTAGTGAAGAGAAGAGTTGTTTACGGGGGGGCGGAAAGACACTGTTGTGCAGACTTGACATTGTAATGCTGTAAGGGTTGTGTTCATGACAGTAGCTGGTTGTAATAACAAATCCAATCAGACTTGAGAGCAGCAAACTGGTCATGGCTTGCATTCTATGGCGAAGGCTGGCTGGCATATTGCCCAATCCCATCTTAGAAGAGTGGCTTAGGTATGTCATAATCAGAAGATGTTGGCTTAGTATTTTTTGCCATACCTCGAAGATGCATACTCTACATATTCTGGGATGGCCCTTTGTATAGCAAGAACGTCAAGTTGGGTAGGAATGTATGCGCCGTCATTGATCAGAGCTGCAGTTATGCACTCCTTTTCCAACCAGAGTTTAACCCAGATATCTGATTCAGAATGTTTGGATTGATCACAACACCAAGATAGTGAATTTCTTTGATAATCTTCAATTTGGCCAGCAATGTTTTAATTGTATTTAGAATGTCTACTTAAAGATTTTGCTTTGATAGACTTCATGTCACGTATTTGAACATCTTACTTCCCGTTATTCAAACTTCCGACTGTCAAAGCTTGCTGCCGACCGTACTCACAGAGCGTTGTGGACTAGTCTGCTTCAAGGTGTTCGACGAGGACAACGACGGCGTGCTGTCGCGTGCAGAACTGGCGCACATGGTGGAGGTGCTGCTATTCGTGCGACGCGAGAACAAGAGTGTAGATGAGCTGGCCGTCGATCCATATGGAAATGTCGGTAAGTGATTTTACATCCCTCTTTGGCCGAGGTTTGCAGTTCGCTTAAAGCTAGCTGAAATGTTGGCTGTCATTGAAATGTAACTGAAATGTTAGTGTAACTCGAAATGTTATTTAATCGTATCACCAAGTTTGACAGTCAGATGGCATTCTAGCAACATTTCCAAGTCCTAGACACAGAGCCTTGGAGATATTTTTACACTTGGCGGCGCTGTTTCAGCTGCAGAGACTGTGATGGCTGACTTGCTGACCCATGCCAGCGGCGAGGGTCTGACGACGGAGGAGTACCTTATCTGGACAGTCAATAACCCACTGCCCATGGACTTCCTCACGCTCATTTACCAGGTAACCAGCGAGGCACTTTACCTACAGCATTTTCAAGAAAAAAGACATGTCATAATGGCCAACCACACAGTCTTCTTTAATTTTTTATAGGTCAATGTTGCGAGAATGCTGTGTGATCAGCTATTCTGAATGGGGGTCGTAATAGAGAAAATATTCTATATTTTAAAGCAAGTTTAATGTTGAGAGAGACCCAGAACATCTTACAGATTTCACTGGGAATGGGTTTTACAAGAATATCCTAGAATTTTGCCAGTCCTGCATCGCAGTATCTGGACGGTAACTTGATATAAAATTAAAAGCTACAACCGCTAGCATGTAGTATGCCGAAAGACCGACTGTGAATACATAGAAGAGGAACTTTCAGAGAAAAGCGATAGTAGAAAGAGACTGATCAGATCAAGGCGACAGCTAAAACATTATCACAACTCATAAACTCTCTCAGTAAGCTCTGCAACTCTTCAACACTCAAACCGGTTAATGGTTATTGGGTTGTTAAAGGTAGTAATCCACGTTGGGACACACTCAGATAACCCGGCCGGCTTAACTGGGCTTTATTTCAACGCTGTTCGCCTATCTGCCGTAGGTATGCCACGTGGCGCTGGGCCTGCGCCCGTCATCGCGTGCCGACGAAGGCGACATCGTGCGAGGCTGGCTCGAGCGCGAGGAGCGCCGCGGCTATCGCGTCGGCCAGTTCTGGTACCTCATCTCGATCAGCTGGTGGCGCGCGTGGCAGGATTACACGGCGCAAAGCGCTCAGGTACGTCAAGCTAGCAGCACCTGGAAGACTTGTTGAGAAATGTAGCCTGTTTTTGTCAAATAGCTTGGCCATTGTTTGGCCTTGCTCATTTGGCACACTGTTTTGGTAGCTCCTGTCCAACACCATCAAGGGCCGGCAACTGCTTAGCCTTGTCCCCTATTATAATTCCTGTCTAAGTGATTTAATCAACTTGACCACTTTCTTATCGGGGTATTTTGTTTCCTCTTTACACTTGTATCCTCATTAGATACGATTCCCTTAACTTATGATAAATAATGACACCGAACTATTAAATTGAGCAATATCTAAAATAAAATTCCCATCAACTGTAAGAAAAGAAAAGGAACTCGATGTTTCTGTCAAAACCTGCGAACATGATTGATTAAATAGCAGTTGACTTTGATGCCTTTTCCCGTGACAAAACCTGTAAAGCCAAGTGAAGTTTGTTGTCTGTTTCCAGCCGGCTGACAGTCCGGTGAGCTCGCTGAGCTGGGCTACCAATGGCAGCTCACCGTCGAGCTTGACAGGCAGTTTGAAGCGAGTCGCTCGCAACTCTGGACGGCGGGCACAGCTCAGCCTGGTGAGTGGTGGTGAAACTAGTCAACAGCATTTTGTTCAGAGCTGCATTCAATGCTTGGCTCATTCAGTAGTAAACAAGACTAGTCTTCACATTTGCTTAACAGTTGTTGTATGGGTAGGAAATACCTAGTTGAGTCTTTGTATAAATACAGCTGTCAATTATAACTTATACCTATATTTTTTTTAACTTTTTGCTTCTTGGTGGGTTTTCTCTGCATGCCAAAACCATCAATATTGCAGATATGCCAAAAATATAAATTACTCTTTTAGGTACCAAATGAACTTTTTAAAGTTGTAATTTACTTATTAAAGCAAAAAAAAATTGTTCAACCATAAAAGATGTTCTAGCTTGTGAAGAGTAATAGAAATTAAGAAAAGAAACACTTAATTAATTTTTTGTTTGATTATGTTTCTAGGTGGAAGACAGCGTTGCTCTGGACAACACCAGCTCAGTGGTCGCCACGGGGATGACCCCGCTTCCCGAGTCGTTGTCCCCCGGCTCGAAGCCTTCGAGCTGTGCCTCAAGCCCCTCCCACTCGCCCCGCCCCCCGCGACGTGCTCCGCCCCCTGTCGCACCTGGACCAATAGACAACACCGGGCTGGTGGCAGCGCCCACGTACAAGGTACTTCGCGTGTGAAACAAACGTTACACTAATGTTTGTGGCTCATAAATTGTTTACTTGGTGTTTGGGGAAGCACTGTTTTGACAATAGTTGTTGTGGCACATTCAATGAGAGTCGGTCCTTATATTAGAACCCAGTTTTTATTTTCTCTGTGTTATGGGAAGCCTGAAAAACAAGTCAGCTAAGGTTAGTTTTGTCTCTGTAAGGAAATTGGTAAGGAAGGAGTGTGCTTGCAGAGACAGTTGTGCCATTTTGGTGGAGGATCTATTGGTCATATGTCTGGAATAGCTGTGGGGAAAAAGTTAGGCAGCAACTAGATGGACTCTGCCACTAATATCTCACCTGGAACCTCCTTAATCCAAAGCAGATAGACTGTTCTCTGAATTTTTATCTAAAGTTCCAGCAATTTCAATTGTCATTAAGGCCTCCAAGTATCAAAGTGGTTCCATTTAGAAGGGAAGTACTCTACCACATCACGAATGGCATCAATTTAAAGTGTAGCACATTTGAAGGGCATTGACTGTCGAGTAAATTGACTGGCATTGACGGTTTGGTGCTTGTTCGCAGGCGGTTACGTTGACGGGCGAGGGCGGGAAACTCAAACGCAGCCTTGTCTTGGTGCGGTCGCGCGACTTCGAGCTTGTGCCCGACCCGCTGTGGAAGGCCCTGGCAACGTGGTAAGTAGCTTGCGCACCTTGCTAATCAATCGATGTGGCATTATGAGGCGATGTCCCGGTTAAAGATAGTCGGAGTAGAAAGCCAACACTTAGCTGGAGTTGTATTTGTCTGGTTGAATTAGGTAAAGACTGTCACCCATCCGATGAATTACTCAGCTATTGCTGCTTTACTCTGTGCCAGGTATAGAAGTGGTTCAGCATTTCCAAGGCCGGTGGTTCTTCCACGTGGGACCAAATTATAACCACATAAATGTCAGTGTCCCCATCTGGACATAGCAGCTGACATCTGATGTAGCCAGCATTGCTTAAATTAAACCGCTAATGATCGACACCAACCTGAAGCCTTAAAGCCTGATTGATTCAACACCACTCTTTCCTTTACCAGGTACGGGGGTAGCCCGGCGCTGCCCAGGCAGGTAATTCTGCCGAGGGGTGCTGAGCAGGTGGAGTTGGAGCTGTACCCGCTGAGCCTGCGCCTGCTGCGGCACCAGGCGCAGGCGCCGCGAGCTCCACCGCAGACCGGTTGGACCGGCATGGTGGGCGGTTATGGTGCCGCTGCACTTTCCTCCACTGGCTACGCGTGAGTTTGCATGAGGATATGCTCGTGGTTTCTGCGTGCATCCATAGTACCAAGCCGCAGTATTTTCAGTGTTAGCAGTGCCAGTTTAAATGGTCAACGGGTCAACTTAACGGGCGTATGTAACGGGCTCGTGGGCTGCATTTTGGGCAATTTTTTTTTCGTGATCTATGGTGAAAAACATGTATGTAGCGCATGCTACATACATCTAAAAGAAAAAATTATCTGAAAACAAAAAGACTGTCACCTAAAAACCTGTGGTTAGTTTTGGAAAGCTTCTATAATTTAGAGCAAATTCACTCATCTGAGAAGTAACAATAGATCGTAGATTTACATTTCTGCATGAATTGAGCTTTTTTGCCAATCAACTTGGAACCAAATTTGTTCTGCTAATCCAGAGAGTTCACAAACTCGAGTTTATTTTTTTTATTTTTAAAGAAATAGCTCAGTACCAGAAATGAAATTCAATTTTTTGTTAATCTTGATAAAATTATGAATGTTCACGATTGGCATCGCATTCGATGAAAGGAAAATTTTCCTGGCCCACTGTGTGTTGCCTAAAATTGGAGCAAGTGTGTAAACCAAGCGAACAAGGTTGAGAGTTACGTGTAAGAAACTTGTCCGCTTACCGCATTCCCCGACCTGTCCTGACTTTTCCTACCCGCCAGGTACGTCTCGAGCCTGCCATCCGCGCCCAAGCGGCAACTGGCGTACGTGGCAGCGTTCTCGCGGATGGCCACCGTGAGGCAGGTCTACGACTTTCTGTGCCAGCGGCTGAGGTTGCCTGTCGACGGCGTGCGCCTCTGGCACTTCAGAGACGAGGTATGCACAGAGTCTGTACTCTCGAGGGAGAGTCGGAAGTGAATCAAAACCAGAAGTTGTCATTTTGAGACTTATTTCTTCTTTTTACTAACCATGTCAGCTTGCACAAGAAAAAATCAACAAAATGTGACGTTTATATCAAAGCATCGACACATAAAACTGTTGCAGTGCTTTAGAAAGCTGCTCTGAGCAAACATGCTAGATCTGTTGCTGGGAATTTATTCTACTGTTGCAATTTTTGTATAGAAATCCATTTTGGCAGAATTTTTCAGGAATCTGTGAGGTTAAAATATGTGAAACTGATAGTGCTAAGAAGTGCCATGCTTACTCAAAATTCTTAAAATAAATCCAGCATACTTACTTTGAAGGCTGTGTCTAAAATATCTCTTTTAATCAGGGCCTAGTTCAAGGTCTTATTCTAAATTCTGGCTGACAGATTTTTGCCAATTTCTTAGATTTATTTAAACCTTTTCTGCCTAAGCTCACTGGACTATGGTATCTTATTTGTTTCAAGGCCAACGATGATAGCTTATGTATTCTATACATTTTTGTTTGAATTGTATGAGAGATAATCAATCACAGCTGTATAATCTTGCACTTATTCTTTACATCAGCCATGTGTAAGTACCAGACCAGCATTGCTAAGCTTGTTCCATACTTATCAACAGAGCAACATGTCCCTGCTAGAGGACGAGGAACCAACGTTAGAGGATCTAGGCCTGGCGGACGAAGACCAGCTGCTCATCGAGGTGCGGAACAAGGACCTAACTTGGCCGGAAGAGATGGGGTCACTTGCGGCTAGCACGCAGGACAAACGCAAAATAGGTATGTAGCACGCCCATGTGATAGGAGAATTTTACCTGTTATTTCTTAGTTTTTTTCTTAGTCAACAACTTAGTTTTGGATTTCATCAGCTAAATCAATCAAGAAAAGAATCGCAAAGCAAAGGAAGTGATTGACAGCAACAGTTTAAATTTTAGTACCATGCAGGAAACCTAGTTCCACAGCTATTCACCTGGAGTGCTGCATTCACGTGATGACATAGAGACCAGCTATGGATGACAGTGGTGAAGGAAGGACAAATTTTATGCACGAAGATGCTTTACTAGCTTGTTAGTTGGCTAGAAAATAAAAATAAGCTTTGTAACAAATCGACATGATCTTGAAACTAATGCCTAGGTTACATAATTGTTGTTGTGAGGTTTGCCAAAAGGCTGGATATGATCATGATTTGGGGTTGGACTTTCAAGAGAATAGAAGGTTAGCCCCGATCAATGATTTCTGAGTGACCTTTCGGCTGTTGCCTCGTACTCAAAGTTAACTGACATAAATAATGACAACACATCTGCAAGCTGGATATTGTGAAGCGCCGTCTTGCCTTGGTTTCAGTACCTGCCGACAAGGGTGCTACTGGTTTAAACAACCTCGGCAATACGTGCTTCATGAATGCTGCGCTACAGTGCGTGAGCAACACGCGAGCCCTCACGCAGTATTTCGTCGGCAACATGCACCTGTACGAGCTCAACCGGTGAGTGATTCAGCCTAGCTTCATTTTAAACGCCTCGCAATTTGGTGATGACGCGAGGGGGCCTGGAGATTCGTGTCTAAACCACTGTAACGAAGTTCTGTAAACTCAGTTTTTGTTACATCATATAATCTTTATCGTTTGCAGAATTTACACTTTGTGACAATATATTTAATTATTGTATTACCAATAATTTACATAGATTTGTATGTACCATCTGTAACACTTAAATCATATACAAGCCCTGCAATTGGTGTTAGCTTTGTAGGCAGCAAGCAAGCAACTTATAAATATTAGATTGGAACAGTTGATATATATTTTATTAAATTTAGAAATTTACCCCAAAATTATTCAAATCACTCATGAAAAAAATTGTTTCAAGTTTTCTCAAACGCTCGCAGTAAAACATTTTTTCCTTATTATCTAAGGCTCAGTTTTACCATAATTTTGAACTGAGTTAGGCCATGGCAATGGGGGAGTCAATATAAGTTAGCAAATGTACTAATAATTGGGCAGCGAAATGGAGACGTAATCTGTGATTTGTGTGATTGGACTGCATGTCCTTGTGTTTCCCACAGTACCAACCCGCTGGGCATGAAGGGCCACATCGCCAAACGGTACGGTGACTTGATGCATGACATCTGGAGCGGGACCGCGAAGACGATAGCGCCGCTCAAGCTCAGGGTGAGTCCCGGTCCCCGCTGAAAGTGCCGCGGACGGAGTTTTATTAGTCCCTGGAGTCTAAGAGAAAGATGGCGCCATAACGTTAGTTAGAATCTGTTCAGTTCTGGAGGCTTCATGGCTTTCTGTTACATAAATAAAAAATTAAAAAATAATTGGCAACAGCTAACAGAAAAAAATCTAACGTTGAAATTACAGATTTAGTCAGAAACCCAGCGTTATTGTTAAGCTTTCTGTTGAGCAAAGGAGCCGGCAACACGTGGTAACAGTAGGTGCCATCTTATGCTACTTGTGGCCGTCATTTTTTATTACGTCTGAAAATATCGGTAGATGTATATCGATCATTAGCGTTAGCATTAATGAAAATTAATTGGGCGTAAAGTGATCTGAAATGCAAGAAATCTGCTAGAAATAACAAAATTAAATTTCTTAATACTCGAAACAACGGTGACTCCACTAAGTAGCATTCTCCATTTTTGTCGGTAAAGTAGTCATCTGGCGGCCATTTGTCACGAAGACTGTTTAACGTCAACGCCATGGCAATTACATGCACACACACCTACACCCACTGCTAACACATCCCTTCCAACCATAAGTCCATCAAATAGCCGAGGACTTGTCGATCAAGGCAAGATATATCTTCCTTCTTTATGACTTTCAATCTTGTTGCTTTTGCAGTGGACCATCGGCAAGTACGCCCCGCGCTTCAATGGTTTCCAGCAGCACGACTCGCAAGAGCTGTTGGCGTTCCTGCTTGATGGACTCCACGAAGACCTCAATCGTGTGCACGACAAGGTACGGTCGCGTCTTTGTATTGTGTACCTTGCCAAAGATGGCCAACTAGTAATGGCAGAGAATTCATACCGAAAATCTCATCTTAGACGCACGAAATAGCTATAACAAAGCAAATGTCTCTCTGTGCAAGGAATCATTTGCCGAGCGATATTTTCTACCGTTATATGAAAATAAATGTATGAGAGGTAAATACTCAATGCAACAAAATTAAAAACGAAAGGTCAGGGGTCCATGTTCCATGTTGGAGACTATCGTTTAAAACTTAGTTACCTTAGAAATACTTACAACACGTGCCATGGACGATAGAAATATGACACACAAGTCGCAGCTAATTTTCTTCCATTTAGATTTTGGATGCTGTTTGAAAGTTTTCAATGCAGAAATATAGTCCAGAGATTATTTTCCCATCTGGCCCCTCGACAGGCAAGCTTTCAAAGGTTTTTCAATTTTATTAATGTTACAAGTTCATATTTGGCAACATAGGGTGACTGGGATCTAAAACTTGTTAATAATGCAAGGATGGAAAGTATGGAAAGCTATAGAGTGCAGCTTAACATGATTAACTTATATTGTGCATAGCACTTCATGTGGTTAGGTAACAGGCAGGAGGCAATAGGCTGCACAAAGTATCGTAGATTAATAGAAAAACAGACCCAGACAGGAAACAGGATTTCGCACTTGGCCTAAGGGATTGTACGACAAAGAACGCAATAGAAACTGCTCAAAAAATTAAGTATCTCCGCCCGACTTCCAGCCGTATGTGGAGTTGAAAGACTCGGACGGTCGACCCGACGTGACAGTCGCGCAGGAGGCGTGGGAGAATCACGTGCTGCGCAACAAGAGCATCATCGTCGACCTCTTCCACGGTCAGCTCAAGTCCAAGGTGACATGCGAGGTATGCGGGCACGAGAGCGTACGCTTCGACCCGTTCAACTACCTGTCGTTGCCGCTACCCATGGAGAGCTACGTCCACCTCACTGTCACAGGTACGTTTCACTCTTGATCGCTGGCGGTGTTAGTGATGCTTTCCAAACAGTGATTTCCTTATTTTTACTGTTAGGCTAAAACAGTACAATTATCACCACTGAAATTTTGGAAGCCATCTTCTAGCAGAATTTTCTAAAGCTGTTAAATGTGCATATTTTTTCATGTGATGCATTTTTAGGTAGATCACTTTGCCATGGCAAGCACCATACCACAAAAAGCTGTGGTAAGATAGCAAAAAGCATTGATGAAACCAGCAAGAACAGAACAAATCAAAGAATTAACTGTCAAGTGATCCCCTTAAATACAAACTATTCCTAAACTAAGAGGCTGTTAAATATAGCTCGAGTATAGCGTAACTAAATGGCTACAGTGCCGAGACGTAACGCCTGTTCCTTACGTTGCAGTGGTCCGCCTGGATGGCTCGGTACCAGTCAAGTACGGCCTGCGCCTGAACATGGACGAGAAGTACGGAGGGGTGAAGGTAGCGCTGGCCCCCCTCACCGGCATCCCAGCTCACCTGCTTCGGCTGTCTGAGGTGGCAGCCGCTCAAATCAAGGTGCCCATCTCACAAGTCCACTATCTACACCCTCGTCAACCTGGTTACATCATCGACTTAAGTGCTACAAATAACCTAGGTTCTTGCAGGCGCAAGTTAATTTGCATTGTAGACGAGCGTAGCCATTCGCTTTTCGTCTGTGTTTCTTTATTTTTTTTTAATACCTACTCTTCTAGAGCGTACCCCCAAGTTTTCTCACATTTTTGTTACTTGTTTTCCAATTCCACCCACTGTCAAAATTCGCAGAGCAAGAAAAGTGCACCGGTAGTGATCCGAGAGTGAGCAACCGTGCCAGTTGAACACCTGAAAGTTGCACTGGGGTAGAGTTATATGCCCAGTTGAACACGTAGATTGCTCCCAGTGCAGACCAGGGGCGCACCGGGACAGCCAGTCAAATACATTGTTAAATAAAACAGCCCAGCCCGATCGATGTCAACTGACGAGGCATGGTCGCTCAAGTGCTTTGACTCCCACTAAACTATGCTTGTGTTTTGCAGACTGTGGTTTGCGACGACACCAAGGTGCGGTCCCCCGCCCCAGCGCTGCACGCCTACCAACTGCCCGACTGCCGCGGCTCTTCGTGGGACGAGGAGCGAACGTCGCTGGGCTCGCTTCGCGCGCGCCGCGAGGCACAGACATTCACCGCCATACAGCGTTCCCAGCCGCCGCCGCGGGCGCTAGGTGAGGCAATGAAACTTGGGAGTGATCCCAAAAAAATATGGAGATCGTGTAAAGCTTGTAGCCAAAATTTAATTACTTGTGATCATTCTGTGACCAGATGGAAATTTGGTTTCACAGAGAAGTGAGAATGACTGCAATAATAATTAAATTTGGAATTGCAGGGTGTGGAGTTTTTCTGTTCATTCCATTGATAAGAATTATTGCAACTGGCCATATTTATCAGTAATCATCAACCAATTGTCATCCCAGATCCATGCTCTCAAGAGGTTAGTAATGAAAGTTAGTCCAGCACCTGACGTTGTTCTGCTAACTTTCATCACCCTCTCACCTGAACAGAACTGGTCATGTGTATAATGGTCATCAATCCCATACCTGACCTAGTGCAGTGTTGCTTAACTTCGGTGATCTAGCGAGAAACGGTGTTAACAAAACCCCAAACCACTCAGTAAAACTTAGTTGTAATGTTTAGTAGTAAAGAAACTTTTGACAAAATGCGTTACGTATGTTCTGGCTCTGGTCTTGGACAATCCTAGATTTAGGATGAAATCTCATTTAAATTGCAAACGCTTGCAATGCGCGGGGTATTTTATTATTATTAACACTTTAACACTTTAACACGCTTTAGTGTTGATAATAATAAAAAATCCTAGATTTGTTTTCTCATCAATTCTTGTAAAGGATGTTGACATTTCAAAGATGTCAGCGACTATTGAAGTTTGACGGCAGCGAGTTAACGTTTTTCTGTGCAGGCCGTGGGGACATGCCAGCCGACGACGACTCTTGGGAGGCGGCCGACCGAAGCAATGTGAGCGGGAGCGGCCAGGGGGCTGGCGCAGAGGTAAGGAGGCATACCTCACTCTGCATGCCCGCTTCGGTGCTCTGTCTGAAGGTATGGTATTTTTCCTACACGCATCCGCTATTCTTTCCACACTCGACTCCCGTCCTGTTTAGACCACCTGACTTGGGGTTAGTTAACCAAATGAAACAAACATAACATTTTGTACTATCAAAAAAGATCAAATTCTCAAATTCTCAAATTCTAAAAGACTACAAGGAAGTGAATGCCTAAACAAATCTGTGTATGATCTTAAATGGACAGTAGCACAACCACAACATTTGTTCAAAATCGTTTAATGTATCAAGTAACTTACAAAATTTGAGGAATTTCTCTAAAATAAAAACTGAATTTGTCATCCCAGATGAAAATAAAAAAAATAAAAAATAAAAATAATACTTCCATCTGTCAAGTATGGAAGCTTAATCAATTTCCCTGATCTTGACATAAATAAAATAAATTTACTCAAATGTAAAAGCTGAGCATTTTAAGAAATGTGTATTTTTTCTGTTTTTTTGTATCAACTTAGTAAATTCTACGTCAGTTCTCCCAGAATCGGTTTTCATACAATTTTACACAGTTTAACATTTGGTACTACATTTTTTCTAAAAAAATATAATCTTTCTCATCCTCCGACGGCAATCAATCGATCCGTAGATCCTTCCATCCTACCACCCATCCATTTACAAACTTTCCATTGTTCTGAAACAATACTTTCGGTAACGTATGTAGCCTTGAATAGCATGAAGTTTTCTGCGTGTTTTGGGGTTACTGAGTTGTTTGCGTGTTTTAGTTTGCAGTCTTTAACAATTTCCTTCTTCATTAATTTGGTTGGTTCTTCTAGACACAACTTTTATTAGTCAAGTATTGCTTTGCTGTTCTTTTTATTGGATGCCTTGCTAATATTTCTGTTAATCATTGATCTTGGTTGTCTGCTGCATATTTTAGCATGATTTTGTCTATATAGTTTACTATTGAAGGCATGTTCAATTTACAACAAATATTGGACTTTCATTATTCTGTGTCTAGCTAGTACTAGAAAGAAAGTGTACATATTTTGTTATTTTCAGAAGGTGGGTTTTATCGTTATCAACTGTCGTGAATGTATAGGTTAGGTTTGGTAATTGTCCTCCAAAATCCAACTGCATTAAAGCAACCAGTTAATAATTGGGTTTGCTTAGCTGCAGCATGCTTCAACATACTTCAAACTTTTTAAAAGTTTTTCTATTTTGAAGCCTTGTTCTATTTTTCTATTTTCTATTTTTGCAATAGACAACATTAAAAAGCTGTTGTTTGTGATTCTTCTATTATGCAATCATGCACTTTATGTGTTCAATTGATATCAAGCAGAGAAAAATCACTGAAACCGAGTTATCATGATACAATAGGCTATCAAATCGAACACCGACCATCTCGAAGACCATCTCCTTGATTTTGGCTCGCGATAGATCCCCTCGTCAGCATTCGCAATCCGTTTCATTGCCCGCAGGCGCTGGTCTCCCCCGTTAGTGCCCTGCTCATAGACGAGATGTCTCCGATCACGCGTCAGCCCGGGGGCAACGGCGGCGACACCGGCAGCGCGAGTTCCGGTTCGTTAGCCGGACTCAGTGACTCGGAGCCTTCTGGCTCGCTGGGGCCGGGCACCTCCCACGGCTTCATCGTGGCACTGCATCGCAAGATGGTAAGAAAACGCTGCTGTTGTAGATGCGAGACCACACCGTAGTAGGTGACAAATACAAAACAATTCAGAATTAAAATAAAATAAACAATTCAGCTTTTTTGCCATTTGTTTGGCTCGTTTGATGCCGTTGTATTTTCACCCTCCGCTCCCTATAAGCCCGGGATAGCTTAGTCGGCTACTGACAGACAAGGGTTGACTCAAGCGGACCGTGAGTCTGTTTTACTGTCAGTTTCTGTTTCATCACGTCCTTAGCCAGGGGCATGCAACCAACATTAGCCAGAGTGGCGTAACAAGTTGCCTGGACCACCAACTGACCAACTCTAAGAATAGAATAAAAGATACACTTAAAAATTGCCTCAAATAAAGGCCTTAGTGATATGCATCTAATCAGCCGATGGATTGGTAATGTTTCAATTCTCTGTGTAGTAGGCTTGTTGAGATCAACTTCCTATGTTATTCGTGTTTACTAGCTGTACTCTTTTGTTATTTACTCAAAATCGTCTAAAACGTAAATAGCAGGTTTTCAAATGAGCCAACTCACACAGGCTCTGTGAAAATAAAGGAGCTCAGTAAAACACCACTAATGACCCAAAACCAACACCCTGTACCTGTTGCCAAGTGGTCTCATTGTCAGCCTGTCAACGCTTTGCATCTCAATTATGCCATCGTAACCCATCCGTTTGCTTGTCCGTGCAGAGTCGACAAGACGTGTACTTCACCTCGTCTCACAAGAGCCGTCCGAGCCTGTTCGGCCTTCCGGTGGTGGTGCCTTGCTCCGAGTCGACCACGCACCAGGAGTTGTACCAGGCCGTGTGGGTCCAGGTGGCACGGCTCGTGTCCCCGCTACCGCCGTCCGATACCGCTGCGCCGAACCACGCTCAGGACTGGTTAGTATCTGTGTTCCTTGCCGTTGTCTTTCTAACGGTGTACAGGTGGCCAATTCAGGCATGACCCTCGAAATTGTTTCCAGCTTTGTTACTTTTTTTTTCAAACAACTTATACAAATGGCTAACACAGAGTCTTTTAATAACATTCACCCATCGTAGCCAATGGGCAAGAAAACTATGTCAGCCATTTTTAATGGCAGTTACAGTCCTGAATGTACTCTTAACCTGTAGGTGAGTTCTCTATTTATTTATTTTGTTATTTAATAGCTTTGGTATTACAATAATTACCTGAGGCTAATAGAATTACACTAGAGTTTATAGAATTTACAATATAATTACATAGAATTTTGTGGTTTGTTTATACATTTTCAGTGGCAACAAGTTAACATTTAATTAATTATTATTCATTTGGTAAATACTTTAGTCAACAGGAAATGCATGTGCAGAAATAGTTTGTTGCATTCTTGGATTCAGGCATGCAAGAAATGATAACCCATTCATACGAACATTTACATAAATTTGATACAATGAAACCTTTACTTCACAAACCGATTGTCGAGTTAACAATTGCCAGGTACCTAATCACTAATCAGTAATCAAACATGAAATATTTCTTCTAACATTCAAATTGAAATTCCAGTTTAAAAACATAATTTGTTAACTATTTGGTGCATTGGATTGAATTAAATACCAGGGTCTAAAAAATACCGAAACTTGAATGTCCTATGTCGGGCCGTTTTGCAGCGATGACAGTCTTGGCTACGAGTTTCCGTTCGTCCTGAAGGCTGTGCAGCGCGATGGAACCGTCTGCGCGTGGTGTCCGTGGTACCGCTTCTGTCGCGGCTGCCGGATACAGTGCTGCGACGCAGAGTTTGCCTTTGGCTGCACACACCTTGCCATCGACTGGGACCCAACTGCATTACACCTGCGATACCAAACCAGCCAGGAGAAGGTGAGTCAATGCACGAATCAAGCAGTAATCGACCAGGTTAGTGTGACTCGATTAGAGCCTAGACAAGCTCAGAGCAACTGCAGTTATTTTTTATAGTTAGTCACCATTCATACAAATTTAAAGTAAGGTGAAGCGGAAGACTTGAAACGCTTGAAAAGAGCAAACATATGATTGTTTTCATCTGAAATATATCATTTTGAAGCTGAAAAGTTGAAAAAATTGTTTCCTTTAGTAAATTGAATCAAATCCTGCAATGGTGGGAACAATCCCCCTACGGCTTCACACGCTAGGTGTTGAGTAGCCACCAGTTAGGGCTTGAACCACAAAAGTGTGGATGAAAGCACCGAAGACTTTTGAAGACTGTATTAACGAGGCTTGATGTGCTGGCAGGTGTGCATCGAACACGAGAGCGTCGCCTTGACGAGGCAGCAGCAGACCGAGCCGATCGACTTGGACTTTTGCCTCGAGGCGTTCACCAAAGAGGAGCGACTCGGCGAGGACGAGAAGTACTACTGCTCTAAGTGCGCCCAGCACCAGGTGGCCAGCAAGAAGCTACAGATCTGGCGGCTGCCACCCATACTCGTGAGTTGGCTCGTTTCGTTTTCAACACGCTGAGAACCTGTGAAAGAAACCTCTTTCTATGTGTGGAATGTAATTTATTTTCAGCTTAGAATAAGATACGTTGGATAGAAAAATATAATTCCGGTTCAATACCTGGTGCCTAATACAATCTAGTTCAAGCGTTACTTAGCATTGTGTTTGTTTATTGTGAGCCAGAATGTGCTAATGCAGTTTGTCTTATGAATCTGTGAGGGCTGCTAAGAGAGCAGTTGCCTCTGAGTCTTTGACAAGTAATCATCTGACTGAATTACTGAATTACGTAACAATCACATCTCAGGAACTTTACTAGAATTAGGACTGACATCATGTCAGTGACATTGGCTGTAAAACCAGCAGTTGGTTGAGACCAGAAAGATTAACAGAGCAAACATAGAAACAGTATTTCCTGTGTCTGTGCATAAACTGGTCCATTTGTTGACTTAGCAAATGCAGGTTGGATTTTTAGGACATCAGATCAAGACATGCATTGATTCCTAAACAAAAAAGGGACACTAGAAATTAAATTTATAATTCAGTTTCAATATTCACTTTTAGAAGCAATTGAAAAAAAGAGCAAGAATCTTGTTAATCTTGATGCTGTATTGTGGGTTCTATGCCTGACCGGCCCTCGTCTCCACAGATTGTGCACCTGAAGCGATTCCAATGTGTCGCCGGCAAGTGGGTCAAGTCTCAGAAGGCGGTCAACTTTCCGCTGAAGGACTTCGACCCCACTGCCTACCTGGCGTCTGTTCCCAAGCAGACGGTCATCCGGCACCTGGAGCTCAAAGAGGCGCTGGCTGCGGGAAACAAGTGAGTCCAACCGAATTCTGGAGTTGCACGATCTTGCCACACAGGCATGGTTTGATCAACATCCAAAATATTGGAGCTAGATTTTGAATTGGTGTTGTTAATCGTCTAGGATAAAAAATAGCTTTTGCTGTGAAATCAAGTATCTATTTTGATTTCATTTCCTTAACTGACACCTCAGTGGGCAATCATTTTAATTTAGTTTCATAGCACCTTCGGTAATTTCTACTACAAATGGGAAGAGGATCCTAATCACTCACCCAAATGTAAGTGAAGTTGAGGCTATTTTTGGATTATGTTAAAATAATCTTGGGTTGCACGGCTGCACCTCATAAATTCTGGGTATCCCCTTTTTGTTTCCACTTTGATTCCACTCAAGAGTGACTCCACCCCCCTGGGCCCCACAAATTTATTAAGTTTGATCAAATAATTGACCAAAAGAGGTGAAAGCTTTTACATCCCTAGCTTGACAAATAGCGGTGCATATAGTCAAGTTGCTGACCCCCCGTGAAAACAAAAAATCCTAACGGCCGCCTCTGCACAGACCTCCTGAACCGCGACCGCCAAGGCTCAATGGAGACTCCGACATGCTCGACGATGCCGTCTTTCCGCGAGCCAATGGCCACGCGGGCGTAGACCCTGTGTCGCGCGCCTCGCGGCTGGACGTGTTGAAGCGCGAGCGGCTGGAGTCGACGTCATTGTCGCGGACGCCCGTAATGGACGGGGCGTTGCAAGACTTTCACCAGCACCGGCTAGACGACGATCGCGATCCATTCAGTCTCAAGTACCATCTATACTCGGTCGTGGTGAGTTTGTTTGGCACTCGATTTGCAGCTTTCATGTTGTACGTTTCAACTTTGAATTAGAGCCTTGTTTCAACCAATATATTTTCTAGGCAAACTGTGAAATGTGAATTTTGAAAAGAGTATAATAAGAGAAAGCACATTTTACAAAAGACTAAAAGAAGAATACCTTTTCTGGTTTTGGCTACCAACTGCGACAGTTTTATAACCGCTTTCTGTGACTGCCTTTAATGCTGTTGTCTTTACCGGAAAAATTACAATCTCTTAGTGAAAAACGCAGAAGCCGAAGCATGTGTTGTACGTTTAGACGTAGCAGCTAGCTAGTAAACAATGCTGCACATCCGTGTAACACAAATCCACAGTAACCAATAGTCATATCAATAGTCAATATCTCAGTTCATTTAACAACCTTGGATGTGATTGCAAGACTGTACCCAAGTCCTTTTGTACCCGGCTGACTGATATCTGTTTGCAGTCCCACTCAGGCATCCTGGGCGGCGGCCATTACGTCTCCTATGCAGTCAACCCCAACGGCAAGTGGTACTGCTACAACGACAGCAGCTGCAAGGTAACAATGCACACACACATAAAAACAATATGGTTTAGCTTGAATTATGCAACTTGGCTCATGAGTTACGTCACCCAAAAGATGACTTAAGATCTGTATATATTCTTGCCGATGTATAATCTCTTTTGACGTGTTCACATAACAATTTATATTGTTCATACTGAATAATATTAAGAGGCTAGATGCAAAATAAAGAAAACCTTAGCTCAAAGTATGGCTTGCCAAACCTTTCAAAGCTTGCTGTCAATGCTGTTGTCTAGCACAAGGCATGGCTTGCCAAATGTTTCAAAGCTTGCATTCGAAGTTGTTGTCCAGCTCAAAGGATGAATTACATTCTTACAAACTCGTGCCTCCCTGCATACAAAACCTGACATGATTTTTTCCCTTTTTGCAGGAGCTTGCAGACGGACAGATGGACACCACGTCCGCGTACATGCTTTTCTACGAGCGCGAGGGTCTCAGCCAGGATCGGTACATGCCGGGCGTGGCAGGCCGGACGCCAGACACCAGAGACCTGGACGACGAGTTCGACTCGGACCTCAAAAAACTCTGCAGCATCATGTGAAGTGGCCCCAGCACTTGATGGTTTGCGATCCATGTCTCTGAGAGTAGTCCAGGAGCCATGTCCTACAACTTTTCTCCTCACGAGAAAAGGCAAAGATTTTCCAATCGCCGATCATCTCGTTTTGCTCGTTTCCAATGTTCGAACTCACTCGTTTCTGGGGGAGAAGAGCTGCCGAAGCTCCAGGAGCTCTGCTCTAAAAGATTTGAAAGTGCAGAAGGATCGTAAGCTACCCGAGGGTTTTTCAAGGGTTTCTGCGTAGACTCGCGGCTGGCGGCAGATGCTAACAATGGTGTTTACAGTTCGGTTTACTGGCTTCAAATCAGACAGCTTTTGAGTGAATGATGCATAATCTTGCATTATTATTTTAAATGCAAATGCATGCAATGGACAAATGCTTTTATTACTAGTGTTTCTAATAATAAAAACTTACAAATTCATTGTGTGGTTCGTGCTAACAAACCATCAGTTTTAAAGCATCTTCAGCTTACACCGTGCATTTTTTTTTATAATTTGCAAATTTTATCTGTTTATTACGTTTTTGAATTATTTAGCAGTTACATTTTTCTATCCACACATTGATTAGTATGTCGATATACTTATCACAGTTGGAAGAAAGTTTCCAGTTACCTGCCGGGGAAATTCTTGGTCACTGTCAATCACTATTGCCACCTTCTTAATTGGCAGTCTGATTAAAACCCATCGCCAACATCATGAAAAGTTTGCGAACTTCGATCATTGTTTAGCATCTCACCGCCTGCCTAGCGTTTATACGCTTCCTATTAAGTTTTCTGTTAAGTTTGACGCATAGATGTTTTATTTCGTTTCCCCTTCACGATACTCGTCACGTCCGCAATCTCTGACCGCTGCCGGCCAACCGGGGGATCGGGGTTCATCAGCCAGTTGCTAGGCTCAGCTTGCAGACAGCAATATCAACCACGATCATTGCAAGGCTACCTATTCTGGTTTGTCTTAACGGCTCACAAACACCTGACAATTTTTGGCATGTCTCACTCTGTGATTTACCTTGGATGGACTGTAGCCCAAGGAATTAGCAAACAAAATTGAAAGGCAGGAGGAAGGAAGAACAGATAGTAAGGGAAACGTTGAGTTCCAGGATTAACTTCAGTCTTTGAGAGCTGATTAATGTTGAGTATTGTCACTCTGTGCTGTCTTGTAATTAAATTCTGCCCCCTGCAAGAAAGTGGAGTTATAAAACCCTATATAAGTATCTGGCTCCAGACCTTGTTGGCGCTACGATTCCCGCTAGGTGAACGATTCCCGGCAGCAGACGGGTTTGCGGGCCGGTTTTTGCCGCACGCAGTTTCACACATTCCTGCGGTCACGCGCCGCTACGGTTTCGGGGTAAAGTACACGTTTTACGTTCGATTCCACCCAGAGTTCGCTAGTCTACCATCTGTGTTATGAATATATCTATATTTATAATTGTGTATTATATTATTAATTATTATTATCATTGTCATTAATAATTGTTACAAATATTGATATAAAATTGCTTTAAGTGATTCACATTGTGTTTACGTGTTTTTTTTTCTAAAGATTGATAGAAATGTAACTAGGATGTTAGTTTCTGGTTAGTAGGAGAGCCAGAAGTTTTTTTTATTCCTAAGTCTCCTGGATTTTTCCCTCCCTCTGCAATTATTTTCCAACTACTTGGAAGCCTTCCAACTGATATCTTGGATGTCATTGGATTTGTCATTGCTTAGCTATTTGGTATTTAGTCACAGGTGGTCATAAGTTGAACCACCTTGGAGAAAAACTCTTTGACAATCTGTGGGGAAATCTGAAAGACACTTGGCATTCATTCACAAAACTTACATATGTCTTTTAGTTAAGGGGAATTTGGCAAAGATAGTTTATTCTTCTCTCTATTCTACTCTTCTATCTATCTATCCATCTATTCCATTCCATTTCTCTTTTCTTCTTCTTTACTTAAATAAAAGCCTTAATTTGCGTGACGTTATTTTCATGTAACGGGGGTTGTCGGTATGTTGGTATGTTGCACTTTGCACATGCGAATTTGAGTGCTTCTGCACTGCTAGGTGTGTTGGCTAGGTCTAGCTCTTGCTTGCGAGGACGAATAATAATTGACTGTGATATTGTCCGCCAAGCAGGAAAGGAATGTATATGCAAGGTGGTGTATAGGTAAACTAAGGGTTGTATACACATAAACTGGTAGTAGCGCCCAAGTCCGGCGTTAGAGAATGGAGATTGTACAGATACAATGATCGATCAATGGCCAATTTGAAATTAATTAAACCAAAATTATACACCTGTGACGTATCGACTTGAGATACGATTGTGTCGTGTACGCACAGTGCAAAACCCAAATTTTGTGCCCCGAAAAAAACTCAGGCAGCACCTCACACGCCAAAATTAAATGAAAAAATTTGTCGACAAGAGTCAACACGTCGACGATTCATAAAATTGAATAGACGATTTACAACCAGGCTACAGGACTCTACGAAATCGTAGAAACACGATACACGATATTAACACGATATTACACAACAATATTAATTGCCTTTGGAATTACTGAAAATAAAGCCTTTTTGAAATCGTCTATCTTCTTCTCAGAAAAATGCTTGTGCTAGGGCAAAAACATACTGGTGCATTTCTTTGTCTGGAATACGATACATTTTCTGCCCACTGCAGAGGTTATTTTTGGCGTAAGCTCACGTTAGCCCCGCGTACCCACTTTTTCTTGCGATAGTGTAAATCGATCAGTCATTTCCGGAAAGGTTTGCTCTTCTCTGCTCTTATATTCAAAAAGTACGTGTTATTTTTACGTGTTAGTGAAAAATTTATTTGTAAGTGGAAATCTGCGACAACGTACCTACGTATTTTCATAGGATCTTATCATTCTGAAAATAATATGCCAACACCCGAAACTCGAAGTGTTGTAGGAGTACAACTAATATGATGACAACGCAAAGCGATCGAACTATCTAGGCTCGACGCAGCGCCAACAAAGCACTGCGACACTCGAAAGTGTGGATATTGTTTCAATGTTAATTCAATGACAAATTTGCTGTAATTTTAGCCATTTTTTTCTGGAACTGTTCTGTTTCAAGATACTGATACACACATACCGACACAACAGCTGTTCGAAACATCACTCTTAAACAAATTCTGTAGCCAGCTCAGACTTCAAATTTGAGTTAAGGCTTGCTCGGGGTCATCATTCAGGCAACCATCTGTAGACAGCAAAGCACGGGTAAATCCGCCAGACCCATGTAGCTGACAAATAAAAATCTTAATTTCCCCGTAGAAACGCCAATAATTATTGTTGCTAATGTGAAATAAGCGTGTGGTCGACGTCTAGCTCCACTGCAAATATGTGGTTAGCTCAATGCAAACCCTCATAATTTAATAACCCATACGATGCAAATTTGGAAGATTTACTTTAGAAATGCATGTAATTCTTATTCGATTATCAACCACCATGCTTATCGTAACTTCTAAATGTTGTCCAACATCACTTACTACTTTACTTCGACTTCTTTACTTTACATTTAAAAGAAAAACCAATTCGGCGGCCACCCCATGCATTTTTGGGGCCCCCTAAGTGTGCAGTTTCTTTGTATGTGCTACAAGTGCTACACAAGTGCGTTGTATAAAATACTATTCACTTTGGTGTCGCGTTGAAAGAGCGAGAGGCGATTGAAACGGGTTGAACCGGCGCCCCGTTTGTGTCGGTGTCGACAGGCCCGAATGACAGGCGTATAATGTTATTCCGTAAGTCTACAAAAGTGATCTTAAAAATGTTCCCAAAATTATGTTTGGAACCACGATTTGTGGGTTTAAGCACAAAAATCAAATTTTAAAAATCCAGCCGGCCGGGGCCCCAGGGGCCCCGGCCGGCTGGAGGCCCCGGCGGCGTTTGTCGCGGCAGCCCTGGCCAGTCCGACACTGGCTAGTAGTGATTTCTTTATATCTTGTTTTATTTACTTCCTGCAAAAGGTACATGAAAGTGGAACGGAGGATAAACGGGGCCGGGTTCGTATCCCGCTTGGTGCACTATTTTTAACTAAGAATGAATCACCTACCAATATTGTTAAAGTATTGTCATGCAACTCTCGCCGGGCTTCGTAGCGTCCATTCGGCGGCGAGTGAAGATCGCTCTCGTGCTCAGCGCCAGGGTGCAGAGGGTCGCTGGTTCGAAGCAGGTAAGTCACATGTGTGTAAAACTGCTGGATATCTATTAATCTTTACAGAGAAAACTAACATCTCTTCTCGATGGTGTACCGTGATCCCCGCCAGCTGCTATTCAAGTATATGTTATTTCCTTTCAATAGCAACACGTCTCGGTGGCCATGAGGTACGGCCACATCTTCATGGGCCGTTGTTTAAAAATCTTGAGTTCGAATCCTGCCCGATCCTCATTTTGTTCTTCATCAAGTGGCGACTGGCATTCATTGAATGCTGCAAATATTGCATCGCTCGTTCATCCATCGAAACTCTCAAAGTATTTTTGACTAATTTCATTATTACACTGTAGTTGATGTATCTCTTTGTTCCTTAGAAAATCATCTCGTCTCGATGGCCGGATGGAAAAGTCGCTCCTCGAATTTCGTTGCAAAGAGAAGATAATTCCATGTCAGTTCATGAACAGGCGTTTCACGATGATGGGCAATATTGAAGCTGATTAAATATATTGAAGTTTCGAAATATTTTTGTATTGAAAATCTTCGATGCAGTGGCTGAGAATTTGTTCAGATTCTTCTCTGCCGACGTCACAGTTCAACAGTTAAATAATCCCAAAAAAAGCCAGTATGTTTCTGCCAGCTCGGATGGTCCTGCGCTTAGACTGGTTGTCTGCTGTGGAGAAGGTTACCGGGTTCGATCCTCGTCTCCGCGGAAGCCTTTTTGTTATTCAATCACACGAAGAATTTTGTTTCTAGTTAATTTTCCAGGAAGCCTGGCTACCAGGTGGCGCCGACATCGACGTCACAGATCATCATTTGAAAATGAAATCAATTTTCGATAGGTGATTCGTTCTCAGCTGATGATGACGTCAGCGAAGACTCGCGGCTGTCAGTTCGAGAAACGAATTGAAGAATTGGTTGGCTAAATTTGCGTCCACCAACCTATAGCCGGGTGGCTAAGTTGATAGCATCGTTGCGTACCTTAGAAGAGGGTTAGGGTTCGCATCCCCGCGACGGAGAACTTTTTTTTTTTGAATAAATGCTAATCGTGATCTATTACGCAACTGTGTTACTAAGACATATTTGAAATGTAGGAATTATTGATGTAAATATCTTCCTTGGTTGCTAAGCAATAAACAGATCGGTTGCATTAGCTTCCTTTTGTACTTGTGCATGTATTACCTTCCTCGAATTCGAGCACGCCGTAGCCCTGTGGTCAGCGCGCTAGCATTATTAACCTTGAGGCATGCGTTCGATCCCCGACCGGTTCGCTTTTTGGCTACGTCAAACTCGAGTCGCTCTGGTGGCAAATCATTGAACTAAGTTGTTGTGAGTGCCAGATTCTGCCGACAGGTTGCGCTGGGTCTCTTAACACGACTGCGCGTTCGGTGAAACCTTACAGATAAGAGTCATATTTCAAATATCAGTCTGTGTGGGCGATTCCCTCCATGCAGCCGACGTCTGTGAGGTGGAGTGCAGTGATGAACTTCGCTGCTGACGTCAGCGGCCGAGCGTCACGAGCGTCACGGGTCAAAGGCCGAGACTCAAATGAGTCGGCCAATGCGACCAGTTCGAATGCCGCCCATTATTTGGACGCATGGTTGTGATGAATGACAGTTCGTTCATCCATGGTAAAATATCCAGGGTGAATAAATTGAACAAGACTTGGAAAATATTTCCGATCTTGAGCATCCATATATGATGAAGTCTATTGATGGATTCAAAATATATTTTGATTGAAAATCAGCGATGCAGTGGTCGAGAATTTGTTCAGATTCTTCGCTGCTTTCGTCACATTTGAACAGTTTATTAATCCCAGATTACCCTCAAAACATATAGCGGTTCGAGTGGTCGAGCAGTTAGGGTGTTCGTATACCAACCAGAAGGTACCGAGTTCGATCCACGGCACAGGAAGACTTTTTGTTTATCAATCCACACCAACCTTTATTCTCCAGAGCAAAATTTGTTTTCAGAAAATTTTCTAGGATGGATTTAGTTCCAGCCTGGCTACCAGGTGGCGCCATCATCGACGTCACAGATCGAGATTTCATATATTTTCTATTACACATCGTTCGCAATTAACGATGACGTCGGTAAGCGGTGGATGCAGAAGCTTCAGATGGTACGTCAGATGACAATGCATTTGACAGAAACTGCATCTGAAGGGATGTCAGATGCAGCAGACATTTCCACCGATCCCTGCACTGAGTGCAAGGAGAGTGAAAAGTCCGTACAAGACTGGACCCAGCCTCCAGCGAGGGGTGGTAGCAGCATTCAGCCACTCCAAGAAAAAGAGCTTCTATCGCTTGCCAACATCCGACGTGGATCAGCAAGACGACAGAGGCCGACTGGTGCAGGACCAGTAAATTATTCAACCACTCGGCCCCCTAGACATGTACCAAGTATCACCGAACCAGCGCTAGAGTGTGCCTTTTTGATGTTAGCGCTACCTGTTGGGCATCAAACGAACTTGATCAATTAGTATTGGGTCGGTAACATGATACTACTCGATTGGCTGTCACAGGCTGGCATTGTCATGTACCAATTAATAGGCATAACATACTTCTCACATACATCGCTTGGTGGCCAAGTTGGTCGAGTCGTTGCTTCTGATCGCAGTAGATCTGGGTTCGTTTCCCAGTGCGGGGCCACTTTTTGGTTTTGGAAAAAATTACCAACCGTGATCCTGTAAGCGACCTTGTTGCTCAGACATATTTCAAATGTAAGAATTATTGATATGAGTATCTTCCTTGGTATATCTATCTTCAGTACTAGTGCCTGTAATAGCGCCACAGATCCGTAGACTGCCATAGCGTCGTGGTGAGCGTGCTTGCTCTCCACTAGGGTGGCTTGCGATCGATCCCCGACCGGGTCGCTTTTTGTCTGCATCAAGCTCGATACACTCTGGTGGCAAATTATTGAACTAAGTTGTTGTGAGTGCCAGATTCTGCCGACAGGTTGCGCTGGGTCTCTTAACACGACTGCGCGTTCGGTGAAACCTTACAGATAAGAGTCATATTTCAAATTTCAGTCTGTGTGGGCGTTTCCCTCCATGCAGCCGACGTCTGTGTGGTAGAGTGCAGTGATGAACTTCGCTGCTGACGTCAGCGGCAAGATTCGTATCACGGGTCAAAGGCCGAGACTCAAATGAGTCGGCCAATGCGACCAGTTCGAATGCCGCCCATTATTTGGACGCATGGTTGTGATGAATGACAGTTCGTTCATCCATGGTAAAATATCCAGGGTGAATAAATTGAACAAGACTTGGAAAATATTTCCGATCTTGAGCATCCATATATGATGAAGTCTATTGATGGATTCAAAATATATTTTGATTGAAAATCAGCGATGCAGTGGTCGAGAATTTGTTCAGATTCTTCGCTGCTTTCGTCACATTTGAACAGTTTATTAATCCCAGATAACCCTCAACACATATAGCGGTTCGAGTGGTCGAGCGGTTATGGTGTTCGTATACCAACCAGAAGGTATCGAGTTCGATCCACGGCACAGGAAGACTTTTTGTTTATCAATCCACACCAACCTTTATTCTCCAGAGCAAAATTTGTTTTCAGAAAATTTTCTAGGATGGATTTAGTTCCAGCCTGGCTACCAGGTGGCGCCATCATCGACGTCACAGATCGAGATTTCATATATTTTCTATTACACATCGTTCGCAATTAACGATGACGTCGGTAAGCGGTGGATGCAGACGCTTCAGATGGTACGTCAGATGACAATGCATTTGACAGAAACTGCATCTGAAGGGATGTCAGATGCAGCAGACATTTCCACCGATCCCTGCACTGAGTGCAAGGAGAGTGAAAAGTCCGTACAAGACTGGACCCAGCCTCCAGCGAGGGGTGGGAGCAGCATTCAGCCACTCCAAGAAAAAGAGTTTCTATCGCTTGCCAACATCCGACGTGGATCAGCAAGACGACAGTGGCCGACTGGTGCAGGACCAGTAAATTAGTCAACCACTCGGCCCCCTAGACATGTACCAAGTATCACCGAACCAGCGCTAGAGTGTGCCTTTTTGATGTTAGCGCTACCTGTTGGGCATCAAACGAACTTGATCAATTAGTATTGGGTCGGTAACATGATACTACTCGATTGGCTGTCACAGGCTGGCATTGTCATGTACCAATTAATAGGCATAACATACTTCTCACATACATCGCTTGGTGGCCAAGTTGGTCGAGTCGTTGCTTCTGATCGCAGCGGATCTGGGTTCATTTCCCAGTGCGGGGCCACTTTTTGGTTTTGGAAAAAATTACCAACCGTGATCCTGTAAGTTACCTTGTTTCTCAGACATATTTCAAATGTAAGAATTATTGATATGAGTATCTTCCTTGGTATATCTATCTTCAGTACTAGTGCCTGTAATAGCGCTCATATTCCGTAGACAGCCATAGCGTCGTGGTGAGCGTGCTTGCTCTCAACTAGGGTGGCTTGCGATCGATCCCCGACCGGGTCGCTTTTTGTCTGCATCAAGCTCGATACACTCTGGTGGCAAATCATTGAACTAAGTTGTTGTGAGTGCCAGATTCTGCCGACAGGTTGCGCTGGGTCTCTTAACACGACTGCGCGTTCGGTGAAACCTTACAGATAAGAGTCATATTTCAAATTTCAGTCTGTGTGGGCATTTCCTTCCATGCAGCCGACGTCTGTGTGGTGGAGTGCAGTGATGAACTTCGCTGCTGACGTCAGCGGCAAGATTCGTATCACGGGTCAAAGGCCGAGACTCAAATGAGTCGGCCAATTCGACCAGTTCGAATGCCGCCCATTTTTTGGACGCATGGTTGTGTTGAATGACAGTTCGTTCATCTATGGTAAAATATCCAGGGTGAATAAATTGAACAAGACTTGGAAAATATTTTCGATCTTGAGCATCCATATATGATGAAGTCTTTTGATGCATTCAAAATATATTTTGATAGAAAATCAGCGATGCAGTGGTCGAGAATTATTTCAGATTCTTCGCTGCTGTCGTCACATTTGAACAGTTTATTAATCCCAAATAACCAACAACTTATATAGCGATTCGAGTGGTCGAGCGGTTAGGGTGTTCGTATTCCAACCAGAAGGTACCGAGTTCGATCCACGGCACAGGAAGACCTTTTGTTTATCAATCCACACCAACCTTTATTCTCCAGAGCGAAATTTATTTTCAGAAAATTTTCTAGGATGGATTTAGTTCCAGCCTGGCTACCAGGTGGCGCCATCATCGACGTCACAGATCGAGATTTGAATATTTTCTATTACACATCGTTCGCAATTAACGATGACGTCTGTAAGCGGTGGATGCAGACGCTTCAGATGGTACGTCAGATGACAATGCATTTGACAGAAACTGCATCTGAAGGGATGTCAGATGCAGCAGACATTTCCACCGATCCCTGCACTGAGTGCAAGGAGAGTGAAAAGTCCGTACAAGACTGGACCCAGCCTCCAGCGAGGGGTGGGGGCAGCTTTCAGCCACTCCAAGAAAAAGAGCTTCCATCGCTTGCCAACATCCGACGTGGATCAGCAAAACGACAGAGGCCGACTGGTGCTGGACCAGTAAATTATTCAACCACTCGGCCCCCTAGACATGTACCAAGTATCACCGAACCAGCCCTAGAGTGTGCCTTTTTGATGTTAGCGCTACCTGTTGGGTATCAAACGAACTTGATCAATTAGTATTGGGTCGGTAACAGGTGACTACTTGCTAATACATATTTGAAATGTAGGAATTATTGACTTGAATAACTTCCTTGGTTGCTAAGCAATAAACAGATCGGTGGCATTAGCCTCCTTCTGTACTTTTGCATGTTTTAAAAGCTTGTTTTCATAGTTCGTCATAGCGCTTAGGTAGGCGTGCTTACCACGTTTTCTTGATTTCCTTTTGAGAATTCCCCGAGTTCTTCGACTCCCAACGCCTGGCCTGTAGACATGACATAAGCGCACACCTGTACGATGGGTGGCCTACCCATCAGGATTCACATATAAATATTACTGCTAGATGTGATTTATTTACATCTTGTTTTAGTCACTTGCATGTTGATAACAAATTGTTCCCAACAAATGCATCCTCGTAGCGCAGTGGGATGGTCTTGAATTTCAATGCGTGGGGTCCGCAGTTCGCTTCCCGGCTCCTCCTCCTTTTGTTTATCGAAGCCTGGAACATAATTTAAGTGAAGGGATGGGGAGAAATGATCCGAAGTATAACTTTCAAGATGTTTTTACCACTCCTGAAATCAAGTGTTTTTATACGACTTCCACCAACCTGTTGCTATCAGGGCAGCGTGGCCTAATGACAACTTGCTAGCTATGAAGCTGGGACGGAAAACCCAATTCCTGGGTTTGAATCCGACCAAAATCTGTTCCTGGAAGCGGCTAGGGAAATATTTTTATCTTTTTTCGGACAGGATAAGGGGTAGGCGGTTTTTGGAATACAAAGAACTGTGTAGGTATACAAAATTTTGTTTGTATTGTTCGTCATGGCAATACATTTGTAGACATGACATGCCGAAAAAAATAAAACTCAAAATAAATTACTAAGGCTTGAATTAGCTTAATTAATAGAGCTCAAACGTGTTTTCAAAAGTTGAAAAGCTGACGCCTACACTCCCAACACGACAGCAGCAGATATGTGTACGATGGTTGCCTACCCATCAGGATTCACAAATAAATATTGTCGTTGGCGAAGATTTATTTACTATCCTACGAAAGGTTAGAAACAAATACTGAAGACAATTTTATTAAGCTTTCTAGCTTAATACCTTACAATAGCTTAGCTTCTAGCTTAAAAGCATACACAACTTTCAAATAAATCTAAAAAAAAATTGCAAATCATTTCGGTTTCAAAAATAGCGGCCAAAATATAAATTTCACCCGAAATATGAAATCTGAACAACACATCAAGTTTGGGGGTGCAAACAACCCCTTTGGCCACAGTCCCCCCCCCCCCCCCCCTCCCCAAATAATCCCTAGTGCGCCGATTTACACATTGCTAAAATGTAGACTACCATTGTTAGCTTGGTTTCCTTCCTCCTCAGATTTACAATCTGTTTTTGAAAAACACAACATTCCTTTGCTATCTTTCATATAAACTACCTTACCGTGTTCCAATTGATTCACTACACGTGCTGTCACTTTTTGGGTCTGGATCCCTCATTTCCAGTTGATAATTTTAGCTGGAGAGATAATACTAAAGCTTTGTAAAGGGTTCCGGCCGGCGCTGCTCAAATTATTGGTTTTGATACATAATTGACGCAGGTAGTTCTCCCGCACGCTATTTTCCCGCTTGAACTTCCTTTGAAAGGACCATGACGGCCTGTCCAGAACACCACAATCCACCGTCAACATTGTCCTCAGAGAAGTCCTCGATACATTCACTGTATCGACCAGTCCGGCCGCTTCCTAACGGGCGGGGCAGTCGACCTGCTCGTGGCCATTCGCTCCACCGCTAACTCACTGAAACTGTTCCTATCGTCGCTCGGTGTCGCCGGACACGGTTCCCCGACGGGCTCGTACACGCTAACAGTCTTCGGTATCGGTGGCAGTTCCCGCGAAGAGAACTCCCTCAACAGCGACTTGTGTGGTGAATGCACCGCTACCGCCGCCTCACCCCCTCGACTCGTCTCGTAGTGCTGGCTTGATGTAGATGGTTGCTTGGAGTCGCGCACTCGTGGTGCTCCACTCGTGAAGCGGAGAGTCAGGTTTGATCCCGTTGTATCCGCCTCAACGACTTCTTGCAGTATCTTTAAGTACTCGGGCGGCGGCCGTAACGGACACAACGGCGCCATGGGGAGCCGGTCGACCTCCATGTTGGGGAAAGGGATCTCGTAGCCGTTGTTCCCAGGGTTCAACGCCATCGCCGGCATGCGGTGCTCGACGGGCTCAACGCCCACCGGAGTCAACGCTACAAACTCAGCAGGCACCGAGGGTCGCGGCCTCCACATGCTAACGACCACGTAGACGACAGCAACGACCACCAGCACGCAGACACAGGTCACCAGCGTTGCGATGCCAACCAAAATAAGATGGTGAAACATCGTTGGCGTCGGCGTCGTCGGTGACGACATCGATAGCGTCGTCGGCATTGTCGGCGATGTTGACGTTGTCGTTGGCAACGTAGTTAGTGGCGTCGACGTTGGTGGCGTCGACGTTGGTGGCGTCGGCGTCGCTGCTAGAGAAGCAGCGGCCAACGCAAGCAGGATACCGCATGTCACTGCCATCTGATGAGACAGGATCAGGAGTGAGACGAGACGGGCGATAATCGCTTGGCTCTTGGAGCTCAAGAGCGTGGATTGAAGGTCGGTGGTTTTGGGATCGCGCAAACAACTTTGTGCCGAATGGCTTGCCATGTTTAAATTTTATTGAACCTTTATGACATACAGGTTGGAACCCAGTTGAGCCATATAATAAAATGATAAAAATTTGCTAGCCTAGCACGCCCAGTTTCGCCGAACGTCTACTAGGCCCTCCAAATTATTCGACGCTCGTTGTAATAAGACTACTCGATGCCTACCCGCGAGCACCGGCGATGCCTACTCGATGCCTACCCGCGAGGCCGGCGATTGAATTAGGGGAAGAGTATAGCAATGCTTAGAAGGGGTAAGAACTAAGAATTTCCCCCAAGCCTTACCTTCTGTATAAGCCGTACACAAACTTCCAGGTCGTGGATTGGATCGATCACATTGCCAATCCGCATGTGTCAATCAAGATAAATTGGCGAGATTTTGGCCCGTCTCGATTGCAGTGGTTACCCAACAAAGGCAAAACGCTCACCACGAGCAGTGATTTCCATTCCCAACGGCGTCTTCTGAGCGAAAGACCCGTCGCTGCGTCACTGGTCACTCTTTTCCTCGTTCGGAGTGCGGCGAACTGCTGTCACGCGTTTTGCGTTCTCCGGTTTCTACTACCAGATTACAACTTGGACAAGATTAAAGTAAGGTAGGTGTTACTAGTTGAGATAAGACATCGATTGGAGATTGGCGTTTTCTCAAGATGAAATTTAAAGAAGAGCGCTGAATTCGCTCATTTCCGTATAGCCATTAAAAACCTAGCTGGCTTGTGCCTCTCTCGCAGCTGATGAGTTTATTTTGGACTGAAAGGGATGACTATGGATTCGTGGGTACGTAGATAATGAGAAAGGTTTGTTGTCCAGGGTAACATCATAACATCATAGCGTGATGTCGCAAATATTTTTACAAATTTTTACATTTCTAAACGAAACTTTTTTGTTAACAATCGCATATGATTCCTTGGGCGTGGATTTCTCTGCTCTGCTCCGTAGAAATAATAGGAGTATTTTCTCAATACCTTTACGTCAATTACGCACGCATTTAACAGGTCATTTTGTTCAGCGGTTCCAACTGAAATGCACTGATTTCCACTCAGGCCTTGAACACTGGAGCACCGGGGCTTAGGTTTCTTGCTATGAGCATTGTGCATCTATGATAGAGAGTGGCCGGTCTCAAAAATCCGAAGGAGGAGGGATTTTTGGAATTAAGCAAATTTAATCTTTTTCGTGGTACCAAATAAGCAAGTTAAAAAATTCCTCCGATTCCCTTTGACGTTTCCCTCCATTCTGTTTTTCTCCTCATTACTTTTACTAATCTTCATACGTTATCTTTAAAGTCCTAAAATAGATTCTCAGTCGCTGCGTCTGATGACCCTTGAGACTATACCAAAAATTACATCTTCTTACGACCATGCACAATTACATCACCTGAAATCCACCTAGAGCGCGTCCCACTCTCTCATCTAGCTCCCAAACCAGCATCCTCTTATCTCCTAACCTTATCTTGCCTGCTATCAGCTCACAGGGATCCCATCTGCATTCGTCTGACAACTACAGCCGCGAGCGCGTCTCGGTCGATGATGGCCGAATGAAATCGCAGGGCAGATTCGCTGAGCGGAGCAGCGTCTGAAATCCTCAACGTCTTCACCGATAGACGACCGAGTAAGTTGGAGACGTTTAGCTATTCCATACTTTGCTTGGAATGTTGCCCGTCAGTTTTAGGTACTGATACTGTAATCGCTGTGAGTTTGATTTACACTTTATGGTTTGTGTATTAACTTCTTAATGGGGTTATCGCTAGTCATAAATAATTTTGTTTTCAAATTGTTTTGCCACCGGAAAAATATCATAAGGAAATAATTTTGCCTGAAATAAGCGCCCACGCCAGCCTCGTGCATTTAAGGCATTTCATTCCTAAAATTGTGAAAGAGAACGATTGCAAGTCGTCAAGTGCCGATGACGACGACGATATCACGTTTCGAGTGCGATGGTCAATGCGTCACCTCGATCTGATTTTAAGCGCCGATATCACAACGTGTTTTCGATAAAGCTATCTGTGCCAAGAAAACCACGTCACAATTGCTATTGATTGATTATCCGTAAATCCGGGAACTTGGTATGGAAGTTTGAGGTTGACAATTGAGTATAGACTGAAAAAGCAGGTTAAACTTAAATAGTTAAAGAAATTAGAAAATACGATCCTACCGACAAACCATTCCTAAATAATAAAGAACTTGAAATCAAAATAAAAAAAACGTATTTTGAACGGGAAGAAATCAAGAGGCAGGGGGCGTGTTATTATTTTTTCAGAGTAAGAAAATCTACACTTACAAATAAAAGCAACACCAGTAAGGGACGCAAACATTTTATTATATCTTTTTACGCCTATATAACTGACTTCAAGCTTGGTTCTTGAAGTCAATTATTGTAATTTGTAACCCTGCTATTGCCGGTCGGATTCGTATCAGTTTCCCGGTGTAGTAGCCCATTATTTCATCCTTGCTCACCTACCAATGATGATTGATTGATTTGTGGTGTTTAACGACGCACTGTTTTGACAACGTGCCATGCGGTACCGACGCCATTAGGCGTCGGTGAATGAGTGTATGATGATGAGAATGATGATTAACCGAACCTAGCCTAGAAGGGAGGAGGGGAAACCCGGTGCGGCACATAACCTACTCCTGTCGAAGATAACCAAAGGGGACCATCGACATAACGTTACTTTCGAAGGACGGTACACAGCAGAATTCCTTCATAAATCCATGCTGTCAAGAAGTTGATAAGCAAAGCAAAGGAAGTTGCTGCACTAACTTTCATTCCTCTCTCCCGAACAAGACTGGTCATGTGTATGATGGTCACCCATCCAATACCTGACTCAGCGCAGTAATGCTTAACTTCAGTGACCTCACGAGAACCGGTGTTTCCAATACACCAAGTCGCTTGACCCAAGATTACAAAGAACAGAATGAGTAATTTTAGAAATAAAATAAAGAAACTTTTAGACTGCAGCCAATGTGATGTATGTATGCCAATGTATCAATATTACCGACTTGCAGAGGCACGGTACGCACATGTCAGTTACCCAACACGGTCACCTATATACGTGTTATCTAGCTCGCGACTTATCACTGTGATAACACGATCACAGTGCATTGTTAATCGAAAATCTGTTGCCTTATGCCCGTCTCTAGTTGAGATAGAGTGATTGGACATTGCCCTCACTTTATATGCTTTTAAAGCTTTTACCTTATGTAAAGGCCTTAAATAGTTTGTATCTGGGATGTATCATTGCCGGGAGAAAATCTTTAAAGAAATCGTGAAATTTGTTCGAAAATGCCGGCTTTTGGGCTGGATTGGCTGGGATGTAAACGCGAATTACGAACCGATCTAGTGGAAGAGCGCACGTATTTAGTCCAATCTCACGATTTCTATAAAGATTTACGCCGGGTAATAAGCACTGGTAATAAGACATCTCAGCGACATACGAACAATTTAAGACCTTTATATATGGTTGATGTTTTTTGATAATTTTTCTAAAGATTTTTTTCTAAAATATTTTTCTAAAATATATAAAACAAAAAAATTCAAAAAAAAAAAATTCAGAAATTATCTAAAAACTTTTAACATATTTTGATATATTTTTTTAAATTATTGGAAATTTTTTGAAAATTGTCGACCCAACCTAACCTAACCTAACCTAACCTAACCTAACCTAACCTAACCTAACCTAACCTAACCTAACCTAACCTAACCTAACCGAACCTAACCGAACCTAACCGAACCTAACCGAACCTAACCGAACCTAACCGAACCTAACCGAACCTAACCGAACCTAACCGAACCTAACCGAACCTAACCGAACCTAACCGAACCTAACCGAACCTAACCGAACCTAACCGAACCTAACCGAACCTAACCGAACCTAACCGAACCTAACCTAACCTAACCTAACCTAACCTAACCTAACCTAACCTAACCTAACCTAACCTAACCTAACCGAACCTAACCGAACCTAACCGAACCTAACCCAAACTAACCGAACCTAACCGAACCTAACCCAACCTTACATAACCTATACAAAACCTAACCTAACCTAACCTAACCGGACCTAACCTTACCTAACCTTACCTAACATTACCTTACATTACCTTACCTTACCTTACCTTACCTTACCTTACCTTACCTTACCTTACCTTACCTTACCTTACCTGACCTAACCTTACCGAACCTAACCTAACCTAACCTAACCTAGCGTAACCTTACCTAAACCTAACCTAACCTAACCTAACTTAACCTTACCTACGCCTAACCTTACCATAAAAAAATAAAAAAATTTGAAAAATGTACGAAACATTTTTTGATTCTTTTTTTGTTTTTAAAAATTAATCGAAACAAATTTTGAAATTTTTTTGAAAATTTTACCAAAATTGTTTTTGAAGATTTTATCAAAAATAAAAAATAAAAAAAATTATTTTGAATATTTTTCAAAATAATTTTATCAGATATTATTTAAAAACTTTTAACAAATTTTGATTTTTTTTTGAAAATTGTTAAAACAATTTTGAAAATTATTAACCTAACCTTACCTTACCTAACCTAACCTAACATGACTTAACCTAACCTAACCTAACCTAACCTAACCTAACCCAATTGTCACTATCTTTTCAGAATCAGAGCCACCAACAACAATCACTGACACGCAATATTCTCTTTTAGTCTATTAACTCTTTTTGTTAGAGGTTTTTAGCTTGAAAATACTGCGTGAGTAGAAGAACCTCTAGTTAAAATGGCCGGCTTAGCTTTCAATTGCTCTTAATACGAGTTAATGTTACCACATTAACTCTTATTAAGAGCAATTGAAAGCTGTTGTTTGTCATAATTTCTGAGCCAGATAGCTCTTTTAGTGAACATTCTGTAAAGGACGTGGTTTTATTTGGATCCAATCACAATAAAATCTTATCTGCAAATGCAGCTTGTCACGATTAGCAAGTTAAGCTCGCTGCAGCAGCATTTTTTTATTGTGCATTGATTTTAAGAAATCGAATTTCTTGCAGGGTTTAAAATCGCCAAGGGGCTTCCGAAATCAACTAATTAAATGCTCATGTTAACACATTAGTTTTGAGCGTTTAATTGGACGAAATAGGTATTGTTGATGCAAGGTGGTGCTTAAAACTTTGAGGTGTTCAGCTACTGACCACTCGGTATCCCGTCAGTTTCAGCCGCGATGCTGTCCCCCCGCCTGACTCTACTCGCGGTGCTCGCCCTCGGGCTAGCTGTCAACGCCTCAGTAGAACGCTTCTGTCTGGACGCCTGTACGTGTCGCCTGACACTCTCCCAGCACACGGCGCGCCTTTCCGCGACTTGCACCGTCGACACCGAGTTCCCCTCCAACGTTGACGCTAACGTCAGCTTAATCTTCCTGCGCCTCGGCGACGGCGACGACCTGAAGAAGCTTAAAGACTTCCGATGTGAAAACTGCCGACTAGACGACATTGACCACAATGCTTTTGAAGGTGTGTCCGACCTTGACCCTATCACCCTTGCTAGCGGTGTCCTCGTAGAGTTGCAGACCGAGGCGCTCGAAGGTCAGGGCGGCGTAGTTTTGCAGCTGATTAGGGACGATATCGATGACTGCGACGAGTTCATCAGCGAGTTTAGCGGCTTGCGACCGACGGTGAAAGTTGGGTGCACCGAAGCCGACGCCGACGACGCTGACAAGAATCTAGCGAGCTCGATCGAAGACTACGACGTCGACTCAGGCCTGCGAAAAGCCAGGCTTCAATTTGATGGTGCCGACACAACTCCAGCCAAAGAGGATCGCTCGGTCAAAGAGGAAAGCGCCACTACTACAACGGCGCCGTCGGACGCGAGTCAACGTAACGACGAGACGGCGCCTGGCGGTGACGCCGTCCCGAGGGTCGACGGCATCCAACCGTTGGTGCCGGTATTACCCGACGAGGACCCGGCCACCGTGTTCGCGCCATGGACTATCGCCGTCATCGCCGTCGTCGGCGCTATCATCGTGGCCGTCGCCGGGTACTACATCTGGCAGAAGTGGACAGAGATCCGCACGTGCTGCTGCGGCGGGGATTATCAGCGGCCCTGAGAAAACACAGGTGGGTGGCGGTTCAAGGTTGTTGGAACCTAGGTAACTTTCGATGAGCCATGGCTGGAGAGCTAAGAAATACTTTTTTGAAGGTCGAAGGCCAAATCATCTCCCAACGAGGTCATTGTCGAAGAAACTCACAACGAATTTATAAAAATAGCCCATTCCAGCGAAAAATAAGTAAATAATTCCTATACGAGCAAATCTGTTGGATAGTAAAGTTTAAGAAGTAGAGAAAAGAGGGAAGCAGAAAGTGCAGAATATTAGTTTAGCCAGGACTTTATTTTTAGTTCAAAATGATAAAGAAATCGTAAGCATACCAAATCGTGAACTCTGAAGTCCCTGATAGCATGATATGAGACTGTTGGTAGGTGATTGGGTGATAATGAAGCTGGCTTGGCTTAGAAGGGAGCCTAATGAGACACAACGACAGCAAGGTCGACTCTTGAGCAACTGCTTCGAGGACCACCGCTTAGCCTCGAATTATCTTTGTCTCAGGAAGACGGAGAGTGCGCAGCTTCCGACGTCGACGTCAAAATGTCTTGCTTCCAGTTACCGGTGCTTCTGGTTCGGTCTCCAACGTGGACCCTCGTTGACCTCGAGCAACTTCGTAGGATCTCGGACGTCGAGTGAAGGGGAATGAACGAATAGTCAGGAAAAGTTTGTAGAAGTGGGAAATAGTTATTACTGAATTGTATAAAATACATCAAACTCATGGCAGGCAACCATTTTCCTTTTTCTTTTTTCTGTCGTGCTTAGTTTCCAAATAAAAACGACGGAAAATATAATACTGAATCATGAAGCGTAAAACAAGGAGTGTTAAACGTTTCAATATTTATTTTTATTTTTTAGTGAAAGTGCAAATTGAATAAATCTAGTTTTCTATATAAAAAAAAAAAAAAAAACTCGGATGTCCTGTTTCAAATTTTCTACGCCGGTCAGCTCATCCCGGATAGTTCCATTACATTATGGTTCGTGAACCCTGGGTGTTATGCATTTTATGCTACATACCAGCATTGCTGGCAGTTTATCTTTTTAATTATGTTAAATGTCTGCGCAGACGACACAGTTATTTTCCTTGGAGGGAAGACTGTGAAGATATGAGAACCATACTAAATAAATGACTTGAGTGTTTAATATACTGCCTGGGGATAAACTTGTTAAAATTAAACGTGAGGAGAGCAGGTTCATGAGAGCAGACAGTTAAAAGAGTTTAAAAATGAAACCAGGTGAATTAAAAATCTTGTGAAATGATACGGTAGTAGAATTTGTTTACAGTTTTAAGAATAAAAGAGAAAGAAGGAAAAAGAAAGAGCAAGAGAGTATACAAGCTTAAAGCGAGAGATCAAAGTGTCAACAAAATCCAAAGCTCACATTCGATCACCCCATACAGGGAGGTGTCAAAAGCATGATGCACTTTTAAACGTCCCATCAGGCAGGTTTGATCTAATTAACTACAGAACTAATGGGAAACTAGGAGCAGAAAATCAGAACAACATGAATTTTAAAAAATTCTGCAGATATTGCATTGTTATTTAGCACAAACAAAGGCCATTGAGCTATGATGAATATTTATGTACAATTTGAAACTAGATAAAGCTTGATTGCTCACTGGTAGAGTACATTGATTGTTGATTTACGGAATAAATAATAGAAGTCACAACAAATGACAAAGCAAAGAAAAATCAATAATCAGCATAAAATGGCACAACGGTAACAAGAAATGTCATTTTTGCAAACTCCTAAAAACAAATAAATAGATAAATAAATAATTGACTTCGTGCCAGCTCATGCAGCGGCCGTGACTTCATCGAGTTCTTCCTCGGCTTCTGTGGTCGACGAGGTGGGAGCCGCCGTGGTTGAAGTCGGCTCTTTGTCCACCTCGCAGTTGCGACCGGTGTAGCCGTCAGCACAGAGGCAACGGTAGCTGCCGTCGTCGTCTGTCAGGCTGACACAGGTTGAGCCGTTTTCACAGAGGTCGTCGTGAGTTTCGCAGAACGTAAGCTCTGAAAGGAATGCGCGGGTGAATGATGGGCTTACAACCAGTTGTATTTCATGGTCAAACTACAAGCATTAGAGACCAATTAGAGTTTGTTTTGTAAGGTAAACCTATTCGGTTTGTTCAGCTGTGTTCTGTTTACAGTTGGGGGATGTGGTCCAATGCCAAATTATTGCTAATGGCCAATGGGTAGGTTATTTGATTTTCTGATTGACTTTGGAGATAATATAGGCCTACAGCAACTAAATTTTTACCCATAGCCCAGAGGAGCGATTCTGCAATTTTGTATAATGTATGTCAATAAATAAACGGGCATTTGTTACATTTGATCATTGAGCCAATATCAATATTATTTTGTAACCTTTTTTTCTAGATTTACTTAAAATTTAGAGTTTTTTTTGCTTGAAATAGTAAAACTGCCACATGCATTTGAATTATTATTTTTTATGTTTTATTGCAAGCAGCTTTGATGAGTAAGTTGCTCATTAATACAACATTGGAGGAATAAGTCGTTTTACCTACCAATTAGTAGCAGAATATAACATACCAACAAATATTTTCCAAATGAAACAGTAAAAAAAAAAAAAAAACATCTTGCTTTGACTGGAATAACGCTTCAGAAAACAACCGAGACAGTTAGTCGTCCGCACCTTGGTCGCAAAGCATCCCACCGAAGCCCGGGTCACAGTTGCACTCCCAAGGTCGCCTGCAGCTGCCGTTGACACATCCCGGATAAGCGTGGCACTTATCGCAGCGCTCGCCCCACCAGCCGACCTTGCACCGGCACTCGCCTGGTCGCCGGCAGTAACCGCGCTCCTTGTGACAATCAGCGGCACACACGGCTACCGGGCAACAAGGTTAGTAATGTCATACAGAGGCTAGTATAATTCCTGGGTGCTAGCGTTTGGTAGACAGAAAATTTCGACCTGGTTACTCTTGCGGCACTTTTTGATGCTAATTACAGTGACTGTTTGCACTTAAATCGATTACGGTGGCACTACAACGGAATTTTGACTTGTTATTGCGAAGGTGGCAAAGAAAGTCTCACTGCATTTTGCAAAGATACCATCAGTGCAGCAAACCGAAAATGGCAATGTACAAACCAAATTTTTTAATACCCAGGCCTACCATTTTCTCAGCTCCTAGTCTAAGTCCACCTGATTTCCAATCTCATGCAGATGTTTCTGCTTAAGTCAGAATTTAAAAATTGGTAAAACTGTGCCTAAGCAATAGAAAAAAATGCAACATAAAAAATCTATGATCCAATACGTCGAGTGTTTATTTTGAATAGATTTGAACTCAAAATGCTGAATTAAAAATTACACCTGTCAACTTATTTGCCAGCAAGCTCTAGCTTTATATGCTGCTTTCAAGGCATGCATCTGGCGTCCTGTAAGGAAGCTGTTATCGTCAAAGTACTGGCTTCCAGGGAGATTTTTTGCAGCTTTGATTTTCCTAGGCATACTTTCTGACACCAGGACGGTATCACAGAGCAAACGAGTGAACTCACGTGTTTGGCAGAGCAAGCCAGTGAACCCCTCGTGGCATCGGCATTCAAGGGGACGGCTGCAGTTCCCGTGTTGGCATCCAGGCAGCACCTGGCACTCCTTACAGGTTTCACCGGCCCAGCCCAGGCGGCACCTGCACTCTCCTGGCTGTTCGCAGTAGCCTCGAGTTGAGTGGCAGCCTTCCAAGCACGTAGCTAGAACCCGGTCAGGGCGGCTTGGTCAGGATCGAGACTAGCATCATAAGGAAATGCTAGTATCTTTAGGTCATTAGACTTTGGTTAACTGTGAAATGACTTTTGTTAGGTACTTGTTGGTGGTTAAGGGGTTGTGGTTAAGGGTGCACATGATTATGATAAAATGGTAAAAGATGTTAAGATAGATTTCAGGTCGTAATAGATGAAACTTACGCAAATGTTCTATCTCTCTTCTTGATCACATTAAGAAATTTGTTTCATAAAGGAAAAAGGGTAGGTTTTTGAGCTAGAGAAGAAGGGGAGGGATTTTAATATTTGTTGGGAGAAAATCTGGATTTCGTTACCCACTGGTGTGCCAATTTCCAGCGGCTGAGCTAAGAGCGGTTGCAGTTGAAGCAGTAAGATACTTGCCTCTTTTTGAAATTATATTGCGATTAGAGTGATTTTGCGCTTCTCTTCACAGTTCTTCCTAGTTGATGGCATGATATTGGTACTTACGTTCCGAGCAGAACAGGCCATCCCACCCCTTGTCGCAGTTGCACTCGAAGCTAGTGTTGCAGCTACCGTGTTGGCAGCCTGGCAGCGCAATACACTTGTCGCACATCTCGCCGTAAAAGCCGAGCTTGCAGCGGCACTCGTTGGGTCGCTTGCAGTAGCCTGTGAAATTGTACGCGATTGGTCAGCAATCGTGGAAGGTTAGCCGGGAAAATAGGACAGAAATATGCTAAAAAATAGACTTTGCTTTGGTTGGACACAATTATAAGCTCCCATTTACTGTAAAAAGTTTGTTTAGATCAGTGTATCAAAAGTAAAAAATGCAGGGAACATTCATACTACCCATATATATATTTTATTCTTATCAACCAAGAAAAAAAATCAAAAGCTGATAATTTCATTATTCTATACACAACTTTCTTCTCAAAATGATGTCTACCAGCTGTTAAGCTGTCTCATCTGGGTTTTATTCCCCAAATGGTGCATCCAGTTTGTGTAAATTTCTCAAAATGATAAGGCATAGAAATTCATTAAATTCATCTCGAAACTTCTGTACTACTCTTTTTAAGCAGTACATTTTTTGTTAAAGAACAAATACCCTCCAAGTAGTTTAGAGGCTATGGTAATATCAAGGAATTGACCAAGCTCTAAGAGAACTTCCAGTAAAATGAAAAAGGCCAAGCTAAAACATTAACATTTAAGTCAACCAAGCAACAACAATCTTTGAGTTTCCAGTAAGTTGCACTCTCCTTTCTTTGTCATTTTTCCCAAACCTCTAGCCATATTAGAACAAGACAAAACATGAGCCAACCTTGCAGTGGATCGCAACCCTTGCGACAGGAAGGAACGTCACACAGATCACCCTGCCATCCTGGTAGGCACTTGACGTCACCAGCATCGTTGCACACGTAGTGGCTGTGTTCGTTCTGGCTCGACGGAAGCTCGCACGCCTGTCAACACAACAAAATAACATTGAATTGGCAAATAAGCACTCCAAGGTGTACATGTGAATCATCAAGGATCAACATCACAGATGTCGTGTCTTTTGGGAGATATTTTATTTTTAAGCCGATCCCACTGGCTACACATTTTAAAATAACTACGCTCAATGACGTTAATATTAACAAAAAAATTCAGTTAATACAAGATTTTTGACAAAAAGGCCAGGAAAGTTATAGGCGCGATGAAAAAACTATATCTTAAAAAAAGTTATCGCAGTCAAGTAGGAACAATCGGAGTTGCAGGCTGGAAAGTATCTTTGCTAACTTGGAAAGGCAATTGTAGGTAAAAGTAACAAAACTATGTTAATAAAACTATGTTCCTTGCTCTTTTATTTTCATACACACCCAATGTTTGTAATTACCCATCAGCAATCAGTGATGAAGTACCCGCACAAAAAAAGCTACCTGATTAGTGCTAAGTGCTAGAGGGGGGTGCTGTTGGGTGTCTCCTAAAGTGAAACAAACCCGCCCATCTGCTGCCCCACTGACATGCATTCAGGTCTACAACGAGATTTTATGACCTGCACCAACTTTAAATGACCAGAGAATGTAAACACTACCAAAAACATTTAAAAAATCTAGGTTTCTGGTTTAGGAGACAAAAAAATAGTGTCATTTTCACATCCTGCAACACAAAATTCATATCCAGCATGGAATTATTCTGGTAGGTGCCCTCCCTCCTAAATTTACCCAAACTTTACTCAAACTTTACTTCAGAATCCTTATTTAATTTCCCAAACTATTATTTCATCCAAACTTTTCAAACATCAGAATTTCTCACTTCAGTAAAAAAAAAGTGTCTATAGACAAATACCAACAAATATTGGGCACAGGATCTTAACTTGGGTTTTTTCATGCTAAAACATCGCTTAACTCTAGCTACCTTCTCCTCCCCACCAAGACCTTAGCCTGACTCTACCAAGAAAAAACAACCCTTGACCCACGCACGCTACCAGCACAAAACGCAAAATTATTTTTTGTGACAAATCACCCCTGAGTCTTAGTTCCTTGCACACACCTTGGATCCTTAGGTAAAGCAAAGCAGAAGAAAATTTGAAATTCAATAACTGCACAAAAAGATATTGTTTAGGAAACCTGCAGAATTATTGATTTTTAAACCAAACTACCCCTAAATCCCAACCCCACCTCAGTCGTGTAAAACCCACTCACCTGCTTCTTCCACTTGGGCACGAATCGCGCGGCTGTCACCATCGTAATCGACAAGCAGAGCACAGCGATCAGAGTCGCCACCCTCGCCATCTTGTGGGGTAGTTTGTGGTAGTTTGCAGTTGGCAGCGCTGTTTTGCTCCTTGTCGCAGCTAGGTGCTGCTGGCTTGGACGTTGGAGTGACACTGGCAGCTTGGCAACTGTCTTGCCCCACTCAGGGCTTGATGGCATGCTAACGACCTTGCGCGGACCACTCCAATAACATGCGGCTTGCAGATGAGGATGCTACAGCTGGACTTTCCTGAGATTGCCGGATTTATTGGAAGGAAACTGGCAATTAATTGGTTGGCTGAATCCCTCATTAATGGTAATAACATTGAAGACCTTTTTAAAAATAATCATTAAGTGTCGTTATGGTAAATACAGCACCGCAGCTCTGAAATTCACGGACGGCAACAAGTAACGGCAATGTTACGATAAGAGATCTGTAGTTAATGATATAGGTACTGCCTGGGTCCTTTGCTAATTTATGAAAAAAATGACTCAAATTGCCATGTGGTTATGGGGCTGAAGATCATGTAACTAGTGAAAATGCGCCAAAATGTGCCAAGATAAAAATGCACGGAAATTTGGTTTTAAAATTACACCAAATTGGTTGTTATAAAAATATATACAACAGAAATAGAAAGAAATATAAAGTCGGAATAAATGTACTCGAGAGTTTTTTTTAATCTAAAAAATAAACATGACACATAAATGACAATCTTGCCAGTGATAAAAGAAACGACACCCCCTACCATCCCTTAAAGTCTGTCCAACCCTCTGCAACCAACCGCCAGGCCAAGAGTGCAGCAAGGATGAGCTAAGAAGATGCAGAGAGTCGATGTCTTCAGACTGCACAGTGCTATGACTGGGTCATGAACTTGGCCTGCCCGACATAACTGTACCCGCGAGCGGCCTAGTTACAGCTATACGGACATTTAAGAAGCAGCACGCCCGCTAGGGAGGAGGGGGGACCCTCTTGGCCCCTGGAGGCCGAAAGACAGGATGCAATGCAGACAATCAGTGGCAGAGATGCTTCTGGTTGAACAGTCTTCACATCAAAAGACAGTAGCAAATAGCTGCCTCGAGGTACGGTCCAGCTATGCTAGTGTTCGGCTAATTGTGTGACTAACGACTAGGGCTACGTGGCTGAGGCAGCTCGGACGGGCTGAAATTGAAAAGAAGGACAGTTACCAGGAATTGTTTGCAAGTAAACAATTGATTTTATTTTAAAGGTTGTTGACCCCGATTGTGATGATTAAGGAAGTGAAACGCATGCTAGGCATGCTGACAGTCCTTTATCGTAAGAAAGGTGTATTTTAATATGGAGCTTTAATATCCTGGGACTGATGAGCAAGATTTGTGTTTTATGATTACAATAATAGTTATTTTAAATGCATTCATAGGCGAAATGGCTCTGGAAACAAAGTCTAGCATAAAAAATGACACGTGCATAAGTATGCAGAAGGATTTATATTTTGGTAGGGGAGCAAGGCTGGAAATATGTGCGATCAAACTGGGATACATACCCAGGACCTTCTGATTGCCTGTTGGATGCTCTACCAACTGAGCTATCTGGGCACACATGACTCCAGCCTTGTATGGTGGGATAAGAAATCTTTTTTTGAAAGCTTTTTGTTGAAAATGTAAATACAAAATACCTACTCTGGAAGGAGATTTAGAAAATTCAATTGTGAAATAAACTTTTTTGTACTGAACACAATAAGTTTCTTTTTTGTACAGTATGTTGTATTTTGTTGAAACGAAAAGGACCACAAACGAAGACATTGGATGGCGAGCCTTTCAGTGCTGTAATGACCAAGGGTGAATGAAAGTAAAAAATGAAGCAGAAAACAAACCCGCACACCTAAATGGGTAGAAGGGCAGCCGCAGCCTCCGATATCCGTACCACAACCTCAGTGATGTGAAGTTCGAGCGCGGCGCGGACTTTTGCAGACGTCTTCTCGTCGCTGCTAGCGTCCAACTCCTGCCAACCGACCACGTTACTGTAATGACTGCTTAGAAACCCTTGTATCTAGGTATTATGCTGAATAGGAGGGATTTTGAAAAGCTACAAAAATCCTGTAGGTTGCAATGATCAATGCCAGATGGCTAGGTCTAGCCTAGAACCTACCCTTTGAAACATATTTTGTTTTCAATTCAAGACCGATAGGAGAGTATGGGAAAGATACTGGAATCTTAAGGACTTAACAAATCTTACGGATCTTACGGAATTTACGGAAACAAATAGATGTTCTTTAAACACTTTTGAAACTTGCATTTTTTAAATAAATAAAGCTGATTTATAAGTAGCTTAACTTTGAATATCATAATGTCATTAGGGACAAATTGATGTGCCTCAAAACTTGGCTTTAAATCTGCGCACTTGAGTGTAATTGAGAGCGTGGCAAGGGGAGTGATCGAAGCAAAATCTTTAATTTCAATTACCTACCCCAGAAATAAATCTCATGGGTGTTTTTTTTGTTGCAAAATCACTACGCTCATCTTACAACACTAACTCAAATAGCGTTTGTGAAGCCCTAGTATGTTTCCACAGTGCCTAATTGGTATGTACCCAGCAGGAGAGGAGCCATTAAAAGTTGTCAATTCTTTGCAAGAGGACATACTATGGTAGCAATTTTAGTACCAAACATATTGTCATTTCAAAAAATGTACACTAAAGTATTTAGATCAGTATTTTGATCTGGGAAAGAAGAATCCTGGCTTAAAAGACTCTGGCAATGGAGAACAGCATTCCTCAGTTCTTTTATTTTCTGGGGAGAACACACAACATATTATTTTAAAGACTTTCCTTTCTGATAGACAAAGCAGCAGACTATTCCTTTTCAACGTGTGTGTCTTACTCTTCTTGTGTGAAGTTCTTACGATACTACAGCCCAAACCAAAAAGAGCATTGGTGAGTGTCAGAATGGCTGCAAGCTATGATATGAAATCACCAGCTGACAGTGAATGGCTTTAGTGTTACGACTGGTTCTTAGAGGAGACCTCGCTTAAGCAGCAATCCTCTCAACAAGGCAATTGCTCTGCTTTTCAGTGAAATCTCTTTGACATTGAACATTTTATGTCTCCCCATAACATACTCCTATCAACAAGGGGTAGAAAATGTCCCCACTGTTCTGCATTGCAAGGAACAACATCAATACGCTTGTAGTAAAATATATCTTTCTGCCAAGTGACAAGGCGTAGGAAATATGCCTTGTATGTTTACATAAAAAGCATGCCAAGATAAAATGTCGGCTCACCAGCAGCAGGTCTGTGAGGCCAGAAAATGCGGCACCAGCGTAAGCGTCATCTCGACTTGGCGAGAACACTGCGTGTCGAGAGTTTCCGCGGCCCGGCAAACCCCCAGGCAACACTAGGCTGCGTTCGGCCAGCATAAGCTGGTCGTTGAGCGTCCGTGCTTGCAAATCACTGCAAAAACCACCGTTGAGTTGATGAGGAGTGTGAATACTCTCCAGTAGTATGAGATAGGAATGCTAGCAGAGAATAAAGATTTTGTTAATCATTCTTTTATGATATGGTAGGTTAAAGTTCAATTTTGATCAACTTGGAAGTTTTATTGCATTTTTTTTTATTGTCAGAAAACTCCAACGTTTCGGCTGTTTTATTTACTTAAAAACTAGATATCAGATCATAGAAACCTAGAAAGTCTGTGATCAGACCAAAGATCGAACACGACGGACACACGTGCAGGCCACTTGACAGCGGGTACTCTAACCTTACTTGGTAAGAAGGCGGTATATTTAAAACTTTGATCTAAGTCCCTTGCAGGATTAAAAAATAACCAAATCTTTAAAAAATGTATTTTATGTACCTACACCGTGGTAGGTAAATTACATTGACGCTTTTTATCCAGCAAGAACCTTACCAAAATTCTTTTCAATAATTGCACACCTTATTTGGAAAATACTTCTTTAACACTGATTCTTATTTAATTGGCAAATGCTTGCAATTGGGAGGACATTTTATTTTTTCTCTTATTCTCATTATTATTATGAGTTCTATCATATTCAAATCAATGTTTGGAGCCCAGGTAAGTTACAGGAAACAAGTCGGGAAAATCTTCATTGTGACAGCTTTAGACCTCAACCGATTAAAAAATATTTCTTTCACATAGAGATAAAAAGTAATCTTTACTTTGAGGATTCAGCAGTTGCAAGTCGCTTGGACCAATCTGATGCCGTCTTGGAGAAGTTCCCAACGGCATAGTCTAAAAACCCTGCAACCACGAAAGTAGAGGCTTGGACCAGACCAGACCAAGATATTCCTACTAAACCTCATTGAGGAAGTCATAAAAATGCTTACATTCAATCCATATGGTTTTCAAATATGAAACAAAAAAGTACTCGGGTAATTTTAAGATTAAGGTATAAGAGGCAAACAAATATTCAAGAGATTTTATAGATAATCAAAATGTCATACAAATCACTATCAAAATGCTAGGAGTTTCCTATGCGAAAAAATGCTGAAAATAACAACGTACGTAGCGAGAGACCCTCGGCTTCGATCTGTTTCCGCACAGAGCTGTCATCCAGAGACTTAAGGGCCTTTCGCATTGCCATTGCCAAATCTGTGGGATCTAGCGGAATCATCACGGAATCTGTAGAATGAAAGAATCGCGATAACAGTTAATCCCATGGCACCGAGCAGGTATGGATACGGAGCAGGTATGAAGCTCATAGATTTCCGTACATGCAGAATACAAGTTCATTAATGTATTTTTTTCATCTCCAATTGTCTACATGTATAAAGAATATTTCCTGCATTATTCCTTAAATCATAGAACAAAAGAGGACACTTCAAAGCCATAGATTGATAATTAAAATGACAGATGACAGTGGAACTGGTAGGTATTTTTAAATTAAAAATTAAAAAATCAAAGCTGGCAAATCCCCAGAGCCATAATTAAATCAAATAAAATCTGATTAAACCTACCACAATCCAATAGTACCATTTAGCCAGTGCATCAGTCAAGCCATTCTCTAAGCACTTACGACCTGACAGCAGCCAAGAGAGAATGCATGCTAACCTGCAAGGTCCAGCAGCATAACTGCAGCCAGCTGTCCACAAGCACGGTGGATTGAAAAGTCAGGGTCAACTAACGTCTCCATCAACGCGACTGTATCCACGCCAGTGTGGTATGCCGGGTACATGCTTACATTGTGTTTCTGTAAGGAAAAGCATGTATAACTGATGCCATACACCCATCAAAACTGAATAAACCGCAGAGTTTCAATAGAGTATAGGTACCTATTTTGGAAATGTTTACGAATACAAGAAAGTCCTAGTAAAGTATATGTAGAAAATACAATTACAGTATTAATAGTATAAAGTTTGAGCAATCAGGAACATTGATAAGTACTGCAATTCCAAGATTTTTTATCGATTTTGTCAACTATTTTTTTTATCAATATCTGCTGCTGTTGCCAATGATTACAATGGAACAACAAGTATATTGATGGAAAACAATCAAGCAAAATCTTAGAATTAGCTAACAGGATCAAGAACTCAAAAGTCACAGAATCCTTTGGTCGACCTTTTGGTCGACACGGAACCAGATGTCTGCCACCGGGACGCCGGCGTAGAAAGCAAATGGAGCAACATCTGTCCCGGAACCAACTGCAAAGATCCTGCCAAGGGGAGGACGTTGTATGTTAAAAAAAATACACACTGAAACACACAGATTCAAATCTATACCCTACTTTAATTAGCAAACAGCATGAAACAAATCTATATGCAGTTTCATTTGAAATTTTAATGCAACTTAATATTTAGGTACTAGAAAACTAATCTGAATTCAGAGTAGTTATCTTTATTAATTATTTACAATAAAACAAAATTTAGGTCAATTAATAACATTCCTGGGATTTTACGCACATTTCATCATCGAGCGTTCCTTTTGGAAATGTTTTCTTCCACCGTTGGAAAACTGTCTCTCCTCGGGAATTCGGCGATTGCACCTGTGGGAAAGGTAATTTGGGATAACAGGCACAAAGTACTTCAGCTGTTCCAGAACATTATTTAGTGTTCCACAATTAGAGAGAGAAGGCAGATTTAAGGCATATGGATTAAAGGGACTTTCTGTCCATCCAAGGGGAGGAAACATGAATTGTCTCCAAAATTCCCCGAAGATTCCCCATTGTCTTGCTATTCGGCTCTGTGACATAACAAACAGCAAACAGGTTAAAGAGTGGATAATTGAGGCAAAAACAGCAATTAATGAGGATATTGGAAATTTAATGACAGTTGAATCTCATAGCAAGGAACATAACATAAGCTCAACTAAAAACATACAGATAATTATAACCAACAACTTTAAATAATTTCCATTGGCAACACTCATCTTGTCAAAGAACTGCCTCCCATAGTCGAAGCTTAGGTACTACTTGATGCGTACTAAGAAGTACATTGTAGGAATGGAATGTAGTATTTTCAAAAGAAACAAATATTATGAATTTTATAACGTGAAGGATTTAGATGCCCGCACCATTACAACCCCAGAAAAACCAAGCCCAACAGTCTGATGGCTCCCGAAATGTCAGCAAAATCCTCACCATGCGAGCAGCGTTGTGCACCATATGGTGGAGCGACGGTGACGCTGACACCTCAAGGTCTGGCCCCGAGACGCACACGTCTGTGTTGACGTACGCCACTGCGCGGGACATCACACCACTGGCGTGCTCCTATGGCAAGCACAAAGTCTTGAAAGAGACTAATTTGGGCATGTGGGCCATCAAGGCCAAAAAGTTGGAAGGAAAGGTTGACTCTTCATATGCTTACAATTTTCACAAACCTCTGTAGTTAAATAATTGCTACTTCAAATGTGAATGTATACAAGTAATCAAGAATTGAAAAGATGAAGATAAATTCAGTAAAAGCCAGCTCCAGTTTGAATATGGAAACAAGTACAGGAATTTCTTTTCTTCAAGCTTCAAACTGCTCACCATTTAGTCACTGTAGGACTCAAAAAAAAAAAAAAATCTTTGTTTTCTTTAATTTAAGGTGGAAGACATTTTTGTCATAATAGAAGTTGATTAGCCGTTAAGTTTCGTGCCATAAGTGGAGATTTAAAAATGCTAGTACGCACCTCGACCCACTCCTGCGAACCGATGACTCCAAATTCCTCGGCTGCCCAACTTGCGAATACCAGAGTACGGCGCGGCCGCCAGCCTACAAACAAGCCGGAATTTGTAAGGAATGCTATCGTAGCGGTTTAAAGGTTTAAATAAACCAACTTTCAAGACTTTCTGGGAAAAAATCTCAGTACTAATACACTACAAAATCCTTCCTGAGCTAGCCTTGTGAGAAAGCCCGATACCTTTTTGGGCGAGTTGGCCGAAAACCCGTACGGTCTCCATGAGCTGTGCCGTCCCGCTGGAAGGGTCGGAAGCACCGAAAGCCCAGGCATCGCGGTGGTTGCCCTCCAGCACGTAGCGGTCTGCCGACAGAAAAAATGGGGCCAAGCGTTAGCGCAAGTTGTACAGCATGAGTATGTACTTGCATTGAGGAGATTTAAATAAATTATGAGCTTGATGACTGATTTCACCAACACAGTTGCTTGTATAGCAACACATATTGCTAGGTTGGCATTTAAGGGAGGTTTTAGGGCTTAACAAATTTTTGACATTAAGCTGAAATGTTGAATGATTGAAAAGGAGATGTTCAAATAATTTCATGAAAAAGACGCAAATTTTTATTTTTATTTGGTGCATGAATTTTGAAGGCTGTTTTCAATCACAAAAATACATTTATTTCTCAACTGTCGCTACTTCCTCTCTGCCCAAATTGTTGTTTAATATGTCAGCCTAGAAGGATGGGGGCTTTACTTTTGTACCATGTTTTGGGGGTCAAATAAGAAGTCCCGTTCATATTATATTTGTATAACTCTATTTTAAAGCAAACACATCGTTCAAAATAACCTTGTTCGTGTTTTTTGTGTCTGGCCAGGGTGTTTTTCTGTGAAGTGTTCAAAATATCTGTATTCTAACGCAAACTACTGCAACTGTTAAACATTGGTGAAAATAATTTTAAACACTGTGAGTTATATTTTGTGATCCAGGCACTCTACAAATTAAATATCAAGTATATTTAGTGACTGTTTATGAATTTAACTTTTTTCTTCTGTCTGTAAGCTGTTCAAAAACCATTTTAAAATGTTCCTAGCCGAGCAAAAAACGTAAAGATGGAACTTTAAACTACAACAACCTTAGAAACACAGCCTATTGTGTAAGATTTTGGCATGAAAGTGATGTCCCTACATCATTCTCACGTATATATACCAGGTTCCGCGTCTCCCCTCAGCGTGCCGATTACGTTGTAAACCAGTGTCTCCCGGAGTATGTTGTGCACTTCCAGCCGGACCACCTGTCCAGGATCCAGGAATCCTGGGCCAGCCCGCGCTGGGAGCCCATCCAACCCGGTCCAGTCTACCGGAACCTCCTTTCCGGAGAGCAGTCTACAAGGATCCGGAAAACCAATGGTAAATTCTAGTATGCAACAGTATTTTCAGGATAAATGCCAGAGGTTGAAATGGACAATTCATGAAAGTCTTGAAAAATTAGCTTATATATCATTTTCAGGATTGGAACCAGCATTTCGAATAGCCGACGCACAATCTTCTTGCCAAGTAGCTCTTATGGGTGAATTTATCTTAAAAGGCTATGTGCTGGCTATTTTTCTTGATGGTATGATCCTAAAAATACTATAAGAACGACCTTGTGATTCAAAAAGTGAAAACATAGCAGGGGCTTTCAAAAGAGCTGATAATAGCTCTAGGCCATAAATGTAAAGAATGAAAAATGCACTACAAAGGTGAAAAAATGTCACAGTAAGATTTGGACTGAGGTTTTTTGTGATTTTCATAACCTGAAATTTTTCCAGGCTTATGAAAAAATGGACTTTTTGCTTTTGTGTGTCATCGTATAGTGCCACTGGGAGGAGGTTTGTAACGAACGTGCAACTTACTTGAGAAAGTGCAGTGCGTCGTTGTAGCTGATTGGCTGGGAAGGGATCTTGGGCAGCAAAGCATCACTCTCTTTCAGTCGATACGCTCCCTCTGTGGGCAGGAAACACGAAAGTATTGATGGCAGGCATACTGCAACGTTGATATAGAAGACTTCTCTTGCTCCAAAGACCAACATACTTTTAATTACAATCTAGTTTGTACTGTGTATAAGGCAAGTAGGGTCCAAAGAGACTCGGTTTTTGTTGTGGTGAAGAAGGAATGATAGAGGGAGCTCAACGTACCAGAGAAGGAGATTGGCATCGCGTGGTTTACTCGTCGAGAAATTTCGAGAATTTCCGAGAATTTTAACGTTTTTGTGAAATGCCTTGACATTGTTTGAGGTGTTTGTTTTGGATAGTCATTTTTTGAGAGGGTATTAGTGTTTAAAATAGTTTTACTTAATATTTGTAGTGTATATCCGTAGTACCAACGCACCGATAGAAGGCCAGTGCGGCGTCAGCGGATCACCAATGTCGGTGAAAACGGCACCCCATTGCGCCGACGTTGGCGGCAGGTAGATGGTGTTAGGAAAAACGTTGGCGGGTGCCGTTCCACTTGGGGACACAGCCTCCGGGTCCGAATACAAGATCACACCCACTGCGCCGCGTCGCTCTGCGTTTTGGATCTGCACCGGGTGGAAACGTAGGATAGTTAATGGTTTCATAGTTTATTTAAGTAGGGAAAAGTAAGACAAGTTAATTAAACATTGATTTATTGATTTGCGGCTTGTAAGCTTAATTTATTTGGGAAGTCTAGGCAAGGTTTTTTTTATTGGTTGTTTTCTAACAAGATGTCGAGTCAGCTAAGGTTAATTAACTTGGTGATCAATAAAGTTCGATCTATTGAAGTAAAATTTGATTGCCATCTTATGCGGTGTAACCTTGGAGTGAGTATGCAAGGCATACTCTCACTGCATGCCCCTGTGTGTCTCTAACAATTATAAGTTACAAACAGTCTCCCAACAAAATATACTAAAGAAAAAATACAAGTATGCAACAATATTTTCGTAGACCCAAAAGTATTACAATTTCTCATTTAGTGCAGCCTTTTCCTGTTGGTCTCAAACTGACAGAGGCGGCCTGCTTTATGAAATATAGTTCTGGTTTCCATGGCAGGGGCAGGGCTAATTTACTTTCATTACATAGCACTTGCCTATGATGCAAGAGTGTGGTTCATGCCCAGGCAATCAAAATTAATGTTGCGTGAGCATAGACATGCATGAACCATCGTAAATGTGATATTAAATTTCACCCGTACCAAAGTACTTATATTGACATCTGAACTCATACGAGTTTTTTCAGCTTACGACCGACTAAGAGAGGCAGCAGGATGCGTCTCTTTTTTACTGCAACTGTGGTAGTTGCGTTAATTGGTGAGTTGAAACTTTTAAGGGCCTCCACACAGGGCATTCGGGAATTTCTGGAGTATCAGAGGTTTTCACGGCTTTCAGAAACAAATGTTTTTTTATGAGTTACAGACCATTCTTTGAATTGAAAGTTGTAACCTAAAATATTTTCTTGTGTAATGGTAATTGCAACGAAACTACCTTCTGGAGAGAGAAAAAAAATTAACAAGGAACTGAGTATGCATGCAGTAATCTGACCAAAATTGACCTGAAAGTATGTTATTGCACAGTAATAGCTTGACTAAAGTCATAGCCAATGTTATAGCTAATGGCTATAATATAATAGCTATATGATAATATTATAATGGCTATGTTATGTCATAGCCATATGGTTCATAGCCATTATTTACAGCCCCCCCCCCCCCCCCCCCCCTCCCCCTTTGCACCGTAACATATCGATGTAATAATCATCACACAGCTGACTTTGTCTTCTGGTTGTCTACCGTGTTTGACCAAAAGTTGTCTACCAAGATAATGTTCTCAATCTCTGGCGAAAAATTTACATGATCACTACCCTGCTGCATTAGAGCTTGTAGAAATATATGATCAATGATCCAAATGCTATAACTTGATAGGAGAAGAAAATGATTGCTGTAAACCAAAGCATTCTGCACTGTAAAAAAAATCATTTACATTGTTTTGGTCTTGGGTGTGGTAGGCGTCGACGAAAGTCAACGAGAAATGTTGATTAAAGATTGGAATTTTAGTGGTTTAAAATAGAATAGATTTATAATGGGAGTGTGTCATTACAAAGTGGTTACTGAAAATAAATTTAGGTACTAGTAATCGGCTTGAACCCTGGGAGTGCTCTGCCTTGGCTCAATAGGTAGATAGGCATCGTAGGGCTTGTCGTATGGTAGCAATGACTAGTCATTGATGGGGGCATAGTGTACTATGCAGTGGCGTACAGTTGGGGCATGCGGATTTAAGTGGAAAACAGTACAATACCCGTATAATTTTCTCAAGTTATCAATCCCAATTTCCCAAAGACGAGATGACCACTGCGAACAACTGAGCCGCCTCTAATTGATAAATACGTTTGCAGGAAATTCTCTCGTGTTCGGCTCCACAAAAAAACTCTCACCAGTCCCAAAGTCAGACTTGTCTAGTTTGCTACAAAAATCACGGAGCAGTTATGCTGATGACAACACCCAAGACAGTGAGCAAGAAAGTCAACAAGCAATTCCTCTCCAAAACTCACAAAACATTCCTTCTCAAAGTCCACAACGAATCCCCTCTGAAACACCACAAATATTTCCTTCTCAAAACTCACAAAGCAATTCTCCTCAAAGTTCAGACATTTTCCCCACAAAAACTTCTCAAATCATTTCTTCAGAAAGTCCTCAAAGCACCCCTTCTCAAAGTTCACAACGAAACCCCTTCGAAAGTGTAGAGGCTAACCCAGACAGCCAGCAAACTCGTCCCCCTGTCAGTGGCCAAAACTTTCCTAAAACCAAGCCCGACAATTCCCTAACTGGCAATCACATGCCAGCGTCCACTGGAGAGGACGTGCAGATCCAGGATGTGCCGTACCAACTTGGACTTGAGATCGAGGGCGTGCGTCTCTGTGGCGCTTCCATAATCGGAGAGCACTGGGCGCTTACCTCTGCGTACTGCACACACAGGTTAATGTAGTTATGCTTGTACTTATTTTGCTAGACCTGGACCAGATTACTGAGAACAAGACACAGCAAGAAAATTACTCAGACAGAAAAAATCTTCAGAAGTAATTGTGGCTGTGCTTTCCAGAATAATGATATAAACTACCGGGATTGTTGTTTTTGCCTAGGATGCCTGGTCTAGAAAACGTTAGAGCCTATATGACTCTCTATGCGTGCCCAGCCACAAGATACTCGTTTTAAGTCTTAAAGTTCAAGACACTAATACTGATAGTCAGATCATGACAGCCCTAATCATTTCCAATGATTAAAACCAGTTCTATAGAGATAACGTGCAGCAACTCATTCGACATTTTTACACAATAGGCCCCCCAGGAGATACCCGTAAACGTTGACTTATGCTCCAGTTCTTTTCAGGAGTTCAGAAGCAAACTGCTCAAAACAGAGAGAAAATGTTCAAAGCACCCACGTTTAAGTATTTATTGGCTTTTTCTGAACGAACGTTCAGATTTAGGTACAGTATGCAGATGCCCAACTACCTTCTATGTTTGCTGTAAAAAGGAAGTTTCTGTTGTATGTGTTAAGTGATCTGCCAATGATATGCATTCACATTTGGATTTTGTTTTCAGCCCCCCTTCATCCAAGAAAACAGTGCGCTTCCGTTCCAAAACGACCTTGCACCGCGCACTCCACATCACCACCTACCCCTCGACGCGTTCCTCGAACGCTGCCCCCCACGACATCGCGGTAGCCCTCGTCACGCCCTCTTTCCCCAAGACTTCCGCACTTTCGCTGCCCACAAAACATCCAGAAGCCGGCACGTTGGCCGTACTAACTGGCTGGGGCAAGCAAAAGTGCCCGCAGCCGGGCTCGTGCTTTCAGAGGCAGAGTGTGCCGGTGGTTGACCACGCCGTGTGCTTAGCCATGTACGCAGGAGCGAGGATGGAGGTAGGAGACGGGATGCTTTGTGCCGGGAATTTGGTCAAAGGAAAGGGGGCGTGCATCGGTGATCCGGGAGGACCGTTGGTGGTCGGTACGGAAGTGGTGGGGATCGTGTCTTGGGGCAAGGATTGTTCGGGCGAGTTTCCAGGGGTTTATACGGATGTGGCGAAGTATCGAGATTGGATCATGGAAATTATAGGCAATGATGATGCTTAGTCTGGGGCTTAGTGTAGGGTAACAGAGTTGGTATTGTGATCAACTTTTCCACACACTATTGTTGCAACTTCCTAATATTGTCTCATATTTGCACAAAATCATTAAATCTTTTCGACACAGCTTGGAAGAAAGATTAGTTAGCTAATTTTTTAATTTAGTTAGCATCAAGGTTTTAAAACATAAAATTCGCAAGAACTTCTCAGTGGAGATTTTAAAAATTGGTGTTTAGCTGTATGATAATGTGCCCTGGATTTTCAAACAGCATCGAAAACTCATACCTTGTTTGTAACTCGTGAATACCAGAGAATTGAACAATTAATAAATTATTGAATGAAAATTGTAAGTAAACATTTTAAGTAGAACCTATTATTGTTATTAGGCAAAATTCTCAACAACATCCCAATGCTCCCAGGCAAAGCGGTTATGCTGATACCTTGTTCCCGCGGAAGATGTTTCCGTTACGAACAAGGCAGATGGCGCCGGTGACATTGACGCCCATCGTGGCCAGCAACTCGAAATCTTCCTCTGTGCCGAAGTTGGCGTAGATCATCGGACCGGTAGCAGAGCCTGGGAAAACATTAGCCACGGCTTTCTGTCACATAGAAACTAATCCCTAGCACTGCATACAACGTTCCTAGTTCATGGAGAAGATACCACCACAAGGACTGCACTCAGCATTGCTGTCAACTTATGAATGAAATTTCAACTATGATTTCAGTCGCAACATTACAAAATACTTATTACTTCTGCAATTAAATTTCCAAGGTTGTTTGTCACAATTGGTAGAATACTTCTTAAAGTAGCTCAACAAAAGATCGTACCACGACAATGGCTTAGCAAAAGTAATTACAAACATCAGTGGAGATGATTTGTACTTTTTTTTCTTTTTTTTTTCGCATGTCACCTCAGGGTGGCGCCCCTGCCAGAAAAGTATGTTCTCTCGCCGAACGAAGTATAGTACATAATTGTGACGTTCATTTCACGTTTGTAGGAGAAAGGAAATAATAAAATGCTTATATTTTCACAGTTTTACCTGTGATACAAATCATTTTGTGAATTGAAGTGAGCTTGTCTGTGTTTGAAATTGAAGCCTGGTGAATTTTAAAGCAGCAAAGGATGCAAAGTAGATAATCTTCAAGCAATCGAATCTATCCCGTAGTTTTTCGTTCTGCAATGCTAACATCTCTTCAGTTATTTCAATGAACTTGGTAAATGCCTACGGTCTTCCACGCTACACACTTACTGTGCCAGAACATAAAAAAAAAAGATACATGCTCTTGAACAGCTAGATGTCACAGAAAATTGCCAACCCAAGATTTGTAGTTGGATTGTGAACTGCTTAATTCTTGTGACGCACTGTTTTGACAACAGGCCTAGTGGCACCGGTCTAATGGCGTCGGTAAATGAGTGGATGATTATGAAGATGATGCTGAACCTAACTTATTCTAGAAGGGCGGCGAGGAAACCCGGTGCCGGCACGAAGCCTACCCCTGTCGAAGAGCACCAAGGGGACCACCGGCTTAACGTCCCTTCCGAAGGACGGTACACTGCAAATAATAGGATTCCTCCACAAATCCATGCTGTCGAGAGGTTGTAAAGATGGTGAATGAAGCTGCTGTAGTAACTTTCATCCCTCCAACCTTTCTCCCAAATAAAACAGATCATATGTAAGGTAGTCACTCATCAAATACCTGACCCAGCAGAATGTTGCTTAATTTCGGTGATCTTATGAGAAGTGGTATTTCCAACACGCGAAACCGTTCGGTGATTGTGAACTGCATCAACTATGGCGATATAGTCATGGCCAATGACAAGGAAGCACTCACCGTTAGGGGCGTATGCGTTGTAGACTTGCAATGTGTCGGCCCTCGTTTCACCTGGTCCGTCCACCAGAGAGCTTTGGTGTAGAACGTTGCCTGAACGGCCCAGCAAGCTCACCTGTACAGCGATCAAGTAAGGTCTGTTAGGGAAAGACACTACTAAATTGTAGCACAACTTCTTACAAACATGAAAATAATTATTTAAATACAGCTCAAAAAGTTTGATTTATTTTTACTACCCCAATAATACTGGTTCATGATCCATAGTAAATCCTTCGATTCTACCACCCCATAAATAAAAACATCCGGTCCAAGACACTCACCATTCATTTAGTCACTCTTGGTGTGGGTGACTTGTTTCTAACTTATTTTTGTATTATTGGCCAAATATTTACTCTGATTTTTACTAAATTTTCAATTTAGACCTCCCGTGCATTTTAAAAAAATCGGCAAGAAATTGCAATAATCAACCAAGATTGATTCACATAAATATTTGCTATTACAAAATGTTCACAATATGAAATGGAAAGAGATTTAAAAGCATACTGAATGAAGTTTGGATGTGCTTTTTGGTTTTTCTCTGTTTTGAGGACTTTTTTGGCCCTAAAAATGGTCGTTGTTTAGGCCCTTATTAGGGTCGCAAACCTCCTCAAAACGGAGTAAAACTGTAACGCACATTCAAACATCAAATCACGGCTCTAAAAGCCTTTGCGCAACCATACTGAAAGAATTATGAGAATAAATGTAGAAATAAATGAAGAAGAGAAGAAAATTGCTATCCAATATTGCATTCCCAAAGCCCTAGTATGTGGCACCACAGTTTGCCGTGCTCCCACAAGTCACCTGGTTACGTTTTGCGGGGTTCGGCAGCGACAGCAACACACGATAGGGAACGAGGTCGACGGAGTCCAGTCCATCTCGAAGCCATGCCACTCGCACCTGATTGGCCAACTCGAGGTCGCGCTCAGAACCCGCAATGTGTGGTCGCCCCGCAAACAGGCTGCAGCCACAACGATGAAGAGAGATAAAATAAAAGAGTACGTATATCTTAGGGCATTCAGCCTGAACGTCTACCCACAGCAAGCAATTGTAGATAACAGAGGACGCATGACACAAGGTGCAAGTTGTAAGGCATGACATTAGCGAGCACCATTAGCGTGCAGTGGTTGAGGACAAGGGTATGCTCCCATCAAACTAAACCACTCGTAGTTGAATTCTATTCTCCCGCTTTGTTGTGCAAATAACTAGGTAACTGTGAAGTTACCCTGTGCACACCCCTGGCAAGCGCTTACAATTTCCATAGGCACAAAATAACAGTTACCTGTGCATAGTCTGGCAAAAAAACTACAAAAATAAACACACCACTGCAAGGCTCTGAGGCTTTAAATTTAAATGTATTTTTAATGATTGAATAACGAGCCCAATGTAGCCGGATTCTTGTTGGTTCAAAAGTGAAACGAAAATCATCCGGCAAGATTCCCGGAAAGCAAAATTGTAGTTACCGCAGATTATTACGGATGTTATCGGCGCTGATCTCGTCGAGCACCTGCCGCACGAAGGTCGCGTTCTTGACTGCGTCACCGCGGTTGGCGCTGTGGACTTCAGTGCACTGCGGTGGCGAGATTAGGTGACCAATCAGGGTGCCCAACCCGATGCCGATTGCGATGGCGGTGACGACGGCAGTTGCAAGCAGGCAGCCGGGGAGACCCATGCTAACAGTCTAATGTTACATTCACAAAACAACGTTTCTTTTTGGTTTCTAGGAAGCCTAAGTCCAAGTCCAAGACCTAAGACAAAGTTTATCCCACCAAAATTAGAAATTAAACAATACATTATAATAAAGTTGTCTTTAAATGAGATGGATGTTAAGACCAAGGACTGTCATTCTTTGACAATAAGAAGGTACCTGACAGACATGGAATTTAAACAAACCTGGCAAAATATCAGTGGAAATATCAATCAGAAATACTGCAAAAAATACTTTTAAATAAGGATGATATTTTAAATTAGGATATATTAAAAATAGATGTATTTTTGTACATATAAATACACATTTTTTTTAAACATTACAGAAAAACTGTTAGTGATCTCATTTTTTTCATGTGTTGTTATTTCACAGACCTATTACTACCAGCATGCTGACCATCAGGATCCAACGTGGCACCTCCATAATTCAAGATAGACTCGACACTACTGTACCTGCTCGCGATTAGACTCATGCGATGTCACAAGAAAGATATAAAAACATAAGAATTTAACAAAAGATCGTACGGCAGTGTTTTAGCAAAATTACACTTTCATTCCATTTCTTATTGTTTAAACTATTCTTATTTGTAAAAGTACTACTACAAGATGCAAAACAATAGACAGAAGAGGAACTGAGAAGAAGGTTCAGGTCAAGTAAAGGGACAGCGTGAGCAGACATAGCAGGAAATTGACTGTCCACATTTTAAACGAGTCTCTATGTTTAGCATGGATTGTTTAAGTATAAGCAGAACTGAAGTGGCATCTTTGGATAAAGACCATTTAACACCCCACAGAGACCATGCCTTAATTATATATGAAATTGTTAATTTTAAAACGAGTCGAAAAAATCAGATCTATATAATATTTAAGTTCGACTATGAAATATTTCAAACGTCTGCTAGGTTCACTACCGAGTTCAAACCATTCAGTTGTGAGTATTCTCTTCTTATTGTTCACTTCTTGATTTCCTGACAATTCTTATAAGGTTCATAATAAATCCAGATTAGTGTCATTTCCACAAAATATAAACGTCTCAGATCTGCTTGGGCTGTCACAAACAAAGAGATACACATTCAACATAGACCAACATGGACCAATAACCAACATGGATTCAAAAAAAAAACTTCAACTAACAACGCTAAATGCGGACAGAGAGAGAAATATGAACAAGCCTTACCTAATATCGTAGCAAACTATCCCAGTACTAGACTTGCCCAGGCAGACAGGGATGGCAGGAACAGTTGTCTGGAAGCCTCCAGATGTTGGAATCCTTGGGTGGCCCGACAGCCGGACAATATGTCCCGACCACAATAAACACCCCCTCCCCTTCCAGCATGGTGCCAGCATGATTTTTAAAAAGCAACAACAAGCATCTAATTGCTCAATTAATAGCCCCAGGGCGCCAGGGCGCCATTAAAGAGGGTATAGAAATAGCTGCTTTACGGCTGTGAAGCATGCAGCAAGACCACGAAACGTAAATACCAGCGAGATTTAATTTTCATAAAGTAAACTTGTTTTTATGGGCTGCATGCAAGAGAGTATTATTACATCTGTGTTGTCTGTAGAGATTAGTGTTTAGTCATAATGTGAGATGTTTGTTTATGACTGGTAACAAGCACAATAATGTGTTTAAAGTTAATAGGTAATTTGCAAGTCTCCTAGGTGGTATAGGACACAGAAAACAACATTGAAGAAAAGAAATAGGCACAAACGTTTTGAAATATTTTGGTCGAGAAAACGTTTTGTGCCAGATCCTCTGAATCTCTCCACATGAAAGACAAAACGATGAACAATGAAAAATTATTACAAAACAATGACAAAACAATGAAAACGAGAAAGAGGTAGCGTCAACTATTAAAATGAAATCACACCAGAAATGTATAGAATTCACACTTTTATAACATTTTGTTTAGTTCACAGCAATATTTACCTTCCCTGATGCAACAAGTTGGTAAATGCCTAGAGTGGGTACCGTTCAAAAGAGCAGCAAATATCAACATATTTCATGTTAGACATTCGCTGTGGACTTTGCTGAACAATCGGCGCACAATCGCAATCCGAAGAATGGCCCACTCTCGTCTTCCATCACTGCTTGTCATCAGGGGTCTGAACATAGATTGCCAATCCATATCGTATTTTGCCCTATAAAATACATGGTGCATTGTTTTGGCTAACGGACAATAATCCCATTACTGAGGCGGTAGATTTGGAGCTTAAGTCTTGTCATGGACCGAAATTCCTTAACAGTTTCTGAACATAGACCAATGTGGATAAAGATGCCAAAAGGCTAGACAATTTGGTGGAGTGGAAGGAAGAAAGCACAACAAATGGGAGTCATCTACAGTATTTTCAGGATAAAAACCACCAACAACAGCCACCAACAGCCTTTTAATAACATCGACTCACAAGAGCTAATGGGCAAAATGGCTTTATGTTGGCCATTTTTGTTGACGATTCTAGCCACGAAAATTCCACACATAGAGTCACGAACAAAAACTGGGTTTCGACAAATACATCAAAATTAAGTTAATTACATATATTATACATAATCTCGTTTAGTTGCGCAATTCTCTGCTTTTTTTTAACCCCACCAAATTACAGATTCTGAATAGTTGATTGTTATTTATTATTGCATTGCTAAGTTTTAATAGAAGTTTCCTAAAGTCGCAATTTCCTTGTAAGGCAAGCACCGGATTTTGTTAATTGAAACGTACCTAGCAGAAAAGGCGTACGTTCGGTAGCATACCTTCTCGGCAGCTAGTGATGGAAGATGTTTTGAATTCATCCCTCCTCCAAGTCGCCTCTGTCCAAAGGTAAATGTGGTTAAGTACTTTTTGGACATTAGACCCTGTCTACCCTCTACCCTTGTTTTGCACAGCCCCTTTGAGTAACAGTGGAGGTAACACAAAAATGACTTGGATCACCGGCTATGGCTCAGGAGAGCTGAGATTGAAACTCTCCGACCCCTGACCAAAACTTGACAAACGATCCGCATATCAAAGAATTCCAACTAACCAAATTCGTCCCATCTTTGGAGTTATATTGACTCTAGATAAGATTCTAATGCCTTAAAAACAGTTATTATCATCAACACCATAACATTTACGTCAAGGAAAGATTGATCTCGACTACTTTCATACTTGCATTAGGTACCTGACATTTTCTCTAGGTAAAGGAAATTTTCTTTGAACTACCTCTATTGAATTTTCTTAAACAACGTAACCACTTTAAGGTTTTAACACTTATAAATCCATGGCTTCAAAACCATTAAAGCTTTTCCCACAGCAATATAATTTAAGAACCCGCTCAAACACATTAATTGCACGCTGTCCCTAACTACTTTAACATCTACCGAGCCCCTGAACCATAGCCTCGTCCCAAAGTGTAAAACTGTGAAAATGAAAAAAAACTACACTCAGTTCGGCAGGTCAACTCGGCATCGCCGATGACTACAATCAACACGACGTCAATAGTTTTGCGATTCAATTGCGATCGCATGCCCGTCACTTTGGTTCACTCCGGCAGTTAAAATTCTGTCTTTCTCTTTTCTTTGAAGCTTCGTCACAGCTCCCACAAAGTCGTGGCCCACTTTTTACGCGCAAAGTTCCGCAGCACATATAATTGTTTCGATCGCTCCTCTTTGGCTTCACGCAAGGAAGGGGCACTCTTCGTCAAACAGTTGCTTTCATTGCGTAATAGAGGAGGTTGGTGTTTGTGTCGGTTCATTTTTTTGAAATGTAGAACCTCAGAAAGAAGGAAAGAAAGATCCTGGAGCAAAATGACGAGAGAAGATATGGAAATCATTGGAAGAAAATGATTTTCTTTAGGTTTTAGGCAGATGGGCTGGGTAAGTGGGCTAGGCTATGAAATTACAACAATTTACTAGCCCCACGTTAGCAGACACGGCTCTGCTTCTCTCAGTAAAATACATCGTTGTAATCACAAATTAGTGTCGTAGATATTCGCTGTTTTTTCTTAATAACAATTGCCCAGTATGTAATTGCCCAGGAGATTTATACGACACATCCTCAAGGCAGGGGGAGCATTTGAAGAATTTTTTCTTTTTTTTTAGATTTAGTTTAAAATAATTCAATGCTGTAGAGAGGTAGTGTTTCCAGTAAAAAATTTGACGTCATTTCTGCTCGAGAGGGCGAAAGTGGGCAAACCATTTTGGAGAGTGTCACTTCCTCAAGAGGCAGCCGAAAAACATAATCCTGGGTTTCGATTTGGCGGCTTGTCTCGCCGTGGAATGATACAAGAATGTTAACCAATTCACTGCCACAGCTAGCTGTTACTACGATATCCTTTAAAATTCTTTCTGAGTGACTGTTCTGTACTGGAAGCTACGTTCAAACTCATTGTCCCAATTCCATAGATCGCTCGAGTTTCTTTAAGTAGACGAGGCATATTTCTTGTGTAAATAAATCCAAAGTACTGTTCTTGGTGGACCTCTTGGAGAGGAATCAAATGATTATTTTTTGTTTTGAATGTGTAAGAGCTAAAACTAAAGATGGTTTTGGTTTGTCACACTAATGCACACTCCGTGGACTCCGCGAGAAAGCGATATTTGTTATTTACTGTGGTAGATGTAATAGTTTTCTCTCAAGGCAGGTCACTGAACTGTTTCCACTTGAAGAGCTTTATTGTTACCCTTCAAGGCTGAATACCTAAACCAAATACACAGTTGCCCCAAAGTAAGAACTCACACTTTGATCAACCTTAGTGAGCTCTTAGTCCCTGTTTTTCTTAAGTCTTCGACTCCAAGTTAACCTTTAAGAGCCAGTTTAACAAAATTCAATTTAATAAGCAGCCAGAAGTTAAGGTGAAAATAGAGGTATCTGATTGGCTGCGACCATAGAGACGAGTCTTTACCTGGCAGTTACCTTGTAAACTGGACATTGTGAATCTGTCCCTAGCTCACAGAAAATGTACAAAATTTCACTGCAGATGGTTGGAAGTAGCCAATAGAAGTTGCAGAAATGGTAAAACCGGACCTGAAGTACATTTTAATTGCTCTGTCAAAAATCACTACGGGTACAGCCATTATGAAAATTGCTTCTAGCAGCCAACTTTTAAGTTTGCACTGACGCAAACCAACCGTAATGACCCAGCATTCCCCATCGCACGAAGTCGGTGAATATCCAGCAGTTAGCCGGTTGACACGAACGTAGCCCCATATCTCATTCCACTGCATGACAAGCCGACCTATCGATAGCCGGTCACATCGGACGACTCACTGACCGGCATCGTCCCTACGTCTCATCGCGCTTGAGTGGCACTTGTGGGTAGACGGGGAAGTCGACGCGTTCGTGCACCTCGTCCACCTTGAACGATGGGTAGAGCGCGATCTGATTCGTGCGGTGATTGCGTCCCTTGCTATAGCCGTCCCAGTGGTTGCCGGCCACACCGATTACGTCGCCAACCTAAAACACATTGTCGCGGTGACTACTGAACGATTTCATGTTTGCTGGCATATTGTTGCAAACTGCATGTTTGCAGTTGGTGCTTAGGTGAGCTGTTGCATGCAGGTAGGAATTTGCACAATAAGCATCAGCAATATCCAAATGACCTAGCTGGATTCATGTGGTCAGGAAGTGTGGCAGAGAGAAACCAGCTCTCGATTTGAACGGTTCTGCTGCTGTACTACAGCTTTGGGAAGCGTATTATTATATCCCTTTCTGGCCCAGTAGAACTTAAATTATATACCGGCAAGTTATGACCTCTCACATTGCCAAGCGAGATCTTTCAGCCTAGCAAAGGTACCATTCTAAATTCTGGTCGTAACAATATTTCGACTTAGCAAGGTGGCCCTTATCAGCCGAATCAAGCATAGGACTAACACCAAAACCATTGACAGTCATTTTTGTCCAGTTTATACTTGAGATTTATTATAAAATATAGGTGGTTTATGGCACCCGAAATGGGTAAATGGCATCATTTACATTTGACACAATACGACTATTAATATTTTGATGGGCAGCATAATAACTGAAAATGATCCTAGACCAGAGCTTTTGTATACTTTTGTGTACCGGTACGTGTTTGTAATGTATGAAAAAATTGGCTTCTGAGCTACCAAATAAACATTATTGTTATAATTATTATTTCATAGCTACTCAAGTGAATGAGCCAAGCTGACAAATAACCGCAATAGTTTATTGTTAAGAACAAAGTTACTTTTGTAAAAATTTGTTTTCATTAAAGAAATCAAACCTGTCACCAGCAAATGCTCTAACAATCCAAGCTAAGGCAACACAACCATTTAAAACCCTTTTTAAGAAAATTAGTGAATTTCTTGAGCTCAATGGAAAGGATAGTCTGATAGACCACATTTTTTATGGGGAAGTAGCATTCATAACAATAAAATCTCATATAGATTTTGTATTTAAACAAGAAATAAAACTTACCTCGACGTCCATCTCGTGAATGGCCCGCGCGTGATGTGGCAAAACGGCCACTCGGTTGTGAGACGTTTGCCCGCCGTAGTAGAAGATGTCGTCGAGGGAACGGAAACGATCGCTCGCGTCCACGTGCAGGGTCTGCATGATCTCGTATGCAAGCCGGCAGACCTGTAGGGAGGCAGAAATGTTGTGAAATGTGACCTCGTTCAAGTTTCCCTTAATAGATCTCACAATCCCACCGTAATAACTACATTCATCATAAAATAATGCGCATAAATTACCAGAGACCGATCTCCAGTTTTAGCTGTTGTTACAGAAAGTACATTTGAAGGTTGCTTCTTGATTTTGGAGTTACAGGGATTTCTCTTTCAGTCAAGAGCCACGTGCATGGCTCCATTGCCATTAAATGCAATTCATAATCATAACAAAACTTCAAATGGTTTCAAATGCTTTGTAAAGAACAACTAAATTTCCCAATGTTTCGTAACTTGTACTGATTACTTCTTCAAGGGTAAGAGCAGTCATCATCATCAGACTGCTCTTACCCTTGAAGAAGTAACCAATACAAGTTACGAAACGTTGGGAAGTTTAGTTGTTCTTTACTTTCATTCAAAACCCAGTTCAAATAATTTTTGTTAAAACTAGTGCTAAGGTTAGATGATAAAATCAAGTAGACATGAATCTAAAAACAATCAAAATGCAACTCATATTTAGAACTTAATGAGAAACAAAAGTATAACCTAAGAAAGCCAAGAAAATTTCTACTGGTAAACTATTATGTTAGATTTACTAGAAATATGACCAAACCTTTTCAGCTTGACAAATGCACTTAGGAAATACCTTGACAAATACCTTGAGCATTGATCAGCGCAGATTACTACGCAACAAATAACTCAGCCATTAGCGTAGACTTTGTGGCAGACCTTTATTATCATTCTGATCGTAACAGCGAGAGACAAAACTATGACAGAGAACAATGTTTAGCGTACCTGTGAGGAGAATGTGCAGACAAGGTAGTCTGAGAGAGACAGGAAGTGCACGTCGACGATGATTCCGTTGAGCGAAGTGCCCGTGTATCGCAGCGCTACCGACGCTGTCTTGGCAACGTCCGCATCACCGATTATCTCGTAGTGCGGATAGCTGACGGCAGAGAAACACGAGTGAGCTATTTCTCTTAAGGAAAGTGATGTTTTTTTAGAGGGGATTTCTAGCAACTTTTAACTGGTGGCTACACAAAGTATCAATCTATAAAACCAATGGTACAGCATTTTCAAGATAAGGGCTGCCAAACAAAATAGATGACACAACTTTCTTACAACATTACTCATATGAGCCAGAAGGCAAGAAATTGCAAGAAGGCTGTGTATTGGCTATATTTGTTGGCATTTTTTTAGCATGCTTTCTTAAATTTCAGCAACTGCAGTTTAATCGGAACAATCCTTGAAACAGCTCGCGAATGTTCAGAAATAAACAATCACTGCTTCTAAGATCTCAAGACTTTTCTAAAAACTTTTTAAAATTCAGTAAGCTAGCAAAATGAACAGCTTGAATTGTCATAAACATGAAAACAAAAAAGTATAAAAATTAGAAAAACCCCGTTTCTTCAGAAATGTTCTGATCTACATTCGTCTGTGTTTTAAGGTTTTTTAAATCAACACTGTCATTCTTTCAAAATGCAAAGAAAGAAAATAAAAACTAGAGCACCCACTTTTTGCGCGCCTCGGCAATGACTTTGGGGTCGTCGGACGCGAGGTAGACCCTGCGCTTGTCCACCTGCTGCTTGGCTTCGAGCTGCGTGAACCACTCGTCCACATGCGCCATGTACTCGTCTAGAGAGTGGAACGCAGCCTCCGTGCCCACTTTGTCGGTACGTCGGACATGCACCCTGTGGAGAATGCATAGGATTACGATTCGGTCTTTGAACCACAGCCCAACAGAATTTGGCAACTAGCAACGATAGAGATCAGATGTAATAAGGATACACCAATTGTTCGAGTGTTAAGAGTGGCTAAGTATCAATGACAATGTTTTATTACTAGTTTTAGTATTTATATTCAAGATCAAGTTAGGTCTCCTTATGCCTGAATATTTAGGTGATAAAATAGAATCTACTTCAAATATACATAATATTAATACGAGAAGGGCTGTGGATGGGTTGGGGTATAGAAGAAGGTGTAGAGGGAATAAATGGATCAATTCTATATTTATTGCAGGAATGAAAGAGTATGATAAGCTGCCCCACATTATTATAAACTTGAGAAGTGTAGAATTTTTCAAGGTTAGGTGTGTCGAATGGATTAAAACTACCCATGAATACTTTTGATATATAAGAATTCTATACTTTAGTATCCCGGTACTGGTACGTGTTTGTAATGTATGAACAAATTGGCTTCTGAGCTACCAAATAAACATTATTATTATTATTATTAGAAGGTACTATCACGGCAAGCTGTGAAGAATAGTGCCATGAGAAATCACAATGCACCTATAGAGGCTTTTTGTTAAACACAAACGTTTACACATCCAGTATGTAGTTTTTCGCCTACCTTTACTTCAACCAAATTGTGTTTCTAGTCTTTTCGCTTAGCTTGGCCTTCCCTTTCCTAAGAACAGCACTCAATCATCAGAACCATAAAAAGACATAAAAAGAGCACTGTAATCTGCTAGATTTTGTTCTTTTTGTATGCAAATGCTGTCAAAACACTTGACAACCCGAATTGAGAGTTGCTATCTATGTTTAGCCATTCTCATCAGCATCTAGGTTAAGAGAAGTAGAAATTTTAAATACCTTCTGAGTCTGACCACAATGAGAACATGGACAATACAAAATAACAGTCAAAATTGTACATAAAGAGAAAAATCTTATCAAGACCACCAGCAAAACAACGACACACCTTTAAAAATGTCCAGTTTATTTATACTTTGCAATTCTATTTACATTCCAGGACAGGATCACAATATCGTCTTCATTTCCAATGTTTTTCTTAGAGGCTTGAGCTATTTTCCCAGTAATTTTGACCCTCGAGGTTCCTTCTTGTTGTCTAATCATAGAAATAGGACCATGTTGTCTAAAAAGCCAACATGCGATGACGGCGGACGGTTTCCCAACAAACATGTCAGGGCTCGCAACTCACCCGACGATTGGTCTCTGGAAGTTAAGCTTGGTGGCGGCGGTCTGCAGGAGTCGTATAGTGCTTTCCTGCGGCCGCAGTAGGTACTTGAGCAGCTGGCCGATCCACCAAACGAGTGGGTCGCCATGAAGGCGTTCCAATCGAGGAGCCAGATCGGTAGGAACGGCCCGCGGTAGATGCGGGGATCGCGGAGACAGCGAGTCGATGATGGGAACGTCTACCACCTGGTGTTGCGAGACATAGTGGAAGTCAGGTGAGCAAGTTGTTGGGACTTTATGTAAATGCAGAAGTTTTAGCTAGGTTGGCATCTTCAATGGGAGCCAGGGATACATGTGCCGAGGTAAATGGAATGGTGCAACCATGGATGTGTAAAACTAGCATTTTCAATAGTAGCCAGGGACATGTGTGCCAAGGTATAGGGCATGGTGCACGCATAAATGTGTGCAGGTTGTTTGGCATCATCAATGGGAGCCAGGGACATGCGTGCCAAGGTAAATGGCATGGTGCAACCATGGATATGTACAACCAGCATCTTCAATAGTAGCCAGGGACATTTGCGCCAAGGAAAAGGTATAGGGGATGGTGCAGGCATGGATATTTACTGTTGAACAGTAAATACTTGGTTAATGCAACTTAACCAAATCAAATCTATCTTAAAAGTGAATTCATCTCTACAGACCACCCATATATGTTGCACCCACCTGTGTATCCGGCCCGCCCGGCCAATGAGCATGTGTCGCTCCGCCCAGATCGGTGCACGTGTCGCTGACAGGCAGAAAGACCTCTTCCCACCCGGCCTTGTGGTAGCGCCAACCGCGAGACTTGAGAATCAAAGTGCGTTCGGTGCCGTAGGCAATGGCCAGGCAATGCACGACATGGTGAAGTTGGCAGCCAAAACCGCAGCCCTGTTGGATAGAATGATGGAAATTTGTTAAACGTTTTTATGTCCTGAATCAAAAAATGTTTTTATAATTGGTAGTTAAAAGTTATGCAAAAGCAAAGCAGCATTACTTTCATAATCCTAGTAACAGATGTGCTTACCCTCTTTAAATGTGAGACGGAAAAGTATTTTTTTCCTTAAATTTGAGTAGAGCATTGTAATGAACACTATTTTCCCATTGTATCTTTCTTGGAAATTCCAAAAAATTATTATTATTATTTATTACATAACTTTGGTACAACTATACCGGTGGTTAGAAGCAATATAAATATTATTAATTAACTACATGTTTTGATAATAATATTATTATACATTTTAAAAGATACATTTAAACTTTGATGTAAATTTACATTTTAATCTTTGATATATAGCTTAGGATAGCACTGGATTGATCATGGCTACCTATGTGCCAGTGCAATAGCCTTCTCAAATGTTGACTTTCCGGGCAGGGTGTTCATGGTGCTTGGCGGTAAATTATTCCAATATCTTGTGGTTCTTCCAAGAAATGACTGCAACCCAGAGTTGGTGTTATATCTTTTAAGAAGCAGCTTGTTGTTGTGGTCATTCCTACTATGGCGCTCCGCTTTTGATGTTAGTTTTAGGAGGTCGTTCCAGGCCGGGGCTCCCGTCATTGCCTTGTAGAGGCACCTCAATGAGACTCGCCGTCTTCTCGACGCCAGAGACTCCCACTTTAGGTTTTCGAGGAGTGCTGTCACGCTTACTTGTGGTCGCTGGGTTGCTGTGGACCATCGCTTGTGGTTGTTAGTGGCATATCTTGCCGCTCGCCTTTGGATGCTTTCGATTTTGTCGATCATGGTTGCTGTGTATGGGTCCCACACTCCACTGCAATATTCAAGCAACGGTCTTACGAGGCACTTGTAAGCATGTATTTTTGTTGCTTGGGCACTACCTCGGATGTTGCGCATAACGAAATGTAGGCTCCGCTTCGCTTTGCTCACTATCTTCTCGGTGTGGTAGTTCCAACTCAGACTTGATGTGAGTGTTACGCCGAGGTATTTGCAGCTTGTGGCTTTGGTGAGTGCTTCGCCTTGTAATTCATACGCTGTTGGTGAAGGGTGCAGTTTGCTGGTGAAACTTATTACTGTTGTTTTTTTTGTATTAAGTTTCATCATGTTGAGGTTCACCCAGGTACTGATGTTGCTCAAGTCCTCCTGCAGGCACTGCTGGTCCTCCTCAGACTTTATAACCTTGTATACAATGCAGTCGTCGGCAAACAGTCGAATGTTAGACTGAATGCCGCTTGCCAAGTCATTGATGTAGCCAATGAAGAGGGCTGGGCCTAGCACACTTCCTTGTGTTACGCCAGATTCAACATTTTTCGAGTCAGATAGAGCCTGTCCCACTTGGACTCTCTGTGTTCTGTCTGAAAGAAATGCCTTTATCCATGCGGTGACTCTGTCGTCCAATCCCATTGCTGCAATTTTGTCCATGAGACGACTGTGGGGTACCACATCAAAGGCTTTTGAGAAGTCAAGGAGGATCGCGTCAACCTGCTCACCCTGATCCACGGTTTCAGATAGCTCCTGAGCGAAGGCTGTGAGGGATGATTCACAGGAGTAACCTTTCCTAAAGCCATGCTGGTTCTCAAACAGCCACTGGTTCTCCTCCCATATTTTGTGGATGTAATCTGCAATTATGCGTTCCATCAGCTTGCATGTAATTGAAGTGTTACTAATTGGTCGATAGTTTGCTGGATCGTCACGAGCTCCACTTTTAAATATTGGCCTTATCGTTGCTTTCTTCCAGTCTTCTGGTAGCTCAGCGTTGTTTATGGAGATTTGAAACAATCGGTTGAGGTACCATGCTATGGGATAGCCCATTCTTAGCATTTGAGCCGTCACATCGTCTGGACCGGGCCCTGTGCTCGGCTTGAGGTTTTTTATTACGGTGTTGACAGCAGCAACGCTAAACTGAAAACTTGGTTTCTCTCTTGTCTGACTGTCTTGCTGTGTACTCTCTGTGCTGTTGTTAATGTTCCAAATGGGGTTGTTGTTGAAGACTTGGCTGTAGTTTTCATTGAGGGTGTTGGCTTTTTCTTCATCTGATAGAGAGACGGTGTTGTCGCAATTTTTTAATGCCGGTATCCCATTAAAGTTTCCTTTCTTTTTTTTGACATGTCTATGGAAGCGGTCCCAATTTCCTGGTTTGTCAGTATTTAGTAAATTCTGCATATAGTTGTCCAGGGCTTCTATTTTGGCCTCATTCAGTTGTGTGGTAAGGAGACTGAATCGGTTGTTGAGGAGTCGTGAATGGTATGCCTGTCTACACTTTTTCTTCAGTACACGAATGTCCTTGGTGTAATTATTATTATATACTTTTTTAAATGTTAGGACAGGATTGCAAAAACTGCACTTAATATTTTCAGGCATCATATATATCCAAACGATAAACAAACTTGTTAAACTTAAAACAAACGAACAATTAAAATTAAATGTTTAGATTATTTTTCCTGTTTTTAAATTTAGTATATGCAAGACTCGTCAAATAAAATTGATAAGTGGGTAATGCTAGGTTTGGAAATCTCACCCAAAACCCAAACTATGGCCAGCCCTGCACCGTGACACCCTGGCAAAAGCTAATCGATCGATTGTAGCTAAATTCGGATAAAGTTGCCTCACCTTGTTGAGATTGCAGACAAGCTTGCGTGCCTTGGGGCAGTTGTCAGGATTTTGCAGGAACTTCAGCCGCCGCTGCACCAGGTCGCTGAGTTCAGCAGATTCTTTCTCTCGCCAAGCGTCATACCTGCCGCAATGCAAACGTTGCTTTATTTCCATTGTCATTGCCAGGCACTTTGATATGCTAGATAAAACATTCAAACTGAGGCAGCCACAGTTAAAGTTTAGACACCTCATCGAGCTATTATTTCATGCACAGTGCAAATCAAAGTGTTTCACAAGATCCATGTTTTCTACTCATAATATAAAGTATTTCATCGGAACTTTAATAGAATAAATTGATGGAAACATTAGGTGAGTGCAAACAATGGGGACCATATAATTTTTTGTGATTTATGTTGACAAAATATCAAATTCTGCAAGTAATTCTTCCAAATTAAATAAAAATATTTGCTAAGAAAAATTCTGAGTCATTAACTAAAATAAAGATGTTAATGGGGCCTCAGTACACGCATTCAAATTAGACATCCCAGCCTCAGCCAGCTACTAAATTGATTGGTTTGTAGTGTTTAACAACGCTCAGTTTTGACAACCGACCACGCGGAACTGGTATAATGGAGTCAAGCCAGCTGCTTAAGACTTACATAGGTACTAGACCAAAAGATGTGAACAGCAACATAATTCAACTCACCCATCCACCTGGGTGATCTTTTCGAGATCATTTAGCATGGCTCGCTTGTGTTCCCCGCCCATTTCGAGCAGGTGCGTCAGCTTAGTGGCCAAGGAAGGCGAAAGCTCTAACGCTTCCTTCTGCATCTTCTTCACCTCGGCACGTACAAAGTACCACAACTCTTTTGTGTCCATTGTGAGGCGTCGACGGGCTCGTTCGTACTCCCCATTTGGCTCTTCTTTAGCATCTGCAATGAAACACAGGCGGAAACACAGGTGGAATTGAGATTTGTAATTTGGTTATGAAAAGCTACCAGCCAGCACCAGTCATCATGATTTTTTTATTTACAGTCTTACAATGGTTTGGTGAATGTGATGCAACATCCACGAAAGAAAAGTTTCAATTCAACCCGTTTTTATACTTTTGGCTCTAAGTTACGATTATTTTGAAATAATTCCGAACTAAAGGTTAAATGGAAGGGGAGCTAGACATAAATCTTGTCCTGGTTCCACCATGATTTTTTGTGGGTCTACCTGTAAGTACTGAGGTACTTACTGATTGCTGAGCTGCCTCCATCAATCTTCTCGTTGTTCAACAACTTCTCTGCCTGGACAAGTTTTTCCTGTAATTCTTGCAGTTGGTCTTCCTGGTTTCCTTCCCTGGATAGCAAAAAAGTTATTTATTAATGTACTAGCACTCACCGAAGAGCTTACAAATCAAAGGTTTTATTTACCCTAGATTAACTCCTTCAAAAAGCTTCTTGAGTTCGGTGTTCTGTCGTTTGAGTATCTCGAGATCCCTGATTGCTTTCGCGACTCGTTGGGCGTTATGCGAATCATTCTCTTGGGTACCTGTCTTAAAGATAGGGGTTGCTGCCAGCAGAAGCACACTGATCCAAATAGCAAGTAATAAAAGGACAGCTCTCCCCCAGCCCACGAGTCTCATCAGTTTTATCATTGGATAAAACTTGCTGGCTGCACTGTTAGTGCAAGCTGTCACTGCTTTGATATCTGATTCGACGTGTCTTCAGCTGACAGGTGCATGGCACGTAGTGACGGCAAGGAGATTCCTCGCCACTACACGATGTTAATCAGTGCTATAAAAACGGGTTTACACCCATTGAGAATACAATGAAAATACTTAAAAAACACTATATATACACATATTATAGCCGAACAAAAAAGCGAAAATTAAAACAGCCAGGAAAAGAAGCACGACCTGACAGGACGGACGCCATATTGAAATTAAGTACAGTCTATTCACACGCACGGAAGACATGAATTTACACGACCAATTTCCACAAGGTCTCTCTAAAAAAAATTTTTGACAGCATTTCCTTCATCATACCTCGTGCCAGAGGCGTAACTATCGGCAGGGCAGCCGGGGCGACCGCCCCCGGGCCCAAAGGTTTTTCCCTGAAAGGGGGGCCCACGAGCGATGGGTCGTGGGCCTACAGAAAGGGAAAAAATTTGACGCTTTCCGTACTCAGGCCGGTCGACGAGCCCGTGCCCACGAGCCCGTTAAATGTATTTGTTGTGTTTGCCAAAATAATCTTTAAGTTAATAGTTGCACTCAGGCACTCTCACTACCCCATTGAGTCTGTGGGACTTGCCTACTCCTGGGAATGGTAACATAGTAACTACGTTTCTACTTCCGCTGAGTGCGTAGGCTACCTACACGCTCACCCTTTGCCTTAATCTTTGTCGGCGCAAAAGACCGAATTTGCGTTATTTTTGCGGGTATAGGTAACTTGTTTTTACTAATTGTGGGAAAAAAATGCTTTTACACAATACAGTAAGTAGTTTAGTAGTAACTGTTCACTGGGCTATTATGGCTGACGGCAGTCACCACGGGGACATCGCTAGGTCAAAATAGGCGTATTAAATGTGACAATTTAACACAAGAAAGTGAAAAAAACTTTCTGAAACCGGCAGCTTTTTCGTGTCTACTGGTTCAAGTTTTCCCGAATGCGGCGATAGTTTGGCCGTGACAAAAGACCTTCTAATAACACTGGAAATTTGTCTGACGTTCACTACGAGATAATGCGGCGAGAATATGTTAGATTATACTTATATATGGCGGGGGTTAATTAATAATAATCCCTGTTTCAGTTATTTTCAATCAAATTTGCCGCAAGGTGCCTTGTTTTATTTTCTCCCATATAAAGTTTAGTATGCGGTCCCTTGGATCTTAAATCTATCATACTTTCTCAATCTGTCGTCACTTTGATGTGAATATCACTGCATATTACGTTTGATACAGCTATCTTTCAGTTGTATCAGAACGCGAATCGGACTGAAATATTTGGGTTCTCGTCATGTCAGAACTGCCCAAATTTCCCGACACGCAGAAATAATGAATAATCCAACTCCTCGCAAGCATGACCCGTACGAAATATTTCCTTGTTGATAAGAGCTTGTGTCGTGCTTTGTTGTCTTTTCCTACTTGAAGTGAGTCAAAACGAAGATTTTCTGCTAGCTACTAAGAAACTAAATCCAAAACGGGGCTTGGCTAATCAACTGCACTTGATGACGCACATTGTCAACTGTGTTGGCTATTTGCTGACAGAAAATAAGACAATTAGCCGTTTATATCAAGGGCAGCTACCCCGGGGCAAATGGAATTCGTGTCTGGAAACATCTACACGTCATTTTTCACCTTGGATCTCCTTCTGCGATCTCGAATAATTATTTAATCGCAAAGTATTGTTTATTTCTAGCAACCATACTTCTTTTTATATCTTTTTCAGCACTCGCAAGTGAACGTATAGAAATGTGTGCAATACAGTAACATTAGACTGGTACATTTTTTTCAGACCCCTCCTATAGTGCGTCGGAGGGGGGGGGGGGGGGGGGGGGCGAGGGGGCCCAACGAAAAATCTTGCCCCGGGCCCAGGGATACCTAGTTACGCTACTGCCTCGTGCAAAGAGGTATTAGTGCAGGTATCAATATTATTTCGAATGATTTAGAAGTCGATTGCAAATCACTTAAAGTAAACATTGTTTTTAAAACATGTCTGTTTAAACAAAAACACATTTGTATTTAAAACGTTTATAAAACTTCAATAAATTTGACATCCTCCACGGAAAAGAAAAAGACTGTGCGAGGAGTTCACGGGGGAAAAAGTTTGGGAACCCATGGCACTATAGCTCAAAGAACTTGTAGAGATATAAAGAAAAACAATCTATAGGCATAGGTCTCCAAAAACCATTCTATTATCATGTACCAATTAATACAACCTTGAACCTACAATTAAAAACAATAACACACGGAAAGCCAAACATTTTATTGCTCATCATCGTCCTCTTGGTGCCCCGGAGTCTTTCGCAATAGCACGAACCCCTCGAGTACTGGCGACAGCGGGGTGTATGTGGTGGTGGCCAGCTCAGCACGTTCCCCTACCGCCAGCAACACGGGTGTACTCGATGTGCGGATGCCGGCTATCACATTCGGGGTGCCGGCCTTGCCGACCACGTCAACGGCCTACCACACAAAACACAATTTCCTCTGTAATAATTTTCTTCGGTGGGTGTACTTTTTTTGTCCCCAGCCCGAGTTGAAGCCCCTTCTTCCCAACAGGTGCAAAGATGGCACTGGGTTTCCTCTCCTCTCTTCACCCACTCATTCACCGACTCCATGAGACCAGTGCCGCAGTGCCGTAATTGTCAAAACAGTGCTTCGCTAAACCCCACAAATCAACCAACCAAATAAATAGCCGCCTTTCTCCCTGCACTTCCGAATGCGTTTCTTGCAATTTTAGTGCAAGGATCTACCCGTGACTATTCATATCTGGCAAGGTAACTATATTCTTCAGAGACTCGCGGCTATTTCAAATTATAATAAAAACCTGACAGACTAAGTAGCCAAACTCTTATTAAACCATGCGTGCATCGTACATACCTGTCCAATTCGCACCTGCACCGGTAACGGCTCGAGGTTCTCGTCCAGAGTGACTAGCCATCGAGGGTGCATCGCGGCTGCCAGCGCGAACAGCAGGTGGGGCGATTTACCCAGCACCACTGCCGGCGAGAGGACAGAGGTGGGATATGGCGAAAAGGGAAATGGCATAGAAGGAAATTCACATGGCCGTACGCTAAAATTCCGAGAGAGGAAATTGAGAATTACAAACATTGCAAACATTAACTTACGCGTGCGAGCATCCAATGCAGTCATTAAAGCCACCAACAGGCCGGCCATGGCGGCTACCGACATAAGCTGCCTCTCGGCGTGGAAGGGAGAGAGCGATAGCGTGCCCTTGCCGAGGTGCACCAGTCCCTGGGACAGGCGCACCAGGAACAGCAGGTTGGCGTTCTTGGCGTGGTACGCTGCCATGTGTCGCAGCATGGTGGCCAGTCTGCACCAAGGGTCAAGTCGTTACCCAATGGTTAGTCTCATATGGTAACTGATACGCTAAGACCCGAACATGTTGATGTCAGGGACCCGAACCGAAATGATTAAGGGTTCTGGTTCCGGTTCCGGTTCCTAATTTTTTCAAATTAGGGTTCTGGTTCTGGTTCCGGTTTTACGTTTTTAAAGGTTCCGGTTTCGGTTCCGGTTCCATATTGTGAAGAGGGGTTCCGGTTCCGGTTCCGGTTCCTAATTTTCTCAAATAAGGGTTCTGATTCCGGCTTTAAGTTTAAAAAGGTTCCGGTTCCACTTGATAAATAAAGCGTTATTTTTTAAAATTTTGCTGTTGTACAGGTTCAAGTTTTAGTGGTTTTTAGTGACACTTAGTTTTGTTTTTCCATCTGCCAGGGACAGGTCTTTTTCCTCACATTGGGTTTCAAAGCACACGAAGCCAGTTGCATAAAAGATAGGGGTGTAACGAAGTCGTAATCATTTTTTTGATTCAATTTCTCTGCACCAGTAGAGTTACAGAGTACTACTATGTACGGAGTAAAAAAGGCAGGCTAGTCCATCTCTATAAGACAAAGCATGCACGACAAGGGGTTAGTTTGTTTGAGGCTTTCAAGTAAAAAATGTCGAGAAATGGATTTAAGGTTACACTCTGATGGGGACAGGCAAAGGGTTATTTAACACTAGACATAAAATTAACTATAAACTGGATAAACCAGCTTTTCAAAATTATAAAAGGGGGCCCACCTATGCGGGTTGTGAGCTTTATAGGGCATTGCCGGCGGATCTTCAAATCAAAAAGGACAAGAAATTCAAAATTGTGCTCAAGAATTTTCTACTTGAAAAATGATTTTATACTGTAAAAGATTTTTTATTGGATAAGGTAGAGACAATGAAAAATTGTAGTGTAAATGTAAATATTATAGTACCTAAAAATGTTGCTATAACTCAATATAAGACGTATATGTTGTTTAAAATGCCTTGTGTTTTCCCCAAACAAAATCGTGGATACAAGATGAGTCAATGGATGTTTTCAGAACAAACCAGTGAAACATTTTTTTTTCGTGTGGAAAAATTAAAAACAAAAAAGTTGTAAACATAATAAGCAAAGAATTTTAATCTGAATTTCTGAAATCTCAATATAACTTTGGAACCTTTATGGAACCTTTAAGGAACCGAAAAGAACCCATGATTTAATAAGGGTTCCGGTTCCGGTTCCGGTTCTTGAAAATTAATAATAACGGTTCTGGTTCCGGTTTCGGTTCCAAGAAAATACGGGTTTTTTCGGGTTCCGGTTCCGGTTTCGGTTCCGGTTCGGGTCCCTGGTTGATGTTGACCTTTTAGACTGGACAATCGCTTACACTCGACCTCATGCCGCCCAACTGAAACGACCGTTCTGTCCAATTTGCGCTCCCACTGCAACTTGTTCATGAAGTAAACTGCTCTGCAGTTACACCCTTCCTTGCTATAGCAAAGCTCGTCAATCACTGTCTTGGATTGATTGATTGATTCGTGGTGTTAAACGACGCACTGTTTTGATATCTGGCCATGCGGCACTGGTCTACTGGTGTCGGTGAATGAGAGAAGGCTGATGAGGATGATGATGAGCCTAACCTAGCTTAGAGAGGAGGAGGGGAAACACGGTGCCGGCACGTAGCCTACTCCTGTCGAAGAGCACCAAGGGGACCATCGGCTTTATGTCGTTTCCGAAAGACGGTAGAACGCGAACAACAAGATTCCTCCACAAAGCTATGCCGTCGAGAGGTCGATAAGCAAGGCCTATGAAGTTGCTGTACTAACTTTCATTCCTCCAACCCATCTCCCGAACAGATTAGGAAATGCGTTTGATGGTCACCTATCTAATACCTGTCCTAGGAATTAGGATAGTGTTGCTTAACGTCGATGATCTCATATAACCAGTGTTTCCAACACGCTAAACCGTTCAGTTTATGAAAATACGATGTTTATGTTTCGTAGAGTAAAATCTATACCTAAATCTTGGTAAATATTTTAACTGGAGAAAATGCTCGTGTTCGTGAAAATGGGGCGCATGATTTCAATCACGTTCAGTATTCAGTTCAGTTTAGTTCCCCGTTACTCCTCTAGCCACCCATGATTTGCATAATTGATGAGCGAAGCGAGCGGAGCGAAATCTCCAATTTCAACGCAACGCAACTTAAATTGCGTTGCGAAGCCCAAGTAAATGAACGAGGGAAAGGTTCATGACTCTAAGCACCTACTTTCACACCCCAGTCCAGTGTTCATTTCGACACCAGTCATACCTGGCATTGTTCGAGCCGGCGCCGACCAGGCCCATGGCCAGCACGGCAGACAGAGCGACGTCCAGGGCCGAGTCGTGCGCCATCTTGTTGAGGGCGTCGAGGACAACGGGTCGGGGGTCTGACACCGACTTGATTGCAAGAGCTAGGGGCACCGCTTTGCGCACGGACGGGTCGCCATAGCGCGCCTGGCAAACACGCATTGCAGACCAAAGATATGAAGGGTTTACCACTCTGGATGGTCGTGGGCTTCCCACAGTCCTTGACCTTGGCACCATCCTTGACCAGCTTCAACATTATCTAAATAGTTGCTGCTAAATGCTGCCTGGTAGTACATTTTTGAGCGCCTTTTTGAGCGTTAATAAATGTAACTTATTATTTGAGTTTTTTTTTTTTCAATTTACATTTCAAATGATATTTTAGTCAAAGTTAGTTCACTAAGGAGTAAGGAGGTGTATGTGAGTTCTGATACAAGCAAGATTTTTTATTCTATGTGTTGCCGGGTCGATTGCTCAGCAGGACATTTCATCAGATCAGCACAAATACCCAACCCTATATTGGTAGGTACAATGACGTCTCACAGCTACTACGCTCAGCCCTCTACAGAAGACAGCCTCTCAGTGGCCAACTTCTCTTGAACTACCGACAGGAATCCCTCCCCCCCCCCCCCCATGCCCACTGAAAGCAACGAACAGTGCAGAAAATCCCTCGCAGTCGCACGCACCGGCACCTGTGAATGCTTGAGGTTTCATATCTACAGCTCACTGCCAGGCCCAAGGGCGTCGCTCACCATCTGGGCGAAGATCCGCGTGCTCATCTCGTTGCCGACATCCTCCCCCATGGCGACGACGCCGACGGCGAGCGCCGAGACGCTGTGCTCGTCGAAAGTCGGTCGCAAAGTCGGGGGAGTCGCCTGGGTGGCCTGGAAAGGGAGGGAACATTAAGCCCCGTTTGTTTCGGCCGATGCAATTTGGTGGGCAATTTATTGGCTAAACTATTTCGCCGTTTGGTCTGTTGAATTACTTATCAAGGTGACAGCCTAGAATTCATTTTCTTCGTGTATCAAATTTTCCAGGACACGATAACTGCAGATCAAATTTAAAATGGAAAAATTGTATTGGTTGAAATATTTCTAGGCTGTGACCATAAAACGAGACTTTAACAGGCAGTTACCATTTCTATCGGATATTGCATCCTTAAAAAAATTACATCCTCCATAAAAGGTATGGAGAGAAACGAACAGCGCAGAGAAGAAAGAAAATTAAAGGACAATACAGTAAAATAAAAGAAGGCGGAAAAGAAAATCTTTGAAAAGAAAGTGCTTGGAGTGCCACATACCTGCCCCGGTGTTGGCGCCGGTGCTGGCGCCGGCGCTGGCGCACGCTCGGGCTTGCGTGGTTCGGCGCAAGCGTCCAGGAATCCATGTACCACCATCACGTCACCGCTGCCAGCAAACGCGCACATGGTCAGCGTGGCGACCGCAGCGCCACGAAACGGATCGTCCAAGACTTGCAATGCTTCACTGCTCGCCTGCATGGCGTTGCGGCGACCTGGCGATCGAGTGATTCATTTGGTTGGGCTTATGGACGTGCCGTTCTTGGCACACATGGCGTCAGGACTTAGCCTATCCTGGTAGGAGAACGGGACAATCCGGTGCCAGCACTTGGCCCGGTTGGAATGAGCACAAGCGGCCGGCCATCGGGTTTACGTCCCTTGTGAAAAATGACACAACTTGAACTAGAGGATTCCTTTAATGCTCTTTAATGAAGAGACGATGATCAGCTAGGTAAAAGAAGCAGTTGCACCATGGTCCACTGCAGGGAAAGTTCTTAATTTTATGAGAAATCAATCAAAGCAGGCGATAGTTCCACTATTGGCTTGCAGATGCAGCCTAGTGAAAGTATCAAACTTACTGTAAAATTGCAAGTTCTGTGCTTAAAGTACCAAGCGAAGAAGATGCATACTGACCGAGATAGCAGAGTCCGAGGCCGAGTGCTAGGAAGCGCGCGTGCGTTTCGCGAAGACTATTGGGCGTCGCCTCCAGGAGGTACTGCAGCAGCGCCTCGGCAACAACGCCGTTGCACGAGCCAGCAGCCACTAGGCCCAGCGCCAGGCCAGCCACGCTCGCGCCCTGCACGTCAAATGGGGCTTAATGACCTCCTGGGATCATCGGGTATGTACCAAGGGCTGGCCACCGATTAGCCTTGTCGCATTGACACACTGTGGTGGCGCTCACCTTGCAGCACTGAGTCATTGGCTGCTGGTGAATGACGGTAGCCTGGTCTTAAAGGGATCACATCTCATGACACGTTACCTCCAAGTTTGCTGCTGGGTCGTTGAGTGCCGGCAACAGCATTTCGATGATGTCCGCGCGATCGGTCGCCACGTAAGCCAGCCCCAAGCCGAGCACTGCACCGGCGCGCAGCATAGGTTGAGGAGTCATTATGTAGTCGGCTAGCAGCGCCTGTAGAGTGGACGGGTTTGTTACTCTGACGGAGACTTGCAATTAGTGGAGGTCACTCCTACCTCATTCTACATTCGAGCAGAGCAGTGCTTCGGACTGCGCATCCGACAGTACATAGAGCTAGAGTTAAACTGTCTATATGGACACTAAATTACCACTTTATCGACAAACATGGAGGATGCTACTAGATGGGGTCACCGGAATTTCTTTATTTCTCGCAGATTATTCGCATTTAAGACTGGTTTTCAGACCGGCTCAGTTGATTTTTATTTATGCAAACCTCAACGATTGATATATATATATATATATATATATGTATCGATATTTTGAACTACAGTTATTTAATTTTAAAGATTTGTTAAGAAGGATGGTCACACGCGTCAATGGGTGGCACCTACCGTTAACACATCTACCACGTATCTCAGAACGGGCAAAGGAGCTAGACGGAGCTAGCTGATAGTGGTACCTGGGCGGGGTCACACTCATTGGCAACGCCCGTGTTGACGATGCCGAGGGCCAGAAGAGCGCCGGCCTTGATGAACTCGTCCTTGGAGTACAGATAGCGGTCGATAGGCGTCAGCCCGCCGTCGGCGTCCCACAAGTACACCAACCCGAGGGAGGCCGTCGCGCAGAGCATGCCGTGCTCTTTGTTCCTGTGATCGCCCATCGAAGTGTTAGCTCTGCCAGTACATCCAGTGAACTATTTTGAACTATGTATGATACATTTTGAGTCATATTTGTTTTCAATTGGGCCAATTTACACGGCGGATTCCTGCATGGCGTGCTATGGTCAAGTTGGGGCCAAGAAAGGCAAAATACGACATCTACCATCTGGTTGCATTGTAGAAGCAGAATGCCTTTCCCATGACATTGGGAAATCAAATAAGCAGTACAACAGGGAGAAGGGGGCCCAAATAGAGGTTGGCAGAAACTCATTCCTGGCCTGCACCACAAGGGAATGGAATCTACTGGATCCATGTCTCAGAGATAATGCAGCTAACATAAGCTCAAAATTATTCAGGAGCAGACTAGATTTAGATTTAAGTTAATAAATATTTATACCTTGCCACATTGCCACTTGTAGGGTTGTAAGATGTTACAATAAATAAATAAAATAAATAAAGTATTGTATCTTTTCTCACGGCGCAACCTCGTAGTTCAGAAATCAGCGGGTATTCACTTTGGAAAAAATTGGTTTTTCCCATATAATACATTGTCAATGCATTTCGTAATGCATTTGGTCAGCTACATAAACCAGCCTGCCTGACGCTGCTGCCCTTGTACTTGCCTGACGATCCATTTCTGTCCCTCGTCGCCACTGACGAGGGCGTCGGTACCGTAGCCGGCGTTGACAAATGCGTTGACGAAACTGCACGCCATGTTGTGTCGTGCCGAGTCGACGGGAACGTCCGAGTGGTACATTGGTCGCCTGACCATCGTCTCCAGCCATGTCTTAAAGATCTGCATACCACGGGCTAGCGGATTAGTGTCCGGGCTCTTATATCCCAAATGGAAACTGTTCGATCCAAACTGCCAATCCACCGAACCAGTTGAAATCCATACCTATTTTACCAATTCAAGGAGTCTTAGATGCCATGCCAAGACTTCATACAATTAAATTGTAAATCTAGGAAATCACGCTTCTCTCTGTTTAAGTACAACACTAAGTTTCGTTCTGTTACCGTTTTATTTTCTTATACCCTCTGGGGTGCAAACTTGATACGTTCTTCACAGTCTACGAATCAAACAATTACGAGAATATATAACCACCCATACTCCAGCTAAAATACTTGCATTTGGATACACCAACGCTAAAAGTTGTCTGCTAACAACTATTGGCGTTTCGTCCCAGCCAGACCTCTATCCCGTATGCTAGTGACGCAAGACCATGCCGAACAGGGAATCGGTGACAGAAACAAACCTCGTCAGGTGTCTTCGGCGCCAGGATATCAAGCTCGCGGCCCATATTGCGGAAGTGCTCTGACAGCATCGTGTTACTCAGGATGGTCTGCAGCTCGGCAGCGTCCACCGCCGTCGAGGGCAGCGACAAAGTCAGCTGTTGTCGCGCCGCCAGAAACGCAAGCTGCTTGCGAACAGACCTGTGCGCGCAAAGAATGGCGAGCTGACGATGGGTCGACGCTGTTAGAGCTCGCTCAACCGTTGGAACTGATCTCTGGTTTTGTGGCCACCTATCCAGCTGCTAGTCTGGCGAAGTTTTGCTGAACTTTCAACCCCTTCAACGTCTATCTCGAACAAGCCATGGCGACCACTCATCCAACAGCATAGCTGGAGTTAGCGAATTGCTATCTTTAGTTGATATTGAATGCCTTGAAGAGCTCAGCTGATTGTATACATACACTTCGAAACAGTCAAAGGTCTTAAAATATACCTCACAATGTATAAGTCACTTCCGACATGAGTGACATCCGCATGTTCAGTCATGATTCCAGGCTCCTTAACGCCTCTGAATCGGTATTCTGAAAAGTTTTCTTGTGAGTTGAGATATGAGATTATGTTAAAATGCACCGTTTTTATTGGCCATTTAGCATTCTCTTCACATTTTATCGTGTCTCACTGTAAAATAGAAACAAAAGTCACAGCAATTAAACGTACGGGTCTGTGCATTCGCCGAACAGCTGCGTGATTGCGGCCGAGTCTTGCCGCTGCGCAGCGATGAGCAGCGCACGTGGGAACTCACTGCGCGCACGATACTGCCGCGCAACGAGCGCCAAAATGGCGTCCGCGTCGTGTGGATCCAGGTAGAGGGCGCACGTCGACAGGTACAGGCACCTTAACACGGGTTGGCACAGTACGTTAGCTGGACGTAATGGGGTTGGCATTACGAAGGTCTCTAAGCCAAGCAGGTTGTGGATTTTCCATTTGCTTGCTTTATGTGATTTGCAACAAAGTGACCAAGTCTAGCCATGCTTTTATAATATATGATGACACTTATTTTGATGTCATTTTGTATTGCATATACATTTTGTGTACCTGGATGGAGCGTTAAATTGGGTTTGGATCCCGTTAAATAGGTAATTAGCCAGACGTTATAGAATAATATGCAACGGAACCACCGGGATACAAATACAGTACCCCCGCTTATTATAACTCAGATTAACAGCAAGATACGATACGCTCATCCATAGGCATAGAGCATGAAACTTGTCATACCACCGTATGTGTCATAAGAAGCAATGTGGTTTGATTTTTGTACACGATTCTCAAGAGAAAAATTAATCTGGGTAAGGTTATCACCAACCCAACGCTTGACTCGCCACATTTTTGCTCAACTTCAACCATTAGGTACAAGTACAACAAATTTACTTTTTCAAAGGAAAATAATACTGGGCTAATCTTGGGGTGTTTCCCACACTCACACTTTGGCGTAGTTATCTGCGTCTACGAGTGGCTCTAGGTCTCCCATGCGCTCCACCTCCATCAGAAGGTCGCACGCCTGGATCTCTGCGTGGTGGGCCATGTCGAAGGAGGCCACTCGACACACGAGCGTCGTAAGCTGTCGCCGATGCTCGGCATCGCCGGCGCTTATCGGCCACTCATCGACCAGCTCGCCTGCAACCCCGCAAACAAAAAACTTAATGGGCTGTGAGGGGTGTACACATTTTGGTGTTTTTTTTTTAAAGACATTGAATTGCCAGGTGAGAATTATTTTTATTTCAAGCAAGCAAATGACCACACCTATGACACTCCAATGTAATATGACTATGACAAGATATAAATATGAGGCGACTCTGACTATGAAACTATGACAAAAAACTAAAACCAGATACACCTTAGTGGTCTAGAGCTGTGAGGGATAGTGTTCTGTGAGACTCATGTCCAGTGTTACTATTTCATGTCCAATTCTGGGTTTGCGATTAATTATAAGTATTTGTGGGATGGAACGATTATTTGTTTGCAAATATCTTTGCACTGATACGAAATTGTTGGCATAGGAACGTCTAGACTAAAATAATAAAGAAAAGAAAAGAATTATTGAAAGAAATTTTGCTGACATTTCCTAGACCAACATAATATTCCGCTTGTTTTAAACACTTTTGACGTCAAATAAATCAGTAAATCTGCAAATTAAAACACGATTTTTGCCTCAAACAAAGCTGCACGGAAATTGGTGGTGCCACTTTTTTTTTTAACCTTTCCCACTGCTTTGGGTGTGAGAATAATTAACACCAAAATCATTCAAGCGTAGGCATCTCCCACCCAGTAAAATTACCTTCCAGCTGACGTAAATACTCGTGGCCCCAATCGCCCACGTTGTTCAACTCCCCTAGCAAGCAAAAGTGCAGACAGTCGCGACGTTCCATCGCACCCTTGTCGCCGGCCATCGCCATCACCGAGATCACGTCGGCGCACAACTTGCGTGTGTCTTCGTCGCTCAGTCGCACGTACACGTCCTGTCGATGGGACAGTGACTGTCAAACGAAGAGATAGATGAACCTAGTGGTGGCAGGTATTTCGCTGTCTAACAGTACCAAGGACCGGGCACCGCTTAGCCCTGTACCTTTGACAAGTTGTGTTGGCTGCTTCTGTCCAACAGCACCAAAGACCGGCCACCGCTTAGCCTTGTCCCTTTGACACACTATGTTGGCTGCTCCTGTCCAACAGTACCAAGGACCGGCCACCGCTTAGCCATGTCACTTTGACACACTGTGTTGGCTGCTCCTGTCCAACAGCACCAAGGGCTGGCCACCGCTTAGCCTTGTCCCTTTGACACACTGTGTTGGCTGCTCCTGTCCAACAGCACCAATGACCGGCCACCGCTTAGCCATGTCACTTTGACACACTGTGTTGGCTGCTCCTGTCCAACAGCACCAAAGGCTGGCCACCGCTTAGCCTTGTCCCTTTGACACACTGTGTTGGCTGCTCCTGTCCAACAGCACCAAGGACCGGCCACTGCTTAGCCTCGTCCTTTTAACACACTGTGTTGGTTGCTCCTGTCCAACAGCACCAAGGCCCGGCCACCGCTTAGCCTTGTCCCTGTGACAAGTTGTGTTGGCTGCTCCTGTCCAACAGCACCAAGGACCGGCCACCGCTAAGCCTTGTCCCTTTGACACACTGTGTTGGCACAGTCTTTGGCTCAGTGTTAGTCCCGTACATAGTCTAGACTTGCCCATTTTGAGTTTCATATGCTAACCTTTCAACTGCTAGTGATCTTCTTTGCCTGTAGGAACTGGTAAAAGTACTGACCTTCATAGCTTGGTAGTGCTGACGGAGGAACTTGAGTGGTTTGGGAACACTGGTCATCGACATTGTCGCAGTCCTGATTGTGGTTCGCAGTTCCTCGAGACATGCGCGGTGCGTGGATGCGTCGTTGCCCTGCAAAGACAGCTCGTTGAAAGCTAAATGGATTGTTTACCATCGTGCCAGTACCTTGCTGGAACATGGCTTAGAACTTTGGTTTAAATTGATACATACATTTATAGCTAGTCTAGAATAGAGCCACAAATTGAAGTGCCCTTATTGACGATCTCTATCACTTCGTCACTTTACAGAAAATAATAATTGTATAATTTCACCTGTTGTCTTTCAATAAAATTTATCGTTCGCTCCTCGAGCCCCAATCGTTTTATAATAAAAAATAATTGTTTTTGTTAGCAACTTGGGATTATACACAATAAGTGAATTGCGCTATCCGGTGGTTACTATACAGTTTTACAATCTGATATATACATATTATACATGAATCTGATACAAGGAATCATTTTACACCTCTGGAAATATATTTCTGACTACTTCATCAAGCCAGTTTAGGGATTTGAATCCGCTTTGTTGGACAAATTCCTGTCCTGTCCGTTAGAGGATATCAATCATTTTACTATAGATGCAAATCGCAAACTTTAGATAGACTTGATTTTACCATAAACCATTGACTGATATCAAAACAATTGTGACTGAGACAAATAACAATTACCCCTATTGTTGTTAAAGTTAAGTGTGAATGGTATTACTGTCCCTTGAAGGGCTAAAAACCGCGCGGTGAATTACTAACTTTGAGTCGCTCCACCAGCAAGTTGAGCTCATCTTCCAGACGCTGGTCTTCATCAGACTAAAAACAAGAAAGCAATTCGTAGTTAATTTCTTGAATAAAAAAACACTTAACGAAAATCTCGCCCGTATCACTCACAATTTCTTTAGCAGCAAGAGGCGGAGGCGTCATAATACAATAAAAATTGCGTTTCAATTTCCAAATCAATTAACAGAATGTGAAAAATGATTTTGTTTGTCCTCACGGCATCTTGATACCAAGCCATGTAATCTTTCATCTATTACTCTCGTGCGCCATGGCTTTCTTACACGTTGGCACTTGTTTTTCTTTCACTTTGCAAAGTCGCACCTGTTGCTTTTTATAACATTCCACTGGTCTTATCTCAAAACGACTACCCCAACTTTGACCCCAACCATGTTGTAAGAGTACTACGGACTCATTTCTGATCTGGAGGCGACAAAGCTAGGGTTTATCGACAGCGCCGACTTCGAGGGCGAGATTTTACTAGCTCAATTTGCTTAACCTTGGTACCTTGGCAAGTGAATTCCGAGAACATGTTGACATTGTGCAATAGCTGTTTAAGAGCGCCAAGGTGGCCAATATCAAGAAGAAATTATATTTTTGCCACGGATTCCTAGAATCAAATTAGTTATATAATTAATCTAGATAAATGAGGCTTTTTGAATAAAAAATGCCAAAACCACAAACAATGGAATATCTAAATCCATTAACTTACCGACTCTGTTATTATTCTGTGATAGTACAACAAAAACAAATTTGTTTACGCTGTGAAATAAGTGATTCATTGAAAAAAAAAGAAGTATATCACAGATTTCAAAATATTTAGAAAACAGATGCTCTTATTTATTTGTTTTGGCTGCTATTTGTCTGGCGACAAATCTTTTATTCATTTAATTTTATTTTACAGATAAAGTAAGACATCCTAATTGACAGAGAGTGCACTGCACTTCCTGGCCGGATGTTCCTCTCTTCTCTTCATATTCATTAAGTACCTTGTTTGAATTTTGTGTTGATTTAGGTAATTATTTTTGCAAACATATTATATTTCTCAATCATAGTGTCACATTGGATTCTTTTTTACCATTTTTATCTTAATATTGTTTAAAATGTTTTTTGTCATATAAACTAGCAATGCAGCTACTTTACAAACAAATATACACAGGACCTGACGCTTATTTTCCACCCCCATTAGTACACATCGTCGGATGAATCAGTTGAGGCATGTAACAGTGCCGAGGCTGAGGATTCCTTTTGTAGAGCGAGGGTTCGAATCCCACTGAAGCCAACTTTTTGTTTATGCAATAACATACTTTTTCAATTTTAGCCTATTGCATGACTTTTATTTGGCTACTTCCTTATTTTTTGCAGCTAAAAAACACATTTTTCTGGATTGTTTTGGGATATTTTTAGCCGACAGCGTTTGCCGGGTTTGGGGTTGGAAGGGGGGGGGGGGGAGATGGCATTGCCCATATTAATGGCACGGTCCCGTGGGATCTTACATGGCTGCAAGATTTTTTAATCTTGGCAAGGAAACGATATCTTGGATATTTTTGTGTTGCAATTCTTGAAAGATCTTGCACTTTGCGTTTCCGACTTTGAAGTTTTCTAAAAACTAATTGAGATCTGCAAGACCTTGCTCGGTGCGATCTGGGATACGAGATGCCACCTACGTGCCTACGCGGTAGTTGAACGTAGTCACGCTTAAATATCGGCCGTATCAATAAGATACAGCTACACCCGGTTTTTTTTTACCATTTTTATCTTAATATTGTTTAAAATGTTTTTTGTCATATAAACTAGCAATGCAGCTACTTTACAAACAAATATACACAGGACCTGACGCTTATTTTCCACCCCCATTAGTACACATCGTCGGATGAATCAGTTGAGGCATGTAACAGTGCCGAGGCTGAGGATTCCTTTTGTAGAGCGAGGGTTCGAATCCCACTGAAGCCAACTTTTTGTTTATGCAATAACATACTTTTTCAATTTTAGCCTATTGCATGACTTTTATTTGGCTACTTCCTTATTTTTTGCAGCTAAAAAACACATTTTTCTGGATTGTTTTGGGATATTTTTAGCCGACAGCGTTTGCCGGGTTTGGGGTTGGAAGGGGGGGGGGGGGGGGAGATGGCATTGCCCATATTAATGGCACGGTCCCGTGGGATCTTACATGGCTGCAAGATTTTTTAATCTTGGCAAGGAAACGATATCTTGGATATTTTTGTGTTGCAATTCTTGAAAGATCTTGCACTTTGCGTTTCCGACTTTGAAGTTTTCTAAAAACTAATTGAGATCTGCAAGACCTTGCTCGGTGCGATCTGGGATACGAGATGCCAGATACATTTAAAAAGTAACTGATGTACACATGTACACGATACTTGTACAAAAAGTATACTCAACAGTGATAGCGGCGTCGACGCTTGCACTATCCAGAGTCCGCTCAAAAAAGCGATTATGGAAATCCTTGGCCAGAGGATTTTTCGTCTGGATGGTTAGGCAGCCCGCGTTTTGTGACTGTTAACAGGGAGTGTCTACCTACGCAGGCGTTACTACTATCGGTCGGGAGCCAACGAGTCTATGGTCCATCCTTGCGCTTCTTTGCATGCATCGAAAGGTTGGTGGTCGCTAAGGACAACAAGGGTAGAAAATACAGTAATTATTCAACGCCACACGCAGTAGTCAAGACTTTCTGTGCTGGTAGCTACAGCTTCGAGGAAGTGACATTGGCCATAAACCACCAGCGATGCTAGCGAAGAGCCCTCGAATGCTTCTGACCATCGTAAACGTTGTCGTTGTCGTTGGAAGATTAAAAACGAGACTTGGTGATACCAGGAGATTAATTTTCATGACCGTGTTTGTCATATAATCTTCCTTGCACTCTGTTGGCACATTCTAGTGAAGGCACCGAAGATCGCTACCATTCCAGATGTTTTTGGTGCGAGTGGAGAATTTACACTCTCTATTCCAACTTGGCCGGCTGTTGGCCGGACGGCGCTTAAAACCGTTTCCGAGGGGATTCGTTAGCCGTCGAAAGCCTCCATGGTGTGGATCATGTTTAGCTCATCAAATGTGGTGCAAGCATGTGTGTACTCGATTGGCTGTCATCATCGGATAAGCTTAAAACAAAAGGTAAAAACTCACTTTGAAGCTTATTAGCCTAGATAATATTCAAATTGCTTATTCTTTTCCAGATACTCTGGTTGCGGTAGGAGAGCCAGCAGACAGAACCTGCGCACTGTGTTTTGTGCTTCGAGAGCGCCTCTTCAGCAAGTACCACGGACCACGTGCTGGCAAGCACCGGAAGCACCGTTAGCAGCGTCAATGAGACTCGCCGGCCATGCGGAGTGCGCGACAAGAAGGTGGTTTTAGTCTAACAACGAGAGTTGACCGAGCTTGAGGTGCAGACATCGAACCGGAAGACGTGACGATAACGAGCTGAAGGAAGGCGTTGACAACAGGCCTTCTTTCGGAAGTTGGGATTGAACTTGATTGGTAAGGAATTAAGGACAGGGTTGTAAAATACGTTGTCAAATGCACGACACGTCTAGGCGTTGTTGAAGATGATGGTAATTGGCCCCGCTTTGCTCATTTCTTGGAGCTGAGCCTAGATGAGTTGACTTCATGTTATAGTAAGTCATAGTGGCAATTGCTTCAGCTACAATTTGGACTAGGCAATGCTGAGAAAATGATAAAATCAGGCAGAAGAGAGTAGAAAAAGGTAATTGGCGCCTCTTTGTCCACAGTAAAATGTACTGGTTGTCAGTACATTTGTACATCTGTACAAAACCAGTACAGTACTGGTTTTCAATAGCTACTAGCAGATTGTTTTGTGGCAGTTCCAGTGCAGCGATCATAATTGGTCTGCATTGGATACAAAGATGATGCCACCCCATATTAGCCCAAAAATCGCTTGGGAAATTAACACATTGTACAGGATGGAATAGACCATTACATGGCAACCTGTATGGAATAGGATCTGGAACGAAGTATGGATCAGTGTTGTTACCGTGTCTATTTGATTTTAAATATTGCACGTATGTGGTTTGGATTTGTTCTGGAATTTAAAATAAGTACGGGAATGGTTATCATAATTTGTTTGAAATTGGTAAGAATCTTTACCTTTTCTCAATTATTTTATTTCTGATAAAGTATAAAAAATTAATGTTGTGCTCGTGTAAGAAATGTAGGTAGTAGGTACTATACCCAACATTCCAAATTACTCCACGGAATGAATACGAAATAAGCACGTAGACCAGAAAGCCAGCTTTTTCATCTCTATTTTTTTTGCTAGATTGGCGAAAAAAAATTACTGCATATTTACGTGTATGACGAACGAGGCGTACATGCATTAATACTCCGAATTACCCACACACACACTCACAAAAAAAGCACAGTTACTCAAAAATCGGCGTGTACCCGATGACATCCGGCCTTGGCTACCGACTGTCATCCCGGGGGCACCAAAACTACGCGAAGGGGCAAAGTCCCTGCACCCAATTGGTCGGCGATGACAAAAAAAACTTGCCACAAACCTTCTGGTGATAATGGTGCACAGCGTCGTTTGAGAGACACTTGCCGTGCATCCAAGTCACCAGGGATTTACGTAGCCGAGCCGCGATCGGCGACCCATGGCGATGATGGCACACGATTAGGAGGCGTTTTTTTTCTTTGTTTGTCTTTTTGGACCAGAAAGAAAAACTTACAAGAACTTTCATTATTTACTACAAGACCATCTAGACTATATATGATAACGATTACAAATGTTGATGTCCAGTTTTTTACGAGGGTAAACAGCTCATGTGCCGGAATTTGCAGGTGATATTGTGTGGATAGTAAGTCGGGGACAACTTACACCGTATACGTGATTTTTTACAGTTTAAACGCTTTTAATTCTTAGTAAAATTTACTTGATGTCGGGAAGGCATTGGTCGCAATGCGGCAAGTAATTTTGATTGAACAACAACAACAAAAACAACAAAATGTACATATAGGTGTGTGATTGATAGGTTTCTTACTATCGAGTCTATGGTTGTAATGATCGAGATCAATTGTCAATGCTTGTTTCCGGCTTGGATTAGCTTTCTTGCGACTGGTATGCAGACAATTCATTTGACTTATCTGACATTCATTTCGAAATTTTTTTTTCGCGGTTCCTGGTAAATTTGGTAAATTTGGTGCACTTATAACCTCTCAAAAACGTGTACCCATTCAGGGACTCGAGCCTCAATCTCCATCGTACGTTGGTGTCACTCTAACTGAGCTAAAAGGAACGACCATTTTGAAAAGCATAGTGCATATGCTCAAAATTACGAACCTCCAAGGAGTAGAACATGGAACAAGGGGGATATGAAATAGATTCCTTGACCATATTTTTCTCGCAGGGAAAACGTTTACATTTCGTTTATGGAGTCGGAAGGTTGACCATATGAGCGTGCCGGCGCGCACTAATTATTGGTGTCCGAGTTTATTAAACTACATGACCAGCAATTCCTCGCGCGAATTCTTATTTCCGACCACTCGTCCGTGGACATTACAAGAAACAACAAGGCGCATCAGTGTCTTCTCGGACTACGCTTTATGGCACCTTGTTTTAATAATTCTATTAACGATTCACTCTTAATTGCCAATCAAACTGTGGGTTGCGTAATGGAAGCGTGCGCAGAAGCAACCGGAGCAGATCACCGTGTGTGCTCACTGAAGACCATGCTAGGAACCGGATCTGCGAATAATCCACCCGTCAATTCGTTATCACACATCGTGAACATTGGCTATCTAATGGAAATCTAGGGCCGCGGTGCCAAATATTTGGTCGTGCTATAAGACTATGAAGAGCATAAAGTCCAGCTGTACGCAAGCCTTACTAGTTAGAGGAAGAATATGTTATGCTACCCCAATATACTGCATGGTATTGTTATCGGTGGTAATAGTACCTTTTATTAGAATGCAATCTTATTTAAATAATACCTCAAATACACTAAAATCGTCTTAAAAAGCCAGTGTCCAAGTAGCTCAATGGTTCAGAGCAACCTCCCGCGATAGATGGAGATCGGGGTTTGAGTCGCCGTTGTGGCATCGATTTTTGAGACGGTTATAGTGTAATAATAATAAAATAGTACCTTTTAGCTTAGAGTCGTTAATTAAACCCTCAGTGGCAACTAAGCATATTTGAATGTCATTTTCTATTAGTTGATATTAAATAATAGGCTGACTGTGATTTCAAGTGTTTTTTTTTTATAAGGTTCCCAAAGTTTCCGGACATATCTGTCTAAAGTGTCGTTCTATTCAAGGTCCTTACTTCAGGCAAAAAATCCCATGTGTTATACGATTCTTGACATACTGCGTACACCCCAGTTACCTAAATATGTTTTTTAGATTGCTGAGCGCATATTATTAAAGGTAATCACTGGAACCATTGTTATGAGCGGCGAGATACCCGCGCGATGGATATCAGTTTTTAATGCACTTTAAATATGGAACACAAAAAAACCCATTCAAAATTTATGCGTTTTGCTATTAAGGTACAGGAACATTTTTCATTGAAATCCGAGTGTAATAATACACGAAATAATTTGGCGATCTCGAGTTTTTTTGACTGGCCTACTAACCATACGGAGTACAAAAGCAGTCATTGGAGGTCACGTCAATATAAACTGAGATGAAAAACTATAGTAACATGAAGTATACCTCAAAAACTGCTTATTATACCTATGTGAGTTATTCAGTAATTGAGATTTTTTTGTAAGCATTTCTACAAGAAAAAAAATATATAATTCAGTAGGTTACCGCGAGTAATATCAAAATTCTTTGCATGATTCGTTTGCATCTTGTTTGGTCAGTGACAATTTTATGGAGTCTGGCACCGCTAAATGTTCTATCACTATATCGGCAAGTGTAATCTTCAAGTAGGTGCTAACCTGTCGCCCGCGTGCAAACAACCTATAAGTACGTGACGTACAATTGTTTGTACTAAATGTACCGCTAGAGGCGAGACTAGTACGGCTAGAGAGTGGCTATCTCCATGTAAAGGCAGCCATGTTTGAACTAACCATGTTTGAGACGAACGCTGAAATCTGCATATTTTGTAGCATTTGTTACTGTAGGTTTTTTTTTATTTGTTTCCTCTAAGTTGAATGCTGAAAACGAAAAGTATTGTGGCAAATTTTCCAATATTATATTTAAAAAAGCTCCACTTTTTGATAGTATCGTGATCATTCTATAGATTTGAGAAGATTTAGATTCCTGTATTATTATTGTGTACGTAAGGACGGTTCAACACAACCATAGAAGATATAATATCAAGAGCTGAAAATGAAATAATAACCCGAACTAAACCATAAATCAATGTACAAAATATCGAATGTGGCTTTGGTACAAACATGGCGGCCACAACTGAAGACGGCAACTCCATTACCAAGTCTTTCACATGCACGTCTTAAAATTCAAAGACCTACAGCCTTCCGCCAATTCCACCACGTAGTGGCCTCCAACGCCAAAGAAGTCCTCCGGCGTGGCACCGGGCGGACTGATTGACCACGCTTCGGCGTCGCGGTCTGCTTTCAGTGATGCGCTAGTGACGATAGAGGGACGACGTCGACGCCGCAAGAAGAAGATTTGATGCTCACCATGCCGAGGGTCAACTGGGTGCTCGTGATTGCCGTGGTAGCCGTCGTTTTATTATGCGTGAGTATAGTAATCTTAGATAAATTTACTTGTTACTCTAGTGACCAAGGTGTGTTAAGAAATGAAGCAAATTATAGAAACCCCCAAGCGTCCTACAATTCCATGTTTCGAACTTAGAGTGAGCCGTAGGCAGAATTTCAAGCCTTTACGTGGATTTGTTTTAAGCCAGTGAAGTAAATACAGTTTACAGTCATTTTTTTTATCTATGAGTTAAAATGTTACCTGAACCGGGGCCCGTGTGATTAAATCGACCCAATTGAATCTAATTGGTCGTTAATTGTCGCAGTATAGAATGTTAGAGTCGCCTGAGTGTATACTTTTATAAACTCTCGGCCTTTCGGAATTTAGTGATATGTCTTGGCAGCGTGACTTCTAGTAGACAATTATTGTAAGAAAAATGGGGATACTTTGTTTTTCATGGTAGAGTTAAAGCTACTCGAAGCTAAAAGGAGAAGAAAAAAGCACCGAGGGTGAACCCGGTGCCGGTACTTATAGCTTGCACCTCAACAACAGCATCAAGGACCTGCCACCGCTTAGCCTTGTCCCTTTGACACACTGTGTTGGCTGCTCCTGTTCAACAGCACCAAGGGCCGGCCACCGCTTAGTCTTGTCTCTTTGACACACTGTGTTGGCTGCTCTTGTCCAATAGCACCAAGGACCTGCCACCACTTAGCCTTGTCCCTTTGACACACTGTGTTGGCTGCTCCTGTCCAACAGCACCAAGGGCCGGCCTCCGCTTAGCCTTGTCTCTTTGCCATACTGTGATAGCTGGTCCTGTCCAACAGTACTAAGGGCCTGCCCACTGCAGAATATTTCCCCTTTGACACACAGTGTAGGTGCTGTGATTATCACCGTGGAACTGGTCGGCAGCCGGTAAATGACAAAAGATAAATAAATCTATTTGAATTGAGAGCCGAGGGCAAATCTAGAAGTTGATACTGTATTGTTCCCTTTACGTCTGATGTCCCCCGGCAGCTCTGTGTTGTTGATTGACCTTGACGCCCTCCCGACGCCGACAGATGGACGAGGCGTCGGCCAAGAAGAAGAAGACGGTGATTAACATGCTGCAGAAGCGCGAGACAAACACAGCGAACTTCGTGCGCCTGATCGTGATGCGGTTGGTCTACGGCTTCGCGAAGTTGATCGGCATGTCGGGACCGCTCAGCGACGTCTTCGATGGTGCGTTCGTGCCGCCCGGCGCCGACGACGAAGAAGACGACTACGATGAATACTTTTAGCGTGGGGAGGTTGCCGTTGATGAACGTTTCGGCATTTTGGTCGGATTCAGACCATTCAAGGTTTAGTCAGAGTCACAGCCAATGTTAAAAGTTTTGCTGGGAAAATGAGACAGTAACACGTAGTAATGGTAGGTGCCAGTCTATGGCGCTTGCAGAAGTCCCTTTTAACAAACTTCTAAAGTTAAATAATTTTGACTATAATGTCGATAAATCGTTGAGGTTCGCATTAATTAAAACGATGCATTGAATATAAACCAGTCTCAAATACGAGTCGACTGTAAAATACAACAAAATGACATTTATATGCACTCCAATTGACGATGGCTCCACTTCTAAGACGCTTACCATTTTCGTTGGTAAAGTAGTAATCGGCTGCTAATTTTCGCGAAAACGCTTAGATAATGATTCAGATTTGAGATCTGGAACTATTACTTACTGTAACTTGTAACTGTTATTGATAAGGACGATTTCCCGGAGATCGCAAAGGAAAACGACGCTTAGGAAAAAACCATTGCTAATCATGATTAAAGTCACTTTACATTTTGTACTGCGTCATCTTGAAACAGTAGTTTTAGACTCAGTCTGCTTGTGGATTTTCTGTCACCTTTTTTGACACATACCTAGAACAAATATAAATAAAATAATATATGACAATTACACAAGGCAAGATTACCGTGGAAACTATTACATACCAATCTGGCTGCATAAGAAAGAGCACGCGCATAAACTGATTAAAAACCTGGCTTCAAAAGGTAAACAAACAATAATTGAAAACAGTAAAACATGATCCCTTCAAAGTACTAGCCTTTGGTATTGACATTGTGCATACAAGAGTCCAACCCTGCCAGACGCGATTTGTCTGAATATCTTTGTGGTATAACACCAGAGAGACATTTCGCTAGGTGTGGTTCACAAGTAATTTCATTTACCGCACTCGTATAATTGGGAATGAGTTGCTCAAAGCAGCGAGCCGCGTAAAGCATAATTGTGTTGTTGATTTTGTCTCTGCATTCGAACGAACCCTAATGGCAATGCAATCATTATGCAATCATGTGGCTGTGCAAAGCCACGGAACAAAGTGAATTCTTTTAACTTTTAACAATAGAATACGAGTGCAACTGTTGCAAGCAGAATTTTTCTTCTTGTCAACAGAACGCCAATTCCTCGAGTCACGTTATTTTCTTTTGATCCCCGTGGTTTTTCTTGGCTTGATGCTTGGGTCTGTGAATGAAGATGGTATACAATTGAGTCGGGCTTGAAAAAAAAAGATGTCTCTATGTGGTCGCTAACGTTGCAAAAGTTCCACTACCAGCGATCAAAGTACAAGAAGAAAAAGTCAACGCATATACTTTTAAACATAAAATTATATGCGGCCAAAGTTTTTTTTTAATGTTAATTTTGTATATTTGATTATATTTTAGTTTCACAAATGTAGTACCTAATTGAAAACATTTGTATTTATATATATATTTATTTATTTATTTATTTATTTATTTATTTATTTATTTATTTATTTATTTATCTATGGTTAGTTTACTGTGCAGATAAAATTAGAACTGCAAAGGTACCAGAATGTGCAGCAATATTTCGTCCGTCAATATGTATTTTGTGTTATTTATTTGTTTATGAATACGATTGTCGAATAAAACGCGATATTTTTCTAGTTAATTGTCGTGCTGCAAACATCGATCCAGATCGCAAGAATTCCGTCCCCCGTGTCGAACCGTGATCCTTGTCGTGTGACATGCTACTGCCAAGATTAGACTCCACAGACAGAGATTAGACTCTCATCGCTCGCACGCGTCGAGGGAAAAAATGGTAGACAATCCAACGGAAGCATCGAAAGCCGTTCACGTTTAGAATGAGAGAGAGAGAGAGAGGTCTAGACTGAATGGGCATGCTGGTCATTTATGAAGACACTTTAGTTTGTTGTGTAGTTGGAGCTCGGATGCATCCTTACCTGCACCTACAGAAGGAAAAATCAAAGTGGTAAGGCAATAAGTAGGTCGTGGTGCTAGAAGTTTAGGTATAAAGATAACCAAGCAATCACAAGTTATTTTTATGATTTCCTCCTACGGCCTCTATTTATAAGTCTTCACCAGCAGGAAAAAAGTACATTCCACATTAGTCGCATGGAAGAGTTGAGACGAAATGTCAATGTGGTGTTTTGGTCCAAGGTCATATGGTAGTATCTTTGCTTTGGTCAATTCACCGTACCTACATAAAGAACTCCATTGTTCTTTCAAACACCAAATAGTGTAAAGGCCGGTATCAGTTTTGCTAGTTGATATTCCATGAACAAGTTTAATATTTCTGTCAACACTTTCTCATTCTCACATAACTAGAAGTCGGCCATCAGCAGTTGATAGCCGAAACAAAAACTAACGTATGGCAAATTGGCAGTCGATCAATCTCTTGTATTAGTTGCATATTAATCAGCTGTCTTGGCGATGAATTTTCAAACAGATGGCGTCGCCAACGGACGTACGGGTCAATTAAAACACAGTGGACATTGCGCACAAAAGTCACACGACACATGTCCATGAGCGCTCACACGGGTGATCGAACCCTAGACTATTTGTTTGGTCGATGGAGCGTTTGATTGCGTACTGAAAGGAGCACGTTGAGAGTCGCGACATATGGTCGATCGGGTCGGTCGTGATTGGACGTTCCCGTTTTGGCGTCGACTTTGATCTGCTGACAGCCAGGTGAGACGATGGGATTTTACAAATGGTATTCATAAGAGAGGGCGAATTGCCTGTTAGTTTGATAGAACACGATAGAACGTATGTCACACAGCTGTGTGTTTCTTGTTTATAATGCGCTTTGTGTCAAGTTGGTATTATGAGTAATGGACGCGGGTTGTTCGGGCTGGAACGGCCCTAAATCTATTTCGACATCGTGGACATAATTAGAGGAGAGATCGATCCGTGCGAGTTCGGTAAAAGTCGTTGTAAAGTTAGTAAAGCATGGCATGCCATGCTTCCTTCGGTTTTCTCTAGGATCGGCGCGCCGGGAGTCAGCTGGTCTTTGATGTGTCTGGACTTTGTAGGTTGTATAATGAGTAACGCCATTCATAAGTCATCGTCTGTGTGAAGAAATACAAAGTTAGCAGTAACAAGCTTGGAAAAATAGGGACTAGAGATTATAAAATAGTCAGGCGTTGTGAAAAAACTTCGAGTTGTTTTAAGTTAGTGTTGTGGTTGTAAATTAAACGTGTTGACACTGCGAAGTTGACTGGATAGCGAAATGAAGTATTGGATTTGTGTTTGGGATTCGGAGTGTGTTTTAAGGCACAACCAATGGGAAATTAATGAAATCGATTGCGTGAAAAGCTAAATTTTAGAATTTCACATCAATTTGTTAGAAAGATACGAAGAAAAAGGAACGAAAAAAGGTACGACGCTCAAAAGTGGGGATTAAAATATGTGTGGCATGAGTAATTCTCACAATGGAAACAAAACAATTCAAACAAGTGCGCGAGCAGCGAGCTAGCGACACAATTTAAATTAATCATTCCGAGTCAACAAGTTTACACACTCGCTGCTGATTGCAAGTTAAGAATTAACAAACCGCCAAGATCAACACATTCCCGCAGTCGTAAAGAACAGATGAACAAATTATAACAGCTTGTTGCTGAGCAAGAAAAAAGGTACTTAGTATACCTACTTTTATGGGAGCGACCAAAGGTCGTGTAGAACACCTCTCATGTTCCAGTCAGTCGCCAGCAGAAATTGGTGTAACACGCACCTTGTCTTTGAGCCGGAAGGCGAACGGAGTGCAGAAGTTAAGCGACACTGCGCTGAATCAGGTACTGGATGGGTGACCATCTCAAATGATCAGTTCTATTATAATGATTGTTGTTTTTAAGACGCAATGTTTTCGCCCTTTGGCACGTCGACCTAATGGTGTTGGTGATTAAGCGAGTGTTTATAAAGAAGACACTGAACCTAACTTAGCCTAAGAGGAAGGAGGGAAAATCCATAGACTTCTCCTAATAAAGAGCACGAAGAGAATTACTAGGGCATAGTCTCTTCTGAAGGACGGTACAACACAAAATCTTTCAATGGTGTCGATAGGTTGATGGCCAATGAAGTTGTACTAAATTTGACAAAAACAATTTGAACTGGATTTTGAATGCTAAGCAAAGAACAACTAAACTTCCAGACGTTTCTTAACTTGCATCTGTTACTTTATCAAGGGTAAGAGGTAAGAGCAGTCCCGACATTTTTCCGATAACAAAAAAAACACAAAAATTATAACAATTACGAAACGATGGGAAATTTAGTTTTTCTTCACGTGGCATTCAAAACCCAGTTCAAAAAGATTTTGTCAAAACTAGTGCTAAGGTTATATAAACAAGACATATCTAAGTCTAAAACTATCATTGTACTAAATGTCGTCCCTTTAACTTCTCTTTCGAACGGAACTGGTTGCTTATGACAGTCAATCCTCTAACACCGGGCCCAGTGCCTAGCGGTGGTCTTTCCTGAAGTCAGCACCGGTTCTTCTTATACTTCCTCTCAGACAGGGTTCGGCTAACCCGCCAAACACCGCCTAGGCAGCAAGACGCCGGCGTCCCGAGGCGGGAATGGGGACATCGGCGACGTCAACGCGTCCTGCGGGACTGGAAACGGCCGGCCGGTGGCAGGTGTTGTTGATGGTGCTGATAGGCGTCAACTACGCAATCGTGGCGTTCAATCATGCGCTGCCCACCTTTCACGGTTACACGCCACCCTTCGAGTGCCAGGTGAGTACGACACTGGAAACAAACCAAGTGGAAGCCTCGAGGAAATTTTTAGGAGCACTTAGCACTAAATGCATCTGAGGGAAAGGGACACATACGGCAACTTTGCTCCAAGATTAGAAGATTTTACAAATCAAGAGATCAGCCCGTGGTCGAATGGTTCTTGCTGAGAGCAAAAACTTGAAAGCATTTGTTTGGTGGTTTCTAGTTACATTGAAATAAAAAACGGTACAAGTTACAACGTATTATCTCAAGTCCACGACCACAGAAAAAAGATTAGGTTGGTTTGCCTTACGGCTCGACATGATAATGATTGCTTGCTTTCATAGGTAGCTGCTGCAAATGACATTTAGAAAATAGCCATATAAGAGAGCAGATTTTAGAGGCTCTATCAGGCGATCTCAGCATCTCCATGGCAACAAATTAACAAATGTTGTTTATATTGAATCACTCAAGCTTGACAGTATTTTTTATTTTTCAAAGTTTGGCAAACAAAAATTTCTTTGGGAATTAAAAAAATATTTTGGAAAATTTGGTCAATTTTAATAGCTAATTCACATGTTTCAGAGCGCTAACAGCTCGCTGGGTGGCTGTCTTCCCGAGCCTGAAGAGTGCAAAGGAGGCTACACGTTTGTCTCCGAAAGAAACGACACCACTGTCGTCACTGAAGTACGTGCTTGCACAGCATTCTGCCGATCCTATTAATATTGCTATGAAAGAGCCAGGAAAAAAGTTGTTTCATACTGATGTTTCATTTAGCTCCCATGGTTTTACACCATGGATAAATGAATAGACTCTGCATTATTTTCCGAGAGAATTGTACCTGTAAACGTTATCAACATAAAGTCTTGCTTGTCTACAGTGGCAGCTGGTCTGCTCACGACGGCTACTGCGCCCGCTGGTACCCACGCTGTACTTCTGCGGAGTAACTTTAGGAGCACTGGCGGGTGGTCTTGCAGCCGACCGCTACGGCCGCCGCCCCACAATGCTTGTGGGGCTTTATGCACAGGGCATACTCGGGTTGGCGCTGTATGCCGTTGGCACGCTGGAGGCATTCGTTGGAGTGCGATTTGCTCAGGGATTCTTTCTACAGGCAAGTCCCTGACATAGTTTGGAGGAGGGAGGGGTTTTTGTTTCCTCGAAAGGGAATGGTAGATGTGTTGTGGGGGTTAAAGCGTGAATAACGTAATTATATCACAGTTTTGTACCATATTTTACACATTTTAGGCTTATTTTTTTTAAATCTACTCTGTTTGCTTCACTTTGTTTACTCTGTTTAATTAGATCACTTGATTGATGAAATTTATGTTCTGTATAAATTGTTTTTCCTAAGCATTCACCTTTTTTACTCATTTACATCAAATTCAGAGCTATAGGGTTGGTTTAACCGAATTTAGACACTGGCAAATTTAGACACAACTTTTGGAATGTTTTTCAGGTGATGCAGGGTTCGACATACACGCTGCTGATGGAGCTATTTCCTCCCAAAGCCCGGACGGGCGTAGGGATTGCGCTGGAAGTGTACTGGGCGCTGGGACTGTCGTTCCTTGCCGCCTGCTCATTCCTATTGCCCGACTGGCACAACCTGGAGCTGGCACTGAGTCTACCTACTGTGGTCACATTGCTTTATGTTTGGTATGGGGCTCATTTATTTTGATGTTAACGTTCCTGTTTTGCAGTTATTGTTCCATTTTAAAGTGCTTTAAACCTTTTAACAACGTTGAAAAATGTAAATCTTTATATAAGCCTAACAATCACCTTCCAACATTATTTTTTGAACTAAAAAACTTGTTTTGGCCAACACTTATAAACTTATAAATTCTTACCATCTCACAATTGACGATCAAAACCAGCATGGTTGTGGTATATTTTCGAGCGTCACTTGCATTCATTACCCATTTGATTATTGTTCTCTTGCAAACTAGACTTGAGTGTCTAGAATATGCATGTGTTGCTTCTAATTATGTGCTGTGATTGACAGTTGGGTACCAGAGTCTCCGCGATGGCTGACGACCAAGGGCCGCCACGTCGAGGCTGCCAAGGTGTGTACCTAATACCGTATGATGTAAGGAGAAGCTTGCTTCTGTGCATTTGGGCTTTATTTTATTTGTAAGTTCAAAGGGGTCTAGAGAGATGATGGATTTTTTAACAAGGTCCAATATTTTATCCACAATATAAACTTTACTGCTAGCCAACCTTTGCTCACCCAGACCACAGACCAACCAGACCGTCAGACTTTGGTTGATGCTCAAAGCAAAAGCGTACTTAAAACAGTGAGTTGGAACTCCTTAGTGCGTGCCAAGATTTTTAGTTGGCTGTGAAATTTATTTTTGTTGTAATTTTGGTTTCAATGTAAAATAACTAGACAAGGGTAAAAAAATTAGCCATGCACATTTGTTACAGTTGTCTGAGCAGATAGCGAAACGAAACGGGGTCTCCAAGGCAATAGAATCGCAGTCGACGGTTACGCCTGTCAAGCGAGGGTCCGCCGCAAAGGAGATCGCCAATGGTGACGAGATACATGACGCAAATCGGATTGAAGAGGCAGCTCTGACGGATGCCAAAGAGAGGGACGATTGCGGTGCTGAGAACAAAGTCTCGACGGAGAATTCAATCGTGATCGGCGTTAAAAGCGGATATGTGACCGAGGCAAAAGCCCAAGGCGTTTTAGACTTGTTTAAAAGCCGAGTGTTGAGGAAGTATAACTGCATCATGATTTTTAACTGGTAAGTGTGGCTGCAGATAACATGTGGTGATGTATTTGTATATGGTTTCTTTGTAATTATTCTGGTGTTATAACTTTGAGTGAGCTATTACGCCAACACAATGATCCATTAACTCTACCAAGACAGTAATTGTTAAACAAACTCCTGCTCCTCAAGGTTCAGCATATCGCTCTCGTACTACGGTATTATGTTCTATCTGCCCGACCTGAGTGGCGATCGTCACCTCAATTTCCTGCTTGGTGCTGTGCTGGAGCTTACATCCTACTTCCTGGCATACTTTGTGCTCTCTCGGTGAGTGTTCCAACCAGTCCTAGTGACAATACATTGTGACATCGGCTAGGACTTGTAGAGTATACAGTAGTCTTGCAAACTGTATGTGTGAACTGGTCCCTGGTTTTCACAGATTCGGGCGTCGGCTGCCGCTATCGTTTTACTTGATACTTAGTGGGATCCTCTGCGCCGCCGTTGGTGCTATCAGCGGGGGACAAACGCCCAACGAAGGAGCGTGTGAGTTTTGAGTGCCGAGAGCACACATGCGTGGGAGGGGTGTTGTGTGGTTTGGAAATCTTTTGGTGTTAAAGGAACACCTTTTCCTGATGTTTTTGTTTTGTAGCTTTCTGAGGAAACAATGCAACTTTGTGACAATCTTGGCCTTCCATGTTTCAGTGGCGGTGACCCAGACGGCCCTGGCGTTGCTGGGCAAGGGGGCAGTGGTCAGTGCATTCTGTACCATCAACATCTACACCGCCGAACTGTTCCCCACCGTGGTGCGCGCCGCCGCCACTGGCTTCTGCGGCTTCTGGGGCCGCGTCGGCAGTTTGCTTGCACCGCAGCTGCTACTATTGGTCGGTTAACTTTAGTTTTGATAGTTTTAGTTAAGGGTTTTTGTGGTTTGGTTGGTTTTATTTGAACCAAAAAGGCTAAGATTATTGCTTCTCTGTCTCAACAAAGAACACATACCTTATAGCCACTTTCCTAAAATGTAGCTTTATAGTTCAAGCTCTTTGATTGAGAAAAAAACATCCATATTTTGAGTGGTCAAGGATATGAGTTAGCATGCCAGTAACCACTAACCTCAACGGAAGGTTTATGAAATGACCTAATATCTGTCTTCCATTTGGCAGGGTGAACTGACGTGGAAGCCAGTTCCATTAGCAAGCATGGGAGTTTTGGTAATCGTCGCTGGGTTGGCGACACTCTTTCTACCCGAGACTTTCGGGTGTCCGTTGGCCGATACCGTTGAGCAGGCGGAGGAAATGCAGAACAGCCGTAAACGAAAAGTTTGAAAGATGTGCGCTCCAAGTTTTGTGGAGCCTTGTGGAAGTGCATAGTACTTGATCCCCCAGGAGCGTCATTTTGGTTCAGCTAATAGCATACTGGGAATACTGTTGTAGAAGCTCTTTCTCTTAGTCTTCAAGATAACTGCCAATGACAAAGAGGGAAAAAATAAAATTCCAGCTTGCCAGAACATTTTACGAATAAGATAAAGTCACAGCAAGATGCTCCTGACTGAATATCCCAGTTGTGGTTTTCTGTGATTTTCCACAACCATTCCAGGCAAATGCTGGGATAGATTCATCACAAAATAGCCGTGATAAAAGTTAAGTATTTACAATGAGTTAAATGATGGGTTGTAAGGATATTATGTAGAAGAAAGAAAAAAGAAACCCAACTTTTCAAAGATGAAAGAGCTGTTTGTTGTAGATGCAGAGTTGTATGTCTCCTTATTATACTCTATGTTAACAAGGCGACACAGCTGAAATTCCATACAAGTTACAACTTTCTGCATCTATTGAAGTCAGGCTTTTTTACTTCGGTGAGTGGTGTTCCTTCCTTTACTTTTCATATAACATATACCAGACTTTTGGCAGTCTTAAAATCAGTAATTATAATTGTGTTCACTATGCCATTGAAACGATGTTACTGTTACAGAATGCCGTCACTGATTAGTGGCTGGTTATTTGATGTTACCACTGATTAATGTTAGTAAAGACTCAAATGTTGAATAAACCATTTGTACACCAAACAATTTAACACTTGATTCTTGTAAAGGGACACGGATTTTTAAGATAAGAGAGCAAGGTAAGAAGTGTGGAAGAAATAGTGTTGCCAGAGTTCAGTTTTTTCAATAATCTTAAGTCTTTGTCACTAAGCAAAGTACCATGTTGATGTGATTCTAATTTGAGACTGCTTACATTCCCTTCAAGAAGCTACCACTAGATCTTGCACACAATAATCATTTCAGTCTTTTAGGCCATCTGAGAATAAATAGATCACATACAAACCGAATGAAGCTTCATGTTTTAATAAGGCATGGGCCTCGACAATGACAGCACGACGCAATACAACGAGGTACCAATGGACAGTGTGTACTTAGTGTTTTAGCTGGACCACAGCAGGATAGAAAAAAAAATATATAAAACATCCATCATGTAGAATAAATTAACCTTATATAAAAGGCCTTGAATTCATTGCATAGTAAAAAAATAGACAATACCTAGATGGCCATGCATTTGTAAGAAAGTACAATTAAGTGTCAAACAAAGCAGTCCTTAATGAGTATTTCATATTTTAAGTATCGAGGCTGCCCAAAGGAAACTTAAAGTGAAGAATATGTCTAATTTCATAGCAAACTCCTATTAAATCAGAGAAAAATAAAAACAATAGCATTTGCCAGCGATGCAGTGAGTGTGACATGCAACGTACCTGTCAAATGAAAGAACTTTTATTAAACACAGAAATACATTTTTCAAACGGAGAACTTTAATTGGTAATCCAAATTGAAAAACGTACGATTAACCACAATAGGTTGGACCTGTCGAGTCAAGCGTTTTAAACGAATGATACACGAGTTAAAATTCAGAGCTGCTTTATGTGAACACAAATCGCAAAGACCAAATTTTTGGTATTTGCAAGAAGCCTAAAATAGAAGTATCTCGCTAATTACAAGAAATATAGCATCCAAGTATAAAGTAATGAGTCCAGCGCAGATTAATACAAAGTGGTAGCGGTGGGGTGGGAGGTAATGCCCGCTGTTTGCAAGCACCGAGCCTGCGATGCTAGTTGCGCATGCTCCTGCGAATGACGTTTCGAGTGATGGCGTTGAGGTCCGCCATGCCCTTGCGTGCGTCGGCAACGTCAGAAGAGAACTTGTTGTTGGGGCTGTAGACTGCACCGATGCTGGTCTTTTGCACGCCTCGCCTGCAAGTACAGTCCCAAGGGTTGCATGAAGATCTTAACAATGCGTTGTTGAATAGTGACAGTGGCTCGTGGTCAGAGGAATGTTTTTTTTTTGGATGTGAAATCATGAGTTCTAAAACAAACCTTATTATATGATTTAAGGAAAAATTGCAATTCCCAATTTTTTTTCCTTTAAAATTATGATGGAAATTACTTTTACCAATTTTACTCATGGATGAATTCAATGAATATTCTAAATCTCCATTTAGCTGTGTTTACAGTTATGAAAATGGGACCTGGTAAAAATGTTGCACCTACAATTTGAGTTTTCTTGAATTTTGTTTTTTTGTTTGAATTATCATGAATATTTGTTTCTGTGGTGGCTGTGTGGTAAGTACTATAATCTGTGTTTATCGTAAAAATCACAGAAATATATCCTTTCATAATTAAGTTTCTAACAAGCTCCAGCATATTTGATTTTGATCTACAGAAAGTAAAACTATGCTGTGCTGTCGCTGTTTGCTAAGAAGCTTTACAGGATCAAAGCGTGGGACGAGGAAATCGCGCAGCCTAGACAGATGACCAACTTACTTGCTATTTGAGCTTGGCTGGTTTGTCAGCCTCTTCTGTCGTGGGGTTTCGATACCAAAGGGACTGTACATCTTGGTAGGTGTTCGGCCCAGCACTTGGCGAGATTGCGCTCCGGGAGTCTTTGGGGAGTTCGGGGACTCACAGATGCCAGTCATTCTGTGCCTGCGTCTGGTCGATCGACGGAGTTTCTGAAAAGACCAAGGAAAAATGAATAGCTGGTTGGCTCCGAACAAATTCTATGATTCCGAGTACTGTCTAATAAAAGTCTGGGCACTCACCTGGGAAAATTCATCAATGGAGAGACGAACATTGCTCAGTGTCTTTGTAATCTTGTCTGTACCTGATCTCAACGCAGACGAAGCACGCTTCCCAGTCTGCTGCGATGACGCAGTTAATGAAGACAGGCTTATGTTACTGCTCCAGTTCTTCACCATTGTCAAAGGTCCTCTGCTTCGTTGTAAAGGAGCGGGATTTTCTTTTTCCTCGAAATTGCTATGGAGACACCGGCGGGACTGTCCAGAATTTTCTTGCATCTGAGCTGGTAACTGAGAGCTGTCATACCCCTCATTTCTATGATATGTTAAAGAAATACTGCGGGAATCGGGACGCATGATAGCTAGAAAAATAAAACATTGTTAGTACTTGAACCTTTTGGCATTTACCTTTCTGACGTTCATTATTTAAAAAAATATTAGCAAATTACCGAAAGGGGAGATAAGACAAACAAAATCAAATTCTGTAACGGTTTTCTTTCGGCTACACCCTTCGACGAAGCTAGCGCCGCCGCAGCGATCTCCCGTTGCTTGCACTGCTTGCTTGCACTGTGATGTGAAGGTGTCTCCCTGATTGGGCGGATCTGATTGGTCGGTGGTTATGAGACTTGAAAACGACAAGGAAAGTGAACAATCTTTGACACGGAGACCTTCATTGGGTTGTAAGAAAAACCTACGCAATCCTTTTACTATGCCTATGCTGTAAGAAAATACATAGTACTTATTAAGTAAATTCCCTAAGTATCCTAACTACCTATTTAGAGCTATAATAAAACGGATTCTATGGCAGCTATTGTCAAAATTTATCTCCAAATGTTTTGTGATGATCCATTTTTACTTGCCATTTCATACTTTCGCAGATAAACTGCTAACCGCTCACTGTTGGCAATCGCGGGACTCTAGAATAAATGTTATGATCGTAAATCACATGGTCATTCCCAAAGCTCCAGAAAGAACCCTGATCACTTTTCAATTGCTCAGAGTTACAGAAGAGCAGGATTTGTTGCTGGAACAGTGGCAGAAGTGCCTCGATTGGTTTGTTGAGTCAAATACCGACGTGTTAGGCACTCTGTCATTGCAGACGTGATTTTTTTAAGTACAAAGTACTTGAAATATAATTTGCTAGGCTTGATTAAAATATCCTGCTTTCAATGATTGCCACCAGCTCCCAAATTCCACTTGACACGGATGAAGCATTAAGGCTAAATCAAATTCAATGAGGCAAGTACACAGAGGCATTTGATAGATAACAATGTTTCCAAATATTCCTTATCTATCAACAAGAGCATTTTGTTTTGTTTAACATTCTTTCAACTTTTGATATGGAGTGTATATTTATTTAATTGTATGCATAATGTACAGTGTATAAATGTTGGCGAACTTGTGGATTACTTATTGACGTTCTTGTGACATTTTTTCTTTTTTTTTGTCGCTACACATCTCATAACATATTTTTATTTTCGATTGAAGAAAAAATAATAAATAAACATCTACATCTACAAGGCTGTATGTGGTCTCGACGCCTGGCGGAACCTGGCCAAATATGTAAAAACTCACCCAAAGCAAGGCAGTGGTTCGGGGTGATAACGGACATAAACTATTTTTGAAGTAATACCACTCACTCCTTGGCAGAGGAACTAGGCCATGGAAAAGCCTGCCATTCAACGAACTTGCCAGAAATATATCCCCAAAGTTTTAAAATAATGTCTTGTATCTGATTCATGTATAATACGTTTGTGTCAGATTGTAAAACTGTATAGTAACCACTAGACAGTGCACTTCACTTATTTTATATAATCCTAAGTAGCTAATAAAAACCATTATTATTATTAGTAACTATGTATGTTGTTCTTTCTTCCTCCTATTTTTCTGAAGTGGGTCCACAGCTTTGTTGAGGGAGTTGATCTGCAATCTGATTCCATAATCATGCCATACTCAACCAAAGAATATTTTGATAGTTAATTAAAAATTGAATCTTAATTATGTTCCTCATTAATGCATATTGTTAATGTATACTTAGAGTTATGTTTATTTTATACAATCATTTCTTGTACACACTCTGTTCTGACAATTCTTATAGCTCTTCTAGAGCTCTCTACAATAAAGACCTGTAAAAGACAGCTCAGTTGCTGTCACTTTTTTGTGTGAAATGTCTCACTTGAGTACGTATTATGTGCTTACATAACTGTAAGTATCATCGGACTACTAGAATAATAATGCATCGATTCAAGAAAATCTTTAATTACCATTGCAATTCCCACAATTTACAAAAATATAAATTGAAAATAACTTTCATCTAAGAACAGTGTTAGCAAGAAAAGTATATCATCTTCAATCATATCTTCAAGCATCTTGGTCGGCAGAGTCCATGACAAGTTTGCCGTCCTTGTCTTTGATCCTGATCCTGCCGTTTGCGTAGCGTGTTTCTTGTAGTCCATCCGGATAGACCAGCTTCACGGTGCCGTCAGGATACTCGCGCCGCTAGATACACGGGAAACATGGAATAAGCGATGCATTTCAATCCATTTTTGTTGCTCGTAACAGAATTGAAACGTCAGCAACTAAATCGACATACGTATTTCAATTGCTAAGTTGAACATTGAAAAAGATTGATTGAGCGTAAAATATTATTAAATGAAAGTAATCTGCAAGAAATAAAAAGATAAAATTTTAACATTCTAAATTATGGCTACTTTACTGATAAAGTAGATTTCAGTTGGTATTTCTCGCTGAAACCCAATAAACTTAATGTAATTGGATCAACGTCGCTACCTTGTGAGTGGCGGTGTGAATCTCACGCTGGCCATTAGCTAGCCGTGCAACCTTCTGTCCTTGCGCATCGGTAGAGACTCGTGTGCCGTCGGGCAAGGTCCACTCGTCGTTTCCGTCCGCGCTGATTACGCGAACGCAGCCGTTAGGAAACGTGATCTCGGACACGCCGTCCGCAGTGCGACGTTCTCGCTGGCCACTGGAAGGAGCGGAGTTATTTGATACTGACATTAACTGATATTAAAAGAGCTGTAAATGACAAGTGACCTAATTCGTAGATTTTGCAACTTTCTTTAGCTATTGCTAGCTGACTTATCGTAATCGAGGATATAGATTTTGGCAGACATATTCAAGTTTATTGGTGTATTTGTGTATGTGTGTCTGAGCCCAAACGTTTTAAATATCGGACCGCAATAAAGCAACCAATTGACTTCTTTCAGTTGTCTTAAACGACACACAAAGTTTTGTCAAAACAGTAGGTTACTGATATGAGGGAACTGGTATTAGGCTACTAATTAAAAATTACTATTAATTAACATTACAGCAAACTACATGTGTTCATATAATGTGTTCAATAATTCTACACAACATTGTTTATTTTAGTGCGCTAGTAAAGTATTGTTCATTCTCTCGAAAGTTCATTCTCTCATTCTCTGTTCTAGTTTTTTTACTTTAATCCGAAAATAAGAACACTGAAGACAAAGCTGTGTTGTCATTTGGATGCACGTTTATCTGCTTGCAAAGGAAGATCATATTTGCAAGACCTCAAATCAGTGTCAGTACAGGATTAATTGACAAGTGTCAACCTGTATGCAAGTCATTACACTAACTGAAGAAATAATAATATTAATAAGTAGATAACGTAGAGAATGTAAATAAGACGGTTACTCACTTGGCAAACTCGAGTATTTCCATCCCGTCGCTGTAAGTCGAATGCCAAGTCTTTGTTTCCGCGTAGTAATACTTGACGAGCCCGCTATTGGCCAGCGTTTCCTTGACGTCGCCGTTGAAGTAAACAATTTTCGCCACAGACCTATCGGCAGCAAGTTTTTTCACGTTTCCATTGGGATACCAAATCTCTTTCCTGCCGTCAGGGAACGTTTTCTCTACACTGCCGTTAGCCCTCACAATTTCTGTGTTTGTTTTATTATCTATTTCGTTAACACCGTTTTTCTTGGCTGTTATTTCGTGGGTAGGCAGATTAACTTCTGCCGCTTGCTCGAGAGAATCATTTCTCTGAGGCGATAATGAACCCTGATATGATCCTGATGTCGATCCTTGAGAACTATGTGCATTCTCTGCCTCCATTTTCGAATCATAATGTGTAATCCGTTTCGAGATTATCTTGATATATTCTGGCACGTCATCCTCTGTTTCCTGATTGCAATTTTCGTCCGGACCATCTTTTCCTTTTGTCAAATCCACCACAACTGTCTTCGTAGACTTAACGCGCTGCGTAGGATCTTCTCGTGGCTCTGCGCGTAAGTTTCCAAAGTACGTGTCGTAGACAGTTTGACGTAATTTCTCAACCCTATCCAATGACCTCTCATTGATCTCATCGTCAGATTCCGTTTCCGACTCGGAACTCTCGACATTGTAAGTCTGGATTCTTACGGCTCTTTTGCATTGGGGTCCTTGCGGGGATTGAGGTCTCACGTCCGGCACGCTTTTTGTCCGTCGAATGCTCGGGGCCGTTGGCTTTGGGGGGTTTCGTGCGCCCCAAATCGGGCGATTGGTCATCAGCGCCGAACGCTGCTCTTTGATTGGCGGAGGCTTGCGCTTGATAACGACGGCATCTTTGAAGTCTGCGGGTTTGATGCGGCCGATGTGAGTGTTGATTGCGTGAATCACCTAGCAACAAAAAGTGGCAAGATGGAAATCGGTTAGACTTCTTAAACTAAATCTTAGCTTAAAACTAAAAATAAATCTGACACAAAATGGCTCCAGATTAATAATAAAAATAATGAAAAAATAAACTAAAAAGCATATATTTATCAGAAGAACCAACTTTTTACTTCTCTTCCTAGCACCCCTTACTCCAAGATATTAGGATGAGATGCCCAAAGGCTGGAAAAATAATTTGTGAAAAGCACCGATACAGTGAGCAGAGAAATCAGCAATTTCTAGCATTGTTGAAAAAAACCACTGTAGGTTGGGGTTAGTATGGTACAACCCATTGAATTATGTAGAACCGTGGTCGCTCTAGGCTGAAGGCTTATGTATTTATCTCTGAAGATTCACAATTGCAAGAACAAAGCTTGCAGGCGCACCTTTGTGTCGAGCACCCGTGAAGGTGCCTGATTGGGCAGGCTTGCGCGTCGTTTCTGCCACTCCTTTCGTTCCCGCTTGAGATCAGCGAGCTGCGACTTGAGCGCGACGTTCTCGGCCTCAAGGTGTTTCAGCCGGTCCCGGGTTCGGACCTGGGTTGCGCTCCAACGGCTGTCTTTCTTGACTAGCTCCTCGCGAAGGTTCTCCACCTGGACATGTCAAGGTGTTGTTGCAGTTAAGAGAAAGATGGCTGAAGGATACTTCTCCAGCCTCTCAAAGAACAATGCTACAAAGCAGTAATGTTAAAACATTTTAACTATTTAACTTTCACGGGGTAATGGTAGCTGCTAATCCATGGCGCTTGTGGCCTTTTTTCTTAACAAGCCTCTACAATTTGATCAATACGGTTCAAAATATCAATGAACTTTGATTAGAATTAATGGAGATAACTTGAGCGAAAACCAATCTCATACCGGAGCAAAATGCAAGAAATAGTAAAATGAACTTTGATTCTTTAATACATTTTAGACCAAGCTCAAAGAAAATCTACTTGCATTTAGCATGTCAGAAACACAAAAAATGTCTTTCATTTCAGTTAAATACTGTTAAATATATTTTATTTTGGATAAGCATAGCAAGCAAAGCAAAGACTCAATTTGACTTCCTCACACGATACAAAATACATTTATTATTATTTTTTTATTTATTTTCACAGAGAATTTGAAAGAAAATTGCGTAAACCGGAAGTACTGAAAGAAACATAAAGGGTGGAAAATAGGCTTATCTATTACACAATTAAAATTGCATTCGGGAAGCCTTTTAAGGGAGAACCATTTCCGTTCCGACCTGAAGTTTCAATGCCGTTATCTCCTCGCGTTCCATCTTTGACGGCTGGCTCTTTAGCTCTTTGTAGTACTTCTCAAACACCTTCTTGTCCTTCTGCAGCTTCTTCCGTTCTGTGTCCAAGAGATTGGTCAACGCCTCTTGCTTCTCATTAAAAGCCCGCTCGGTCTCCTTCTTCTCCTTCGCAAACTTTGCCATGTCCAGTTCGTGAATTCGTTTCAATCTTGTCAAACTCGCATTCTCCTTACGAAACGTCTCTATTTCTCCCTCGAGCTCCTGGAGCCGTTTCCGCAGCAAGTCGCTTTTGTAAGCCACACCTTCGACGGCTGTTCGCACTAACTGCTCAGTAGGAGACGTAGTCCTGCTTCTTTCGTCAGTTTTCTCGGCTTTCAAGGCTTCACTAACATCTTCCTCTTCAATTGTTTTCTCTGCGACGGATACGTCTGCGTCTTCTGAACTTTCTGAAGCCAACGACACACAACCATCACTCCAGGTCTCACTGTCTTGAAAGTTCCTGCGATTTTCACCAATTGTGCTCAGACCAATGTCGATTTTCTGCCCGTCCACATCTCTGCCAATGAAGAGAGGGACGTTTTTAGCGACCACTGGATCGTCGCAGTCTTCCGAAGTGTCGCAAGTGGATTGGTCGAAATCAGAGTCTTCAGTTGGCTTCTGGAAGAATGCATAGTTCTCTTGGTCAGCAAATCGTACGTGGAGGCTACGATCGATGTTTGGCGGAGGTCGTAGCGGAGATACACGGAAGTCTCGGAGTGAGAGCTGACGTTCGCGGGCCGACGTTTTGTTCGGCGTCGATTGGTGCGATTTCTCTAAGAGTCGAGCAATTGTGGACGATGAGGAACTGAAGCTCGAGTTTGCAGCTTTTTGTTCCAGCAACTCAAAGAGTCGGAGGTCTTCTAGTTCTTTCTGTGGATGCAATTAGAATACCAGGTCCATGTAATTTGACAAAAAATTAAAAAACAAATTTACCAAGAAGGAAATTAATGTTGTACCCACCTTGGTCAGTTTGTTTGAACCCACGAATTTATTTGGCGACGATTCGGAGTTACTAGGTGTCCATGGCCGTTGATCAGGACTCTTTGGTCGTGAAATAAAATGCTCAGAGGAGGCTGGTTCTACTTTATTTTTCAATAGAACATTGGCCCAAGTAGCATTGACAGAAGGTCCATCAGCATGAGTTGGGAGTCCACTACCTAAATCCTTGTTTTTGTTTGGTGGTTGATCAAAAGTAAACTGAGTTGGTATATTTGTTGAGATTTTGTTTTTCTCATTGCTTGGTTTAGCAGTTAATGGTTTTTGAGCTGGCTTTTTTGTGTCAGGATTCAATTGATATTTAACTAAGCCCTGGCCTTTCCGCAAAAACGGTCTTTTGATGATCTTAGGAGGAATTCTGTCTGTCGCTTTGTCCTCGTCACTCTGTCGCAACTTCTCACTGAGCAGTTCATTGAAATTTTTTTGTGGCGAAGGCACTGGGACATCATCAAAGGATACGCAAGGCTGCATTGTATAGTTCCTGACGGACTGAGTTTGGAGTTCTGTTGGCGGTGAGATATTGACAGGACTACCGATTCGGGGAAACGATTCAAGCGATGTCTGGTGGAGAGATTCATCGTTGTACGAACTTTGACTAGAGCCTCCGAAATCACGGTTATATTCTTCGTACATTCGACGCTGAGCCGCCATGAGAAAATCTCGCTGCGATTCTTGTTCGACACGAAGCTTTTCTTCTTGGAGTTTCTGCCATTTCTTTAGCTCTTCGAACTTTTTAATTACTAGTGCAGGGTTTTCTTTTAAAGCCATTGTTAATACAATATACGGACAAGGCGGTGACACTTTGGTAAAGATAGGTTAGTTAAGAACAATAAGTAACAAACATTGACACCAGAAAATATGCATTAAATGCACAACTTATATCAAAATGCAACTGAAGTGTTTTTTTTCCTACGCGTTTAAAACTAAAATATGAAATCTAAATCATTATTCTATGATGCTATCTTGTAGGACGAAAAACGTATTGCAGAATCGGCTTTCTCTGCGACCAAAGATACGCTGCTACTGACAACCTCTCAAAGCGCGCGAAACCTTAGCAACACGCGCCAAGCGGCCATATTGGCACGTGATGTGTGACGTCACGAGACGATTACGACCCGCGAGGGCTTCAAAACAACATTACATTGTCCAGTAATTAGATTTGTAACCTACAGTGAATCGGAATTATCAATAAGCCCTATTCTTTCACAGTTAGTACACTCTTGACAGCAGTTGGGATAGGTCACGATAGGTCATGTTTTGGGTACAGCTACTTTCGCCTAAATTGTTGGGTTAAAAAAGACAGTTTACATCAGTTTTTGGTTAAAAATGCATTTTCTTAGCGTTTTTATTCCCCTCCGATTGATTGCGAGCGACAATAGTTTATTCCTGCCGTTTATCACAAAGTCTTGGCCATTCCAACGCCTCCTCTGGTCTATGGAGACAGCCAAATTCCGTCTAACCTCTCGCCGGGACGCTTCTCTCGATTGAGTGGTTACTCAGCAAAGTGGTCTCAAGCATGTGAGTGTCCGTCGGTGAACGAGTGTGTGGGGGAAAGGTGCGACGGTATCGTGTCAGAGCGACTGGCCAAGCGAGAGAGGCTGCAGAGAGGGGAAGTCGTGAGAGTGTAGCCTGGTTTTGCGCTGTGCAGGCAGTGTGCTAGTTCTGTTCCACCGAGGCCTCCGTGCAGTCGGCAATACCACACCGCGACATAAGACTCCGCACTCTTGGTCGCCGACGTCGGTTTCTTGACGTTATCAACGAAACGGCGGTGTCGAGTGGCTTGATAACAGACTTCAATCGCGCGGATTGGCACGCGAGCAGCTATCGTCAGACCGATTAGAAACCACCGGACCTAAGGCAGTGCTTTTTTATGCTCTGTTGTTTTCAATTTTTAACGTGTGACTTAACGGGTGTCGTGATTGCGACCGACTTTTCCGTTTATAGCGTGCGATTTTTTTACTGATTTCGAATTCCTTGACGGTTTCTTTTAAATCTAAAGTGACTGCGTTTGTTTATGTGATAGAATGCATGGCAACGAAGATATCTTGTTGCAGTGAGTGCAATCTTTGAATCCAGAAGACGCTGTGTACCACTCTGGACTATGGCTACCATCGAAGGTGAGATTTAATTTTAGAATCACAGCCGATTTGATTTCAACGGCTCGTTAGTCAATCGGTTAAAATCAAAACACATGAGAGCCGCGTGGCGAAAATAGCAACATAAACAAAAAAGCAACGGTCATCGCCGCAAACATGTGCCGCGGCGAAATGCAAATGCAGTGAATAAAATTTTCACTCTCGCCGAATCAAAATGCTAAATAATTGTCGAACAACCAGCACGCCTCCGGTCGACACCTACGAAAGTACAAGGTCCGGCGAATTTTTTTCAAAGTCATTACCTCTACGACTGCGTCAACACACTTTTATCGTCCGTATATACCTACATTCACGGTCCAAGGTTGTAACTTTGTGTTCGCCGGAATCTTTTCTGACAATCTTCGTGTGATCCTGTTACGATAAATCCTTGCCCACATCCTCTCGGCTCGCTAGGGCCACGTGCACGCGGCTCTCGCGGGGGAGGGGCAATCATATTGGCCGTTTAAAAGTCGATTAACAGCGAGCCCCGGGTCCCGGCAGTCTAAATGCAGAAACAAACGCCAATGACGGAGCAACGATATGATCTAAAAGAAACGGATTGATCTGAGTGTATAGTTTAAGATTTCCTGAACTTGCATGGATGAACGATGAAGTAGCAGCGAAGTGATTTCTGCTCAGTGACCATCGTACTGCCATAGGACAGGAAGTTAGGAACCATTCTCAAAAATGCCCCTCCAGTAAATAAAACGAACGCAAATTAGTAAAGATAAAAACAAAACAAAAAACAGAAAAATATTATTAGTTCCAAATTGATTAAAGTTGTGTTATATTGGTTAAATAAATAATCACAACATTTACATTTCACTCAAATTGGTGTACAACTCAGGCATCTCTCAGGTATCACATTAAAGAAGCTACACCATGTATCGAAGCCCATGTGTGAATTTGTTTCCACTAGCTTTTATGGCAAAAATGGGGTTCGAAAATGGTAACTTATCTCAAATAATTGGCAAAATAGAAAAAACAGATGAGTTGAATTCAGAACAGCTGACTGTCGGTACTCGCGGGTATTGAGCCGAGTCAAGGGCGCGGTGACGGGATGAGCATCGACTATCGAACACCAGAGGAAGGCCATCTGCACGCAGAAAGAAGTGAAGCCGTGCGAGCGGCGAGGGCACACACTAAAAACAGCGATTGGCAATTGTTAAAACTGTTGATGATCGCTTGTCTAATTTGAAGCGACGTGTCGATGCGATTTTTTATCTTGCAAGTGTTGCTATGGTAATGTGTAATGTTTGTAACAAGTGTTGCTATGGTAATTGTTTGCGGGAGTGCCTCAGCTATAAGTCTAGAACGATGTTGCGTTGAAATTCCTTTCGAAGAACAAGGTAAAGAAGGAAGAGGAACACATTTGGACAATGCTTGTGAAACAATGGGAAACAATGCGATCTGGACAATATTCTTATCTATCGTATTGTTAATTGAAAAGTGACTTTGCTTAATTGATAAAGTCAATGTTGTGCGTATTGGCATTTAGCACCCGTTTGTAAATTTCACCGAAGTTCAACAACTCTGCGCTTGTTTTGGATGGGTGACCATTATACACATGACCAGTTCTGTTCGGGAGAGATCTTGTGGGATAATAGTTAGCACAACAACTTCGCTCGCCTTGCTTATCAACCTATCGACAGCATGGATTTGCGTTTAATCCTGTTTTTCGAGTTGTACCGTCCTTCGGAATGAAGGTTAAGCCATTGATCCTCTTGAGAAACTTTGAGAGAGTATAGGAAATGTGCCGGCACCGGGTTTCCCCTTCGCCCTATCTAGGATAGGTTAGGTTTATTATCATCCACTTAGCCACAGGGCCCATGGTTAGAATAGAGCGTCGTTAAACCCCACAAAAATTAATCAATCAAATGATCACCTTCGTTGACCAATGAAAAGTATAGTTTGTGCTTTATCAGAAGAAGTTTGGATGAATTTGTTTCTACTCTCTTCGATGACAACAATGTCTGAAGAGAATTTCGAAATGAACATTCTTATAAAAACGCACTATGTATATATATATATATGTTCAAATTTCTATTAGTGCCATTATAGATTTTGAAGTAACTAAAGCTTCGCGAACCAAATTTGAGTTGTATTGCAAGAAGAGCGTAGCGATATTTTGAGACGACAAAATGTGAAGCCGATCCATCGTATAGACCAAAGCAAAACAGGCCAAAATTCACAAAATTTAGCAGGAAATTTGTTAATAAATAAGATTTCAAACACAAACGGACTCAAACTTTGCAACTATAACTTCATTTTGGTGTAGGTATTTTACATTTTCGAAATGTTTGTTTCGCACACTTTTCGCGGTAAAACTCCTAAAAAGGTTGTACAAAATGTGAAAATGTTCGTACATTTTTAATAGTTTCAAATTTACGTAATTTGCTGAAAAACGCAGGAAAACACAAACATTTTCTCTGCAAATTTCGTTCAAAGCAAAGCAGGCGTTTGGCCGATAGAGTGCGAAAAAAAATACGAAAAATAACACTTACAAGTTATTTGTTTTTGGGGTAAGTTGTGTTGAAGATTTAGCGACGCTCGCTACGCTCATCCGTTAAGTATTCATAAAAACATACATTGAAACAAGATTTTTCCTGAATCTTTAATTCCTTTTGTCAAATTGCAATGCACTTCACCTAAACCCGGTGAAAAAAAGTTCATGACTTACTGTCACTTTCTGCTACTTGCATTTATTTTTACATAAAAACTTCAGCCGATAATCTAGGTCACGCATTGAAGCGTAGAAACAATGTGCAGTGGATACCTACTGGCACATCAGTCAAACGGATTATACATCAAGTCAAATTGCCCAATATGCCGTGGCCGAGCTCACTTCTATTGTCTTAAAAGATCTCCAGACGTCAGTTACCTAATTCTTACCAGCTAATTTCACTTTCCCCAAAATATTATAATAACAATATCGAAACTGTCCATGGCCGAGCCACCGAGTTGTTCGAGTTGTTTTTGCGCGCAAATTGAGCGAGTCGTTTTCGCAATCGTTGTTTTCGAGAACCGTCAGACGAAGGTGATTTTAACCTTCGATCTTTGTGCACTGAGTTGTCTTAGACGCAATATGAACGATTGTTATTCTAAAATGTTCTGAACGATGATACCATCTGCGCTGCCATTGTTGCAAGCCGAGCTGGGAAATTCGACTTCCTTGACACTTCTTTACTCGTTTGTGATTTTTAGATGTCAAATTTACATAAAAAAAAAAATATGTGAGTACATGAATGTATGCTAAGCGAAGTTGAACTATTTCACTGACATCTTGTAACAAAAGAACCAAGAAATGACTTAAAAGTAACCTAGATGTAAGTTTCCTTATTCATCTTTATGAAAATGCAGAGTAAATATTTCATAAAATAAAAATTAAGTGTACCCACCTCTTTCTCCTCATTTTTATTTCAAATGACTGACCGCACAGCCTATTGCAACATTGACCCATAACAAGGTACAGGTTAATGTTGTTGGAAATCTATGAGATCCGCCATTTTCACCGGTAGTTTTTTTCTCTTTTTTCACTGCATGTGATTGGAAGTCGCTATGGCTATATTTAGTTATCGGAAAATTGTCAGGACTGCTTTAACCCTTGATAAAGTAACAGGTACATGTTACGAAACGTCGGGAAATTTACTTGTTCTTCACTTAGCAATCAAAACTCAGTTCAAATAGTTTTTGTTAAAACTAGTGCTAAGGTTAGATCAAGTAGACATGAGTCTAAAAACCAGTAGGTATATGTCAATTCAAAGTTGAGAAAATGGTAAAACTGGGTCTACATCTCCTTAGGTCTTTCCCAACTCATAAACTCTTCCTAGAATCGATTAATTACTATCGGTTCTCAATTAATTACGATTCTTAAACTCTTTACCAGTGAAATGATATGAAACAAGATGAGATAGCAAATTTTTTAAATGCTAAAAACTAAAAAATTGAAGGCCATCTCATCTAATTTTGTCCGAAAATGATACAGAATCGTACTCTTGGAAGACTCCTGACAGTACGTTTTTTGTTGGAACATTTTTGCGATATTTTTGTTTGAGTATGACTGGAGTTATCTATAGCCAGTTGATCGATTTAATAGTTATTGAGTTTTTTCATCTATAGATCTTTAAAAATGAATCTGTTTACATTTCTTTTTTGGGCTCTTGACGATGCACTGTTTTTGACAACTGTCCATGTGGCACTGGTCTAATGGAGTCGGTGAATGAGTGGGTGATGGTAAGAATGAAGATGAATCTAACATAGTCTTGAAGTGAAGATGGGAAACCCGATGCCGGTTAGCAGACTACTTCTGTCAGAAAGCCCCAACAGATCCACCAGCTGAAAGTTCCTTCCGAAGGACGGTTCACAGCGAACAAAAATCGACACCCAAGGCGAGAGAAGCTCTTGTACTTAACTTTCATCCCTTCAACTTCTCTCCCGAACAGAACATATAGAATGATGGTCACCTATTCGATACCTGTCCCAGCGTAGTGTTGCTTAACTTTGGTGATCTCTCAAGAACTGATGTTTCCAGCACGCAAAACCGTTTGGTTTTTCTACTTCTGAAGCGTAATGCTAATTGCGCACGCTTAATGATGTCTAGGAAACACAAGATTACTTAAAAACAGAAAACAGTGACCTTTCATATGATTGAAAGCCAATTGACGAAGGGATTATACAAATAAGCTAGTTCTATGTCGGGGGCCCTATATGACGTTAAGCAAAACTGTGCTGGCTCGGGTATTAGATGGGTGACCATATTTGAGAGAGAGGTTGGAGAAATAAAAGTTAGTACAGCAACCTCCATCGTCTTTTTTATTTTCTTCTATTTATTTATTTGTAGAAGTTTAATTACATAATGAAGTCTCGTTATTGGTAATTCTCTACAAACTCGTCAAATGAACCATACCAATACCGACAGCTTGGTTAGGGGAGATCTTCACTTAGTACCGTCCTTTGGAAGGTGGTAGTCCTCATTTAATTTTTGTTAGGAACTTACGTGCGGATACCGAGTTTCCCCTCCCTTTTAGACTAGGCTCACTATAATTTTTATCAGTCGCCTTTGTCCCAACAGACCAGTACCACAAGGCTCGTCTACATCTCGTCCTTTCCATCTGCTGCCTAGGTAGTTCCGCTCTCAAAGTTGATATAATCAACCTAACATCCTTGATTAAATAGCCAAAAAAATCCATGAAAAACGCTAAAGAAAAACAGTGGGAAAGTTAGAGTTGTAATTTATCATCCAACACCTTGGTAAAACATACAAGGTTAGTTTTCCGGAAAAATGACTTGAAGCTTTTAAGAGGAATTACGACCAAGTGACTTGCAATTGTTAAAGATGGCTTTTCTAAGATTATTGCGTAATTGTATGCAGTAATTTGTGTTCATTTTAACTTTCTATGAAGATCGCCATTACGGTGCAAATGAAGAAACAGTCATGTGATTTCAACAAAAATATATATCTGGCACTATGATATTAAAATCGGTTCCGTAAAAATCAGTAATAGCAAAGTCAATTCACTCTACCGCTTAGTTTATATAAATAAAGTCAGAAGGCGAGTGTTAATGTTCAAATTTATGTTCACTGAAAGAGCCGGCAACACGTTGTAACCGAGGATTATAACTTCTCCGATCAAATAATCACGGTTTAAATAATCGATACATGTGCAATCGCAAAGTGTAGCAAAGCGTTAATCAGTCACAAATGAGAGTAATCTGCGTGAGACTCCATCTGGCAGCATCCTCTTCTTTTATCGGTAAAGTAGTCATCTGGCGGCTATTCCCTGGTAAGACAGTTTTACATCAGCGCTATGGTAACTACTTCTCTGCGCTATATTCTTCTTGAGGCTCCAATATAATAACCAACACAAAAAACAGATTAAAAAAAATGTCTGTATCGTTGTTGCCCGCGCGCATGCCCATTCTCGTCGCCCGTTTCTTGGTACGCATAATTGCCTGATAGCTCTTATAATCTACGCATAATTCCCAACGTCAATTACATGAAATCCACTCGCTCGGACGACAGAGAGGGAGCACCTAATCATATTACGCATAATTATCACTTTCAAACAGCGGCGCTCTGTGCCGGCATATAATGGAACCTTGTCATCAATTAGAATTGGCCTTCTCTGGTTGATATAGTCCATCGGCTGTTAAGACACTGAGGCTACAAAAACTGGTTGCAACGCCTTGACTAGAGTATGTTCACACTTGCGATACGCTTACTTTCTGTGAAAGTTGCTTTTTTGGTATAAACGCATTTCCTGACGTGTATTGCACTCTCAATATTGAGTCAATTTTGACCTGAAAATACATCGAAACCATCAAAAAAATAAACCATAACTCTGGTGATGACCTCAAATTTCGGATCTAAGTTAAAATGGATATTCTTTGCACGAATTGGTCTTCCATTTCACTCTTTGCTGTTCATCTGTCAATGAAATAACCTCAAAAATGTACTATCGAGTTTTGTTTTTTTATATCTCCAAACGTATACGTGGTTTTCAAAATCACTATGTCTACAATATTATGGGTAAATACTTTATGAATATCACAGTTGGCTTTATGGTGTTATACCTTCGTTTATGAGTCCATATTTTCCATAAAATCAAATTTTACTCCGCTAGCCTAACTCGGGCAGAGTTACATGTCGAACACCCAGAGGGCGGGGAAACCAATCGACTACGCCATCGGTTTACAAGCTTATCCAATGCTAACTTATATGAAATAAAACACTTACCATGGACTGACGCAGCAAGTCTTGGTTTTTATGTTGCCTCTTTAACAACCACATACTTGGGACTTTCTTGGTCAAAATCGGGTGGAAAGTAACCCATCGGTTCGGTTTGAGATTTTATTTTGCATTTTTGAACAACAAACTGTGTCTACTGTCTTTTACAACGCTTCCATGTAAAGTTGCTGAAGAAAACAACGATTGGTACAATCGAAATATAATAGTAATGCAAGCTTAGAAAACAAATACCATAATTTGTTAAACTCTATCAAGTTCGATCAAATCAGTTAGCCGAAAGACTTCTCTCGAGAACTCAGACGCTCCGGATCCAATAACGATGGATCTTTTAAGCACAAAATGATCCTCGAAGTCACTTATTGCTTTTAAAATGTTTTCTATAAAACCTACAAAATGTACTTCGAAGGTTTTTCTCTCTTAAACTCGAATGGGTCTTCATATGCACCAAAAAGTCGAACAAAATTGCGGCATGAAAAGCAGCTCATTCACAACTCTAGGTGGCACTGACTTTGACTACAAGGAAGCAGCCAACACAGTTAATTGTTTTTTTTGTACATCTTCCTTTATAAAAAAACTTGTTATTCAATCCCACGGGATTATGTTGGCAGCAGCGCAACTCGGGAAAAGGGGGAAGGGGGGAGGGGTGCAGAGGTAATGTCAAATCCTGGAACATAAATATTGATTTCACTCCAACAAGAAGCTTGGGTGATAATAACTTATTAACCTCTATCGCACGCTATTCGCCGAATTACGGTCATGGAGCGCCGTATCATCGAAGGAAATTGGAAACTATAGAAGGCTTCCTAGGAGACATCCCTTGCCACGAGCACGCTATACATTTGATGCATTATTAAATGCGCTAGTAAAATGATCTGTATCATGAGTTATATTCCACATTCATGTGGCACACAATGCTTCGTTTTAATAGCCAATCAAAAGTAAATATGTAACGACATTTGCTTTGGGACGATATGGCATTGAGTTTATAGGTAAAGTAAAAGGGCCAGCGGTTATGTTAAACTGTCTTTGCGAAAAATAGCCGCCAAATGACTACTTTATCGAGAAAAAATAGAGAATTTTTCTCGGTGAAGACACCATCGTTTCGATTTTACGAACATTTTCTTTCGTTAATTTTCGCAGATTATTCGCACTTGAGACTGGTTTACGTTCAATTATTTTTTATTATTGTTAACCTCAACCAGTGATTTAAATGTGGCGATATTGTTAAATTATTATTTTTTTTTTTTTTAATGTGAAGTGTTGCTGAAAAGAATAGCAGCTAGCGCTCTCGGGTGGCATCTACCGCTATTACGCATTGCCATCTCTTAAGAACATTAACGCTGGCTCTCTGACTATATACCTCTAAACTCAATGGCTATAAATATAGCTTTGCTGTCTGTCAAGATTAAATTAATATGGCTGGTCGTAAAAAATCTCAGACTTGATATCCTATTCGATTGATAGCTGATATATCGCGTGCGGTTTATTGGAGTTTGATTGGTTTGATTTTGATTGGTCGTGGCTGCGGGGCAAATCTCGGCGGAGTTCGTGACTTTCGGACGGTGAAATGTGCACCTTGACCTAGCCATCGGCCAATATGGCGTGCGCTGATAAACGAATTAAGATTGCAATTTAAGTGTTGTTTGTTCAAGCGCTCTATGCACTTTTTTTTCTAGCTGCGTTTTTTAATAACCATTGCACGACTTTTGCTGTACGAGATCCAATTTATGTGTGTAGATACCTATGTCTTACTTGATAGAGGAACCTCTTCAGAATTTTGACTTTGATTTGTTTCATTGTGCGTTTGACTATTGGGTTTAAAGTAGCCAGAGTTTTAGCGCAATTTTTAAATGAGCAAACTAGCCGGCAACAGCATGGCGCTTGCGGTCGTCCTTTTTAACAAACCTCTACAATTAAATAATTATAACTTAAAATATCAAAACAAGTGTACTTACCTATCAACCATTGAGATTAGCATAAGTAGAGATTAAATTAGCGTAAACTAGTCTTTAATGCTAATAATCTGCTAGAAAATTAACGAAATTTGACGAAAAAACTTCATTTCTGGCATACCATTTTTAAATCTAGCTACCGAGGATTTTAAGCTTAGAATACATTTAAAAATTGTATTCAAAATTTAACTTACGATTTCTTAAAATCTGATTAATTTTCAATGTCATTGCATTAGATTTAGTATCTGTGAATGTATAATGTGACACGAAACACGCAAACAAAACATATTTCAACAATTATTGGTTGCTTAACGTTCGCATCATCAAATGCTCTTTCTTAGGTTAAAAGGCACTGTGAAATAACGATGTTTTCCACTTTTAAAAACAGAAAGTCCTGACCTCGTTGACCTATTGACATGGCCGATCAGATAGTGGACTCTCCCTGCCAAAAGTCAACGATAAAATGAGTTAATTTTTTTCCAAACACGCAACACATGCCTTGCGCTGGAGAAATAAGTTCCCTAAAGACACGTTCTTTTGGAGAAAATGAGGGAAACCTTTCCTCACGTCAAGCAGCCGTGGGTTTTTTAGGTCAAGCTTAAAAATCTTTTTTAGTGCGTTTTTATTTTTACCCCAAAGAAACATCTAAATTTCTCTTTATGTGATAGGAAAAAAGAAGTAATATAAGGTCTTTATACGTGAGAATTCCTAATTCTTAAGGTCTAATACAGGACAGTTAAAACTAACAAGAAACTAACAGGAAATGCCAAACCATTTCAACATTTTTATTGCATGGGAAAATGTCATCATACAATCACAGTTTTGCTCAAGACCTTGGGTGCATTCCGTGCTACCCTGTCGCTATTATTTTTTTGCTGTCACTGCTGCTAGGATAAGAACAGATCACCCGCCTCATGATCGCCGTGCGTACACGCAAGCTCGTGTCACCCACGGGGCACTGATCAGTGCAACACGCACAGGTCCACAAGGCCTTGGTTTAAACCTTGCCTGCACCCGATGCAGATCCGCTAGATTTCAATTATAATTCGTAAGAGACATAATAATAATCATTTAGTTATCGACAGTTTCAGGAAATGTTGACTGTTCAAAATTTTTTTTTTATGGTTTGACAGATAGCTGCCAGTAAAGATCCATCTCCATGGTCACAGCTAATCAGATACTTTTATTTATTTATATCTTAACCACACATTACTATTTTTAACTGAAAATTACAAAAATAACTCTCATAGTATGATACAAAATAGGTGCAAACCGAAAAACCTTTCAAAAACTAATAATAATAACAAATAATAATAAATACCCCGGGCACTGCAAGCGGTTGCAACTTAAATTAGATTTCGTAGGTGATAACCTACGTGCATTAGTCCATAAAGTTAATTATTCTGACTGACTCTCATACAGTATTTCTACGATGAAACCACCGTACAAAATGGCCGACACACATATTTTTGAAAATATTAGCCCATAAGAGCTATTAGACAAAAAGACTGCGTATCGGCCATTTTTCTTTTCAGTTCCAATCCTTATTAATACTGCTATACAATAGATTAGTAAAAAGACCCACTTTCTGTCAATCACAATCAATATTGCATTTCATTTCTCCATCAAACTTTTTATCCAATTTCATACAATTCTTTATTAAATTGTCAACGAGAATTTTAACATGCGAAATTATTCGTGACTGGTCCTTTTACGTAAAACACGTCTTGTCCCAGTATTGCCTTTCCATATCACCGAGCCGACCGCTTGAACATGCAACGTGCATACAATGATGCATGACTCTACTGCAATACGATGCACTCAGGGGATGCACTTTTTTAAGTATAGCTAATTGTTTCGAGTGCACTTTTCAATTGCCTTTTTTTTTTGCGCTGATTCGCCTCGAGTTGTCGAGATTGCAATGTGCGTAATGAGTTGCTGGCAGTGATTTTCAATCTTTGTTTCGTGATGAGGTTTGTGATTGCGCGCCGGCGAGGTGGAGATTTTTTTTTGCGGTTTGCACCTACTTTGGATTTAAGAGTTGTTGGTAATTGCATTGCATGTTGTAGTTCACGTTGCGTTCTGAAAATAGAAAGCTTAAGAAGTCTGTTTGTAGAGTGTTATTTAATCTTGCATGTAAAAACGAGACGAAACTCTCCAGATTGAAAAGTTTTCAATAAGTCTTGGAGCTCGTTGCACAGCTGCTATAATAAAGCTTTCGATTTTAATTTGGGACTAGACAATAATAATCACGAACCATAAGAATGACACCCGAGGCTTGAAAAACACCTTAAAGGTTAATCAGCATCAGCATCTCTCACTCAATCATCGCTCTAAATACTAAATCTCTACTAGAGACATGTCACCGATATCCATCTCCATCAGCCGTGCTGTGTCCTTTGACATTCTCAACTGTCACTACTTACAATCATCATCTGACCCTGGAAGTCACATCTCTCTACACGTCGTACATCTCTATGAGCGATATGAACCCGACATCCTTTAACGATATACATCTCCATCGACCCTGATTGCCTATGGACCCACTCAACTGTCACAATGTGCGATTACCACCGGACTGTGCTCACTGTCCCCCAGTTCTCGGCCCGCACGAGCGAGATTAAAAACAAAAAACAACGATCAGCGCCATCCGATATCTGGTTTCATTTCCACGTACTCGTGGCGCTCGGATGAACTATTTTCCCTTTATAGAAATAAAAATATGAACGACGTGTGCTGGACGACATGGAGTTTGCACACATGGTTTAACTGGTGTGCAGTGGTTGAAGGAATAATCGAATGTGCTAGCTGGCAAGTTCTATACAATATTGTGATTATTCATGCATTTCAACTACTGTATTACCAAGATTACCGATCTGTTTGTCGCAAGGGAATACCGGGTTTGCAGATCTCATGGTATTTATGTTGCATCAAAGCCCATGGTTTCAATCAAAGGTTCTTTTTCCAAATCGACTTAGCAAAAAGTGTCGTTTCTATTAAATTCAATGTTGCTTTTTGCTGATTTTTATTACCTGTCATATAAATTCTTACCGAGTGGAAATAAATTCTGCAAATCTAAAATGTAATAGGTAGGTGTACCTACTACCTGAGATAAAACATGCTATTGTCAAGTTTGTCTTAAGGCACTACATCCAATGAACCTGTCTATACGGACCCGTTGTTTTAAATATCATATTATTATAGTAAAGGCTTAATAACCTTGATTTTCTGCCTCAAATGACAATATTTTTGACCAATTTTACTCTGTGCCGTATGCAATATTACTATCATTGGGTTTGTAGGTTCAGTCAGAGTCTCAGTGCCAATGTTAAACGTGCTGCTGAGGAAACGAGCCAGTATCACGTGGTAATGTTATCTGCCACCCGATAGCGCTTGTGACCGGTACTAAAGAAAATATCGACGAATGCATATCATTCGGTGGAAACGGAAAGGGTCATTCCATATCAAGTGCCCACACTCAAAACCTTCACTATCTCAGAACTTGACGAAATTTTCAGGAGGGTTAGAACACCGGAAATAAAAAATCTCTTTTAAAGTTTTTTTCCATACGCCTAGCGGTTTGCCCGTGGCAGGGGATGGAAAAATAAAATATTTTACTTTTTGCCCCGCACGGCCATTCACTATATTCACTCTAGCGTTTGAACAAATAAACTTAAAACGATGGGATTAGTTCTAAAATGATAATCGTGCTTTCATTAACAAGAAAAAATGCATAAATTGCTTACTTATCAAGTTTAGGGGTAGAAAAAATCCACCCTTAAATTTCAACCCTTAATAACTCGAGAAGTAATTTTTTTTTTTTTTTTTGTTTTGTTGTGAAGCATCTCCTGTCTATTATCTTTCCATGAAAAAAAAATTAATCATTAACAGCCGTATGATCAGAAGTTATGAGATTTTTATTGTATAGATGTGTATGAATTTAGAAGTGCTTTTGCTAAATAGTTTGTTGAGCATGAACCAAATTGAATTCAGAAGCATTCGATTATGCTAAGTTTGTCATAGCATAAATAAAGCTTGAAAAGATTTGAATTTGGGATGGAGTCGAGCAATTAAAATTTTATTATAAGGATGTGATATTTTTGGGCTTTGTGCTATAAACATGATAATATGTGGCTCTGGTCACGATACTAGGTCTGTGTTTCTGCCGTGCATTATGACCACGGATCTGACGAAATTCATATTTTACCTACTTCTATTTAAAGAATCCCACCACGAACACGTGCAGCCCTTGCTACCTGTTTCTCTTTTCAACCCTTATGGCCGGAAGTTTAGCCGTGAGACAGCGAATTCAGTTGTTTCTGCATTGGTTTCTTGGTCAGTCGCAAAACACTTAGCTCAGTGCAAGTAGACGAGTGATTCGAAGTTTTCTTTGCATTATTTTTGTGCGTCGTGAATTGAGGGGTGTTAATAATACCGTTGGAAGTGTCTTGTGAACATATTTTTAATTAATAGCAATAGTATAGTAATAGCTAGTTTATTTAATAGTTATAATCACAGCGTTTAGTTTTGTATATTTTATGTAATTTAATCATGGACTCGTTTACTCGAGCGAAGTGCTGCAATCCTTTTAAACACGTTTCCCACACACAGCTGAAGTCTCTCCTCAACGTCCAGCCGTGGATGATTGAAAAGATTTCCTCGATTCCAGTAGGAAGCAAAATCTGTGCCAAATGTAGGAAAGATTTAAATAACTACGTAAAACCAATCAGCAGCGACTCTCCAGTGACGACGACGACCTCCAGCGATGGCGACAACTCGCAGCCCGGCTGCAGTGGTGCAAACGCCGAGAGTCAAGCATATTTTTTCCGACAAGACGCTGCTTTGTCTAACATCAACGTGGGCTTGGCGGAGCTAGGGCAATCGCCCATTGTTAAGAAAAAGTTGGCGCAATCCAGTTATCCCAGGAAGAAATTGAAGAAACTCGAAGGTGCGCTTAAAAGAACCACTACCTCCGACGCTGAAAGCGACAGTGGCCAAGATTCAGCTGATGGTCGCGAAATGATTAATCAGCTGAAAGAGAAGTTTCACTCGTCCACATCCAACAGCGAGAAAGTGCATGTTCTAACTGTCCTCCCGAAGAGCTGCTCTGTCCGGCGAACAGTGGCAGAGTTTCAAGCGTCAGAGCGCATGGTCCGCAAGGCAAAGAAGCTCGTCCTGGAAAAGGGAATTTTGTCAACCCCGAATCCAAAGCCAGGAAAAACAATTGACCGAGCCACAGTTGACCGAGTAAAATCTTTTTACAATTCAGACGATGTGAGCCGAGCCATGCCGGGCAAGAAAGACTATGTTTCCGTCAAGGAGGCGAGCGGCACTCGAGTGCACATCCAGAAAAGGCTCGTACTCTCAAACCTTAAGGACCTCCATACCCAATTCAAGGACAAATTTCCTAATAAAAAAATAGGATTTTCAAAATTTGCAGAGCTGCGGCCGAAGAACTGTGTGTTGCCTGGTGCCAGTGGGACTCATTCGGTGTGCGTGTGCACTATCCACCAAAACGTCAAGCTAATGATCATCGGTGCCGACTTGACGAAGTTGACAGTGGACCAATCTTATCCGATAACATCTTACCACGACTGCCTTGAGCAGTTGGTCTGCGACAGTCCCCTCCCCGAATGCCATCTAGGCGAGTGTGAGGAGTGCCCGGGCATCGAGCCGTTAAAGGAGCGCCTCACGCAACTGCTGGACGACGAAATGGTGGACAATGTTATCTACAAGCAGTGGGAGAGCACCGACCGATGCACCCTGCAAACGCACATCGATTCATCCGAGGAATTCGTGGACAGTTTTTGTGCAAAATTAGTTGCTCTGTGCCGCCACTCTTTTATTGCTAAAAAACAATCTTCGCACCAATCGGACATCAAGTGCGGTCTCCTGCCCGGCGAGTTTTTGGTGATCTGTGATTTTGCCGAAAACTATGCGTTCGTGCTACAAGACGAGGCCCAGGGGTTCCACTGGAACAATGCGTCCGCCACCATCCACCCCTTCGTGGCATATTACAAAGAGGGCGGGGAAGAGCGCCACATCAGCTTTGTTGTAATTTCCGAGAGTTTGATCCACAACACTGTCGCAGTGCATCTATTCATAAAAAAACTCGTGAGCTTTTTGCACAATAAATTTCAGACCATAAAGAAGATGTTCTTTTTTTCTGATGGGGCAGCCTCGCAATATAAAAATAGGAAAAATTTTGCCAACTTGTGCCACTATCAAAGAGACTTTGGGGCCGACGTGGAGTGGCATTTCACGGCGACGTCACATGGGAAGAGCGCCTGCGACGGCGTCGGAGGGACGGTCAAGCGGCTGGCAGCGCGGGCGAGTCTTCAGCGCCCCTACGAGTCGCAAATAATAACACCCCGGCAACTCTTCGATTGGGCGGTCGAAGCCATCCCGACCATCAACTTCACATTCGGAACTATTGAGGAGCACCAAGACACAGAACAGCTGCTAGCCACACGATTTGCGTCATCCCGGCCAATTCCCGGCACGCAAAAACTGCATTGCTTCGTACCCGTGTCTGAGCACTCAGTAGCCACGCGGGTGTTCTCCTCCTCGCCGTTGTTCGAAGAAGCCAGAGTGATAGGTCAGAGTGAAACGAAGAAATGAGTGAGTAAAAAGAATCTTTGTAGTACTTACACACAATTTTTAAACTGAAAAATTATATAATCTATCAATTTACGGGTGAATTGCATGGACCATGCTAACAGACTTGCAGAAACACAACTAAATGCACACACATTTATACAATAAAAATCTCATAACTTCTGATCATACGGCTGTTAATGATTAATTTTTTTTTCATGGAAAGATAATAGACAGGAGATGCTTCACAACAAAACAAAAAAAAAAAAAAAAATTACTTCTCGAGTTATTAAGGGTTGAAATTTAAGGGTGGATTTTTTCTACCCCTAAACTTGATAAGTAAGCAATTTATGCATTTTTTCTTGTTAATGAAAGCACGATTATCATTTTAGAACTAATCCCATCGTTTTAAGTTTATTTGTTCAAACGCTAGAGTGAATATAGTGAATGGCCGTGCGGGGCAAAAAGTAAAATATTTTATTTTTCCATCCCCTGCCACGGGCAAACCGCTAGGCGTATGGAAAAAAACTTTAAAAGAGATTTTTTATTTCCGGTGTTCTAACCCTCCTGAAAATTTCGTCAAGTTCTGAGATAGTGAAGGTTTTGAGTGTGGGCACTTGATATGGAATGACCCGAAAGGCACATCTTTTAAAAATTTATTTTCAAAAAGAATAAAAAGTAACTGCCGCTAATATGTTTCTGGGAGAAAATAAAATTATGTGCTTTGGAAGAGTAAAAATTGAAAAAAAAAAATCGGTTGAATGTATTGACGATGTATACTGCTTACCCTGCGTACCCTTGACTGCACGCCCCTGACACTAGCTGACCTGTCGGTAATTTTCCTCGGCGTTGGGACTCTAAACCTATAAACCCAACGATAATACTACAATATCAACCTTGGCCTTGCCACCTTCTTCATCTCAGAGGTAAACAGAGTATACCGAGCCTACTGAATAACGGATGGATGCGTCAGTCTTGGCACAAAGTAACTGTCTTCTTACGTGCAATAAAGCAATCACACAATGTTTTTTCTACATCACATGATTTAGCTATGCCATGCTGTAAAGGAGCAAAATGCTCTGTTGAATAAGAAGTTTAGTGTTTTAAACAGGAATATAGCACCGGCAAAGCGCTGCAAAATGAATTTTTGGTATGTTCGTCGCAACGTGTTGACAAAATGAAAACTTTTGTGCACGACAGAGAATATGTACGAATGGAAACTGTTTAAACTTTAGATTATAGACCTGTACGCATACTTCCTCTAAAGTTTGAAACAGCTCCTCGATGACACAAAGTGGCATCAGTTTTCCAAATAATAAAACTTCCACTTCTAATTGGAAATATGCTCGTCACTGGTTGTCAGGTGACCTCGATGTACGCGGTCATGGAGTGTCCAACTGCAAGGGTATAGGGCGCCATTTTCGATCAGTTGTCAGATTTTTAATAAGCATAAGCTGGCGGTGCTTGGTCGCATTTCCGTTAGTTTAACAATGTTCAGTAACCCCTTTTCTGTTATATTTTTTTTAGTGGAATGGATTGAAATGAGATGAAATAGGCAATATTTTTCTATGCTAATAATGGAACAAATGCAGGTTTCTCATACCATTCCACTGGAAAAAAGTTGCTGAATATAAGTCGTGGTCGTTCAGAAACCTAGACTGTCATAGCAATAAAGTTAACTGGGAGTTACTGAACTTAATTCGTCCAGTAGATTTTACTGCAAGCCTATTGGAGCCAGTAAATCCAGAAAGTTTCGTTACACATTTTGTTTGCAAGATAATTGTTATCCCTGAAGAAGTTTCATGCGCACCTTATTAGTAAGAATGTAAAGAAAAGAAGAAAAGTCAAAGCACTAGTGCTGAAACATCTATTGGAAATATAACGAACAAATAACATGAAAGAAATGTTTAAAGCCACAACAGAACTTATGCGATCACCAATGTTGGAAGCGCTACCTAAAATATAACAGTCAAAATGAAGCTTCGATGCAAACAAGGCGGACATAGCTTGGAGATAACTACTCCCCATATCTCTCTCCCACAGGCTCGCTAGTATTACAGGAGAGGTAACAAGGTAATGTAAGAGTGTTCCGCACGATCGACTACCGTCGCTTTCAAAGGGACGGCGACATGAGTGCATTAGCGTATGAGGTAATTTCGTTAGTATCTGGCTCAGTGAGGACCACGGGTCATTCAGGGGACGGGGATGGAAATATGGAGAAGCGTTCGGCACGGATTACATAGGTGCAGGTCGTTACCGTTCGCTGTCCGCAAACTCCAGAACATTTTTGTAAAAATGAAAAAAAAAAATCATATTGAAAAATAAGGTGGAAATAAGTTGAGTCCAGCAATGATTGATTATTAGACTGGACACAATATTTGACTGAGGAAATTTACGTCCTGTCAGGAATTGTCGGGTGCGGTGAAGGAGAGTGTCCGCTCCTTGACGGGGAGCGAAACAAGCTCCCTGTCACGGGATGTCCAGCACAGAGGCGACGGCGAGTGACCGCTTCTTTGCGGGGAGCGAGACAAGCACCTTTTCACGGAATGTCCGGCACAAAGGCGACGGCGAGTGTTCGCTCCGTTGCAGGGTAGGAGAGTAAATGCCTCTTTGTTAGCTGTGAGATAAGCAAGGAAGTTACCCGATAAAATCAACGCTGGAACCGAGAAATGGAGCTGAAATCAATGCTCGTCGTGGTCGATATGAATTAGTTCAACCAGAACTTTCTGGTGCTTATCCAAATTGTTCTAAAAGCTCGAACTTAAACATCAGATTCAATCCCGAGGCAAAATTGAACATGCGCTGAAAATATCAACGAGCTTTAACGTACTTCGTAAGAGACTCATATGAAAAACGATATGTTTGTGTAATGACTCTATTATACAGGACGATTACATGCTCCTCTATATTCTTCCAGTCTCATCTGCATTTTGTTAAACATTTTGCACAAAACATTTTCCGCTCGAGGGAGTGCATTATCTATTGCACTGAAATGCATATTGAAAAAGCTCTGCCTCTGGCTAGCACAGCTCATCGATATTCCAGCTCCTGTTTCCTAGAAACAAACAAAAGCATGACCAAAGAGGATGCAATTAGTTTTTTTTTTTAAAGAGATCGGATTGTTGGTGTGATTATTTTTGATTTGATTTGAAGTGAATTAGTCTTTGATCGCAAGTTGATTGGCTCTCGTAAAGCGTGTTTTGATAAGGGTTATCAGGACTGCCAGTATTACAAATACATGACAAGCTGTATGTGACTTTGGTGCCAACAAAGCTCCAAACTAGCGACGCGTCATGGTGGAACCAGCACGCATAATCATCTATGACATAATCAACTCATCAAACGGTTTGGAAATACCAGTTCTCGTGAGATCACCAAAGTTAAGCAACACGGCGCTGGGTTAGGTTTTGGATGGGTGACCACTGTAGCCACGTCTGTTTGAGAGAGAGAGAGGGTCGACGGATGAAAGTTAGTCCAGCAACTTCATTCGCCTTGCTTATCAACCTATCGACAGTATGGAGTTGTAGAGGGATCCTGTTGTTCCCGTTGTACCGTCTTCGGTGGTCCATTTGGTGTCCTTCTGGAAAAGTAAGCTACGTGCTTGAACCGGGTTTTCCCTACCCCCTTAAAGGCTAGGCTAGGTTTATTATTAACCTCATTATAACTTACTTTTTCATCGTCGTTATACCAAAGCCACAGGGCCCGTTGTAAGAACAGTGCGTCGTAAAACATTACATAACACATCAGTATATCTATTATAGTCAACACTATCAACTAGCAGAAGCTAGTTAGCGGAAAACACTATTCTATTGCTGTGATGACCTTTGCCTGAACGTGCTCCAAAGTCCCTGTTTCAGTGCTTTTCCTCGTGTCATTAGCGTCTGGTTCTGTAGTCGACGTCGACGACCTGTACCAGAGGGTGATGAGGTGGGCGTCGTTCGGCGTCGTTCGGCGTCGAATTATGCACGAGTGTTAGCAACGCGCGTAGTTGTTCGTAAACAAATGCAAAGTTCACTCGCAAGTTTTTGCTTAGCGATCGATAAACAACTTCAGCAAGACACGTAGATTTGCGTTTTGCGTTTGTAGATTAGTCAGAGTTGCAGCGCTAATATTAAACTGTCATCGAGAAAAACGCCGACCGTTGAATTACCTAAAAACCGACAAAAATAGTTTTTTTATGCTTGGAGTCACCGTATTTTCGAGATTTCAGAAAGTTTGTTTTAAAATAACGACCGCAAGCGCCATCCGGTGGCATCTACTATTAACACGTGATGCCAGCTCGTTTAATCAGCACAAAGTTTAATATTAGCACTGGGACCTTTGGCTAAACCTATATATCTAATGGTATTGGTGTTGAAAAACTGATGTTTTTTAGCAAAGCGAATTGTTTTATATGTTTAAATGATGATAATGACGAATGTAACCGGATTGGTGTGATGATGTCATCGCCAGGAAACACCAATACAGAGAACAGAGCACAGCAAAACTGCTTTTTAGGGCGTACGCACCGCCGACGTAGCCGACGCCTAAATCCACCTGAAAACCGTGACAAGACAGGGTTAAAAGTTTCAAATTTTCTAAAAAAAAAAGAAAATTAACCGTCTTTCAGAGAGATAATGTGTCGGCGGCAGTCCTCCCAAAAACCAGTACCGTGTGAAAATCAGATTTTTGGGCGCAAAACGCTCCAAATGGCGTCGAGTCTGGCGACGGTATTGGGCCTCAGCAGGATGTGTGTCGAACGCCGATTGAGTCGTCTTCTCTGAGCACTCGCTCTCGGTAGCTGCTTTTTGGGGACGGAACCCCGGGTTCAAAGACAGGCCGCAGTCACTGCCATGGTGGATACACAGACGTGATGTCTTAATTATGTGAGATACGGGATCTTGAAGCTTTGCTCAGTCTCTATTCACAACATCGGGGTTATTTTCTCTCAAAATGAGTAGAGTAAATAGTTCTGAAACTTGGTGGGTGTAGGTTGCAACTTACATTTATTAGGCTGGTTGGGATAATTTGTGCTCGTTTGACGGGAGGGGGGGGGGAGGGAGAAGGTTTACGGACTACTTTAAATGTTGTGTAAGTGGAAAATTGAAATAATAAGTTAACACAAATGGCAAGCCAAAGTTTGAGGTTAGTTACAGCTTAAAGAAAGGAGTTTTTCTTTATCTAAGGTTAAAGTCTCTGAAGCTAATAAGACCAGAATATGAGATAAGTATGTAATTTATGGAAAATGGAATTTATGAATATTTTTTAAAATACACTGATGTTTTAGTCTCAAAGATGAAAGTTGGTGCTGTATATTCAGGTGGATTCTTTACTATGCGGACATGACGCTGAATTATTTTGTATCGATTTGAGCTACACATTTGCTGGTTCATGAATTTTATGTGAGACCATTTTACCCATATGGCAAGCTTTGTTCGATATAAAAGTTAGAGGAATTTACTGTTCTTTTAGGTGTACCGTCCTTTGGAAGGGAAGTTAAGCTTGAGGTTCATCGGTGTGCTTTGACATGAGAAGGTTACGTGCCGGCACCGGGCTTCTACTCCTCCAACATAGGCTAGGCTTAACCTCACCCACTAATTCACAGACACTAATTGACCTCTGCCACAGCTGGCCCGTTGTAAAAACACAATTAAAAGAATCCCACAAAATGTCCTGGGCTAACACCATGTTTGATACGGCTTGTTGCAGCCGGGACGACGCCGCCGACGCCATGGACGGACGCCAGCAAATGCAGCACGCGGCGTCGGTCGAGCCGGACACCGAACATCGGCGACCTGCCCAGGTGACCTTTTTTTTTCGATTTCCTTATACCGTTTGTTTTCTGATTCTGAAGTTTAGATTTCAGTTCGATGAATGGTCTTTCCATAAAACAAAAACGCCTCCTCCCGCCCTATAAAAAAAAAAAGCTTTTATGGTAATAGAAGCATAGGTAATGTTTGGTTTTTTACACAAGTATTTAACCGAGGATGCTTTTATTATATCTGTACAGGCCTTACAGCAGCTTACGCTTGGATGTAAGCAAATAGGATTCAATCAGTGTTTTGTTCTGGTATATTGCCAATACATTGCAGTGTAGTTAATTTACTGCCAAAGAAATGTATGTAGACCAACACAAGTAAATCAATTGAAAGTATTTCTGTAATTAATCGTTATCACCTCAAACTCTTAAGACCACGTAGAAAATCACTTTTTTCTCGCATTTATCTGAGCAAAGTTTCTAGCCTTGCCGAAAACTTGAGCCCTGGGAAGCCACTTCCAAAATACTCTTCGTTGGTGTCTGCAGAAGTTCACCTTCTGTAGACAAAGATAATTGCACGCTCTCTTTCGATCTTGTGTACTAATCTGGCTATATATATCTATCTTTCTCTCTCCTAATTATTGATACGAATCAAAGCTGGAAGATCTAGCTCTTTCCGTGAGCAAGCTGTGAATGCGATTCCGATTCTATCTTTGCTAGGATTGGAACGTGCGAAGAGGGCAGTGAATTGGGAGGAGAATTCGAAGTTAGGTACGACGATGAAGAATGGCCAATATTTTTTTTTAAGTACTGGTTTTATTTTCTTCTCAAATCTCAATTATCAATGGCCATGTTTTACAACTAGCGCTTCGTGGACGCAATTTGAGTTGCTTTTTATTGGTGGTCAATCAAAAGTCTTGGCATGGCGACGCTGACTTGATGATTTAAGATGATGTTAAAGAGATAAAGAGAGTGGGTAAAGAGCTAAAATCTTAAAAGTTATGTCATTTCCGTCTGAGATGAAATGTTTTAAATTTGGTGCGAACATTTATAGGACTTTTGACCCTACAACGTTAAATAATTTATGGACAGTCTGAACATTTTGATTAGCTTAACTAATTGACCGAAGCTACTAAAAAAAACGCAGGGGTCAAATTGACAAACTCGAAAAAGTACATTGAAAAATTAAGTCAAAATCAAAACAGCCGCTCGACTAGTAGAGTAGAAAACACACTCAACGCCGTCATTGGCTACACTCTTCCCTAAATAACGTCTTCCTACTTCTTTATAACGCCCAATTAAAAAGATAACTGCCAGTTAACGACTCATCTCCATGGTCACAGCCAATCAGATACTTTTATATCCATCTCAACCTCCAGTTGCTTATTTAACTTAATATCGTAAAACTGCCCCTAAGTCACCTACATAAAGTCTATAAATTGCGATTCCTGCATCGCTAGATCCGAAATGTTCCTACAAAATGCCGGAACAATAATTGGCGTCGATATTTGGGCTTCCTTTGCGCTTGGCGACGCAACTTTTGGTTAACTCACCCCCCCCCCCCCCCCCCCCCCCTGGCCTCCTCACCCTGCCCACTGCGTCCACAATGTGGAGGAAATCCAGGGGGATACCGACTCCCGGGACTTGGGGCAGGCTCTGGGGTGGTGTGACATAAATTCACTCGGATTCTATTTACGAACCGGATAATAAATAATGCAGTCGATGGTCGTGGACCCGAACTCGACTGCTAATCGACTAACGCAGAATGGGTGCACCACGTATGAATTCCCCACCCTATTTTTTACTTGAATCAGATATCGAAAAAAAGCGATATTTTCTTTAAAAAGGTTGTATTCCCTGATTTTAGTTTTTTCCACGTTTTTCTTTTTTGTGTCACTTTTTTGTGCTAGAACTGTTATTTACTGTCCCTGGGCTAATTTTAAGCGTTCTGCTGAGCAAACGAGCCAGTAACACATGGTAATGGTAAGTGCCACGTGATGGCGCTTACAGCCGTTCTTTGCAACGAACATCGAATCTATAAATCTATTGATATTTTAAAGTAACGACTCGAAATGTCGAAAAATGTTTATCAAACGTTGAGTTTAGTATCAATAAAGATTATTTAAGAGATTAATCCAGTAAAATATGCGAATATATGTGGCAACTCTTCCTAGAAGCAACTACCATGTTTGTTAATAGAGTGGTTGATCACTCTGTCTTTTCTTGCAAAAACTGTTTACAATTAGCGCTAGGTCTCTGGCTAAACCTGTTAACCCAATGCTCAAACTGTCAAAAACCGTAGTAGATTCGAAAGATTCTGAACTACTTCTTGGCTATGGCAAATCATGAAACGGAAGCAAAGATAATCCACACTCATACAAGTACAACAAATCCTAGGGGTTGACAAAAATTATGCAAACTGGGCTTTGAATGCTAAGTAAAGAACAATTAATTTTTTCCGACGTTTCGTAACTGATATCTGTTTCTTTATCAAAGCCGAAAGCAGTTCTGCATACACCCTTGATAAAGTAATGCACAAAACTGCTTTAACCCTTGAAAAAGTAACAAGTACAAGTTATGAAACGTTGGGAAATTTAGTTGTTCTTCACTCAGCATTCAAAACCCAGTTAAAAATACGTTTGCCAAAACTTGTGCTAATGTTTGATAAAGTAGACATGAGTCTAAAAACTATAATAATCCTGGATGCTTTTTGTTGGTTGACTATTTGGTTTCTTAGGTGTGTGCGAACGTCTTGACGACGTTCTGTTAATTAACAGTGGCACCTGAGCCAGGCCAAGCTGTTCCTGTACTTGCAGAGCATTGCGAAGAAGAACGCCCGCGATTATCACGGAGTGTGAAGGGGAAAATAATTCTAAAGCTAGCGCAGTATGTAGTTGTCATTGACTTTTGACGAAAAAAATCGACCACTCATTGTTATCTCCTGGTGTCAATCAAGTGTCAGCAGGTATTAGTTGAAGATTTCGCTCAGAAATGCTAGATACCTGAGCTCGAATAAGAATTAAGTAATACAAATTCATAAAATATACGTTAAAATGACAGACCATGATGATAAAAATGTGATAAAATACTACGGATATTTTAAAACTATTGATATGGTAAAACAAAAACTAGAAGAACTCTTTTTTGTTGTTGTTGTACAAACCAAAAGATTTTGTGCAAGAATTCGAATCACGCTACCCGCACGTCATTTGTGTATCACAAGTTGCCTATTCTTCCTTTTGCAGGCATGAAACCGTAGCTGGCGTGCAGTTTTTTCACGGTCCTAAACACTAACGAAGAATTAACACATCTGCTTGCCAACAGCCAAATCAAAGCCATTTTTAACAGACTGTTAAGATATTAGTAACAGTAACTTCTTCACTAGAGACAGTGTACAGGTATTTTCATGGAATCTTTTCAGAGAACAACAAAGTTGGTATTAGAAATAACTACTTGTATCATTTTACAAACTAGTACAGATTTGTCAAAAACGTACAAGCCAGCATTTACTTTGTAAAGTGGCAGAAAAAAGAGAGGGGCAAATAAATTGGAGGAGAATAGATCCTGTGAGACTACTAAATTTGTTAAGAGTCGAAAGTGTGGGTTTATCGAGTTTAGCTTTGGCATCTCTAGGCAGATTTTGAAACAATGGTACCCAACCCTAGGCGAGTACTCGACGTCTTTCAAGTGTCTGTACCGGAGAAATATCGCTGTCAACCTCACTGAGAGACAGAACGCGACACGATATATCACAAACGAGATATTTGAACTCCATTTCGTAATGTTACACCCAAAGGTAGCGTTAGGTACAATTGTAGTTCTACTTTCGAGTTCTGGTGTCTTGTTGTTCTGAGAATTCGAGATTGTAGTTTCGAATGGCATGCAAAATGCATTTTCATACTCTCGAAAGTAATCCTAGCTGAGTGTTTTTCGAGGAAAAAAAAAAGATTTGTGAAAGTTTTAGATCGAAATTTTGTCGTCTTTCTTACCTAACCGTGGTATATAAAGCTGGAGTGCATCATTTTGAGTTTTCCACTTCATGATTATTTCACCGACATCTCAAATATTCCGAGGTAAATAAATCTACGCGCAAAGAAAGATACTTTTCTCTGGGATATTAAAATATTTATCATCTTCTCGAGAAAAGCGCGCCTGAAAGAAAATTGGCAAGCGGAAAACTTGGCATCTATTTGGCAGAGCACGCAGGTGAAAACTCTAGGGCGCTGTGACTAGAAAAAGACAACGCCAGCTCGATACGTTCTGTGCCCAGCGCCGAAACTTATCCAACGGGCTCGTTTATTTCGCGCGAAGCCAAAATTTTTGGAAAATTACCGACAACAACGGCTCTTCCAAAAATAAATCATACTATTTTGGCACGCTAGTGTCATAAATAATTCCCACTAACAACGTTACACATATATATAAAACACTAATAAATCTCCACATTAAATAACATTAAAATCATCGGCACATTTTGGACGTTAACCCCAACAATTTTATCCGTTCCAAAATGCTAAACATTTATCCACGTGCCACCAAAACGCGCGGAAAAACGAACAAAACCGTCAGCCGCATTCCACCCGTCTCATCCACCGCCGCTCACCCTGCACACTCAATACAACGTCGGCGCCGTCGCCATGACGACGCCGTTCTGCACATGCGTCGCGACGTCGAGCCTGCAAGGCAGCTCGACGTCGACCAGTTGTCGCTGACGTTCCGGGGAGCAAGCCGTTGGTAGTGTTTCGCTGGACGACGACGACGAACTCTGATTGCGTCGACATCGTCACACTCTTGCTAAGCGTCGTCGACGGAGTCGTCTTGTGCGATCAGAGTGCGTCGTGAGTTTGACAGAACAGAGGGGACGGGGGGGGGGGGGGGGGGGGGGGGCGTTGAGCGTGATGTTTTGGTTGATGCTGTGTTGATCGAATAGACTGGTGCTGAGTTGATTTTGTCGAGGCTTCGAGTCATTGTTCGCGTTGTTTGTCTCGAATTCAAACTGTTATCGCTACGGAAATAGATCAAGGTGAGAAACGGTTTTCCCGTGAGACCACACTGATTTTCTGGTTGTCAACTCGTTTTCAGGCTCGCATGAAAATGCTGTTTTTTTTCCGCTTCCGAGTCAGTTTTATCGCCCTTTCTCTTTGTCTTCACTGGTGATGTTCGGATATCTCTCGCTGCTGTCAGAGTCAATTATTTCCCTTCTCCCCCTTTTAGTTTTTACCCTTGTAGCCTATAGCCTTTAAAGAGGAACGTGATATTTGACAGCATCATCGACTGGCTCTCTTTAAACTTTCATGGATCCTTAAATGAAAGAAAATCTCCACTCAAATCACCCAAAAATGCTCCTGTAAAATTTACAACAAAGCGCAGTAAAACTGTTTTTTTTTTTCGATTAAAAAAAATTCCTCTTAAATGACAAATAATTGCTATGTTGCTAATTACGCGCAATAGTTTTGTCAACTACACAAATTGTTTCGTTGTCTCGGTCGTAAATAACTAACAATTGTTGGAGATAATAAAGTTTTTTTTTGTGTAAGCCAGCTAAAAGAGCGAAATTACTATCTTGATTATAACATGTTTTTTTATCAGTAAATTTGTAGGCTGTTTTATCATAACAATTGTTTGCTTCAAACTGCAATTGAAGGTCGCTTGTAATCAGGAACCACTGCACTAAGTGCAGCAATTTTGTCAACACACGTTTTTGTTCTAGTAATAGTATTTTAAAGTAATCGTAATGTGTAGTGACATAGAGAAATAATCATAGACCGAGGTATAGAAAACAGAAAGTGGTTTTTTGACGCATTCTTAAAACATTGCTGTGGCTTACCCACGGTGTACGCAATTTAATTACGCAACGGGCGATAGTCAATGTACATGGGCAATGAGTGCGTGCTATGATAACATTGGCAATGAACTTTAATGTTGTGGCAACTCACATGTACGCAGGTTTAATCAATTAGCAAAGTGCGTGGATTTGTAGGAAAAAATGGTAAGCGAGCTGGAAGTGAATTAAAGTATGCGAGAGGCGTACTTTTGTGGAAAAGTCCGCCTGATACTAAGTTTTTGTCTTAAAATTTTAAATGAGATGTAAAGTGTATCTCAATAACTCAGATTCATCGATTTATAACAATAGGTCTTTGTTCACGTAATTGTAGAAGTCGATATTAAACATGTTAGCTGTCAGAATTGATTTATTGGGCTGCGTTGTCGAATTTATTGGTTTGTATTTCTAGTTTTACTGGGAGGGACGAGGGTAGGTGTGTGATTTGGCAACACAGCCTGGATGGTCGAGTCGAGACGGATTAAAATGTTGAAATCTGACAAGATAAACGCGAATCAACCAAAGAACCTGCTAATTGCTGCTTGAAAACTTGAAAAATTACTGCACCTGAGTTTTTGGGACGTACTACAACTACCACTCTACAAGCTTTCGACATTGGTTGATTCTTTTGAGCTGATAAGCTTGCTCTGGAACTCACCGTATTTCATCCCGGGCCAAACTAAAAAAAAATGGCCTCAGTGGTCCGCATTTAAATATCAATGTGCATCAAGGATCTTCACCTCCAAAGGATCTTCACGAGTATTTATCTGTTTGATTTGAGTTAGACGATTTTCATTTAATTTTGTATTGTTTTGATAATTTGAAGTGACTCATAATTCTGAAGCAAGTTTAAAGTACTACACCATGCTTACCTCATCAACAGCTAAGATGTCTTGCGAAATACTGTGATAGCCATCCGGTTTGAACAAGTACTGCTTGATGCCCACGGTACCTCTCTTATTGGGTCGAGTTCTGTCCCATTTGAAATTCCCTTTTCACAGCGAGCCTTTTCAAACGAAGACATTTTCTTGTATGATTGTCCTGAACACCCACATTTGATTGAGTGATTTATCAGTGGGGTTTAACGACACGCTGTTTTGACATCGGGACCGTTGCATTGGTCTTATGGCGTCGGTGAATGAGTGAATCATGAATGATGATAAACTTAACCTTGTCTAGAAGGAAGAAGAGGCAATCAGGCACCGGTACGTAGCCTACTCTTATCAAAGAGCACCAAGGGGACCACCGGCTTAACGTCCCTTTCTCAGAACGGTACAAAGCGAACAACAGAATTCGTTGACAAATCCATGCCATTGGGAGGTTGATAAGCAAGGAGAATGAAGTTGCTGTACTAACTTAAATCCTTCAAATCTATCTCACAAACAGAATTGGTCAAGATAATAGTAAACTATCCAAAACCTTACCCAGCGCAGTTTTGCTTAACATTTAAACACGCGTTGGCGATAGTGACTCACTGCTGGTTTTAAGCAAGTGTTGTTAACGCAGTGTTTAACGCGTCCCCACGCGGTAACTGTCCATGGAAAGTGTGAACCATGAGCCACATGGCCTGACTGCGTTTTGAACCGCTTCGTTCGAGCTCGAAATAAACACAACGGGACCAAAACGTGCACCAAAAGTTTTCAAATACCTTCAGAACGCGTTCGATTGCATTTGAACACTCATGGGGCGCAGTCAGTGCATATATTATGTTAATCGATTGGTGGCATGTTCTGGCGGCTTTAAATAGATAATAACCTAAGATTTTTTTTGTTTATTTTTTGGTTTGGCATACAAATCTGAATGTGAGTGCATATATAGCGTGACCGTAATGCGACGCAAATTGGGTGGCAACCTTTGGGATAGTGTGAAATATATGTCTGCTTAAAATGGCAAGGAAATAAACAGAGAGATTTTCTGATCTCCGGCATTTAGGAGTCATTTCGGCTACATTCAATTGGTGGAATGGTTCGCTTTTAAACAAATTCACGTACAGATATTAACACGTTGGGGTATCGATCAGAATTTCGAACGGAAGCATTTTAAACATAATACAGAAATGCGACTTGATTTCGTGTTATTAACATTAAAATTTCCCTTCCATAAAGAATCTTTGGTTGCTGATCACAAAAATACCATTTTTTATGCCATGTCTACTCTAAAGATGGTTCAAACTTTGGTTCAACTTTAATCCAAACTACTAAGGAGCAAACTTACGTGGACATTTGTAGTTATTTTTTAATTTATTTCTTTTATTCTTAGCATACATGTGTTTATAATTTAGAACACTGTACAATTGACTTGAATAGGAAGCCTGCATGTGAGCGATTTAATAATAGAAAATATAAATGCTTATGTGGTCGCGTCGGCAAGCTAGTATTAGAGTGAAAATAATTAGTGAAAAATGTCTTCATTTTAATTTACTACATTCTCACTGGAGACTTTAAGAGACCATGTGTATGATGAAGTGAAATTGTTTTGATTTATTTTTGTCCAACAAAATTTCGAACATTTGTGACCAAACGTTTCTTTGTGCTCCTCCGCAGACATGCCGCCGTGGACGAGGAGGTCCCCGACGTGACGACCTCGGCTCCGTGCACCGACCATGTCCCCGCCGTCCGCGCTGCGCCAACGCCTCCACCAGCAACCCCCGCCTCCGTCGCTGGCGGCCCCCTCGGCGCTGTGCCTCCGTACATGTACCTCAGCGGCGGGCGCCTCTCCTCCGTCGCCAACGCCAAGCTGACCGAGGCCAGCGTGACCCTTCAACGCCGTCGCGACGCCGACGCCGTTGCCTACCCCGCGACGAACGCGTGTTTCACATGTCCGAACAACTCGCCTTCCGACGCCCGTCTCTTCTCGCGCGCCACCGAAGCGAAGACGACGACAGCGTCGACCCTCGAAGACGCTAGGACGCAGCTGTTGAACATCGCCGTCACCAAAAAAATGCCGACGGCGGCGTCGTCACGTCCGTTTCGCACTCCGTCACAACCGATCATATCATACGTGAACGTCAAGACGACTGCAGAGACATCCGGTCCACGCCGTTTCTCGTCGACTGGGATTCCCGGGAGGCAGGACGCGCGGACGGTACCGCTGAAGGCGGTGCCGGCACGAAGCGAGGTCGCTGTCGAGAGGGTGGACACGATGGGTGCGAGCTCGTCGACGGCGGCGACAGTCGAGACTGGCATGGCGACCAAGACAGGTCCAAGCGCGGTACATCCGAGGTTGTTTCTGCAGTCGCACAGCTTGGGCGTAGACCCGAGACCGATATACCCGAACTGTCCGTGTTCACCGTACGGTTCGCCGAGTGGGTCGCCGCGGGCCGCGAGGAAGAAACCGCTGAAGGAGAGCCGGAGGGTGTCGATCGACAAATCGGGAGATTGTCTGCAGCTTAATCAGTACCGGCTAATCGAGAACATCGGGCAGGTGAGAAATAGCAGGGTTGTGTCCGAGGGGACACTGCTTTCAAGGCTTGGGAAGCAGCGTTTAAAATGCACGTACAGGGCGATTTTGACACAATTCACGTGGATTTTGTCTCTACTAGTATGGACTTAATCTTGCTCAAATCCCTTGGGAGCACGGGCATTTAAATTTACAGACATTTTTTTACGTCAAAAATACTAAACAACGTTAATATTCTGTTCTGTACAAGAAATTTACCCTACAACATATTTGATAGAAATATCTTTGTCCTCTCGCTTATAATACCAGCATTTGCTCTGGTGTGGCACTCGCGGAAGGGAAACTCAGCTGAAAGAAAGGAAGTACATAAGGAAGTGAGGTTATGCTAATTTTCAAATGTAAATACTACAGTCGCATCGTTCGAGAGCTTTCTTAGATCGCTTTCAATCGCGACAAGAAAACAATTAGCAAACGTTTTGAGATCTCAAAAATAAGCGACCACAATTACTGTGCATTTAAGACTTCGCAAGCATTCGCAATTTTTGCCTGTTTGCCATAAAAGTCCATACGTGATGTCCACGTACCATAACTCTTTGTCCATTGAGACTATTGGTATAGTCAGAGAGCCAGCGTTGAACTTTCTGCTGAGAAAACGGACCCAAGCAGGTTAGGTGGTAGGCAAAGGTAGGTACCACCCGACGGCGCTTATAGCCGCCCTTTTTTATCAAACTTCTACAATTAAATAACAAAACTCAAAATATCGATAAATGTTTATTAATCGTTAAGTTAAGCATCAATAAAGATTAATTGAGTGTAAACCAGTTTTAAATGCGAGTTATCTGCAAGAAATAACGAAATAAAATTTCTTATCAATCGAAATAACAATGACTCCACCTTGAACACCATTGAAGCATCCACCATTGTTGTCGTTAAATAAGTCAATCGGCAGCTATTTTTTTGCGAAGACAAACTAACATTAGCGCTATGGTTTTACACTTTTACACCCGAGAGTACAGAATTTATTAGAAGAAACCGTTTATTTTCTCTAAGTTTACACCTTATTAATAAAAAAATAGAGATTTTGATAGTGTTTAGACTCATGTGAATGTCTATTTTACTGTCCACGTTTTCAAATCCTTAGTGACTTCTTGCAAAACGCCCAGTTAGCATCGTTTTCCAGTTTTCCTTCTTAGGAAACTGCCAATTCCTCGTTCCGCGCGAATAGTTCCTAGACGCTGCTGTCCGTGACGCTGCTTTTTATTTGGCACCCAGCGCAGACGGCGAGCGACCTCGGAATGCTAATGACGTTCAGATGAAAATTCCTCACGGAAAAACCTGTGTGCGAACTCGTCGCGAACGTTTCGCGCGGAAAACGCAGCAATTTTCTTTTCGATTTGCCCGCGGCTGGTTTCCCGGTTTTATTTTCATGGGAAGGGGGTAGCTTCTCGAGTCAATATTCGTGGTGACTGGTGCTTGGTAGGCTTCAAATATGTAGCGTTGGTGCTTAGGACATGGTGTTTGTTTGGGTGGGGCCGGGGGCGGGGGCGGGTAAAGGCAAGGCGAAGACGGGAATTGGGCGATGATGTTTTGAAGGACACCACATTCTGGAATCTTAATAAGGCTGAATGTGTCATTTAATGTTTAAGATAAAAGTTGTTTTTGAAAACCTTGAAATGGGAGAGCGATCAGAATCGCTTTTTCCGTAGATTATTTCATTTTTTAATGGAGTTCACACGCTCTTTTATTCGTGTTGAAAACTAATTTAAAATCGTTTCTAATTTTTACTGAAAACTAAATGGAGTAAAAGTTAGATGGGTTGGCCTTTCATTTGGTCTGCAGTTCGATTTTTCTCTTCGATTTTCCGACAGAATTTTTCATTAAAAGTTTTTAAAAGTCATTTGCTAATCCTCTACCTACCACATTAAATCCTTCTTTTGGTTGCCATGTGACCCAAGGCCGCTTTTTTGATGATATTTTACTTTCAATTAAACTGTTTGATTTACAAATTGAAAATATACACACGGCTAAAAAAGTCAAATCTGACCCACGTCCGCACATTATGGTACGTCCATGCATTTGGGTTCCCAGGCAACAACAAGACGGGTCTTTGTGGGATTTGTTCAACCCGTCTCGACTTGACCATCGAAGCTGTGTTGCCAACTCACATACCTACCACCCCCTCGTCGTCGAGTAGACATCAGCAACATAATTGCAATGCAATGCAATACATTTTCAAACGCAGCACAATCAAATCATTCTGGCAGCTAACATGTTTCAGATGTTAATATTGACTTCTACACAAGCGTGAAAACGTTAGAACTTGATGAACTTGAGTTCTTTGGTTAGACTATACCACGAAGCAGACATTACGAAGCACATCCTAGTGTGTGTCCCACACATGTGTGATATTTGTACCAATCCCACGATTCGCTGCAGTGTTTACAGTCATTGGTCACATATGTGCGTCGGCTCGGAGATAATACTTTGTGTGACTTTTTTTTCGCAGGGCTCTTACGGCATCGTCAAACTCGCGTATAACGAGGAAGATGGAACAAATTATGTAAGTACGCTTCAAAGTTACAAGAATTGCATGCAGTTGCTTGTACATTTTAGCTATCTTCTCTAAATTAGTCATTTGCATAATTTGTTTTACTGCTTTTTCCAGTAATGCAATGAATCATTTATGTACATTCATGGCATACCATGAATGATATTTATGAACAAACATAAGCGATGATTTTAGAGTTTTGCTTGGCATTTTTAGACTATAAGGACCATAAGATCGAACATTTAGTACAACTCATACAAAGCATAGAATTGCATTCGGCAATGGATGTCAAGACGCAATCAAAAAGCCACTTTGGATTCTTTTTTGAAGAAAAATCAATGTTTTGAGAATAAATATTAAATTTACAGAGATGAGAATTAAAATATTGGTTATTGATTGTGCATATTGGTTTACTGGTGCAACGCTTAATGAATTTCTCGCTTTCTTTAGAAATTCAGGTACTTTATCTTCGATTTCACAAAATATCTTCAGTGATTTCGCGCGGTGGTGTTAAATTATTTTGAGTTTTTCTAAACGTACGTTCATATTTATGTCTAGAAATTGCCTGTAGCAATGTCAGTGATATTATGCTAAACTTTTGTTAGGATATCTGAGAATGAACCCGTGCGGTTGCCATTGGGACTGAACTCGGAATTCTACGAATACCACGTCACGAATTTATAAGTTATTTTAAATAATCGTGTATCTCGAGTAAAATGGAGAAAAGTTGAGGTTTTTCGGCTAGGGTGCTCAGAAAAATCATAACCAATAAGAGAAACACACATTTTTCGACCTCTTGCACCTAGTAAATTGGACTTCTGAAAAAAATATTAATTCATGTTATGACATTCGTTGGTCACTAAAGTAGTTTACAAAACAATCGCGTTTTGATTAGAAGTTTTCTTAAGAAACAGCAACGTTAACCAAAGCAATGACCCCATTTTTTTTAATTTTTTTTTAATTCCAACGCTATTTTCGCGTTGATGAAGAAGCCGTGCTCTTCGACTAAAATCTTTGAAATCATTTTTATAAACTAAAGTGACAACTGAACACATTGTTATTCGCCGACTGAAGCCTTTCTTCAAACAGAAACCCAACACAAATAATCCAGAGTAAATGTCCTCTGTAAGGAAACTCCTATGGGACTTACCTATATAGCTGTAAGTTTGGCCTGACGGATGTCAACACGGCTATTCTTTCATACAAGCAAAACTATCTCCTTCTGAGAAACAAATCATGGGAATGTGAAAGTCGCACTTTTTGGGAAACTGGAGTTCCGTGCTGGGGTAAATCTGGCAAAGTTTTAATTATATTCTAGATAAACGAAACTGTTTAAAAGTTTGTGATGAACGGGTTTTTACTGCGGGCTTTGATTCGCCCTGGTCGTTGCATTTCATGACCACTAAGTGCATTTCGTACTCGCTCAGTCTAGTTGCATAAGTTCACTGCGACAGGATGCAGTTTTAATTAGTGGTGGCCGAACGAACTCAGAACAATTATAATTTGTGGAGCTACTAACTTTGCACTTGAAAGTTGAGCGTATTAAACTTTACAGACAATGTAATTGCGGCTGGTATTAAATTGATATTTTCCATTTTCCTTACTCTACAATTTATCGGCACATAAAATCGATGAGATATACATGTCGAAGTTGGTCGCTCATTTGGTCAAACAATTTTAAGCCGATTGGTTAGTTGCTACCATGTATGCTGGTGGGAAAATGAAATGGAAACGAGGTGAAAATTACGGACCCGCCTAACAATGTTCTGCACATGGCCTTGCCACTTTCCCGCAGTTCGCCCTGTTGCGCATCGGAAAACTTTCTAGATTGATTGGACGGTCTATTTCATCCGACATGCGACGAGGGTTGCGCTCAAAATAGCGACGACGAAAATCGAATTTGAATTATTTATAGCCTCAAATTTCCCTTGGTATAAATGATGATATGTGTAACGACTCTGGTATGGGAGCTGTCCCGTGTTAGCTTTACATTACGAAAAGAAACCCTGACTTCGTATTCAACAGAAGAACCAGTGGAAAAGTAAAGATATCCAAGTGGGTATAGTCCATCCCCCAGTCAGAGGTGTAGAAAAATGTAATCTATTCAAGAGGCCATTGGCGAGCGTCAGGTCAGGTGTCAGCCTTTCAAATCGTCTCGAATCGACCATCTCTCCCGTTTTGCCAACTCACTTGTTTAATCCCAACCCTTCCCATTAAGGAAACACTAGAAATATAATTGAACTTGTCATACAAATACATAAAACAATGCAGACAAATCATTAGATTCTGACTCAAGTTTCAGATGAAATCATTGTAATCCACAAATGCTTGTACCAAATCTCATTAAACGAAAAGTTTAAGACTGTTTGCAACTCTAACTGAAGGATGGACTAAACCTTCAACATTTGCATGGCATCACCATAAAACCAGATGGTCTGTTCGCGACAAGTCTAAAAAAAATCTTGCTACGCGTTTGCTCGTTAAATCATGGAGACGTCGAAAATATCCGGCCGCGTGTTCCTTTGTTTCCCGGCGAAAATAGAGTGTGCGACACGCGGCAAAACCCTCCTGGAAAATTGTCAATTGCATAATGAAAACCTTTCGTTCGTTTTCCAGGCGATGAAAATCCTGTCGAAAAAGAAACTGCTGAAGAAGGCAGGTATTTTCGGTGAGTACAACATTCTTTGTGTTATCTTGTAGAGTTATTATCATTTTTTTAGCCGTGTTCTCGACAGGATAATTTCTGCGCCTATTATTCATTGTAATTGCTCCCCCTACCCTCTCGAGTGACATTTGAAAAACAGACAATGGCCGAGCGTACTTGCAGACTATTTTTAGCGCCCAATAAAATTCCCACATCCCCTTCCCCTGCAGACAGGTATAGGTGGTGGACGCATTCCAGTCTGTTCTTTCCACAGGGGGGTCGATATTACCAACCGTTTCTTATTGCTGTACGATAAGTTTGCACGAACCCAAGTGTGCAGGCGAGGATAAGACTATAGGTATGAGTTTTGCCTTCTCGTGAATGCAAATCATTTTTCAGACTTACCCTTATTTGCTGGCACCAAGAACTGGCGATTGTGAGGATTATTTTGGAAATTTTTTTACACCTAATTTGTTAAATTAATTACACTTTGAGTTAATTGAGGATTACATAAAACAAAAATAGAGCCAAACAAGTTGGGGTATAGAAATGAAAAAAATTGCTATGCAGAACTAGAGTGGCAATAGGTGAAGACGGAAATTATCGACCAATTGTAGCTAAAATCACTTAGTAATATTCGCGTAGCGATGCGTGTACTCTGTCTACAACGACGCCGACGCCGACGCCGACGCCGACGCGGAACCCAGGCTGCACGCAATCGTCAGTTTTGTTTCTGAGAACAGGACTCCGAAATGAGGATGAAGACGATGTACTCGGGCCAGCATCTTTGGAAGTCATTTCGTGAAGAGATGCCGAGCTAGCGTCTGAAGTACCATTTCCGCGAATACCAACTTTTTATCCTCGCCTATAAAAAAGCTTTATCGTTTTTCCGTTTACCTACAGTCTGGCCCGCGAGAGAAGATACCAACCGAAGAACTGCTCCTTAGCATTGCTACCAACTCGTGAATGAGGTCCCAGTTATGATTTTAGTGGCAGCTGATTCTACTTAATTACTCCCAATATTTAACAATTTGTGAAAAAATTCTTTAAATAACTTGAAAAACAAAATATTTTGGTCGCTATGGGGGAAAAAAAATGTCGGACTTTTATGGTTTTTAGACTCAAGTCTATTCTATCTTACCTTTTCAATAGTGTATGCCAATCGTTTAAAAAAACTAATTTAAAACTGGGGGTTTCAATGCTAAGTAAGAAGATGTTTTCACCCTTGATGAATTAACAGTCATAAGTTCAAAACATCAGGAAAAAAAGATGATTTATTCTTCATTCACAAATCGAGATTTTAAATAATTTTACTGTCATGATTAGTAGTTTTTTTTTAAAACGACAGTTGGCCCGCATGTCACCCCAAAACGACCGGTGGTGCCTTTGCCTTAAAAAGCATGTTCTCTCCTTGAATAAAGTATACCACCATGTCTAAAGTCTGCAAAAAGAGTTCTACCTTTCTACCCTCTGCGGTTCTTCTCAGTGTTCTGGTGTCAGATCGATACATGGTGTCCTCAAGTTTGAAACAGTTTCTTTGCCCACAACCTTGGTCTACACTTTACGGCGTACGGCGTGCTTTGAATTTTTCTCAAAGGTGTGGAAAAGCTTTATGGTCTCGACCGCAAAGCTGAGAAGTATCGGATCAATAATTTTACCCAACTGAATCGTCCGTGCACTTGGCACTTGGAAATATATGACTAAAGCAAGTTTTGGCACGAGTTAAGGAATTTTTTCTTTCTTATTACGGTCATTAATTTTTTTTGAATTGTGTAAAGATTCAGGCAGGGTTTCGCACGGTTTATAGGTTAAGGTTAGGCAAGGATAGGTAAAGTTTAGGCAAGATTTAGACAATGTTTAGGAAATGTTTAGGCAAGGTTACGATTAAGAGGTTGGACTAGTATTACATTATCTGCTGAAAAAAAAAACCACCGACTCATTTCTCATTTCTTTGGTAACAGCCAAACAGATATGTCCATTTTCATCTTAAACGGACGTTATTTTTTGACTTTCTAAAATGTATTCAAACTTGTTTCGGCTGCACGGATAACTTTAGCTGTTTGCGTGATGTTAGCTTGAAAAGTTTGGAATGTAAAGTTTCAAAAGACATTTCAAAAGAGCTGCAAAACATTTGCAAGTGTAGGAAAGATGTTCTTATTCCGTGAGGCATATCATCGGAACCCTCCCGATTAATTTGCCAAACGGACTTCCCCAATATTCTTGTTCCTGGAAGTTTTTCTCCAGAAATCTTATCTGCAGAGTCATTTTTTTAAAAGCGCTTGAAATATATTATTTTCTGGTGTAGAATCGACAAAAAAGACTATGGGTAAGTCATCTTGCCTAATAGATAGTGATGTAGTTCAGTGTATATTTGGGTAAACGGCGTACACCCACATTTTATTTGTCAATTAAACTTATCAAGAAAATGTTTGTAATGTCCCCCTCCCTCTTCCTCCCTCCTGGTTTGGTGGAAAATCACCGTAAACCAAACTTTTTTCACAACACTTAACCGTTGCTAATCGCTCTTATGAGCGAATTTTTTAAAAGACTATGGCAGTTATTTTTCTTGGTAGTTCTCATTCTAAAAATACTATAGCTTTGTCCACTTCCGGGTTCCACCTGTAAGACGGAACCGGAATTGATTTGATGAATTGAATTGATTTGATACTGAAAAAGTCCAAAACCTGTCCGATCCTTTCAGGTCGTATCGCCCCCAGTCGGAGGGCGCCTGGCAAACCTGGCCTGGACAATCCTCTGGATCGAGTGTATCGCGAGATCGCCATCCTCAAGAAGTTGGACCATCCCAACATCGTCAAGCTGGTCGAGGTCCTCGATGACCCAGACGAAGACCACCTCTATCTCGGTGAGGGGAAAACACAGGCATGGTGTCAGATCTTTATCGCACTCGGTATACGGGTATAAAGTGGATCTCTTTTTGGTGCTCCCTTATGGCGAATACCACGTGGGTCAAATTTAGGTTTCTGTATTTAATTTACAATTATCCTTTTATGCCATAGGGATTTGTTTCGATTTTTTCTTTCGAATCCAAAAGCAATATATATATATATATTTTAAAATCGCACATTGATATTCAAGGCTTGTAATAAACCCACGCTTACCTTAAGTATATTATTCTTGCAGATGTCATTTCATGACTTACAAAACCAGTGTTGTCAACACTCGGCTCGGAAATAGGACATTTTCCAGAAAAACAGGAAAATAGAAGTGGCAAAGTGAATATGTTAGGCTATCTTCAGGAATGATCTCCCTTGTTGAGAGAGAAGATGTCAATTCTGTCCTTAATTATGATTATTTCAAAATATTTATCGTTAATGACCAGTTTTATTATTTATATTTGAAGAGATAGATTATCTCTGTAAGGATTTTTTTCTCTGTCTCTATTGATTTTAAAAGGTAGCTATTAATCCTAAATTGATATTCGCCATGTAAGGACGAACCAAAAAGAGAACCACTTTTAGGTTCTTCTTAGGTATTCATCTATAGACATTGCATAATTTTCCTATTCCCACGAGATCTTAAATAAATCCCCAGCGCCACAGTAACCCGCCAACGCAAATAAAGAACGTGCCAAGCGCAAAAACCCTTCAACTCGGGTTGAAATGCACCAAAAGCCTGACGGTGATGTACCAGATGTAGCAAAGTATCTCGGCTAGATGCTCGTACCCAACCCTCCTATAGTATGTCCAAAAAATTCAAGTTTATGAAATCTTATTGTTTTAAGTAGCAATTAGATGGGTCTTTGTTCGATTTATGTTCACCTTTTCATATGTAAACTCGACCATCAAAGCTCTGTAACCCTCACTCGAACACAAGAAAAAAATCCGAAGCTTTGCAATACATTCGATGTGAATCAAACAATTGTAACAGCTGAAATTTGAATAGGTAAATATTGATTTCTACAAATGCCTGAACCATATCGTCAGAAAGCGATGCTCAGGGGTGTTTGAGATACATTGTACAGTATTGTTCTGTAACTACTCGAAAAGTTTCCAAGCAACAACAGTTTGCATGGCAGTTCCGGTCGACTGGCTAACACCGCTTGTGTGTGCCATGTCGAGAAAGTTCATAGAGAGTCCAACTTGGTGCTTAAGTTGAGCTGGCGGCTAACGAAGATGGCGCGGTGTCGTCTTTTAATTGGCTAGCTAAGTGGTGCCAAGGGGGTGGGTGTAATTGTTAGGAGGGAGAGAGTTTGGGTCACAGTGTCACAGTGTTATTAACTGTGACAGGCTCGCCCTCTGCAATAATTGGGTGTACTTCCTTCGTTAATCGTTTTACAGTTGTGTTTGATAGCTATTGTGTTACCAAGTTCAGTTCCGTCGTACTACCATAGCGCTAATTTAACACTGTGCGAAAAAAGGCCGCCAAATGACTACTTTACCGACATAATTAGAGGATACTACTAGGTGGAGTCACCGTCGTTTCGAGTTTTAAGAAATTTCCTTTTGTTATTTCTCGCAGATTGAGACTGGTTTACGCTCAACTAATCTTTGTTTTAGCTAACCTCAACGATCGATATACACGTGTATTCTGAGACGATAATTGTTATTCGATATTGATGTACTGATATCCTGAGTAAAGAATGGCCGCAACCGCCTCATAGGTAGCATCTAATGTTACCACGTGTTGCCGATTCGATTGCTTAGCAGAAAGTTTAACGTTAATGCTGGGCATCTAACTTTATATATCAACTCAATGGTTCCATTTTATAAAGGAGTGACTTAAACATAAAATATGCCAAAGTTCTCTGGGGAATCTATACATTTCGTCTTATGGTAGCTACAATAAAAAAGAACAGCAAACCAAACTCAAACAAAGGCACCCTTAAAACTAAGCTTAATTTTCTTTAAAACTGACCTAACAACACGTTAAACGTACAAGGGAATGAAAAGGTAGCTTAAAAAAGATGAACAAACAAAAAGAAGAATGAATAGGAATAGAGATCTGTGGGGTAACAAGACCCAATTAAGGAGTCATGGAAATAAACCAATTTGGTGTCGTGATCATATTCGACCGACCACCCGTGCTGACGAGGGTGGCAAGACAGCATCCCTCCGTGCTAATTAGGTCGGCGTCGTCGTTACAGTGTTCGAGCTGGTGGAGCGGGGGGAGGTGCCTACCAAGGAGCCGTTGCCAGAGCAGCAAGCCTGGAGTTACTTCCGGGATGTTGTCAGCGGCATCGAGTACCGTGAGTCAATCGTATCCCCATCCCTCTCAGATAGGAATAACTTGTCCTTAACTAGGATCGAAGCGTTTCAGCCTTTGACGGGCAATCTGTCTTGAGCGTTATCCACGATATTAAATGTGTCTCTTCTTCTCAGTTTACATCTTAGGATTTCGAGACATCGATGAAGATAGATTTTGATTTGATAAGTAATTGGTTGCGTTACTCAACCCACTGGATTAACTGGCTTTAGAAGGTTTACAGTAAAATCATCTGGATGAATTAGTTTAGTAACTATAAACAAATATTATATTTGGTTTCTGAACGCCCAGTACAGTACATTGTTGTAAAAGAATAGATCCAGCAACATTTGTTTAATGACCCTATAGATTCAGTATATTTTAGAACGGTCGGTTGCATAGGAAAAAATAATGGAATTTTCGAGAAACCTCCTTCGGACATTGTGCTCACAAATAAATATTTAGGGTCTTTATAAAACCCATCAGGACCCAATTTGTCCCCAAAATCATTTTTGGTGTCAAATAATGGACATAGAATAAATTTTGATCGCCATGATTGCAGTGCACTACCAACGCATCATACACCGCGACATCAAGCCGTCGAACCTTCTGCTTAGCAACGACGACCACGTGCAGATCGCCGACCTCGGAGTGTGCAACGAGTTTTCCGGTGCCGACGCATCACTTAGCAACACGGCGGGGACGCCGGCGTTCATGGCGCCCGAGACGCTTAGTCATAACAAGACATCGGGCAAGGTGGGGGCGTTGACAGGGCTTGAGGCGAGCGGCTGAGTGCAAGCCTGTTGGAGTTGTTAGGGAAAATTGGCACGAGTTTAATTTACATTTACTAAATATCAGTAGGATCTTGAAGTTATTTGAGAGTTTCAGAGATATAATTTTGAATGTTGATTATAACTTCGGCGCTTACTCTTAATTTGTCCTAGTTTGTGATCTTCTTGGTTCAAATGGCTGAGAATTCTCCAACTGAAATTTTCTCCAACCTATGTCAAAATTTTAACCGGTACTGTGTACTCGAGCTCAAAATTAGTCAAATCAGGATGAGAAGACCCTAAGCTCGTAAACCACAAGGAATTTTTGAACGAAAACAATCTTAGAATCAAATCCGACCAACAATTTCCGCTCCTGTATCCTGCATCCAATCCTATCGTTCCCGATCATTGCGGGACAATATTTGATAACGCTAGACCACAATAATTCACCATACAATATTTTCTTCTTCCCGTGTCTAGATAAACCAAGGCTTTCGACGCGCTCGCAAACACGACGTAGTTCTCGGTACGGTGTTCCTCCCAATCGCCCTCCCTCCCTGACCGCGCGGTGTCGGTTGGGAATTACCCGGCTCTAAGTGTAAATATTTGTGCGCGCTGCAAGGTGATTCTCGTTCCCTTATTGGTTAACGACTCGCAAACAAACGACAAACTATCGCGGAACTTTGGGACACGCATGCGAAGCCGCGCTAGCCGCGTCCATAAATTCACATCGGGCCCTTTTTGTGCACAACGGAACACACGAGGAAATTCGCAAAGTTCTTAGAGAAATATGAAAAAACTTCCGCAAACAATTCGTGGCGTAAAGTGTGTAAAGTTTTTTCATAAAAGCGAAGCGATATGGCCACGCGGCGGTGACGTGGCCGCGCGGGAAATTGCTGGTTGAAATGGAAATGGGTTTTCCTTTTTCGATAGTGCTGACTCTATGTTTGTTAAATCACCAAGCCGATGGCTTGCGACTCCTGCGGGCTCGTTCGATCATCAATACGAAATGCGAGCTGCTTCGACAGCAACTCCCTGCAGATTTTAAATTCTGAAAGCCGGCGGCCCATTGGTTTAGAAAGCCATTGGTTTAGTTTAGGTCACGGGGGAGAAACGTGAGCGACGAAGCATGCCACGGACCAAATGAATCCATCGAACGACCTTGAACTCTTGAACGAGACACCCCCGGCTCCTCTTCTGGCTAGACCAGCGTCATCATGAGTTATTCAATTGCAATCTATAATTAATTGATTGATTTCTGGTGTTTAATACCGCACTGGACCTTTGGTACTGGTCTAAAGGCTTCGATGAGTTGGTGATGATAAGTATGATGATGATCCTAGTCTGGTTTAGAATGGACTAAGGGTTATTTAGTTCCGGGATGTATTGCCAACTCTTGGCGATGAGCAGCAATAAGACTACCGGCTTAACGTCCCTTCCGAAGGACAGCACAACTCGGATGCCAGGATTCCTTCACAAATCCATGCATTCGAGAGTTCGATAAGCGGGGCTTGAATTTAATTTCGCTGACTTCTCTCCCGAATGGAACGGGTCATGTGTATGATGGTCACCCATCTAATACCTGATCCAGCACAGTGTTGCTTGACTTCTCTTAGCCAAGAGAACTGATGTTTCCTACACGCCAAAGCGTTCAGCTGACAGGCTACCGGGACAGCGCCAACACGAAGAAACGAGTCTAAACAGGGCCAGCTCTTGGTACTAGGCTCTCTGGCAGACCAGGCTACGTGTCTACACCGGACTTATCCTCTACTTCCTCGTAGGCATCGGACATCTGGTCGATGGGCGTGACGCTGTTCACGTTCGTCTACGGTCGTGTGCCGTTCCATTCGGAGAGCGTCATCACTCTCTACGGCATGATTCAGAGCGAACCTGTCACGTTCCCGGAGGACGTAGCCATCAGTGCGCCTCTCAGAGAACTGCTCTTTCGCTTGCTTGACAAGGATCCCGAGCACCGCATCACGCTGGCAGCAATTAAGGTAACGCCCTGGTCAAGGTAACGCTCTGATTAAGTTAGATAACGGGAGGTTAAGTGTATTTATTTGGCAATGGCGACTTTATGAACTGTCAAATGGCACTTGGAAAAGAAGTCTGCACACTCTGTGCTTTATTTCCATCCCAAGGCTAGCAATTCCGGTCGGAGTTTTATATGAGATTTGCAATAAAAAATATTGTACAAGTTTGTTTGCCAACTTAAATGATAAATTAGTGAATAAACGATCGGTTGTGCCTAGTCACATGTAACTGCCAACTAGAGACATGATTGCACGCAATCTTCTGTTGATCAAACTAGACTTGTCGAGAGAAGGTTGCTGCTGTAGCGTAGACCTAATGTGTTACCCCGGAGGTTAAAAATGATCGTCCAATCACAGACGGTGTTTCCAGATTTTCAGGGGTTGTTACCATGGTGATAACAACTTGACCCTCAAACTCTGCTTTCTGGATCCGGTTCCTGTGGGCTTATTTACGACAATCTTTTATCTGGTACCAAAATATTTTTGGTATATCTACATGTGCTCCTCGGAGACTTTCAGAGGCTTAATAAATTAGTTAAGAAAAGGCGAAGAATCCTCTTGACAGGTACTGACTTCTTTCCGTGTACTCCTAGGAACACCCGTGGGTAACTAAAGACGGGATGTACCCTCTGCTCTCGGAGGAGGAGAACTGCCAGCTTGTAGAGGTGACCGACGAGGAGGTGCGTCAGGTGATCCAGGCTGTGCCCAAGCTAGACACGCTCATCCTGGTCAAGGCCATGGTCAAGCAGCACTCGTTTCAGGTGAGCCTTACCTTGAGAAGACAGGGACACTGATTTCCCGACGAGGTTTTGGTAGGGCGAGTGTGTACAGTCTATGATCAGATAAAGGTTAAGCCACACGTTACAATAGTTGCACCTCTTAGTTATACCAGACTGTTCTAGTTAAGGGCCATTGTGAATAAGCCTGGGTCCCTTTGAAGCCTGATACCTCCAACAACCAATTGAGGCTGAATTTGGCTGCCAGGTTTGTGAAATCTTGCATAGTAAATTAAATTTCAAATCAAATTTAAATCAGAGATAAGGGAAGAGAATAAATTTCCTTCTACGAAATTAATGTTTGTAAATTATAAAAACCTTCCGTAGAGAGTATATTCTAAAAAAAAAATGTGTGTAGATCTCCAACAAAATCTGTTTTTTTTTGCTCATGCTCTGTAAATATCTAAATTATATGTAGCCCAGCCTGCATCGTAACTTCCCATCAACTCCCCGAGATGTTCTCATTTTTCCTATCTCACTGATTAATCTACCTTTACATACCTGCAGCTGCTGATGCGGTCGTACCCACTTATTTCTAAAGCAATCAAATAGGCCTACAAGTTGGTCGTACTTAGACTCTAGCATACCGCTTCTAAAATTGCCATCTCATTATGGAGATCAATATAGGCAGGAATAGGAGTCCCTGTCGTTGAGTGATGACCCTGATTTAAGCAAAGCATGGAACCAATTGGGCCAGGTAGGCTTTCCGAGACATGCTTCCAACACGGGGTGTTCAGTTTTTGCTAAAATATTATTACAATTCTTTATCTCAAATGAGAAACAGCGGTTTTAAAGCCATACATTCTCTTTGCATTCTCCAATTAAATCGTGGTATTTAGATGATTATTTGTCACTGGTTTTTACCAACTTAACCTATATTTTAGCCCTGTTTTGTTGTTGAGCGAATGTACCTTTCATTACCAAAAACGCAATGAATCGATTTCTAGCAATTAATCTCTGGGCACGCCACTGCAGAAGTCTGAAACATGTTATCTGTCAGAGTTGATTGATCATGGGCTGCACTGTCGACGCTATTGCACTGCATTGCAATACTACTTTAGGTTTGAGCAGTCCCGTACGTGAGTTGGAAACACAGTTTAGACCGTCGAGTCAACGAGACTGATCTAAAGTGGGCACCTAATAAGATGAATATGAATCGAGCTTCCTAATTGTCACCTGAAAACTGAAAAATGCCCAGCACCTGAGTTTTTTTTAACGTCCCATGCCTAAAATCGCTAGTTGTGACCGTATTTGAGGTAAATAAGCTAAACTCGGTCGATGAATTTGTACTTCTACCGGCCCCTATCAGTTCTGTCTTCGGTCTGTCTCGTGGCGAGTGGCCGATATCCCCGTCGATGTGAGTGCCAGACTGATTGCTGACAGTGGTTGTCGCTACTTACAGAACCCGTTCGGACGACGCACGGGCAAACCGCCAACTCGCCACTCTGGGTTACCGAGCCGTTCACAGCAGTTCCAGACTTCCGGCAGGAGCAACTCTGCCCCGGGCAGCTATCATCTCGGCGACGATAAGTATGTGGTGGAAGAAAAAATGGTGCAGCGTCTCAACTCTGTCAACACCCTGGGATATTTTGCAATTCTGCATGATTCCCGATAATTTTTAAGAATCATTTTTCTAGTCGCATTTTAATTTTTTTTTTTGAAATTATTTGGTCTGATATTAAAAATAATTAATTAACTTACATGAGCCTTTCATACCCATTTCACTCACTTTTCGGGATTGGAACTTTGCTACCATGATTGGGATTCCTTCATGAGATTCCACGAAGTCATGATTCAAAGCAAAATAAACTTCAACTGTACCACTGTACCACTGTCTACACAAAAAACACAATGTGTGTTTTCTGTTTACACAAAAAACACACATTCCGCTTCTAAACCGGCCAATAAGTGTGTTATTGTTGTCATCAGCGGCTTGACAAATAAGAACATTTTATTTACCCATTCTTAGCCTCTGTAAGCCGATTCCTGACTCCCCCCCCCCGAAAGTCGTATTGACTTAATTTGAAGCATGGCAGCTGTCCTAAATCACTGATTAGGGAAAGTGTGCTTGCTTATTCACAGCTCAGAAAATCATTGCGCTAATCAGCTTTGTGTCAGCTGTTTGCATGTGGCTCAGCTTTGCGCTCATCGTATGTGAAAATACTGTGAATCCACCTTTGGTTGAATGTTTAACTTGATTTAATGGTGGATCATTTGTAGCATCAGTCGAGCTGGCCAAAGACTATTTATATTGCTTGCATACCTATTGAATACCTAAACCCACCACGTCAGAAGCAAGAAACGTCGTGTTGCAAACGCCTACATACTTTTCTGACGGTGTCTTTGTGCCGTTAGGACGTTGTCTCTGGAGCCGACGACGACGCTTCCAGTGCTACCCGAGCTCTCCCCCGGCGAGGCTCCAAGGTTGTCCAAGGAGACGGTGAGGCCAGCAGCAGGCCACCCATGAGAAGACTGCGTGCTCGAGCCCTTAGACCATCCTTAATCTTTTGCAGGACTAAACGTCAAATCGATCAAATTGTGTTAACGACGTTTCGTTATGTTGGTCGACCTGCTGGGCATGAAAGATTTTCAAATGGCGTATGTGATTTTTTTGACAAGTTGGCTGCATTGGCTTTGACATAGCTTCCTAGATGCTGTACACTTTTTGAATTCTAACGACGAGTGTCGAAAAGATTTTGACAGCTTGTAAATCAAAATGTAGCGAAATTATTGTCAGTTAGGTGAGTTTTTCGATTTTGGATTCAATGTCATGTTGCTAGAATAGGTTTTTATTGAGGGACCATGATTGATTCAAATAATTGCGATAATACTGTAATATCATGATCAATAATATTATGACGATATCTTTCCAGGTAATATTAACGAGAGTTTAGGCAAATCGTTCCGACAAACTTCTACATTCTAAAGAGTTATATAAAGTAGCAGTAGACATTTTTAAAAATTCCAACGAATTTGTTTAAAAATCAGTCTTAATTGACCACACCCTCTGTAGTCTTTTGATGTCTTTAAAAGGAATGATTTGAAAGGAACGCAGAGGCCAAATTTGGCATGGTTTTCCATACTGCACAACAAACCAACAATCTTTCAACTATTTGCTCATCGTATTTGCATCTTCCTCTCTGTCTATCTCTCAAACTCGTGTATCGTACTGTCTTGCTTGCATTTATGTCTCGTCAACTTGTCTCTTCCAATTCGTAGATCAATTGTAGCATTTTAAATTTTAAACTTTATCAAAATAATTCTATCAATCTTCGGTATATCGACTTTCTATGTAATATTGATACGTTTAATTCGAATGTATAACATTCTTTTTGCTAGATGTGAAAATATCTCTCTTGCCTTTGAAAAATTGTTAAAAATATGCTCTCTGCATTCAGCTCTCTATTTAATGATAGGGTTTATTCAAAATTAGATAGAAATAAAAATCTTTGAGAACTTTGACTCTGTAAAAGTTCCGCCTGTCGAATCCGAGCGATGTTAAATGTTATGTCAGATTTCGTCCACCAACAGTTACGACACACTCTGTCATCAGAAAGCAATAGCCAAGAAAGGCCAATAGGCAAAAGAGTTAGAAATTCAAGGGCGTCAACAGCAAATACCCGATTCAGTTTTTTAAAGCAGAAAAACAGTGTTGCAAAGCTAAAAATTAAAAAGAAAAATAAAGCTGTGATATTTTGTATTTTGATGTGAGTTGGTAGGCACAGTAAATGATATCAGTTAGTCTACATGATGATGGCAAATATTATTGTTTTTATGATATAGTTATGTGAATTATTTGATAAAGACGTTATACGCACATATAGATGTCGATTTTTATGGAGTTTCATTTTTTAATTGATGTAAATTCGCGTGCCCCATTGATTGCCAAAAATCGTGTGGTAATTTATTTATATTTGCCGCAAAAAATCAGCCGCAACAATGCCAATGGTACAAACAATTTAAATCACTTTCCCCATGCGGCAAATTCGGGAAAATGAGGTAATACACGTCTGATCGTCAAAACATAGCCCTTCCTAGTTTACTAATCAAATGAATTTGCCTGACAAATTCCCCTGACCCAGTACTGATAACTAATTGCCTGAGGATTGAAATGTCCAGCAGAATTGCTACAAAATATATTATACGTATATGATAAACGACGCTCGCATGCCGCTACAAATTGACTTACAAATATAATTACCTTTATATTATATTTATAATAGAGAGAGTGACAGACGCCTATCCTGGCGCATGCCACATATTATAGATACTAGTCAAATTTAAATCCTTTTACATATTTTATAATATCAAAGTTGTCAATGTTGAATAAAGCAAGAATTTTAAATGACGAACAAATTCAGAACACTAGTGTGAAATTTGCTTGTTGGGTCTTATCTATTTATTTATTTCCTTCCGATCCTAACTCCGACCTCTCCCAATACTCTGACCGAGTCTGAAATGGTCATCCCATATGATCTCAAGCACATTGATTTAATTAATTCGTGGTGATTAACAATGCAAATGGGCCTATGAGTCTAATGGCGTCGGTAAATGGGTGGGTTTTGATGAGGATAAAGATGCACCTATAACCAAGTGTAGAATCAGTGTCGGACTGGCCAGGGCAGCCAGGCGGCAAATGCCGCCGGGGCCTCCAGCCGGCCGGGGCCACTGGGGCCCCCATTTACAATAAGGAAGTTTTTTTAAACATTTTTTAATTTATAGTCATTTGATTATGTTGTCTTAATGTTGCAAATAGCCAGTGCTTGTTTTCATTGAGCCACGCTGCCCTGATGGCAACAGGTTGGTGGAAGTCGTATATAAACACTAGATTTTAGACTGTCCTGTCACAGAGCACCAAATGGACAACCGACTTCACGTCCCGTCCGATGGACGGTACAACGCGAACAACAGGATTCCTCGACAAATGCATGCTGTTGAGAGTTTGTAAGCAAGGCGAGTGAAGTTGCTGTATTATAACTTACTTCCTTCCAGTCTCTCTCCCGAACAGAACTGGGCATGTCTATGATGGTCAGCTATCCAATACTTAACTCAGCGCAGTGTTGCTTAACTTCGGTGATCTCACAAGAACTAGCCCTTCATACATCAGACAAAAGACTAGTTCGGTTTCGGAGAGAGTTTGAAGCGTTGCACGTATTTAAGACAACTTCATTCGCCTTTTTTATCAACCCCTCCTTCAATACTGGGTTTAGTTCAGGATTATTCTATTTATAACCCACTCATTCACCGACGCAAAAAACCGTATCAAACAAACAATCTCAACTCTGCAAACATTCTCTTGGATTGATTTTTTTGTGGAAGGAGCCTGTGCCCACAATCCTTCCTCGTCTGTCTTCCGGTTCCGGAAACAATTCATTTGAGAATACTGTCCGGAAAGTCTAATTAAAACCAGAGCTGCAGTTATTGGCCGGTAGAACGCCATCAAAAACACAAACTCTACTCAAGGAAACTCACGCGAGAAATTCACAAGAAATTTTAGAATCCTGTTCACTAACCAGTTAATAATTTCAGTTCATTTACTGGATCCTCAGAAATGTTGATTGTGTATTATTTTGTGTTTAACGACGCACTGTTTTTCAAAAGAGAATCCTGTGGCTTCGATCTCATGGCGTCGGTGAATGAGTGGGTTAAGATACGGGTGATGATGAACCTAACCTGGGTAGGTTAGGTTAGGAAACCCGGTGCTAGTTATAAATCCACTCCTCTCGAAAAACACCAAAAAAGCCACCAAACGTATCCAGTCGTCAGGGGCTACCAGACAGATTTCTTAACATACTCATAAAAGTAAAGTTTTAATAAATCTGAAAACAGTTTTTTCACAATTTTTATTTCAACTTCATTTAACTGCAAATCAATCAAAATGTTGCTGTTGCAACAAACCCTACGAGACCCCATTCAGTGCAAATCTTGCAGACTATTCTGAGCGACGCACAGTGTATCCTGAGGTAGGCATCACTATGAGGGCGTTAGGGTCGGCCGGCGGCAGAGGAAATGGTCTTGCAGCCGGCGGCTGTCCGTTCCATGGGCTGCCAGCGAAAGCAACTAGACCGTCATTCTTTTAAATACTTACACTTGAGGTAGGAGATTTTAGAAGTCAAGAAAAACGGCCTAATAGCTGTGATTATAGTCAGGATTCAGTAGTAAGGAGTACAAGAATCAAAAAGGTTCTAAATAAGAAACAAATACTTTGAATCGGCTCACCTTCATATAACTAAGTTTCGAATTTTTCACGCCAACCCCTGCAAAGTTAGTCAACTTTGAACGATTGGGGAAAGCTTGAAAAATCTTTAAGCTTAAGCTTAAATGGGGAGGAGCCGTAAATGTGCCAGGCCTAACTGCATTTGCGCAAAATAATGTCACAGAGACTAAGTAGATTGTTGATGCAATTCAGAAGCCTTTACTCATGATATTTGTGCAATCATAGAAACGTCTAAGAAGAAACCAACAATTCTATCACATCTACAATCGGCTTTAAATAAATTGCACATATTCCAGCCAAATTCCAACTATAAAGTTGAAACTCCTGAAATGAAGGTCTAAAGCCCTACGCTGCTGTCAGCGTACAATCCTTTTGACAGCCAACTCTACGGAGGATGGGATTCAAACTGCAGGATCGTCTTATCAGTACACACTGCACTGTCAAATGTTTCTAGAGGCAATTGTGTCTTTATTCAAGAAGGCGCTGCATTACAGAGCTGCACGGATATAAGCATGTTTTCTTTCCAGTTGGGTCGTTTTCATTGGTCGGCTTCGGTCCTCATAGATTGCAGGGATCTAGCCCGTCGTAGCTGAAATAATCATGCCAAAACGAGCACGCATTACAAGTTTGTAATAAAAGACGATTCCAGGAGGAAACAATGGGTCTTGATTATTCATGGCAGTGTTCTTAATTAGAAAGTTGGTCATGTGGTCAGAGAATGGTTCGGAAGGTTTAGTTAGTAAATACATAAGTGAAGAACTGGTTTTTTAAGTTAGATATTGTCTTTTTGTAGTTATTCCAGTGGCATGTCATGATAGCGGGGAGTTAGGAAATTATGAACGATGCTGACGATCTCACGTCGCTAGGTCTCTTGGGGACCTTTTGAGAACTGTTCTATTGCAAATAAACCTCCCCTTTACCGTATGCAACGACTTTACACCTCCGAAGACGATGCCTATGACTTACTCGTGTTCGCGCGGGTGCCATTGACGCCTCCCCCTCGCCTACCGCCTCCGCGGCAAGCCGCCCCCGCGGGGGGCTGGCCGGGTGGGGGTGGCCCACTGTGCTGGGAGTCGGGCATCGGAGCCTGACCAAACTGCAAGTAAAATATCACTGTGAGATAATCAAAGAAGTCATCCAGGGACTAGGACACAACGCAGGGGACCATTTCATTGACTGATTTGTAGGGTTTAACGACGGACCGATCTGGCAACGGGCATTGGTACTGGCCTATGGCCTAATGGCGTGTGAATGAGTGGATGATGATGAGGATGATAGTGAACATAACCTAGCCTAGTTAGGGAGGAGAAGAAACCCGGTGCCGACACGTAGCCGACTCGTGTCGAAGAGCACCAAAGGAACCACCGGTTTTAACGTCTCTTCCGAAGGACGGTAAACCGCAAACAACAGAATTTCTCTAAAAGTCCATGCTGTCGAGAGTTTGAAAATCAAGACGAATAAAGTTGCTGCACTAACTATCTATCCTCTAATCTCTCTCTCGAACAGAACTAGGCATGTGTTTGATAGTCACCAATCCAATACCTGACCCAGCGCAGTGTTGCTTAACTTCGGTGATCTCACAAAAACCAGTGAAACCGTTCGGTGGGTGAACACTTAGGTTAGCACATGTCATTGACTTTTGTATTTTTGATTCTGTGGCAATGATTTCAATTGCCAAATAAAATTTCGTGCGACATTATAAAGGGCTCTTTGAACATCATAAACCAAATCGACATTATTGTTATGTGACATGTGTTCCTGACATTGTACTCCGTTTCATGTTGACGATAAGAGAAGACGGCTTTGAAATCGCAAAGGATCATCTTGTGCCTTGAGATATCGGACAATTAAGTACCATGGCCATTGTCTAGGGTAACCTTTGGGTTGTGCGTTTTGAAACTTTGCCCTCATCCACAGTCAGAAAGATGGCAGCAGAAGGGCATGTCTATTAGAGGTCGAAAATGTCTTCTGAGTTCTTGTGATATAACAGGCTGTTAGGGTATTTTTCAAGTTTTTGGAAATTTTCAGATTTTTGTTGACAAGAATTATATCACATTAGCTCACTACCATTTTTTATTTTAAAAATTCCTGGTTCGTGCATGGAAGTAAACAAGTTCTTTAGACATACAAACATGCGGATTTCATAGAGAATAAGTGATGATTCTCATGGTGTTTCGTGAAAAACTCGATGAAAAAATAGTTTTTAGGCTGTTATCAGAAAATTCAGCTGATATTCAGTTACTTTACTTTCAAAGCTAGCCCAGAACAAACATCACTAAAAACACGTTAAAAAATTAATAAAAAACCATACTAAGTAAAAATCGTGCAGGGAATGGTAATCACCAAAGACCACCAAAGGCCATCACTTACCACAAACGCCATGGCCATCGCCAGCATAACGAAGAATGCAAGGTACTTCATGGTTGAGTCTCGGGTTGCTCTGCACAGGGATGCCGTCGAACGAAGTGTGGTGCTTATGGAGGATCCAGACGCGGCTTAAATACTCGTTGATTCCCGTATATCGCCCATTGTGCCCTGGAGAGGGCGACGCAATTAGCTCACATCACAACGAGTACCCGTGACCGATGGGTGCTCGCGTGATGCTTGCGATTTACCAGTGGTGTCACTTCAGATTCGAGGGAGAGAGGACCAGCAATGTTTGAGTGCTTACCTAGATTCACTTAGCATCCACTAGCCGTTCTAAGGAAATCTTAAGGTCGATTTTTCCGTTGTTTTTAATTGTTCAACTTAACAGCACTATGAAAAACCTAACCATACTAACCTAACCTTGTTTACCGTAGCTGTACTCCTAGTAGTTATAAGAGAAGACTTGCTTACAACTTGTCCTTGGAGACTAACAAATGCACTTATGTATGTATTCATGTGTTGATGTTCCAAACAAATAAAACAATTATTTTGCTATACAATCATGTAACCAAGTTGGTTGTGTAGGTTTTTTCACAACTTTTTGGTTTCTTAGCATTTTTGGATGATTTCCCTTAAAAACTATTGCCATTTAAATAAGTAAAAAATTAATTTTAAGTTTGAAGGTAAATACAATTCCTAGCTGCCTAAGCAAAAAAAGGATAACTTGTATGGCATTAAAGCTCAAACAGTGTGTTTTCATAAGAACTTATCTATTAAAACCCACTGAACGCAGTTTTGCCAGAAGATCGAAGAGAAACACTTCCCGATAGTGGAAATTAATTTCTTATCATTTGGTTCCTCTTAAAAATCCAACTTGCTCAAAGTGAATATCATTTTAGATTATAGTTTGAATAAAACAGTAGCATGACAATGTGGAATAGAGTAGGGGATCCAGCCCGACATCCCGGATTTGTTATTACGCCACTGGTCTGCAAACGCAGGTTCCACGGAGCGTCTGCTCGACCTTGTCCTTTGACTGCACTAACCGTTGTTCGGGTGACAAAGTCGACACAGAACGCAGGCTAATTGCTCGACGAGGAAACGCTGGCCATTCAGCGAGCGTCGGAAGTGCCAGTCAAATATTGAACGAGCTGTTAAAATCACCGGCCACAAAATTACTAGTCATTAGCATTTTTTTAACAGAAACTCTGGCCAATTTTGTAACGATAAACAGGGAAAATTGATTAAAAAAAAGCTACATAATGAAACAAATTATCTTTTTATTCAGATAACTAGACAGTTATAGAGTACAACATTTCTAAAGTATTATAGCTTCAATATAATTAGAAGACACAGGAGTAGTGTTTGCTTTTTATGTTTTTGTTGGCATAGTAATTTGAATAATTCCGTCGAAAATCAGATACAGATTCTCTCTTTCTCTCTCTCTCCATAAGTACCTTAAACACGTATAGAAAGAATAATATAGATAACCTCGTCTCTCTTCATCCTATTTCTTTTTCAAACAGTTGACACCAACGTTCGCTGCTAGCTGAAATGTCAGCCTACCCAAATCTGACGCCCTCCATTCTGGCATTTACCACCCCTTGGCGTCGTGGCTCATTTAGCTTCGTGTTCATCACCCAGAGGACAGGTGCGCATCGTTTCGGGATAAACAGGCGTTACTGGCTGTGTATCAGGTCCGCTACTTTGCTGGATTCGGCATGCGGCTCAGGGGTAAAGGAGTTGACAGTTACTTACAAAGCGACGGCAGCATGTCACTGCCAATTGGGAGATTATGAAGGATTCTGATTGCTTTACACTCGATAACATTTCTTGAGACGCATTCTATTTTGTCAAAATCTAAGCAATATTATAAACAAACAAAAAAAAGCAACAAAAAATGGCTTTTTCAATGATTGTTGGTAAAATGACCATTATCATATGTGACATACTCAACGGTGAAAGCCTAGCTGTAAGTATGGAAACGTTAGGGAAAGCGTATAATTTTGAAAACCCAATTTTGCACAAATTAATTAAACCCATTGAGCACCTATACCTACCTAATAAAATAGACATAAGATTGTCCACTCTTAAGATATGCCAGTAACAAATGTGCAATGCCTATTTGGACTAAAGCTGGTGCGATCTTGGTTATAGTGACTTGTAAATTGACTACATTGACTTAGTGAATTACATTTCAATCACCAGAGTCAACTCAAGAACCGAATGTCAACCATGAACTCCTTAACAGCTAAACCGATACCGGACCTACACCTCCATTCCTAACCCTCCCCGTACGCCCCCACGCATCATTCAAAGATACTGTTTTCCCACCCCCCTTCCCACCACCGTCATCTGTACGGTAGTCGATGCGGTCGGCGAAACCATTCCTGCCGAACCCCTCGACGGCGCCGTCGTCGCCGTGCTCCCCGACACTGCCAGCTCGTGAAGATGCGCCGTCGATCCGCGGGGTCCGGACATCCCCGTCGATTTGATGTGTGGCTGGTACAGGTCTTGCTTGTACTGCCGACTGGACCCCGCATGAGGGTGACCCGCTGTGGCGCCGGTGGTGGTGCGAAATGTGCGCAAGCCGACGGAGCACTGACGTCGACGGGGGCTGTGATACGAGGCGTAGCCGCTCGAGGTGGTGGCGCTGCGAAAAGGAGAACGGATCTGGAACGGAGAGACAGAGAAGAAGACATTCACATGGGGGTGTCAGGAGAAAAACACGGACACAAGAAAGTGGCACGGAGGACCTTAAATAGAGCTGTCATAAAACCGTGCTACCATTGTGTTACATAATGCGACCGGAGTTGTCATGTAATTCCGACCTAGATTGTAACTTTCAAAAATGCTTGAGTCTATTTCAGCACCACTAGCAACCGGTATTACGGAGGTGCTACGACGGTAACATTATCAAGAAGGCATACTGAGTTTCAGTTGACCATCACAGTGAAGTGAGGACAAAGCAAACAATTGCATGAACCGTTGCAAGCAAGCATACAGTAAGCATGAAGGGTTCTAATTAAAACTGTCGCTCCAGGCCGGTGTTAGGGCTTGGAGCTACGGTGGTGCTAGTCAGCACGGTGCTTTACGAAAAGGAATACCAGGGATGCGAAATGACAGCTCTAGGAAAGGCCCCACTCCATGATGACACGATGCTAGTTCTTGATAACTGCTAGACGTTTCATAGTTAGAAAATTAAAGCAGAAGCTGGGACACGACCTTGAGTTATAGAGCTGCGTTTATGTTTAACACTACAGAGAAGAAAGCCGTAATTTAATGTTGTCGTAGAGAAGTTGAAAATTGAGGATATGCAGTCGCTATTTCTCGCTATTTCTGCACAGAGCTGTCGGAATCACTTTCTTGGCAGCATTTTACACGTCAAACTTCAAACAATCAAGTTTTATCGATCATCTTACTTTTGCATTGCGCGTCATCTCGTTAAATAATGTGTATTAACCATGGAATTTACCGAAATAACATCCGAGATCTCTAACGAAAAAGTTACTTGACCGCTACCCTGGTGTCACTTTAAGCTGCCGATGGTTTGAGAGCAATCGAATTTGCATCCTCAAACATATATCCTCACTGCGCTAATGGGTTTTTATTAGCTAAAACGCCCCTAGTTCCTGCTATACAATTTATCGTTTGCCTCATTTTCACCGAACCGCTCGCGCTAACAGCTTGTTTTTGAAAAATGTCACTGTCTATTACCTAAATATTGTTATACTATTCGAAAGAAAAATAATTAGAACGTGGACATGTTAATATCAAATTTTGTTTATACCAAAAGCACAGAGGAAACTGAAATGCGAGACTCGAGCTCCAGGCAAACGATACAATGACATTTTTACAATATAGTTAATTGACTCGACAGCATTGTTGCGATGGAATAAACCCAAGAAAACAAAAAACAAACGGTCTGTTAGCCTCTGTCAACAACCAGTTGTTGAGACACTTGTCTCAGTTTCAAGGCCACGTGTGGCCCAAGGCTAACCGCTATCGAGGTCGTATCGAATTGGTAGTTCCGAAATATTCCCACAACTCAATCTCTTTTCCAGGCAGACTGCCGAAACGCTCAATTACGAATGAACATTTTTAATAGGTGTCCGCCGCATGTTCTTTCAGTCTTTCGACATCCGAGACGCTACTTTATGGCCCTTCGCGAGCCCACTAATTGGACCCGTGGGCGTCGCGGCGCACATTGCAGACGACGACGACGACACCGACGGCGACAATCAATATGGCGGGCGTCGTCTCTTTTACCAGAGAATCCAATGCCGCCGGTTAAACTTCCAGAATAAACATCAGCGAACTCCGTTAACGTCGTTTGCACGGGGTGCTTAAATGTTGATGGTTTGTCTTTGGCCGGACAGCAAGGGATCTTGGAAGAATGGCCGGCGGGTGCTTAGAAATGCGTACGCTTCTAAAATAATTTGTCGGGCAGCAAAATAAGCCGCTCCAGGTTATGTTTCGATTGGTGGTTTTGAAATCTCGCGTGAACGCTCTTGGCAGTTTTTAGCTTGTAGCTTATTCTTGTGCTTATGTTTAACTATCTACCCGAAAATGGCCATTATATAACAACTTTACCGAACAAAATTGTGGGTGCTTCGAGGTGGAGTCACCGTCGTTTGGAGTGTTAAAAATATTAATTTCGTTATTTCTCGCAGATTATTCACATTTGGGATCGGTTTGCGCTCAGTTAATCTTTATTAATGCCACGATAAAATGTCTCGAAAATAGTTGACGATCCACATCCTGCATTGCTGGCAGCAGAAATCCCGCTACACCAACGCCTCTCGGGAACAGCGTGTTCTGGCCCGTTCTCTGAACGGCGACGCTTGGAACCTTTGAACCGACGCCTCAGCATTGCAATCACGGCGTCCTTTGGAACGTGATTGCGTAGTGGTGCAGTCGTGTGCAAGCAGAAAAAATCGCACACCGAAATAGTTCAACTCGAGGAATGCCAAGCAACCTTTGAACTTTTTCCTTAGAATTAGAAGTTTTAAAAAGGGTCTAAAAAGCCGAAAGACACTTTCCTTCTTCTTTTAAAATCGTAAATTGCAACATAGACTCTCGATGCGTACATTTTCAAGAGAGACAAACGTTATTTCGGTAACTGTTTCCAAAGACTAGACACGGAGCTAGGCATTCGTTTGAATTAGCAATCAGACTGACTGCAGGTACTTACTTTCCTCTTCTGGTGCTGCCGCTCTGCCAGAGACGCCTTCGACTTGACGAGCACCTCCTTGACAGTGCGGCGGAAATTCTTAGTCATGAAGCAGTAGAGAATTGGATTGATGGCTGAGTTTGCGTGTCCGAGGAGTAGGGCGAAGGGAATAGCGTCGACCAGGTTCTTGTCGTCGTAGCCGAGGTCCAGGCAGAGGGAGAGCAGGTTGTACGGTAGCCAGCACAGCGCGAACAGCGTAGCTAGCAACAGCAGGATTCGTGCGACGCGGCGACGTTCCCGGACAAGACGGGTGCCCTGTGAGAAGACGAGGGGGTGAACGTCGTGGGGTCTTCGGTGGGTGGATGTCGGATCCCAGAATTAAGGGCGCACTCTTTTTGTTTGAGGATGTGCGTGGATTGTTAAAGCCAATTAATAGACGGTATTTTCAGTTGAATCTGAGATGTGAAAACGCGATCTGTAAACGCAACGAGCGCACGGCTACTTTTTATGCATGAGGAAACATAGCCTGAAATTGAAAAACCAACGGAAATGGGGAAAAAAGAAATGGTTTGGGAAAGCAGCTCCAAAGAAAATTTCCATGACGCTGAGATGTTTCACACTTACGTCTTTTTTCGCTGGTAAGGGCATGATAGTGGGTATGTAATTCAGGTGAATCATATTTGCTTGCAGGATAAGCTAAGTTTTTACTGCTGATAAAGGAATTTGAAACATTTTTCAGTATTTATAAAATCGACATATTGTTTGGCTAGGGGTTGGTTTTGCTGTAAATCCCATGATAGCTGGACAAGGCCTCAGGCACGTATTTGCGAAACATTTGCCAAATCCGGGAGCCACTCCACGTCCACAACTCCTCCTGGTAATTGAATATCGTCGTCTTCTGACAGATCATGACGACTTCCCCAGTCATCCAGGCTTGTCTTTCAAAATATAACTTCAAAGCAAGGCAACACAATCGCCGTCACATAAGCGCCGAGCTAGCACGCATTTTGAGCGACAGCAGTCACCAAAAGTCACTTGTCTCCAGCCTCTCAATCGCATGAACGAGGGAGGGTGGAGGGTGGCGCTCGCACAGATCGAGTTACACCTCTATCACACTCGATTGAGGCACTCAAACCCGTCACCCGTGGGCTGACGAATCAATAGCTTTTAGCGAAATCATGTACCAAGGTGGTTCGTTGTCGTGCAAATGTGTCTGCAAACGGGGTGGTTGCTTGAGTACCTTGCCGTTAGTCATGGATGCGACGGCGAGAACAGGTCGAGAACGAGAACAGAGAACGTAAAAGTAAAGAAATAAGAGACAACGAGCATGTAGTTTCATGTTCAGGTGACATTTTATATAAAAGGGCGCAAAAAAGGGCGACATTAACGGGTTCCCGATACACACCACGACACGTGGTTTCACGTTGATGATACTTTTTAAAAAGAGACCAGGAAAAGAGCAACGGTCACCTCTTGTCGTAAGATATATGTAAAGAGACATCCTTAGCGTGCAGGTCAAGCTAATGGTACTGAACTTTACACCCAAACAAATACGAATGCAGTTTTTACATCAATGGTAAACGACCAACGTTCGATACCATAAAGAGGGCAGGCCATTGAGACCGCCCTTGCAACCTTGTCAGTAAGCTCCGAAGAACACGCCAATGCTTCAAATCATCCGCCCTTCCGAGTTAGCAAAGGAAGTTCCCATTTTAAAAAGAAAAACACCAAGTTATCTCTATCCATAATACTGTATGAGTATGTTTTTAGACAGACAATGAGAGATATAGTGAGATGAAGTGGTCACGTTTGACTCAAATATCAAAGGGTTGTCCGCATATGAGTATGTTATCAAACGATACGTATGATTTGGGTATGTATTGTTCCCAGAGTGAAACAAGCAAAAAGGTGAGCTCTTTTTTTAGTTGTTACTTTGAACAGTTTCATAAAAGCTAATTGTAAACCTATCTGTGCGTTAACAGTGATAACGATTAAATTAAAGGTGTCAGTACCAGGTAGGTATTCTCGTTGTAATCAAGTGTCCGTAATGAAATTTGCTAGCAGGAAACTGAAAAGTATTGGTTTCCCTTTCCAGGAACAGTAGCTGAGTGCTTCTAGCGACACGAGCAATCTGCCAAGGTTTCGCGAAGTTGAAAAAAGACAACGACGCTTTGATCAACGCTCCGCGTGTCAAGCCGCATGACTTCACGCTTTTGGCTGGGATGAGCATAAAGTTGTGTTGGGAAATATGGTCGGGAAATGAACTTGCACTTCAGACAGTGCCGCGGATTGCGATGCGCGAAATTTTCTTGATTTTCCGAAGAGTTTTCTCGCGGGACGCATGGACGCGATGTCTCTGTCAGCTGTCCCATTGAGTGCACGGACCACAGAGCTAACGCGGACGAACTTCAAAGGACCTCACCGTGCCAGAAAGCTGACTGCACGCGAGCTTAAGGCCCTGCCCGTATCTACAGTTTTTAATAAACTAGTTTTGAAACTGGGCTTTGAAAGCGTCAGAAACTTTGTAACCGGAGTTGGAAAAGGAAAGTCTCATGCCAGGAAGTTTGTACGCGAAAGTGTTTTTGAAAGCAACAAATCACACCATTGGCTGTGAAATTTAGAGAAACTCGTTGAATTTTCATGGGCTCATGCTTTGTTTTGTTTTACTGGGCAACGTCTCGGGATTCAGCGATGTTATGAGCGTGAAGTCAGGAACTACTTTATAAAACCGAGTGCCAAACTAATCCCTAAAAAAAATATTTCACATCGATTTTTTGAAGTCGATTTCGATGATTATTTTCCCTTATTTTCCAAGCCCATTCGCGACTTTCGAATACCACTTTCAGGTAGTCGTATTTAGGCCATGTGGATAACTGGCCTGCACTAGGGAGGGCTTGAAACATTCTTGATGAAGTCTTGCTTTCTATCGGTATTGCACCTGCTCCTAGTGAGAGCACTCCCACCCGAACTCGTGTTCACTAGCTGTCAGTGCATTAATTTGATTTGCAATTGCACCGTCAAAATTTTCGAAGCAAAAAGGGCACTGGCAGCGAGAAACTCTTATAGTTAATCACGTAAATGTTGCACTGGGGCAGCTAGTCGAATACGTCATGAGTAGAGCTTCTAGGTCACAGAAATATCTAAATTTTACTGCTTATATGATTCTAAGTCGCCATGGGGATTTGTTTAAACTACCACTTCACCTATGAGTTGCGAAAATAGAACTTTATTCCCGGTTATCTTAAACAGCACGAAAAGAAGTCGAACATAACGTGGTTTATATCCCTCTTCTTTTAAAGTGTTCTAATGGTGTAACGGACATTTTTCCAAAGGACTTTTTACCTCGCACGGTTGCAAGAAGTGTTACCTGTTCGGTGCCTGCCATTCCGGGGTCGCCGTCAAAGGGTGGACTAGCCGAGCACAGTTGGCGGCCCATCAGAGAGTAGGCCAACATGATGACGATGCCGGGTACGGCGTACACCGTCACGAAGCAGAACGTGCCTGAAACAGGTCAGGGGAGGCGTTAGGCCGGCACAAAACGAAACACGCTTCGAAGAAAAGGCAGTGGTGATGTCAAGAAAACCTTTGGGAGATTTCCTAATTTAGTTCCTGTCTCCATGCAGGACTGTTGACAGAATGTGGATTAATCCGTTCATACATCAGACTCCTACCTAACGCGCGATGATTTGTTTTTGTTCTAGCCTCTCCCATCTCATGTACCACATCCTACATCTCACATCCCATACTCTGTATCCAATGTCCCCATTTCCACAAGTCCTATATCTCATCCCGTTTATGCAATGTAAATATTTTTATATTACAGAATAAATGATTCAGAATGATAACAATAGAACTGGTATTTTCAATTCGCATTTGAAATGTGATTCCTGGTTTGGTTTCGAGCGGCAACGTTAAAAAGGGTCGCATGTGAAAACGATGGTTGCTTTGTCATTGGAACGCCTTTGTCAAACACTTGTGAATAAAATGGAAGCACTTGAAATTAAGTGAACTTAACGAGACTGGCCTTTGGAGCTCGAAATAGATGCTGACTTGCGTGGAGGTGCCGGGTTCTTGCTGCTATACCTTCGGCTAACGCAATCGTGGACCAATAGCAATGCTTCTTAATGGGTTTTTCTCTTTTTCTCTATTTCAATGTTTCGACGTTTTATTATTTGAAATATGACGAGTATTTATCGGAGCTATCTGAGGCGCAAATCACAAGAAATCCTGAGAACTTAACAATTAGCTTCAGCGATTGAACGTGCTGTAAGCTAAGCCTTGTGTTAGTTTTAGTTTTATATAGTTTTAGTAATTTTAATCTATTGTGAACATGCAAACTATGTCCACACTTAAAATTGGCAGACATGCAAATAATTGCAAGACAACAACCATAGTTTGGGAACGATCTTTTTATTCGATCGCGATCGGATTTTCCACGATATTTTTTAAAATATCAAGGTCGTTTGCACGGTCGTTCCTTTCTTGGTGTTTGTTGACAATTGACAGTTGAAATTTGAATGTGACAAATGGAAATATTTTCCATAGCTTTCAGTTTCCTTTCAAAGACTTGAAAGCGTTTCCAGGATTCCAAATGGTTATTAGTTATACTTTTATTAGTTTTACTGATGCGTGCAAATGCTGCCTAGTATGTCCGCCGTGCCTGTCTTCGACCACAGCTTTTCTCAAATTGGGTCCACTGTCCGTTGTACACAACATGCAAGCCATTTTTGTTCCTGTTAAGTGTTTACAGGCTGTTAATTTTTTTCTTGTATTCTTGACTAAATGTCATAGTCCTCGTCGCATTGTGTTCCTACTATTTCTATATTAATATTGCATTTCCCAGCACCTATGGGTGCTAAAAAATACGTTTTTTTCCAGAGTTTACATGATTTTTTTTCGAAAACGATATTTGAAATGAACTTGATCTTTTATTGAAACGAATTTGAATTTGAACTTAAAAAAAAAACGATCTTGAACTTCGATATTTTTAAAAGATCGTTTTTTGACGACGATCTTGATCTTTTTAAAAGATCGATTGCAAAACAACCTTCTCCAACTATGACAACAACTCCTCGAGTATGAGCATGGCATACAAACTCAATTGCCCGTGCAATCTATGTAGTAACTAATACCTAACCCTGTAGGTCACGGTATAACTCGTACGTGTGGTGTACCGACTTAATTAAACTAAAACTTATTACACACAATGCAATCACGCAGGAAAAAGTGCAGTGTCAACAGAGCGTGATCACTCTGGCGCTGTCTGTTATCCATTGTCATTCTACACATCAAACATTTGACAGCTGTGATTTTATCGACACTGTGTCATCAAAGCAATTCGGTTTTTTAACCACGTGACCGAGCTATATTAAAAAAGAAAAAAAAGTACTTGATAATAGCTTGGGACGTGAGACGAGAGAAGAGCGAGACTTATTCATATTACATCCTGTCCTCTTGATTGAAAGACTAATTAACCACGTCCCATGGCGGGAACAACGTACATAAACCTAGCCCCGTCCCAAGCAACCTCGTCCCGTTATGGCCACGCGGTTGCACGAACCAGCCGTTTACGAAAATTGATACTGGTATAGAGATCCGGCAATCTCTTGGTTATACCCGCAACATTATAATTAGAAGTGTTCTTAGTTCCTACCGTAGATCATCCTGTGGTTGGGCTCCCAGATTTCCGAGCAGAAGGATACTCTGCGCGTGAAAGACGGTGGTAGCAGATCGGCCAGAGGATCGGAGGTCTTGCGTACCCACAGCAACGGAGCGAAGATGGCCAACGCCACACCCCAAAGGACCACGATCATCTGTGTGGGCGGTTTGTGGTTGACATAGGGCTTTGTTGTATAGGTTGATTGGCGTTGTAAATGATAGCTATTAATGGTTAGCAATGACAGTCATGAATAAATGATCAATGATGGGAAATTATGGTGTTGATGACGAATCTTACCTAGCCTAGAACGGAAAATGGAAATCTAGAGGAGGAATGGATACAACTGGACCGACCATCGGCTTGACGCTATTTTCTTAGGAAGAATTCCTGAACAAATGTTGCTGTCAAGCGAGCGAATGGTAAGATTTGATGGGATTTTTAACGGCGAACTTTTTTTTTTTATACCTCCCGCACTGGCTTAATGGCGTCGGTGATGATGTGGGTGCTGGTGAGCCTAGTCTAGCTTAGAAGAAAGAAGTGGAAACCCGGTATTGGCATCACCTTCGTAGCATGAAGAGCACCAAGGAGACAACCGACTTAACGTCCCCGTTGAAGGTAGGTACAACTCGAACAACTGAATTCCTCAACTAATCCATGTCTGTTTAGGAGTTGATAAGGCGAGTGCAGTTTTTATATCAACTTTGGTCCCTTCAACTTCTCTCTTGAACAGAACAGGTTTTGATGGTCACCCATTCAATACCTGACTCACCGCAAAGGTGCCAGGAGAAGAGAGGGGGGAGGGGGGACGTTCTAAACCATTGCGTTTTCTCGCAAATTCAAGTCCTTGCTCGTGAAATTGAATTTCTCGATCCTGCTACGCTCTAGCTCTCGCATTCCAAACTAAACCGATTGCTGCGCCCGAAACACAAATTTGGATGAATTGAATCGCGGAGGTCCTCGACGAAAGAGTCCCACGGGAGCGAGCCTTGGCGGAGGGAACATAGCGCTTGGGATAGTTACTTTGTAAGCCACTAGATGACATCTTGAACTCGCCCTCCAAACTTGTTTATTTTTGCGCGTAAAGTTCGCCATGAGTTTGCCGAGGTGTATTTAATATATAAATAAAACAGTTCTCTATTGGATAATAATCTAATGCTACGAAAAGTTTCCGTCAAGTTTCTGAGGCAAGAAAACTCTTTGACTCCTTGATCTCTTCCAAAGAGAGAGAGGAATAGGCGCAGACTGTTTGTTATGGTCCACTGGCTTGGTACTCCGTGTAGCATCCCGGTCGCAATATTACGAAACAAATGGTAAAATAAGATAGTACATACCATGGTAGACATGAGGACAAAAACACTAGATCCTGTTCTCTCTGTCAACTACCTATCTCTATATTATTGCATCCCCTTTGCCGAAACTGAAAATGCGAACGCTTTTTGTCAAAGGGAATTCAAATAGCGTTTGTATAGAATTCTTATTTTCGTATACATGAAGCCCCAAGTCTCGCATGCGGACGGAAAAGCTCAAAAGTAGTTGGAAACAGTTTTTGGTAGAACAAAGCTTCTGAACGTTAAAGTTGGTTGATTTGTTTTGCCAAGAGAAACGACTCTGTTCTCTTGACAACGAAAATAATTAAAGTTTGTCCTAATTGAAATTCACACACATTTCGTGGATATAGCTTTTGATTATCTCTGCAGAAACAATGCGTATTGGGGACGCATACAAAATCGTGGGCTACTTTGTTGCAGATCGACAGTCTCACACGGATCGCATTCAGTTGATGAAACGTGCTCGAGCATTTTTGCACTGCACTTTGATCTCAAACAAATGGCAACAACATCAAACGTTGACAGTAAAACTGATTAACGGTTCCTGAAATGTCACTGTTCATTAAGCCATGGCATGCAATGCAATAGTCGGAATCCGACTGTGTTCCATTACATCCTGACCTGATGATGCGAAGCATTTGAATATCCCGGAATACTTTGCCTGAGAAAATGCTCGTAAAGATTCTGGAGAAAACAATATAGCTGATGCCAGGTTTTCTATTGGTTTACTTTTAGGCTAAACTAACTTCTTTATTATCCTGCAATTTACTGACAGCCAATAGACCAGTGCCACAGGGACAGCGCCAATACAGTGAGTAGTTTGATCAAACGTTAGCGGTGGTCGACCTTGGGTGCGATTGGACAGGAACAGGCTGCGTGCCGTCAACCGATTGACTCTAAGCTCTCTTCTAGCCCAGGTTAGCTTTATCATCGACCTATTGTGTTCCAGTTCCAGCAGCCAAGAGGAAGATTTCAATTAGCCAGCCTCGAATGAACAGAAAAGCCAGACCAGACCAGAAGAGAAAGGCTAGGAATGCAGGAGGAGCTCACCACTAAAGTAGACTTCCTGTTGAAGATATTCCGAAATGCCATCGGATGACGAATCGCAAGATATCTGTCGATGCTCATCGCTGTGATCGTGAAGACGCTGGCGCCGACGGCGACGCCTAGAAACACAAGGACGTCGTTGTGTTTTAAACGTTATTTGCCCTTGGAATGTTTACGCTCCCCTTTAAGATGCTGGCTGCGTAATTCAGCACGAGCCATCCGAGAGGGTAAGGGAAATAAAATAAATTTAGTGCGTCACCCATTTTACGGGTGGGACTATAACTAAGGATCAAGCATTGTCATGAAACATTAATTTATAGCTTAGGCATCTTAGCGTCACTGCTTGCAAAGAAATGGGAAACATGAATTCCTTTCTTGTAAAACTTTGTGTTTGAAGAGCAAGAATAATCATGAGGCAGTTTTTTTCAATTCCTTATTAGCTAGTGGTACTTTGCAGTGTATACAATAATCCATCATGCTGACAAGGCTACAAAAAAGTGTTTTGTTGGTCATTCTGCAACGCTAGTTCGCAATTCAACCCTAGCTGCTTCGAAAGTTGCCATTAAGCGGTCATTTTAGGGTTTCTCCGAAGCCCTTCATTGCTTATTCATTTTCAGAACGGGAATTCCTTTTTAATTTCTGCATTCCTGAGCTGAGTAGACGCTAGACGGTGTAATCTTGTTTGTGTCAATTTCCTGTTGAAAATGCTCACCCCTTTGGGAAATCGAGTGCGAGTCAACCGCACTGGAAGCTACTGAGTGGACGGGGAAAGATTTTGTTGTGAAATTGATCAGCAGCAATATTCAGGACACACTGAGGTCAAGGTTTTTCCAAATGTACACCATCATAAGCATAGTAATAGCAGTTGATTGGACGTTTCATAATAATTATGTAATTGCAAATTTACTGGTCGAAAACCTTTTCCTTTTTTGAATTTATAAATCCAGGGTGAACTGTCTAAATTGATCATAAAAGTGATAAAGAAGTAAAACAACACAATGCCATTGGTAAACTTCCCATAAACATCTCAAGACATGTTGGGATAGTAACTGCCCAGTCGAGGAAGAGACCATTCCGTCACTTGCTGTCAAGAAGGAGTCACAAACGCTTAGATTGATTTAGTAATATTTTCAACAACAACAAAATAATTAGTATATTATAGTGTCTTATGCATCAAAACCAAGGCGCTTGAGCATCATTGACGAAAACCTTTAAGAACTCTCTTTTGCTAACACTTAGTTAAGATGGCCGACCATCCAGCTGTCTGGTAACCAGAACCCATAGATATATACAACCATTCATTATGTTTTTCAATGTTTTATCAAGAAACAAAACTTCGCTGCAGCGCCTTACAAAAGACACCTGCAACGAGGTGTTAAGAGTAAACACATTACCTTGCAGATAGTAGGTGAGCTTGCACATTGGTTCACTGTACAGCCAGAGTCTTGTGATGGACTGCCCAACGGCCATGGGCATGCAGATAAGCGTGACTAGCAGATCAGCCACTGATAAGTTCACCAAGAAGTAGTTGGTGATGCTATGAAAGAACAGTGCAGATTTAGAAGCGAGATTACGAAGAATACAAGTGAGATTCTGACGGTCACTTTTTATTTAGGTCCTCAAGCATATAGAGGGATAGCATGGAAAAAGAAAAAAAAAGGAACCGAAAAAATATTGGTGTGTGCTACAAGCGAAAAGGGTAAATGTAGATAGACTGATGGCATGGGAAAGTAAAAAACATTGACCGATGAATATTGATGTGGTTTTCAATTGAAACAACACACAGTGTTAGCGCCGAGGTCTACTTTAATCGTAAGTCTACAAGTATATAGACGGATGGCATAGGAAAGTCAAAAACATTGTTTAAAAAATATCAGTGTGACTTCCAAGTGAAAAACGCCTAGTTATGGCGCCGAAGTCTACTTTTATTTTAAGTCTAAAAGTATATAGACGGATGAAATGGGAAAGTCAAAAACATTGACAAAAAATTTGATATCAGTTATCGTTTACAGATAAACGGGCAAGGCAAGAGAAGATACAATCTTCTTTGTACGACCTTTAATAACATATCATTTTACTAGCAGGATACAACACAATACTTAATACAATTAAATTTAATGGAAGTGGAAAAGGGTTAGTATTTGTTGATGCATGGATTTTGTTTTGTTATGGCTGAAATTTCGTAGCAAGAGAGCATGTTGTGGTTCCACTTTAGCACACACATTTTGTGCTGTTCCCAGAACCTAGTTTTCCCAGATAAAATCAACATCGGGCAGCTTCTTGGTGAGAGTTGCTTCAAAATCAACCTCCCCGAAGACCCCCCCCACTTCTAACCAAAGAACATAGCTCTGTTTGTTCTTCGAAAGCAAACTAACTGAATTTATTTTGACTTTATGTAGATTTAAATTATTGGAAATAAGGAGAAACGTTAAGTCACCCTGAATCAATCAAACCTTCCGGCAGGCCTATCCAGATTTATCTGAAAAGTTCATGCTCTCCCAAGCAAGTACAAGGTCATTTCCCTAAACGAATTCACCCAGACTCGCGGTTATCGAGGCAACCACGAGCACGGTTGTCGATATCGATTACACGAACAAGCAAAGCATCTATTTAAAGCTTCGATTAATCCTTGATTAACAAGCAATTGATTTACAACGGGGAATGGTTAGCATCTCTCACGTCCAGCGATTTCGCAAAGCAATCGCGCGCTGACAGCGAAATCGCTTCCTGCCATGGCGGGGCTAAACACTAACCAATCCCCGGCCCCTTTCAGCCAAAGGCTCAGCGTGATGTAAATTCCTCTACACCCTAACACACACTAGCTCAACGGCACACATCAAAGCTAGGTTTCTCGCCCTCAAGTTTGGCACGTTCAAACGATTTACAGGTTTACCATGGGTCGGTAATACATGCGTAAACATATCAAAACCAAAGATTCTGGCAAGATATACAGAATTATTCTTATTATTTCATGACTTTTAACTTACAAAATTTAAGTAATGCCTACTTATGACGCTATTTTTTTCCAAACTACTTCCAAATTTTAATCGAAGTTTAAAATTTAGAGCGGCATATTTATAATTTACCTACCCTCAAATACCAAAACTTGACAGATTTCCTGCAAGTATCATGTAGATTTCGGAAAACTTTATTAGTATTTTTGGAAGTAATTTACTTATATATTCTTTAATATTTTAGCAAAGAATCGCTTTAAGAATTCTAATTTTTTTGCTAGCTTTATTACGTTTTTCAAGCGTAATTGACATGTATGGTCAAGTTTTATGAATGCTTACATCACATAAAAACTGCAGCTTTTTAAAACAAGCGTCATAAGATATATAAAAATTGGGTGTGGTCATTTTCACAGTACTATCATCGTATCACAGCCATCTAGATCATTTTGTCACAAGAGCTAGAGGAAACAAATGTAAACAGAGTACTTTGAAGCATTCTTTCTTTTCTCACGGGATGGACTAAACCATGGACCAGGCATGCTGGTGGTCAATACGTGACACATCGCACCTTTTCATATTTTATTTTATTGACAACCGCTACAATGAAGATTTAGATCAAAATAGTTTGATTAATTTATTGCGCAGAAAAAAAAATAGCTTCCGATCGATTCCATTATCAACACCCAGTGTCAGATTTATTGTATTTGGGTAACTAAGCAACTTTTGCTGCTGTGCAAATTTGGGTACAAAACGGTCTAAAAATGTTCAATCGTTTTTAGTATATTTAGACTCTAAAAGCGATGGTGTAAAACTCTAAAACGGTAAACAAGAGTTTTTTTTTATAATCAAGATTATTTTTTAAGTATATCTGTTCGTTTTGAATCTTGTTGAATTGATTAAATAAAACATTCAAGCCGTAAGAGTCAATTCTGTAGAGTCAATCAGATATTTTAACGGTAAACATTGGAGAGGGCAACACATTTTTGTAGAATAATAATTTAAATTAGGTCTGAATATTTTTTTTTAATTTTTTTCCTATATTAAGCCTTTTTATGTTATATGAAAACCCAGAATGTGCCACTCAATGGCATTATGAATCACCAACCCTGGACTGTAGATATTATCGGTGATACCTATAAAAGTCATTGCCTGCCGTATTTTGCCCGACCTTGAGCATGGCATTCATGTCCAGAGACCGAGGACGAAGCCCCACGCATCACAACGTAACCGAGAATTGTTTGTTTGAGTGAACGCGGTTGCGAAATCCTAAATATCTGAAATAGTTTTCGCTTTTGCTTGTTTTAAAGTTTACATTCGTGCGCGTCCGTGCCGTATTTTATATCAAATGTACCTGGGAGACGAAAAGCAAACATACTCCCGCTCATAACTGTAGAATTACGAGACGTTTAGGGGCAGGGGCAGGGAAAGAAAAAATATCTTTGATATAAAGTCTTTACTAAACATCAAAGACATTGACCAATAAACACTTCAATCTCGAGTTATTACCGTTAGTGGTCCCAAGTCCGTATCTCCGTTTCAGTTGAATTGCTTCTCCATTTGATCGATTACATGATTCCTTCCAGAAGTTTTGAGATAGGAGTATATATATATTTTTTACTTTATTATAATGGAATCTTTGCAAAATATGTAAACCGCTACTAAAGTATAAACCGGCATTTTTTTTGCAACAAAATATTTGGGAGCGAGAGAATTTAAAAAAATTTATCGTCGACTCACATCCGCAAAATTGGCCAATAAAGATTGTGATGACCGTGACGCCGTCAACTTTAGAAAGAAGTCAAAAGAGTCTCGCCTGATCCCCGCACTAGAACGTGATACCGTCCACATTATTCAGTTGACGTCTATCCTACCACTCTTTGAATAGGTTCCCCATGATTGATGGACGAGCTTGCACTCTCCAATATTATTGTTTATTGACGTCGTCAACGCCGTCGGTATCGCCGTCCTGCATCCATTATTTAACCTTCACGTGCGCCTCTCTGCATCGGGCAAGATTGGACCTATCATTTGCCAGAAGCGACGTACATTTTACAGGAATGCCGCGCGGGTGGCGCTCGCGGAACGACGGCGACACCGGGAATTACACGAGCAAATAAACAAACGCCAATTAAATACGACGCTCAGCTCTGTATAATAGCTAATAGCCTATTTGTAATATTGCTATTTTCTGAAATATTTAATTTCAGTTTTGTGTCCTCTTCCAGATCACACCTCTTTCAAGCCAATTAGTTTTTAATTAGTTATGCATGCATTTCAAATGATCACACAATGTAGGTAGGAACACACAGATGAATAAATATCATCTTGCTACATTATGAATCCTGTGATGAAGCGTCACATAAATTATGAAATTGCTCATGACATATTTGAGCGTTGACATGAATTGAACAAGAATGGAAATACTCTCCGATTCTACGAACTGAGCCAATGAATGTATGTTACTTTGCGTTGCGTTGCGTTGGGTTGCGTTCAGCTGTACGCAGCAGGCGTCGCTTTACCATCGAGCCTAATTGATCCCACACTCAGATCGCCGGGGGTGAAAGGGAGACGTCGGTCCTGCAATTGAGTGCCGCGACAAAGGAGGCGTCGCGACGGTAACTCGAAGTGAAGCGTCACGCACTTCCTGGGGCTGAAGCGACAAGCTAGGCGCACGATGTGCGTTGTAGAGACGTCACGATAGCGTTTTATGGCTGTCACGTTTGTACCACCATCTCATTTACAACGGACTAGGCGTAGCAAGTTTGCATCTATTTTGGAAAGTTACAGCTCTGTAGAAAACTTTTGGCTATCGTAGGATTTACGCAGCTACGGTTGTTTTTAGTTAGATATCGATGTAAAAATGGCGGAATTTGGATATATTCACAAGACGCTTAATTGGGCGTCTTGTCTGATTAGCTAAGACCTATCGCGTAGGGTAAGGTGGGGGTGGAGAAAAACCTGGCACCTACAAATTGAGTAAAGCTCACCAATTAACGAACGGAAATCTAATGGAAATTAAATTGAAAAAGTTAAATTTACGCGTACAATTAACAAAACAAGCTAGCAAAACTTTGCAGAAATTGCCTGAGACTTAACAGCGCGTAAAGTTCACCTTAAAATTAAAACATCTCTTTGAATGGATTTCATTCCGAGCGGGTGCTGCTTCGGATCCAATTTGTCAACTTTATGTGTTGTATGGCAGGCGATAGAAAGTAGGTATATAGAGCGTTCCCTGCACGAAACACGCTCTTAAAGTGAAATTAAAACGCCCCCGCGCTGGGACGCCGATCGCAACTATTCGCATACGACGCTCAAAGCTCTCTGCGGCGTCGGCGTCGGCGTCGAGTGCCGCGGTAACAACGAGCACTCAGTCGCTGAGAGGGCGCTAACTTGCGGAGTGGCAGGGAGATATCGCGGGCCGCTGTTTATTGTAGCGCCTGGTAAATGCTATGTGTTTCTGTGGGGCCCAACGACTCTCTAGGGGTGTCCGGTTGTTTTGGCGCAATGAGAACAGCGGCGGGGTGTCTTTGACTTGGGAGATGTACGTTGAGGGAGAAGCGCCTACGAAAGGCGAGAGAGGTGTCAAGTTTATAAACACATGTACGTTATTTAATTACAAAATCATGTTCTGTTTTTTTTTTTTTGACTTGGCATTCCATACCCATTTTTGATCCGTAGGCCTGATCTTGATTTTGATCGTGATGTCACAGTTTGTATTAAATGTTCTAAATTTGGTGATGCGGTGCGATATGTGTTGCTTCTGATGTTTTTGTTTGTGTCACCTCCTTGATCATGCCTCTTAAAGACAGTCTTGATGTGCAATTGAAAACGTAATTAGAGGATGAAACTTCTTGAAACAGATTAAGCGATTTTACGCGGTCTTATTCGCAAGTGTTCTCTGTATTCTGTGGAAAACAAGATTCATGTGTTTGAACGATGAAATTGATTTGGGTTTCTAGCTAGATTCTCTCAGAATGAGAATACGACGAGTGATATCGATTAGATTGAGAGTTTACCTTAAAATTGTGTGTGTAAAAAGCCCTTGCAAGTGTGTGAGAAAATGACGTTTCATTCATCTGCCTGCACACTATGTTTATAAGGTTCAATGACGCAACCATTGGGCGTATAGGCTTCAATGATGCGAGCACTATCGATCCCAATTGGTGGAAAGACTCTCCAGCTCAATATCAGGGAAGCTGTGACCCATCAAGTCCAATGGTGGCAATGATACTCGGTACACCACTTCAATTGAAGCCAATTTGTATTTTGGGTGTCACTTTTGACCGGTTTTTTCAAAAAGAATTCTTCTGATTGTTCTTCTTTTGATTATTTTGCCACATTTTTTGAAATCAGTAGGAAGTATAACATAAAAAAGTATAATCCAAAATTTGTAGGCCAAATATTGACGGATAAAAATGAGTCCCCACAAAAGCACATATCAAAACTTCATCTCATCAAATGAACTACCTATTGGTTGAGAAAGCACCTACAAGGTCAAATCCAAACCAATCGTGTGTCGCCGCCACTGACATGGCAACGCTGGTGAGCTTGTTAGCTAACGAATTGTCAAGGCCAAGGTTTTCCTGGGGTGTCTTAACGAATGGCCTGCTCCCAAGCGGCGGTTTACTAAACAAGAATAATGAAGGTGAGCGCTGTTGGCAGTGCGATATAGCTTGTTATCAGGCAAGAGTGTTCCAAGGGTCGAAGAATTTTCCTGAAATTGCGGGTCCATTCTTTGTTTTTATCTGGCAATTTAGTGGTAGCCGTGAAGAGCTAGCCACGGGCTTAAAGATAGTTTGAATGCAACTACGGCGAGTCAGCTATACCGACGCAAGCGTTGTTTAATTGCGATAATGGCGACTGATAAACGAATAGTTGTGTTGTTCATGTGTAGCTTTGTACTTGTACAATGAAAACAAAAGTAAAGCCATTGTAACCTCAGTTCGAGAGAGAACAAGTGGATTCTGTATTTATCTTATTTATGTGTTAAAACAGAAAGAAACTTCATTCAAATTTGAGTGAACCTGAAACTTTCAGTTCATGTTTGTTTAGATAAGTGCTAGACTAGTATTCCTCTCTCAGCGCTAGAAGTAAACGGGAAACGGTAGATGCAAATGGTAAATTGGTAAAGGCCATTTTAGAATATCAAAATCTAGTCCGGTGCCGATGAATTTGCGATGAAATTGGTTTTCATTACATATTTTAATGAAAACATAAAATATGAAATATAATAATATTTTAAAACGTTTACTGCATGAAGAATTTTTCTTATCCTGATAACCAATTTTATCGTAATTAAAAAATAAAAATAAAGAAAAATCAGAAATGCACGATGCTCGAAACAGCTAAGCTCGAAGTGTTTTGAAGTTGCGTATTCGAAGGAGGTTTGCACTCAAGCAAGGATGTTTCATGGTGTATGTTCGAAACTTGTACCTACCTGTTAATTTTTCAAGGGTAAGAGCAGTCCTGACAATTTTCCGATTACAAAATAGAAGTAATCTCAAGCAGACATAAGTCTAAAAATAATCAGGGTCGTACATTGTCATGTCCTGCCGCATTTCAGGTTTTTCATCAAAGCTACAATTAAATTACTAATCAATCTAAACTGAATTTTTAGCATCTTTACACGTCGTTTTGGATTGTGATCAAAAATATTTTTGAACCGTGTTTTTATGATAACATTAACTTTTGCATTGCATTTGCATAATTGGGTTAAATTTTAATAAGTCAGTCAGTAATTGTAGAAGAAACTTGAAAAAAAAAGGTTTGATTAATATATATTTTTTCAATAAATTGTGATAATCATATATTTCTTATATGACAGGTATATTACCTGCCTTCATCTTTGCTTGCTGAATGGGGTGAGGCTAAACATCTGTTTCATTCGCATTTTAGGCAATATAGCACGGTCTGAGATTTAGCAAAAACCAATTTTGTAGGCTTCCAGTTTGCTACGAATCTCAGGACCACCTGCACGCCCTTAACTTAACTAAAGATGAAGTAATCCTCGTTTTATGAGATGTTTTATTTCATATCGTTATTTCTCATAGATTATTTGCAATTTAGAAATAACTGTTTGTATTTGTATTTGTATTTTTATTTATTTTAAACCCAGGGCAATTACATAGTAAATGTATTGGTTGCGTCAGTTGTCTAGGTAAACAGTAGATTATATATTAATATGGCTCGATGCTCAGGAGAACGTTATTGTAAAACTGACCTAATAGGAACTAAAATCGTAACCAAGCTTCATTATTTACTTGCGATGTCCAAAATGGAAAGACAAGGTTTTACTAAAACATCCAAAAGCAAAAATATTTTTGGTTCTATATGACAAATCCTCGTCGCCAATGTTCGGCATTTTGGGTAAGCAAATGAGTGAAAACGCTGACCGCCAAAATCTTCCGGCTGTGCTCAGGTTTAGAAATCTCTTGGGGGGCTTTTGGGGGCTTTTGGGGGCTTCTGGGGGGTACGCTTTCCGCATGGTGGAAGGGTTGCCTATTAGTAAAGGCTCTTTGAGTGGATTTTCATAGGCTTTATTGAACTGTGAAACGCACTGAGAGTTTATGTGAATCATTAAATGTATTGAATGGTGTTCATGTACTCAAATAACGCCAAATGAAAGCCCAGGTGGTAATTTAATTAAATGGAAGTGCATAGCCAATCAATTAATTAATTAAACTGGCTGGAAATTATTTTGTGCTTTCTTCGATTGTAGAATGACTTGTTGAAATTCAATTTATTATGTTACGAGCAACTAGTTGTGGAAGTGGTTAATTATTTCCGAAAGTATTTAAATTTTTTACAGAATTACATTGTTACAAAGGTGCTTTTCATAATAAATAAATGGGTCTTACTTTTTTTTAAACCTAAAGAATGTGTTAATTTGACTTGACACACGAAACCATAAATATGAAAAAGTTGTTTTGAAAACTTGTGCTAAGTTTAGTTAAGTTGATGTGCGTAGTTAAAAAAAATAAGTGTTCGGTTGTCGGAAAAGTACTAAATCGGTTTTTGAATCTTTGGATAATAGATGTTTGGATTGCGTAGACGAAGTTGAGACTCAATGAATGCTTCTAAATTACCGCCAGACGAGGATATATTAAAAAAACTCTTAATTCATTGGTGTTTTCAATGCTCCAATCAAGAAAATCCAAGAAATCACATTAAATTATGAAGGATAAATCAAGCATTCAGAAGAAGCAACTAAGTGTTGTTTCAGAATCTAGAGTGCATAACAAGCAAGAAATGAGTTTTGACTTAATTTGAAAGAAATGTGCTTCATTGTTAAATTAACATCATTCATACTGAAGTAGTGATTCGAATTTAAACAAAAGAATACAAAAATAAGCTCACAGAAATTAATGATATGATTTTTAAAAAAATCAACGGATCGCTCGGTTTTGAATAACATGGCCCATTAGCAAATTGTTTATTTGGGGCTACATCTTTAGTATATAAGTCGAAAATTATCAAACTTATAAAACTCTCTATATATATTTTTAACTAATATGTCAGCCGCTATTATATGTTTCTTGAAAATTCCATACACACAATGAATAGATTTTCCATTATTAGTTCCAAGATCACACGATGTATCCAATATCTAAAAGTATTCGATTGAAGTTTCGGTATAGTTGTTTGAATCTGTCTAGGTCACTGGCTGACAGGAATTTAGCTCTCGAATAGTCTGTACATATAACATTTTCACTCACAATTGTTCCATTAGCCAAAACGTTAAAGATTGAGCGAGTGGCTGTCCAAATTTAGTAGGTGAAGATAATTTCCCCCAACATATGAAGTGGCCGCTCCAGACATACTAGAGAAGTTACCTACATCGAATTAAACACTCTAACTTATAGTTAAGCTGACGTTATATACCTTGTTAAAATTAAATACATGCTCAACTAATTATCATACATTTACAAATCATATGGTCTATGACACCGAAACGGTTGGTTACAGCTAACAGGTTTCCATGCATTCCGCGAAGTGCATGCGTTGATTTTGACTAATTGGATTTCATCTTGCTAATCTTGACACGTACCGGAAAATATCAAGCTATTTCCATAATCGTGACAATGCACCGGCGAAGTACCTAAGTCCCAATGCCCACTCCAATCTGCATATATCTCGTAGAACAAGTAGAAATAAAAAATATTTTCTAGTAAGAACAATTTTCTTGGAAGTGTGCTTCCAAATTCAATGCATGCCGACTGTAAGATTTTGAGTTTTCAGAATGTTTATTGGAACGAATTTCTAAATATTTGCCTTTTGTACGCTGTAAAAACGTATACCATTTTGCTTATTCATGTATGCATTGGACGATGCTTACAATGTGAAATGAGTATTGTTTGTTTCTATAAATAGAACATGTTGTGTCTTCAGGCTATTGTAATGATACCACTCTTTAATTAGGGCAGCTTCGGGATCTGTCTTTGAGTTAATCTGTGGTTCAATACTAACAGAGAATTCAATTAATATTTGTGCATCTATTTTCCTTGTACTTCCTTTATCGTTATATTATATTTCCCTTCAAAGACCTTTAAAAAGAAAGGTATTCAAAACGTTCCTTGTAGGTACTATCATTGAGTTTATGGATAAAGTCAGAGGGCCAGCGTTAATGTTAAACTTTCTGCTGAGCAAACGAGCCGGCAGTACTTGGAACCCGATGGCGCTTGCGGCCGTTCTGTATAAAAAACTTCACTAATGAAATAATCACGACACAAATGTCGATACATGTGCATATATATATATATATATTATATCGATCGGTAAGGTAAGCATTAATAAAGATTAATTAAGATTAAACTAGTCACATGGAAGTGGTCTGTGAAAAATTGAGAAATTAAATCTTTTAACACCAAAACGACGGTGAATCTCTTTTGACTAAAGTAGCATTTGCCGGCCATTTTTCGCTAAGACAGATTTTACGTTAGCACTATTGGCAAAATGGTACTTCAAACACCTTAAGAGAAAGCAAACAACGCTGCAGAACAAAGCAAAATGTATGCACCGTTCATGTCAACTGCACAAAGTAAGTTTCCTTTATCGTCGCTGATAAATTTGAGTTGAAACGTACAGCTTTGCCATCAAGTTAGCAAAACATGTTGCCTGTAATTTTCTTTTTTGTATACAACGATGTTAATTGTTACCAAGCCAAATTATAGTCGGCAGCTCAGAGAGGAGGCAATCATGTCGTGCCCTGAAAGGCTCAATATCCCCTACACCCACCCTTCTCCAGGGTGGGGGTTCATGCTAGTCCCACCCTTAATTAGCACCTACGCGGAAATTACTTTTTATTCGTATTAACGGTCCGTGTAATCGTACGGCTCTGAAGGTAATTATCTACAACGGAAGGGGGATTTTAAATTTGAAAAAAAATCAAGCGTTTTCGTTTTTAACTCGAACACAAAACTGGGGGGGAGTCGTCGAGCGCGGGTGTTGTAATTTACGCTGTTCTAAGCAATTGTCAGTGGCCCGTTTTTTCCCTCGGGCATGCATTTTCAAGAAAAGTAATTATTTATTAAATGCGTAAATCGTTAGCTGATCAACCGAATTTTCCAAAAAGTGTGCGCACTTTTTGCGTTTTTTTTTAACACAAACAAAAGTTTTTCACTCAAACCGGTGTGTACAGAAGATAATTGGCATGAAATTTCTCGGAATGTCACTCTTCAATATTTTTAATATTCATCGGTGAAAGTCCCCCCCCCCCCTTTCCTTTCATTCTTTCATTCTCAGTTTTCCTGATGTTTCGTTCCTCAGTGAAAGAAACTCCACGCACAATTTCTCCAACATCTATCTCTCATATTTTCCCCCGTATTGTACCCGAGCACAGACAAAGCCACAGACTCCTTTTGTTCGGGCCGTAACCAGCATCTAAATTTACCAATGGTCGTTGTACCGTCAAAACTTTACGGCTTCATGTCACGGGATTGGCTTTTCCCATTATTTTTCACCTCGCAAGCACGCTCATCCCAAAACGAGATCTCGTTGTTGTCGCCGACACCCCGTGACCTTGACCCCTCTCCCCCACCGCCCTTCAATATATACACACAATCCACGGATACATATTGTTGCAGCGTCGGCGTCGGCGTAGGCGTCGGCGTCGGCGTTGACTCCCGTCCTTCGCTAATAGCGCTAATAGCGATCAGAGTCTGCAATTTCCCTGCGTCGCGGGCCAAAGTTAAGCATCACCGTGCTGGAGTTTCATATGTGTTACCTTACATACTTGTAGATAAAGTTAGTGACCGTTTGAAAAGAGCACATAGACACATCAAAATACGTAGGTAGCCCACTCTTGTCGAAAAGCATAGAGAGAGCGTCCATTCCGAAGGACGGTATTATTCAAACAACAGGAGACCTTTACAAATTCATGCTTGTCGAAAGGTTGATTTGCAAGGCGAATTGAATTTCTTTACTAACTTTCATCCCTCCAACCTCTCTCTCAGAACTGATCATGAAAAAGATGGTCACCCAGCCAATATCTGACCAAGAGCAGTGTTGCCAAACTTTAAGGTCTCAAAAAACTGGTGCTTCTATTACGCCAAACCGTTCGATTGCGGAATCAACTGCACTGTAATTCACATAATAGGTGCTTGGTGCTTTTATTACGACGGCCAAAAAGTTCCTATGAACTCTACGACTTTGGTTATTTGACTTCTGCTTCCAACGAAAGTTGAACCTTAGAGATAAAGTTACTCAATATTCCAAAACACTGTTCACCCACACGCTATTATAGGTTAGGTTGATTACCATTATCATGATCATCCTACCAAATACTGACGCTCTAGAGAGTGTACTAGAGAGTACTAGAGAGTGTACGAGCCACAGGGCTCGTTGATGAAACAGACACTCATTGTGCAAATTGTGTAGTGTTCCATAAATCCAGGCTTGTTATGGCATTCTAACCCTCGTAGTTTAGGACGTAAACTGCTTGCCTGGATCACGTTACATATTGTCCATCGATTAATGTCCAGTGAGGCAGATTGGTCTACAGCTTCAATATTCAACTGCCCGGTCTGCCTCAAAGGAGTTCTCAGAACTATTGTTTTGCCTCTAATAAACACGACAATGACCACGTTATTCAAAACGATCATTTTGACAGATTGCCAGAGAATAGAAAACGCCAATGAATAGAGAGATGACCTTCTTTTGTTTACGATTCTGAATCAAGATGGAGCTGACATTTCCATCTAAATTTTCAAACCGAATGGCGGTTGTTTTCGAGTGGGTTTTCAAAACGATTTGCCCGCGAATCATGGCACTGTCCTGGTGGATAACTTAACGTCTGACATGTAGGATATTCGCACGATTCAACTCAAGAAGCTCTCACGCAATGTGCTCCAGTTGTAAGACGATTTCTCATTGGCTTGCGGGAAACAATCTACTCGACGGCTTTATAATAAACTGCTAAGCGAATATTCGACGCAGTTTCGTGCTTTGAATCTAATGAAAAGGAAGTTAATATCGCCGTGTGTTTCATTTGACAGGATCCTCAAGGCTGCGCCCATAATAATCGAATTTTGTCTTAAACGATGATCCGTTCGGAACCGGGATGAACCTAGTCTTTAAACATCCTTTAGAAGCTGTAACTAAGCCTGGTAGCTTAAGCACATTGCCTGTTTCCCGATACCCTGTTTTAAATTTGAGCTAAAGAGAAGAAAAACTTTCGGTGCCAGATACCATTATGAATTTATTAAAAAAAATTCCCCGACGCTTAATGCATACTAATGTCTGTAACATCATTATAATACACGGTGTGCGAGCGTAGTGGCGCGTGATGTAATTTTCGTTATTATCACACGTCTCGCCGTGGCGTCTGGCGGTTTTCATTTCTCTGTAAGAAGAAAATGTCTAGGAAAGGCACGTGCTCTCTGTCAGCCCGGCAACACCAAGGTCCACCGCACAACCTCCGTTAGATATAGGTAAAAGAAAATAGTAAGACATTTAAAACGAACCTCGGAGAGAAAGATTTATCCACTGTTAGTATTTTGCCACTGTCTCGATGATGAACAACATGCCAGTGTGGCCATGTTCTATTTTTTTTTTTTTTGCTGCCGCTAGAGTGTGTAAGTGGAGTTAGATTAAATCACACACAAGAAATAAAAAAGACCACATTAATTTCTTATCACGGCATCCCCGATTCGCACAACCTTCAGATGTGTTTTTTTTTTTCGTCAAAATGATTGATCGCTAATCCACCCAGCACGCTTTGTTTTGCCGACCGCGATGGGATCTTATACACAGAGACAAGACTTGAACACAAAACAAAAGCAACGCAATTCTTCGCGGTGCCGCGTTTTTGGAATCTAGGACGCCATGTGTGCTTCGTCTTCTGTTAAAACCGAGGCGCGTCGATAATTTATTGGAAATCTACTTGCATCCAGAAATAAATATTTGGAAGACATGCGCGTTAGGTGATTTCCCTTTGACCTTTCAAAAGCACGTGCACTGAATTATGCTTGCTTGGGGTGGTCTGATTTGACAGAAGGAAATCGGAAGATGTTGATGGTATAGAGTCTATAATTAATTACTTTCCAGTTTCCATTAGCAAGGGTCGGGCAACCGTGTATCAAGAAGTGATAGAGTTTCAAGACGCGTTTGCTGCTTGCAGGTGAGGAGCATTAGTCTCTCCTTGCAAAGACGTAATACGCACGGAGGCGAACCATTTCTTGCCTCTATTCGGTCAGGTGATTCTGAACGGAATTAGGTCGAATTGTCTTTCAAGAGTAAAGTGCAACCATTACACCATGTGATTTACTTGAGGTATTCCCAAAGTACCTACTGAGCGCACCATCGTTTGCTACCCTGGCAAAAAGATGAAACACGTGTTCATGTTTAAAAGTATATTAAAATGTATACAGGTAACCGAAATGCTTGTATACACGTTCTTTTTAAACAAAATTCTGATCACCTTTACAACTAAATATGAATGAGTTTCAAATAGCGGTTATTTCGTAACCCATGGTAATACCATCAGTAGTACCTACTACAGTAGCTACCACCGTATCTACAAAATCGAGCATTGTTGAATAGTTTTACTCTAGGTCGGGGTTAGGCCCGATTGTATTATGTAGCACCATGGCAGCACCGCCAAATAGTCTTTGTGAGAAAAGTTTTCTGAATATTCTAATCACTCGGTTGAATTGCAAGTAAAATGAGGAATATCGTAAATAACTTGTGTTCTTGTTTGTTTCTCAATTTGATGGCGACTTGATATTGCGCCGTTTGAGAGTCAACAACCCGTTGAATATGTAATGGCAGCTTTCATCCAATCAGCAAAGGAACTTTCTTCTCCAAAAGAAAAAAAAACTATGCTTTTAAACGGAAAAACGCTTCAATCATAGGTTCATGGAATCTAGAAACCCACGCCGCGTTTTCATTTCGAATTATTAACTTTCACCGAGAAAAAAAAACAATATTGACGGTTGAAATAAATAAACAACGCTTCAGTTTAAGCCGGCGATGCGGCTGCGTTTGATTGAAAATAAATAAAAAGTCAAGCGACAGACAATCTGAATCATCTCGTCACACTATATTTTACGAAACGAAATGCGACGGGTTCAATAAGGAAAGAATCGGCCACAAGATATCAAAGTTTTTTTTTTTTGAATATAAATATTAACTAGTATAATAGAAACGAGGAGAAAAATATAGCGAAATGAAACCATCTTTACCTGAAAAGCTAGCGGTTTTCAAGGGGGCACCATCAAATCCAGGGGAAATACGATGGTGGGTGATTAACCAGAAGCCACGAAAGTCAAGTGAAGACATGACTTTAATTGTGAAGTACGGCTTCGGTGGGCGACGGGTTGTTAGGATTTTGCGGCAGAATTGGGTTGGAAATGAAGGAGGTAAACTAAAAACTTAATTAAAATCGTTTTCAGAATAAAATAAATGCCCAGTTTCGTTCATAATTCTGCGGTGATATGTTCTGTTCCATTTGCTAAGTCCTGCACTTGCAGAGTTCGTAAAAAAATTTAGCACAAATACCGCAATACAGCTGATGGAATTATATAACCCCGACCTAGAGTAGCATTTTTCAACAAGGCTAGCACCACTAGCAACCGGTATTACGGAGGTGCTACGACGGTGGTATTATCAAGAAGGCCTACAGGTTTCCAGTAGTTCAGGGTTACTGCTTCCATGTGAACAAAATGGCCGCTCTATGTATGGCTCTTGATCGTAGCTGATGTAACAAAGCTGTAAACTTGCCGAACGAAGCTCGTATGTAAAAACGCCAAATAATATGATTCAGCGAAAGTGTTCGGTAAAGAAAATATCGACCAAGGATGTTTTTCCAAAATGATACACACATTCTCGAGCAGATTATGACCAGATATAATACCACTCTGTCCGTCAATCTGCGGATATGTCAATCAGTGCAACAGCGCCACCGCCTCTATGATTAGCAATGTCAATAGACTTTTTAATTGATTATCACGGCGCGACACACGGTGACATGGATGGATCATCGCGGTCGCAGTCATTGTCACGGCCAGATGCCTCGCACTGGCAATTAGTGCATGAGCTACGCACTCGTGCGTGAGCGCTCTCGAGATAACTGGAAGCACGTGGTGATAATTAATCAATTTAGCAGTGATTGAGGTCTTCTTGAACGGTTCGGCGTGTTGAAAACACGGGTTCTTGTGTGATGACCGAAGTTAAGCAACACTGCGTTGGGTCAGGTATTGGATGGCCGGCCATCAGAAGGTTTGCCATGTTAGAAACACTGGTGCTCGTGTGATCACTTAAGTTAAGCAAAGCTTCGTTGGGTCAGAAATTGGATGGGTGACCGTCATAACCACCGGGGAAGAGGTTGGAGGGAATTTTAGTTAGTACAGATTCACTCGTCTTGCTTATCAACCTCTCGGCAGCATGAAATAGCAAAGGAACTCGTTGTTCAAGACCGTCCTTCGGTAAAGTCGTTAAGACGCGGCGGTCCCTTTGAAGCTCTTCAACAGGATTATTCTACTTGTGCCGGCACCGGGTTTCCCACACACTCGTTCACATACCCTATGAGACAAGTTCCACATGGCCGCGGTTGTCAATGTATTGCTAAACACAACAGACTAATCAATTGGAGTGTAGCAGACCTCTTAAGTGATGGACATGCCACTTTCTGAGCCAAGTCGTTCAAAACGCGAATTTCCAGTAATAGGCATTTGACATTGAACCATTTAGTGGAGTCAATGCCTGGCATCCATGAGGTCCCAAGTTCGACCCCGGTGGCAGGCTATCTTGCGTTGTGTTTGTCTGTTATTTCGCAACGTTCCCTTTGTGACAAATTAGTTACCAAAAAAACACAGTTGTTTTTGTGACAACATGGACAAAAAAAAAATGGGCTATTACAATTTTGGCTAAAAAATTAAATTCGATCAATAAAAGCTGACTTAGGTACAGAATTAGAAAAAAAAAATCACTGAAATTTTTTTGTATTAATTATGGTTTTATTAGTTTTCAATTTTTCAACCTCGTTTGATACATAGAGATAATGTTTGAATCCTTATTTTAGACTCTTGGCAACGGGCTTAATTTATTACTAATCTAGTTTATTTAAAATATCAATTAAGTCACATACCTTTAAAATTTCCAAAAGTTATTTATTTTTATTATACAACTTAATGGAGTGTACATCTTTCATCTATGTTTATTGTGAAATAAAAAACAAAATACAAATAAAAATACCGTGACTATCGGTGTTTAGCGAAGTGTGCAAGTCAAACTGTACTTTCTGTCAAATGATTTTAAGTCCTCGTGGCTGTTTCAACGTCGCTGCTCACCAACTCTAACCTCATTTCCAGTTGGCCGAGGAAACTCACTTTTCCCGCGCACCACTTTTATCTCATTGTCGCATCAGCATATGGGCCGTGTGCCACGGCCAGGTGGTTGAGGGGGGAGGGGGGGGGGGGGGGGGGGAGGGTCGTGAGCCTGTTGGATAATTCATGACTTCCCGCTTGAAACCTACGAGTATGGTTTCCATTCGGCTCGACGCATGTTAATTTCCTAAAGAGCAAATGTGAAATTGTATCCCCACAGAGTTAGAGCAATAAACTCTATTGCTAATTTTAGCGCAAATGATATTTTGCAATTATGTTTCGCTGTGTTCTCGCCTTCCGAACTTTGCGATCTAGAGAATTTCAGGATTTTTAGTTGTTTGGTGGTCCACTTAAGAACGAAAGCCAGGAACGTGATTTATTTTTAGTTTTGCGTAATTATCCGCTTTTAAATTTTTCAAAATAATACGAATTCAGTGAAAATATGTTTAACATTTCATTCAAGTTTAAACTGAATTTAGCTGGATTTTGTTGTAATCGACCGCCAAGAAAAGAAAATAGCCTGGAAAAAATGGAACAGAACCAGGATACGAACCCGAGAAATCACTGAACTATTCGGGCACACAGACTCAAGACAGCTTAGTTAATAGAGCACCCGAGCTGGAGGTGCTGGGTTCGTAACACCCGTCGCGGCTGCACACCTTCCCTGCCGGGCCCCTCTTCCAATTTCAGGAGTTTTCTGCTCGTCAATGTCTGGGATCTCGGCAACCCTCATCCTGACATGTCCGTCAAGACAGGCTACACACCCCAACTTCTCTTTCCTCGACGGATTCGTTCTCAGCGCCAAGGGACGCATTCGTGTCTATAGCCACGCATATGGCAAGATGCGTGCACTGTAGCCACGCTACGACCACCACCTGCTAAATCAATCAGTTTTCTAATGCATGTGATTAACTAAACCCGTGTATCTCACAAGGTTGGACTTTTCGGGGAGAATTACTTATCATATCACTGTCACTCTCGGCTGGCAGGGTTGAAACTGAGCTTGGACTGAGAGGTTTTGTGGCTGACATGAGTTATGTCTGGTTCAAGGCCGGTCGGACCTTTCTTAAAGCGCTATGATTGCTGGCAGAAGTAATTAGCAAAGATAAGCTGGCATCGAAGGTGTACGATACGATTGCTGTGAGATATTACTTAAATTGTGAATTCTTGGGAAGAGTATTTTATTATTAGGAACATCAATAACCTCTCAAAATTAGGAGCCTCACCGCGGACAAAAAAAAATTGTTTTCAACGTCAAGTTGGAGTTACTCGAGATTAAATGGTTGCAACGCAAGTGTCACTGGAATCAGAGTGAATTTTCTTCGTGGTTCTACTCCTTGGAGATCCACCAAACTTATCAATTATGCACTAAAATCATCTCAAAAAGGCCATGTCCAAATAGTTCCAAAGGTTAGAGCAACACTCGAGAGAGGTAAATAAAGATCGGGTTTTGAGTCCCCGGCTGGGCACCTATTTTCAAGAAGTTATTAGTGATCCTAATAATAAAATACGATTGCAATTGCAAGAAATGCAATTGAAAATACAATTAGATTGTCGACAAGGAGCGAGAGCGTATTCTGGGAAGACTTAGAAAGAGAGAGCTAGTTAGCTGAAAGAAGAACTAGTGATTTAGATTGATACCACAGGTTAGGTTAGGTGCAAACATTCGAATGCCAGACGCTTTAAAGCCTCATTTCTAATCACACTCCTCTCCGCCTACAAAGTGGTGACAGCGGTGGGTTGGCTAAGCTTCTTGTACAAAGTGCCTCACTCTCATCAAACGTCCGTTAAGCATGGGCGCGTTAAGCCTCTGTTAAGAAGGTGACGTTCATCCTTTACGGGGGCTTAATATCCCGGCATGTGGAACGACCGAATCGCTGGAACTTACGGTTTTTGGCTCAATTATTTGTATTGTTCAAAAATTGCTTGCAGGTATGCAAGTTACTGCTCGACTATAATGTCGACTTTTCTATCTTCTGTCGTCACTCGCTCATTTATTTGATTCCACTGAATTTGCATAGGAGTTAGGAAAGTTAGTCTGCTCCAGCGGAATAGACTTGTACTCGCAAAAGTGGTTTCAGTTACAGTTTTCTGTTAAAGTCCCTCAAATTGGAAAAAAAGACTTAAACATGTTTCCATCTCATTAAATGAATGACAGAAACTAACCATACCTTACTAATACTGCTATTCTGAACTCCCATCCCATTGAAGAAAGCACGTAGCTTGGAAGTGGGCACCGTTCATAAATAGATGACAGAAATTTCGCTGAAAATTCGCATCTAGTTTTCCCAACGTGCAAAACTTAGTGCTCGAGATAAGTAGAGCGGCTTCCTTATCGTGCCCAGTTATCCTGAACTCGAAGGACTCAAGTCTGCCTTTAAGGACTCCCGCTGATATTTGCCAGTAAGATTCGCGGCCGGTCTCGGGCTCTCGCCGGAGGTAATCATCATCGATCACCTCCATCGCTATCGCCGATCGTCATACCCTCGATTTCCCGTCCTCGACGACGCAGTGCATTCACAATAGAGGGCCAACACTACTCCATTAAAAAAAGCTGCGAGGAAATCGCGAGATGAAAGGAGGAATGCTTCTGACTGACATATCCCTGGCCTAGCGTGTCTGCCTATATAGTACCAAAAAGTGAACCGTCCACTTCTCACAAAGTTTCATTTCAATTTTTCAAGCATTAATCGCCGGCTTTGATCACTCAGAATTGAGAGCAGAAAGACATGAGGTAAGTTATGCCTTTCGAGTACAAGAAAGACAGAATTCTTGTCTAAGTTCTGCTCTCGGAGCTTTGCCCAGGAAATTGAAGCTCAGCGAACCAAAATTTCACTGCCGTGAAATCATTCATATCTGAATGCTTTCCATCACGCGTAAGCTCACAATGAAGACCAAAATCAATCGATGCTGATCCAGCACTACTCATATGATGGCATTCTTTCTATAAAAAAGACCAGTCCCATTTCATATCCCACCAGGAATTCGTATTATGCTTCCAATTTGGTTCCACGTTCATATATCTCGACCGCGACTTCGGATTTGTCCAGTGAGGCAAGACGAATTATTTATCTCGTTTGCTGGCGCTTGGTTTTCGTCCAATCCGGACTCCACGACGGATCACCGATGAAGCAATATCGCTGACAGTGTCCGTTTAGCGGCGATGGTGCTAATCGACTTTGCCGATCCTGTTAAAGCGACAGGTAATCAAGAACGACGGACTCGGACGTTGTCGACGTCATGACGCCGTGGTTTGTTGGCGACCGACGGCTCTGTCAAGTGCCAATTATGTCGACAATCGACGGTAATTTCTAGGACGCCGGCGCCATGGTGCAATATACGGGCAAGTTTCAATTTCAGTTTTTCCCACTCGAACTAAATAAAAATTATTTTGTTCCCTATTGCAGACCATCACAGACAGCGCCTCGTAGGTCGTTGCCACAAAATCTACGTAGTAATAAGTAATGAGTTTACAGGTTAAGTCAGATAATATTTTACTGTCTAAGCAAAAATTACAGACCGACCAATTTTTAGCAGTTTACTATCATTTGAGACTTGATTACGCTTAAATAATCTCCATTGAACGCACAATGCCAACCTCAACAAAATATGTACATTGTTTGATATTTTAATGTCAAGCATATTAATATATTATTATTACATATTATTAAATATTATTTTTGATATTTTAACAAGCGCCATCGGGTGGTAGCTACTATTTCCACGTGTTGCCGTCTCTTTTCCTCAGCAGATCGTTTCACGTAAGCGCTGGACTCTTGACTAAACCTATAACAACCCAATTTTGTGAAAATGAGATTTTCAGGTATGAACTTTGAAAATGAATAGAAAGGTGTCTTGATTTGAAATGGGAACGAATTGCTTTAATTTTGTTCTTCACGGTCCCGGGAATGTTATAGGATTCCATGCTTGCAATTTCAACAGCATTTTCTTGCGTTTAACTTTTCAGGAAGAATTTATATGTTTTTTTTATCTCTTTGATAACTTTTATACCCCAATGCAATGCACTCCGTCTCTAAATAAAGTTCCAGAAAAAATGTTCATAAGTTTCCTGAAATAATTATTGGGCTTATTTCGTTAAAATGCCATAGTCATAAATTTGAGTCAAAATATTTTTTAAAACTCATTAGCTTTTATAAAATAGTGCCTCTGGCCTTCATTCACCAGGAAACAAAATACTATTCCCTAAATGGAAATTCTTTTTCTGCCCCTTGAGTGACCGATTTAACTTACGCTACATTCAGCCTTAATCGGTGAAAAGCAAACATTATTAGAATCACTTTTATGATCGAAACACACATAACATACTATGTCATGTGTTGGTCAATTTTTCCATAATAAAAAAGCATTTTGCATTACACCTATGATGGAACTTGTTACCAATTAATCTCATTTGACCTAAATTTTGCACAGTTCATGTCAAATTATCAATTTACTGATTGGTCTGGCTGCTTTTAATTAGGTTTTGATTGGCAGTGGAGCAGCAGCATCCAACCAGCGTGCTCTATTAATAGAATTGAATTCAATAAGATAATCCGTGTGCTTTGACCCGATAAATCTCTACATTGCATCGCTATATGTATTGACAATATTGCTGGTGACCATTTGATGCTGCGCCTGTTAAATTGTTGAGCTCGAACAATTCGAACAATGTAGGGTTGGTAGGACAGGCTGAAAACGACAAAGCCATTCCATAATAATTAACTCATATTGATGAGCATTGAGTTGTGAAAGATGCGGAGGCTCGAATCAAATCAAAAAAGGAATCATAATTTGAAAAAAATTACTAAAGCGAATCAAGAATGCTAAGTTGTCCTGTAGCAATGTAGTGACGGAAGATAACGTACAAGAAAACGTTGGAAGATGAAGGAAATTTAAATATGCATAGCAAATTTAAAGATGCTAGGAAAATTGAAAAGCGTTGACTTCATATGAAGACGTGACAATGGCGAGGAAGATGGAATTGAGAAAATGTCAGCAGGTTTGAAGAAATAAGTACGTGATAGTTCCGTAACTAGCCTTCGACCCATTTTGAAATGGAACAAAATGGAGATTAAAACATTATTTAATGAGGGTGCCAGCATGTTTGCTTGCATACGAATACACCTCTCCACTGACATACGGAAGTACTTAGCCCAACTAAAATAGCAATTTGTGATGCGAAAGTTTGGGGGCTTAATATGCGACATTTCATTATGACATTTTATGAATTGGCTTTATAGAAAAACATTACAAAAAATATAGAAATTGTGTTTATTCTAAGGACCTAATTAATTGTAATCATTTAGCACTACTGTTCCTTAAACGTGATGTAATATTGATGCTAGTTACTAAATCAGGGGTAAAAACCATAACTGGTTTGACATACCGTAACACCCAATTAAAAGCTTAAACCTTTTAAATCCTTGAGAGAGTATAACGGCTATCATGCACTGGAAATACATTTTTAGCATTCAAAACTCAAGTTCAAAAAGTTTAAATAGCCTACGCAGAACTTAAGAATATATATAAAAAGAATATTCCCTTATTATTTGTGGTGTTTAACGACGCACTGTTTTGACAACTGGCCCTGCGGCACTGGTCTAATGGCGTCGGTGAATGAGTGGATGATGATGAGGATGATGATGAACCTAACCTAGCCTAGAAGGGAGGAGGGGAAACCCGGTGCCGGCACGTAGCCTACTCCTGTCGAAAAGCACCAAGGGGACCACCGGCTTCACGTCCCTTCCGAAGGACGGTACAACTCGAACAGCAGGATTCCTCCACAAATCCATGGTGTCGAGAGGTTGATAAGCAAGGCGAATGAAGTTGCTGTACTAACTTTCATCCCTCCAACCTCTCTCCCGAACAGAAAAAGAATATTCCCTAAATTTTAAGAAAGATTTCAGCTCTTATACAATTTCAGCTCTAATTATTTTCTTTCTGTTGTAAAATTTAACAAAAAAATAAAAAAATGCTTTCAAAACGTGCACACAACTTTGCCGGAAAACGTAAGCTGCACTCTTGTGGAAAGCCCTTCGAGAAGGTGAGGGAAAGCAGGTACTGAAGTTTGTGGTCAGCCAAGAGCTTATGCGTTTTGCGAGACTGGTAGGGACGCGTATAATATTACCTAATACCGTACAACTTTCAAGCTAATGCTAAATCGCCTTCGCAAAAAATATCTGCAAAATTACTACTTTACCGACAATAAGTAAGGATGCTTTTAGGTGGAGCTTGATTGATATGTATTAATGCTAATCTCAACGATTGATAAACATTTGATCGATATTTAGGGTAGTAATTATTTAATTGTCGGGGATTGTTAAAAGGGGCGGTCGCTAGCGCCATCTGGTGGCACCTTCACGTGGTGTTTTGCCTTTGTCTGCTTGGGCTGGATACACACAAGTAGAGTCATGCGAATCAACACAATATTAAATTGGCTTTGCAAGCTAATAAGCGTTCTTCAAGAGATTACAAGGCGTTGCTTAAGGAAGTACAGAACATACAACCGATTTTGGTTTTAAAAAGATTTTTGGGACACGGCAGAGGGCCTAAAATTAGGAGATTTCGGCACGAATTTACCAGGATCATTTGGTTGAAGTAGATTTTGCAAAACACTTGCTAGATGAGTCTGGGATCTCTGTTCTCTCTTAGACTTAGAGTACTACAGGCAATTTTTTCAAAACACATTTTGACAGCGGAGTTCCTTAACTTCGTAAAAGCTTCGGTTTGAGTTGTCAAATCACGATTAAGAACAACTATTCAAATTTGATTTTGATTGCAGTACATGAAAAGTTTAAAGCTAGGACTCAAAACCAATTTGAGAAATGTATTTGAAACTTTTTTGAATGGCAAAAAAGGAAGAAAATTAGTCAAAAGTGACAAACCAGTGCAGTGTGGAGCCCCGATCCCTTGAGTTTTGACGTCAGAATGCATTTCAATCCCACTTGTCTATTATAATTGTTTTGATAAGAGACGTTAAACATCTTAAATTTCCAAGCAAAGCTGTGAAACGCCCTCCAGTATTGCAAGCGTCTCCTACCTTCGCATGTAGTGAAACTTAAGCACGACGACGATGACGAGCGTGTTGGCGACGACGGCTAGCAGGAAAACGGGCAGGTAGCAGACAATCAGCACAATTTTATCCACTTGTTGGTAAACAAATTGCATGTCACGAAATGTATCAAACGCCTTGTCTGGCGACAACACAATATCTCCGGTGCCGTTCAGGTCGCCGTCGAGGCCGGACAAAGTGAAGGCGTCGGTAAAATTCGACGCCCATGTGACGGCGTCCTCCGTTGTCGACATTTCTTTGCGTCTAGCGTGTATTCATCGACGGTAACCGGTTTTAAAATAAATAAAATGATTTTCTAAACAGTTGTTAAAATTTACTTATAAATAGAGCGGGCTGAAGCCAGCAATGCATTAGAAATTTCACATACATATTTTAAACTTTGTTCAGCTAAATTCAGTAAAACAAAATATCATGACTGAATAACTATACGAAAATCTCCTAAAAAAAAGGAACCCCCCTTGAAAAGGGATCTCTAATCAAGAAATCTCCGCTCTCGACGTCTCGTGTTGCTACGTCGGCGACGTCGATGCGTCTGCTGGCGCCGCGACGCCGACGTCCTCACGCGGCCGAGTCTAGCGTCGGACAGACGTTGGCGTCGTGACGTCCCCCACCATAGACCGGCGTTGCGACGTCAGAGCGGACGCGCGCGAGAGGAAACGACCTCTGCGATGAGCGGTTTCGCAAATTTGGCCAATCATAAGAACCCGCATACAGAGGTCGACGTCGACGTGGTTTCACGTTATATTTTTTTGCCTATCCTGTTTTTTTTTTTGCCTGTGGCTTGGTCAAATATTTGGTGGTGTATCTCTACCTGCTGGCCGGTGGTTGGTTTTCATTTCTGCTGTCAAAGCGGATTTCGTAGAGTTTTGTGCACATACATCAAAATCTACTGGCGCACGAGTAAATAATAAATGGTTGTTTTTGTCCTTACCTGTTACGCTGTGAAATGTTTAGTTTTGCGTGCGAAAAGGGTAAAGTGTTATTTTAAAATATTTCTTTTCATCGCGATCTCCTCTGTTTGTTTAATGGACGCGTCATAATACTTTGATCTGGAGTCTCATTATTTTTCCCCCCAATGGTACAGAGAATTTGCTAAAACAAATTACGCCAGTAAGTCCTGAGAGGCGAGAATTTCGCACAACCTGACCAGTGGCGGAATTTCGTCTCCGGGGCAAAAAATGCACTCTCTAATTCTAAGGCAACTATTACAAGAGAGTGAGAAAAAACACATTAACACACATCAGAGTACAAATTTAATGACTTTTTGGCTCAGTACCTCTCTTTGGCCGCCTCAATGGCGAGTGACGACACATGAGACAACAAAATTGTTGCAAAATAGAATATTGTCGCATATTCTGGTGATATGCGAAAAGAAATTTCTAGCAAAATGTGTACTTTTAACAAATTTCAAATAATACACCGACTAACTTAACTCTCAAAATGACATTCGTACCCGCGATCAATCCATTATGCTCCGTGGGGGTTGTTTTTCTATTTTCTTGGCAATTCAATGATTTAATAATAATAATAATAATAATAATAATAATGAAGGTGGACAGTATATCAATACTTATTGTGTCAATACCATCTGTTCGGTCTTATTCAATCAAATCACTGTCACAGGTGGTCTTCATATATGTTCGGATTTACTGAAGTAAATATATCAGCTTCACTTGTCTTGCATATCAACTTCTCGACAGCATGGATTTGTGAAGATAATCCTGTTGTCTACGTTGTTCTCTTTACAAAAGAAGGCTACTACGTTCACATCGGATTTCCGTTTAGGCAAGGTAACGTTCAAAATGATTCTCATCATTGCACCCATTTTTTCACTGACGACACCTTGTAAGCCCGGTGCCAAAGGACTAGTTGTCGAACCAGAAAATCAATCCAATTTTTCTAAGTCATGATGCAAGTTGGAGAACTGGAGTTCTATTTTCTGAATTGGCTAATCTAGACGTTAGGAGCTTGATTAATCCGTGGGTTATGAGAGGTTGAGGAGAGAGGGGGGGGGGGGGGGGAAGGCCAACAAAAACCAAATTAAACAGCAAGGAGATGAGCTTGAAAACATTTATTCAAGAGTGCTTATTGCTATCATGCAATATTAATAATATGTATGGCATAACCACATTAAAATAGTTCCCTAAAGCAATTGGTCCTTCTCCTTGAAAGCCAGGATCAGATCCTTAAAGAAGACAGTTTATTTTTGTATAATGAAGCAATCTTTGGCATTAATTATAGACATAGTAATTGACCTGGCTAAATTGTAATTACTGAAAATAATTGGTATCATACCCATCGGGCTAGTTCTACTTTCAATCTGAAATTTTAATGATCAATCAATTGTCTATAAACTACTATTTATTATCTATGTTTAATTAATGATGTAGCTTTAACTATTGACCTATTTTTAAATAATTAATGTACATGGCGAGATGCTATACACACAAATGAATTACGATGGAAATCACAAATTTCTATTGCTGGCCTTCACATATTTTTGAATAACAGAAATACATCACGCGGGAACGGTGCCAGCTGACCAACATGCTTTTGGGGGAAAATATCAAGCTGGTGTAACAACGCCTGGCTTATTTCTTTGCCGCTTCACATAAAAAAAAAATTGGACAATGACAGGTGTATGCGAGGTAAGTAACCTTGAGCTGACAACACTGTCAACCTCTTCCTTCGGGTGGGTGGGCTCAAGACAGATTCGTCCTCCTACGTCCAGGAAACGGCCAAGGAGATAGAGGCCGGCGTTCTGGCGGCACGAATTTAATTGGCAAATCACGTGGACCAGCCTTGCGACGTCTCCCATGGGTTTCCTGGAGAATTCGGGACGCTGTTCACGTAACTCGCTCCCTGGTCTGTAAGAACCACGTGGCGTTGCATAATGGAAACAAATTGTCCCGTCATCCTCAGGGAAGTGAAATGCGGTGATGACGGGTGGCCAGGGCTGGGAAGCCATACACTGACCATCCTGAACTGAATTCAAATGATTTGTTACACTCACAAATTTCTCCGATTTAATCATTTCAATTCTGAGTGGTTAACCCATGTGAACGCTTGGTTTTTGCTCGGGCTGATGAGAATTTTGATCCTGTCAGATGTTTAAAACGTTTTTACAGCCATTGGCGTAACACTTTCATACCCATCACCTTTGGAAAAGTTGGACCAAAAATGCTGTGTCACTTCTAACACGTTTGGGGCTCACCTTAGCCTCCCCAAGGGAAATTGGTGTGCCACCCCGAGCACGTTTGGGGCACATTTAAGCCTTCAATCGGAAAATCGACGTTCCAATCCCAGCACGCTTTTGGCAAACCTTGGCTTCCCCAAGGCATCGGCATGCAACCCCGGGCTCGTTTGGGGCTTACCTTTGCTATGCTATCCTATGTCTTAGGGTCTGTAGTTAAGGTGAGCCCAAACTTGCACGGAGCAGGACTCAAATTCGAGGTCTTATGGTATGACCTTGAACACGTATTAAACTTTATGAAACAGCCCACAAACGCAAATAAAACAATAACCCCCCCCCCCCCAGGGAAAGTCTATGTGACCAAAGAAAAAAACTGTTAAAAGTAAACAACTTCACAATGGTGTTCCCCAAAAGTCAGACGAATTCGCCATCGTTTGTAAATGTACCGGAAATTCGATCTGCTTAAAGCTTCCGTTGCGACATCGGGAATCACAGACAAGAAAATAAGAAACACTACTCGACCTACTCTCTACGGCTGAGCTGCTTGCTTGAAAATCGCTGGTACTCCACTACAAAGGGTTGGCAGAATCAGAAGTGAACGTGGGCTTGGCTTCTTTGATAGTTCCATACCCTAGGTTAGCATATTTATTATCATCTGAAATGGCCGTACAACATTTATGTGCCACCATTAAAGTAATTTAATTCTCACCTACTGCAATAAAACTTGCACGTGACGATAAAATTACCAATCACAGCCAACCTCCGCTCCAGCAGGCTAATCGATTTATATTTCCTGTTCTGTATTCTGTGTAAATTTGTTTTTCCAGCTAGCAGATGTCAGTGTCAGCGTCGTCGTTGGCGTCGTCGTCGCGTCTATGTGGTGAAGGTGTCGGCGATGACGGGTCGCATCTCGAGCGTGCCGTCGCGGAAGGATCGCACCATGGCCTCGATGCTTTGTGACGTCACCTCGTCGAGCAGCGTCGCGACGCGATTGGTGGGAAGGTCGACCAGCGTCGCCAGGGGGACGGCGTCGTCCAGTGAGAAGAACTCGTGAAGGCGGTCGCTGGCGTCGCTCTGCACAGAGAAGGCGACTTCTACGATTAGTAATGTTTTTAACAGGAGGCGAACTATCTTTGGGGAGACTCAAATATTTTTTGGTATTCTTGCATGGTAATTTTCATACCCGATATCGAAAGTTTGTATGTGCTTGTTTGCCCGGCTTCGGCATTTTGTATTGAGTTTAGCGGCTCTATTAAAACGACTAAAAAGTTCGACAAACGACGCATCAATATGTATTTTTAGGGCCGACGAGGGCTTGAAAAACACCAAAAAACCTATGCTTTTTTCGTTTTCAAGACCCTGAAAATGGGTTTATCTGTAGGACGTCATTACCATGAACCTCATCCTCCCCCCTAATTCATCCACTTAAGAATTTATTATGAAAGGATGAGAAGAAGCTTCCTATGGTTCTGGCTTCTTTTATTTCTTACTCAGACACATTTTTAAAAAATGTGAAGAAAAAAGTACCCCAATGCTTGTGAACACATGTCATTTTGGTATTGCCAAACACCTCAAACGACCGTCAAAGCCTTTCAAGTTGTAAAGGATCCAAACAGCCTTCGTTCCAGAACCTGGAAGCTGCTTTGTTTTCCTGGGAGTCATCCAACACCGAGAGGTTCCTTGTCCTACCACTCAATTGAGAGTTGCATGTGTACGTACGTCGCAGCCGACGAGGAACATGAGCTTGTGGTCGTCACCGAGGGCGGCGTTCTGCATTTCAGCCACGGGCTGCAGCGCCGACTTGGCAAACTCTGTCTCCTCGTCGTCGCCATCTAAAATCAGGCCGATGTGACCGACCAGATGGATCTTAGACAAGACGGATCCTAGACAAGTTGGATCTTAGACATGATAGATCTTAGACAGGCGATCTAAGACATTGGTGCTGATTGTTATAATGCAATGTGTTGTAGGTATGTTAATTACAGGTGCGTAAAAAAATAAAAGTCAAGGTAATTGTCTTCTAGTAACAATGGGGGAATTTTGAGAGCTTTGTTTGCTTTCAAGGAAGACAGGGATACGACCTGTCAAAGACTGCTTTGGTGCTCTAACATGTCAAATACTTGAAATCTCCAATCGTATGAACATATATCAAGATGGATTGGCAATGCAAGGGATCCAATCCGTGAGTTGACAATCGGCATTCGATCTTAGTTGATGGAATCTTGAATGTGCATGTCAATTGTTTGTCTTTTCGGTTTACTTTCGTTTCCCCAAACCGCATGATATCTCGTCAATCGTCATCAATCACGCAGGTTCCATAGCTCGAACTGAAAAGGAGTTGAGAGTTTCCACGTGGACTATATTACAGGAAAACGCATGGAAGGATTGGGAAGTTGCCCAGTAAATACAAAATCTTATGTAAACTTAGGTACATTAATCTCTTACTTCGATTTTCCATTCTGATCAATGATATCATGTTTATATTTATGAAACCACCCCCAAGTAAAGAGATTGAGAACCCACCTATGAAGATGATGACAGCGGGACACTCAGAGAGTTTCGCCGCGAACCGTTCGGTCAAGATGTTCACCAGTTTGGGCTTCCACGGAAAATTCTGTAAAGGAAACAGAAAACTCTAAGATTTGCGATGCCGCTTCAGGTGAATTGAAATTAATTTACGTCCTTACAAAATTGAATCGCAGTGTTACCAAGAAGCACACAGTCTCGTTATTATGTAATTATTTTAGGCAAAACACATTAATTAAGCGAGACTGTTTGAAGAAATTGAGGAAATTTACTTGGAAGGGTTCCGGTTTGAGAATGTGGGACCGTCTTTTGTACCACTGAATTGTTAATTTCTTAGAAGCTGTCTTCTAGTTGGTATAGGTTCTTTCAAATAAGCCGAGTCTCCCTAATTTGGAAACTTTAAAAATTGGATGGAAGTTTGTTGAAACTCGCATTCAATCGGCAGGCCATTAAAACGTCCAATTTTCTCTACGCCATCTACACTGTCTCTGACGCACGGATCTCAACGTAATGAGGCCCTCTATACGAGACAGTTAACATAGCAATTTGGGCGCTCGGAGCCCATCTTGCTAAGAATTCGCCTGGCTGCTCCTTCACTCCGGGGATGTCTCGAGGGACTTTGGCGAGGGATTGTATTTTGCAGTCGATGAGTTTAGTTGGTAAAGTAAAATGTTCCTATTGACTTTGTGTTGTACAGTACACGAAAGGTGGAGAGAAGTCAATGCATTCTATTATTTGTTGTGACCAGTGGTGTAGTACTGAAAAAATTAGAGTTTACGGTGATTTTCAATCAACCTAATGGTTGATGATTGGGGGGGGGGGGGGGGGGGGGAGAGATAATTCCCAAATATTTTTGGATTAAGTTGGATTGCGCAGTACCTTCTCACTCCCTAAACGTAGTACGAGCTATTAAATCGTGGTTGCTTTATGCATTGAGAGTCAGATTCCATGAACGAAAGTAGGGATATATTGTTATGATAGTTATCAAGTTGAAATTCTGTGCCGTACACTTTACATCAAGGAGCCACGAAATACGGTTAAATGTAATTATTTTTGAGAACGTAAAAGTTAAGCGTATTGGGGTTGGCGGATACGAACATAACGTGCTGGCTCTGCGAACATCTTGTGCGGGGTTTATTTGATGTAATTTGTATGTTTTTGTGTTTTAGGCGATATTTAGTAATGAAAGTGAATATTTTTTAAATACGGATGGACATCTGTGTCCGTCTAACTTCACGTCTTTATAATCCACAATGCGGATTTTTGATATGGTTATATTAACGGGGTATACCCAGGACTACAAATTTGAGTGCAGAAATCTTCATCAACAGGGTGACTCAGCTGTAACTGAGCCTGTATCTACACCCAAACGGACTCTTTTTGTATCCACGCAAAAAAGGTGATCAGGCTTTTCATAAGTGCTAGCTTTGAGAAAAGAATGGGTAGAGCCGTATACCAAGTCTATGTTAAGTTTTCTGCCGGTTTTCTGGACCTTCTTTGAAATCACACCATGATCGCAGCAGTCGTTTGGGTACTAGCGGGTAGCGATTGCTGGATTTAGTGGCACACCAAGCAAAAGTAGTATTGCTGGACTTGTCGAAGCGACAGGGCAGTCGAAATCTGGCAGATAAACAGCGTTTATAAAACGATAATTTTGACGTTATTAAGGCTGATTAATATAAAGATTTAACGCCAATCTAAGGCATAAAAATACTTTTTTGCTATTGTCAATATCACTCGTACCGCAGGGTGGTCATGCCTCTACGAAGAGAACGCCCAGCACTGAACAAACAAGGATAACATTCACAAAAATGTAGATTTGATTTATTTGCTCGAAAATAAAGGGGAGGTGCCTCCCTGAATTTTTCACAGAAGATAGAGTACAGAAGATAGATAGAAAATCAATATACCATGATATTTTCCGAGTTTTATATTTTCGATTATTCGTGGCAAGAATCCAATATAAAATACTCATATCTAATAAAATATCCATTAATATCATAATATCCAATATATCCAATAAAATATCCGTTAATATCATAATATTCAATATATCCAAAATAATATCCAATAGAACAAATACCTTAATAGCAGAGGACAGCCCCATCGAAATCTAGATGTCCAAGCATTAAGCTGGAATGATTGTATTAAACAAATTAGCTAGAATTAGCTGAAAGTATTCTCTCTACAACAATAATTTCTGCCAGCTATTTAAAGCACACGGAAACAATTCAAAGAGATTATTAATTCTTCGGAATTCAAAAATTCAAAAAAAAATTCAAAATTTGCTCGCAAATTAAAAGAAAGAACATTTTTGTAAATGTTATCTTTTTTTTGTCCAGGGCTGGGCAAAAAATTAAGACTATCACGGATCGATAGCTTGTCACATACTCAATCTTCTGTGAAAAATTCAAGGAGGTACCCTTCCTTCATTTGCACGCAAATAAATCAAGGCCAATTTTTTTGTAATTGTTAGCTTTTTTTCAAAACTGGGCAAAAATTCTGTTCTATGGCAGTTAGATAGCTGGTCTTGTCCTATGTCATTCCTGAAATAATTAAGTGGTCCCGTTGCACGATTAGGTGTTGAAAAGGGAGGAATCAAATCGGAGGAATTCTTAATTTAAGTTAGGGCAATTGCGTGTTATTGGACAATAAGACTTATGAGTTCTGTATGCTCTGCATCAACTGACCAGCTCTGCTCCAAAGCACCCAACCTTTTCAGATCCCCGCTCGAACCCAGATGTCCTTACCATCGCGGCTGGGTCTTCGTTGACCTCGGCACGGCCCTCAAGTGTGATGACGCGGTCGTCGGCGTCTAGCAGCACTAGCGTCGGGATGCCACCGACGCCGAATAGCGACGCCAGTTCGCGGCGCAGGTCGGCCTGGTCGTATGTTACAGCCAGCCAGGGCATGGTGCAGAGGTAAGCGTCGAACGACTCCTGACTCCTGCAAGCGACACATATGAAGGGTTACAAATTGCACAAATTATATTTTTATATTTTACAATATAAATTATTTATTTTTCTATTGTTTATAGACATGTAATGCTTATTTCAAACTAAGAACTCAAGTATAGCCAAACCAGGCACGCAGAGATTTTCTAGCCGAAGAATCCCTGAATCTTTCGATAGTTAAGGAATTTGCTTTGGCACAAACCTTAACTATAAAAAGAAACATTCAGGCTAATTTTGCTTTTCATGGCAATATTTCTCGCTTCAAGAGCAGAGGTTGAGTGGGAAAAGTGCCACAGTGATTTTCACACGACCTTATATACAAACATCTTAAGGAAAATGTGAACGGCGATGATTTCCTGTGCATTTTCCAAATAATTGTATAACAGTTAAATATTAAATCTATATGAGAGCAAAATTTGAAAATGCAACTTTTAATGCTGATGGGGTGGTTACAAATTCAAAATGAGTTCGATGCCATCTTGTGAATTGTGCAGTTTCTTTTCTAACAGAAGTATCCAATGTCAACATAACCACAACCCCTTATTTGAACAAACTTAAGAGTGGACATGTCTGAGATGGTTCAGAATCCGAAGCATGATGATTTCAAGCCAGCCTGTCATGTGAAAAGAAACCTGATATTCATCCAGCTTTGGTTATTGCAGCAACGATGCCTGATTTGACTTTTATGCAATTCTGTGGACACTTCGCAGCGACTTGTTGGCAGAGTTTTGCACACCGTAAGCTCACCTGTCCGAGCTGACCATGATGACCTCTAGCCTCTGCTCATCCGCATTAATTGCAGCATATGTCTCGATCAGCTGGGGGGTGAAAGCTCGGCACGGCGGGCACTGCACACGGAAACAGAATGGAAATTAGCTTGGGATGTTTATATAATAATAGTATTTTTCGTTCCCATCTTCGAAAACAAAAATGTTCAATCATATGAGATTCAATGGCAGATCTAACTTCTGGTATCTTTGGTTATTTTGGTCTGTTTAACTCATAGGTCTGGCCTATGGTCTGACTACCGACTGAAAGAGCTTCTCAATCTGCTTTCTTATGTTACTGCAAGTATAAGACCTAGGAAACATTCCCATGGGGATATTCGGATGAAAAAAAAGAAAAAAACTGTAGGAAAAGTATAAAATTATAAAAATACTTGGGCACGAGGTAAATAAAATGGAAAATAAGCAGTTCATAAAGATTGTGTGGCTGAGTGCTAAGTGCTCGGTATTTGTGTAAATTAGCTAATTCCCCGAGAATTCCAATAAATGTCAATACTTATTTAAAATGAAGTTACTTTCGTGTTCCTATTTAAATGCAATAAAAGTTCAAACGACAACCAAGGTGCTCATAAAAAACTCGCTTCGAGGGGCTAAAATTTCAAGCGTATGCACGTGAACTTGGGTTAGCTCTTCGTAGATATAAAATCATCAATTTCTTAGATGCCAAGTCCATTAAGTCTACATTTTATAGTAAGATGGCTAGTTGACGGGTTGGCAAGATAGGTGGTAGTTGAATGATTGTGAACGACTGCTTGGAGCTCATGCAGGTAAATTACCTACATTCTAATTACACCGTGTTTACTCTGAGACTCTTTGAACCAGCCTCTGATCCCGGACTAGAGTAAAATAACCCCAGGATAGGGGGATGGGGGGAAGATAACATTTATGGCAGCACCATGGACCTATATAAAAGTCCGTGCATGCACCGTAACGTTCTCGATTCGAAAAAGTAGCCATATTAAGCATTTTAAGTGCACAAATTTAAATTTGAAAGTTTACGAGTTGTTACGCTTCGCAATCGCGGTTTCAAATTCACACTATTAAAAGTTTATAACAAGCCATATCAGTTACATTTTTCTAACTAACATTAGCATATTTGCAAGCACAAATCATAACCTAAGGTTGTACGTCTACACTGTTTTTTTGGCCGTTTTCGTCAGTTTTTCGGGAAATATATTAATTTTTCAACCAAATTCAGTCCAGTTCTATGCCAGTTTTAAAGATTAAATCTAGATTTAGTACAAATATAATCCAAATTTAGTCCAGTTTTAATCCAAATTTAGTCCAGTTTTAATCCAGATTTCAACCAGATTTAGTTGCAATTAAATCCAGAGCCAATCAATATCCGTAGTATACCTACCCAGTTAGCCGAGAAGTAAAGCCCCTTGACTTTCCCACCAAGAGCATCGGCAGCGTCCCGACGCTCGCCAGCCGCGTTGACGAGGACCGCGTCGCGGAGGACAGCGCCAAAGCTGCGTGGACTCCAGGGAAAGCGCGTTCCGTCGGGGTCGCCGTTCAGACGCTCCAGGCCGGCGCTAGTTATCAGCTCCCCGGAGAACGCGTCAAGTACCAACAGCCACTCTTGTTTGTCGTCCTGGATCCCGTAGCGTCGCAGCAAACGCTCCTGGAGGATTAGGACCACAAAAGGATATCTTAAATGTTCATCCAACAGATTCTGGGCCTAGCCTGTTTTGCTGAAACCGAGAATTGGCACTAAGAATTAGTACCAAGACCAAATGATTGAGACATTGACTTTTGATTTGATTGCCTGGTCTTGGTCCCAGTCAGCCAATGAAGTTCCCAAAGCACTTTCATTGCAGGTATCAAGAATTAGCTAAAAAAAAATCGAGAGATGGACACTATATTTGATTGTTTAGTGTAGAACCACAGGTAGAACTTTGACTTTGAGAGTCAAAAGCATATTTCATTTAGCATTTAACATTTAACGTTTGTATTTTCATTTTGTTGCATTGACTTGTTTATATGTTTTACTGACTATGTTTATATCATCTATGTATGATCAACTCAAACAATAAACAACATTTACAGTAACAAGTTATTTATCCATTTGTATTTCACATTTGCATTTAAATTTGCATTAATGTTTGTATTCATACACAATTTAGCTCGGAAAGCTTGAATAAGATTTGAGGGATGAAGTTTTATAATCTGCGAGCTCCTATTCTTATTGATCATAGAACCAAACTTTTAAAACTGTCTGTAGCATAAAAATTCCGTGCCCATGGCAACAACTTTTGCTGCCGCCATTGTATTCTCCAGGGCACACTTGGAGAGTTTAAATTTTAACAGGTCAACAACTAACGTTTCAAGTTGTGCCGAGCCCCGTGGCAAGACGACATTGGTGGGTATCTATTGTACCTACGGTAAAAACCCTCATTTTAAAACGTTCATATCAACCTCGACCAGATCTTCGACGCCGGTGTTTCTATCGGGCGGTGTTTTCTTTGCTGCCGGCCGTAATGGAGAGAAGAGAAAACAGAGAATACGATGACTGACGATTATGACGCCAGTATGGCGCCGGCGACAGGATGAAAATGTGGCACGAGATTTTTTTCTCAAACGCTTTAAAATCAACGGTTGGTCGATGGTGCCGTTATGGGCTCTATCTGTTACGCAACGCTTTTTTTTTTTTTTTAATTTGGTATGCAGACAGGCACTTTATAAAATCGGAGCTATGGTAGGGGTACATCATGGCGTGATAACATGTCGATGATTGAGTTTAGATTGACGAGTAGGGGTAATAATTTGGGGATGAGACATGATTTTTATAAAGTTTAGATTGATAAAGAGCTTAGATGGAAAGTATTTTTGAAATTACTGAATGAAACTGATAAAAAGTGTATTTGTTTCTCCCATAAGACAGACACAGAGGTCCCCGAGGTTCCAATATCAACTGAACACCCCTATTGATTTTCAAGCATGGCACGGAAATCGGCAATTCGATTAAATCTAGTCCCATCCAGCGCCTTCTAGAGCGGCAATGAAATACGGACAATGGTTATTATCGCGATGGCCGGGGTCGTAATGTCAGAGATTGAGGTTATTGTGCGACATTCTGTGGGTCGTAAAGAGATAGTATTTCAGACGAGGTTGTCTGGAATTTAGGCCATTGGGTGTGGGATTTTGAGTCCCTCGACGCTCCGAATGTGATAGAGCCAGTGCAGTGCATCTACGATACCATTTCATGAAATGTGCTTCTGATATTACGACCTCTTTCCTATACTGGCACCAAAAGATCCTTAGGAAAAGTGGGCATTTTTCACGGGCAAATTAAAACGCTCATTATAGAGATAATTATAAAATTGTATCGAGTGCATTTTAGTTTCTCATTGAAACAGTTCTGTGAATGTAGTAATTTTGAAAACTTTACGTATTTCAACCAACAAACGATCACGTAGATATCATGCAATATTAAAACTTTACAGCATTGCTCGAGAACTGAGTTCACAGAACGCGATATATCGCATTTATGAAAGACTTTTGAAGGGTACTTGTTATGTAGAACATCGGTACACAATTCCAGACTATTTGCATTCAAATGAAGAGTTATGTAAATGAATACTCCAGAACACGGGCGACCGAACTCCAACTGCATTTCAAATGATTTCACCCAAGCTATCATTTTTCAATTTAACGAGCTCTCGTCGCTTAGTACGTAGACGTTAGCTTTTAATTGAGAGAGAAAGAGAGATAGAGAACCAAGTTTGTGTACATAGGGGGGCGCGGATATGCCCTCTTGGCACATGGAGCGCTGCGATCATGACGCTCGTTAAACAAACAGAGTCGTTAAACGACTCTCCAAGCTGGCCGGCGTCTCGAAAAGTGAACAGTTTTTTTTTCAGTCACTCTTTAACGATTTCTTTCACGGCTTCTTGGATGGAGGAGGCGAAGCGTTCCACGGCTCCGGATGTTTACGCAAATAAAGCCCGCTCATGGAGGTCATGTGCCTCGTGGATTATTCCATGTAGAATCACGGCTGACTTGGCTGCTAGCTCCAAGATCACTCGCTAGGATTAAGATATGGTAAGGGAGTCTGTTTCCCAATGAAGGGAAATAAAAAAAGGGTGCTGTTGTGGCTTCTGTGTGTTTTAGATTTTTAGCGATGCCGAATGGCCGTAAAGCTCAGAACAAGGTCATAACAATGTAAAAATATTAGGCAACATTGAAATTTTGAGAATTTCGAATAAAAATAATCGACATCGATGAAATATGCAGCTTTAGTTTGGCCAATTTCACCAATAAAAAGGTCGGAAAATGACCAAGAACTTTTGAATGCCACTTACTGTTACAGAGGAAGAGAAAAAAAATTGTGTGACTAACTGAATAATAATACTTTTTTGATGCTTGCAAAATTACAAAGAAAATTTGGCTTAAGGATTTTAGACTCATATCTGCTTTATCTAATTAATTATAACAAATTGCTTGGTTTTAGGGCTACGAAGGATAGGGGGACAATAAATACGGGGGACGATTATTGAGGGATCAGATAATTTAGCACCTGGGGCTGATTCCAAAAAGCAGCGTTCATCTTTAGACTCGGAGTTTCCAGATTTTTAGGGGTTGTTACCATGGTGATAACTATTTTACCCCAAATTATTGGAGATTAAGCGTTCAATCTACTTTGTGGATCTGGCCCCTGGCATTGAGTCTTTAGCCGTACAATGACTGGTCCTTTACCCGATGTCCACCGTTTGATAACCGTTCCAGCGCTAAGACCTACATAGTCAGTGACAGGGAAAATGTGTGCGGAAACCGAAACAACCCGAGCGTTTGCCAAAGCTTTCCACATTGTGATCCATAGCAGCAAACTGATTTACAGTCCAGGGCTTTGGCGGAATCAACCCGTGGAACCTCGAAAACACAAAGCGAAGATGAATACGGCGTTATGAACCTGTCCTAGCGAGACCCTTGGGCGGTAGAACACGTTCCGCTATATAGAATCCTGCCCCCGAATTGCGAAACCCGAGAACGTGACGCGAATCGGATTCGGCTGTGTGACAAAACCCCTACCGTCCTGGCATCTTGATGAACTACATAGCGGAAATACAGGAAAAAATCGAATGAGCTCGCTAAATCCTTGTCGACGTGATTGGGGTAGCATCGAAAGCAGGCGATCGGAATTCTCGGCGGTAGCTCATTATTGTCAATTTTGGGGGAAATACGTATTGGAGGCTGACAACCCTTAATGATGATAGGAATCGTTGAATTCTAGAAGGGTTTGTTACCAGAGGAAGCTGATATAAGGTCCCGATTCTTCAATGCTTGGATTGGTTTTTGATACGGAATGTCAGACATGCGAGCTATTTTTATCCTTGTTTTGATACATGTTACGCGTCCCTGGACCAACGGAATTCACTCAGTTTTAGGATTTAAATCGGTAAATTTATTTAAATGCTTGTGCCAATGACTAAAAAATGTGAACATGTAATTTTTATATCCAGAAATGCAGTAAATATAACATGATATAGTCGAGCCCGTGAGCGAAGAAACCGTTTCAGAGCTCTCCGTATGTTTTTGTTTCCACTTACTCTTATGGCAAACATTTCTCTTTAGGGTCTTCTCCAGTGGAATAGACATAAGGTTTTTTTATTTCTATTCTAGAATACCATCGAACCAGTATAAGTCTAAATCTAGAACCATAATAATATTCAATTAGAAAGTTCTGATCTTGAATAATACAGACAAAAAGAGACTCATCTCGCTAATTGCTCGTGAAACGCCTTTCCCATTTCACCCCCATACCTTCCTGTCGACTCCTTCAAGCGCGAACCAGGGAAAGTCTTGCGTGGTGTTCGCATCACCGACTTGTATTAACTCCAACCTCTTCCGTCGACCGACGACAGCGTCCTCGGGGCACGCGTTCACGCCCTCATAAAGCTGCGCCAGTCGTTTGAGGTTGCCGCCGTTTTCGGCCACGCAGTAAGCCCCGACCTGGAGAGGTAGAGGATGATGTCAATCGTGGGGAACTCTGGTTGGGTGGTTTCAATATATAGTAAATTTACCACAAGAAAAAGAGTTAAAAAAAGTGGAAAAGTGTTGGAAGGTAAATTTGTTTAATAATACACATAAGTTTCTAAGTTAATTGGGGAATTCGTTCAACTGAAGGTACACTTTTATGAGACAATCTTAGAAACACCCGCAGAAGTTTTGGAATGCGTTGCGATTGGCGACGAATGGAAAATTGGAAAATTTGGAAAATTGAACAATGAGTTCGATTATGTGAATTTTTTTCAATTAAACGAAATCGAATGAGCTGAGCAGTCTTCAATTGTTCCATTGTTAGCATTAGAAAAAAATACATAGCTGTTTCATCTCTTTCCATATCGCACAGAAAAAAAGTTGCAGAATCGCTGTACGAAAGCAACATTACAGATTCAAGAAACGATTATGGATTAACGATTATATTCTGAGTGACAGCCCTCGTTTTAAATATTTCACGTTATTAGCTCACCTACCATGACTCGATACGAGTTTTTAGTGTTTAATAGCAGATGGTTTAGCTGCCGTATTCCAATTTCGTGGTCCTCTGGCGAGGAAAAGGAACGAAGTTAAGGATACGTCTTCCCTTAGGGGGCCGTAAGGTTTTCACTACGAGGGTTTGTAAAGGCACTGAGCCAACTGGGTCATTGCCCAATGCGGAAAATCGTAGTGTTGGCGGGAAAAATTGGCACCGAAAAACCCAGATTATGAACTGGATCGGATCAGTTTTTGGGGGGTGAAAATGTTTAAGCGGTACATTCTTTCAAATCACGGCCCAAGAAATTAGCAGATGACATTTTGACTTGTCTTTAGCGCAATAAGAAAGAGCCAATGATTTCTATTGACTTAAACCCTGTGTTGCCGTCTTGCATGCAAACCGGCCAACTCCAAAAAAATAGATGCAGGCAATTGACAGCCATCTTTCTCTAAGGTCTTGTGATGCTTTTAATGGCAATCCTTTATTTCTAACTTCTAGTGACAGGAACTTTTTACCATCCTCGAGAATTAACGACTACAAGTCCCATGGCCACCCCAAAAACACATCTGCTTCACACCCTGAGGCCCAGAGTGGCCATTTGGCAGTGCTACCATGGTGCTACAAAATAAGACCGAATGTACTATATAACCTAGAATGCCATTTTAAAATATGATAGAGTTTGTTGATTTCAGCACCACTAGCAACCGGTTTTACGGTGGTGCTACCATGGAATTGTGGGGGTGCTACGACGGTAGCATATCAGTTGACCAACACAGTGCAGATCGCCGATGTAGGTCGGAGTTACTGTTTGGTTCTATCATGGTGCTAGTTAGCACGGAACTACTGCCAGTAATAATAGGGCTACGAACGACCGCTCTACGCCCCATAGCGAGGACAGAACGTACCACGTCGCAGACGTTGATGACCCCGTCGATAGGCAGGAGGTCGGCGTCTATGTAGTTGTGCGTGCAGCGCACGAGGTGTCCGCCGAACGTTCGTTCAAACCACTCGGGGGTGTCTGCGTTAGATGCCATCGTCTTCAGGTTGTCCACTGGGAACGCCTTATGACTGCAGATAATTGGGTCACGGGTAAATTGGCGGTCAGATTCAAGATAGAGATGGAAATAAGAAAAGGGAAATAACAACGGCAAAGACAAGCCTTCAGGCACTTTACCATTGGTTTATTATATTTAGTGAGAGTCTAATTTAGGTTAAACGCATGTCAAATAATTTGAATAGTATGTAAATTATGAAAATCTGTTAAAATTGATTAAAGATTTAGTCAGTGTCTTTGCGAAAAACGCCGACCCATTAACTACCGTACCGACAAAAATGCTAGTCGCTAAAAGACAGTCATCGTAGTTTTGAGTGTTATGAAATTCAGTTTCGTTATTTCTCGCAAAAAACTTACTTTTGAAACTGTTTACTCTCAAATAATCTTAACGTATGAACAACTGATTACCGACTTTTACAGTCGTAGTTATTTAATTGTAGATTTTTGTTAAAAAAGACGACCGCAAGCGCCATCGGGTGGCAGCTACCGTTACCACGTGCTGCCAGCTCAATTGTCCAGCAGAACGTTTAGCATTAGCGCTAGGACTCTGACTAAATTCAATGTTTGAAACAAATTGTAAGACATGCCACATATCGCAAGTTATCCTCAGGGTTTTTGTAGCTTCCAGAGCACAGAAAAATGCCTATTTCAAAGTTTGGACGGAGCAGGCTGAAGAAAGCGCCACTTCCTACCAAACCTCGCACTAGGTTTTACTTGTTATGCTTAAATTCGTATACGTATTCTTAGTGTACCAATGTTACCCGACCACAAATTTGAAAAAACACCAACAATTGGTCTAGTTGTGGTTTCTCGGACACTTACCCCAACAGTCTTGTCAGGCAAGTGGTCCTCCCCCCCCCCACCCCCCCCCCCCACCCCTATGTCATTCCACCTGACTACAAACTGACCTTTGACCAAGACCGGGTCACAATCGAAAGGCGACGTCGCATCTGACAGGGACGCCCACGTCGCTTGGCAAGAAATTGAACGACGCCGCCTATCGGCTATGGCGTCGACCCATCCTCGTCGATAGCTCTGGGAGTTTGCACTAGTTGATCGGATTAGTGGGCGAAGCACGATTGTCGAACAATGAAGCGAGTCGTCGTCTCTCTCTCTTGGCACGCCGTTTGACAAGCGCGCCCTTTCTCGCTCTTCAATTGTCTGCGCTTTGTAATGAAAAAAAAAGTGTGTAATTTAATTTCAAGAATTGGCAAACGTTGGCGACGAGCGTTGTTTAAGCCCCAGCTTCAACATATTAGGTAACTTGGGATAGAAAATTAAGCGGGAAAAGTTCACTTGTGTGTGGAGCAGTTTTTAAGCAAATGCAGAAAGGTTAAAAAGAACTTAAAGAACAACAAAAAATCGTTACAAAATTTCTGTGTTTTTCACAATTTTTCTGTTGTATTTTAAAATCACACGAAAACGTTGGTTTTATGTCTGAAACAAAGGGTTTCGAGTCAAAAACCACCGCACACAAAGACCCCTGTTTAAAATTTTCGAAATTCACACTAGAGCAAAGTCATCAAAAAGCAGAAAATCAGCAAATCAGCATTGCTCTCTTGTCAGCAATCGTTGGTGAGCACCGCAATGCGGCAATCACACGCTTTACTCCTTGAGGCAGGCGACTGTCAGCGCGTCGAGTCACGAGACGACGCCGTCGACGCCCGCGATGCACACTAGCACGTCGTAGCGAGGCCACGCAGCGACTGCCGCTGCGACGCCTCCGTCGAGTCTGGCGCGACGCCGCGGGCGAACACATGGTGCCCTCCCTACCCCCCCTGTTTAGTAGAGAAGAGAGACGACGGCTGGTGGGAGAGAGACGGACGAGATCCGGGGAAAGAAATAGGCTTTAAAACCGCACAACGGTACAAAACTTTAGGAAAAACGGGTTGATTTTGAACGAGAACGAAGGATAATATTTACTTTTTTGACCTGTAACAGCACGCCTTTTTAGTAATTTCAGTAGTGATTGCCCTTGTACTCCTATAGCTTCTGCAAATGTTTGACTATTTCATTTATAAAACGGGTTCAAGCTATTTTCATAAAAAAAAAAAAGTTTCCCATTGAGAACATAGCAACAATTCACTCACTTTGAATTTTAATCAATATAAATTTGAATTGCAATCCAATTCACTCGCTCTCTACTTTCGCAAAACTGTTTTCTTGCCTTTAGTGGCGTCATTGGCTCTAGACTAAGCATTAGTTATTCACTGGCATCTTACGTACTTAACAGGCCGTTAACAAACGAAAAATATATTCTGATTTGCCAGGAACTTAGGATTGGTTTTTCAATGGTTCGTTAAAAATCTAAGTGCCCGTTAATTTGTTAATATGCTAGGCAACAGCCAATCAGAATATGTCCTTTGTTTGTTAACGACATGTTAAGTACTTAACGTTTCGCTGAAAAATTTCACCGAGGTAGCGTTTTACCGAAATGTTCAACTAAAAGGTGGATCTCTAACTCACAGAAACATCTCAATTTCTCTGCATATAATCGGTAGTCTCCATAGCAATAGTTTCAACGAACACTGCTACTAGGAGGCGAGATTTTGATAATACCAGACCTAATAGTCACCCACTCCACGTCTACCAAGACTCTCCATCGCCTCCACGAGACCTCGTTGCGCCATTGATCTCGCCAGCGTGTCACGCGGGGTAGGGGGAAAGGGGGGGCTTGATAACCCCAACGTGCACCCCAAGTCGAGGGGGTTGGAGGGTAGCGTAGGCGGCCGGGAGTTTCCGTGGTCTTGTATGCTTATAGGGTAGTGGTCGAAGGCAGAACAACAATATATACACTGGTAGGCACATGAGCTCCGTGAAACGACCGTGGAAACGAATACAGAACGTTCAAGAATGTTCTGTAAGCTAGGTGTAATAATGCATAGTAATTTCAGAGCCACGTTCGTGTTTCAGGCATGCTAAACTTTTGCGCATAAATTAATAATTCAAAATAATAGTTTGGAGTTTGGCCAAACGCTGTAAAACATTTTATAATTGAGTTGGCAACAATTCAGTAACTAATTAAATTACACTAATTAAACACATCACACTATAGCAGTGTTAAAAAAAAACATATATGTAATTTACCTTGCAGTGCTATAAATTTAAAATTAGGGGGTGTTTTTATTATATTTCAGATAACGTTCGCATTTATTAAAGGCGCGAAAGATTAGGGTGGTTGTTTCGCTGCGAAGAGACGACTACGAAATAGGGTGTTCCCCTCTGTTCCCCTTTGCCGCCCTCAACCCTATAACTAGCTGTGCACTACCCCCCCCCCCCCCCCCCCCCCCCCCCCCCCCCCCCGGTATAGTGTAGGTCTAAATAGCCGTGTGCCTGGCATCGATTTGCTCTTGGTTGTGTGTGATGCAAAAACTTGTGAGAAAGTCTTGCTCTAGGTTAGGTCGTCTCGTGGTTTGTGAATTGAAATAGGTCGTGGCTAATCCCGTTTAATGATAAACAATGCAAGATTTGTATTCCTGGGGGAAATAGGATGTTCTTTTCGGTTGTCCTGTTTGCTGAAAAGTATACGTGGGTAAACTTGAAGTCGATGTGTAATTCATATACAGGTAGAGTTAATTTAATTTGTATTTATATTGTATATGTACACAGTATTTTGCTGCTTTGGGTAAAACTCAGTACAATCCTATACGTCGCTGCTCTACAGTGTAAAAACATATCGCTACAAATATCTTCAACGTTTTTTAATATAAGCAGACTACGGCTATTTCCCTCCAGAAGCAAACTGAAGAGCAAACAATCTTGAAATAATCACAGCTAAAAATGGCGTCAATTGAGACTTAAAACAGTTGCAAAGCAAAAGGAAAACGTTTCCATGGATTTTAAAACATTTGGTTGCAGACAATGACAGGATTACGTCCCGAAATAATTCCGGGACTTGGTTGAAACTGACAATGGGGGGACGGAAAACAGTTCCTCCTGCTCTTGATTCGACAATGCGATCACGACGCTGTGGAATCCGGTTCGTGATGTTGAGACGGGGAAACTTTCGGGAGACTGGGACAATGCGACATGCCATTGTTTGACGTGACGGGGCATTTTTTTCTTTTTTTTTCAATATTTGATGCTAAGTCTTGCGTGCAAGGAAGCTTGATTTAGAGTTTGTTCACGAAAATTGGAAACGTTGGAGACCAACAGAGAGAATGTCGTGACAACTTGAACAACGCACTGTCTTGATTAGAAACACAAAAGTTTTAAAATTGGGCGAACATTTCCATCGTAAATTTCTTTATTTCTCGTTTTATTAGTTGTTGAACTGTGGATTCTGAACGACGCATGCTGTTCCCAAGACTTTTCAGTCTATTTCCACGAGTTTCCTGCGGTCGCCAAGTCGGGTGACGCCGTTTTCGAAGTCTTTTCTGAACACCTCGAATCCTTGCTTGCACACAGACTCTTGGTACTCAGATGTAGGCATGTAGTAGTAGGCTTGTCGACTGTAACCGTTCACTGGAAGAAACCAAGCAAGTTAGGAGACAGTCCAGTGGTGACCCATTGTGAAACCATTGTGGTGAACCATCAAGTCAGTGGTGAACCATTATTGATTGTAAAACTAGAATGATCAAAACTAAATCAAAATAAAATAAAAATAAAAAATAGCAATTTAAAATGGCGGACACACGGTCTTCTAGCTAATTAGCTCTTTTGGATAAATGTTTTAAAGAGGCTGTGAGTCGACCATTTCTAATTATGGTTTTTAACCTTAAAATATTGCAGGTTTTTTATGGACAAAACCAGCGGATGAAAGCAGCTGACGGGATACATTTTAATAAGTTTATTAAGTTTCAGTTATAGTCATATTTAGACATTTTAACTTAATGTATATGGCTATGATTAAGCCACAGAAATAGTGTGCTTTTTGGAAAATGAAATACCAATATGGCGGATTATTAATGTGTTTCTGTGGCACGGATTATGAGAAGCTGGTCTCAAATGAGTTGTAAGTTGAAGGATGTATATACAGCCCATCTAGGTTGTGTTAGAACTTCGTTAAAAGAACTAGGTGTCGAGAACACGATCCCGTCAGAGTCGTCCTCCCCGAGGTATCACTGTCAGTCTGGATCGAGATAATCGGCTATTGCAAACGTTCGGGTCTTCTTCTTCTTCCGCTTTGCTAACTCTTTATAGCGTGTTTTATTGCTCCCCTAGTCCCTACGGTGAAAACTCGAGCCCATGAGCTGATGACCGATGACCTGACAAGCGCTCGCCGACTCGTTTAGTCATCGGGTTCAGTCAGAGTCCCCGCGCTAATGTTAAACTGTCTTCACGAAAAATACCGACCTATAAACTACTTTAACTATCTTTATTTTTGGCCCTATGCTTAGGAATAAGTTACCAAATTGTATACATAAACTCAACTTACTTAAATTTTAAGGAATTGTATCTGACATTTTTAAAAGATTTTCAAAAGGTTCGTTTCATAAGGTGTTATCAGTTGTCAATTGTTATGTTTTCCTTAATAATCATGTATTTTTATAAACGTCTAATTGGGATTATTTTAAGTTTGCTGGTCACATAGAAGACCAAAGATATTGTATACAAAATAGTAGTCGCCCTTTGTTTCGCATTTTTACATGGTCGATTTCTCCCAGATGACACTCAAGCAGCCTTTTTAATTCTCATTCCATGGTGCTTGGTACCCACCAAGTAGTCATTAATTAATTGCTAATGTTTCTTAAAAAAGACTAGCACATACTCATCGGGTGGCACCTACCATTACCACGTGTTGCCTGCTCATTTGCTCAGCAGAACGTTTATTAGCACTGGGTCTCTGACTAAACCTATAAACCCATGCTTTACTGTATATATGTGTGAGTATTTTGGATCGATATTGGTATGCCATGTTGAAACCACTAAATTAGGGAGTATGACAGCTACAAATTTACCGCCGTGTCGAACAGAGTGATAAAATAGGATCGCAGCAGAGAGGCGAAATTGCCAATATTCTTGTTTCATTCACGTATCCTGCAGGATTCAGAAGTGTCAAGGAATGATGTGCGTATGGGTCTATGCTCACCTCGACGCGAAGTTGGCAAGGGCGGAAGGATTTTCCTGGTCTTTGGCATCTTGTAAAGCTCGTCGAAGAACTTGTACATGATGTCGCCGAGCGATCCTTGATCTCCTGAAACGGGACGAAAATTGTAAATTTGTTAAAATCAACGAAAAATTTCCCTAGCAAGATGAGTCCATGAAAGGCAGTTTTTGTCTGAGTTATAAGTCCACGATCTTATTCTTGTACATAACCATGTCTCAGTGAATAGCATAAATGAACTATTTAATTTTTCTCAAAAACTACCGTACGTATCCACAAATCATACCATCCGACCTACATAATAATCATACTCGAAACTGCAACAACGATTTCGTGTCGCAGCACTATGTCATGTGTGTAACATTTTCTAACATAAAGTAAAAAAAGGAGAATAAGATTATCTAAAATCATCAAAACGTTTATTGGTATTTTTTTGCCATTTTCAAAGCGTGCTGATTTAACTCTTTTTGAACCTTTCGACTCAGCTTTAGATTCAGATTCTGTATCGTTTATATTCAGAGTTGTTTGTTCAGTTAAAAACATAAAATGTGTACTTTATATTTTAGCTTGAATTTCCAGCCAAATGCTTGTAAGCGATTTTATTTATGCATCAGATGTTCTGCTATTCTACCAACCATTTTGTACCTACATGTCCTATTGTTTACTGTCGCAGTGTAATCTTCGTTTCTGTAATTATCAGTGCACGCACGTGCGTTAGCTATTGTGCGTGACAGAAAGCCCAGAGGGTGACTATTGCAATCGCTATCTAGGGGTGTGCACTTGGGCAATAAGGAAGTCACAGTGTGGCAGCGTAGATTTTCTCGAATTTGGTTAAAACTAATTAAATTTAGGGGAACTAAACGCGCTGACCCTTGCAAGCTCTGTTGTATTCAACTTCCAAATCACAGCTTTGAGGACGAGACTGCATGTCGGGTTGTTCGGTTCGGTAAATGGCAACGGAGAGTAAAATTAACCGTAACATTCAGCCTTTGTTTACTTATTTAAAGAACAAATATGGTGATTTCCCAATGCGTAGAACCCCTTCATGTAGAAACCATTTTTTTTTCAAATCGTAGAAGTTTTCTGTGATTTAGTCCATGCATTGCAACGGTGCCAATCGCTAAAACATGCTCGCTGTCAGAATTGATGGATTAGGCTGCGTTATCGATGCATTGCAATTCTATTTCTGGTGTTTACCTGATGACAAGGGGTGGGGATGGCATGTGAGCAGGCAACGCAGATCAGTTGGTCAAGACATGGTGATTGGTGACACCAGATGACAAGATGAACACGAATCGTACGAAAACCTTCCTGAATTCTGCACTTGAAAACTTTAACAACCAATACAACTGAGATTTGGGGCATGATAAATGATTTATAGTGAATAGGGGTCCTGTAGGGTTGCTTTTGGTTAGAGAGAAACCGTGCCGCTCGCGAGAAGACTTGGTCTCTTCGACTTAGACTTACGCTCCCTGCAGAACGTCACCATGTACTCGGACTGCATGCGCCGTTTAAACAACCGCCGGATGAGCTCCTCGGAGTCATCGTCCCAGAGGCTCTGTGCAGAGGTTTTACAGTGTATGTAAGCTGGGAACTTAATTCACTGTGATTTTACTATATTTCTTATATCTTTTAGACAATCGCAAAGGCGTTTAGATTCAAGTATAGATTTAGACCCAGATTTTTATTTTTTAATAAGAAACCAATTATTCAATTAATCAACCAATCAATCAGACAGCTGCAAAAGCCGCAAAAAATTCGCTACGTGTTGACTGGACTACTCACTCGTGGTTTGATCGGTAGGTAGTCGTCCTCGTTTTGGGATGCGGCGAAAATGTCCAGAGGAATCACCCTAGAACCACGGGAACCGGGTGGTGTTTAACGACGCACTGTTTTAAAACATTTAGTCCTGTGGCACTGGTGAGATAGCGTCGGTGATAGAGTTGGTGTTGACAAGAAGGATGTTGAACCTAAACTAGCCTAGAAGGTAGGAAGGGCAAGTCGGTGCCGGCAAGTTACCCTTATCTTGTCCTTTCATTGAAGACCTCTGGTTGTAAATCGATTAAAGTGGATTTAGGACTCTACAACTCTTTTGACGGGATTCCTCCACTTATCAAAGCTGTCGTGAAGTTGATAAGTCGTTTGAAGCTGTTGTACTAATTATAATCCCAGTGGAGAAGAAATTGCCAGTGAGATTAAGAGAAAATCGATCTAAAAGCATTGGCGCCCTAGAGGAATTAAAGGTAGAAGCACTCTTTAAAATGAACAAAGCGGAATGTGCCCAGGGAATTACATGGGGTTCTAGTCGGTGAAAGAACTCACAGCTGTGCGGCTTTCGCTCCTGGGAATTTCCTGTAATCCTTGGTGTAGGTCGTCAACGCTTCCCCCATTTTCTAAGCACTTTCTTTTGAAACTGGAGTGGCGAAAGCTCAAAGAAAAAATATTTCCAAAACGCCTCGATCGCAAATGCTGTTAATTTTTAATTTCTCTTTTCACTGCTGAAATTTTGACACAATCAAACGCTTGCTTTTAAAAAAATCTGCCTTTCACAATCGAATTATTTCATTTCTATAGCAATAACTGAAACGAACAAGAACAATAACAACAAATGACTAAATCTTTGTGATTGCCCTCCCATATTCTTGCCGCCCATTACGTCCTGTCTCGACCAGATCCAAAGATAAACTAAAAACTCATCCCATACAAAATTTCAGTATTACATCATACACGACATGCGAAAACTATTTATAAATTAGCATGCAACAACATCGTTTATAATAATGTAATAAGTTAATTTACAATAGCATCACGTTATCAAGATCTAGGAGGTATAGTGAAGTCGTTAGCCGATTTTTGTGTCCCTCGTTATCTCATTGTGCTGATAAGAATGGCCGTAGGCCTGTTGCCAGATTGCACTTTGTCTATTAGCTGGACAGACATCAACTTACACATGGTCTGAGTGCTTGAGCCGCGACAGACATGGAGCCCGAAGCTGGAGTAACTTCGGTCAGAGATCCAAGTCGGGTAAGACTATCAAGCATTGGGTTAGATTTAAAACCTATAAAACCAATCTTCAAACATCTCTGTCTGTGCTTCTTTGTTACTCTGGACCTGGGAGGGTTAGAAAACTGTTCTAGACGGGTAATTGATTGCTGTAAGTACGAGAGTTTGCTAAAGTTTCAGTACGTTAGCAAAGTTTCGGCGAAGATCCTTAGCGTTCAATTAGTAAGTTTGAGAGGATGAAGTTGGCGAGTTGAATTGAAACCTAGTTTTAGAGTTCGACAGAAAGCAACATTACCTTCGAGTCTGTTATTGAATTTTGAAAACGAATTTAGAGAAGACATTAGCAGTGTGTTTTGTAGCGAATGAGGTCGTTCGCGTTTCAGACATTACTCGAGAGCTGCAATGAATGATGCGATCAGATATGCACATACCAAACTGCATTGCAGAGATGCTCAATGCAGCGAAAGCATGCAGCTGAGATGCAGAATTATATTTTTTATAATGCAAGTCGATGCAGAGACCGAATCGGCAAACCACGTTAATGCGGCAGACCACGGTAGAATGCAGCAATGCATTTACCGACAATAAAGAACTGGCGTTACTTTAAAATTGCTCAAATTTTGAAATTTAGCAAGCAAAAGAAAACTTCATGTGATGCTTTGATACAGATTTAGTTTTTTTCCTAAACGCATGTGCATGCCGTGGCCATTAGGGGGACTTTTTTCGATTCATGTTCATCTTGTCAGGTAAGACATTTCTGCCAGTCTCAACTCGACCATCTATATGTTTTGCCACTTACCTTCAAACCCCCAACCTTTCCTGTCAGGTACACGAGTGATATTTGACCTAAAAGCTTAGAGCTAAAAGCTTAAAGAACTATGGTTATCCTCGGTAATAGAAACCGACAACGTAGCACAATCAATCATTTCTAGCAGCTGATAAATGAATTAACAAGGGACAATTTTTTAACAATTTTTTAACATCTGAGTTTTTGGGACACGCTCTACCGAGGGGGTCAGTTTCACAGGTCGCATCTCTCATTGTTGGTATAACGCACGCAATCTGATGAATCACATGCGTGAGCCATTCTGGAATCATGTGTCAGCACCGCAGCACGCACGCACAGACACACAGATTTGGGACTTTGAGTTACAAGCTGTCCTAGGCCGTAAACAGCAAAGACAATCCCTACAGTATTCTTAAACGATCAATAAACTATTGCCTGTATCGTAAATCTTAGATTAATTAAACAGGTAACGTATATGAGTTGGGAATGCTAAGATTTTCTGTAATACTCTGAAAAGGTTTAAGAAAAATCATTTTAAAACTAGGTCGCGTAGCTTTAAAAAGCAGCTGTTTTGACACCGGTGAATTACGGCGTTCTAGCACGTACACGATACCGTCCCGCTCAACATCCAACACATAACCCAATTAATCCCTTACTTCTTAGACCTTGATCCCCCTTCATTCCTAAAACCAAGACTGACAGTTTGCGAGGGATGCTCGGAAAAACCAGATACCTGTGCCAAGCTTAAGAAGAAAACAACTCTATGCGGTAACTCTCGGAAAACGAGGTCACCAGCATACGATTGGTCGAACATGAAAATAAAATACCGTCCTCGCGGGGTGCACAGAAGAGTATTACAGTGCGCCAGAACGGCTTTATTGCCAGTATTTCATACGCCGTTTGCTGTTTTTATTTGGGATGGGTTCGAAGATTACAGGACATATTTTTCGGGAGCGTTTATTGATTGCCGACGGGATGACCAGCGCTGAGGTTACAAGGTTTTTTATCGATGTAGACTTCAATCGATTGATTGATTGATTTCTTAGTGGGGTTTAACGATGCACTGTTTTGACATCGGACCTCGAGGCACTGAGCAAATGGCGTCGGTGAATGATTGCATGATGATGAGGATGATGCTTAACCGTACCTAGCCTTAAGAGTAAAGCCAGGTGCCGGCACGTAGCCTACGCCTGTCGAAGCACCAAGATGACCACCACTTTAACGTCCCTTCCAAAGGAACGGTATAACGTGAAGAACAAGATTTCTCTGTCGAGAGGTGGATAAGCAAGGCGAGTGACGTGAACCAATGTTACTGACGCGCCAAATTGTTCAGTCTTGATCGACTTTAAATCGATTTATGCAATTGTTGCCAATAATTGGAATTGAACAAATGCAAGTATATTGAGTGATAACCATCAAGAAAAAAACCACTGAATCGTCGCAATGAATCGACAGAGGTTGTCTGCTATTTTATGCTATTTTATATATTTTTCCCATTGCAGTCGGGTATGCTGGGCAAAAAATCAGTTGATGGGACAGAAAATTATTCGGTGCTGTGCCAAATTCTTGACATTTTCATAAAACAATAACTTGTGGGGCTGAATCGGGCGGAATCTCAAATAAAACTGCTTCAATGTATGTCCAAATATACTGCCAGTTAAGAGCTATCCACTTCCGGAGAGTTTTTCTTCATCAGAGATCCCGGTTATGCACCTATGCGCTTCTGAGAGAACTCTAAGTAGAGAAAGAAAGCAAATATAAATCCCGCGCAGATAAAACAAAAGTTGTGTTCGCTCGCATGGATTCACTCGGGGTGCGACCAAACGAAATCTGGAGCATAGAAAATGTGAAGATTTCAATTTTTCCCATCTGTGCACAATGCGCTAAATGCAAGCTATGCTGCTAGAGTCTTTCGAGTTCATAACTGAAACGAGCGAGCAATTTCTGCGATATTTCATAAACTCTTTTCACTCTTGAAGTAAAAAGGCCATATCTTACGTTTTCTGGCACAAAATCCTCGGCTCTAAAACAAAACAACCAAACAACTAAGGGATGTTTGAGTAGTTACGACTTTTATTGTAAAAGCAATC